>CM024543.1:21484198-22818290 GCA_014182365.1 Eucalyptus tenuipes | reverse complement strand
TATATTCACTGTAGTTTAGTAGATTTTGCAATAAAATCACCGGATTTAAATTACAATTACCCATTAGAATTTAACTTTCAAATTTTCCTTTTGCAACATGACGCGCTTTCACAAGGATGCGGCCACTTTCCAACTAGTCATTGCCGTGGTGCACTTTTGGCTAATTGTCTAGACGCCATTTCATTGTAATGTGGGCACTACGTATTAATATCGTGGGAAAAAAACTAAATTCTGGTCAAAGTTCACTAAATATTAGGACTTATTGCAAATTCAATTGAAGTCAAAATTCAATAGCCTAATTGCAAATTTCATTAACTTTCAATTACCATGGAGGAAATTTACTTGTTTATCTTAGATTAAAAAGAAGCGCTTTTGTTTTCACTTTAAACTTTTGAATATGATAAATTACATCTTTGAACAACACGAGTTGCCGGTTAGACAAATTTTGGTAGTCATACCATCACAGGGAATATTATAAAATCCTAAATTTATTATACGATTATCAATTCAATTTTAAACTTTCAATTGGTTAATATAGTTTTAAACATTATGATAATTTGTTAATATAGTCATTCCGATTAATATTGATAAGAAATTACTAATATGATGGTCTAGTTAGCATTCGCCGTCTTACATGGTGACATGGACACTTTATGCATTTTTTAGATTTTCTTCTCATTTCCTTTTTTCCCATTCTTTTTTTTTACCTTTTCTTTTTCTTTTCTCCCTATTTCCCTCCGTTGAGTAAGGGGTGTGATGCCCTCATTGACCATAGGCGAGTGTCTCACCGAGTTTCACCAGGGCGACCCTCACCAGTCTTGCTTGTGGCCAATGAATTCTGCTGGCCATCATCGAGGCCCTAGAAATTAAAAAACGGGGAAAAAAAATCCAGAAAATTAAGAAAAATTACGAAAGTCAACCATGTCAGCAACTTCCGACTTTTGGCCAAAATTGGATGGAATGATTACATTGGCCTTGAATTTTCATTTCTCCTTTTCCAGTTTCATTCCACCTATTTTCCATTTTTTTCCTAATCTCTCGGCTCACCCTAGAATTATTTCCAAATAACGCATGATGGGCCATATTGGGCCAGAGCGAGCCTCATGTGAACAAACTCCACCATCAGTAGCTCTCTAGGCCCGGCCCAATTGATACTCTCCTCAAACAAAGTTCCAGCGGCCCAATTCGATTAGAAAGCTTACTTCAAGTACACATGTCGCTCATCCAGCCATGCTGTACGTTCTTTCTAATACAACGGTGGACCTAATAATAATCGTGACTCTTCTCCGAATCTACTCGTAAAAGAGAGAGGGTAAAGAATATTATTTTAGATACACCTTCTAATGTCGCAAGAAAACGATGCAGCAGGTTAACTGGGGTTTTTGTCAGGCATTTCCTCCCTTCTTGACCCCAAAAGCACACTCGTCGACTGTACAGTCAAATCAAAATAAACCCAAATGGACCGACCCTGAATCTACTATTTACCTACAACTCCAAACCGTTGTTCTGTAACAACAGGGTCCTTTCGCGATCACGCGTATGCACAACACCGCGCGGTTCCTAACATGGTTTGCCCTTCACGCAGTTGAGGGCGCCCGCGAAGCGCGTGAGCCTCGTCACGAACGTGCCCGGCTTCGCCTTGATCACGTTGTTCTTGTTGACGTTCCTGATCGGGCTCCCGGATTGGACGAAGAAGGCCCCGTTCAGCATCAGGTCGTCCTCCGATCTCCATGTCCATGACTTCCACACATCCTCGGCTGCGTAGTCCCTTTTGGTCACCTGACCAAGCCCCAGCCCATCATATATGGTTTGTCATTCAGATTTATAGCGATGAGATTATCTTTCCGGGACAGAAACTCAGAATTACTCGAGTCTATACGCATGCAGTGCCGCGACATTATCATCGTTAGCAAGCACAGTTTCCCGTTCTAGTGTATAAAACCTTCATGTGCGCATGACTGTATGAGCAATCTGGGTAGGCAGAACTAATCACAACCCGAGAAAGATGTTAAAACGTGTATAGTGAGGCTGACTATGCGACAATCAGGATGTGACTTCAGGATGGATAAAGCACAAGTTTAGGATTAATGCTGAATGCAGAAACCGCAGTGATCGATTTACCTCCTTGCAATTTGGATCGAGGGGGGCGATGAAACGATTGCCCTGGCTGATGATGGTGGGGTGCTGGCTCCCTCCGATGGCGTACATGAGCCAGTGTGTATAGTCGTTGTTCACCACATGAACGAAGCCCCACCGGCACCTCGGCATCCTCTGCACCAGCCCTTGCCCGAAGTGGTTGAACGCCACCGTTATCTGCATGTGGGCATCGTCTGAGTAGGTATCACTTCCCCCGAACAGCATCACCTACGCATTGCCACCCATCTTTGTTAGCTGATCATATGCAATGTTGATCACAAAAATTCGGTCGTCCTCGTTGGATTTCAGCTTCCTTCTTACCTCGTTGTGCCTGGTGAAATGGCAATTCGATATGGTGATGGCCGTGGACGCCTGGATCACGTCGATCAGCCCATCGTAGCAGTGCGACATGGACACGTGGTCAATCCACACGTTGGTGGCGCCGAAGAGGGAGATGCCGTCACCATCGCTCCCCGTGCGGAACCCATAGTGCTCCAGGGAGTCCCTGATGAGCCCGCCGTTCCCCGGGTGGGTGTCGTGGATGTGGAGGCCGTGGATGATCACGTTCCTCACGAACTGCAGGGTGATCTGGGCCCCGTCGCAGATGTGCACGTTGGCGCCACGGCCGTCGATTGTCTTGTTGTCCGTCACGATGAGCTCCTCGGATAGACGGATGACCATGTTGTGGGCGAATATGATCCACAGCGGTTCGGGCTGGATCACGGCATGGCGCAGCGTCCCCGGTTTGGGGTTTATTAGGCTGTCGTCGGACGGATCGGTCACCTTGTAGATCTTGCCGGCCTTGCCTCCAGTTGTCCCACGGCCGAAGCCAAGGGCACAATTGGCCAGCCTCTTGCGGTGGGTGGCCCAATCTTTTCGGCATCGCCAGCACCGGTCAATCGGGTTCGTGGCCAAGCATCCGCCCTTTGTTCTCCTCTTCAAGCTCCTCCTTGTGTTATTACTAGCGTGCATGTCCCTAAACCATGATTGCTTCAATTACACATATCCATTGGAAACAAAATAGATTTGTTCATCTAGGAAGATAACAAAAATGTGATTAAACGAGTCTAAATTGAATCAATGCTTGACATGGTAATTTATAACATAATGTCAGATAACTATTCCAAAAATTTTCTGGCATCTCATGTAACTTTTGCGTGCATACAATTTATACGCGGGAAACATTGCTGGCCGAGAGAGAGAGAGAGAGACTACTTACTCATGCACGCGGTGGTTGAAATCCTCGGCCACTTTAGCCGGGTCGGGCTCGTAGGCCTCGATGGCGGTTTTCTTGGCTTCTTCGGCTCGCTTCTGCCACACCTCGTCGAAGTCGGCGATGTTGGCTCTCAGAACTGGAACCGCCACCGCGAGGAAAGCAAATGCAAACACTAGTTTGCGATCGAGAGCTCCCATGATAATCTGCTATATACGCTGGCCTTCGCACGTCCTTCCTTCAAAATCCCTCCGTCTCTCTCTCTCTCTAATTGCTCTCTTCTGTTTTCCTTGCTAATACATCTACGGGGCAAGAATCATGCGTTTAGGGTTTCCACTGATGCGAGGATCGAAGGTTCAAAAAATATTGTCAATGGCCTTTATTGGATGTTTTATAGCAAATCCACGAATACAAATCGAGAGAAAAAATGGATAAAATCGAGAAGTAGAGAGAGAAGTGTGGGGAGCCAGTTCCTCTCGACCTTTTATGCCTCTTTACTTTGTTTAGCCTGTAGAGTTTCTTGACATATAGTCACATTAGGTCCACAACCGATGGGGAGAGAAATTTTTGGCAAGCACCGTTCAATTTTCTTGTATTTATTTAGATGAGAAACCAAAGTTAGTTCCAAGAATTCCTCCTGTTGCTTTGATTTGTTTACATTGACGTTAGAATGGCTATTATCTCCTCTTGGTCACGGCTAAACCCAATCGAATGCAGAGAAATCAGGACGGAGCAAACTGTCAGCAAAAAGTTCAGGATGGAGCGAATTTGTCCGGATAAACACTTCACGTACCGGGGACGGTCCTGTCCATCCCCATATCGGGTATTAGGGTCAATTCAAATAAGCTAAAGAGGGTCGACATCCTCTAAGGAACATTCGGGAATGGGAGAGCCGTCATTGATAAGCCGTCCTTAATAAGAACTGCGTTGCCTCGGTCGTACTCCTTAGCGTACAACACTCGATGAGCACTTTTGCGAAGGTACATTTTGTCCATTGATTCTTTACAAGATTATACGAGACGATGAATATCAAGAACGGTTAGTGAATTACAACAGTAGCAGTAACCCGCAAAGAAGATGAGAGGTACGGTGAAGCTGTACTGGATACGTAATGCTCTCATTCGTAATCTTCAGGCTGAGCAAAAGGGTACTTGAGATACGAATTCTTGACTAGGGAAGGATCTTCAGGAGTTGACCATGGATACTTCAGTGATGGATCTCGCGGGAACTTCCTGAAGTTCAAGAATGGTGCCCATAGCAACACCCTGCCAAACACATCGTGCAAAACAAGCAGAATTCATGCGTTGAATAGAGACAATTCCGAGGAAATTATCATCGAATGTAGATATCAACACTCTCATGACCGAAAAGGGAATATGGTTTTAGCGGGTGAAGCGAGAAATATGAATCGAATTCGCCCCCTTCACAAACCAGAAACGCAAGGACTGATAAAGTGGAAACTAGAAGGAGATGGACGATGATGGATAGAGTGGAAGTTGAATTTGACGAAAGGTAGACTAGAAACGGAAAGAAACTCGATTGAAATCTGAACAAGTTTCATTTAACCATGAACTAAATAGCAGATTGGTTGCACCCGATGACCTAAACCGACGGAACAAGCGCGTGCCGTCGATGTTAATGAAAAGTATTATCGAACAGAGAATTAGAATTAGCTCTGCGAGATTATAATCATTGTTTATATGATAAACATGAAAGGCACTCACCCGGGGAAGAACAAGAAGACGAACATGAACTGGAAATACATCTCCAACAGATTCCTCCTGTACCACCTTATCCTCAGCCAGTTCATAATGATAGGCTGCCATTTCCCGGACGTAGAAAATTGCAAATGGAATCAAAGATGGTGATGATTGAATCGAGCAAATGTTCACCGAAAGAAATCAAATAATGAAAAAGCCAACAGAGATTTCGCTCACCGGCATGATGAGGAAGTACCAAAAGGCCACAATCCCGAGCTGTATCAGAACCCAAGTGAAATCTTCCTCGTCGTTCACTCCAGTCACCGCCATCGCAGGCTGCTCAATCTACAACATATATTCCAAGATCAAACAAACAAAGCAAAACCCATTAGACCCTTTTGATTCTTTGACAATTTGCGAGATTAAGTCAACGCAATTGTATGCGGCGGACGGGGGTTGGATAAGGGTACTACAGTAGTGGCCAGAAATGCTCCGACTTGGATTGCTAAGGCAGGTATTTGCAGGCCAATTTTGTCCGAGCAATCCCGGACGATCCTCGCCAGTGCCTTGAAATGCAATCAAGATCGCAAAAAGAAGAAAACCCATCAATTCGAAGTTCAGGTAATTTCGAAAGAAGCAGAAAAGAGAGGCGGATTCATTCGTCACCTGGTTTGGAGCAGCATTTTTACTCAGAGAAGAAGGCTTGCGAAGAAGGCAAGCGATGGAGGGAGGCTTTCTGGGTCGAGATGGGGAGAGAGAGGGGAGGGAGCGAGCGTGAACGTGAAGGACTCGAGAGCTTAATGCGAAGCTCATGGCGAGCTCTCTCTCTCTCTCTCTCTCTCTGTGCAAGCTGCAGAGAAGACAGCGAGGGTGGATTGTCTTATCCTTTTTGGCTGTTTTTCGTTTCATGGCGCAGGATGCACTGCAATCTTTTTTTACAAGTTAAAACGAGAAGAAAAGAAAAAGTTGGCGGTTTATCTCACTTATTTTAAAAGTTTCTCAATTTAATCCCTAAATAGCTTAAATTAGAGTTCCAATTACTCAAATCAGATCCAAAACGCATGTTGGATGATCAACTCTGAGATCACATATAAAATGTTTCACTATGATGGAGCTAATCCGATTTTCTACAGGTCCAGGGAAATTGAAGCAATTTCGGTTCATGCAACGGTAGATTGAGATGGATTTTAGTAGATGAGGCAGAATGAAACTCCATTTATTTTATAGTAAATTGGGTAATTCAAACAAGGAAGAGCTTAAGTCTATATACATACATATATTTGACCAAAAAAAAGACATTTTTTTTTTAAAACCTTGGGCTGTGGCCTCATGAAAATGCTACATGTAGCTTTGATTAGGCCCAATCTGAAACTTCAAATGGGCTCAAAAACTGGCCCTTGTCCTTCCATGCGTGAAAGGCCGATTCGGTCTCCATTCAAACAGGTCAAATTGAACGCCAATTGGGCCACTCCATCGATTGAAAGATGTAAGAGAATGTCAATTGCATTCTCCTCCAGAAATAGCACACATTTTCCTTAGCGTAACCTCTTTCTGCGCAATGCATTGGGCATTTGACTCTACTATTTCGGATTCCTACGTGTTCTTCTTTCTTTAATAGTCGGGTGATCAAGTCAGCTCTCGCGCATACTGACTGGCCCATCTCTTCGGGCGAATACATATACCCATTCCATCTTATTCATTCTTTTGTTTCTTCATACCAAATATGTCCCCCGTCAACATACAAACATGGTATATTGAAATCAAACATTTTGACCATATGTATTCATTTCTTAATTACAAAGTGTTGGACAACTAATTTATGATATTTGACCTTGGTGTACCAATGCATCTACGCGTGCAATACATGCTTGAGGTAGGCTGACTATAACTATTAATTTTAATTGAGGCATGTTGAGTGACGCTAATACAATGTATCACGTAATACCGTCAAATTTTTTTGCACAATGCCACTCTTTGGATGCGTGGAAAAGAGACTTGATTAGTAGGTGATCTCATATGAGCTCTTATCAATTTAAACAAATTTTTTTTTTTTTTTTTTTGGGGGGGGGGGGAGCGAAAATATAGGAGGGACCAGGGAAAAAGATGCAAAAATAAAAAAGATAAAGGTGAGAGATGTTCTTGATTTTCTTGCTATGATGGCTTCTTGATGTTAATGTCTGTCCCACCGCCTCAAAGGCTCGAAACGCTCTTGGATCGCCATCATTGCGACATTCATTACTTATTTTGAGTTTTAATTTCTCTCTCCCTCCTTCTTCCCCGCCCTCTCTTTTTTCTTGTCAATCTGTCCTTAGAAAATTCGCACGCTCCTCGTTCATTTTTGCCGACGTAAGACCTATAAGAGTTCCAACCCCTCACGTCGGAATAAGAATAATGTCTCATTAATTGAATTCTCTTTTTATCAGTAATCAAAAATTGGATAAATTATTTAGATAGTCGGCTAGGTCGCCAATAGTGATGTTGATGTACAAGATACATGGATATATGCTCGTCTATTGTCTACTTCCCTTTAAAAAATTTAGAAAAACGTAAGGGGTTATTTAAAGTATGGAAGATCTTGAAAAAGAATTTCATGATTCTACGGGACTGCTTTTATTTATTCCGAAAATTTTCCGATATTTTGCATTAAAATAAAAATATTAATATTACTCAAAAGAGTCATTCTAAAACTGTAAGTTATAAACTAGTGGGGATTGGAACATGATTGGAGTGACCAGATCAAAAAACCGAATTGAACTCTCACAGTGGCTTATTCTGAAAATTTCAATCTAGCACCAAAGATAACGTGGACCCGTGGGTTCTCTCTACTTAAAATTTTGATGTTCATACACACTAAATCCATTAGATTAGCATAATAGGCAAACAGACATTTTCTCAAAAAGACATTTTCTTTTAAACTTTTTGAAAAGCTTGCATTTATATGAATCAAAGCGCAACGTGGATCTACCTAAAAAAGGACACTATTATTTTGTGATAGTAATTATAATAAATAAAGAAGAGAGCGTCTCCTGCAACGTCAGGATCGAATGTCCCCCTAAAGTGCATGTCTCTGAGCAAAGGTAAAAAAGGTGACTAAACTTTGGTATATATATAACTGATAAATGCGTGCCACTCAGTCGCATCCATGGACCGTCATGATTGTTGCCGGAGCTTGTTCGGGAGTACTCATGTTACCTAGATTTCTGCTGACTCTCATGTCACTTAATTTTGTAGAAATATTATTGTAGCATCTGAGGCAAATCACATGCTATTGTGATAAAAAGAAAAATTAACGGTATTCTTATTTTATGGAGTTCAAAGAAAAATAAATGGTATTCGAGTTCAACAAGCTAATAACTTTAAGAAAGACACACTGTGAAAAAGCAAAAAATTATTTTTTTACACATCGGTAGATTTTTTAAGGAATTGATAAGAGTAAAATAAGTTATCGGTCGCCTAATTTTCCAATAAGTTGTTGATAACCTACCGATACTTTTATGACATTATCAACTCTTTTTGACAATATGCAAATTCCCGATACTTTTAAAATCTTTTTACTGACTTTTATCTTCATTTTTTGCCAGCACATTACCAATCTGTTATTTGAATGACTAACTAGATCTTTTCCAATTAAATCACTGACTTGCTTTGTTTATCAACTTTTATGTAAGTTAATTGCCCACGTTTATTTGGTTTTTCAAATTGATTAACTTTTCTTAATTTTCAACAACTTTTATTTGTCTTCATTATAAATGCTTTAAATTTAGCAACTTGTATTTGAACTTACCAACCTATATCTATATGACTTACAAGCTTTTTGGCCCATTAAGGGCGTGTTTGGTAACGATTCTGTTCTCGGGAACAGATTCTGACTAGAAATGATTATTTTTTATTCTATTCCTGAACCGATTCCCGAGTAAAAACGTGTTTGGTAACTGTCCAAAATTTTTTATTCTAGAATAGAATTGCGTTTGATATTGTGCTCATTGATTCTATTCCAAATTATTTTTTTAATTTTTAAATAATTTTTTTCACTTTTTTTCCTTTTTTTCTTTTCTTTTTTTCCTTTTTCTCCCTATTCTTCTTCTTCTTCTTGCGGCCAGGCCGACAAGGGCCGGCGACCTCTCCGAGCGTCGCCGGTCGACCTCTCCGCCGGCGTGGCGAGCTCGCCCAACCTCGCCAAGGCTCGGCCTCGCCGATCTAGCGAGGCCGAGCCTCGCCGAGCCGAGCCGACCTCCGGTGGCTGGGAGAGCCTCCGGCGAGCTCGCCGGGCCTGGTGGACGGCTGCGAGCGGCGGCGGCGGCGGATGGCGGCGGCGGTGGTGGCGGTGGGCGGTGGATGACGATCGCGAGATGACGGAAGGAAGAAGAAGACTTTCACTGTTTTGATTCTTTTTTGATTCTAGACGGAGAATCACATTTTTTTTTATTCTCAATTCTTGTCCAAAATTGTTCCCGGGAACAAAAAATTTACCAAACGCGATTCTGTTCTCAAACTGATTCTGGGAACAAAAAATGAGAATCATGCACTTTGTTTAGATATTTACCAAACAGTGCCTAAGTCACCAATTGATTTGCCAAGTCTCATTTAAATTGTTTGCTAGGTTTATTCTTTTCTTTAACCGAGTTTTCTATTTCACTAATTTTTATTCGTCTTCCTTATTAGTATTTTTAATTTAACTATTTGTAAAATTACCAACCTTAGTTAAAGCGATCACCTACTTTTTACCAATTAAGTTATCAACTAATTTTTCTTTATCAACTCTTATTTAAGTTAGTTATCGACATTCTTTGTTTTTTAAAATCATTCACCTTTGTTTATCTCTAATGAACAAATACATTCTTTTATCTTTTACAATCCTTTTTATTTAACTTTTTTAACAAACGGTTTAAGTTTACCAACTATTGTACGAAATTGTCAACTTTTATTTAAGCGACTTACCAACTTTTTTTCGATCAAGTTACTACTTATTATGAGTTACCAACTCTCATTTTAGTTGCTTGGGAACATAGATATAGTTATCAGATTCAGCAACATCTCTATTGAGGCACCACTTTTATTTGCCCTACATGCCAATTTTTAGAGTTTACAAATATATTTTTAAAAATTACCATCCTCAATTAGATTGATTTCCAACTTAAAGTTAGCAACTAGTTTCCGTTACCAACTCTTGTTTGAATTACTTACTAAGGTTTATTCATTTTTTTTTTTAAATTTCATGTTTCTCTAAATCCGACAAAAAGAATTCTCTCATTGTTTATCAACTTTTATTTACCTTTCTTAATGGCTTAACTTTACTAACAATTACAACTCATTATTTTTGTAACTCATCATCTATTCTCCAATTAAGTTACAATTTTGTTTTGGCTTACAAACTCTTGTTTGACAAGCTTACAGGCTTGGTAGCATCTAACCACGAAAGACCGGTAATTACATATTATTGTTAGTAAAGTTAAGCAGTAGGGACGAAAGTTATATGAAAGTGAGTGAGAGCACGACAGCAATACTTTAGCATGAGTAAAATATGCCACATTAACATGTTAATGAAATAGACAAGATTAAATTAACATATTAATGAAATAGACAAGATTAACTGTAGAATTTGTAGTGAACTTTGATACCAGAGCTTACTCTCTCAATTCATGGTGAGGGTCGCACCATAACCTTTTTCCTCATAACTTAATATGAAGGCTTGGCTTTGGAAATTCTAAGAGCTTTTGAACAAATTAATGTCATGGTCGTAAATGATCAATAAGACCTAACAAAAGAAGGCTCGTAGTTGTGAGATGGGTCATGCAGATTAGGACAGTCGAACCATCTCCAAGCTTGCAAGCATATATCATAAGCATTTGTCAAGGGTGGGTCCATTTTTTTTGCCATGCATCGATCATCCTCTACCTTCTATATTAAGTCTTAAATTAAATGACACGTAAAAAATTTTATGACTTATATTTTACGGAAGGGATAATAACACAAATAGTTCATGAATTTTGACTGAATATGTAATGTAGATTCTAAACTTTTAATTTGTTTAATATAATCCTTGAACTTTAATCAATCTGTAATGTTGTCTTTGAACTTTTGGTACATGTTCAACTTTGTCCCTAAAATATATGAATATGTTCAATGTTATCCTCCATTAAATCAAGTTCATGGACTAAATTGAATATGTACAAAAAATCCAAAAATCATATTGAACAAATTAAAAGTTCAAAAGCTATATAGCTTATTGGGTTAAATTCAGAGACCATATTGAAAGTGCTAGTATGAACACCTAGAGGGGGGTGAATAGGTGTAAACTTTTGAAACTGAGTTTGAAGAGCAGCAGACTTTGAGCGAGATCAGACTTTAACAGTTAAATAGAATTATGAACAAAATAAAGGAGTTCAGGGAAGAGAATAAGAACACAAGGTTTATAGTGGTTCGGCTTAGATCAAGCCTACGTTCACTCTCCCACACTAACAGCCTTCTTGGTTGGATTCCACTATGCAATCAACAAGAGATTACAACTTTGAGTGCAAACACTTAGTAGTAGATTACACTATCTCACTAAGTCACTCTTTTGGTATTTCTCTCAAGATCACAAACGTTTAAGCTCACGAAAGACAAGTGTTTGATAGAAGGTCGCTAAGACTTTGGAATTATAAATTCTACGCTCTGTCTCTCTCTTGCTCATCGGTCCTTGATCTCCTTAAATACTCCTTCACTTCCAAACTAGCCGTTGGACAGCATCTTGAGGATCGTCTTCCAATCTACCCATTGGACAGATTTGTATCTAGAAGATTTGGTAGCCGTTGAGTGACAAAAGTAGAATCCCAAACTGATTCCGATCGCCCATACAAACAGAATCTTGGTTTCCATAAGTAAAGTTTCTTCGTATAGAAAGTTATTGTCTTCAATATCCAATTGTCAATCAATTAGATTGTGTCAATTAAATCAATCTTGATGTAGAATCCAAACCAGATCACTAACCGTTATATCTTCGGGGCTTGTGTTACGTTCTGTCGAATTTGGATGTAAAGTCTGAGAACAATAGACTTTACAATCTGAGTCTGAGTGCGATAGACTTTGCAATCTGAGTCTAAACATATTCTGCTTCTGAACAGATTTAGCTTTAACGTCTGTACACAGTTTAGCTTCCTTCTGGTTCTTCCAAGTATAGACTTTGATAATATCCTTTACACATTCTATCATCTGCATAGTCTATTACTTAACCATCAAACATGTTAGTAGCCTTTGATTTATTTTGTCATCTTCAAAACATCATAAGGGATTTTCCTAACACATATTATATATTGAACCAAACTTTATGAATTATTTATACCATTTTCTCTTTACGGCTTTGGTACATTAAATTTTGTGAATAGAAACCACCACGAAACTTTTTAATTAAGACGAACATAACGCATAATCAATTTGAAAAGCAAATATATTAGATTCTAGGTTACTATATATCCTCTCTTACCCTCCCTAAGCCTCCACAGTGTCCCCGATTTGGCCCCCCTCCTATCTGTCTAGTCATCAGCTAATCCAAACAACAAGATGTTCAAGAAAATTCACACCTAATCCACCAAGTTCAAAATTCAATAATAATATGATTCCAGAAGATTAGATTAGATGTTCAATAATAATAATAATAATAATAATAATAATAATTAACAATAATAATATTATTATTCCAGAAGATCAGAAACTCCCCAAGTAATGATATCGCTCGAATAAAAAAATGCCTTATAAAATAGGCAAATATGCTCTTGCCCACAAGCGGTATGAATGCTATCATAGTGAACATGTAGGTACGGGGCCCATTGATGTGTATTGTATAAATAGAATTACATAAAAAAGATTAAGCAAAAGTAAACACTTCATGTAGTTATAATTACTAGCTCAGTTGAGAAATATTTATATATGTCTTTATATGAAAGCAAAGCAAAGCAAACTCCATCGGTCCCGCCCTCCAATTCGGACCACAGTGATCAGTCAGTCACCGCCATTTAGCCAAGTCTTAGCACAAATCTTTCTTCCTTGATTAGTCATCGAATTTGAAACTTTCTTTTTCTTTTCTTTTCTTTACCTTTATTATCATTATTTTCCCACCTTTTAAATATAATTAGACGCGTGCACAAAACGGTGGACCATTCTAGAGAACATGGGACCATAAGAGGCGGATTAAAATCAGGAGAAAATTTAATTAAATGAAGTTGATAAAAACCTTTTGATTATTCAAATATGTGTGGTGGCCACACATTAGCTGTCCGCCCAATTTTTTTTTTAAAATTTTTTTCCATTTTTAAAGTATGATTTGAGTAAAATAAAAAGTATGGGAAAATTCAGGGTTGTTTGCACAATCATTTGGATTTGGTCCAAAAACATGTGAGTTGAAAGCAAATTAAAGAAGAAAAGAGTGGAACAGATTGTCTGCATACTTTATGGGATGTTTTCTTTAGCTCATTTAGAAAAGTTGAACTTAGCTTTAGTGTGTAATTTAAGAATCTAACGAAACGCATCCCTAACTCTAAATCAAATTAACACCTTGAAATATCTCTCCAGTATATTTATAAAAATTGATAGTATAATTATTGTTCTCAGAAAGATTTATTTCATGATATCCCACATATAAGTTTTCTATTTTTTATTTAAACATAATCCAAACATTCTCTTCCCGAATTTTTTTTTATCGTGTCAATAGCTCAATCTCGCTAAGGATGGTTGCCAAACAATCCTAAAGGCTACAATTTATTAGGAAGGATATCTAAATAAAAGTAATAAGCAGCTAATTAAGCTAGCCTAGGATTCAAGGTGTGTATACCTCGATATATAAATCTGAAAAGACCCAAGGACTCTGGATAGATGCTTAAGAAAAGCAAAAGCAATTTGAAGGGACAAGGCACAACAAAAGTCGATAGCATCCTACCGAAAAGGACTGATATGCCGATTGTCACCATCACCAACTCAAAGCAATTCAACTGAAACATGTACAGCAACATTCCATGGTGAATATGTCTGGTTTTTTTTTTTTCCAAGATTGTGTTCATATCGTTTTGAAATATTATAGATAATGTAAATGAATCTTCGTTGGAAATGAGGAGCGGATGGAGATTTCAGGTGATTAGGTAGGGTTGGGCGGTGCAGCCCTCGACCGCCTCCGGCATGATCTTGAAAAATAGACCAAGAAAGGCTAGTGATTTTGGTGACCTAGTTTAGTCTATATTCTATTGATTTTTGTTGCTTTCCGATTTTCGTCAAAAAGAAGATGATGAGGGTGTGATCATGCAAGTGGAATTTGATGGTTGGAAAAGAGCGATGATGGTACGCAGGTTTAGATTGTGGGAAATGAACCCACCGTTTTTTTTTTTTATATCACTTATGGGTTTATACGGCGAAAACCAAATCTCTCGTATATAGTCTACAAGAATGTGTACTTGTATTATTGAGCCAATTATTCGAGCTAGATATACTTTGTTGACAAAGTCAGAATGTGATTGACTGCATTTTTAAAGAGAATTAATATGAGAAATTATAAATAAAGGCTTGAAACAATTTTTTTTTCCAAAAGAGAGTTCATGATGGACTTTATTTTAAATAAGGCCCTGAATCTCCCTGTAATCCTATGACTCGGGTAGTGTTTGCAAGATAAGGAATTGAGGAAACTTATACCCTTTCAACAAGATAGACTCACTCCAGGAGAAAATGAAAAAGTTACTTGAATTGGGAAACACTTTGATTTGATTTTGGTTTCAATGCAAAAACTCATCATATTTGGTAACTTGCTCAAGACGATATGCATTAGAAAACTCATTTATGTCATCGTTAACTACTTTATCTTCTCATGCTTTATTTGTGACAATGGCATGCATTTAATCACGTTCTGATACTTGCATCTCTTCCGACTGTACAAGGCTTTGCACCTCTGAAAGAAGCCACTGATTTTTCAATCAGTCGCACTTTTTGACACTCGCAACTTTCAATCTGATGAAGCACTGTGGTGCGATAGGGCCATGGCACTCTGGTGTGACAAGGTCATGGCATATCTTCTCCAAATTTATAAGATTGTCGAGGAACACTCTACAATCATAAGAGTAGTGAGAGGGAAGCCAACGGATGAATTGGCAACGTTTTTGCTTAAGGGGTTGTTGCGATTGTCAAGATGCTTTGTTTCTTGAAATCCATGGGTGCATAACTTTTTTTTTCCTTGAAATCTCTTAACCCATCAAAATGTAAATATTTAGTTTCTATAGAGTTCTCAGAACCATTCTCTTAAAAGAATGTTAGTGCATAGTTTCAGTTTGAGCTCCATGATTTTCAAACTTTTAGATTCTCTCTCGTAAACATTTCCTATTGTGATCCAAAATCTGATCAGGACTTCAAATGATAGGTTGTCATCCTCCAAGAGTGTGATGAGATCGCCGATTGATATTTCTAGAGTGATTAGTTTTGTTATATTTTTTAACTCGGCAAGCCCAGTATTACAATTTTTGGACGATATTTCATTCTCCCCACCTATCAATCAAAACCTCTTCTTGCAATGAGAAGAGTTCAAGTCTAGCAATTTATATCATTAGATGGCATACTCAGAGGCAAACATGGCCGGAATTTTTTTGTTTCAATGCATTTATATTGACATATGATGCCACCTTGAGTTAAATACTTTTCAAGTCCTTGAAGCATAGACTAAAAACTATGTGCTTTGTGCTCCTAGCACTTTCGATTACATGTATCCTTAGGGTGCAGTCCGGAACATCATCAGTATCTCACATGCTCTCTCCTTTTTAAGTAATGTTAAATTTATAAAAAAAAAATTACCAACATTTCGCAATACTAGATAACTCAATCCAAAAAATTTCAACGACGTTGTTCGACCAAACATTTTATTATTCTCTCTATACATGATTCGAAAGATGACGCTTGGGGTGCGCATGGTAACGCTTTTTGGCTGGGGAATAGTTTTTTTTTCAGAAATAGTTCTTTTTTTATTTCTATTCCGGGGCACAATTTCTAAGTAAAAGAACCCGTTTGGTAACTACACAAAATTTCTACTCTTGGAATAGAAAAAATAGAAATGCGTAACGCAATAGTTTCTTTTTTGTATTTATTTGTTTTTTATTCTTGCTCACGGATCGCCGATCGCTCGGTCGGTGGCCGATGGGCTGTGCGATGGCGGTCGGCGGTGACGGTTGGCGATCGTGCATCGGCAGCGGCGGCAGGTGGCGGCGATTGGAGGCCGGTGACCAGAGACCGGCTACCTACGGCGCGCAGCGGCAACGGCGGCCGGTAGGCGGTGGCTTTGGGCGGTTGAAGGTTTCTGAGGCAAGAGAGAAGAATAAAAGAAAAAAAATTTTGACTTATTTTTAGAAATTGTTCCGGGAGCGAAGCAATTTTTTTTTTGTTTTCGTTTTCGCTTCAAATTTATTTGCCAACTTTTATTCCCGAAATAAAAACAACTCGAGCGTTATCAAACGGGTTTTACATTCTTTTTTTGTTTTGAGGAATAAAAGAATAGAAATTAGGAGAAACAGAAACGTTACCATGCAGACCCTTAGTAAAACTATTATAAATATTTTCACCCGGTCTCTTCTTCCTTCTCCTTCCAAAAAGTGGCGAATGCGTAAAAGTAAAAGGCATTACTTTTGCGATAAATTGTTTGCGCATGAGCATCTTTAAGTGGGGGAAAAAGAAATAGACTTTGAATTCCGAAAGAAGCCCCGGCAATCGCATCATCAGTCCGGCCCCCACACGCACACTTTTACTTTAAGACTGGCCACCAATTTAGGGGGCATGGCTGGCGGGCCCACTCGGTTCCCCCTTATTTTTATCTTTCCATCAACTAAAGTATTTGAAATTCGTAAAAACTAATGTGGTCATTAAAATTTTGACCGTAAAGGTAGAAATTCTTGCTTGGGCTAAGGGTTTGTGGAGAAATTAGGGTGATGTCCAAGATTTAATATCTATCGCACGTCTTGCATTGATGGCCACAATTTTCTACCAAACCCGAGCGATCTCGAGATCGGGATATAATTAAATGCGAATGATTATTTACGACGAATAAATATCTAAATCAATAAAAAAAATGTGACGTGGTCCTTGAAAAAGTATTGCCAATAAATTGATTATGTAGAACGGGATTATAGGAGAAATCCCCCATAAAAAAAAAAAAAGAAAACAGAAGAGAAGAATTGTCAAGATTATATATGTATATGTATTTCTGGTATCTTCTCTACTACAATGAAAATTGGGAAGGCAACTGCGAGATCAAGAGAATGTTAATGGTTACTTAACTTTGTCAAAAGTGGCTTGGAGGATGATGCTGCCAAGAAATTCTTTTTAGGTTTTTTCCTCCATCAAAGAGTGACTCCTCTCCTCTGTTTCTCCTCCTGACTATTCTGTCTTCCTTCATCGTCTTTCTTGAAAAACCATTCACATCTCTCTCTCTCTCTGTCTCTGTCTCTCCCTCTCTGTCCAAACCCCATCTTCTCTGCAAACAAAACTCTGTATTACAATCTCTCTCTCTCTCTCTCTCTCTCTCTCTCTGTGTAGTCTGTACAGTACATATTAATCGTCATCTCCAATGGCAGCCAACAAGTTTGCGACCATGGTTCACAGGAACACCAACAAGATGACCCTCATTCTGATCTACGCCATTCTTGAATGGACTCTGATCAGCCTCCTCCTCCTCAACTCCCTCTTCTCTTACGTCATCGTCCGATTCGCCGATTACTTCGGCCTCAAGAGGCCCTGCCTCTTGTGTTCCAGGCTCGATCATCTGTTCGAGCCCGGCAGGAGCAAGCTCCATCACAGGGGCCTTGTCTGCGAGAGCCACGCCAGCGAAATCTCCAAGTTGGTGTACTGCTTCAACCACCAGAAGTTAGTAGAGCTCCAAGACATGTGCGAGGATTGCTCGTCCTCTTTGCAAATCGGTCCGGCTAAGAATGATGAAGATGAGAAGGTGAAGTGTTGCTGTTGCTGTGGGGCGAGCGTGGAGAAGAAGTCCCATTTCTCTCCCTGTGCTTCGATCAAGTCTTGTTCTGATAACCTTGATGATACCCAGAAGGGGTATTTTGTCACAGAGGCAGAGGATGGTGAGGATGGAGATTTCGGGAGCGGATCGGAGTTGTTTGTGAAGGAAGGCAATGAGGGGATTGAAGAAACTGGAAGATTTGTGGTAGTTTCTGAAGATTGTCACGCATATGGGGTTGTTAAGGTGGAGCCAGAGGAGGAGGACGACAAGTGTTCGTCGCTTTTATCAGAATCCGGTGTTAAAGAAATGGTGGAGAATGACGATGAGAAGGTCGAACTGGTGACTGAGATGGAGCGCGAAGTCATTGCCGAGGATGATAGGAATGTGTTCATTGTTGAGAGGCATGTGTCTGATGAGAATGATCACAGCATGCTTCAATTCGGTGACGGAAAAGGCCAACCCGCGGCCATCACCGAGCTCTGGTCTCGCCAGTTGGAGTTTGTGGAGGTTTCTCAATATTCTCAAACATATAGGGATGTTAAGGTGGAGCCAAAGGAGGAGGAGGACAAGTGGTCGTCGCCTTCATCAGAATCTGGTATTAAAGAAATGGTGGAGAATGAGGATGCGAAGGTCGAACTGGAGATTAAGAAGGAGCGCGGAGTCATTACCAGGGATGATGGAAATGTGTTCATTGTTGACAGCCATTTGTCTGATAAGACTGATAGGAGCATGCTTCGAATGCGAGGCAGAAAAGGCCAATCAAAGGCTGGCACTGGGCTCTCGTCTCGTCACTTGGAGTTTTACATCGGAAACAATGAGTGCGAGTTAATTCCAGTGGGACTGAAAGGGCTGTACACAATTACAGAGGAAGAACAGGAAAACTGTGGACCGCAGGATGTCATTTTGGACTTCTGCTCCTCTCCTGAGAAGCAGAATGAGGTTGTGGAGGATAAGATTAAGGGTGATTCCGTTGAGAGTGAAGGCTTGATGTTAGAATTCGAAACCAAGGAGGTCAAAAAGACCGATGCTTCGAAGCTGCAGAATTGGATGAGAATGTCTCACATCATGCACTAGAAAAGGAAAGCGATGAGCAAATTGCTGTTACTCAAGCAACTGGGACTCTCGGGGTGGGAAGTGATGATGTTCTTCAAGGAACTGCAGAAGAGGCAGGAGTATTCGAAAGTTCAGACTGTCAACCAGGTAATTGTTATAGTCTGAGTAGAACTCTATAGTTTTGCTTCAGTGAAATTTGTGTGCAAAAATTGAGAATGCTTCATGATATATGTAGGAGCCGAAGAGGAGTATAATTCACAGAACGACGAGACTGATGCAGAGATTTCAATCGGGACAGAGATTCCTGATCAAGAAACAGTCGATGAGATTCATACTCAAGAATCATTCTCTTCGTTTCAGTGCACACAGGAAGATCCTTCTACTAGATATGACTTTCTTAGCTCTGATTTCGATCATGGTAAGCTTTAAGAGTACTTTGCCAAATGAAGGACTTTGCAAATGGCTCTTTATTTGTTCTTAATCTTATACCATTTTTCTCTTGTGGGTTATAGGGTTTATGCAAATTGACGGAAATATCGAATTCCAAACTGTCTCACTTGGAGCGAGCGAGCAAGAAGATAATGGTCAATTGCGATTGTGTATGGAGAGTAATGAGAATATTGAAGATGAGAAAATGCCGGATACACCCACTTCCGTTGATAGCCTGCATAGGAGATTACTACTTCTAGACAGGAGAGACTCTGGGACAGAAGATTCTATAGAGTCGTTGGACGGGAGTGTGATCAGTGATATTGAAGGTGGTGAAGGTACTCTCACCATCGAGAAGCTGAAATCGGCATTGAGATCTGAAAGGAAGGCCTTACATGCTCTATATGCAGAACTTGAAGAAGAGAGGAGTGCTTCTGCTGTTGCGGCGAGCCAAACCATGGCAATGATCAACCGCCTCCAAGAAGAGAAGGCTGCGATGCAAATGGAGGCCTTGCAGTATCAGAGAATGATGGAAGAGCAATCCGAGTACGACCAAGAAGCATTGCAGCTTCTGAATGATCTTATGGTGAAGCGAGAAAAGGAGAAGGAAGAATTGGAACAGGAGCTTGAGATGTATCGCCAGAGGGTCGAGGAGTACAAGGCCAAGGAACATATGATGATTGCGAGAAGACACCGAACTTCATCCACATCTTGTAGCAATTCTGAGGATGGTGACAGGTTATCAGTCGATTTGAATGGTGAAGTGAAGGAGGAGGATGGCCTTAATGGTGACCGAGATGGAAGCCATGAGAAGACCCCAACTGATGCTGTTGTGTATCTGGAGGAGTCATTGGAGGACTTTGAGGAAGAGAGGTTGTACATTCTAGAGCAGCTCAAGGCTCTGGAAGAGAAGCTTTTCGGCATAAGCTATGAAGAAGGACAACATTTTGAGGACGTGAAGCCAATGATGGATCATTCCTACAAGGAAAACGGCAACGGCCACAGTGATCACTTGTCGAATGGTGAAGCTAATGGGAATGGGAATGGGAACGGCCATTCCAAAATGAATGGATATCACCAGGAACCCAGGCGGCTTGGGGTCCCTAAGGCAAAGAGGCTGCTTCCCCTTTTTGATGCGGTTGGTGCAGAAACAGAATTAGATAGTGAGCTGTGTGGGGACGAACACCGAGAGGAAGACAAGAGGCTTGCGATCGAGGAAGAAGTAGACCATGTATATGAGAGATTGCAGGCTCTTGAAGCTGACAGGGAGTTCCTAAAGCACTGCATCAACTCACTGAGGAAGGGCGATAAAGGATTGCATCTTCTCCAAGAGATCTTGCAACATCTTCGCGATTTAAGGACTGTCGAACTCCGAGTTAGGAACATGACCGACGGCATTATACAGTGACATTTGGTGCCTATGCTGCGACATAGAAGTCAAGGTGGAGTTCTTGAATCAAATGATCACTTTTGATTAACCAGTAGTCTTTAATCTTAAATTTGATATAATGTCAGGTCAGCATACTGAGCATTATCAAATGTCCTGAAAATTTGCAGATTATGCTATTGGAGTCATCAGCCGCCAAAAGATCTTAAGCAATATACCAGCGGCCCAGCAGCATTCGGGCAACACTGGTCACGGTGGTGATGTACACGTCATGAACAAATTTTAAGGGATGCACCTTCAGGGAGAGGGAGGCCCCTCGTCGTGGTCTATTTGGTCTCATCTTGGTGTACAAGAGGAAAGAGTCTGCCTTCATGTTTTTGACTTTCGTTTTTCTTCTTAGGAAAAGCCCAATTTTTTTATTTTCTGGGTTATGCCTACCAACACTTTTCCTGCAAAAGGGTGATGGCGGGTGTCATGTGCATGTAGGCTAGTGTGGGGGATGAAACACCCTGTCGTTTGGAATTCTTTTTTCTTCTTCTTTTCTTTCTTTCTGCTGTCCTTTTTCTTTGTCGTCATGTTATAGTTCTGTCATTTGGAGGTTGTGAGAGTAGGCATGGCTTTGCAAAGCTGGAGAGATCCAACCAAGATTCCAGTGCCAGTTAGGAACCTTTAGAAAATAGGACACTCTTTTTTTTCGGTTCATTCCTTTATGGCCTTCATCTGTTTGGAGGATAAGGGGAAAAGTAAAATCACCTCCCCCCTTTATCTTCTCATCATCGCATCAGTTTCCATCACATGAGGGGTTTGTTTTTTTTCTAATTATTCCGAAGAGCTTATGAAGTTGTCTCTACTTGTATACCACTGTGTACTCATCATCTGTAAGTATGTAATGTTGTGTGTGTGTGTGTGTGTTTTTTTTTTCCTTTTGTCCTAGACTGTCTTGGAGTTTACCTACTTGTTTTGTATATGACATGAACACTCATCCAAAAGGATTGTCATTAACTATTCAGAGGAAGCAAGGATTGCTGTCTGTCCCTGTGGATTATGCTTTAAGCATAAAAAAACTCTTTGGTTGGTGTAGAAAAAACAACAATCAAGTACAGTGGAACCATCTTCTTGAGAACAGTTATCAAGGATAATGAAAGCAACAGCATTCAGCTCAGGAAAAAGAAATGGCACAAGAATATGAACTGAAAGCAACAGTTGTACACATCATCCTAAACATCAATATAAAATTCGTGGATAAAGATGTGCTCCAACTTCTGATTGATCATTTCTACTAGACTTGATTTATGAAATTTGTCAATCTTTTAATTAAGGTACTGCCAAAGAGAGTAAATTTGTCGGCAGCCTCTGTGCACCCTTTTTCGACTGTCGAAGCTCGTCTTCTGGCCTCAAAAGAAAATGGCTCGAGTCATGGGATACCTAATCATGACCAAGAGATGCATGAAGGTCAAGCATAGGCTGAAGTCAACCCTTTACTTTTAGGATTTTCTCAATGAGCATTTTCTAAAATTTGAAAAGACAGCAGGGATGATGGACTAATATTAATATCTTTAAGTCTTTTTGCAAAATAATTTATTTGCGTGAGTTATTACACCAGTTCTCCCACGACGTGTATGTGCGAGGGTACTCATTAAAAATAGAAGACATTGATCATATTTCTCCTTTATTTTTAGGTAAATTTGCAGAGTAACGTGTACGAAACATCAAAATCCAATATCTGTGAGTCAAGAGGAGATTTTTTTTAAAAAAAAATTAAAAGATTATGAGATAAATAAATGGTGTGGCGCCATATTGTCAGAAGGAACTAAACCACGTTTATTCGATGGTTCAACTGTCAGATACAATTTTTTTTTTTTTTTTGATTCATTCATTAGTATCTAGTAGTTTGATTGAATTAAACACATTAATTGGGTTCCTATAGTGTTTATCAGCATGGTGGCTGCATTCTAATGGAGGTCGATTTGCAAAAAGGAAATGGCGTTTGGTTGACTTATATTTTGTGTAAAGCAATTTTGAAGCAAAAAAAAAAAAAAGGAAAAAAAAAAAGGAAAAGAGAGGGCAGGCGCGGGCAAGCAAAGGGACTCTAGGGGTGCACATGATAAAATTTTTATTTCTCAATTTCTCGTTTCCGTTTAGGAATAGGTTTGGAGCAAACTGTTTTAACGATTTGATTTCTCTATTTAAAAGATTTCTATTCCGAAATAGAGAAATTGAAGAAATCGAAAAGTTCGAAATATTTAACTTCTCGTTTCGAAATAGAAATCGAAACCGAAATCAAACTATATAAAAGAACCTTGCGCTTTCTTGCTAACTTAATTCACTCATAACCACAACTTCACAAATTATTGCTAATTTTCCTTTTCTTATTTTGCTCGTGTTTTTTTTTTTCATTTTTTTTTCAATTTTTTTTTGATAACTTCTTCTTTAGGATGAAAAACAATCGAATGGGTCCCCAATTTTAAAAAACGACCAAAGTTCTTAAATGCTTACTTAAAAATAATGGGGCTCTTTCCTCCTAGAAAGGGCACGCGCATGGCCAGTTGAAGAAAAAGTTCTTACGTAATAGATGAATAAAAAACGTGCCTAGAAATTTAACCTTGTTTCTTTACGAATTCAAAATTCTTGTAAAATCAAAATAATTAAATTGTTACACAATCTTGAATTTTAATTCGAAGGCAAGAGATTCAAGAGAATCTCTCTCTTTGCTATGTAAGGGCCATTAAAGGTTCATTGAGTAATAATAAAGAAATTAGGGATGAGCAACTAGACTGATTTAATTCGAGAATCAAAATAAACTGACCTTCTCCCGATTGGTTCCTAACCATAAACGTTACTTCAAGGTAGAATTCTCATATATTCCTTTACACCATCAATTTTATTTTGTTGATAATCTTGTATAATACTAGTCTTTGATAAAATGATAAGGTTGTATAGGCACCATTGATGGCACCCATATTCATGCTTCCGCAGTACTTGTTTGAACTTACGTAGGATGAGCTTGCAAACGATACATTGACCGAGGAGGGAAACCAAATAAATATGCTTAGGAAAACCATTGCCAATAAAATGGCAATGGATAATAATATGCCGAAAATTCCATGAAATTGTATTTTCAACTTTTGTAATGTATTAGTATTATTTCGACTATTATTTTGTACTTGAGGATTTCCTATGTTGTTTTAGTATTATTTCGACTATTATTTTGTATTTAAGGATTTCCTATGTTGTTATCTAATCAATTTCTATTACTAGAAATAGAAATTTTATTCTGTTATCAAACGGATTTCTGTTTCAAAAATATAATTTTTGAGTCGTTATCAAACGGGTTTCTTTGCTTCAGAAACTTGTCCGGAGAATATAAATTGAGAAATTGATTTCTGGCTAGAAATCAATTTCCGTTTCAAAATTTTGTCATGCGCAGCCTACGCAACCGGCATCAGCGGCGACCATTAACCTCGTAAGGCGTCAATCCGTGACCCTTGTTGCAGCAGATCTCGTGCAACTCTTGTTGAAGCTTCGCAAAAGCACCAGGGGACAGATGTTGACAGAGCTTAGTGAAGCTCAATATGAACTCCAGTGGCGCGCGAGGTGGACCTAAGACTCCGCGAACGTGTGAATTAGGCAAGAGGTCGCCACGGCCTCACGGCTAGTGTCGCCCCATCTTAGGTGACCCCACGCCGGCATTTGTCTGACTCTAGATTTGCAAGTTAAAAGATGAGCAATCGCGAAGCAAAATTGGTAGGAGTGAGCTGTTCTAGCTTCTGTACAATTTCACATGAAATTTGGAACTCGTTGGAATAAGTATCTCATTTTTTGGAACCCGAAACCTATCATGCATATTGTAGAACCTAAAACTTACCCCACCTATCACATGTTCCAAAATCGATTCTAAGGTCTATCTAAGTTATACATATATTATTAATTGAACGATGGCAATGAATTATAATATTTAATGACCACCACTTGTTGTTATATTTCACTAACTATAACCTATATTTGGACACACGAAAAATATGAACATTACCAAACTAAAAGTCTCAATCATAAAATGAAAATTCATACTAGTTTTTTTAGATTATACACTCATTGAACGCTATGAACGATCGCGCAAAGACATGGGCCAATAAAATTAAAAAAACCTGTTTTGAATTTTAGGTTACAAGTTCCTCAAATTTTGGAACCTGCAACTTACCCTATATACTTTTGAACTTGGAATTAGACAGGTTCCCATTAATCTGATTCTCTGGAACCATACTCACCCCTAAAAACTAGTATGATAAAATATGAGTGGGGGCAATTTTGAAAGGAAAAAATTCATTAACCTCAAACCCGCCTTCAGAAAATGCTTAAAGCCCGAGGTATCCAAGGACTTGCCTCGGACAATCGGACTTATCAATGCTGGCATACCTCAAAGTGGCCCAAAAAATATTTACCGAATACTCTTACTTTTCTCAAAAGAAGTCTCTTGAAAAGCTTAATCAAATGCACTTAGGCCTGATTAATCAGACTTGAGATGGAATGAATGCTTAGGCTTTCTTTTTTTAATGCATATTCATTTTCCACTAATTTACAAGAAAGTTAAGTATGTAGTATGTTTCTTCAATCAATGTCAAGTAATCAAGTCCGTCACTTTCCAAAAGTCTTCCAAATCCATTGAATTTGTATATCTTCCTATTGGGAGAATTCGTGTTCAATCTTATTCGATGCGAAAAACCCAAAATTCGGGTCACATGAAACCTAATCCCATTTGTCCATAATACCACGATGGACTTTTTTTTTTTTTTGGGTCGAACCATGATAGCTATTATAAACATTTAAAATGCAACATATGCCAACTAAGACAAGTTTATGTGTAAAATATAGTGGAAGTTGGATTTTCGAGGAGATAAATCTCGACAAATCCAGTTTCAAATTTGAAGATCGGAATCTATAAGATTAGGTACACATGTGACTAATGATGAAAGAAGGAACGTCGGATCGATAAAGCAATTTGTGATTGTCGGGGACCCTTTTCCCTTCTTTTTGCCGCAGCATTCCACTACAAGGTCAATCAAATTCGGTAAAACGAGGAAAAGAAGCATTTCAATTTCGATTTGAGTGGGACATCTCTAGATAACGAATAATGCTTTATCGATTATTGAACCTTAATTTAAATATGTTGCTCTCCAGAAGAAGAACCGAAGCAGTAAAATAGGGAAAAAAAAATGGCGCCAAATGTGGGATAAAAAATGAAAAAAAAATTCAAGGCACCTAACTGAAGATGTCCTAACTGGTTCCGCCACGTGCGATTACCAAAGTCCCATGTCGTTATTGCAAAGGCCTCGGCGCTTTTGGGGTACGAGGGCAGCTAAGGACAGCAAGAGTGGCACTAATCATTCTTCATCGTGGATCACTTTCGGCGATGCTTAATTGGAAAGGTTAATGATATAACCCAATTCGAGTATTGTTTATGTTCCGTTTGTTTATGTTTCTTTTATTTGAGGGCGGCGCGATCCAATCGATCATCCCCCTTTGGCAAATTAATTAGTTCAGCAATGTCTCTTCGAGAAAAAGGGTGTCAGGTTTTATGCTTTTATCATTGTTTCAAGCTGCTTTTACGCGAGCCTAAACGATCTAAACTTTTGCTTCCCAATCTAGGTGTAATCCTTCCTAGTTGCTAGTTTGTGGCATTGCGAAGGTAAACCTGAGTGATTTCGACCATGCTGAAAGTTCAAGCGAAATGAGCACGGGCCCATGGCTGAGATGATCGGAAGTTTAGATCATGTAAACAGCAAGAAGGCCCGCCCAAGGGTACCGATATTTCCTTTAGAGACGTGACATATCGGATTTCATCTAACTTTGTTGAACAAAATGGTTATTGGGTACGAGTCAATTAGCTATGTCAATTTCTTCTCTTCAACTCTAGTAATTTATCTTTTATATAAATGATTAGGTGGTGACCGGGTCAATTTCTCTTTTGACTCTGGCCATCCAATGTTGATTCTCTTTTCTGCTTAGACTTTATCTCATGAACCTAACGAATCCATCCTTTTATTTGGGTGCCAATCACACCAAGCAAATCTCCCTCTTATGTTTTGATTAATGAGTCGGGTACTCACTCACTTTCATCTCTTGTCCACCTCCTTGTAAATCTATATAAATACCTTATTGTGGTCTCATTTTTAAGAAAAGTCTCTAAAATTGGCGTCTTGAATTTTAGGTATCTAGAAGGGCTTTCTTCTCATTGGAAGAAATGGATTTGTTATGCTCTCCACAAAAAAGACCGCCACCAAGGCGGATGTTAAAGAAGAGAATATAAGATGCCACGATTTTAGACAATTTTGGTTATTTGGCATGGGTAGAGTATTTAATGGAAACGCATTCTCCAACAGATGAGGAGGTGTTAACTGTCCGTTGAATTTTTGTTAAGCGTGATTAGGAATTGATATGTTTTAATGTTTTATTAGATGTCTATGAATCTAATCATATGTTCCATTTACCAAAATCTGTTGTAATGGTTTGCAAATTTTGTCTACACATATGTATATTTATTAATATTTGATAAATGTGAAATTATTTTTCATTTTTTTTTTTACATTGCCATGCAAGCAATGATCCGTGTGTTGCAGGTCATGGTATAGTAATCACCTTTTGCCATACTCTAAGGCTATGTTTGGTTGTTCGGATTTATTATAAGATAATAGAGGGAGAAGTGCCAAAAAGTCCTAAACCTTTTGTGTTTGTGCCGGTTTAGTCCTAAACCTTTTTTTTGGTGCCAATTTAGTCCTAAACCTTTTTATTTAGTGCCGATTCAGTCCTTTTGGCCGGATTTTGCTGCTGGCCTGGCCGGCTGGCCGACGTGGATAATTTTTAATATTTTTTTAATATTTTTAATATTTTTTAATATTTTTCTATTTTTCTGTTTTTCTGTTTTCTCTTTATTCTTTATTCTTTATTCTTTTTCTTTATTCTTTTTTCTCTTTTTTCTTTTTTCTTCTCTCCTCCTCCCTCGCCGCTGGCCGGACTTCCCCGGCGACCGGCCCAGGGCGACGGCCGGCGAGGCTCGCCGGCCACCTCGCCGGTGGCCGCAAGGGCGGCCTCGCGGCGGGCGGCGAGGCTCGCCCTCGCCGGATCTGGCGAGGGTCAAGCCTCGCCCATGGACGGCGAGCTCGACCTCGCCGGATCCGGCGAGGGCGAGCCTCGCCGCGCCGCCGGGCCGCGATTGGGCGAGGTGGAGCCTCGCCGGCCATGGGCGAGGCTCGCCTCCCACCGGTCGGCGATGGCCGGCGAGGCTCCACCTCACCCAATCGCGGCCTCGTGCCGGGCGGGCGAGGGTCGAGCTTTGCGGCGCCGCCCGGGCGCGATTCGGCGAGGTGGAGCCTCGCCGCGGCTCGACCTCGCCGGCCATGGGCGAGGCTCGCCTCCCACCGGGCTGGCGATGGCCGGGCGAGGCTCGCCCTCGCCGGCGCCGCCCGCGCGAGGCCGCCCTCGCCCCCGGCGAGGTGGCCGGTGAGCCTCGCCGGCCGTCTCCTCTTGGCCGGTCGCCGTGGTCCGGCCAGCGGCCGGAGGGAGGAGGAGAGAAGAAAAAAGAAAAAAGAAAAAGAAAAAAGAATAAAAATAAAAGAAAAAGAAAAAGAAAAAAAAAAAAAAAAAGAAAAAAATTAAAAAATATTTAAAAAATATTAAAAAAATATTAAAAAATATTAAAAAATATTAAAAATTGTCCACGTCAGCCGGCCGGCGTCCAGTCAGCAAAATCCGGCCAAAAGGACTGAATCGGCACTAAATAAAAAGGTTTAGGACTAAATTGGCACCAAAAAAAAGGTTTAGGACTAAACCTGGCACAAACACAAAAGGTTTAGGACTTTTTGGCACTTCTCCCAGATAATAGAATAATGTGAGATAAGAAATTTTCCAAATATCTTTCAGATTGTAGAAAATCTCATCACATGTTTGGTGTAATCCAAAATTTAATCAAATTTTTAAAAATCTCATTTGCCCAGTGCAATCTCTCGTGATATCTTAATCTCACCGCTCAACGTGTGCTCTTCAACTACCTCTAGTCCATCTCCTTCACAGCCAATTCGCTAGATCCACCACCATCTCCGCCTCTAGATCATAGCCCTTGCTCAGCTTTATCGTATAAGAAGATTCAGACACAATCAAAGATGAGCCTTGGCGACTGGGGGAGGTAGCGGCTGTCGCGATCTGGTAGACGAGGCAACAATGGTCGATGGAAGGGCGGTGACAAGGTGGTGGATGTCATGCGTGAAGCTCTGGGGACACTTGATGTCAAAGCCGACGATCTGAGGGTAGTGAGAGGCGGAAAGGAGGTGGACGACATTGGGGCAACGAGTAATGAGGGCAGACATGTCTCTATTGTCGATCAAGCACACTCATAAAAGAATTCGATTTCTTAAATGGTGATGCCCATGTGACGTACAACTTCTCATTTTCATCCTCGGTTGTTGGAGCACGATCGGCTAGGTGGTGATAACAATTGGCGGTGGTCAAAAGTGATGATGATTGGATGGTGTTCGGAAGTGACGATGATCCAATGTCATGGAGGTGGTCCTTGTGTGGTGGTCGACAAAGCTGAATGCATCACTCCATCACTCCATTGCTTTATCCTTGGAAGAAATATTTTAAGTTACTTTTAAATTCTTTTTATCCGATCTAGGTTTATCCCACCCCTAAGCCCAGTTTTCTTATTTGATATTTTACCTAGACATATCTAGTGCAGAGGACATTGTCAAACACCAAATATGATTATTTTGTTATCCAATTCGAATTCAAAATTGGACTACCAAACCTAGCCAAGGGTATGATGAAAACTTAGGTAAAGAAATTATGAGTTCTGAAATTGGCGTGGAATTGGAAATTTAGAGAGAATTGGAGTGTTGATTTGGAGAAAATCAAAATTTGGACACACGATTCTCAATATTCCCAATTTTGTGTTGGGAGTAGAGAAAATGACATTTTTGACATCCTATCGTACTCTCAAATTGGAATAACAAAATGGGATAATAGCACAAATAATTTCTGAACTTTTAATTTTGTCAATGTAATCCCTAAATTTTAGTTCAACTTCACCTCCAAGCCATAGTCCATGCTCAGCTTTATCGCGTCCGAGGTGATTCGGACATCAGTGAAGATGAGCCTTGGGTCACCAACGGTGGACCAAGGGAGGTAGGCGTGATCGATTTGGTAGATGAGATAGTAGCGATAGATGTAGAGGTGAGGGGTGGCAACTGGGTGGCGGCCGTCGCGCTTGAAGCTCTTGCCACACTTAATGTCGAAGCTAATGACCTGGGGCATTGACGCATGGAGACGAGGTGGACGAAGATCGATCGGTGGATGACGTTGGAGCAGAAAATGATGGGCGTGCGCACGCCTCTTATGTGGATGATGATCTTGAAGGATTTGGTGTAGTGGTGAAAGGATTGGAGTTCTTTCATTGTAATAATCATGTGATGTATGACTTTTTTTTTTGTCCTTAATCATCGGAACACGATAGGTTCGGCCATGACGATGGTCGATGGTAGTTGGAGGCAATGATGATTGGCGGTGGTCGGAGGGGATGATGGTCGATTGTTGTGACGGTGGTCGGTAGCCGGTGAAACAATATCCAGATGTGTCATTCCATCATTCAATCGATGGAAAATAACATCCGGGTTTATACCAACTCTTGTCTCGAATTTTTTATTCGGTATTCTATCTAAATATATCTAACTTTATATCGTTCAGAGAATGTTGCCAAATGCTAGATATTATAATTTGTTATCTTATATGGACTCAAATGTGGACCTAATAATTTTTTTAGGTTGGAACAGCGTAATAAATTAAATGGCTGAGGATCTAATAGAAATTTTGCATGGAGACTTTCCGTTTCTGACATTCACCATTCCTTTCAAATAAAGGTAATTCAATTTCCCATACTTTCATCTTCATTTTTCACTATTTTGAAACAACAAAAATAATTTTCTTCGCCCTCCCTCCCTCTCTGATTTGGTGATTTGCTGGTGCTCGAACTTGATTTCCTGCATCTCGATTAGGCCACCTTATCAAGCGATCTTCGGGGCGTCCTTCCCGGTATTGGCCTGACGCCTTCTTTACTTTACTTTTATTTTCCTCAACCATCAAAAAACTGTTCCAGAAATAGCATATTTAGGCACTGTTTTGGTAACCATCCAAACAGTGATTCGATTTTTGTTTAGAATCGGTTAGGAACGAGAATCGCGTTTGGTAAAATTTTTGTTCCTGAGAACAGATTTGGAGTGGAATCAAGAGCAAAAAAAAAAAAAAAGTTGATTCACCACCGCCCGCGGTGGCGTAGCTGGCTTCGGGCTCCCTCCCCATTACAAAGGGGAGGAGTTCGAATCCTAGAGGCGTCGCGTTCGCGCGACTCAAACGCAGCTGGAGTGCGTGGTGGTGGCTCGGTCCACCCGGATTTACGTCTAGGCTGCCGGCCGATGGCGGTTCTCGGGTCATAAAAAAAAAAAAGTTGATTCTTGTTCCGGGGAACAAATTTGAGAATAAAAACTAACTCTCCTTCTTCTTCCCTTCCGCCATCTCGCAACCGCCGCCGCCGCCGGTCGCCGCCCGGCCCGGCGAGGCTCGCCCGGCCCGCCGGTGGCTAGGCGAGCCTCGCCTAGGCTGCCGGTAAAGGCTCGGTCGACGAGGGGCGGCGACGCTCCGGTGAGGTCACCGGCCCTCGTTTGGCCAGTCCGGCGGCCAGAGCAGAAGAAGAAGAAGAAGAATAGGAGAAAAAGGAAAAAAAGAAAAGAAAAGAAAAGAAAAAAAAAAAAAAAATTATTTAAAAATTAAAAAAAATTGATTTGGAACGAGAATCAATAAGCGCACAATACCAAATGCGATTCTATTAGAATCGAAATTTTGGACAGATTACCAAACGATTTAAAATTTCTTAGAATTTGTTACAGTAACGAGAATAAAAAAATAATTTCGATCAAAATCTACTCTCGGGAATATAATCGTTATCAAACGCGCCCCTTAACTTACGAAAACTTCTTTTAGTTCCGACCTTTTATTCATTCTGAACAGGAATTCGATCAAAATTTCAATTTCTTTCACGTTAACATTTCACGGACAAGGAATCTTATATGAGTATTCATGAAAGACAAAACATTTAAGATATCTAATTTGCTACTAAAGTGATATCTTGAGTTTTAATTGAAAATGGATATAATTGGATATAGTGATGGATTCGAACGAAGGTTGATGCAGGAAAGTCATGGTAGGTGGCACGCTTGACGCAGGTGAGCTGCAAAGTCTGGATTTCTGATATTATTAGTCAGGATTCAAGGCTGCAATTAATTGCCTCTTTCTTGGTGTAGCAACAGAAGCCCGAGAACGGACAATTTGATACCGTGAAAGTCGAAATGAGTGGATAGTATTGGAGCCGTAGACGACGGCGTGTTCTCCCGGAAGGGGTGGAATAAGGCGAGCTCGTCGGACCGGATTTTACTCGGAGATGACGACAAAGATGTTGACGGACTCGAGAGGAGAACGGAGTCGGAGTTGACGTGGAGGATGGAGTTGTATAATATTAATTTTGAATTGAATCTTTGAATTTTATCTTTTGATGAATTATAATGCTTTTCTATAATTCTTGGGAATGTAGTTGAGAAGAAGAAGGGGAAAAAAAATTCGAACCGAACTAACCTGAACCGTCAATTTCCCTAAATTTATTTTCTCATTACCGGACTGAAAAAAAAAAGAAAAAAACTTGAAATTCTCTATTTGGGTTGGATCGGGCATTTTTTACACCCGTACCTCTTAACGATCGCTTCAAAATGAGGTATTGAATTTTTTTTTTGGCACATTAACGAGTGCTAAGCCAAATTAAGGCGCTGAAGAGGGAATGCCAACATTGTTGAGTACGTGATGATTCCATACACCGACTCCCCATAGAATGCGGACAAATGGAATGGGGAATGCTTTTGTCGATCCAGACGAGCCGAAAAGCATATTCGATCTCCTCTTTTAAGGTTGGGGCATGAGTCAACCAACTTGCGCATTCTCTTGATAACATCTCCGCGAGCACAAACCTGTGTATCCTAACACAAGTTCAAGCCCTGAATGTAAGGTATTGGCCATGCTGTTACTAACTCGAATAATCCTTTTAAAAGATTACAGTCAAGACATATCACTACACGATACAATGCTCTCAATAAATCAATTTATTGCCATTCTATCTAAGTCGGATTTGTGTCTTTTAATTTATGAAATACCGTAATGTACAGACACTAAGATTTTCAGATCAACGATTCAGATTTATCTATTTATGATAAAATAAAGGTCCATGAATTCTCCGCAGAACAGATCTCGGGGGAGATCATAGAAAACCCCCCACAAAGACGAGGGTCAAGACGATGTGTGTTCTCCAAGATTCATTCTACTCGGTGCCACGTCACGCATGAACTCATCGAAAGAGGAAGAAACACGAGAAGTCTTAGGTTTTGACTTTGACTTGTCTAAATCCACTTGCCCTGTAAGAAGGCAAATCCTCCCTTACATTCCACAGAGTAAATTGAATTATATATAAAGAAAAGATGAGACCCAATGCAGTGCCGTCACATCCAAGAGATATTGCAATTTGCGCGTCCCGAATTCGGCAGGAAGTAGAACCTTCTTCTTCTCTTGGCGACTTGCCAAGGGAGAATCGAAAGGAGGAAGGAGAAGAGACGATTCGTGGTCTTTGATTATTCACTTTAAATTCGAAATGATTAAAATTTTCAACAAAATGTAAAACTTCACAAGTTAGATTTAGATATGATTTTCCTCATACTCTTGTTTAATCTTGAATTGAAATGATACCGTAAATTTTAATGAAAAAATAGAGAGTGCTTTTTACTTTTGTTTAAGCTAAAACAAACGTGCCGTAACATCAACTTTCACAATCATGCCTCGTCATGTTGCTTAGTTTGAAAAAAGTCGAATTCTCCTAAATTTTGGTAATAGAAACTCGAAACAACGTGCAATTGGACCATTGAAGACGGTGATGGTTATAAGGAAATTTGATCACTTCGAAAGTTCAAACCTCACAAATGTCAACTCATTTTGAACAACCAGAGCTTTCGCTATCCAAGAATTGAAAGGAAAATGGATGGGCCAAGCTAGGTTGAAAATGACCCCATCCAAATAGATCTATTTAACCTGTTTATATGCGATGCAAATCCAGTAATCCATAGTCAGCTCATATTGCTAAAACATTTTCATATTTAACTCAATTTAGAAAAACTTATATCGCGGAGTGAGTGAACGCAAAATTAAGTGAGGGCGAGAGAGACTGAAAAGAGTCATGAAAGTGAGTAGTGTTTAAATAAGATATAAATCCATTTGTGATCCATTTACACCCATAGAATATTTCAACCAATTTGTGATCTATGAACCGAATATAACTAATCTATATAATAATTTAGTCCATCATATATACATTAATAAATGAATTTATGACCAATTTTGATAGATTTACGAACCTTCATTTATTCCAAGTACCCTTTTAGCGGTACCAACTACCCTATCGATACCGAAACCATTGGGATCTCCATCACCCATAGCAGAACGGTAAGATGTCTTAATATTTACCCAAGTTGGACTCAGACCCAAAAGGACCCCTATGCTGCACTTTTGTCATGGGGGATATTCGAAAGATCGAATCTTCAAAAAGCCAAAGTAGAGTCGAGTTCAGATAAAATCGATAAAAAGATTTACGAGGATGACGTAATTCCAAGCGAGATTAACGTGCAAGATTAACGTCCTCCAAATGATGGTTGCGGGTGGCAATTGGATCCCGCACATGCACAAACGAAAAAAGAGGAGAAACATCCTCGGAGCAATCCGAAAGCGCGTTCGTCGCTCGTGCTCTTCCAGCTGTGCAGGCAGCCGTCGCTTCTCTGACGTCTTCGCCCTGATCCGGTCCAAGTTTTCCTGTATAAGAAAACGACTCCGCTTTTGGTTCGTCGGTATAGTTCTCGTGCTAAAGAAGACGCGCAACCTCCGCGTCGATGATGAGCCCTTTCTCGGGGTTGACATTTCTCCATCGCACGGAAAGAAAGGAGGAAAAAATAAAGAAGAAATGGCGGAATTCGCCGGTCGTCAAGTGGGTCAACACGCCAGCTCCGCTCCCCGCCTTTCATACCGAAGCCTCCCGACTTCGCTCGGGCTCGGAGAAACTGTACCTCGCGCACCCATTTTTCTTTTATGTGCGCGAAACCCAACAGGAGAAAAAAATCAGTTCTGGCGCGACAACCAACAAGAGAAGATCCGTTCTTGCGCCAGTACCCTTCGTCTTTCGCCGTCTTTCACTGCCGCGAAGTTCCAGTTTTGATCGAACTTTATCGCTTAGAAAGCTGCTGGTATTTGTGGGTTCTCATTCCTTTTTCCTGGGTTGCGTCTTTTCATGGATTAGTCCTCTTGAATTCCTGGAGAAGCATGCGCAAATCGAAGAACTTCATGCATAATCTTCTGAAGACGTTCAAATTGGGCTCGAGCAAAGGTGAATGGGGAGACCCGGGTGGCCCTGTTTCCGGCGAACGCCTTTCGTGTACTTGGCGTGCGATTTCTTGTTCCGTTTGATTGTCTGATTATGTTATTGATCTCTGCCGTTGCCGTCACCAGAGGGGCAAGGGGAAGAGGACTGGGAGAGGATAGCTGCTCAAGAGCAAAAGCATTTCGCGTTCGACGCGTTGGTTGCTGCAACGAAAGATTTTCACCCGACCCACAAACTCGGGCAGGGTGGTTTTGGCCCCGTATACAGGGTCGGTGACTTCTGCCTTGTGATTCACTACAAGCTTTAGAGTTCCAGTTGCTTTCTCATGTACTGAGTGCATTGCCCTTCGATTCTCGAGCTCGGAGTGGGAATGGAAAATTTATGGTGAAATTGTGGGGTTGTGTTTTTATTTTTTTGTGCTTGCTCGCAATTGAGTCAATCTGATCAAAGTGAGAATAGCTGGAACGGGCGTGAGAATGCTATACATCTTTAGGGATATTTGTAGTATGTGCCTTGGGTTCTCAAAATCGTATTTGCTGATGAACTTGTATGTCAACAGATTGAATCGGGTATGGTCATTGGTTTAAGGCACTAGCTATTAGTTGCAGTTCCAGTCTGTCTGTTCAAGAGATGTTCGTATCTGGAGTTTATGTGCTAATTATTAGTTACAGTAGCTACTGGTAGTTCAAGAGATGGTGATAATAGTGCTGTCCGATGCGGCATCTTTAGATATTTTTCTTGAAGGATTTGTGAATTGGATGATCCCAGGATGTCAATGAAGAGAGGTTACCTTATATGCCTTGCCTGATCTCTCGTTTTCCCTGCAAAGAACCTGCTTCTAGGTGTTGTTGTGACTGAGAGTTTTGGACATGGTCACTCTGGTTTTTTATTGCTTGCCTGATCTCTTGTTTTCCTAATTCTACGCATTTTGAAGAAAAACATATGAACTTGTGCTCGAGGGAGTAGAGGAATTAATATAAGTTCAAATGTTTCAACTGTTCTGCTTGCCTATCTTGTTATTCAACTTCTTGCTGATGGTGTTTGAGCTGCTCTTGTGCTTAGCCTACATTACTTGTTCAACCCAATAGAGGGCAGCTTTTTCAGAATCAAACATAAATTTTGGAGATTACTTCATCTATCTTACAATTGTTTCTTTACAGGGAAAGTTGGAAGATGGGAGAGAAATTGCGGTCAAAAAGCTTTCTCATAGCTCAAGTCAAGGGAAGAAGGAGTTTACAAATGAAGCAAAGTTACTGGCACGTGTACAGCACCGGAATGTTGTAAATTTGTTGGGTTACTGTGCTCATGGAGCAGAAAAATTGCTAGTTTATGAGTATGTCCCCAATGAGAGCCTTGACAAGCTTCTGTTCAGTAAGTATCAGTTAATCTTTGTAAATGCTTCCCTCTCTGGTCCTCTTCTAAAATGTCATCTACACAGTTGACCAGCACAAAAATGTGGTTTCCAAGCTAAGATTTGGAAAAAAAAAAAAAAAATGCTGCTCTAAAGTAATTTACCAAGTGAGTCTGATATCTGATTCTTCATGAGACTTGAGAATACCTTTTAAATTTGAAATGGCTTGCTTGTTGCAATTGTTTTGTTTCCACCATAAGTCGTCATGTTAAAGTTTCTTTGATATATATGATGTCTCTGCAACTTACATGAATTTGTAACAAGATAGATTCCATGAAGAAGGTCAAGTCTTTGTTTTTATCAGTTTGCCATAGGAGTTCACATTTTAATTTGAATCTTGACTTCTTACTATCCGAATATGTATGTGGCAGTCCTTACTCCTCGCATGAGTTTGATTCGTTTATCTGTGTACTCAATGGCTCTTTTGTATATGTTTTTTCGATAGTTCAAAGATGGTGCTGATGAATAAAGAAACATTCCAGGATGTGCATGAGTTTGATTCGTTTATCTTGTGTACTCAATGGCTATTTTGTATATGTTTTTTCGTTAGTTCAAAGATGGTGCTGATGAATAAAGAAACATTCCAGGATGTGTATGTGTATTTGGTTTTGGTAAAATTCTTAATTGTGGTCAAACTTACCTGAGATAAACAATCTTTTGTGGGGTGAGTTTCTGCAAAAGGGATAAATGATGAGTTATTATTGTTTAGATTTAAATGCTCTCGAGAAACTTATGGGTACCTCATAAGCTGAATATTACATTTGCCTTAGTGAGGAGTCACATAATCTGCACAGACTCTTTATTTGCCTTAGTGGGGATTCACAAATTTTGGGCAGGCTCTTTTTCCTTGATAAATGAAGATTTTCATCTGAGACTTAACTACTAGGTCAACTTCTGTTGCTTAAATTCAATTTTTCATCTGAGAAACATTAAGGTGAAAATAGAAACTCACATTTATCTGATATACTTGTTCTAATTCCTTTCAAGAAATGTGGTAGAAGTATCTAATTGCAAATTTACTATAGAGATTTATTCACCATTGGAGTTCATCTTTACAAGTAGAAGCAAAGGAAACCTCATATAGTTACCTTCATAAGTTAAGCAATGTCATCTCTGAAGTCTTCATTGTCCTTTGAGGTCATCTATCTGCAATCTTGCCTTAATTTCATATTCAGTAAAATTATGATAGTTAGAGTATGAACCAAGTCAATGAGTTATCTCCTTCATGTATGTAAGCATAATATAGGAGGCAGGTTCTCTCTCTCTCTCTCTCTCACACGAGTGTGCACGCACACACGCGCAAACACACACCTCTTTTTTTGGTGGAGCGGAATGGTCCAATACCTCACACATGACACATGTAAATCTTCTGTAACTAGAAAGCCATTATATGCAGCCATATGCTCCTTTCCGTGATGACTGTTGACTATTCAATAAGAGTCAGATCTGATGTCAAAGTGCAGTTGGGCAATGAATGATGAAATGTTAAACATAATGCGGGCTGCGTTTCAAATTCCAAGAGTATTTGTTAATTACTGGAGCCTCGAACTGTATGATAATGTTGATTATGCGGTCAAACCACTTTGTTGAAAGCCGTTTTGCTTAATAATATTGATTTGGCGGTCAAATCACTTTGTTGAAAGCCATTTTATTTACTCTGTTTTTCCTTGATCTGATGCATGGTCCATTGTGGTAGAAGTAATCAATGTCCATCTATTTTGAATAACCTCACTGTTCTCAACTTTAAAAGTTCCTTGGATGCATGTTTTTCGAGTCCATTTTGACATAGTTGTTGCATACTTTTCCCTCCTAAATTAGTTGAATGCATAGAAGTGAAAGCTATAGTGATTCTTATCCTGGTGGTGAATTCACTGGTCTGAATGCAGAATCCAATAGTAAGGAGTTGCTTGACTGGAAGAGGAGGTTTGACATCATTGCGGGCATTGCCCGTGGCTTGCTTTACCTGCATGAGGACTCGCACAGCTGCATCATTCACCGTGACATCAAGGCAAGCAACATACTCCTTGACGACAAGTGGGCCCCGAAAATCGCGGACTTCGGGATGGCCCGCCTCTTCCCGGAAGGCGAAACACACGTCAACACGCGTGTGGCCGGTACCAAGTAAGTGGTCTAGCATCCCTACTAATGTAGTAATCTGTTGTTCAGTGCTGTCAATGTCTTGGTCCCTGATCAAGTAGATGTTCTTCTATTTATATGAGTATTTAATTTGTCTTTAGTTGAAGAATATAGGGGATGATTTGCGATTATTATAATTGGTTTCAGTGGGTATATGGCTCCAGAATATGTGATGCATGGAAGCTTGTCAAAGGCAGCGGACGTGTATAGCTTTGGCGTGGTGGTTCTTGAGTTGATCACTGGACAAAGGAACAACTCCTTTAATTTGGACGTTGATTCGCAAAATATGCTCGATTGGGTAAGTATGATGCATCCTTGTTCTAACTTCTTTTGACAAATATTGGAGGAATCACAAACAATGCGCTCTTTTCTTTGGGGATAGCATGAGTATCAAAACTTGACTCAATTAGTTCCCACAGTATACACAAAAATAATAAATTTAAACTCCCTCTTGAAAATGATCTGCGCTAGTGATTCATATGTCCTGAATGAATGGAGATTGATTTGAGAAAATTAATTGTAAACGCGTGTGCAAATTACGTTCAATAAGGATGCAGTGGATGATTTGTCTTTGTGGTTTCAATCTAAATTTTATCCTTGATAATTTTTTTTCTCAGCCAGGAAAATCAGAACCTACTTCTACATCTTAAAAATTCAATCTTGAGGTGAGGGCCCAAATATAAATATTTAGAAACATAAGGGGAATTATTTAAATCGACTCTTTCAAGCTACTTGGGTCCACTTTGTGGAAAACCAACCATGTGCTACGCTAAAAGCAATATTTAAATGCTATTAGATTCAACATGTGTTGACAACTGAACATTTCCCCTTTTTTTGTTTTAAAGTAAATAGGAAAAAGGAAAAGTGGGTGTTGCGCCAAATGATCTTTTAGATGTATTTATATATTCATGTGAGGATGACCCGAGTGGTTCGGAAGTTTATATTGCTTTGAGACCTTATTGATAATGAGTGAGATGGGGTGACCCATCTTTTGATTCGCACATGAGTTTGGGAAGTTACATGCTTAGGGGGGCACATGCCCATATCAAAGCACATAAGATTGGCGAGTTACGTGCTTAAGTGGGCGCATGTCCATATCAAAAGCTCTCTATACACACTAAAAAACAATGCCAAAAGCAAGCTTATTGGGGTAGATCCTGTGTTAGGGCTGCATCGTGATTAGCCCTGTCCACCATTCATGTCTGGTAGATCAAGATTCTAGACAATACAGATATCATTTCTGAAAAAAGGGATTTTTTTCAGACCTATAGTATGCTTCTAAGTTCCCAACTCTAGAAGGTCTATATATATCTTTTTGTGAGGTGTTGCATTAAAAAGAATTGGTCAAGTTACACACGTACTTATTTTCCTGAATCGCGCTGGACGTTTTGAACAAGACTTTCACATGGATGGATTATTGGTCACTCAGTTGGAAAAACAAACTGAGGCTTCTGATTTTCTTTTATACTCTAGTTGAGTTAGAATTATACATGAATCTCCCAGCCACTTGTTCTGTAATTTTCGCAAGTGGGAATCTTATGTATTGCAGTGTGATTTCTGAATATATAGGCATACAAAATGTACAAGAAAGGGAAAAGCTTGGAGATTGTGGACACAGCATTGGCATCCTCGGCATCCGCAGATCAAGTAGCCATGTGCATCCAAATAGGGCTTTTGTGTACGCAAGGCGATCCGCACCTCCGCCCGACCATGGGCCGGGTTGTGGTCTTGCTGTCAAAGAAGCCTGGCGTCCTGGACGAGCCCATCACGAGGCCGGGCTTACCCGGCACCCGTTACAGACGGTCCCGTCGGCCTCATGGCTTGTCAGGTTCTACCGGAACTACTTCAGGAACTTCCAGCACCGCGATGCACTCCTTCGGCTCAGGAATCAACACGAGATCTGCGACGCAGTCGACGGCCACAACCACAACAATGTCTAACCTTGCGAGTACTTCAGATCCTCACGGGAAGCGTCCTATGCAGAGTTAGGTACATCACTTCTGTTGAGGTATAGGCGTTTTTTACTATTCTTTGTTTGCCCAGATTAGAGATTGAAGTGGAATGTAAATGCTTATTGAGGGAACTATTCGGGTAAGGTTTCTAAGGACGTGACCGGAGAATCCATGGGAGATGGGAAAGAAATCGGTTGCTTTGAAATGTTTAAATTGGCAAATCCATTCTTTTCTGCGAAACTTTTTATGTATATACCGTCATAAAATAGTGGTACAAATGCAAAAATTAGTTCACAAAAATGAGTTTATGAAATGGCGTGGAAAATACTTATGGTGCTCGAATATGGTCTGCTAGTTTATATAATGTCTGCAATCTCAGATTGTCATTAAATCTTGCGTAATGTAGTCTTTGTACGGAAAGCAATGTTTCATTTCGATTTTATATTGCTTGCCAAATTCGAAAAGACAAAATTCTCTATGGGTAGGATGAGTAACTAAAACCCTTTCGAATTTGTTTGGATTACAATCACCACCCCAGCATCTTCACCGAAAAGTATAAAAAAGTCAATAAACTTATTATATTTTTGCCACTTCTTTTTTATTTTTTTCAATTATACCGATTTAATCCTAAATCTTTTCACTTCATCCGGCTAATTTAAGTTGAATTTGCTAACATTGATATTGATCATTTTATGTAACACTAGTGCTGATGTTAACATTTGTTTTATAACTTTTAATAGTTTTTTTTTGATAATTTTGCGTAATGTCTAGGGGTGATCGAATCTTAGTTTCCAATTTTGGGAATTGGTGATCGGACCGATCCAATGGAATCGTTTTTTTATTTTTTCTCACTACTTGATGCCTTATATTACAAAGAAATAATAAAAAAAGGCTGGTCATTTTTTTTGAAGAAATAAAAAAAAAAAAAAGCCGGTCCAGTTCCCCTTAGAACACGGTTCCACTTTTAGGAATCTAGAAACCGGACTAATATTCCCTAGAACCAAACCAAACCAAATGGTCCGGATTGTTTTGATTTAGGCGGCTTGGTCCGTTTTGCACAACAATAATATCCGTTTGCATCTTACCAATTTGTGAAATGGTCTCTCTCTCTCAAATTCTTTATCTTTATCCTCCTTCTGTCGTTTTCACCTGTCCAACCCTGATCTCTAGAATGTGAAAGTGTACTCAGAGGAAACTGGACTCTCAGATATTTTATCTTCATCCTATTGTCTGTCATTTTCACCCATCCAAACATGATGTGTAGGGCGTAAACGAAATAGTTTGAGTGAACTCAAAAAGGAAATTGGTCTCTCTGTACTTGCTGCTTCTGCGCTCACTTGACCTCTTCAACTTCTCAACTCTCAAGATATTCACGCTTTACAGGGTAGATTTCCCTGCTTCCTGGGGGCTTTGCAACAGGGTTCTCATTTTGCCCCCGAGCTCTTTCTTTTTTCCCCCTTTTGAGTTCTTCACAAACTTGTGCCATTCTCTTTTGTAAAAGCTCGACCGGGGTACTATGTAGCAGTGAGAAACTTGGCAATCATGGCTTCTTGCATCTATATTTGATCTGGGATTATGATATGTCATGCCCATTTATAAAGCATCATGTACTTTATGGGAAGAATCGGTTCTTACTGAAGGGCCTAAAGAGATGCTCCTCGTTTACTATTTTCCCCGTGTTCCAGCAACTAAAAAGGAGGATGTGATGAAGGCTACAAACCATGAAGGTTATCTTGAGTACATGGAATCGAAATCGAGTAGAGATGCATCGTATCCGAGTGAGACCGACCAATTTCACTGCATGTATGGATGTGAATTCAGAGGTTCAATTACCCTCAAGTTTTTCCTTACCATAACAAGTGTCTTGGCTATGGTGTGCGCGTCAGAGCGGTAGCGTTGCAGTCCATCTTTTCGACACCAAAAAGTTACTATTCAACTGGCATTTCTTCATGTTCTAAAGTGGACACAGAAGAGGCAAAACATCGTTTCGGCTGAAAATAGTTCTGATTCTTCCAATGTCAAGTATACACTTAGGGCTGATGCTTCTATTTTTAGATGAGTTTTCACGCAAAAATACCCGTTTGATGACAACACAAAATTTCTACTCTTAAAATAGAAATTTGTTGGATAACGACATAAAATTTCTCCCTTTCTGACAGCGGCAATCGGTGGATGGTGGCCGGTGACCAACGGCAACGGTGGTCGGCGGCGGTGATGGTGGTCGCGGCGGATAGCAGCCGGCGATTGGTGGCCGGCGGCGACGGCGGTCGGCTTTCGGTGATCGGCTACGAGTGGCGGAGTGGCGGCGAACAGCGGACAGTGGTTGATGGCAACAAATGGACGACCGGTTCATAGCAAGGACGAACGATGATAAGAATTTTTATTTTTCATTTTTGTTCAGAAATAGAAAAGTAAAAAAAAAAAAAAAAATTACTTCTAATTTCTATTCCAAACTTATTTCTACAACAAAAATCTATTTAGAAATAGAAAAATGAAATAATTTTGTCAAATAGATTTCTATTTCAGAAACAAGTCTGGAATAGAAAATTTGTTTCTATAATAGAAATTTTGGTTTGTCATGCACCGCCTTAGTAACTCCGAGTAATCTGTGCTTTTTGACAAAAAAAATGAGTTTTCAAAAGTGTACTAACATGTAATAATTTGGTTGGTTCACAAGGAATCATACATTAGCAAAATACTTGACAAAATTTTAGTAGGCCCGTTGAATTGAATGTTGCATAATTACCTTTGGAACAAGATACTCGACTGAATTATTTTCTAGAACTCTAAGTTCTGTTTATTTAGTGGAAAATGAATGATTTCAAAATAAGCATTTGTATTATTTGAAATAGTTAGTCAATTATATTCTTTTTCAGTATGGAGGATAACTTATGTATAAATATTTTCGTGAATGATAAAAAAATTTCCTTCATTCATTTCCATGAAAAAAATAAATTATCATTTTAAAAAAATAATTTTCAAATTATTTATTTTCCGTGAGATAAACTGAGCTTGATTGTCTTTCCAAATGAGTGAAACATTCAAAGCCTGTTGAAACTTACACCCGAAGATGACCTTACTTATGTTAATGTCCAGTTGCAGCTCATTGCATTTTTTACCATGTTTTGTAAAATGGCATACTCAAGTGTACTCTCTCTATTCAAGTCGCTAATGAAAGCTCAATAGCCGACTTAAACTTAACTAGGAAATGACTTACTTACGTTATACTCGAGCTCAATTTGAGTCACTACTAAAAGCTTAGTACCCGGCTCAAAACTTGATCGAGTTGGACTTTTCAATATTCAGGTTGACTGATACATTTTTGGGTTAATATCCTGAAAAATTCCAAACTGGTATACCTGTGACAAATTTACCCAAAACCATTTTTTTAACTACCAAAAATCCCAAATTGGTATGCCTTTGACAAATTTACCCTCTGTTAGTTTTTGTTAAATTTTACTATCAAAGTATTAAGTTAAATAACACGTGACAGTTACCAGTATACCAATTTAGGATTTTACGCTCCGTTTGTCACATTTTACAATTTTTGTGATTTTTTTGTGGTATTAATCCAATTTAGTGGATGGTATATTTGTCACAAATTTACTAGTTTGAGATTTTTTGTGGTCGAATAAATTAGTTTGGGGTAAATTTGTCATAAATGTACTAGTTTATGATTTTTTATGGTCAGTCGGGGTAAATTTGTCGCAGGTGTACTGGTTTAGGGTTTTTCATAGTAAAAAAAATAGTTTGGGGTAAATTTGTTACAGATGTACCGGTTTGGGGTTTTTCAGGGTATTAATCCTATATTTTTTCAGTGATCTCGAACTCGACTCGACTCAATTAGTGAAAAAGTCATTATCGAAAGCTCAAATTGAACTTCGAGCTCGTGCTTGAGCTTAAATTCCGCAAGAAAATTACATAACAATGGAAAAAAAAGACACCTGGACCCCTAGAGTGTCAAAAGTTGTCGCAAAAAAGACGACTTAAGTGTCGAAAGTTACGAAAATGATGACTTAAGTGCAAAATCGGAGCAAAATGAATCACTTAAGTGCACCTGGTGAGAAAATCCGGCCAAAAAGCTGACGTGGCAATTTTCGGTGAGTTGCGCGCAAAACGACGTCGTTTTGTATGTTGATGTGGCTAAATAGTATCAAAACGACATCGTTTTGGTATAATTCGAATTTTAATATAATAATTAATTAAATTAAAATTTAAAAAATTAATTAATTAATTTTAAAAAAGGAGGGAGGTTGCCGGTGGCTGAGGGCTGAGCCCCTCCTCCTTCTCCTATTTTTTTTAATAAATATAAATATAAATTATTATTTTGTTTTAAATTTAAATTAATTAATTTTTATATTAAATTAAAATTAAAATTATCCGAAAATGACGTCGTTTTTGTGTGTGTTTTGCTGATTCGGCATTCGACGAGCCACGTAAGCGAGAAAATTAATAAAAAAATACCACGTAAGATTTTCGGCGAAACTTTACCAGGATGTAACATTGAGTGTCAATTTTTCATTAAAAAACGACACCTAAGTAACATTTTCGTAAGTTTTGGTATTAAATTGTCCTTTATGTCAACTTTTTGACAGTTGAAGCATTCTTTCTTTGCCGAAAAAAAAATCAGTTTACATATAACCATGTAACTAAAAAACTTGTAAAATAAAATTGTCCAATTGGGCTTGCGAACTGCTTGACTGCTCGAACCTTGTCAATCTCGAAATGAATAGGAACCCATGACATCGTTGACATATTTACATCGCGTCACTCTCTCTGTCTCTGTCTCCGTCTCTCTCTCTCTCTCTCTCTCTCTAGAAAGCACGCCACTTGTCACTCCCTGGTTCCATCACCTTCGCGTCATCAAGATCCCTTCCCTTCCTTCAACTTCCCATTCGACAGTCACTCGCCGGTCCGTTTCTACGCGCGCACAGCCGCATCGCCATCGCCATTCACGCAGACGTTCTCCGTGGCTTGCTCGGGTGATTCGCCGGCGACCAGGCGGAGCCAAACATGGTGACGTTCACGGTGTCCAGGGTGGAAACCGCGCCCATCGATGGCCAGAAGCCCGGCACTTCCGGTCTCCGTAAGAAGGTCCTCGAATTCTCTCTCTCTCTCTCTCTCTCTCTGCATTGTCTCGCTCGATCCGTCTTTGGGATCTTTCTCGTTAAAGCTTTGGTCTTTCGGATTCGCGGTTTTGCGGGTTTGGTTCGCTTCCTTTCTGGGCAAGGCGGGGGCGTTCTGGATTTTCTTAAATTTGTGAATCCGAGCTGGGTTTGTCTCGTGATGATGGTTCCTGGGTTGGATCTAGCTAATGGATGCAGAGCACGAGATGACAGTATTCTTGATGAGTTGATTGGATAGTTGACTGATGAACGATTGCCGGTCAGCAAAGGGAGAAAAAGGGGAAGATTGACTGATGAACAATAGGTGTGCGACTTGGGTGAGATGAATTAGGTAGAAAGGTGCATGCTTCAGCCATGTCGGGATGATGGAGTTGAGGCCGAGAAACGTTGCCTTCGCAATTGCGATTGATAGTTGAGCAAGGTCTTTTGTACACCTCAGCATGTGTGATTTGCCATTGCAAATTGACTCGGAAACTTCTACAGTGCCACCAAGAAACTGGACTTCGGTTGGATTCTAAACCTAGATACCAGTTTTTTCCTCACCGAGATCATGTGCAGTTTTGAGCTGTGCTGATTGGCTTTTTTAGTTCATAGGCAAGACGCCTTCCTTCTGAGATGCTAAGATAAGAGTTGATGTTGGAAGCCTAATTTGTCTGTTGGGAATGTTCAAATTATGGGTTTGAACTATTCCCCTTAGAATTAAGCTATTCAGCTCCAGATCCAGCCTTTTCAGCTGCAGCTACAATTTGCACAATCCTTTCAGCAGTTAATTGCAACTGCACCTTTTACTTCTTGTTCTGCAGCATGGGAAGTTTTGGGAAGTTTTCAAGTTTTCAACCATAGCACTTTGATAGGTAGTCTGACATGTTGAAGCCTCCTTTTGCATTATTTTATCAAGATGCGGTCTTCTGCTTGTCTAATTCGTTTTCCCTTTCACCCTATCTCATCTCCGTATTTTCCTTCATTTCTTTTAAAGTAGCTGCTGTGTCGTAATATTTCCTTGATTGATTGATTACGCTCATCATCGCTGAACTAAGTATGGCAAACACATGCTTCCTGATTTGCTTAGACATTTCAATCTCTCTACTTGTAATATTTAATTAACTGGACTGCAAAGAAGCCATGGCTTTACCATCATTTAGTGTCATTGCAAGAAGGAATTTTAATATTTCCAACAATTTCCCATTCATTAGGCCATTTCATTTTATAGTTCACATAAAAAACATAATGTATACAAGCATGGGTTATCAGCTTGCGTAATATACAGCTTTATAATGAAGTTGTTTTTGTACTTGTATTATGACTTGTATATTTTCTTCTTGCAAATTTCTGGTCAAACGTTTGGTTGTTGGGTTCATGAGCTTTCTTGAGAGATGAGCATGAGTGCATAATGGGTCAAGGTGAATTGAAGTCCCACACTGAATATGCATGGATGAGTTGGTGGCTTTTAACCTGTTTCTGCAATTCCTAAGGTTGACCCTTTGGAACTAGCGTGTTGGGCTCTATAAGCTGTTGGCTCATCTTGTGTCCTCAAGTAGGTTTCAGCCAATAAGCCCACTTAGACCTCTATTCTCTCTCACTTTCGCTTTATTTATTAATAGAGTTTTCATATTGATTAAACTGGAACATTGTATTTTTTAGTGAAGCTAGTGTTGAGCATTCTGGATTCTAGGAATGATGTCTGAACTTCAAGCATCGTAATATGAAACCATATTTGATGTCATGTTGCCTGAATCTTTTTTCCAGGTGAAAGTGTTCGTGCAACCTCATTACTTGCAAAATTTTGTTCAGTCAACGTTCTACGCCCTTTCTGCTGAAAAAGTTAGAGGTAGGTTCTTATTTATTCATGGCAACATTGTAAGTCAATACGATCCCTTCTGCTGCTTTGTTGCCCATTTCTTCAAGATCAGGTCTGGTAACAGTAGTATCCTAGCTATACTAATGGCATCTGAGGTCCTTGAACCCACGGTCCAATGGCATTGCAGTTCTTTCAATAGTTTCTGCACTTAAGATCTTACTTTTAGTGGGAAAAAGAAAAAACATCAATGTGGATATTGTTCACCCCACACATATTCGTTATGGGTGTCTTACCATTTTTTTCCTAACCTGGAAGCTGCTGTGATTGGAAGTGTCTGTTTCTGAATCTCTTATAGTCATTGTGGTGATAAGTGAAGCTCAAATAATAGCTACAATGTCTGAACATTAGGTACTTAAATGCCATATATTGTCGATTTCAAGTTGTTTTCCTTGTTTCCTTTCATGGCATTTGTTTATGCATGACTGTAGAGCTGTCCGGTGACTCTTTTTATATTGTCCAAGCACAACTCTTTCATTTGGTCAATTGAGGTGCCCTTAAAGGAGGGAAAGGGAGTTGGTTTCTGTTGATTACTGACTACCAATCTTTCTGATTATGATGATCTTATAGTTAAATATTTGTCTAACATGAATATCATAGTGAGTTTTCTCCACACATGTAGGAGCCACACTTGTTGTTTCTGGAGATGGTCGCTATTATTCTAAAGATGCAATTCAGGTAAGTTGTTCTAAAAAAACATTATAAGAGGTTCTTCTTTTTATGTCTTGGAAAACAGTGAAATGCAGACTATACTTCATGACTTCATTGTGATCATATTCATATGGTGCAAATGGTTGGAAAACTATTTTTAGCAACTTTTCATCTTTGCACACATCTCCCGTTCTTCTCCATTAACACTTTCAAGTGAGAAGAAAACTCAGTAGATGCACAGATGGAATTAGGTGCCCGTGTACTTGCTGTGTAAAATTTTGCTGTGCTTATGTAGCTTTTTTTTTTTTTTTTTTTCCCCTTAAACTGGTTTGGATCTCATCTGCCAGTCCTCTGAGTTAAACTGGTTCAATATTCTAATGAGCATATAGAATGTCTTCTAGCTTTTATGAGGGCCAACCAGTTATACGTACATTTGTGGGGGCATGTAAATATTATGTATACAAAACGTGTATATTTGTCCATGTCATGCTCATAATTATTTGCTTGTGGCATATGATTTGCTTGTGGCATATGAACTGTTGCTAATGACTCTAAACAATTTGACAGATCATACTGAAGATGGCAGCTGCCAATGGAGTAAGACGTGTTTGGGTTGGTCAGAATGGTTTGCTATCAACTCCTGCTGTATCAGCAGTAATTCGTGAGAGAACTGGGCATGATGTATGCATCTTGTTACCTGATGCTCTCGATTTTCATTTGCTAATACAAACATATGAATGCATATGAGGATACACACATTAGGGAGACGCATAATACAGATAATATACTGATTTGAAAATATACTGATTTAGTGGATGTATCTGAAATTTGCTAATATCAGGGAGCTAGGGCATCTGGTGCATTTATTCTGACAGCAAGCCACAATCCAGGAGGTCCCCACGAGGTACTTGAAGCTTTCTATGCAATTCTCTTTTGCTTCTTTTTAACATTAATAGCCATTTTTGTGCTATCTGTATTGCCAATGGATTCATGGGACAATCAACCTTCAGCCACATTTGTTCAACTGAGAAATGGAGTAAAGACGACTGCTTGAACACCTGACAATTATTACTTAATTGATAGTTTTGTAGACATAAATCTATTTGTTTTTCCACCACATATAATTGACAGTTTATTTTTTTATGGATCATTCACAACTGGGAATTGTTGATTAGTAGGAAATATTGGAATAGAAATCTAATTATTGATTATCTATGCAAGATATGAGAAAAGTCTAGTTTTGAAGCTAATATGGTAGATGAGCTGAGAATCTGGACCAATAAAGTGAATGCTGGTTTTGTTGGTTCGTAGTCGATTGGCTATTAGCCAATGGTTCGGAAATAATTCACAAGTGTTTTCATGTCATACTGGATCTGAAATTCGCATAAAGTTCTATTGAGTTCCATTTTGAATCTATTGGAATAATATTCTTTGAATTAGGTGATCAAAAGCTTGTAGTAGGTATTACGAACTGATGTCATCATAATCTTTTAACATTTGAAGGCCTTCTGAAGGATTTTTTTTTTTAAGTATTACGAAGTTGGTTTGCTTGTATCTTCATAGAGTTGCACATTGCTTATGGGGTATTAGTAGTCCTTATATACATGTTCGTTCCTCCATCAAAAAGCTTGGCTGGAAACCTTCAACAGTGTACTGGAACCTCAAATGATTTCTTTCACACCCCTTTTAATTAGTCTCGTTTCACTATCCTTCACCTGGCTTGGACATGATAGGAGTTGTTTAAAGAATCCCCCCATCTTTAAAATATGGAGTTTTACTGGACCTTATGTACAATTCCGTGTAAAAGCGCAATCTTCTGGGTGGAAATCTCTCTGGTATCCTTGTCCCCCTCACGTTTACTACTTTAAAAATTACAGTAGTTGCAGCATCGCCCATGATAATGCTTTTGATTTAGTTGTGCTTGGCTTTCTTATTTAATGAGCAACTTACTTATGGGGCTGTAAATTGGTATTTGGACTGTTTTGTTGCTCAATTAAGAAATGCCCTAAGATAGTGAGAATGCGTGCCCTAAAAATCCTCAAAAAGGTTGCTGTGATGAAGCTTTTTACTTAAATGTCACATTGCAACCTTAATTGGCAATATTTGACCCAAATAAAAAAACCCTTAATTGGTGGCAATACACCCTATTTGTTTGGATTTTCCTTTAGGCTCTATGTTTCGCGGAAAATGAACGATTTGCAAAACATTTTCTTATAAACAATTGCTTATATTGCTTACAAAAATGAATGAATGAAAAATATTTTTATCATTCATGAAAATGTTTAGATATAAATTGTTATCGATAATGAAAACTTATTTCATCGACTAATTATTCCAATCGATTTTTTTTCTTTGCAAAAATATTTTCCAAATTATTCATTTTCCGCTAAACAAATGAAGTCTTAAGAGTACCAGCCATTTCCTAAACAATGTGTCTCACCTGATTTGTGTTGCCATGGCAATTTGAGGTTATAAAGCTTCTGCTTGAGTTCAGAATAAATTGGAGATTACAAATTAGCCTGTAGAGTAGGGTCAAGTTGCAAGATGTCTCTATTTGTGCTTTTTCTTTGTTTTTGCCTTTTGTGCACGGATGAGAAATGACTTTTGGGATGGGATCATCACGGAAATTCCTATACAAGAACACCCAGTGGGCATAAAATAGTTCCACTTCTAAACCTTGTGTTGAACTCACCTGCCAGTGCTACTGGAATATGTAACCTGTTGTCCATATTTATGCAGGATTTTGGGATCAAGTATAACATGGAAAATGGTGGACCTGCTCCTGAGGGTATTACTGATAAGATCTATGAGAATACCAAAACTATAAAGGAATATTTAATAGCGGAAGACCTTCCTAATGTAATATCTCTCATTATCATCCTCCTGTCATTTTGTTCTTTTGTTCAAAAAATGCTCGTGCAGCTTACTTCTTTCTCATTTCCTTGTGTGATGGTGAAACGAATTCTAGGTTGATATTACTGCTTTGGGTGTCACAAGCTTCACTGGACCTGAAGGGCCGTTTGATGTTGAAGTCTTTGATTCAGCTGTGGATTATGTAAAACTGATGAAGTAAGAACCCCGCATAAACAATTTATCTAAAGCTGCTTTTTGCTGGAACGGAATTGTTGCATTGTGTATATGCATGCATATTTGCACTGAAGGATGGAGTGATGCTCTGGATAGCTATTTATAGCTACTTAACTCATGTCTCTTCGATGTTGTATTCGTACAAGTAATGAGCTTTAACCTGCCCTATCCACCTTGAGAATGACTGCCAACAGTGGTTCATGCACAGTATGTTTTGAATTTTCCCCCTCCATAATTACTCTCTTCATTTATTGGAGTGCCGATCAGATTTATTAATACGTCATTAGATTTCTGTCCTATGTAACTTCCACACTGTTTAGTTGTTAGATTGAATGCTGTTTTATGGAAAGGTCTTGTTTCTTTTGTACATGTGACCCATTTTGCTCTATGTCTTTAATCTTAGAGGTCATTATCCTTGAGAAAAGCTTTTGGTCAAAAAGACCCTTATTTATACTCTGCATTTCATCTTTTGATTTACTTCTATTGTAAAATGGGCTTTTTGTCTGTTCTCCAATGGTAACATTCATTCTGGCTAATGATATGCTTTCCATTCTTTATCAATGCCGCAGGTCAATATTTGATTTCCAGTTGATTAGCAAATTGCTTTCATGTCCGAAATTCTCCTTCTGGTAAGTAGACAGCGCTTCGCAATTGTCCTTGAATAACAACATATCTCGCAATAGACACTTTGTGGTAGATTCTAATATCCAAAAATCTTTTTCTGCCTTATTCAAAGCTATGATGCACTACATGGAGTTGCTGGAGCTTATGCTAACCGTATATTTGTGGAAGAGCTTGGTGCTAATGAGGGCTCTCTGCTTAACTGCACACCTAAGGTCTTGCATGCACAGACAAATGCTGAAAGGTCTTCCTTCGGTTCTTATAGATATTTTAGAGTCAGAGATTGATGCTTATTGTGTGCAGGAGGACTTCGGAGGAGGGCATCCAGATCCTAATTTAACCTATGCAAAGGAGTTGGTAGCACGGATGGGTTTGGGAAAGTCAGCTCCTGAAAATGAACCACCCGAGTTTGGTGCTGCTGCTGATGGAGACGCAGATCGCAATATGATCCTTGGTAAAAGGTAACACTAAATTACATTTACTTTTTCCCTAGAGATTTTAGCATGGTTATCATAGTTTCTCTTGTACTGTAGGTTCTTTGTTACTCCATCAGATTCTGTTGCTATCATTGCAGCAAATGCTGTTGAAGCCATACCCTACTTTTCTGGCGGTCTCAAGGGAGTTGCCAGGTAAGGGTCGTTATTTGTAGATACTCTTTCTAGCATGCATTAATACATGCAAGTGTATCTTAGTTGACCAACAGATGGTACCATTCCAAGCCAATTGTTGAATTGTTGTGCTTATTAATTTACAGTTGATATTCAGTCACCTTTCTTCTTTGGAAAAGTGATCCCCAAGCCAAAAAGAAGTGTAAGTTTCACAAATACGAGTGAAACATAGAGTTGATCAATGGGCGGGCCCTTAGGCGGGGCCTGACTTGTTGCCCAAGCCTGCCCAAAGCAAAAAAATTACGTAGAAAATTTTCATGCCAGGCCAGTCCACCATGGGCCCAATTAGACCGTTTTCTATTACTAATAGCTTTGCTAACCCTGCCCAAAAATGCCCTTTGAACCCATGTTGCTCTGGCCAGTCTGAGTGGGCTGGTGAGCTTCCGAGTCCATGATCAGATTTAGACTGAAACACTGCAATTTTTTTCTCTGGTATATGGGTTCAAATAAAGAAGCTCTCTCTCTCTCTCTCACACACACACACACACACACACACACACACACACACACACACACACACACTCACACACACAAAACACATATAGAGAACTGCAGCTTCTCTCTGAAATTTTCACTTTTTCTTTATTTCTTATTCCTTGTACTTTACATTTTTAAAAAGGTTTCACTCAATACGTTTAAAGTGTCAGCATCATGATTTGACGCAAGCGATATGACTAACAAATGCTCACTTTCGTGCTGTTATTTTGTTGCATTGAGTTTGGATATGCATTTATGCTAGGCTCTCACTATCTTAATGGCTAGATACTTTCTGACAGTGTAAATTCTGATGCCTAAATTTTAGAGTTGACAATTGTTGTTGTATCATCTATTCGTGTGATTTCATGCTATACTAAAAGTTATCATCATATGATAAAAGTTTTCTTCTGAAAATTGTGTGAAATTGTTTACTTTGTGTCAGCTTAGAGTTGATCACATTGAATCTTGTTGCGTCCGGGTTTCTCTCAGTAAATTCATGTTGTGTTGAAGTCATGTTTTCATGTCAGTGAAGAAATTGCTACCCTGGCCTAAGATCTTCACACTACTTTTGATCTTTGCTTTTCTATGAAGCACGGGATGACTAGTTAGGCACTATATCTTTTACATATCTTTGATAATTTATGTTGGACTTGCAGACTCCCTAGATAAAGAGAAAGAAGAGATGTCCCTACTCTTGAGTAATACATGAACATTATGTGGTTTTCTACTATAAGAGGGAGTATCATTATGCACACAGAACCTTACCAGGCAGAGCAGCATGGAGGATTTTTTGTGTAAAAACGAGAATAAAAAATGAGACTATTCTTGATAGGTGGAATGTTACATATGGGCGAGCATACTTTTACTGACAAAAATTAATAACTGGCAGAGAGAATGTGTGTATTGGTTCTGCCTTGCTTCCTTGTGCATCGTTGATATGAGCTGTGCTGCTGCTGAGGGCTTTCGTTATGTAAAACATGTGTATACATTAATTGCAATCAACATCTTGATTTTGTGTCAAGCTGACAACTACATTAACCTATAAATAAATGTTTGTAGGAGCATGCCTACATCAGCTGCCCTTGATGTGGTTGCTCAACATCTAAATCTGAAGTTTTTTGAGGTAATTCTTTTGGAAGAAATCCTGATAGTATTAGTGCTGTTGATGTGCCAAATAGTTACTTACGTTTCTTATGTAAAACTTTAGGTGCCTACAGGGTGGAAATTCTTTGGTAACTTGATGGATGCTGGATTATGCTCGGTTTGTGGAGAGGAAAGTTTTGGAACTGGTCGGTATATTGCATTTTGTCACACTTAGTAAAGCATTTTGACTCGGAATCATTAGCAGTTGCAGCATCTGGTTCATTTGGCCATTTGCTTCTGAACAGGCTCTGATCATATTCGTGAGAAAGATGGGATATGGGCTGTGCTTGCTTGGTTATCTATTCTCGCTTACAAAAATAAGGAGAACTTAAGTGGAGAAAAGCTTGTATCTGTTGAGGACATTGTCCGTCAGCATTGGGCGACATATGGTCGTCATTATTATACCAGATATGATTATGAGGTAAAGAGTTTTCTATTCTTCTTTATAAGAGTCCTGGAGAGTTTTGGTTGACCATTCCGAGGTGTTCTTTAGAATGTTGATTCAGGAGCAGCAAAGGAACTGATGGGATACTTGGTCCAACTGCAATCTTCTCTCTCTGAAGTCAACCAGTGAGCTCTTTATTCTATATTCTTCTAATTCACTCAATTTTTGTGAGTCATTCAATATCTCCATGAATCAATGCTTCATCTGAAGTATCAGTTGTTGTTGGGCTTGGTAGGCTCATATTCAATTGACATAAGTAGATTATAAGCTAATGAGGAAGTACAGTGCTTTTCCTATATACGAATTTGGATTTTTTTTTTTTTTTGGGATTCATGTGTTGGGTCTCTTTTTGGTACTCCATTTTAACTGATGAAGCATTTGTGCCAAGGAAGATCACTATTGATGTATTCAAAATGGTAAAGTTTTCTCAGCAGTTCCATTGTCGCGTGGATAAGCAGCATGACTGCATTGCTTGTTGGAATCTGCAGGATTGTCAAGGGGATATGTCCTGATGCATCAAATGTTGTTCATGCTGATGAATTTGAATATAAGGATCCTGTTGATGGTTCCATTTCTAAGCACCAGGGTATTCGATATTTGTTCGAAGATGGGTCACGACTTGTAAGTGCTCCCTTCCTATGCTGCCTTTCTGCTTTATTGCTATCAACCACATTCATAACTGGGCTGGCTGCTGGATGCTAGAGTGGATTTAGCTATGCATATGCTAGTCATCTCTTTAGTTAGCTCACGAATGAGAAATAACCTAGTTTCTTGTGACAGCATTTTCATAATGCATATTGGAATAACTGAAGTAAAGAAGAGAAAAAAGGTCCTTTCGGTGGGCCAAGAAGGATGCCTAAATTTGAAAGCATCTACTTTATGAACTAATATAGGAAATGTGAAGTTGCGTCAAAGGTTTTAGAACTTACCTTATGAGTTCATATTGCTTTCCAATAGCTGTCAAAGGGTTCATTATAATTGCCGAAATCAGGATATTTCACCTCTTTGAAATAAATGCACATATCCTTTTAAGTAAAACAGAGTTTGGTATATTCTGGAAAGATACAGAATCAAAGATGATTAGTGACGTCAATGTGAGACATTAATCGCAAGAGTGAAGAGGTGGACAGCCTTTTGACTTGTACTCTAAAGGCAAAGTATGACCTAATTTAATTTGTGCATTGAGAATTCTTATGTGTGAATGCAGTAGAAGTAATCGTGAACCAATAAAGAAAATAAAAGCTGCCTCAATAGGTCTAGAAAGTGCCCACTTTCTAGAAGAGGTCATTTTTTAGAGTAAAATATGCTGTTATAATGTGACAATGTTTACTTACATCTATAAATGATCACAATTGTAACCTTTTAATTCTTGCATGAAATCTATGCATCGCATAGATTAGGAAATGCTAGTGTCTTTGATCAGCACATGACCTTTGCTATATGTTGCTTGATGAGGTATATTTTTGCGGTGGAATAGGAGTTATATATGTGCATTTAAACTCCATGTAACTTGAAATTCAGCGAATCTCATATAGTGTCACACCACCATTCCAGAGGCGCATGACTGTGTTTTATTCCAGAAGAACCGTTAAAAAGGAAATTTGCAGAACAAATATGCTGCATCCTAGTTACAAATTGGACCATGAGTATCTTGTGTGGACTTGAATAAAAACTGGATCGAGTTGCGTGCAGGGGTTACCACCAATCTTCACTGTGTTGTTTCGGTTACATGGATTACATTTTAACGGCGAATGCTGGTTTTATCTGGATTCATGTCCCTCTTTATCGCTTGCTTTTTCTATCTTTTTTGTAGAATGTGAAACTGACAGGGATACAACTAACTTGTCCATATTCCTTTGGTCCTACAAAAATGCGACAGGTTTTTCGACTCTCGGGAACAGGCTCGGAAGGTGCAACCATTCGTCTTTACATAGAGCAGTATGAGAAGGATCCAGCAAAAACTGGGAGAGATTCTCAGGAAGCATTGGCTCCTCTCGTAAGACACTCTTAGTATAGCATTTTACTGGCCATAATCAAGCCATTTTCCTTGGGCTGATGTTGATATATTTAATTGTAGGTGGAAGTTGCTCTCAAGCTTTCAAAAATGCAGGAATTCACTGGGCGATCTGCCCCGACCGTGATCACATAGATCCCGCTTTCGCTACAGTAAGATTTTACCGACCCCTCGTGTAAACAGTTTTGCGAGCATGGTGCACCTTCACAGTGCATGGTTTTTCATTCACGAGTCTTTTTGCACTTGCCTTTTTGGCCTGTTGCATTGTCCGGCTATGAAATGCGACATAATTCTGGTGTCAGAATGAAATGACTCTGGCAATAATCCAGCTGATGCAACCTGATCGGTATGTAAAATCAAGATGTGGATTGCTTTCAATATGTGCTTACTTCTATTAACGTCCTGATCTGATTTTCATCGTGCTTTTGAGGGTTCTGTTGTCCCTAGTATTTGCTTCCTAAACTTACGGTTCCTTCACTTTGCAAAACAAAGTTAGTGTTGGATACGACAAGATGTCAAACGCTGCATTGCAGTGAATTCGTGAATGTACTCTTCATGAAGGAAAGGCGATACGGCCACAAGTTCTCTGTGTTTAACATCGTACAGATTGCATGGGGTTCATGCTCTAATTGTGATAGGGAATCGCCGTTGCAGGCAAGAATTAGTGAATAACACCGGGAATAGACCTCGAACTTGAATGGCCGGAAGAGTTTGTAGCGTGCCGGGAACATTTTTTCGCTATGGTGTACGAAGTGTAAAACCGGTTAACCAAATGGACTTGCAAGAATATCCCGTAATTTTCGGCGGGCATACATGGATAGTGCCGGCAATTAAGAACAAATTTCCATAGCAATAACATGATGAACTCTTAGTTATCGTCCTAATGGCTAAACGTGTGTCCTTGTATGTGTTTGAATATACGTAATATGTGCGTCTTCACACGACAAACAAATTTTCCCCCGATCATCATGCAATAAGAAAATTTCAGGGAAATTATTTAAAAAGTCTTAAATCTATAATTCAATGGCCAATTCAGTCTTAAACATTTTAATTAATCGATTTATTCCTAAGATTTTCAATTATGTCAAATTAATCTTAAATTTTTTGATGATTTGTCACTTTAATTTTAAACCTTTGATCGATTTGCCAGTTTAATTATTCCAGCTGCTAGAATTACTAAATTGGCAAATCGTAAAAAGGGTTATGACTAAATTAACATATTATTAAAATGTTTTAGATTAAATTGGCAAATGCTTAGAACTCAATTAGCAAGTCGTTAAAATATTTAAAATTAAATTGGCATAATCGAAAAATTTTGAGCTGAATTCGTCATTGTAGAGTAGGTTTTGGATTTTTGTGGACAATGTTCCTTAAAAGAAAATCTCGGATTACTTCCTGAAAACAGCGACAAACTGCGGATTTGTCGGGTCGGGACGTGCCGTCGTCGGCCACCCAAACAAATTCACGAGAAGGGCACCAATAATTCGAGGTCTCGTGAATTCATATTCTGTTGCATGTTTCCTAGCGCAGACATTGACAACGACTCTCCTGTTGTCTCGTACAAGCTCAACTTGGCTTCTTCTTCCCTCTGCCATCTGCAGCAAAACACCGTCGCTCTCGATGTTCACGTGCTTCTCTTTGTCTCTGCATAAAAGCAAAAAAAAAAAAAAAAAATGACGAAATCGATCGTCCATGCCGTGCATAATGAATCTTGGGCAGCTTATGGCGTTCGCAGCAGCACGAAATGACGCGATCTCTTTCTGACGCCACCGACTCGTCCGTTTCTCGTTTGTTCGTGTTGTCGTGTTTTGCGCAAAGATCTAGCTCTTCATATGGTCGTGGTGGGCGAACACATCTTCTGCTCAGAAGAAGGATGTGGTCCCCATATCACTCTGAAGGAGCTTGCTCCGAAAATTTTAGTCCTTAGATAGAAGGAAATTACATATTTTGTGGATGTTACTCGAACCTCGTTCATAAACTAATGAGGAATGCTTGAAGTCTTAGGCAATGTTATTTCGAAACCCTTTTTAGTCGGGGCAGGATAGTCAATAGATTCCTTTTCACATTCTCTATCGTGAGTACTTCTTTTAGAGGGGCGTTTATTTCTCGGAATGGTAATGATGTGGAGAACCATTTTTTAAAAAAGATGATTGTTTCTATTGTTTAGAAAAATTAACGAACAAAATTTCTTTTTCATCATTAACAAAACATAAATTATTATCAATAATGAAAAAGAAAATTTCATCGACTTGTTTTTCTGCATGATATAAATAATCATTTTTAGCAAAATATTTTTCAAAGGCAATATAATTGGAATTAATCCGTCAATATAAGGAAAAAAAAAAGAAAAAAAAATCTTCACCTTATTTTTTATTCTCTTCCACAGCTCACATGAGATTTTTTCGTTGCCAAGATAAATCAAAGATCGTGACAGATTGCATCGATATAATTTCTTTCAATATATATATCATGATTCCTTACGAAATTGTTATCTTTAGTTTCCCCTTTTCTTTTCTCCAGTTGAATAGTCTCCACTCAGGCACGTGGTAATTAATTAACGTAAATTCCCACCGAATATCCTCGTTCTTTTAGGTGGCAAAAACTAAAGAAAAAGCAAGCCATTATTGCCCTAAGTTCGTTTAAGAAAAAGGAGCCGTGAAGTACAATGATAACGCATTCTCTAATAAAGTCACGCCTGGACCCTCCTGTCCTGTCTCAATAATTCGCCAAACGAATGAAATCGCATTATAATTTTTATTGTTCTTGCTCTTTTCATTGAGAAAATCCCCGATTAAACATCTACCCGCATCTTGCAGGACACATAATCTCCATACCACATTGAATCGGGTTAGGAGACATATCTTTCTAATTGGTCCCATTTGCGTTGTGCCAAAAATCAAAAAGAGCGCACAACTGTACCATACCACCAACCATGATTCTTTTAAACAGCTAGCTAATGAAAGGATATGATTAAAAGAAATTGTACCTACACATTTGGACGATAATTAACCACGTTCTTATTATTAACGTAGGGCCTAGACCCTCCTTTCTGTCTCGACTACTTTTTTTGAATAATTGTACTTGACCTAAAATTTTTACTATTCTTGCTATCTTGATTGCAAAAATTCCCGCATTAAATAATCAAGCCCACTTTTCATGAAGGACGCATATTCTCCATAGTCGATCGAAATGGTTCTTTTCGTCTATGTACATCCTGTAACCTCCATCTTAATTCAAATCAATTAGCAGTGGTCACTCGTGATTCTTTAACAGTTTGTGTCTACATTAGCGATAGGTAAATCCCTTAGGGCTAGACATCATACAATAGCAACCCGAAAAAATGCTCCTATCTTCATTTGCATTCGTTTTTTTACCTTGGATTGGATGGGACTTCGGACCCAACGTATCTTTTTAACTTTATGCAGAAATCCACGTCGTTTTCAATGGAGGAATAAAAAGGTACATTGAAATGCATGTGCGAGTGTTCTGGTCGTATACGATTATGAATTGTAAATTGTTCCATTCACACGCATCGGATGAAACTCTAACTACTTGATGGATGGCGTGATCGTCAAACTTAGTGAGGGGAGATTTTGGGATTTGGACATGTCATTTGCTGGCTTCTAATCTAGACCACTCGGCCAATCCTTAGAAGCTGCATGTGAGCAATTCAGGGACAAAGAACCCCGCATCCTAATCGGTGAGACATTAATCGAATAAGAGAAGATTGCACCAAGAGTCCTAAGTACGGGGTTGCTTTGCTAGTTTCCCTATAGGTGGCGCAGTGATTATGACCGTCCCCCCGGGTCATAGTAGAAAAAAGGTCCAAGTGTTCGACTCAAGGTGCAATCTAGTCCGGTTCAAAATGTTTTGGACATCTACGTTTACTTTTCTTGAAATTCAAAATATATATAATTGAGTCATACCACGCGGTCTTAAATTTTAAAGTGAAAATTAGATACAATTATAAATTTGGAATTGTATTTTTTTTTTTTTGTAATTTTTCATGAACAAAAATATCAAGTGTTTCGCGGATATATCTGTATTCGGGTGTCTAGATTTCAATATGCAAGCTTATCATATATGCGAAACTGAACATGGATCATTGAACATGATGGGTTTTATGTGAATCCCATCAAATATGACGGTATAAATTAAGTTTAATATATAAACTATGGGTCGGTGTTCGAGAAACCGGTGTATTAGTTATACTTCGAAGCTCCGATGGTTTTGATTTGGAAAGAAATCTATATGAAAATGCAGACCCTGTTGCATTGCAGGGACGCATTCTTGAAGGCGAAGTACAGATTTAGTCTTTTTCCTCGTCCTTCGATCTCAAGTCACCTGATGAATTCCCCAACCTTAAATTGCAATAGGACACGCACGCGCCGCCGACATGTCGGGCAAGTGCGAATAGAAAAATAGATGGTGGGCGGACCATCGTAACATTATGAAAATTCAGAGGGAGAGGTTTTTGTGTGTATAATTTTCCCTAAAATTAAGGATTTTGTTAATCAGTGCTTTGGGTATCATAAATCATATCTAGTACCAAACTGTTTGCATTTATAATACATCAGTTGCATATGACACACGAGAAAAATAATACATTGGAAATTATAATTTTTTTATTTACATGCTTAACGGGTGGTTGAAAAAAGCCCTAAATTTAATATGCAAGTCGAACCACTAAATATAGGAAATGTAGATCGTTTCTTCTTGCATAGCAAAGCACTCTTCCTTTTTTTTGGGGGTGGGGAGGGGGAAGGGGGGAATAGTAAAAGAAGAAGAACAAAGCAATCTCCCACATTTCAACATAATGATGGCCCGTCAAGTATGATTATGTTCCAATATTCATAATTAGTATCTTTGATTGGTGGGGTACGAGCTGTAAATACGACACTCCCATGCAAATTCAATTTGAGCTCAAGCGACGTAATAGTAAACCACCAATCAGAATAATGATAGGAGGAAATTCGAGATTGCGGAATCCGTGGGCCCGAATTAAAAATCGACCTTCCTTTGCTTTCCTTCCGTTTCCACGAGGAGAGGTAAAAGAAAAGTAACCCGTCGAAGGCGACTTAAAGTAATGAGCCTTCTTATTTTGTCCAATTTGCGTTCGAATCATCACATCTATGCGCCCTGAAGTACGTCCCACATGTGCTTTGCCCATCAGTCAATGCCGAAAAGAATGTCACGTTAGACTCGGTTCACATAGACCAAATACCGTCGCATCCATTGGCCAAGTATGTGTAATAACTTCTCATCACTACCCTGATTCGCGCAAGATGGGGGAACTGCCGGATCCAATCAGGATTAACCGGGCAATCGAAATCCCAGACACCCGAACCGTTGAGACCCCGAAAAAAAAAAAAAAAAAAACCAGCACAAACCGAGCTCATGCCAAGAATTTACAATTTCAACTATCTCACTCAAGTTACTAGATCAAAAGAAAAAAAAAAAAAAAACCATCTCACTCATGTTATACAGTACACATCTCCGTCAGTCTCGGATTACATATTCTTTTGGTGGGAAATACGTTAAACACCAGCTAACCACTTCAACCTAATTCTCTCAGTCCTTTACAAAGAGTAGCTGCTTCTTTTTCAAACCCTAAAAGAAGAAGGACAGAGAAAGAGAAAGAGAAAGAGAAGAGAAAAAAAAAAAGACTCAGTTTCACACAGCTCTTTCTCCATGTCCGAGGCATCAAGGTCCAGCGTGCTGGTTCACGTAGCTGTTGACCAGGGCCAAGGCGTTGCTCGTGACCTTCTTCACCGCCCCGGCCCGGCGGCTCACCCCGGCCTTCACCGGGCCGTCGGCAACGTCCTGGAACCCGTCCGTGCACGTGTCCTCGTCCGTCAGGGCGGCGCTCATCCACGTCTGCACGTTGCTCATCTGGAACCGGAACGATTGCTCCCCGCTCCCCGCGGCCCCGAGCTGCCGCATCTGCTTCAGGGAGCCCCGCATCTCGTCGGCGGCGTCCCCGAAGTTCTCCAAGCAGTCGTGCAGCGCCGCCGCCGCCCGCCGGTCGGCCCCGTAGTCGGCCTCCCGGGAGAGGTTGGACACGTACTCGGCCGCGCGCTGGGCCTTCACGAGGCTCACGGCGATGGCGGCGTGGGCCAGGCGGGCGGGGTCGCGGCCCACGGAGGGGGCGTAGCGGGCGAGTGTGGCGTAGCAGACGTCCGGGTACAGGGTGACGTTGCAGCTGGCGCGGATGAAGTCCGAGCCGTCGGCGGGGGCGGGGGCGGCCGATCCGGCGGCCGGGGCCGGCTGTAGGTGGAGGAGGAAGACCGTCGGGAGGAGGAGGAGGAGGAGGAGGCGGAGGGATGGTTGGGATTGCATGGTTGGCGGGGGTTGGTCCTGGTTTTTTGTTGGGAATTTTCGGCCTTCTTCTTTTGGAGCGAAGTGCGGTGGAGCGATTGGGCTCGTGAAGGTTTTTATAAGGTTCTCCGTTTGGTGGGGCGATGACAGATAGACCCCGCACATTTGAGCCTTATAACGAAATTGCCATCCCCTTTTATGGTTGCGTATTTGACAAGAAGGGCCGTGTTTCCAAGGCTTATTCCCATTAAAATCTAGTTAAGTTTACACTTGGGTCATGTCCACAAATTGCATTCCATCAATCAAACGGAAGATTGAGGAAATTTTCTCCAATCGGGTATGAAAGTAATTATAGCTTGAAAGAGACTCTTCTGTCCTTTCCTTGTCACTGTGGACGTGCGCCACACTCTTGAGCGATTTTAATTATCACGACTTTTTTGAATTTAGTTTACCCAGATCACGTTATGAATTATATGATTTCGATGCATTTGTTAATGACTAGGGGAATAAATTATATGCCCTGCTAATGTGCACTCATAAATGTCTTGATGTATCTCAACCGTTCTTCCTTATATGATCCACATGCATTAACGGTTGAGAAAAAATCGACAATTTAGAATTAGTGCCATTTCCTTGTCCCTTTATTTGCGGCTGGCCTAGTGCTGCATCGACCGTGCACCGGAACCATTGACCCTTCCCTCGACAGTGAGAGCATTGCCCGTATGATCTGTGTCGGGCACCCAATTCTCACGTTTCCATTTTTCGACCAAGTCAATTCCAAGGAACTAGATGGTCCAAGAGACTTTGCATTTACAAACTTCGTTCTTTTTTCTCTAGAATGATGGTATCGATGATTTAATCTGAGCATCTCGTGGTTTAAACCACCTGATTTCTCTTTCGCCAAGCGCGTATACAGGGTTGAGTAGAGTGGAACAAATTTCTTGGATGATAAGATACATATTCATCATTCAAAAGATAACCAACCATATGTGAATTTAGTATTAGGTCTTGCCTCCCTTAATCCAGGTATATTTCTACATCATGACATGTAAACTTGATTTTCCATCAACGCCCAACTTCATCCCGAAGTTTGCCATTGGGCCCGCGTTGTTATGCCACAACGCCCACTTCCGTGGAAATTACACTCTGACCTAACAATCTTCCTGTATATATCTCAACTTGAATCTCCATCAATGCCCAACTTCATCCCGAAGTTTGATATTTTAACTTGAATCTCCTGGAGTCTACCATTGAACCACGTTACTATGCCACAGTGCCCACTTACCTGGAAAGTGGGTTGATAACTAGATTCATTTCTTGAGATATTCACTAAACATCAGAACAGACTGCAAGCCCACCAATCTACCGTTGGCTCTAATATCATTTACGGGGAGCACAAAGTAGAAGCAGAAGCTTGATACATTTTATCTGGGAAGATCGCTAAACGAGAGCCCAAGTTTAAACCTGTTGACATATCCGGTTGGACTCATATTCATTAAAAAACTTAAGCCAATTCGTTATGTGCTAATTATTATATTTTAATTGTTTTACACCGTACCAATTCTCCAATATAACATTTTTCCTACACAAATTCAGACGTGGATCTTAATAATTATAAGTACCTCAAGGACACCTCATAATTCCAAAAAATGAAGCGGCGTGTGGAAAGACGAGGTCCCAGAGCATGATGATTTCGCACTCCCTCCACTAGATTAGTGGTGGTGGGTAGGGGGGAGTATCGTGGCCATGCTCTCCGGTTTTGCCGACCACGATCCTCAAGCGAGGGCGGTTAGTATGGAGAGGAAAACTTGTTCGGACGGAATCCCACTATCGCCAATTGCTACGAGCGTGCGACTTTTATATGTTTACTTTTTGAGCATGATGGCGGTTCCGTAATCATACACGACTTTTGGGTGTCTTGAACCTTAATAAATACACTTCTGGTTATAGTTTGGTTCTACTTGCCCTAGATGTTGTGTCTTACCATGTCACGGTCTAACGAAATTGTTAGGAAGAGAAATGTTCGAGGTATTAAGTACGGTTCATGAAATCTGAGTAAGCAAGTGTCGTGGCATATTAGTATTAGGTATTGGAAAGGAATATGGCACGCTCGTTTAGATACTTAGCTATAGTTTGTCGCATTATTTAATGAATTCTTAATTTTTTAAGACTATTGCCAAGAACATTACTATTCATATCTAAATTCGGTACACCCTAAGAGCAGAAGACCGTTAAATAGAAATTATAAAATAAATCCTATAAAATGTTCCCTTATAGAGTAATAAATAATTCATCATTTCATGTTCGTCTATCGTTGAGAGGTCAGTCTAGTTTTTCGAGATAATTTGGACTTATTTTTGTACATACATTCATGGTCTACTTTTACATAAAATATAGATCGATGGATGAGGAGATTATTTCCTCTGCATTGGATAGGGTTCCATTACTGGAGTGATAGACATGTCATATAAAGTTGTTTTTGCGGAAAAATGAATGATAGAAAAACATTTTCCTCAAATTGATCGTTTATATTGCTTGTAATAATTACTTAAGAAAAATCATTTTCATTATCCACAAAAAATAATAAAATATTTTCTATCATCCCCACCAGCCGGTGGATTTTCTCAAACACAAATAAAAGGGGCTCTCTCAATTCTCACCCATTTAAAAGTCCGAATCTTTCTAAGTTTTGTTTAGGATCATTTATAACATCATCCTTTAAGTTCGTAACCAAATTGAAGGAGTTCTTACAACATTATCACCAAAAATGCCAATCCGATCCTCAAATTTCTTCAATCAGTTATGTAATATATGAGTATATCTTCATTTAATATATGATAGGTGACATCACACTATCTAAGAAACCTAACTTAATCAATCGATTTGGGTTAAATCAAGTCTTATAGTCTCGAATCAAGCTCAATGATCAAAACCCTAAACCCAACGACTTTCGTTTCTATACTTTATATGCTTTTGTGAATTTCATCTTTGAGTCTCGGAAAAAGAAAACAAAAGATGATATATAAACATGAAAGTGCAGCAAATCGATATGCACATGCATATCGATTTGAATGAAGAAGGAAGGTGCTTTCAATGACATTATTTCAATTTCTCCAGCAAATTAAACGACGGGGGTTAACAAGTAGGAACTTGATTAAGCTTTTTTTAACTAGTCATAGTCTCCTAGGACTTAAAAAGTGGATTTCGTACACAAATTTCAATATTCCAACTTGAAATTTTTCCCTAAGATACATTATATTCGTTCGGTACACTACTGATAACCAACCGGAAACTAATCCAGGCTCGTGCATCGATTTCGGCTTTGTCCAATTTGTCAACGAGTTGACTTATACCTGAGCGACAGGAAGAAATCGTCCTTTGACATGTAAAGCGCAAATGGAAACCCTAGCTTGAAATTGCATGAACAGCAAATAAGTGAAGCTCCGGATCGAGATTGACTGTAGAAAACTAAAAAGTTGGCATTTTGTCCTTATTCATAGTATACCTCGAAACAAGATCTATTCTTTTTGGTCAAAATATATGCTAGAATCGAATATCCATGACTTTGCATCTCTAAGCTTACCCAAAAAAAAAGAAGAGAAAAGAAGCAAAGATAGAAAGAGATTAAATTAGTTATCTAGAACCGGGTTTTAATTTATTATTTGTTGTTGTATTCATCCCGTGACGCATTAAGTATAAGTATCATTATTAAACGCCAGAAACAATTACTTAATGAGGTTGAGACAAGACAATGTTAGTGGATTCTAGATCTAAGAACACATGATTGAAGTTGGGCAACTAGAAAAACGATTAAATTGCCAAAAAGGAAAGAAAAGGTGAGGCAACGAACGTGAAGGAGATAAAGAGACATGATCTTGTCCGCTTGTTTCCTTTCATTAGGGTTTTGCTCTCCTTATGTTATAATATTTCTGGGGTGAATTTCGAGGCTGTTGGATTCTCGTTTTACGTGGGTCCTTCTGACGGATCCTCAACGGATTCAACGGACGCATCGCCGTAATTGACTCCACGAAATGATCCCAACCTTTGACTTTAACCTTTGATAGATGTGATGGACATGCTAACATCATCATCTTCATCTGGAGATAAGAAAGAAAGTGTCGATTAGGGAACGCTACCCCGGATTTTGTTTGTCTCCTTTGATCATTATCTCTTCTAGATCCTAGAGGTAACTCTTTGAGCAACTAAGGACTGCAATCCCGCTAAAAATCCTCGACTTTTCCCTGTTCGACATCAATGCTTCGAATTCTCTTCCGTCTCACTCATACTCAAAACTCCGCACCGATAACCCAGATATACCTACCGGTCATATGATCATTTGGTATTCGACCCGATAACTTGCGTGTCCATTGAAAATCTGATGTGATTACGCTCGTGGCTGATATGGCAGCACATGTCCATTGCTATGTCAGATTCGTTTGCCTATGATTTTGTCCGTGAATATTGCTGCCAATTCGGATTTTTCACGGCCATTATGGATGGAAGTTTGACGAAAAGTGCTTTTGGGTTATAAGTGCAAGTTTGAAGTATAGGCTAGGAGGAAAAAAGATTGTCTATTCATGTTCTCACGAGAAAAAGTTCAAGGTTTTCGATGAACTTATCCAATAATTATGAATTAGCAAAGAAACGAAGTAAAATATTAGTGGGGAATGATGATACCTCGAAAAGCTGTCCATTGTTTCTCCACACAGACGTGGTCGTTCGGGCCTCGACACATCATTGTCAAGAAAAAGAAGCTGGCTAATTTTACTCCGTGAATGAGGGGAATCGGTCCTCTTTATTGGGCTTTCTAATTTGCTTCCTGGGAAGTAACGTCAGTTGGTGGTCAAAGAGGCCATTATTCATGCTTTCATACCTAAAGAGAAAAGGGTTTATCTGTAAAGAAAGACGCTGGCCCAGACACTTCGAAAAGCAAAGACAAAAAGGGTGAGGATCCAACCGCCAAGAGATTGGTCCAATGATCGAAAGGTTCGGTTTGGACGCAGCAGACCTTACATCTAAAATCACGCCGTCTTCCGTTCACTAATTTTGCGGCCTCGCCCCCGTCAGCCTATGGGTGTAACCTTATCCAAAGGGAACGTAAGCGGAGGGGGTCCAAGTGCACGACGAAGCGACGAGGACGTTTTATAGGCGTGGGGCATGTGCTAGAACGAAGGAGCTCTTGATTTTGATTGGATGTGGGAGCGTAATTGAAGGTGAAGTTCTTCAAGTGAAGTGAGGTGCTCAACGTATTTGAAGGGAAAGAAGATTAGACACCTTATTTTCTTCTAGAGACCCACAGAAATGGACAAATCATTACCTTGAAGTAAAGGCCTTTTTCTTCTTTGCACGCACATGCTTTGATGTAACGGAAGCCCAAAGAGAGCTTAGAACATGGGCATTAATTATAACTAGGCAATTGAGAGCTTAGGAAAACAAGTCCCGCCATTTTTCTTACAATCTCTTCAACTGTAATAGAATCATGCTTTGCTTCATTCTTTGTCTTTTAGCAATTACATAAAAATAGGAAGGTTTTCCATCCTTAGGTTTCGTTTGTTTCCTAAAAAATGAGTTATTAAAAAATTCTTTTCATAAAAATGTTAGCTTATATTGCTTACAAAATTGAACAAATGAAAAATAATTTCATTATTCATAAAAAGTTTTTAGACGTAAGTTGTTGTTGATAATGAAACATTTTCCATTAACTAATTATTTTAAATGATGCAAACATTAATTTTTTTTAAAAATATTTTCCAAATCATTCATTTTTTTCTTGCAAAATAAAGACACCCTTACTCTCTTTAGTATCCCGATGAATTTCAATCATTAATCCATTTAGTAATAAATTTCAGAGCTATTTTCTTTTCACACGAATCGCTTACTCTTGATCCACTCGTACAACCTATATCAATGGCAGCCCAAAAGGCCTGCCCTGCTTAACTTGAGAGTTAGGCCCATATAGATGTCAACCTAGGAAAATGAGAAACCAAGCCCGAATATGTAACATGCGAATATAACGTCATTTATATGCTTGATCTGACCTAAAAGGCATCATTCGAGTTTCCGAAAATTTGTAATTTTGTATTACGAAAGCGTCTGATGATATTAAATATATATAAATATATATATATATATATATATATATATATATATATAGAAAGATATACTAGCAACAATTTTTGAAAACTGGTATATTAAATGATATGATCGCCTTTTATTGAATATTGCCCACCACACTATTTGTTTAAAGACTCGCTCATAATCTTTACATTGCTTGTCTTAATCATATAAGCCAAATTCAGCGGACGCATCGTGTATTAATTGCACAAAAGGAGTTTGCCTCTACACTATAGGAAGATATATACTTGAAGGACATAGGTAGATACACCAAAAAGAATCTAAACTATAACATTAAAATAGGACTCATATAGATTCCATAAATGATCCGCCGTTTCCTATACTTCCTATTTAATACACTACGTATAATATGCTCATATGTTAATTTCTTGTGCTCTGGACCTTTACGTGATGAAATCCATCGTCTCTTGCGAGGAAAACTACATTCTAATCAAAAGAATCCCAGAATGCAATTCCTATGTACTTAGGAAAAGCCACACAATGAAGTTCCTTGTGAGGGCAAACATGAAGTTCCTTTCTTTCAATCTCAATTATGATTGATGAATTGCAAGTTATGGATATTATCTGCATGCAAACTTACTGTTTTTTCCAAAATTGATGGCGATTCGGAATAGGAAATATCACATTTGGATAAAAAATAACGGTAACTTCACTTCAAATAGAATTGTGCAAACATAAATTGTGCAAGAATTTAATCGATGACAAAGCTTGGAAAATACAGTCACTTCAACGAAACTGAACATAAACAAACTATGCTGAAATTTAATCAACAACAAAACTTGAGAACACAAAAAAGTTATGCCGGAATTTATCAATGATGTGGCACCTCACATAAAGTTATACATCGGAATTTAATAGACAATGCGAGTCAGGAAATTGAAAATATAATAGGGAGAGTAAAGATAACCGCAAGATTGTAGATTTCTCGGTTTGTGTGCAGGAGGCTTTCGAGTAGACCAACGATGGAATTTATAGTAATTGTGTCATAACTATCTCTGAGCAATTCTCCTGTGGTTGTAGCCATGTTTCCTCTTCTCTTAAATTTTTGTGTCCATATTCTCAGAATGCCATGATTTTGTCCTCAAATGGTTGTTCCTTTAAAATCGAGTGTTAGTTGCTCCATGACCTCCATAACTCTATTCTCTAGTGGGTTCAATCTTGTAACTATATCTTGATGCCCTTTATGTGTTCAATTTTCTTCTTAGGCTTTAATTGATAATCTAGTGACCTTATTGTTTGATACCTTTGTTGGTTATCGTCAACCATTTGTCATTGTTCAACAATAACTGGTCAGCAATGGTCATAAATGTGCATTAATATCGATAATAATTCTTGCGGTCATAAACAATGGCGCGCATGCTAATCCAAATTGACGACCTAACCAATTTTTGGTGCAAACACTTACTAAATATTAATGCGAAAATATATATGTGTGTGTAAATACGTAATATAATTGCAACCAAGAATCTGATCAAAAGAAGTCTTTTCCAATAAAGATGAAAGAAAATATGATCCTTCGAACGATCAGGGACAAAACCATAATCCCGTCCCAGAGATGATGTCTTTCCTAATCGGGACAATTCGTCAAAATGACTACACCTCTAAGGTTAAAATATTGTCCAAATATTAAAAGAAAATAAATGTAAATTTACATGTCCACATTCATATGTTATAAGAGCTTTAAATGTTTTGGATGAAGCAAAATTAAATTGCAGGCACCACAAGATTTCAATTAAAAAAAAAGTATAAGATAAAAGTCAATCCAATCACGCCTTAAATCTTGTTACCGATGGTTCGATACATTGGGCAAAATTTTGTTGCCAGGCACAAATTTTAGAAACAAGAGTTGTAATTTTGTCGTTGAAGTTAACCATCACGCAATCTCTTACCGACGCCTGTCACAATGGGAGCTTCTACCGCCGGGATTTTCATTTGATCTGTAATTTTTTGTTTAACTAAGTATATGCTTTTCTTTTACCAAAATGCGACACTTCCCGAAACTGCAATTTATTAAGCTTCTCATCGTAGTGGGAAAGCGAACGTAGACAGCGCTCAATTTTGGTTGTCAGAACGGTCTAGTAATTTCGCCGTGTGAACAGAATTCAGAGAGATCGCCGCCACTTTTGAGGAACTGATGAAGTCTCTCATGGATTGGTCGCTTTCTCTACACATCCCAAGGGGATTCACTAAGAAAGAGGTCTTTGCAAGTGCATGCCGCCGTCGCACGATGGAAAAGTTGCAGATGAAATGATGTTGCTCCCCACTATCATTTGTAACTACGTGCATGCATGTACCTACGGGAGCCACGAATTCTACTTAGCAAAAGTACAAAATTACGTAGGAAGTACGAGGTGACCGTGAGAGAGGACCACTTACTCATGCACAGATCTTTTAGAGGAGATGAGTGGAAGGTGTATGTTTCCAATCGCCAAATTCCACACACACACACACAGTCACAGTTGTAATCGTTGGATATGCCATAAGGGGGGAAAAGTTAAGATGAGGTGGCCACGTTTCCAATCGCCAAATTCCATCCACACACGTATAGTCACAGTTTTAATCATTGGATATGCCATAAGCGGGGAAAAAAGTTAAGATGAGATGGCTAGAAGATAGGCACTAAGCCTAAATTTAGTGTTTGCACCAAAAAATAACCAAATTTTAGTTATTATCAACGTGTGATAGACTCAGTTGACGAGAATAGAGTCTAGTCATTTTGGATAGAATTTATAATTGAAGAATCGCCAACTTGATAAATTGACAATTTGAAGGAATCAACAAAAAGTGGAGTTGACAATCTCGAATGTAACCATCAGCATAGTGGATTAAAATGACCATCGAGATAGTGGAGTCAAGAAAACCATTAAGGTAGTGGAGTTAATGTAACTGTTCGTAACCTCCCTTTATAACCTCTGTTGATAACCATCAATTGTGGCTTTACAAAAGTTGAAATGATAGGATGATAGGCACTAAACGTAAACTTAGTGTTTCGAATCATAAAGATGAACGAATGAGCACTATCATCTTTTCGGATCCGAAGATAGTGAACCAGAATCAGTATAAAACTCTTGCTATTCAGCACATCAGTAAAGCACGAGCTGGACAACATCATTCAGAGGGAACTACTCAACATTCGCCCAAGAAACTATTCGACATTTGCGGACCATGAAATGAAATAAAGAAATTCCGGTCACTCTCTTTTTCAAGGGAAGGAGAGTTCGTGCATGCATCACCTAGGATACCAAGAGTACAAGACTACATAGGGAGGTACCACGCTAGCATAAAAGGACCACTTCTCATTCACGACACACCTTTTTTTTTAACATAGTGGAGATGAATGAACAATACATGTCTTGACCCTCTTCACGGTAGGGCGAGAGTTCGAAACCCATGGTTTGCATACCGACGAATTCATTAGTGGTCTTAAGTGCGGCGTCGTGGTGGTGGGTCTCGCGCAAGACCACTCCGGAGTTTACGTCGGCGGCTGCCTGGCTGTATGGTTGTTCTGGGTATAAAAAAACAAAAAAAAGAACAATACATGTCTCGAAAAGTCAACCTTAAAGAATCATGGTCTTGAGGAATTTAAGGGAGATATTTTCCCATTCATGAGATGAACCACTTTACTGATCGCATGTGGCACAAGACGACACACGTCGATAGAGAGGCCTTCTCCGTTTCAAAGATCCCTCTAAGCAATAAATAATCAATAGAGCTGTTGTTAAGAGTGAAAACTTTTACTACAGCATAAGAACATGACACTAAGCAAGAGGAGAAATGTTTTGAGTGAGAGCAATCGGAATTCGACTCTATTTGAGCACTTTAAGGAACCAAAAAGTCTTTTGCTATCTCTTCTTTCTCCATCATCTTTTTCGACCTGTAGCCATGGGAGAAGGGTTTGAGATAGCCTCATCCTCCCTTCCCTCTCATGTTTATTTTGCTTGTGTTTTATTATTTTTTTCTCTCCCAATTTAGATACGGGAGCTATTGTTCTCCTGATCTAGTTCTAGATCTATGAGTTTGAACTCTCCAAATCTATTTTTAGATTTGAAATTTCTTGCTTTGTTCATTTATAAGTTCTCTACCTCCAACTTCAATGATGATCACATGAGCTCTAGCGTCTCATTGAACCACGAAAATTTGCTCTTCCGAAGGTTAAATCTATGTTTGTTCAACCTTTTTTGATTGTCTTGTTGCGATGATAGAGGCTGAACTTAAGGGCGCACTGCCATGGAAAAGAAATTTTCGATGTGTGCTCATCATTAATAAAGATACACGATCCAGTGATTTGCTGCTGATTAATTTGTTTTTATTCTTGTGGAGTGAGTGGCTTGACCCTTCGATACACTATTGACCTTTCTTTTTTTCTGGAATTGGCTTCGTTTTGCAATATTCTGAGTTTTGTCTATTTCAATTTGCTTTGGCATGAGATCTATATAATTTTCATGTATCCTTTCGAGCAATAATTATACTTTTCTTTTGAAAAAAAGAAGTTAAATTTGACAAGACTTTATACACTCCAAATGGTCTCATATATTTGCTAAACTATGCAACTATTTCGTTGAAATTTTTTTAGGTAATAGCAGGGATGCATATTCTAGCTTATATTGAAACATTTCTCGATGCAAAACAATATGAATAACCAAAATGAGCACAGAGCGACAGTAGTCATCTTCCGGGGACACTCGAGTGGCGGACAGGTTATCATGGAGATGGAGATGTCACAGGCACCACCAATAGCGTCGGCATTTATGGCGATTCATTAGCTTGCTGAAAGTATAGTTTCTAATGAACAAAATGTCGAAAGATTCTTTCATATTTATTTTAGGTAAGATCCATATTCATTATTCACGTGACATATAAAAGAAAACCACTTCAGGAGATTTTTATCGGAAATTACTGATTTCACGTAAGATGATTGACGATAACTAGACAACTACATCGGCGATTTTTGACAAAAAGAGATTGGAATGATTATATTAGAATTTTGTGTAAAGATTTATGATTAAATTGGTAATATTGAAAAGTTTAAAACTGAATTGACATCCATACAATAAGTTCGGGACTGATTAGGTAATTTTCTTGCTTGGAGGCAAAAGATAAATTAAGTCAAATCTTGCCTCTCAATAAGCTTAAGAACATTTATTCATGTTTTTCATTAATTAAAAGAAGGAAAATTCTGTAAAAAATATTCTCATTTTCTCTTGGTTGCACTTTGCACCCTCTAATTTCTTATTTAATTTTTATTTTTGATGTAAAATGTAAGTACTTGTTATTAGATGAAGTACAAAAGTTTAGGAGTAACCCAAGAATTATACATAAAACTAATAACGCGAGGAGATGGAGATAGAAAGTCTCCACATAATAGCCAATACAAAGCCTGGGTTTAATATTGTAAAGTGAAGCTCTACTTCTAATGATTTTATGCACCATAGATAAAATAATGTGGAAATCATTTGACTTGTTTTGAAAACATATATGGTTATGCTACATCCATTAACAATATATAATTGTCAAGAATGATGCCGTAACACCCTCTGATTTCTAAACCTTCAATATCTGTAATTTTTGTCTAAGTTCTCCGAATGGTGTTAGGTTTCAAGGATAATTTTTATTTAAAAAAAAAAAAGAAAATTAAGTTGTGGAGAGTGAGTTTTGCATACAGATGGGGGAATCAGAACATCGGCAAAGGAAGTTCATTCGTAATGAATTAGACTAAACTACCTGAATTCTCAACATATTAAATTGTCATTATTGCTAATTGGATTTTCTTGGTACGTATATACTGGTACTCAAAGCGTCAATTGTCGTATAGACAGTGCTCTTGCGGGTGATCAAGATTTGCTAGGTACATATGATTGCATGTATCTAGAGATTATCGTCTATTTGTTGGCTATGATCAGACCGCTGAGGAAATCAAGATATCCATCAATGATGCATAGAATAAAAACCCTGACTATATTTCAGGATGTCCACTAGAACCTACCCAAAATGGGCTGAAAAACCGGAGACATAGCTATGTTAACAATAGAATTGCACATTATTTTATGAAAATTTAAGGACACGGGCGCTAAGACTTGAGTTCGAGAAGGTTAACTAAACACCTTGCAAGCTTTATAATCTACTTTAGTCCGATTATTTTGACTTGTGCATGTGACTCTAACCAGAGCATTATGCACGCAATTAGTGAGATTTGAATAGATAAGTCAAGGTTCTTGGCTGACAGTGCATATACACATGCATATATGCATATCTCCACTTAATTGTCATTTGAGTAATTCATCTTATGTTGCTGAAGGTTTCTGCGAGAAGATCATATGGCAATCGGAAGACGATGGTGACAGCACCAAATGATATTCCGTATTTCACATTCCTCCAAGATAAGCAGGCTCAAAGTGGTCCATTTTCCCCCATCAGGAATGCGTGCGAGAGAGAGAGAGACATTGAAGCGACTCTGACCATACAAGAAAAAGAGAAAACAACAAGTAGAAAAAGGGCATCAAACTTGTAAACATTCCATTTGCTAGCTCGAGCTATTGGACCACAGAAATTTCCAAGATAGTCATGCACTTGGAATAGGTTGTTTTCTTGTTCACATTTGACCTAATTCGCAATACACCAGATCATCGTGATTTTCATAGTTCATCGAGCTACGATTTAGATCTGGTTCCTTCGCTTACATATGCAGCATTATCGTGCACCCAAATGCGTGCGAGATCAACACAACAATCCCTTAAGTCAAGCTGATATCAGAAACTCCGGCATTTCTCTTCACCACCCGCAACCCACCAGCATAAGCTCGACGAAACCCTATGATGTCGAAGGGACACCCTTGGGTTCTGGCCTCTGCGACTGCTTCGCCGACCCCCGAAGCTGTAATATAAGACTTGTTTATATTCTCAGCTTCTTTTTTCTCTTAAAGTAAATCCATGCAACTCCGTATCAATACTCTTTAAAGGGCTCGAGACCCCTTCTGGTGCCCACGCATCACCTTCGAACAGGATTATTGGGAGCAGGTAGTAGAAGTCTGATACTTTTATTTGGGAGATTGTCAAGAAGGAGCCAAGTTCGAGCATGTTAAGTCAAAAAATTATGGGCCTACAAGAATATATTAAATGCTCTGCACCACATCAGTTCTCTGATGTTGGACTTTTCTAATATAACTTTAATATAATTCACATGAGTATCTCAACAATTTTCTCCACATCGTACATCTCAACAATCTCTCCCTTGTGTGACCATCACAACGCCAACCTGTCTGGAAACCAAGTTGGTCACCAAATCCCTTCTTTTGATATTAACCAAACACCGATATATATATTGGGAGTGGCCACCAATCAACCATGATAACATTTGTTGGAAGTGCATAACAAAAGCCTAATACCTTCATTTGGGAAGTCGCGAAGAGAGAGCCCAAATACGAGCCTATCAATATATTCAATTGGAACTATTTTCATTCAAAAACTCAAGTCAAAGAGTTAAGTTAACTACTTCACACCATATCAATTCTCTAATGTGGGATTTCTCTAACACAACTCGCACGTGCATCTCAATAGATAACGAAGATGATGGAGAAAAGGACATCGTGGGAGTATATAATATTTGTATACGTCCACTAATATGTCTTAACATCGCTCCATATTATTATTATGTTGCACGTGGACTATACTTGATAGTGTGCATTGCTTTTCATAGTCATTTTTCGAATAAGTCCTTGATATAGTTCAAATTATGTCTAATGAGTGAACATTCGAGACCGGTTGTAATAATATAAGGTCACAAATCAAGGCAGCGCATGATGAATCAAGTCGTGATTCGCATTGAGTAATTTGGATGCCGTTAGAATGTCAAAATTTGAAGTTGCCCATGTACAATATTATTATATAATCATTCTAGGGAAGTTCATAATTGCGGGCACATCTTCCATGTATTGAGGGTCACGCTATTACTAAAGAGAAATGCTTATGTAATTGTTTTTAATTTATTATAAGAATAACATGTTTTGGACCACAAAAAATAAATAATAAATAATAAATAACTAAAAATTATTGTGGGATCCACTCCTTAAAAGTGGTCTACAACATGTTTGTGGCTCACAACATAATGTTATTATCATAGTAGCAAAGAAATTGTTATGCTAACAAAGTCTATCATAATTGCCCTCACATAAGAAGGAACACATTGATAACTAAATTAGATAATCAAAAAGTTATAAATTTCCCAAGATCAAGCTTCTAACCAAATTATAGCCAAACTTTCTTACAATTGGCATTTTCTTCCTACAGAATGCGCTATGACACTCAAATTATGTGCAACGAAAATGATACGGAAGCTAAAAAATCTTGCAATTCAAGACAAATATGAGAAGAATTTATTACCATAGTACTCAACACAAGAGATTTACATGGTACGAGCCGGATATTGATACCTACTCTACAAAGAGACGATGTCAAGAGAGAGTACAAAATTTACAGTAGTTCAATCGTATTTCCCTTTCCTTAATTACATGCAAAGCAAATCCATGAATGTTTTCTCACGATATCTTGTAAAGAACTCGCTCGAACTACTCACACGGACAAATTTTCACGGTAGGGACCGCATCCTCAGTGGTCTTTAAAATCACGTCCGTCCCATCGTCATTCACGCTTCATCTAGAGTGCAACTAGCTTTCGTGTCTTTGTTTTTCTCCCTTCGTTTTTCACTTGTCAATCCCCAAAGCGAAATGGATATCGGGCACTGCACGATCTCTTCACAACCCCCAACCCAAACCCCTATCCTCTCCTTTCTCCCCAAGCCCGGCAGCTGGAGCTCAACCAGACCCTACGATGTCGAAGAACAACCTTGGAGCACTGGCCTCTGTGGCTGCTTCGACGACATCAAAAGCTGTAACAGACATCTGTTCATATTGCCAGCTTCTTCTTTCCCATTTTCTCTTCCAGTTCTTAAAGAATAAACCCATGCAACTCCATTCCATGTTGCTCGCAGGCTGCCTCACCTTCTGGTGCCCATGCGTCACGTTCGGACGGATATCAGAGATTGTGGACAAAGGGGCAACATGTGAGTATATATTCTCTGTATCCGCGTCCGCAAATATGTTAGAGAATCGCTCCATATTATTGTTGTTTTGCACTCGGATTATACTTCCAGTACATGGTTATTTTTCGAATAAGTCATTAATATAGGCTGAATTTTGTCTAATAGTGAACGTTCGGGACGAAAAGTAATAATAACGGGTCATAAATCAAGCCAGCGTATGAGGAATTCAAGCCAGTTCACATAGCAAGCAGAGCCAGCTAATTAGAGTTCTCAAAGGCTAATCATATATTTTTCACTTACTTGTCCGAGCTTGTATTGCAGCTTGCGTCTCGAATGGCGCAATCTTTGCGCTGATCAACCTGACTACGTGGGGATGCCTCTATTCATTCTCCTACCGAACCAGACTCAGACGAGAACTCAGGTTGAAGCAAGATCCTTGCCATGATTGCTTAGTCCACTGCTTCTGCATACGCTGCGCGCTTTGTCAAGAGTACCGAGAGCTCAAGAGCCGCGGATTCAACATGGAGAAGGGTGAGAACCCTATTTCTTTCCAACATCTTCGTGCTGGGTAGCTTTCAAGTAGTGTACATACTAGTCTTTTTAAGGGTTGATTAAGTATTGACTAAAAATGTTTGGATAGGCGTGTAGGATGGGAAGGAAACGCCAACAAACATAGAGAAGTGGCAATGGCTCCAAAGGTGGAAGGCGACATGAAGCGCTAGAGTCCTGTGGCTGATTTAGGTCTACATCTTATATCGATTAAGAATGTAGTTCTCTTTCCTCTATTTGATTATGCAAGTGAACTTGTTTCTCGGAATAACATATGTCATGTGTTATTCTTATTCTGTGTGATTAGTAAAGTTGGAGTTCAGCTCCTAATTTTATTGTCATTTTCATGTGGTTGGCGCAGTACATGCTTGGAGTTTGATTAAGTTTGTACCATAAGACCTTTCGAGTGAGTATTGAGTTGTCAACTTATGAATCTTTTGATAGCATTGTTCATTGTGTGATTCTTTCTGCTTGTTCCGTCCTTGTGTCAAGGGAATTTTAGTGGACTTGTCATGGTCTCTCTCCTCACCAAGCATAAATCGTACCAGAACTACATAACATTTAGGATCGATTTCTCTATTTATTTATCGCAACTTCTTACCCAGTCTTGAACCTTCTACACCCACAAATGACTCCTTGCTCTCATCCGTCAATTGGATCGAGTGCAAATGGGTCAAATCTACAAAAGAATTATCAATCGAGACATCTGGGAGTTAAAAGGCAAATGGGCGTTGGCTTTTAAGCTCATAAGAGTTTCCCCACTCACATGGAACTCGGACGTAATGATTTCGAATTTAGATCCATATAGGTCATGCGCACATTGGTGTGGACCTAGGAGGCTCGTGGTAGCCTCCACCCCTTCTAGGACGGAGTATATTCTATATATGTTATTTAAATGAAAAATTTGTGTCCTACCTCCTTACCTCAAATTCTTGATTTGTTATTGCATGCACAAAGTAAATGTGATCCATTTTAGAGTGAACCGGTTCTCACCTTAGAATTGAGAATCGCCCGTGAAGAGCTGGTTCTATAAATTGAGAATTAAGAACTGTCCACTAGTTTCTGGACCTATTTAGGAACTGGACCGCTAATCCGGTGCGAATCCCACGTGAGTCCATGGAACTGGCCGTGTGATCATCACCACAATCCATATTTCACGAATTTGGCTAATCACTTTTAAGAATCTAAACAACTAAGACTTGCAAGATGGCAACAAGGAAACAAGGCCCACGAGCAGTATGATCACCACCACAGCTCAAACCCACTTCATCCATTGCCTGCTCTTCCTCTTCATCTCATTCGTGTAGAATAGATTTCTCAGTGAGCAAGGCTGCGAGCGCCGAGATTGAGCTGTGAAGAAATGCGCGGAAGATATACGTTTCCAATCGCCAATCGTGGTATAATTAAAAATATGGTCTTGATAAAGTCAGGAAGATATTCTTCCATATCTTTGGGATCAAGGCTTCATTCCTCACAGTTTAATCAATGGATATGCCATGAGGGGAAAAAAACTTCAGATGAGATGGCCGGATGATAGGCACTAAACCAAAATCTAGTGTTTGCACAAAAAAAAAACTAACTTTTGATTATTATCAACATGTGATAGACTGAGAGCAGAGTTTGGTCATTTATTAATAAATGATTAACAATTTGAATAATTGATATCAACAAAAAGTGAAATTGACAATTTCGGATGAAACCGTCAATGTAATGAAATAAAGCAATTGTTAAGATAGTGGAATCGAAGATGCTGTCAAGGTAGTAGAGTCAATATACCCGTTGATATAACCATTTAGTAATTTTTTGTAACATCTCTTTGTAACTTCCGTGGCTTTAAAGAGGTTAAAGATGAGATGGCCAGAGGATAGGCACTAAACCTAAACCTAGTGAAGCTAAACCTAGTGTTTCGGATCACAAACATGAACTAATGAGCACTCTCATCTATTGGATCCAAAGATAAAGGACCAGAATCAGTATAAAATTACTGATCTTCGGAACATCTGTAAAGCGCGGGCTGGACAACAACATTCAGAGAGAACTATTCCATTTTCGCCCGATTCGACATTTTTCCCTTTTTGGTTCAAAATAAGATTTCATTGCTAACTTGAAGTATGCAACAGCGAAATAGAAGACTCAGAACACAATAAGTTCTAAAGTGGATCAGAGGATTGGCAAGTCAATCCTGGATTAAGAACTTATTGCGTTGAGCCTTTGCCAACCAGTCCACGACTCGGTTTGCCTCTCGGTAGCAATTGGCCAAGGAAATCTGAACGAAACCCTGTAGCGTTGATCTGGACTCAGTCATATGCAGAGATGTGACGGTCGTTTGGTCGATGGTTTCGCCGGATCGGTGAAAGTACACTCGATTGAGCTCGCGGAGGCAAAAGCGCTGCTTGAAACCCTAGAGTTCCTGGATGATAGAGGAGGCCAGAGAATAGTGCTGGAGTCTAGTAATTTAAGTTTAGTTCATGCGGTGAAGGGAGCAGATCAGTCTTCATGGGAAGCGCTCCGTGAATGAGCCATCCCGGTTCACCTTGAGGGACCCTTCACTAGAAAAGGATTCGACATTTGCAGACCATCGCGATGGTGTCAAAAGGTGAAAACGACATGACCTCTTACACATTCACATGCACAATGGCCCGATACATTTCTACGTTCATGAATGCATCACCTATATTATTGTATTTTTACCAATTTAGTCATAAACTTTACAATTTTGTTAATTGAGTCTTAAACCTTTTCGTGTATTACCAATTAAGTCCATTTAATCAATTTTGACAGGAAATTGTAGCACAACTTGTACTAACATAAACAATTTTTAATAATTTTCAATTTTTTTATTTATTCTTTTCTTTCTTCCTATCTTCCTCCTCTAGCCGGCGAAGCTGACCTTGCCCGCTTGGCGATGGCAAGCCTTGCTCACCTAGCCATGACAAGACCAACTTCACTTGCCATAGGAGGAAGAAGGGAAGGAAAAAATAAAAGAAAGGAAAGAAAAATAAAAAAATTCAAAAAAGTTAAAATATTATTAAAAATTATCCACATCGCAGTTGATTGCATTACGTAGAATGGCAGGCATCAATGTTAATAATTTTTAGTCAAAATTAGATGGATTGACTCAATTAAAAAAATGAGAAAATGTTTAAGATTTAATTGACAAAGTTAAAGATTAGGGACTAGATTAGCAAAAATGTAGTAAATTTAAGATTTTTGGACAATTTTCTGAAAACTACAGGAGTACAAAGACTACATGAGGGAGATACGACGTTAACATAAAAGGAACACCCCTCACGCACGACAAACCCTTCTTTACACAGAGGAGAAGAGCGAAAAATACATGTCTCGAAAAGCCAATCATAAGGAGCACGGTCTTGAGGAATTCAAGGGAGATACTTTTTTTCCCATTTATGGGTTGAATCTAATTGGTATTTCTAAGATCCATTTATATGGAAAATAATCAATAGAGGTGGTGTTAGGAGGGGTCACTTATAATAAATTATATGAACACAGGCTCTATGCAAGAGAGATATTTTGAGCGAGAGCAATCCAAATTCGACTCTGTCTAAGCATGATTTAGCTAAAATCGACATGACTTGATTCGCTTCTACATATTCTTTAGAAAATTTGGGCCGAACTTAACCTATTCCATTTGCTAAACTATGCAACTACTTTTATTGGAAATACTTGGGTATCAGTAGGGATGCATTGTAGCTCATATTGAAACATTTCTCGTTGACCAAAAATGGACCCAACGATATGTGGACACTTACAGTGGCCGACAGGTTAACGTGGAGGTTGAGATGTCACTGGCATAGCAACAGTGCCAGCATTGATGCCGATTTATTGTTTGGTGAAGGTACAGCTTCTGATGAAGGAAGTGTTGAATGATTTCTTTCATAATACTCACGCTACGTATGAAAGAAATCCACTTTTGAGATTTCTATCGAAAACTATTGATAAAATATATGACAGCCATCTGTTATTGGACCCTCTTTGGGATGAAAGTGGATCGGAAAAAATTATACTGAAACTTCATGTAAAAATTTAGAATTGAATTGAAAAAATTGAAAAATTGAAAACTAAATTGACATATAATAAATTCATGATTGATTGGATAATTTTTCCGCTTGAAAGTGGATAACTGCAACGATGAATTCAATCGAATCTTGTGTCTCCATAAACTTAAGAAAGGGGGAAAAATCTGTTCAAACCAATCTCATTCTCTCTAGATTGCACCTTGCACCCTCTAATTTCCAAACCTACATATCTTACCCTCCAATTTGAGTATTTTGTCTAATTTCTCCTAATGGTATTCGTAATAAATAAGACCACACCACCTGAATTCTCAACAGCGTAAATCCTCATTATACTGCGCATAAGGTATCAAAGGTCTAGACTACCTGAAAGTATAGCCAATTCACATTTAAACCATAGTTTTGGCGAAAATTACTGATTTGAATTTGGGAAATATCAAATTTTCGCATAGAAAATGCTCGTGTGGTTGATTATGATTTACTTAAGGACATATGATTGCATATTTCCAGAGATCACTGCATTTTCTATTGACATATGATAAGACCACAGAGGAAATCAAGATACCCATCAATGATGCATAGAACAAGAATTCTCGCTACATTTCCAAAGGGAAATTTGGCAAAAAAGTCATATACTTATTATATTTATACCAATTCAGGTATAAATTTTTCAGTTTGACTAATTTAATTTTAAACTTTTTGATGATTTGCCAACATAATTCTTCAAAATAATTTTGGCTAGAAATCCATAGATGTAGATGTTCACCAGGCCAGCTGTCCTACATGGCATGCCCGACGTTGATGTTAACACTTTTTTATAATTTTTTGAAAATTTTTTCAAAGCTTTTCATAATTTTTAAAAATTTTTTCTTCTCTTTATTTTCTTTTTCTTGAGTGAGGGTCTTAGTGTTGGCCCAATAGTTGGTGAAGGTTGCCTCGTTAGGCTTAAAAGAATAAAATGTAAATGAAAAGAAAAAAAGAAAAGGACAAAAAAATTATAATTAATTGATTTTTTTTAAAAAAAATTACAAAAATTGTCTACATTAGGATTAGCCATTCTAATTTCTATGTGGCATTACCTGCATTAAGATTAGGGATTTCTAGTAAAAATTATCAGAAATGACTATATTGGTAAATCATCAAGAGATTTATGACTAAATTAGCTAAATTAAAAGATTATGAATTGAATTGGCACAAGTCCCATAAGTTTAGGATTTGTTTGATAATTTTGGCCATTTCAGGATGTCCATGAAAACCCACTGAAAGTGGCTGACAAAATCGAGACGTAGCTTTACGGAAAAGAGATTGTGATCTAGCTTTTATAGTTAAAGGACACAAGTCCAGAAAATTGACAAATAGAAGTCCCACAAAGCACTTGACAAGCCTCATAAACCAATTAAGACTAGTTTTTTTAGGCATGTGCAGGAGGTCCTAATCTGGAGCAGCTTGCTTGCAATTAGTGAAAATTGAATAGGTGATTGCCTATCCTCGATTGAAAGTGCAACTCATATAGGTAATTCATCTCGATTGTTACCTTGAATTCTCGATTCGCCATTGCATGGTGCGCAGCATGTGTAAGCTGCACCTTTGCAAATTGTGTGCATATTATTCTACAACTGTGTAAATTGACCCACTCCTTCGGTCCATCATTGTAGCTCATGCTCGTCCCATTAGAATTCACAACCTCGAGGATTAGAATTTCCCACCTGACTTTTGTTGGAAGTTTGATGCTTTTGTTTAGTTTTTGGGCTGTTTAGCTACTTCATTTAGATTTTTAGCATGTGTCGGCCCAATCAACTGAGTGACAAAACCCGTTGGTAATCGGACACCATTGGAGGAAAAAACAAAATGTCCTTTCTGCTTTGCACAATCAAAAGGAGACTAATAATTTGAAAGACGAATGAAAAGACGAGTCTTCCATAATTGAGAGGGCACATATTCCATTTATTGAGGGCCACACTGTTATTAAACTGTCGTAGTTGCCCTCCTGTAAGAAGGGACACATTGATAACTAAATTAAATTATTAAAAGGTTATAGACTTCGCAAGATCAAGCGTTTGACCAAATTGTGGCCAAACTTTTCTAGAATTAGCATTTTCTTCCAAAAGAATGAGCTAAAATTATGTCTAATGAAAATAATGTGAAAGTTAAGGGATCTTGCAATTCAAGACAAATATGAGAACAAAATGTTACTATTACACTCATTGAGAAAATATAAGGATACCTGTGATTTACATAGTTTAGCTTAAAAGTCAATAACTATTTCATGGAGAGAAACAATGTCAAAAATTCATTATGAATCATTAAAGTTAGCATTTTCTTCTAAGAAATTGAACTTTGACACTCAGATTATGTGAAATGAAAATGAAACGGAAATTAAGGATCTTGCAGTGCAAGATGTATATGAGAAGAAGATATTATTACTATGGTAGTCAATGAGAAACTACAAGGACTCAAATTATGTGTAATGAAAATAACGCGGAACTTTCACGCTAGTGACCGCGTCCTCGATAGTCTTTAAAATCACGTCCGTCCCATTGTCATTCACGCTTCATCTAAGATTGGAACTAGTTCTATCGTTTCTGTGTCCTTGTCACCCTTCGTTTTTTCACTGGCTGCCTGCATATCAATCCCCAAAGCGAAGTGGATATTGGAAACCCTGCATCATCTCTTCACCCCCCACAGCCCACCAGCATGAGCTTAACCAATCCCGGCAATGTCGAAGAACACCCATGGAGCACCGGTCTCTGTGACTGCTGTGGCGACATCAAAAGCTGTAACAAAAATCTGTTTATATTGCCAGCTTCTTCTTTCTCTTTCTTTCTCTTCTGCGAATCAAGGAAAAAATCCAGGCAACTCCATTCCATGTTGCTTGCAGGCTGCATCACCTTCTGGTGCCCATGAATTACCTTCGGACAGATATCGGAGATCTTGGACAAAGGGGCGACATGTGAGTATATAATTTCTGTGTAAGTGTCCGCAATTATGTCTGAGGATCGCTCCATATTATTGTTTTTTTGCACTCAGATTATACTTCAGGTACGTGGTTATTTTTTGAATAAGTCCCTGGCATAGGTCGAGTTTCATCTAATAGTGGACGTTCGGGACGAACTGTAGACCACAGATCAAGCCTGCGCATGAATATCTCAAGTCACAGTACACAGCAAGCAGAGCCAGTTAATTAGAGTTCAACGTTGGATATGTGATGTCAAATTTTATGAACTTATCCCAATTTGATAACTCATTCGGAAAATATAGGAGATTAATTTTTCCCTGTAAGAAAGGCTAATTGATTACCAAAGAACAGACAAAGGCTAATTATAAATTTCTTACTTACTTATCCGAGCTTGGATTGCAGCTTGCTGCGCGAACTGTGCAACCTTCACCCTGATCCACTTGCTGACTTCGCTCGCATTCGCCTATCCATGCACATGCTTCTATTCACACCCCTACTGAGCCAGACTGAGACGAGAGTTCGAGTTGAAGGAATATCCGTGCAATGACTGCTTAGTCCACTGCTGCTGCATGTCCTGCGCGCTTTGTCAAGAGTACCGAGAACTCAAGAGCCGCGGATTCAACGTGGAGAAGGGTAAAAACCCATTCCTCTCCAACAACTTTATGCCGGCTAGCTTCCAAAATAGTGTACATACTAGTCTAAGTGTTGATTAAGTACTGACTTAAAATGGTTGGATTCGTGTGTAGGATGGGCAGGAAACGCGAGCCAACATGGAGAAGTGGCAATGGCTCCAAAGGTGGAAGGCGGCATGAGGCGCTAGAGTCCCGTGCTTGATTTAAGGTCAACATGTTATTTCGACCAAGAGTATAATTCTCTTTCCTCTACTTGATTATGCAAGTGAACTTGTTTCTCATATGTCATGTATTATTCTTGTTCTGTGTGATAGGTAAAGTCGGAGCTCAGCTCCTGATTGTATTATCGAGTTTGATTAAGAATGTACAATAAGACATTTATGGTGAGTATGAGTTTTCAACTTATAAATCTTTTGATAGCACGGTTCAATGTGTGGTTCTTTCCATTTGTTCCGTCTTTGTGTCGGCGGAATAATAATGGACGTGTCATCGTCACTCTCCTTGTGAAAGATAAATAGTACCAAAACTCCATAACATATAGGGTCGGTTTCTCTATTTATTAATCGCAACATCTTACCCAGCTTTGAATCTTCCACACCGACAAATGACTCTTTGCTCTCATCTGTCAATTGGATCGAGTGCAAATTAGGGGTGTGCATGGTCCGGGCGGGCGGTTCCCGACCTAAAACCGGAACCGCCGCTAAGGACCGGTTCCAAAAATTGAAACCGGGATCCACCCGTTTGTTGCATGGATCCACCGGGAACCGGACCGCCGGTCCGGTCCGGTTCCGGGTGGATCCATGGAACCGATCTTGACGCGAAACAATTTTGGTTTTCAACATAGAACGGTCGGGTCTATGAGTTGGGAAGGAGGGAAGGAGGTCTATGGTCGGGTTTTCAACATAGAACAGTCGCGAAACAATTTTCCGCGGTTGTGGCGGCTGGCGGCCAACGCGAGGGGGCAAATAGTAGCGGCAAAGGAGCAGCGGCGACGGCGTCGACGCTCGGGGAGGAATCGAAATGGCGATAGGATTAGGAGGAACCGAGGAAGAGACAAAGAGAGAGAGAACCGAAGTCGAAGGGAGTGAGGAGATGAGATCTAATCTAGGGTTTCTTTTAGTAATTTTTTTAATATTAAAAAGGTTCCGGTCCGGTCCGGGTGGGCGGATCTGCCCATGGAACCGAGAACCGGACCGGTACCCACCGGTTCCGAAAAATTGGAACCGGGAACCGGACCGGTTCCCTCAAGAACGGCCGGTTCCGGGCGGTTCCGGTCCGGTTCCGGGCGGTCCGGGCGGTTCCCGGATATTTTGCACACCCCTAGTACAAATGGTCGAGTTTTTAAAAGAATTATCAATTGTAATATTTGGAAGTTAAATGCGGAAGTATGACTTCATTTGTTTCGCAAAAAATGTGATATTTCCAAAAAATATATTTTGGGGAAGTCATTTTTCTAGGAAAATAATAATATTTTTCAATATTTAGCTCATACCTGAAAATGAACTAGAAAACATTTTCCTTTATGCATTCCATTGTTTTTCATGTACAATTAAACACTCCAAACCAAAGCTCAACAAAACTCTTCTCCAAAACTCAGCACTCATTAGTGTAATACATATATTTGTTAGCATTCAATGTATAATCATGAGGAAACAGAGAGTAAATGCGAGAAAGAGAATTCAAAACACAAGGTTATCTTGGTTCACCCTTAAACTAGGGCTACATCTAGCAGAGAATTTGAGCAGGACCTCGTGCCATCCTGTCGATGGGGAATATGAACCATACCCCATCAATTATCATGTATTTTTATACCAATCAAATAGTGGTATGTATTTATAGAGCTCGTGTACGCTAGAACTATATATGTACCCTTTATACTAAGAACATTGGACACACGAGTGTCTTGGACCACCACAAAATTTCCATCATCAATTGCCAACCATCACAGATACACAACCAAAGCCATTATGAGTATTCACAATACAAAAGAGGAAAGGAAATCAAAATAGAGAGAAATCATAGCAAAATTGAATATACAAATAACAATTTGGACACCCAATTCTAATTAGGAAAATCTGTCATCGCAACAACAATCATGCACCGGACCACAAAAGGCCACCTCTCGGACTTCCACTCCTAGACATCGAGCAACTCAAGCCACTAACCTTAACGAACGAAGCATCCAAGTACAACAAACAAGCTAGACTAACAATACCTCGCAGAAATCAGAGCAACATAATTGACAGCCGCTAACTCAGCAAGACTTGCATTAATCTTCATCCCCTTTATCAAGTTTTCCCACATCAATAAAGGCCATCGAACGACAACACCATAATATAAAAATTCTTCAAAATACTGACAAAGCGACACCCAGTAAAAAAGGTCAAAATGTCGAAAATCAGGACAAACGACAATCGCCTATGCGGCCAAAATGTGACGATTTCTTCTAAAGTGATGATCGGAACCCAGATTTCTACAATGTCATGTAAATTACGCTCAATCCACATAAATCCAATTCCTAGAAAATGCCTCGAAAGCACGCATGCACTCCCACGCACCATCCATCCGACAAAACCTCACCTTCACGCTCTGGTACGAGAGGAGCTGCAGCGGGCCGACGATGAGGAACAACATCTTCATGACGTCCTTGTAGCACTTGAAAATCTTGGAGGAGAGCCGGACCTTGAGCTGGATTTTGAAGCAGTTGAAGCCGGCAGGGCGCGCAAGCTCCAAGAGCACGATGGGGAGTGGGACGAGGGACAAGATTAGGATGTGGAAGAAAATGCTGTGGCTGTAGAGGAAGTAATCGGACTTGGCGGCGAAGTACTCGAACCAAAGGGGGCTAGGGCTATGTGTGAGATAAGATGAGTGCAAGATAAGAGAGAGTAACTAGGGAAAATGTTTTTGGCTTTTCCATTGATGGAAGTTGTTTTCTGCCAAACAAATTGAGCCCTAAACTCATAAAAATTTCTCCATTTCATATGGAACTCGGACATAATAATTTCGAATTTCGATACATGTAGGGCATGCTTGCATTGGCGGACCTAGGAGGCTTGTGGTAGCCTTTGAATTATCACCTAAGCTACAATTCACTTATGAGAACTCATATTTAGACACACAAAAATTATAAAATATTAACAAAGTAAAAATCCCATAGGTATATCCTAGAACTTGTAGTTTTAAATTATAACTCGCCAATATGGAATGTTGTAGGATCGCATAAAAGTAAATAACAAAAAAATAAAAATTAGTTCCCTCCGATCCAATTTCCAAATTTCCAATTTTATCCAGGAACCACACTCATCTCTTGCCTCCGCTCCTTCTAGGATGAAATATTTGCTCTATATGTTATTTAAATTAAATATATGTCTTACTGTCTTATCTCAAATTATCGGTTCGCCATTTTATGCACAAAGTATGTGTAAACTACACTTTGGCAACATGCGTATATGATTCTATAATTGCACGACTCGCATAAAAGGTTAAGTGGTCGACGGCCACAACTAGCTTTCTCCTTCGATCCATCATTGTCGCTCGTGCTCGCGTGGCAATTCACAGCCTCATGTATTGGAATTTTCCATGATGACTTGAGAAGGAAGTTTGAGACTTTTATGCATAGTTTTTTGGGCTCTTTAACAACTCTTCTGGATATTTTGTATGTGTCAGGCTACGAGAGTGACAAAACATGTGAATGGTAGGGGTGTGCATGGTCGAGCGGGCGGTTCACGTCTAGAATCGGGAACCACCCACTCAAGGACTGGTTCCGAAAAAATTGGAACAAGGGATCCACTGTTTGTTGCATGGATCCACCCGAGAACCGGACATCCGGTCCGGTCCGGTTCCCGGGTGGATCCATGGAACCGATCTTGACGCGAAACAATTTTGGAAAAACGGCCGTGAGGTGAGGTCTTGGATGGACGCCGGTGTGGAGCTTTGGCGAGGAGACCGGCGGAGGTGTGGCGTCAGCAGCAAGGCGAACCAACAATGGATAGGGGAAATCGGAGTCGTAGGGGCTGCAAGGATCGCGCGGAGGGGCGGCGGAGCAGCGACGGAGGCGCAGCCACCGGTTCGGGATCTGCTAGCGTCGGTCGTCACGGGGCCAGTAGGGGCCGCAACGACGTTGCGGGTCACCGGGCGGGCGGAGCGAGAGGCTATGGTGGCGGCGCGAGGGGGTGGACAGTAGTGGCGGAGGAGCAGCGGTGGCGGCGTCGACGCTCGGGGAGGAACCGAGGAAGAGACAGAGAAGAGAGACAGTCACAGAACAGAACCGAAGAAGTCGAAGACAGAGGAGAGAAGTCACACTCGGTTAGGGTTTGTTTTGTTTTAGTAATATTTTAATATTAAAATTAATCGGTCTTGTCCGGGTGGGCGAGATCCGCCCGCAAAACCGGGAACCGGACTGTACCCACCGGTTCCCAGAAATTGGAACAAGGGAGCCGGACCGGTTCCCTCAAGAACCGGTTCGGGCGGGTTCCGGTTCCGGGCGCCCGAGCGGTTCCGGGTATTTTGCACACCCCTAGTGAATGGGACAGGAAAAAAAACCAAAATGTCCTTCTTGCTCCGAAAAATCAACAAGAGACTCAAAATTCATGCAAAAAAGGGAATGATTCCTACTCCAATATTGGCGATGATAATATTGAACAATTTCATATAATTTATGAATTAAATTAAAAATGTAAAAAAATTTAAAAATCCATGGATGATATTGCACATTGGGCTATAATTTAGGTATCACCTTGAACGAATTAAAAGTTTATAGATTATATTATAAATTGAATAATGTCATTTTTCGGGATTATATACAAGCACGACGGGGTTTCGCATCGCTTTCCCTATGATGCGTGCTCGGCGGGGAACGGTCCACGTTCACTGGTGTCACGCCCACAGACGACACGTGGAGGACAAAGCTTGGAAGAATGGACGAAAGCTTCTTCGACCCGTTCCTCTCGCCGGTCAACAGTCTTGCGGTTGACTGCGGAGTCCCCGAAGGCCAGCGCCAGCTGTCCCCTTCGCTCGCCGAACACGGCAACGGTGGACCTTTCCCGATGCTTACCCTAGTGCCCGAAAGGAGTTCGAGGGCAAATAATTCACGCCGTTTCGCAAAGCTTTCTCAGTTTCTCCTTTGCTGATGAAACTCGTCTTGCTTGTTGCTCTTCGGTGTGGGGGATAAGTCTGTACACATATCAAGGCTGCAGTATCTTCAAGACTTCAGTTCTGCATCATTAGCTCTTTGTTCTCGACGCTGAGACATCTACATTCAATTGCTCTTTTGCCGAGCTCCGGGTCGTTCCATATGCAAAACCCGACGCCCGCCTCGCTGCGAATCATCCCATGACCAAAGCTACATATAAAGATGTAACGAACGTGGTTTTAAAGAAGAGAATGTAGAGTTAGACCATATATAGTTTGGCCAGCCCTAACACCTCCTCCCACAATCGGTTCCGGTCGAAGCCGTCGGAAACTTCACCGGGAGTCCACAGTGACAACGCCGGGGGTTAAACTCTTGTTCCATGATTTTCGTGATCGAGTGCGTGCAGATGATGAGCGAATGCTCATCTAGAAGATCGATTCTTTCTCCTTTCAGTCAATTCTTTAGGTTTTAATTCGAGCTAAAATTTTTAGCATTGAACATTGATTTTTGGAGCTCCAATTTCTACATCGCAAGGCTCGTCCGGCAGCCTAGGTCAACAAATTTGTCCAGTTCACGTCAGTAACTTCCCTCCATCAACTTGACAGAAAGATGCAGTTGAACAAAAAAAACATAGTTCATGGTAGTGCGATCAATGAGCGGATCGAGTCGGTTAAAAAATTGTTCGACCCAAATTTGATTAACAAATTTAGCGATAAATACATGTCTTGTCCCGTAATACTAATACAAATCCATATTTAATCAAACCTATGAAAAACCGAATTCAACTAGTTAATTCACTTTAAGCTTTTTACATATATATGTTATATGGATAAAATCGTTACTTCAATTATAAGATGTTAAAGAATCGGTTTTCAACATTGCATAGAATTGTCAATATTTATATTGATTTATAGTTAAGATTTAGAGAATCTTAGTACTTGGTAGTGAATTTATAAAATTACAACAACAAATAACTTGAAGGAATTGAAATTTTAATTAAATGGAATGTAAGATATTGGATAAAATGATTTATACTGACCATGTTTGCAATGACAAGAACTAACATTAGAATAATATGTAAAAATACCAAAGCCAAATGGGACCAAAGAAAGATATGCTCCAACAGCTTACTTTTGAAACTTACAAGATTACTAAAAATAAAAATAAAAATGGGGGAAAAAAGAAGCCGTTTTAATATTTAATAAGGTTGAAGTCGGGTCTTGCGATCAAGACTTTACTGAACTTGAAACAATATGAGGGGTTCGTTATTTTCTCATAGAGAATGAAGAGAGAGTTATAAAGATAGGTTTGATTTCAGTAAAACACATTTAACATTCATATTAGTTTAGTTTTGTCATTCTAAACTCATTTATAACTCATTATTGAAATATAATTGACCCATGTAATGACTCAGCCGATCAAATATAGGTTAAGAAATGGGTCTACGACTTATTTTAAGATGTTCGGTTCAAGGGCGTAATTACAAAACGGTTAAGGGATAGAATTGCATAAACCGAAAGAGTTCAAAGACCTTTGGTGATTTGACTCACGCACAAGAAGAATTCAAGTAAATTTGCTTTTGTGATTAAAAATGTTGCAATATAACGTGGAAGGTAATAGGATCTTACAATTTAGTCAATGTGAAATCATTGGAAAAATAAACAACAAACAATTAAAATCATATGAAATTATGTGGTTCAGTTCGAATATTAGTACTTATTTCATGGTGAGAGCCGGTAGCAAATAATTAATTGATTGATTAGAAAATTACAAAATTAAAATATCTCATAAACTTAAAGAACTCACTCAAAATAATCACAGATAAAATTTTTGGCAAAGGCACCACGTCCTTAACGGTCTTTAAAATCACGTCCTTCATTCCCGCTTCATCAAGAGTGCAACCAGCTTTTGTTTTTTCGTCCCTCTTCGCCCTTTGTTTTTCAATGGACGCCTGCGCATCAATCCCCAAAGCGAAGCGGATCTCTTAAACTCTGCATTATCTCTTCGCCACCCGCAGCCCACCGGCGTGAGCTCAACCAGACCCCTCTTATGTGGGAGAACACCCTTGGAGCACTGGCTTCTGCGGCTGTTTCGACGACATCAATAGCTGTAACAGAAATCTGTCTATATCGTCAGCTTCTTCTTCTCCTTTTCTCTTTTACGTATCAAGGAATAAATCCATGCAATTCCGTGTTGCTTGCAGGCTGCATCACCTTCGGACAGATATCAGAGATCACAGACAGAGGGGCAACATATGAGTACATAATTTTTGTATAGGTGTCCGCAAATATGTCAGAGGACCGCTCCATATTATTGCTACTTTGCACTCGGATTATACTTCAGGTGCATGGTTATTTTTCGAATAAATCCCTGATATAGGCCGAGTTTTGTTTAGTAGTGAACGTTCGGGACGAACTGTAATAATATTGGGTCACAAATCAAGCCTGCGCATGAAGAACTGTAGTCACAGTTCACTAAGCAAGCAGAGCCAGTTAGTTAGAGTTCAACATTGCACATGTAATGTCAAATTTTATGAAAAGTAATAAATATAATGAGGAGACCAAATGTACAAGAAATCACGGCATCAAAACATACACTCAATATGACAGATCATAATGAGTGGATGGATGCCGGGATGTAAAAGCCACAGCCGAGGAAATCAGCAGAACAAACACAAAGGAAAGTACGGCAAGTATAACTGGCGTCAAGAACAAAAACCCACAGTTAGGGAAGAGAAACCACAGCAACCAGCGGAAGTTGCTTCTCCCAAAATCCAACCACGCACCAGCTGAAAGGAAGGAAAAGATAAATATTAATCCTAATTAGACTAAAGGGAAGCCAAAATCGATGTATCAATATTGTAAAATCAAGGGCATTTGTCCCTAAGAACAAATGAAACCCTTAGGTAGAATCCTAAGGGCTCGATCAACCTTGAGTATAATTCTAACTTGAAAGGCTTCCACTTTTCAAAAGAAAATAACCCAAAAGATTAATTTTAATCTTTTTGAGGATTTTTTATTTTTAAGAATTTTTAAGAATTTTTCAGGTTTTTTGGAAAAATTAATTTCCGAATTTTCCAAAAAATTATGGATTTTTAATCTTTTTGAATTTTCTTGTTATTTTTCTAATTACTGCTGAAACGTTTAAACTTTTCCGAATTTTGGAATTTTCTGAAAATTTTTGAATTTCGGGAAATTTTTAATTTTTTTTAATTTTTGAATATTTTTTGAATTTTGAAATTTTTAATATATCTTAAATATTTAATATTATTATATTCGAGGAAGCGGGTTGGACTGAATAAATCCAATCCGACTCGCTGACCTGACCCAAACCTGGATCCGACCCAGTCGGATAAAAATGAAATTTTTCTAAATTTTTTAGTTTTGTTTTTCTATTTTTTCTTTCTTTTTTTCTCTTTTTGTCTTTTCCCTATTTTGTCATATTCCGTGCACCCTCCTCTCTACGACGCCTCCTTCCGGAAGGCAACCTTTATTTTCTTTTTCTCTATTTTTCACTTTTTCTGCATTTTTTTTTTATTCTTTTTCTTCTGGTCATCTTCAAACTTAAGCTTCTCCTCTCCGAAGCCTTTTGTTCGCCTGCAACTTTACCTTCTCTCTCTCTTTTTTAATTTTTCGAAACTCGTATAACTCGAAACCCTACCATCCTCCACTGACATTGGCGCTTATATCGCCCGCACACCGTCGGCCACCGTCGGTGCCAGCCTAACGCCGACCATGGCCACAGCTAGCCACGTACTTCGACGACCACGAAATTTAACTAAAAACATCCGCATCAAAATGAAACTGTAAAACCAGCAGTTCAATGGAAAAAAAGAAATTGAATACATAAAAATGGGGAAGAATGGCTTAACTAGTGCAGGCGTCGAACCGCTGGCTTCGCCGGCGAGGGGAAGAGAGCTCCAGCAAGGGGTATTCTTTGTCTGAAGGCTGGTTCGGGAATGGGCTCTTTGCTATCGGACGATCATTGGCGGAGCTTCGACGGACGACAAACAGCCTTCCCTCTCATCTAGGGATTGTGTTGAATGGCCGAACACTTTCTACTCAGCCATGGACAGGCATGGTGGCCGGGGTCGCGCAAAAGGTCTTTCGGCGACCTTCCTTCCTCAGCAACTCAGAAACTCACTCAAGCTCTTCCCTCCTCCTCTTTCCCTCGAGCCAACCTCTCTTTCCTTTTTCTCTGGCGAAGCTCTCCAATGGCCGACGCCCTCCTCATTCCTCTTGGTTGAGCATGCCTCCTTCCCTTTTTGAGCACCCTCACGCTGGACCTCCTTCTCCGAAGCCCCCGAACTGAGTCCTCCTCTCTCCTTTTAAGCTCCCGCATGCATGCCTCCTGCCGTGCCAGCTGCTGCTGGCGGCTTGACCCCGACCCCCAACTCCCGGTCAACGTCCTCTCTGCATCTTCTGGTCTACTTTTCCGTGCCGTCCTCTTTTTCCCCCACTTCTCTTCAGCCAAAGTTCAGATTCAGAACAAAAGGAAGGGAGCCAAAGAGAAAATGAGAAGGCCGTGCTTGAGGCAAGGGGCTGGGCCTAAACGAGAAAGAGGAAGGAGAAGGAAAAGAAAGAAGGTCGGGCCTGTATGGCCCACGGCCCAATTTCGTGACTTATTCTTCCTTCTTCTTTTTTTAATTAATTAAATTTTTAAAATTTTTAATACTAGTAATGCAAATGTTCCTAATGTTTATATGCAATGCAATTTTAATGAATATAATTTTTCCTAGGGGTTAAAAAGTTATTCCTATTTTTCTATGCAATCTAAAACTTAAATAAACATGCAAAATTTAGGTGTCAACAAGGGCTTGCCAGAAATCCCAAGCTCATGCATTGCAGTTGTTAAGACCGGCGAGCTACAAGGAGAAAAGGAGGAGTTCCGATTTGTTGGCCAGCGAAGTATAGAGTGCATCCCAGAATTTAGACGGTAGCGAGTGGCCGGAATTCCCTACAAGTAGAGACCAGGTTGCAATCCCGAGTAGGGATTCCCCCTTTGATGCACCGAGCTTGTTTTGGGTTGGTGGCCCAAGGCGGCCACCACGATCTATTGGGCTGGGATCTGGAGATGGAATCTTCTCTTGATGGGCCGTTCTATGCCCATTGTTGATTAGGCCCAATGGCCCATGGGCTTTGGATAGGAATCCATTACATTGGTGGCCACTGAGTTGGGCCGGATTGTTGGACTGAAGTTGGAACTGGGGGACGCTGATTAGGTGCTTGTTCATCTTGCGGTAGTTCAATCTATTCCGAGGTTTGATTCTGTGGCAGGTTATTAGACAAGTCCTCCATTGCAGGCTCGGTTTTTTCTCGATCTTTGCTGGTGCTTGACCTTTGGGTATGATATCAAATAGTCGAATTCCTACTTAGCGTGTCGACTTGTTTTGCAAGATGAAATTTGCAACAACAAAATGAAAAACTAACGGGGGCAACTCTGAACAATTCATGGAAGATAGGTCAGAACCGAATGCTCTAATACCATAACAAAGAGTGAAGACAAGATGTGTTTTGGAAGAAAAATTGTAATTCTATATCATCGTATCATCCTTGCACATGTATAGATATATAGTACAAAAAGAGAATCAAAGAAAGAGTAAATACAATTACAATTTCCTACTTTATTTCTGAATATCTTCGACTGATCAATTAAAATCATAGGCTAGAATAAAATTGTAACCTTCTCCAGCAGGTCATGCTCGCATTCCAATTCGCAACCTCAATGCACTGGAACTTTCCTCCGTGACTTTAGTACGAAGTTTTGAGACTTTTTGGCATGGTTTCTCGGGTTGTTTGGCAGCTCATGCAGATATTTTGAATGGCCCAGCCGATAGAATGAGCGACAGAACATATCGTGTGCATCGGGCAAGATCGGTGGAAAAAACCAACATGTCCTTTCTGCCCTGAAAAGTCAAAGGGGAACTCTAAATTTAAAAAAATAAAAAATAAAACAGGAAGGACGTCCGATTAAAACGTAGTGGAGTTCAAACTTTGGAAGTCTTGGAGATGACTTTTTCTATTTGGCAACTTATGTGACGTGCGAGTGGGATGGATCACCAACAGTCCAACACCAGAGCGACGTACGTATTGTCCATAGGACAGTTAAAGGAAAAAAAACCAAAACATTTCACACAGCATATGCTAAAAATTAGTCAAAAAGCCAAAAACGGAAAACTGTGTGAGTCGACCACCCGCCATAGTGGCTCCGCATTTGGATAAAAAGCTCCATGATCTTTGTCGGGGAGGGATTCAAACCCAGTGAAGGCACTTTGGTGTCTTAAGTGTGACGTCGGGGTGGTGAGTCTCCATTAGTGTCCTGGGATTTACCCGTAGGCTGCCATTGTGCACGGGTTCCGGGTATCAAAAAAAAAAAAAAAAAACTGCGTGAGCCGTATACGTAACAACAATCGAGGGGTTTGATTTATGACTTCACGACCGGCTAGCATCTCGATAAGGTAGAAGTGACATGCTCGCTAAAACTCGGATCTTCGAGTCCTGGATATACAAAGTAGATATATCTCGCCTCAATTCGCAACCATAGGGGATTACGGGCTACTCTGGACCTCTGGCAACGCCAGAGGGAGTCGCTAGAGCTGGTATGCCATCCCAGGCTTTTTACTTATAAACAAAAATCATGCCCTAATAATGGAAAGCTTCAACTGCACCTCAGGATATGATTTTCAATTAACATTGTGGGGCTGAAATTCACTAGGAAACAAAAAGACCATGTGCATGGTAAAAGAATTACAAAAGCGAGTGGACCATAAGAAAGCGACGTTAACCTTGAGAAAAAAAGGCACATATTAATAATTTCAAAAACTCAAATTAGTACATTTATGATAAATTTACTATAAATTAGTTTTTTGACTACTAAAATTCCCAAATTGATAAATCTGTGACAAAATTATCCCCAAGTAATTTTCTTATCACCAAAAATGATAAATTTGTATATTTATGATAAATTTACCCTTCACAAATTTTCATTAAATTGAATTAATAAAATAAAAAATCACAAACTAGCATGTGACAAATTGAGAGTAAAATCTCAACGGTAAATCTGTCAATTGCTACGTGTTGTATAACTTAGTAATTCGACAGTAAAATTTAATAAAAATTAACAAAAGGTAAATTTGTCACATGTATGATAGTCTAGGATTTTCTGTGGTATTAACCTTAAAGTTAACCTTTTGATCTTAAATTGAAGGATTCCCACTCTAATATTGGCGAATAAGAAAAAAGACGCTGAGGTTAGATTTTGAATGTACTATATATTCAATTGAACGTATTAAACCTATATACAGACAATTGGTATCTATCTATAGACAAGAAAGAAAAAAAGAAAAAAATTTAAAAAATATTATTCAAAAATTGTCAATTAGCATTGGCTAGATGGACGACATCCACGTATAGACTAAATTAACACAGTTACGAGATGTTTATGATTAAATTGGTAAAATAAAATATTTATGACTGAATTGAAAAAATTGCAATAAGTTTAGGATTGTTTTAATAATTTTCCCAAATTCTTTGCATGGAAATAAAACTCCATAGAAATTAGAATAAACGAAATTTTAGAAATCTAGAGATGTGAAGAAAGGTTCTTCCAACAAAAATTGTAAATCACAAATTACAAAACATTAATTAAACTCAATACACGCTACAAAGAATATAGGAACAAGTACTATAATAAAAGAAATGGTCCCTCAACTTCAATGCTATGCGCAATGTGGTCAATGAACTTTAAATTTATTCAATATGGTTCGTGAATTTTACCTTAATATATAATGTGATCCCAGAACTCATAGAAAATTTCAAAAAAGGGCTCCAAGTGCCATCATTTTCTCAAATAATAGCCCAAAATAAATCTTATTTCAAATAATGGCCTGAAATGGTCATACTTATTTTAAATAAGGGCCTAGTTAAGGACATTTTTGTCATTTTCCATTTTTTCTGCCTTTTTTTTTCTTTCCTTTTTTCGATCCTTATTCCTTCTTCACCGGTGGCCGACCGGCCATCGGCGATGCCCACAGAGGGCTGGGCAAGGCTCGGCCTTCTATGGTAGTGAGTCCTCCTCGAGCCATCACAGCCGCCACCTCCTGCTATCATCCCCTTCGGTGGCCGTCGAGGACATGTCCAACTTCGATGCCATGTTCTCCGACGTCAACCTTCGGTCCCTCTTGCTTGACAACCTCGTCATCAGCTCATCCCCTTCCCCTTCCTTCTCCTCCTCTGCTTCTTCTTCCTCTTCTTCATCCCCTCTAGTCGCCACTGCCGTCACCCATCTCTCCCTACTTTTTGTGTCCCAAGCAGCAGCAACAGTAGCTCTCGTTTCGCTACTCGCTTTGGATTCCCCGACTTCGCTCTTGGCTCGTCTACGTTAAACTCCCCCTCGCCCGCTGCAAGGCCAGTGAGGCCAAGCAAGCATCGGCTGGTGAGGTCAGCCCTCACCCACGGCCGGCAAGGGCCGTCGAGCCCTCACTGGTTGTGGGTGTCCTTGCTGGCCGCCGGCGAGGCCACCCTCACCAAATCTAGCGAGGGTTGGCCTCAATTGCCACTTGGGGCCAACGAGGGCCGACCTCACTAACACCGCGAGGGTGGCCCCCGCTTAGCCCTCTATGGACATCGCCGGTGGCCGGTCGGCCACCAGTGAAGGAAGAAGAAGAAGAAAAAAAAAAAAAAAAAAAAAGAGGGAAGAAAACAAGGAAAATGACGAAAATGTCCTTGACTAGGCCTTTATTTGAAACAAGTACAATTACTTCAAGCCCTTTTTGAAATAATGTTTACTTTGGATCTTTATTTAAAATAAGGTCTATTTCGGGTCCTTATTTGAGAAAATGAGACCACTAAGAGCCATTTTTTGGAATTTTCCTCATAACTTATAAATTATTCAATACAGTTTTTGAACTTTATAATTCATAGATTAAATTAAATATGAACTAAAAGCTTAAATACCTATTTAACAATTTAAAAATTTGGAGGCCGCATTATATATAAAATTAAAATTTAGATAGCATTTATGTCATTATATACGATATGAGCATGAGGTCGTTTCACATCGCTTTCCTACGATGCGTGCTTGGCGGGAACGGTCCACGTTCACTGGAGGACAAAGCTTGGAAGAATGGACGAAATTCTTCGATCCGTTCCTCTCGCCGGGTCAACAGTCTTGCGGTTGACTACGGAGTCCGCGAAGGCCAGCGCCAGCAGTCCCCTTCGCTCGACGAACACGACAACGGTGGACCTTTCCGATGGTTACCCTACTGCCCGGAAGGAGTTCGAGGGCAAATAATTCACGCCATTTCGCAAAGCTTTATCAGTTTCTCTTTTGCTTTGTCCGGACCTTTTCCATGAAATCTTTACTTTCACCTTGTTCCACATGGAAAACCCGACACACGTGTTAGTTTTTTGGGCTATTTGGCAACTCCTTTAGATATTTTGTAAATGTTGGGTTAATACAAGAGTGACAAACCATGTTATGAATCGGACAGGAATAACCCAAACGTCCTTCCTGCTCCGAAAAATCAACAAGAGACTCGAAATTCATGAAAATGTAAAACAGAAAGGACGTTTGATCGGACCCCGGTAACGTTTTCAGTTTGAAAGTTCTGTAGATGATTTAATCTATTTGGCAATTTATGTGAGGTGCAAGTGTGTGATGTATAGAAGAAAGGATGAATATCTTGGAGGAAAGATGGAAACTTCTTGGCCAGTTCCGCTATCTCACAAAATCTCGTAAAGAACATTTTGTTTTTTAAATAATCACAGAGAAAATTTTCGCAAAGGCGCCATGTCCTCGATGGTCTTTAAAATCACGTCCGTCCCATTGTCATTCACGCTTCATCTAGAGTGCAACTAGCTCTTTTCGTTTCTCTGTCCATCTTCACCCTTCGTTTTTCACTGGGTGCCTGCACATTGATCCCCAAAACGAAGCGGATCTCTGAAACTCTGTATTATTTCTTCGCCACCCGCGGCCCACCAGCATGAGCTCAACCAGACCCCACGATGTGGGAGAACTCCCTTGGAGCACTGGCCTCTGCGGCTGCTTCGACGACATCAAAAACTGTAACAGAAATCTGTTTATATCCTCAGCTTCTTCTTCTCCTTTTCTCTTTTACGTATCCAATAATAAGTCCATGCAACTCCGTGTTGCTTGCAGGCTGCATCACCTTCTGGCGCCCATGCATCACCTTCGGACAGATATGAGAGATTCTGGACAAGGGGGGAACAAGTGAGTATATAACTTCTATATATGTGTCCGCAAATATGTCTGAGGATCGCTTCATACTATTACCATTTTGCACTCGGATTATACTTCAGGTACACGGTTATTTTTCGAATAAGCCCTTGGTATAGGTGGAGTTTCGTCTAATGATAATGTTCGGGACAAACTGTAATAATATCGGGTCACAAATCAAGCCTGCGCAAGAACTTAAGTTACAGTCCACAGAGCAAGCAGAGCCAGTTAATTAAAGTTCAACCGCGGACATGTGATGTCGAATTTTATGGACTTCTCCCGATTCTGGATTTGACAACCTATGTAGAAAACATAGGAGAGTAATTTTCCCTGTAGGAAAGGCTAATTAATAACTGGAAAACTAACAAAGTCTAATTACATATTCGGGCTTACTTATCCGACCTTGGATTGCAGCTTGCGTCATGAACTGCGCAATCTACACGCTGATCTACTTGCTGACTTCGTGCGCATGCCTCTATTCATGCTTCTACCGAACCAAACTGAGACGAGAATTCGGGTTGAAGGAGTTTCCGTGCAACGACTGCTTAGTCCACTGCTGCTGCATGGGCTGCGCGCTTTGTCACGAGTATCGAGAGCTCAAGAGCCGCGGATTCAACATGGAGAAGGGTAAAAATCCGTTCCTCTCCAACAACTTCGTGCCGGCTAGCTTCCAAAATAGTGTTCATACTAGTCTTCTTTAAGTGTTGATTAAGTACGGACTTAAAATGGGTGGATTGGTGTGTAGGATGGGCAGGAAACGCCAGCCAACATAGAGAAGTGGCAATGGCTCCAAAGGTGGAAGGCGGCATGAGGCGCTAGAGTTCTGTGCTGTTTAAGGGCAACATCTTACTTCGACCAGGAATATAATTCTCTTTCCTTTACTCGATCCTGCAAGTGAACTTCTTTCTCAGAATAACATGTCATGTATCATTCTGTATGATTAGTAAAGTCAGAGCTCAGCTCCTAATTTTGTTGTTGATTTTATCTGATAGGCGCGGTCTGTGCCAAGAGTTTGATTAAGTATAAGACCTTTCGGGTGAGTATTGAGTTGTCAACTTATAAATCTTTTGATAGCTTTGTTCAATGTGTGATTCTTTTCGCTCGTTCGGTCTTTGTGTCAAGGGAATTTTAGTAGACTTGTCGTCGTTGATCTCCCCGCGAAACATAAATCTTACCAAAATTACATAACATTTAGGATTGATTTCTCTATTTATTTATCGCAACTTCTTATCCAACCTCGAACCTTTCACACCCACACAAATGACTCCTTGCTCCCATCCATCGATTGGATAGAGTGCAAATGGGTCAAGTCTTCACACGAATTATCAATCGAGACATCTGGGAGTTTAAGGTGAATGGACGTGACTTTTAAGCTCATTAGATTTTCCTACTCCATGTGGAAGTAGACGTAATAATTTCAAATTTAGATACATACAGGTCATGCACACATTGGCAGACTCATGGCGGACCCAGGAGACTCGTGGTAGTCTCTGCCCCTCCAAGGACGACATATTGTCTATATATGTTATCCAAATGAAAAATTTGTGTCTTCCCTCCTTATCTCAAATTCTCTTTTCACCATTTTATGCACAAAATAGAGGTGATTAGTTTTAATATGAGCCAATTTCCACCTTAAAATAGAAAACCGCTCACAAAAGGCTAGTTCCACAAATTGAGAACTGGGAACCAATCACTAGTTTCTGGACCCACCCGGGAATTGGACTTCTGATCCGGTGCGATTTCTAAGTGAGTCCATGAAACTGGCTGTATTATCACCAGCACAACCCAAATTTTCAACAATCTAGCTAATCACTTTCGGGAATATCTATGACTAAGATTTTCAAGATGACAACAAGCAGTATGATCACATCTTCATCTCAATAGTTACCTTGAATTCTCGGTTAGCCATTGCATTGCGTGCAGCATGTGTTAGCTGCAACATTGCAAATTGTGCGCATATTATTCTACAATTGTGTAAACCGACCCACTCCTTCGGTCCATCATTGTCGCTCATGGTCATCCCATTACAATTCACAATCTTGTGGATTAGAATTTTCCACTGTAACTTTAGTAGGAAGTTTGATGCTTTTGAGTAGTCTTTGGGCTATTTGGCAACTAATTTAGATTTTTAATGTGTGTCGGGCCAATCAACTAAGTGACAAAATACGTTGGGAATCGAACACCATCGGAGGAAAAACCAAAATGTCCGTTCTAATTAATTTGCTTAATCAAAAGGAGACTGATAATTTAAAAGATAGATGAAAAGAAAAATCTTTCATTTTTTTTTTTCTGTTGTCGGTAAAATCTTTCATAATTGAGAGGGCACATATTCCACAATATTGAGGGCCACACTGTTACTAGACCTTCATAATTGCCCTCACGTAAGGGGGAACATACTGATAACTAGATTAGATGATTAAACGGTTATAAACTTCCCAAGATCAAGTGCTAGACCAAAATTGTAGCCAACCCTTTTTCAGAATTAGCATTTCCTTCCTAAGAAATTGAACTTCAACACTCGAATTATGTGTAGTGAAATAATGCGGGAGTGAAGTGATCTTGTAATTCAAGACAAATATGAGAAGAAGATATTAATATTACCATAGTATTCAACAAAAAACTGCAAGAACTCAAATCATGTGTAATGAAAATAGAGCAGAACTTTCACGCTAGGGACCGCGTCCTCGATGGTTTTTAAAATCACGTCCGTCCCATTGTCATTGTCATTCACGCTTCATCAAAGATTGGAACTTGTTCTTTCGTTTCTCTGTCCTCATCACCCTTCGTTTTTTCACTGGCTGCCTGCATATCAATCCCCAAAGCGAAGCGGATATCGGAAACTCTGCATCATCTCTTCACTCCCCACAGCCCACCAGCATGAGCTTAACCAATCCCGGCAATGTCGAAGAACACCCATGGAGCACCGGTCTCTGTGACTGCTGTGGCGACATCGAAAGCTGTAACAAGAAATCTGTTTATATTGCCAGCTTCTTCTTCTTTCTCCTTCTTTCTCTTCCACGAATCGAGGAAAAAATCCAGGCAATTCCATTCCATGTTGCTTGCAGGCTGCATCACCTTCTGGTGCCCATGCATCACCTTCGAATAGATATCAGAGATTCTGGACAAGGGGGAAACTTGTGAGTATATAACTTCTGTATACGTGTCTGCAAATATGTCTGAGGATCGCTCCATACTATTGCCATTTTGCACTCGGATTATACTTCAGATACACGGTTATTTTACGAATAAGTCCTTGGTATCGGTGGAGTTTCGTCTACTGATGAATGCTCGGGACAGAACTGTAATAATATCGGGTCATAAATCAAGCCTGCGCAAGAACTCAAGTCACAGTTCACAAAGCAAGCAGAGCCAGTTAATTAGAGTTCAACCGTGGACATGTGATGTCGAATTTTATGGACTTATCCCGATTCTGCATTTGACAACCTATGCAGAAAACATAGGAGATTAGTTTTCCCTGTAGGAAAGGCTAATTAATAACCAGAAAACCAACAAAGTCTAATTATATATTCGCACTTACTTATTCGACCTTGGGTTGCAGCTTGCGTCATGAACTGTGCAATCTACACGCTGATCTACTTGCTGACTTCGTGCGCATGCCTCTATTCATGCTGCTACCAAAGCAAACTGAGACAAGAATTCGGGTTGAAGGAGGATCCGTGCAACGACTGCTTAGTCCACTGCTGCTGCATGCACTGCGCGCTATGTCAAGAGTACCGAGAGCTCAAGACCTGCGGATTCAACGTGGAGAAGGGTAGGAACCCGTTCCTTTCAGACATCTTTGCGTGTGCTAGCTTTCGAATAGTGTACATACTGCTCTTTTCAAGTGTTGACTTAAGTACTGCCTTAGAGTGACTGGATTGGTGTATAGGATGGGAAGGAAATGCCAGGCAACAATAGAGAAGTGGCAATGGCTCCAAAGGTGGAAGGAGACATGAAGCGCTAGAGTCCCGGGGCTGATTTGAGGGCTACATCTTTTTTCGACCAAGAATGTAGTTCTCTTTCCTCTACTTGATTATGTAAGTGAACTTGTTTCTCAGGATAACATACGTCACGTGTTATTCTTATCCTGTGTGATTTGTAAAGTCGGAGCTCAGCTCCTAATTGTATTATCGAGTTTGATTAAGTATGTACTAAAAGCCTCGGCATGGTTCAATGTGTGACTCTTTCCATTCGTTCCGTCTTTGTGTCGAGGGAGTAATAGTGAACTTGCCATCGTCACTCTCCTTGTGAAAGATAAAATGTACCAAAACTGCATAACATATGGGGTCGGTTTCTCTATTTATTTATTGCAACTTCTTGCGCGGCTTTGAACCTTCCTCACTCACAAATGACTCCTTGCTCTCATCCGTCGATTGGATCGAGTGCAAACGGTCAAGTCTTTAAAAGAATTATCAATTGTGATATCTAGGAGTTAAAGGCGAACGTATGGCTCCGTTTATTTTTGCAAAAAATATTGTATCTCTGAAAAGTATTTTTTGGGAAGTTGTTTTTTTAGGAAAACAACAATATTTTCCAGTATTTGACTGACACCTCAAAATGAATTGGAAAACATTTTCCTTTGTTCATTCCATTGTTTTCCATACACACTTAAAAACTCCAAACCAAAAATTAGAAAATCTCTTCACCAAAACTCAGCACTCATCATCGTAATACATATATTTGTTAGAATTCGATACACCATTACAAGGAAATAAAGAGTAAAAACGAGAAAGACAATTCGAGACACAAGATTGTCCCAGTTCACCCTTAAACTAAAGCTACATCCCATAGAGAATTCGAGCGGGGACCCTAAGTCATCCTATTGATGGGGAATATAAACCATACCCTAACAATATTATCACATTATACATATTTGCATGAATCAAACAATAGAGCTCGCATACGCCAAAACTAGGGGTGCAGACATTACAAGTGCCAAAACTTAGTACAAGGAGATATTTAAGTGCCAAAAGTTTCAAATGATATACTTAAGTGCCAAAAGTTTCAAATGATATACTTAAGTGCCAAAATTAGAGAAGAATGGAACGCTTAAGGGCGAGAAATTCCGGTCAAACTGTTAAAATGACATTTTTCGAAGTCCTTTTTTTTTTTTTTTACTAACATGGCAATTTATTTTAAAAAAAACTTATCCACGTGACAATTCTTTTTAAAAAAATTATCCATGTGAGAATTTTTTTAGAAAAAAATTGTCCACATGATGCTATAAGCCCCCAAAATTAATTTGTAATATAAATACTAATTAAAATAAATTTAAAAACAAACTTTAAAAAAGGAGGAGCACCAGCAAATTCATGAGGGTCTCTACGATCCTTGCTATTGCCGCCGCCCCACCATCGCTAAAAAGGGCCGGTGACAGTGAAGCGAGGGTTGGTGGGGTTGCGGAGCCCGTGTCAATGGTGATGACCTGGCTAATCGCCAGCCCTAGATTTGGGGCAGGGCTCACGCCCCCCCCAAAAAAATCTAGCAAGGCTCACCGGCCCTCACCGGTTGGGTCAAGGGCCGCCATTAGACGTTGGCCAGGGTTGCTAGCCACTAATTAGGGCCTGGTGACTGGTTGACCCTCGCCTCACCATCACTGGCCCTTTCTAGTGATAGTGGGGCGACGGCAATGGCGAGGGCCATCAAGGCCCTTGCTAATTTGCTGCCATTCCTCCCTTGTATTTTTAAATTTAGTTTTTAATTTAAATTAATTAATATTTATATTAAAAATTGATTTTGGGGCAAAATGACATCATTTTGCATATTCATTGTTGAGGAGGCAACTCCGGCGAGCCACGTAGATCAATTTATTTTTAAAATAATACAACGTCGGATTTTCGGTTATCGTCGTCGGAATTGACATGTAAGTGTCTTAATTTTTTTAAAAAAAATGACACTCATCTACTTTTTGGAATTTTAGGCACTTAAGTATCTACACATGCCAAGTTTTGACACTTGCAATGTACTTTACCTACCAAAACTATATATGTGCCCTTTATACTAAGAACATCGGACACACGACCGATTCGGACCACCACAAAATTTCTATCATCAATTGCCGACCATCACACATATATGACTAAAGCCATTATGAGTATTCACAATAAAAAAGTCAAAAGGATATAAAAATAGAGAGAAATCATAGCAAAACCGAATATACAAATAACAATTTGGAATTCGCCATTGCAACAACAATCATGCACCAAACCACAAAAATCCATCTCTCGGACTTCGTCTCCTAGACATCGAGCAACTCAAGTCACTAATCTTAACAAATGGCGCCTATGCGGCCAAAATGCGACGATTTCTTCAAGAGTCAGAACCCATATTTCTACCATCTACAAATCCAATTCCTAGAAAAAGCCTCGAAAGCACGCATGCACTCCCACGCACCGTCCGACGGAACCTCACCTTCACGCTCGGGTACGAGACGAGCTGCATTAGGCCGACGATGAGGAAGAACGTCTTCATGACGTCCTTGTAGCACTTGAAAATCTCGGAGGAGAGTCGGACCTTGGGCTGGACCTTGAAGCAGTCGAAGTTGGAGGGGCGCGCGAGCTCCAGGAGCACGGTGGGGAGTAGGACGAGGGAGAAGATGAGAAAAAGGAAGAGGATCTTGGGGCGGTGGAGGATGTTGTAATATAATATGCAGAAATGACAAGATCCTGTAATTTACATTAACGCGAAATCATCAAAGAAATAAATGAAGAATAATAAGGACATCGGAGATTTACGTGGTTTAGTTCGAGTATCGGTACCTACATTCATGAAAAAAGCCCAACATAAAATAATTCACCGTAATCGGAGAATCAAAATTTATAATCACCTACACGCTCGAATATTTTCCGTATCTAAATTTAAGTTTAAATCCAAAATATTTATAAATAAGCTCAAAAACAAAAGCTCTACGTACGCTAAAATAAGACTCCAGCACTCGTCTTTTGCTCTATGTACGTACGACGGCTCCTGTGCTGTGCGGCTCTCCTTTTTTTCGGCTAAAGGAACCCACGCCTTTTATACTGTGCCTAGAGTCCTTGTTAAAAAATAATTAATAAATAAAAAATACTGTGCCTAGAGTCAACAACTTTGACTCTGCGCCCCACCGTGCACAACCAGAAGGATTCGGCTGCTGCAGGAAAAAGAAGAAACCTAGCTATTGTCCTTTTGTCACATTTACCCTTTTCACCCCCCACAAAAAATAAAATAATATATATATGTATATATATTTAAATTTGTAATAGATGAGCTCAAATCTTTTGTCTTGTAGCGTCCGATATTTCACCTCTTGTTGAAGATGTCTTCCACGCGTGAGATTTAAATCCATTTGGAAAAATTATTCTCAATAAATTCCACTAACAAATCAATATCCAAACTTCTGATATTAATTTAATAAAAGAAGTAATCAGACTTGCGGTGAATAGTCGAACCAGAGGGGCTTGGGCTACGGGTGAGATAAGATGAGTACGAGATAAGAGAGAGTGAGTTGGGCAAATGTTTTTGCTTTTCCGTCAATGGAAAACATTTTACTTGATCGGCTAACTTTCCCAGGGCTAAATACCTAAAAATCCAAAAATATTTTTTCGAAAGTTGTTTTATGCGAACAAACGAAAACTTAAACTTATAAAATTTGTTGCACTTCTTGTGGAACTTGGACATAATAAATTCAAATTTCGGTATATATAGGGCATGCACACATTGATGGACCTGTGAGGCTCGTGATAACCTCCACTAAGAGTGAGTGGTTTCAGGAACTTGAACCTCTATTAGAACATGTTCTCTATTGGAAATTGAAACTTATCCTACATGCCCAGTAATTTGGAGTCTACCCCTATCACGCATTTCGGGATCTACCCAAGTTCCACCTATAATGACGATTATTTGCTATAATTCACTTATTATAACTTATATTTAGACACAAAAGAATTATAAAATATTAATAAAGTAAAAGTCTTAATAATAGATTTCACCAAAAAAAAAGTCTTAATCATAGATATCGTTGAAAATGAAAGCTTAGGGCGCGTTTGGTAACGTTTTTGTTCGAGGAACATATTTTGAACAGAAATAGTTTTTTTTTCTGTTCCCGGAACAATATTTGAGATAAGAACGCACTTAATAACTGCAAAAATTTCTATTCTAGGAACAAAAATGCGTTTAGTAAACTTGTACAATTTTGTTATTTCTTTTAATTTTTAAATATTTTTACAATATTTTTCATTTTTCTTCTTCTTTCTTCTTTCTTTTTTTTTTTTTTTCTTCTCTCCTTTGTGGCGGTCGCCGGCAACCGGCTGGGCGAGGTTTGGTGAGCTCGCTAGACCCTCAACAAGCCACCGTTAGGCTCGGGCTTCGCTAGATCCGGGCAAGGCCAAGCCTCGCCAGGTGGCCTCGGTGGCCAAGCGAGCCTCGCCAAGCCACCGGCGAGGCTCGACCTCGCCCAAGCGACGCGAGGTCGGCCTCGCCCGGCCCGGCGAGGCCGAGTCTCACCGGTGGCTAGGCGAGCTCGACTTCGCCTTTGTCGGCCCTCGTCGGCTGTCGTCGGAGAGGATGACGGTGGAGAAGCCGAGACACCAGAGAAAGGAGGGATTTGAGACATAGGGCACCGGCTGAAGAGAAATAAACAAAAGAAGAGTTTTGAGTTTTTGTTCTTTTGTTTCTTAGAAATTGTTCTCAAGAACAAGAAACAAATTTTTTCTACTTCTTTGTTTACATTCCAAAAATGCATTCACGGGAGAAGACACGTTAACCTCCACAAAAAGTTACGAGTTAATATTACAAAAAACCTTATATTGGTATATTTATAATAAATTTACATCAAACTAATTTTTCATCACAAAACATACCAAATTGGTATATTCATGACAAATTTATTAAAAACTAATTTTTTTACCACTAAAAACCTCAATTTGGTATATTTATTACAAATTTACCCTTCATTGATTTCTATTAAATTGATTAATATCACAAAAAATCACAAACTGGTACACATGTAAGAAAGAAGGGTAAAATCTCAAATTGGTATATCTGTCAACTATCACAAGTCATCAAACTCAGCAATTTGAATGTAAAATTTAACGGCAACTAACTGAGAATAAATTTGTCACATATATACATATTTGGAATTTTTTGCAATAAAAAAATAGTTCATGATAAGTTTGTCATAGGATTACTAATTTTGGAATCTTTCGTAATATTAACCCAAAAGTTAACCTTTTGATCTAAAATGGAAGGATTCCTACTCTAATATTGGCGACAACAATATTGAATATTATTATATAATTCATGGACTAAATTAAAAATGTAAGACAATTTGAAAATTTAAGAATGCTATTGCACATTGGGCTATAATTTAGATATTATCTTGAACGATTAAAAGTTTATAGACTATATTACAAATTGAATAATGTCATTTTTCGGGATTATCTACAAGCACGACGCGGTTTCGCATCGCTTTCCCTATGATGCGTGCTTGGCGGGGAACGGTCCACGTTCACTGGTGTCACGCCCACAGGCGACACGTGGAGGACAAAGCTTAGAAGAGTGGACGAAAACTTCTTCGACCCGTTCCACTAGTCTTGCGGTTGACCGCGGAGTCCCCGAAGACCAGCGCCAGCAGTTCCCTCCGCTCGACGAACACGACAACGGTGGACCTTTCCCATGGTTACCCTACTGCCCGAGGGGAGTTCGATGGCAAATAATTCACGCCATTTCGCAAAGCTTTATCAGTTTCTCTTTTGCTTTGTCCGGACCTTTTCCAAGGAATCTTTACGTTCACCTTGTTCCGCTTTTCGGGTGTAGAGGATGAGGCTGATGAAACTCATCTAGCTTTTTGCTTTTCCAGCGGACCCGAGCTCCGGGTCGTTCCACATGGAAAACTCGACACCCGCCTCGCTGCGGATCAATCCGTGGCCAGAGCTACACATAAAGATCGTAACGAACATGATTTTAAAGAAGAGAATGTAGAGTTAACCCATATAATTTGGCCAGCCGTAACGTCTCCTCCCTCGATCGGCCCCGGTTGAAGCCGACCGAAACTTCACCAGGAGCCCACGGTGACAACGCAGATGGTTGGACTCTTAATCCATGATTCGTGATCGAGGGAGTGCAGATGATGAGCGAATGCTCATCCAGAAGATCGATTCTTTCTCTTCTCAGTCAATTCTTTATGTTTTAATCCGAGCTAAAAATTTCCACATTGAACATTGATTTTTGGAGGTCCAATTTCTACATCGCAAGGCTCGTCCGGTCAGCACCATACGTCAACAAATTTGTCCAGTTCACGTCAATAGATTCCGTCCACCGACTTGACAGAAAGGTAGTGCAGGCAAATGAGTGGGTCGGATTAGTTAAAAAATTGTTCAACCAAAATTGATAATTTGTATGCTATACAAATTTAGTGATAAATGCCTATCTTGACCCTTATTACTAATACACACCCATAATTAATCCAATTTATGAAAAATCAAATTCTCCTAGTTAATTCACTCTAAGCACTTTACATACATATGTTATTTGGATAAAATCGTTATTTCAACTATAAAATGCAAAAGAATTGGCTTTCAACATTGCATAGAATTGTCAATATTTGTATTGATTTACAATGAAGAATTAGAGAATGTTAGTACTTGGTAGTGAATTTATAAAATTACAACAACGAATAGCGTTGAAAGAATTAGAATTTCCATTAAAAGGAATGTAAGATATTGGATAAAACGATTTATGCTAATCATATTTGCAATGACAAGAACTAAGATTAGAATAATATGTCAATATACCAAAGTCAAATGCAACCAAAGGAAGATATACTCCAATAGCTTACCGATGAAACTTACAAGATTAATTTTAAAAAAAAAATGCAGAAAAAAGAAGAAGAAACCTTCTTGATATAGTAATAAGGGTGAAATCGAGTCCTTGCGGGCCATCAAAACTTCTCCAAACTTGAGACAATCTAAGGGGTTCGTTATATTCTCAAAGAGAATGAAGAGGGAGTTACAAAGGTATGTTTGGTTTGGGTGAAACACATTTAACATTCATATTTTTTTGTTTTGTCATTCTAAACTCATTTATAACCCATTTTCTGAATATAATTTATCCATGTAATGACTCAGCTCATCAAATATAGGTTAAGAAATGGGCTTACGACCTATTTTAACGGGTTTGGTTCAAGGGTGAAATTACAAAATAGTTCAAGGACGAAATCACACAAATTGAAAGTGGTCAAAGACCTATGGTGATTCGATTCACACAACAGAAGAATTCAAGTAAATTTGCTTTTGTGATTAAAAATGATGTAATATACCGCGAAAGATAATAGGATCTTGCAATTTAATCAATGTGAAATCAACGAATAAATAAACGACGAGCAATCAAGATCACTCAAGATTTACATGGTTCGGTCTAAATATCAATACCCACTTCATGGGGAGAGTTAGCAGTAAATGATCCACTAATTAATCAGAGAATTATAGAGTTATAGTTGTTCACACACTCAAGTGTTTCCCACACTTGGATTAAGCTCAAAGCAAATCTATAGGTATTATTTAACAATCTCACGTAGAGAACTCACTTAGAAAACTCAAAAACCCAAAATTCCTCTTGTTTGGCCCTGGTTGTATATGATATCATGGTAAAATATATGAGGGTTAATACTACGAAAAATCTCAAATTGGTACGCTTGTAACAAATTTACTCAAAATAAATTTTTTGATTACTAAAACCTCAAACTGATATATTTGTTGGAAATTTACCATTTATTAATTTCCATTAAATTGGATTGATATCATGAAAAACCACAAAGTAATACATATGTGACAAACGGAGGCTAAAATCCCAAACTGATACATTTGTCAACTACCGCGTAACATCTAACTAAACACTTCGACGGTAAAAATTAATGGAATTAAGAGAGGGTAAAAATATCACAAAAATGCCAATTTAGAATTTTTCGCGATATTAATTTAATATATAATTTATATTCAAAATAGGACATTTTTTAGGAATCCTATTCAAATTTAGAAACGTGCTGACACATATTCTCAACAGAAGAAGGTGGGGGTAAACTACTTAAAGAGAGCCTACCAGTCTTCCGTTGATGAATAGGGAGGTTGGGTTTCGCTTTCGGGACTTGGCCAATCATTTCCCGTCTTTAATCTATTAAGGACGGACGAAATGCGTTGGAAAGGTCCAGACGGCCAGGACGAAATTTCAATAATTTTTTCGTGCGGATCGATCAACACGGAGCCTCACGTCACCGTTGACTCGGAGTCAGTCAACACATGCACCTTCTCGGCTCCATCCTCGTTTTATAAAGTACAGCTCTTCTCCCCCTTTGAGCCCATTAATCTATCTCGCCGTTCGGTTTCTTGGTCGTCGGGCATCCCTGTCTTTCCTTTTTAATATTACGCCAGAAGGGGAAAGGAGCACAAATCTGCAACCGCGCACGCTCAAATTTCGAGCCATGTACTCTTCATCGGCTGCTAGGAGTACCGACGACGACAAGTGGAGCGGCTTCTCGTCTCCTCCGCCGGCGACCGGGGCCTCGGTGGACGTCGACAAGTTGCTCCACTCCGACCACCACTCGCAGAACACGTCTGTGGTGGCCTCGGCTCCGCCCACGTACGAGGAGAGAGACCAAGTGCAGTGGTCCTCCGGGCTCTGCGATTGCCTCTCCGACTGCCGGAACTGTGAGTACCTCTCCCGATCGTTACTAACTCAGCTCGGGCCAACGGCCGGAGCTCGGAAGAGCTGCTTTAGATCTTTCGTCTTTGCTGAGTGACGAACCTGATTGTCTTGCTTGTTTGTTTGCCAAGGTTGCATCACGTGCTGTTGTCCCTGCGTGACTTTTGGCCAGATTGCGGAGATTGTGGATAAGGGTTCATCATGTAAGTTTTGAGCTCCACTTCGTTTCACGTTCCGTCATTGTCAAACATAGTCTGCGAAAATCTAAGCTGGCAATCGAGATAATCGTTTGCTTCTGCCATGGATTTGCTGTTGTTCTTTCATTCCAGAGCTTCTACTTTCTCAAATTCTTTGTTACAACTTAAGAAGGAGGAATTCTGAGGATCCCGAATTGAATGATTCAACACTTTTTGTAATTGAAGATAAAGCTTTTAGTCCATAAAGACCGGTATTAGCCATAGAAATGTATATTTTTTTAATTGAGGATTATTAAGTGGGGTCGTCTCTAAAATAAATATATCCTTTAACATCATTACTCTCGCTTTCAGCATGCGTCTCAACCATTCATTTGTCATCTTAAGAGAGGAGAGTCATATATAGACTTTTTTTTTTTTTTTGCTTTTTTGGTCAGACATTTATAGACTTAAGAAATTAAAAATTTACTCGACTGAGGATCCCAATTCCTTGTTATGTAGCCATACTTGAAGAACCATATCGAACGGTTCTAGCTTTCCGTTTTGAAAAAGCAGATTTCCTTTTTTGTTTTAGTAAATTTCTGAAAAAGCGGGTAAGTATAAAAAATTGTCGAGAAATTACCTTGATGAAAGTACCAACTCTTTTTTTTTTTCTTTTTCCATTTGCTAATCCATGTTTCAAAGAGAAATGGATAATCAGAAGAAATTCAAATTGGTAAGTTGATTTTGTAACCCAAAACTTGTTGATAACTTAATAGGAGAAAATTGATAAGTCACTCTAATTAAGGTAAATAATTTCAAAATAGTATTAGTAAATTTAAGGCGTTAGTATTACAAATACAAATTTAAAGCATCCAAAAAAGATGGAAAATTGAAAGAAAAAAATAAAACTTAGTAAAAAGAATTTGTGAGAGTCGGTAACCCATACTAGATGGTCACTTAATGGGAGAAAAGTGGGTGAGGCCCACTAATCTAGGTAAATAATCGCTTTAAAGAGTTAATAAATGCATGAGATTGCTAATCATGGTAAATAGATGTTGATAATTCAACGAAAGATCTGGTAAACCAAGAACGCATTAAATTCTTTAAGTAATAAAAGTGAGAGTTAGTCAAATCTCATACGTATTTGATGTGAAAAAATTGGTAAATCACTCTAATTTAGATTGACAATTTCATATAAGAGTTACTAAATTCGACATGCCGTCTAACAATGCAAATAAAAGTTGATAAGTTACTAGAAGAACTAGTAATTTTTCACTTTAAAAAGTTGGTAATTTAAGCACTGGTTAATTACCAAGAAGTTACCTGAAAAAGAACGTCACCTTCTTCCAACCATTTTTCCAGCTTACCAACACTTCTTGCAATCTACTAGCAAAGACAAAAATTCTGCAATTTTTTTGGTACGGAATAATATAATTTTACTCTCGATAGATTATTAAGAATGTCCATTGTTTTTCGCCATGTTGGTTTCTTCCGGGGGTGGATGATCGTGCAGCTTGTGGTGTGAACGGAGCGCTGTACACGCTGATATTCTGCACGGTGGGTTGCTGCTGCTGCTACTCGTGCTTCTACCGAGCCAAGATGAGGCAGCAGTACGCCCTCAAGAAGAGCCCCTGCGCCGATTGCTGCGTGCATTTCTGGTGCGAGTGCTGCGCTCTCTGTCAGGAGTACCGCGAGCTCAAGATCAACGGCTTCAACATGAAGATCGGTAAGCCATAATGTTTCGGCTCTCTTCATCATCTCCTCGCCGAACAAAAATTACACATTCAAATGGTTGAAAAATAATGGTTTTGCCGATCGGTGCAGGGTGGCATGGGAACGTGGAGAGACGGAGCCGCGGGATCTTGATGTCTCAGATGGCACCATCTTCGGCGCCAACGGTCGAAACAGGCATGACCCGGTAGGCTCTGGATGAAAATGAAGCTCTCCGCACCTGATTCGTGTGCATATAGGATTGAGTGTTATGGTGCATCTCTTTTTAATTAACTGGGGGGTGCGTGTATTGTACCTTACGAAAGCATATTGGGCACTTGATGTAGATTTAAGGGTTTACCTTCGACTGTTGCAAACGGCAATACTAGCGCCGATACTTAGAGTCAGAGAATGGTTTCGATAGGCATATAATCGTGTATGTCCACTTTGACCATGTCTTGGTTCACTTAATTAAGCGTGAGAAAAGTGAGTTTGACCTAAGATTAAGATGGTGGAATTGATGTTCAATGTGGTTGCCGATTTTTCACTATGTGCCATTCTAAAGAGGAAATTTATTCGTGAGAAGAGGGTTTCAATCTAAGAGGATGCCATTTTTTGGACAATGCACGTGTATATCAATTTCGTCACATACTCTTCGTCAAGACATCGATGATCGCCTGTCTGAATCCGGCAGTGGTCGAGAAATTCACACTCGGATTCGCAAAGGAGGCTGGTTCGCCATGTGAAAAATTATTAGCGTTTGATATGTGCAAGCATACGATGTGATGAAGAAAGAACAGATGTCAAGCCCCAAGACAGGCGGATGATCCATTTCGCAAAACACGTGGTGCATCATTGCGGGGGGAAAGAACTTCCAAGAGAATAGGACAAGTTGAAAAGAAGGTGGAGTACTCAAAAAGACCGACAATCGACCATATAACAAAAGAAAGTGGAACCCAAGCACAAAACTATTGATCCACACATTCGGTCGTGGCCTAAATCGAAGCCAAATCAGGAAGATTTCGATAACCACTGCACGTCACGAGTTTGATGCCGAGAATGCTGAGTCGCTTTTATTTTGATTAGATTCTGTGATCTAAGTTGAGGAAACTACCAAATGGTCATAACGAGAAAGAGGTCATGAAGCATTTGTAGACTCGTCACAAATGGTTACTATTTGAAGGATGAAATATGTCAATCAATTCTATTCAAAATGAAACCTTCAAAGGCTTCGCATTGACTACAACAGCTTTCAGCCAAATTGTTCTAATGTTTACTTAATCTCTCTATCGTTTTTGCTGTTTGCTTTTCACAGCATTCTTGTTTCTCCTACTTGTTTGCTTCTGAAAGATTCCATGAGACCTTTACCAACTATTTTAAAAGCTTTGACTATTAAATGAAGACATGATTTATTATTTAAATATTCTAACACTCTCTTAACTTAGTCTGATCTTTTTGCATAGTACTAAGCGTGAACATATTTAATTGGGAGATTGATAAAATTTAAACTCAAGATATTCAGCTTTGATATCACGTGAGATTTTGTAACACCACGGCTAACTATTATTTAAAAAGTTTAACCTATTAAATGAATGTGTAGTTTATTATTTATGACTTCTTTCGTTTCGCTGAATAACTTTCAGGAAAATAATTTTTGGATTTTCCAACGTTCATTTTACGGAAAATGATCTAGTGAAGGAAATTGTTTTTCGCCATTGGATTTCCACTTTTCAAAAGTAGAGAAAATGAAACATTTTCCATAACTTCTTCCACCTCACTTTCTTTCACCAAACACATTTTTCATTTTATTTTTAAGTTTTCATTTTGTTTTTTTTTTAAATTCAAGTTTTTAATTTTAATTTTTCTTTTCTTTCTTTCCTTTTGTTCTTCCTTAGCCCTGGCTAGTCGCTGACCACGGCGGTGGCTAATGATTGGCCACAAGCTAGCTTGAGCCTCGCCACAAGCCCAACCTCAGGCGAGGCCCAAGCTCACTGGCCTCGAGCGAGCTCGACTTTGCCAGATCAAGTGAGGCTTGACCTCGCCGAAATCTGCGAGCTCAAGCCTCGTCGACCTATGGCAAGGCTGGAGCTTGCCAATGGCTAGTTGCTGACCATCGCTGTAGTTGGCGATCGGTCAAAGCCAAAGAAAAAGAAAAGAAAAGGAAGGAAAGGAGAGGAATAAAAATTTAAAAGTAAAAAAAATATTTTAAAAAATCAAATAATAATAAAATTATTGAAAATGAGTGTATGCAAGAAAAGATTTTCCTTATTGAATGGCGGAAAATATTTTCTAGTCATTTTTGAATTTCAGTCAAATATCGATAAAATAATTATTTTTTAAAAATGACTTTTTATATATTTTTCACAAAACAAACGCAACCTAAATATTCTAACGATCTCCACACATGATTAACAACCAAAGCTTTTGACCATTGACTCTAATACTCCTGTCCAATACCCTGCAAAGGATTGCACTTAGGCAACGTGTCATGCTTTTGGCCACACTTTAGTGATTGGATGGTCTTGGTTTGAAAAGCATCTTCGGAACATGGCTGTCTTTCATCGCATTTGTAAATATGAACTCTGACTCGATCAAAGCTACAAAAAAATGAGGAAGTTGACTCAGTCAACAAAAAAAGGAACAGTGGACATTTGTGTGTTCACGCCCCAAGGCATCACCAAGCCAATTTGACTTCATATCGTAACGTTTGGTAATTGCCCACACCCTTTATTTATCTAATTAGAGTAGTTTTCAAGAATCAAGGCTCAAATTCAGAGTTTAGTGAAAATTGTGCTGCAAAGTTTGATTCTAGAGTTGTGGAGCTCTAGGATTTCATGGAAGCTAAACTTTCAAGCAACGGTTTAGTTGGAACGAAATTTTAGGATTTCACGTTCAAGTTTTCCTTTGCGAATGGCTTGAATAATCGTTTTGGGTGCACGATCTTAGTGTGTATGAATCATTTTGTTAGTGTTTATGCATAGTTTAACCATTTTGTAGTTGATGTAGCATTTACTTAATTTTAACATTGTTTCTCAATTATTTGATAGAATCACGAGTTTGACGATTCGAGTAACGTTTGTTGTTTGGCCGCCGAGGTAAGTAGTACTATCTTTTCTTTGATTTTGTAAACTCACATTTGAAAAGTGATGAAGATTTGATATATTATTAGTTATTAATAAGTATGTTTGTTGTATAAAATCTGGATTGGACATTTACTAAGTTTTGGCAATTGTAAATGGTTTGAGAAATGTTTTAGGAAAGGCATTGTGAAACGTTATATATGATTTGTAAAATTAGTTTATGAAATGAGTTGTATAACGATTTAAGAAACGTTTTATGAAAGACGTTTTGAGAAACTTTTTATGAAAGAAATTTGAAAAGTTATACATATTGATTTGTGAATTTGGTGTATGAAGACATTTGAAATAATGCGAGAAATGTCGTGTGAAATCTGTTAAGTTTGATGAATGAAGTTTAGAAAGATTATGCATTGTACATGATTTTATATGTATATTAAAGAGTTGGATTATAAGTTTTTAGTAGTGCTCTATACTTACATTAATGCATAGTTTTTTTTTTTTTGATGACCTTGGAACCCCGTTGTGACCATAGTTTGATATTAAACAAAAGATTGATCGATAAATTGACCATCGATGGGTGACGAAATGGATCGGAGGACCCACCACCCCGACGTCGCGCTTAAGATTGATCAATGGATTTGACTATTGAACCCCTCCGATTTAAATAAGTATTTTCTGAATTGTAATAAAGCTTGTTGAGTGAAATGACTCGTACATGATTTTACATGTATATTAAAGAGTTGGATTATAAGTTTTTAGTAGTGCTCTATACTTACATTAATGCATAGTTGCTACTCAATCTATTTATAAAAGATATGTACTATTCACTGAGCTATAGTTGCTCATCTCATTCCTTCCTAATATTTTTAGATTCATCGGTTATTGGACAATAGAGCGAGAGCAATACCAACGGAGACTTTTGGGAGTTGATATTTGGGTGGTTAGAAGCTGCATCCTTCGGGTGGAAGGACAGCCATGTCATCCCATTTTCCTGTTAAGATTTGGGATGTGACAGCATTGATCGACAGTGATGACCAAATCAAAATCAATAGGAAATGATTAATGTCCTTTTCTTGATGAAAATCAATCAAGACCTTCCCAAGACCCATGTCACCATAAAACGGAGGAAGTACACTGCATTTCCTAATCCCAGATTTTCGAAAGCAATGGCATCATCCCCTAACTTTGCACCCCCTATATTGTGGACTCTTCTCGTGTTTCAGTCACTTGAGTTTGGCCATTCCGAAGCTTTCACCAATGTGAGCTGCTTTGGTATGGAGAGGGAAGCTCTCTTCAAATTCGGGCAAGGTCTCATTGACCATTCTAAACGCTTGTCATCGTGGACTAGTAAGGACTGTTGTGACTGGAAAGGAGTCGAATGCAACAAAAAGACTGGCCATATTTTCAAACTTGATCTTCGTAATTCATGCTTTGAGACCTCCCCCGATGGATATATCTCATGTCTAGATAAGAGCAGCTCAACAAGTAAAATCCATGCATCTTTGGCTGAACTAAAGCATTTGAAGTATCTAGACCTCAGCCTCAACAAACTTTCCAAGCAAAAAATCCCCCAATTCTTTGGTACTCTCCGGAGACTAGAGTATCTTGCTCTATCATCCGCAGGTTTTGACGGAAACATACCTCATCACCTCGGTAACCTGTCCAACTTGCAGTATCTGGATCTTGCTAGTAGGTTTGGCGGGGGTTATTTAACAACTGATAACCTCCAATGCGTGTTGAAATTATCTTCCTTGAAATACCTTCGCCTCTCTGGCATTGGCCTTATGAATGCCACAGATTGGTTTAGTTCCATTAATATGCTTTCTTCATTGCAATCTTTGCAGTTGAGGGGTTGTTCTCTCGAAAAACTTCCTCCCTTTCTATCCGTCAACTTCACTTCTTTAAGATTCCTAGATCTATCATGGAATTTAATAAATTCTACTATTCCTCCCTGGTTCTACAACTTTAGCAAGCTCGAGCATATCGATTTGAGAGTAAGTCATTTGAAAGGCGCATTTCCCAGGACACTCTTTGATAATAATCAACAACTTTCCTTTCTCGATGTGTCTCGTAATTTGCTAGGCGGTCAAATTCTGAAAAACTTCAGCAGTCTCTACAAGTTGCGTGAATTAAGGTTGGCGTTTAATAACTTTGATGGAGATGTTGGGAACATCATCCATGGTCCTTTGGAGTCGGCACAAAGTAACTTGAGGATTTGTGATTTGACTGCCAATAATTTCAGTGGTTTTCTACCAAGCCAATTGGAGAGTTTCAAAGATCTCGAGTGAGTACCTAAGTCTGTCACAAAACTCGATTTGGGGACCTATTCCAGTAACTCTAGGGGAGCTATCATCTCTAACAGAGTTGGATCTCAGCCACAATAAATTGGGCGACTATCTAGTCTAGAGACGTTGGACATAACAAATAATTCTTTGAACGGGGTTGTTAGTGAATCACACTTTGCTAATCTCACGAACCTGACCGAATTGTCCATTTCGTCTAATGAACTTGTTTTAAGTTTTGATCCCGCCTGGGTTTCTCCATTCCGAGTTCAATGGATTGACATGTCAGGTTGTGATCTGGGACCGAAATTTCCACTGTGGCTTCAAACACGGAGGAATATTTCATACTTGTACATGTCCAATGCAAACATCTCAGATGAAATTCCCAATTGGCTTTCCGACATTTCACTCAACGTTATAGATCTGGCTCCCGATAACAATATGCTCAGAGGCCCCATTTCTAGATTGGACGGAAACAAGATGCAACTGTTACAAATTCCGAGTCTTTCTGGTAACGGTCTCAGTGGCAGTATGCCAAATTCGCTATGTGCAATGAAGAACCTGGTTTATATTGATCTGTCAAAGAACCAACTATCTGGGAGACTACCCTTATGTCTGAAAAAGTTGGAAGCACTGGAATGGATTCTTCTGGGTGACAACAAGTTAAGTGGTCAGATCACTAACTCTTCATGCCATATGAAGCAATTAGAAGTTCTGATCTTGCATAAAAATGGCTTCGACCAAGTGCTTCCCAAATGTTTGTCCAACCTAACTAACCTTCGCCTCCTTGATCTAAGTGATAATAACTTCACTGGTGAAATTCCTCCATTTGGACGACATTCTCGATCATTAGTCGTGATCGATCTTGAGAAGAATAGTTTCACTGGAGGCATTCCCTCGCAACTCTGCCAACTTAATTATCTCCAGTTTTTAAGCCTAGCACAGAACAACAATTTTGGAAGCATTCCATCGTGTTTTAATGGATTCTTGTTCATGGTTGGAGATATCAATTATTGGTCGTATTGGATGTATTCACCATCGATTAAAGTCATGGTTAATACAAAGGGAACTAGCCGAATATATGACAGGACACTCCGATTCTTCCATTCCATTGACCTTTCTGCAAACAATTTAAATGGTGAAATACCAGAAGAGTTGACTAGGACTGTCGAACTTCAGAATTTGAACCTCTCTCGAAACAATTTGAGTGGGAAACTCCCTTCAAACATTGGTGACATAATGTTGACACCTAAATTTTGGCGAATTCGTTTAGTCATTTATTGCATTAAAAATTAGGGGTTAATTTTATCCCCGAAAAGAAAATATTAATTGCATAGCATATAGATTTAGGTGCATTTATTTTTAGTTTGCATGTTTCGCATTTATTTATTGGACCTAGGTGGTGGATGGGTTTGAATTAGTGGTTACGAGCTTTAAATTGGTAGGGCTAAGCCCACTTAAAACGAGCAAATTGGCCCAAGCCTTTTTTTTAATTAATTATCGAAAATTATCTCTTAAAAAATAAGAATTTGAAAATTTTCGAGATATGATGGGATTTTTTGGATAGGGCAAATGAAAAAAACGAATATTGCAAATATGGTGTTTGCGAAAAAGAATCTTTGTGGATATCAATTTTGAAATATTAAAAATCCTAATTCGTTGCTTATAAATAGATTAAAACACATAGGGTTTGGAGGAGGCCACATATTGAATACACGGCCACATTAGGGACTTTTTCTCTCGATGGCTCCGTCAGAAAAAATTCAAGCCAAAAGGAGGAAAATTTCACTTCGTTTTTAGGGTTTCATGGGAGTAAAAGAAGGCTTTGCTTTGGCTGAAAGAAACAGGAAAAAGGTCGCTTTGCAGAAGGAGACTTTCTGCTGACAAAAGAACAGAGCACAGCGCAGAGAAAGTGACGGAGAGAGAGAGGTGAAAGCAAAGGAAAAAAGAAAAAAAGCAAAAAGCAAAAGATGAACAACTGTTCATCTTCTTCGTGAGTTTCCATCCGGCGTCCTGCTGCCCGTCTCTTCCGCGCCGCCGAGCCGCCGGTGCTGCTCCTGCGCCCGTACGCCCGCATCCGGTCACTAGCCACCGCCTCTCCGAGTCCCGCGCCCCTGTCTGCTCGTCCCCTCTTCCGCGCCAGCCCTCAACCGCGCCAGCACCACCCGTGTCGGCGACCCACGAGCCCTCTCTGCTCCGCCTCTGCTCCACCAGCCCGACGAGGCTGCTTCTGCGCCGATCCGTGACGACCCCGACGCTGCTCCTGGTCCGTTGGTCGCCGGTCCGCCTGCCACCATCCCCGACGCCAGCTTCCCGAATGCCGGCGACCCAAACTCCCTGGTGACCCATCACGGCTGCCCTTGGGGACCCACGAGCCCAAGCCGAGCGTGGGAGGGAAAAGAGAAAAAAAGAAAAAAAAAAAAAAAAGGAAAAGGGAATTAGGTAGATTTTTTATTTTATTATTATTGCTTCTCCAGTTATAGTTTTTTTTTATTTTCCTTTATATCTAGTTTTGTTTAGTGGAATTGTTCCATTTAAATATGTGATTGAGATTCCAACATGGATTAGCTCCTAAAATTAGGGATTAACAGTCCGATTTTCGCGCCCGAAATCCGACTTATGATCCCTTACAAAAATCGACAATCCGATCTCATGCCCGAGATTCGATTCGCGATTTAATTTTAAAATTGGTCAATCCGATCTCATGCGCGAGATATGGTTCGCCAATTTTTTGATATCAATCCTATCCTGGTGTTAATTTGATGTGGTGTTGGTTGAATCAATTTTATTTTTTGTAAAAAGTAAAAAATCCAAAAAAAGTTTGAATTAGGATTAGGTTTGTTTTTTTTTTTATTATCTTGCATATTTAAAATAGGAATTTTATTTTGAATCAAAAAGAAAACAAAAAAAGTGCATTCATTTAGGATGTTAGTTTTTTTTTTTTAATTTGAATTGCATGTTTAATTTTAATTTCGAATTTCATAAAAAAAATTAGAATTAGGGCATTCTTTGCACGTCATGGCATATTAGAATAAATTGCATGTTTTATTTTAAGTTTAGATTGATTTTTGCATCTTAGGTTAGAGCTTATTAGGTTAAAATAATATCTTAGTTTAAATTAGGATTTAGTCTGACATGATCCTTAATATAAGCTAGATAGAATCTTAATCTAGATAGTTTTGTTTTGCATTTTCCTTAATTTCAAATTTCATAAAAAATAAAATTTGTCTTATGATAAATTAGTTGCAATTTCTAGGATGGCTTGCATTTTTTAGAATAGAAAAATCATGTGCAAGTCATATAGAATTAGGTCCATGAAATGCACGTCATTTTAGTGATTGTTATTAGGTTCATTTTAATTAAATTGCTCGTCATTAGAATTAGGTTATTTTGGCTAATTTAGATTGCATATTTAATTGTTACATGTTCATTAAGAAATCATTAGTTTTTTTACCCATTCATATAGTTTAGGACATATTATCATGCCATATTATTTCATATTAGATTAGAAGCATTGCATTGCATATGGACTATATTTTCGTTAAAAAAAAAAACAAAAAATTGAGTGAATGCTTGTTAATTAGAAATCATATCTAGGATTGCTTATATGAATTCTAATCTAACAATGCAGATGCTTTCGTTGCTATGAGGTAAGTCCTACAATTTATTTACTGCTTTACTTGGGTGTTAAATTGGTGGTTTGCGTACCCGCATGATCGTCTCGCATGTTAGGGAATTAGATTTAAAATCAATTCAAGCTGCCTGCAAAAGCATTTTTGAAAATAAAAGAATGGTACCGAAAAGGGCATTAGAGAAATCTAATGTAACCAAGTCCCCGTACCCTTAATCTCGGTTCGTAGGAGTAAAATAATCCTCCCATTATTTTACTTAGGTGTCTAATCGACCTACCAAAAACAGATTAGTGGCGACTCCTAGTTAAAAATCAATTGCATGTTAAGAACTTGAACCTAAGTCGCGAATTGGTATGGGCTTGGGAGAGCCCGAGTTAAGTTTAGGCTTAACAATCCATTAGCCAAATCCTAGGTGGTTCACACCCGAAAAATTGGCCGCGACAACTTGCCGACTCCGCTGGGGATTTGAGTTAAAACTCTTAGTGGACTTAGGCCAATTTTTGTTTTCTTTTGAAAAATGTTTTTGTTTGGCAGCGAGGATTCTAGGTACGTCCCTAACATTTAGATGTTAAATGTTTTTGCAGATTTGGAGGTATAAAGGGAGTAGTGATTGTTAACCCTTGTCTTGCAGGTTGGAGTTAAGGATGAATGTTTTAAATTCAAGTTATTGAAGTGTTGTTTGATTTAAACTGTTGTGCATGCCTTGCATTTACACTACACTTTTGCACACACAACCCGCCGCCGGACCGGGCCGCATAGGATCATTTAGGATGGTATTGAGATGGATACCACTCCGACCGCATGCTCGCGGTACGAGTCGCCCATCTCAATCCCGAAGTTTCTTTCATGGTGTCAAGAGTACCCACCTCGGTTTGCATGCCCGCGACCCGGGTCGGCTCTTTGACCAAGCCGGAGTCATGAGGACCCGACATAGTCCACACAGCCCGTGGCTAGTCTCGATCATCCTTGTGGCTTCACATTGCTAAGCCTTATAGATTAGAAATCGAGCCTCACATCTCATGCGTATGTCTATGTGATTGCCATTGATTTTCCTTGGTGAAGTAAGTCTTCTATCCCTATACTATGCAATTTACTTACTTTTGGCAACTTTGGTCGGTCCATCACAATCTAGGTGTGGCATTTGATCTAATTCCTTTGTCAATTAGATCAAAAATGAAATGAGGGAAATTGTCATGCAATGAATCATTTGGAAAAATGAAATGAAAAAAAATTGGAAATTTGTTTCCCGAAAGCATATAAAATGAGATGTCTTGAATTTTCTTCCTAGTTCATGTTTAGGAAATTTTAGCTCAATGTTTCCAATTTTTAGGGCATTCCATGTCTTTGTTTTCCTAGTTCATTTTTAGGAAATCCTCTTCATGTGTGGACTTTTCTTGACTAAAAATAGATTGACCATTGTCATGGATTGGCTCTCTATTTACATTGGTTCTTACATATTTTTTCATTTGAATTAGGTGATAACGGATCCTCCACGTTCGCCCATTATTACACGATCAAGAGCTAAGATGGCTGACCAAAATGAAATGCGTGATCGTATGTCTGTCGTGGAAGACCAACTCAACAATTGCTCACCTCTATGCAACTCATGACAACTCAAATCCAATCCTCTTCGAGCGAATTCCAACTCTTGCACCCGCTCTCCCGAGATAGTTGTTCCAAATCAAGCAAATAAGGCTCAAATTGGTGATGATGACATGCCTAACCTAGAAGATGACCCACCGTTCATCACCGCCGAAAAGACAAAGCCGGATAATGTCCCTAAGGTGGAGCAAGATGAACGTGTTGCCAAACTCGAGGAGAAAGTCAAGCAATTGCAAAAGTCACAGAGTTCACTCCCGTTTGATTTATCCGTGTATGAGAAAGTCAAGGTGCCAAAAAAATTTAAGATACCAGAGTTCGAGAAATATGATGGTACTTTCTGCCCGAAAGCTCACTGCAGATATACCACGTACGCATGGCGCAATATGTCAAGAATGAGCCCCTCATGATCCAATCATTTCATGCAAGCTTGACTGGGCCTGCACTGAATTGGTACATAATGAAGAATGTAAACTTTCTCGAGACCTGGAATGAAGTTACTGATGCATTCCTCAAGCAATATAAGTTCAACATGGACATTGCACCTTCTCGAGAGGACCTTGAGAGGATGGAGAAGAAGAAGAACGAGTCGTTCAAGGAATATGCTGTGAGATGGCGAAATCTGGCAGCTCAAATCACTCCTGAGCCTACCAACAAGGAATTGATGAAGTTGTTCGTCAAGACTCTCCCGTCTCGAGTTCCGTAATCGAATGGCCAGCACATATGTTGAGAACTTCAACCAACTTATCCCGGTGGGTGAACAGATCGAGATGGGAATAAGAGAAGGGTGGTTTGCGAGCCGTCTAACAAGAGATTTTCTACCAAGAAGGAGAAGGACCCTTGAAGCTGAGATTAATATGGCCTACTTTCAACCGAATCGTGATATATCCAATCGCGCTTCGGTAATTAAGATTTCTACCGAGCAACAAGGTGGAAAACATCGGTTCTCGGGTCGACGATGTAATGTTAGGAGACAGTTTACACCTCTTCCTGGACCCCTATCCAAAGTTTTGCCTATTCTCCAAAAGAAGGGATTACTCTCTACTGAGCCAAAGCGACCAAATCCCGAGCATTATCCTACATATAATCCCTCCGAGAAGTGTGACTATCACATGGGAGAGGTTGGTCACTCCACTGATGATTGCTATGTTTTGAAGCATAGGATCCAAGACCTCTTGGATACAAAGGCATTCTCTTTCGGTAGTAATAAGAAAAACCTTTGCCCAACCATGATGGAGGCGCAAACGCTGTCACCGGATGAAGAAGTCCTTATCTTCTAGAATTTCAAGTTTTGTTTAGAGTTCCTGCTTTCTGAAATTTCAATTATCGCTTTCACTTCTAGGGTTTGGCTTGTTTGCATTTTCCATTCCAATAATGTAATTCATTTGATTCTATTAAATGAAATTACAATTTTATTTCCAATTTAGAGGACATGATGGGGTACACCAAACCGGCCCGGTGACGATATCCAACAATGAAAAGAAAATATCATCCATGGAGAAAATCTGAGGACTGGGCTTCTTCATGCTTCCTCATAAAAAATTCCCAAAAAAGGAGAATAAAAAAATCATTTTCAAGCCATTTCCAAAAGCATGCATTAGGTTAGCCCTGTTTAATTTTCTGACTCATTTACTTCATGTTTTGAGCATTACTTTCTTGTCCCGATCTGAAAATGGCGCATTAGATGACAGATTGGAGGCATGGCAGATTTTGGAGCAAAAATGGAATTTCGGTCTTGATTGATAGGGACAATCCAAGGACACCCAATTGCTGAAATAGTCCCTTTGTGGGACAATTCCTTGATTGAATGCTTGAAATCATGTTTTTCATACTTATGAGAGCATGTTTTGTATGTTTGAAGGCACAAAAGCTTTTCATGCCTAAAGTTGCTGAACTCTTTTGAAAAGAGAATTTTCACATTGATTTAGCTCACCAATTTCATATGGAGATTTGTCAAGATAGACAATTAATGGAGTGACATCAATGCTTAAGAATACTGAATGAGACGTATCAGGATGATGAAAGGCAAGCCTTATCCTATACACAGTCCCCTACTTATACACTTGTGAGATGAGTGTAGGAAGTTCCATATTCGCAAGTTAAAGAGTTCTCTCGCGAAAGGTACGATAACCGAAATGATGAGGGGCAATTCATTTCTCTATCCTAAACACTACAGGTGATCCATTGCTTAACCCCTTTGAGCCACATACACTTGTGAAAATTCTTTTAAATTACCCCTGTCAAGAACCACCCCACATTGGGGGAAATTGGAGGGTAAGACAACATCATAAGGCGAAGAAAATGGATTGAAATTTTCTTGCTCTCACTTGCATCAATCTTCTAGTCATGTTATTACATTGAATTCATGTGGTAATTTAAGTGCCTTAGGATGACGAAGAGCATTTCTTTCACTATCCTATGCACTTATATCCTTTGCATAACCCACTTGAGCCTGCAATTTCATTTCTTTAAACCTAGTTGGTGATCATCCCCCACACTGGGGCAAGGCAAAAGACAGATGAAGACTCTTGAAAAGTTCGAGTGTCATTCAAAGTGTAATTGCTTGACGCATGCATTGTGTGCAAGAATTGAATTTAAAATAGAACTAATGGGCATGAAAAAGTAGTTGCCTGGTAAAAGCAAGGCCAATGCCCATGAAAAGAAGTGAAAAAAATAAATGAGAATTGAGGGTAAAAGTAAGGAAAACCCATGATGCCTAGTAAAAGCAAGGCCAATGGAGCAATACTCAAAGAACTCAAAAGTTGAGCTTTTACAATCAATGGGGCATTTTATGAAGACAATCCCCAATGGTGAAAAGAAAACTGATGACAATTCTAAGATGATTATCAATTCTTACCATTCACACACATTTTGAGCCTAATGATCCTTTCATTTCTCAACCCATGAACCCAGCCTATGTTACGTCCCTTACAAAGTCTCTTCAGATTATGGCACTTGAATTAACATAGGAGTTCACATGTCATAAGCATCACTCGAAGAAGTGCGAGCAAGACTATTTCTTTCTCATTTTGCAGGGTTCTTGACTTGTAAACCCGAAGATGAATACAAAATTGTTTTTTTCAATAGCCTTGACTCAAGGAGTCCCCTTTGTTAAGCCATTGACCAAGCCCACATTATGGTCCATGTTAAAGACCTCTCAGATTGGTAAGGTCGTACTGCTTGCGAGAAAACTCGGACCCTTGTCGATATGATGATGTTGAGATTGAGTGATTCTCACAAAATAACCATTCTAAATGAGAGTGAGTGAAAGTCCTTTCTAACTGAAAGTCTCTCATTTAGCATTTTTAAGAAATCCATGTCATTGTCTTGAATGACAATTATCTCCTATGGAAATTTGGGTGATGCAAATATGGTAAAATCATTATGCATAAACCTTGATTGAATGGATGGAAGCCCCACTGAACTTTGAAATGTGCATTCTAGAGTAGCTTAGATTGCCTATCTCTTTGATGAATGTATATCAGTTTTTGCTCTAAATCATGTTCGAGGTAATTCAAGTTCCTTTCAGAATGCCTCATGATATTAGGAGATGAAAAACCTCCACCATGAGGTGAAAGACCTCCATGGGATATCTAAATTCCAAAAGACATATCCTCAAGAATCAGAGATATCACCAGGTAAGTATATCTCTACCATACTCTAAATACTTGTCATTGTGCAGGTATTCTCTCTCAAGTGCATCAACACTTGACTTGGTCAAGCTGTCCAGTTATATCGACCTGGCGTGCTTTCGTAGCCCAGAGTCATTTTCATCAACTCGACGTGCTTCCATAGCGCGATGTCCCCTTTAATAGACCCGGCGTGCTTAGCCCGTAGTTCCTTGGTGGAGTTCTTGACTCGGTGTGCTTTCATAGCCTAGTGTTCATTTTCATTGACTCGGTGTGCTTTCGTAGCCCGATGTCCTTTTATCGACCCGACGTGCTTCCGTAGCCGGAGTTCTTGATCTGGCATGCTTTTGTAGTCCAGAGTTCCTAACCTGGCGTGCTTTCGTAGCCCACAATCCCTTTTGTCGAACCGGCGTGCTTTTGTAGCTCGGAGTTCCTGACCTGGTGTGCTTTCGTAGCCCAGAGTCCCTTTCATCGACTCGGCGTGCTTTTGTAGCCCGATGTCCCTCATGATTGACCCGGCGTGCTTCCGTAGCCCGGTGTTCCTTTTCATGACCTGGCGTGCTTTCGTAGCCTAGAGTCCCTTTCATCGACTCGGCGTGCTTCCGTAGCCCGGGTTCCCTTTTATCGAGCCGGCGTGCTTCAGTAGCCCGGTTTTCTTTTATTGACCTGGCGTGCTTTCGTAGCCCAGAGTCCTTTACACTGACACTTGATTGAGTTGTCCCAAAAGATTTTTCTCTAGATTCAGTCTGATTAAGGCGACCGAAGAACGGTTCGGGTCCTGGTCAGATGATCTGGTGGGCGATCGAAGAATGGTTCGGGTCCTAGCCAAGCAAAATCTCCGTTTAGGCGCGTAAAATGGTACGGGTCCTAAACAACATTTATTGGGCGACCGTAGAATGGTACGGGTCCTGGAAAAGCAATTTTCCCATTCAGGCGACCGTAAAATGGTACGGGTCCTAGACACAACCAAACAGTCTACCTCGTTACTATTTAGGCGACCGTAGAAAGGTACGGGTCCTGAACATGTAACACCAACTATCTTGAATCACTCTACCATCCTTGAAGGTAAGTTATTCCAGGTAGGTTTCTTTATCATCTACATTAGCATTTCCATGCATCATACAAATTACATTAAAAAATGGAATTCATGTTCCAACAAAAAAATCATTCATTGCATGTGCATGATCAAAATTTAGGTCTCAATTTATCTTTGAAGGCAACCTCTGCGAGCTCACCTTCAAAGAGGGGCAGCTGTTGACACTTAAATTTTGGCGACCCGTTTAGTCATTTATTGCATTAAAAATTAGGGGGTTAATTTTATCCCTGAAAAGAAAATATTAATTGCATAGCATATAGATTTAGGTGCATTTATTTTTAGTTTGCATGTTTCGCATTTATTTATTGGACCGGTGGTGGATGGGTTTGAATTAGTGGTTCGAGTTTTAAATTGGCCGGACTAAGCCCATGAAGCGAGCAAATTGGCCCAAGCCTTTTTTTTTTTAATTAATTATCGAAAATTATCTCGTAAAAATAAGAATTTGAAAATTTTCGGAGATATGATGGGATTTTTTGGATAGGGCAAGTGGAAAAAACGAATATTGCAAATATTGTGTTTGCGAAAAAAATCTTTGTGGATATCAATTTTGAAATATTAGAAACCCTAATTCATTGCCTATAAATAGATTAAAACGCATAGGGTTGGAGGAGGCCACATATTGAATACACGGCCACATTAGGGTTTTTTCTCTCGATGGCTCCGTCAAAAAAAATTCAAGCCAAAAGGAGGAAAATTTCACTTCGTTTTTAGGGTTTCATGGGAGTAAAAGAAGGCTTTGCTTTGGCTGAAAGAAACAGGAAAAAGGTCGCTTTGCAGAAGGTGACTTTCTGCTGACAAAAGAACAGAGCACAGCAGAGAGAAAGTGACGGAGAGAGAGGTGAAAGCAAAGGAAAAAAAAAAAAAAAGCAAAAAGCAAAAGATGACAACTGTTCATCTTCTTCGTGAGTTTCCATCCGGCGTCCTGCTGCCCGTCTCTTCCGCGCCGCCGAGCCGCCGGTGCTGCTCCTGCGCCCGTACGCCCGCATCCGGTCACTAGCCACCGCCTCTCCGAGTCCCGCGCCCCTGTCTGCTCGTCCCCTCTTCCGCACCAGCCCTCGACCGCGCCAGCACCACCCGTGTCGGCGACCCATGAGCCCTCTCTGCTCCGCCTCTACTCCACCAGCCCGACGAGGCTGCTTCTGCGCCGATCCGTGACGACCCCGACGTTGCTCCTGGTCCGTTGGTCGCCGGTTCGCCTGCCACCATCCCCGACGCCAGCTTCCCGAACGCCGGCGACCCAAACTCCCTAGTGACCCATCACGGCTGCCCTTGGGGACCCACGAGCCCAAGCCGAGCGTGGGTGGGGGAAAAGAGAAAAAAAAAAAAGACAAAAAAAAAAAAAAGGAAAAGGGAATTAGGTAGATTTTTTATTTTATTATTATTGCTTCTCCAGTTATAGTTTTTTTTTATTTTCCTTTATATCTGGTTTTGTTTAGTGGAATTGTTCCATTTAAATATGTGATTGAGATTCCAACATGGATTAGCTCCTAAAATTAGGGATTAACAGTCCGATTTTCGCGCCCGAAATCCGACTCATGATCCCTTGCAAAAATCGACAATCCGATCTCACGCCCGAGATTCGATTCGCGATTTAATTTTAAAATTGGTCAACCCGATCTCATGCACGAGATATGGTTCGCCAATTTTTGGATATCAATCCTATCTTGTCTAATTTGATGTGGTGTTGGTTGAATCAATTTTATTTTTTGTAAAAAGTAAAAAATCCAAAAAAAGTTTGAATTAGGATTAGGTTTGTTTTTTTTATTATCTTGCATATTTAAAATAGGAATTTTATTTTGAATCAAAAAGAAAACAAAAAAAGTGCATTCATTTAGGATGCTAGTTTTTTTTTTAATTTGAATTGCATGTTTAATTTTAATTTCGAATTTCATAAAAAAATTAGAATTAGGGCATTCTTTGCACGTCATGGCATATTAGAATAAATTGCATGTTTTATTTTAAGTTTAGATTGATTTTTGCATCTTAGGTTAGAGCTTATTAGGTTAAAATAATATCTTAGTTTAAATTAGGATTTAGTCTGACATGATCCTTAATATAAGCTAGATAGAATCTTAATCTAGATAGTTTTGTTTTGCATTTTCCTTAATTTCAAATTTCATAAAAAATAAAATTTGTCTTAGGATAAATTAGTTGCAATTTCTAGGATGGCTTGCATTTTTTAGAATAGAAAAATCATGTGCAAGTCATATAGAATTAGGTCCATGAAATGCACATCATTTTAGTGATTGTTATTAGGTTCATTTCTAATTAAATTGCTCGTCATTAGAATTAGGTTATTTTGGCTAATTTAGATTGCATATCTAATTGTTGCATGTTCATTAAGAAATCATTAGTTTTTTTACCCATTCATATAGTTTAGGACATATTATCATGCCATATTATTTCATATTAGTTTAGAAGCATTGCATTGCATATGGACTATATTTTCGTTAAAAAAGTAAAAACAAAAAATTGAGTGAATGTTTGTTAATTAGAAATCATATCTAGGATTGCTTATATGAATTCTAATCTAACAATGCAGATGCTTTCGTTGCTATGAGTAAGTCCTACAATTTATTTATTTGCTTTACTTGGGTGTTAAATTGGTGGTTTGTGCACCCGTGTGATCACCTCACATGTTAGAAAATTAGATTTAAAATCAATTCAAGCTGCCTGCAAAAAGCATTTTTGAAAATAAAAGAATGGTACCGAAAGGGCATTAGAGAGATCTAATGTAACCAAGTCCCCGTACCCTTAATCTCTCGGTTCGTAGGAGTAAAATAATTCTCCCGTTATTTTACTTAGGTGTCTAATCGACCTACCGAAAACAGATTAGTGACGACTCCTAATTAAAAATCAATTTGCATGTTAAGAACTTGAACCTAAGTCGCGAATTGGTATGGGCTTGGGAGAGCCCGAGTTAAGTTTAGGCTTAACAATCCATTAGCCAAACCCTAGGTGGTTCACACCCTAAAAATTGGTCGCGACACATAAAAAATTTAGAATCCCTTGACCTATCCAACAACAAGATTTTGGGTAGAATCCCTCCTAGCATATCCAGCTTGGACTTTCTAGGTTGTCTCAATCTCTCATTCAATAATTTATCAAGCCATATTCCTTCAGGTATTCATATGCATACCGTGGATGATGAATCTGTGTATCGTGGTAATGACGGACTTTGTGGAGCTCCGCTTTTAAAAGTTTGCCCCGGAGATGAGCAGCATTTTGATATCGGTGGATGAGATGGTGATTTTTGGAACGGAGATGAACCTAATGAAGGCAATCTGGACACCCATAATTGGTTCTTTGCAGGATTGGGACCGGGATTCACAATTGGATTCTTGGGAATTTGCAGGGCATTGCATTTCAAGCAATCTTGGGGGATATCTTACTTTCAAGCAATGGATAGGATCATCGAAAAGCTAATGCTATCGAGGATGACGACCACGCTTCTGTTCAAAAGAGCTTTTCACATACGCACTTCTCTCTCTCTCTCTCTCTCTCTCTCTCGTAAGCACACACCACATGCTCTCAATTATTCAATACATGATTCCATGCTGTCCTTAGTATGAAATTCAAACAGCTACTTTAATCTTCTTGTAGTCGACAGCTAAAGTCTTGATCATTCTTAAGACGCGTTGTAGGAAAGGTGATTATCAAATATGGGCCTCAAGTACGACCCCAAGCATTAAGCAGCGTTCGTAAAAGTCGAAGAAACTTATCAGATTCGATAGATAGACAGTACATCTGTTTCATAAACTTAGAAATTCCTATCTTCATGATCATAAACATGTTATCAGCAGCTTATATATGTAACAAAGACTCTGGACCATATAAAGGCTAGCAAAATCCTCAAACATATTAACAAGCCATTTGCTAAAGCCTTCTGCAATGCTACAGCTATTACATATATGATGTCCCAATTCTAAGGCTGTATGCTCCTTGTCAAAAAGTTTCAGCAATATGATCCCAATCACATAACATGAAGACATAACATTTCTTTCTTAGGTGCATGGTGCAAATTCAACACCAACAGTTCTAAAAAACTTCATTGATAAAGATCTGATACGTAATCATGACGCATCGGCTGCTGCTAATTCAAGTGAGAAAAAAGATTGCCGAAAACTGGCTGATATAATGCAATGTAATGCTTCCCTCACTTCCCCGCCACTGCATCCATCTCATCCCTAGATTACTCGGTAAAATTCTAGCCTTTTGCAATGGCTGTTCTCTTCTCCATGAGAGCCGGTTCCTCATCTAATGTTGTACCTAGTTGTTCCCACTGCATACTTGCCAAATCAGTTCGAATGGAGTAAATTTGAACAAATACAACATCATGTGAATTGGTAGATAGCATGGCAAGAATGATTACGGCAACTTATATATACTGTGACATTTTTTTTAATCATCTGAATTGGTTGAAAGCATAGCATGAATGATTATTGCAACCTCATCCTTGTATCCTTTTGCGTAATTTCAATTCCTTGTGATTTATCTTATATACAACTTGATTTGAGGCGTATCAATTCCTTGTCATTTGCATTTTCTCGCAGTTAGATTCGTGTAGTTTCATTACCAAAGAACGAGCATTTTGCTAACAGGGGTATAACATTAATTGAAGTCAGTCAAAATGTATACTCCAATGATAAAATTCTCTAGTAATGTGAACTCTCTCTTTTGGCCACGATTTAAATGGGAACTAAGAAAACCTAAGTTCGGGGAGGACAGTTAAGCAAGATTCAATAAAAACCTCATACTCCAATGATATCGACGCTAGTAATGTGAACTCTCTCTTAAAAAAAAAAGAAAAAGAAAAGAAAAACGTTGGCTTGCAGGCTGGGCCTCACCCCAGCCCTTTTTCTCGTTCCCACCCCGGCCCAAGGCCCATCTCACCCTCGGCTTGTTGTCTTCGCGGCCCGGCCCTCTTGTTCTTCTTCCTCCTTCCTTCCTCGTGCGCAAGACGACCTCTGGCAGAGAGAGGAGGGGACGTCTCGCGGGCCCCATCAATGCCGCCGAATGGAGTAGCGCGAGATCCGGCGAGAAACCCCGACGGAAGGGGACGTCTTGGCGGACACCTTCAATTCGTGTGTGTCCACTTTGACCATGTCTTGGTTCATTAATTAAGCTCGAGAAAAGTGATTTTGACCTAAGATTAACATGGTGCAATTGATGTTCAATGTCGATGCCGAATTTTTTACCATGCACCTTTCTAAGAGGAAATTTACCCGTGAGAAGAGGGTTCCGATACAAGAGGATACAATTTTTGGACAATGCACGTGTATATTGATTTGGTCATGTACTCTTCGTCAAGACGTGGATGATCACCTCTATCTGAATGCGGCAGTAGTCAAAAAAGTTACACTTGGATGAGCAAAGGAGGCTGGTTCACCATGTAAAAAAGTATTGCCGATTGATATGTGTAAGCATATGATGTGTTGAAGAAAGAAGACATGTCAAAAGACAAGCGGATGTCAATTTGCAAAACACGTGATTCATCATCTTGGGGAGAATAGAATAAGCTAAAAAGAAGGTGGAGTACTCAGAGGACCAACAGTCAACCATATAATAAAAGAAAGTGGAACACCAGCACAAAACTATTGATCCACACAAAATTATTGATCCACACATTTAGTCGCGGCCTAAATTGAAACCAAATCAGGAAGATTTCGGAGACAACTGTGCGTCATGAATTTGATGTCGAGAATGCTGAGTTGCTTTTATTTTGATTTGATTCCATTGTCACGACCCAAACCTCGAGCGCATGCACATCCCGCAATGGTCGATGAAAGTTTGCAATCTCCCAGGAATGGTTGCCGACCCATTCATTTTATTTCACAAGCGGAAACGTAATAATAACCTCCAAACAACACAGAGATGGGATAACAAACATAGGATTATATTTACATTAGACACACATATTTTTACAATAGTGTTTACACACATAAAAGTCTAACATGACAAGGATCTGTTTCAAAAAGAAGAGCTTCTAGGCTATCTATGCTCCGAGCTCCTCGTCCATGGGAACAGGGTCCCAGGCGATCCTATCAGACTTCTCGATAACAAAAGCATAGGCTATCACCCAGTGTCCAAGCTAGATGGAAGACCCATCGACTCCTGACAGAAACTAAACCAAGACCTAGATTTCACCTCCTTCGACTCCCTGTACATCTCCTGAAAATCCTCCATCTAGGGACCTGAAAAATTTTAGCCCACAATGGGGTGAGATCACATCTCAGCGAGTTAATCCCCTAAATCCCGAGTAGGAGAAGGGTACATTGTACATGCAACCTAGTCACGTTTCTCATAATTCTTTTAATACCAACATGTTCCTGCATATTAGTGTCAATCAAATCATACCTAACAGTATCAAGTTCACACATCATATGAATACCTTAACGTGAGTATATGCAAGGACATAAATATCAATGTAATCATACAGGCCACAGTCAATGCAACAGATAACAGTCTTCCGGCATAACCGGGCATCGCCTCACACCGTCGAGCGCGGCAACGTCTACCTCTAGACAACATTCCGATTAGGAGCATCGGTCTAGCATCCACTGCGATTGGCATCCGTTGACTTGGGGCATTCCCGAAGGAGCATCGTCCGGCCCCAAAGGCTTGTGACGGATTCTCATGTTGTGTATGCATTCACTCAATGTCACAGTTCAATGCTCAATTGCACATTTCATTCACAATATCAATTAAACAATTTTCCAACAAGAAACACCTCAAAACAGTTATAAACTTCTACTGACCAAAATTGGCAGAAACTGCCCAGTTGCGCACTTTCGGGTTCAAGACCAGAAACCAACTCATATGAGTTCGAAAAATTCTCAAACTTAAAAACGTGCTAAAGGACATGTAAAAAAACATTTTTCATGGAGACACCGAGGCCCATATCCCTCTGGATTCAGCCCAGTAATTCACTCAATTCAGCACTAAAATCGGGTCCATTTCCAGCGGTTCTGTTTTCAAAAATCAACTTGGTTCGGGGTCCGAAACAGGTCTGTTTGGTCTGAAATTTGAGTATGTTCAACTAGAAGATGTAACAAACAACTTTTATGAGAACCCATTTTTAAAATCGAACCTGAAGGGTTAGTAACAACCCATAGAATCCTTACAGGTCACAAATTCCAGTGCAGTTTGAATTTCTGTTTAAAGCTAACGAAGCTAAAATAATTTTCCTTTAAATCCCCAAATATCCTGAGAAAAATATATGTTATACTTGAAGATGTGTAAAAAAAAATTCAGAGGAATTCACTCCAAAATCGCAACACATGTTAGTCTACAAAAATAATAAATCGTACACGTCCAGAAAACAGTTTTAAAGAACATCCCCAGTTTTTGGCCCAGCTGTCCTCTACGGTTCTTATCTTACTATTTTAACTAAAAATAAGCCTCCCTATGGCTAATCTAACCTTACTAAACTAATATTAACTATCTTTAATCTCATCTAAACCTTTCTCAATTAATTTCAACCCCTAAACAGAGGTACACAACTCCTATTCCAGTTTTAGAAGAACAACTCGCCTATTTAAAACTAAAGGCGGCTCTTGCTGATGGCTGGACAGCAACATAGAGACAAGCCTTGGGTCTCTCGGTGATGGGGTTGAGCCGAAACAGCAGAGGGGTGTGTTGCGGTGCGACTGCAACAGCAACACACAGAATTACAAAATTTTCGGTAGAGAAAAACAAACGTGGTGTTTGGTCGGCTGAGCTATTCTCCTGCTGGTGAGGGGGTTTTTTCGTCACTTGAACTCCAAGACCAAGAGATAAAAAAACATTGTGGTAGTTAGGTCGAAGCTTCTGTGGGTCCAGGAATTTTGTAACGTCAAGACCACGCCTTCCTCCGTTTTCTTATTGCTGGTTTGTCGACCAAGAGGGAGCAGGAACGGGGATTGCACGTTTAAAGAAGAAGAAAACAATAGCTTGCACGGTTGAAAAAGGAAAGGAAAAAAGAAAAGAAAAAGAAAGGGAAAGAGGGAGACAAGCGCACGGTAGCAAGGGAGAAGAAATACGCGCGGAAGAAAAAGAGATAGGGAAAAGAAAAGACAAGCTTTTCGGCTAAGAGAAAAGAAAGGAAAGGGAAAGAAAGAGAAAGGGGGAGAGAGAAGAGAGTAGTCGCATGGTGCCAAGAAGGGGAAGGGGATTGCACGGAGGGGGAAAGGAGAGGGAGGAAAAAGGACCATGAGGGTCTCTTCTCTCACATTTCCACAGCCTTTTGTTTTTCCACTAGAGCTTTAGTACTTTTTCCATGGAAAAACTCCCTCCTTTCATTGTCGAGAGGCCCACCTCACTTAAACACACTTATCCCCTTCAAATGAGACTCACATGCAAGTGAATTTGCCCCTTACATGAAGGCATCCGAATTCCATTGTTTCTACTCTTCATTTTTCCTTTCTTTCGCTTGGCCATTTAATAACCTTACTAACCAAGAAGAGCCCTCAATTTACTCTTATAATTCTTAACTCCATTAGTTCCACATTGAGGACTAACAACCCATTTAAAATACGGCATTTCTCTTATTCCTTTAATTTGCCGCATTTGCATTTTTCACTAACTATTCCCGTCATCAATAAATTTTGAAAAGGTGCAACAATATCCCTAGGATTAATTGTGACACATGAAAGTTCTCAATTTCTGCAATCAGAATGAATTTCGTGGTTAAATTCAGTCAAACGTGGTTTCAGCGCGACCTAAACCATCGGGTAGTTTTTTGAGAATTTTCGGTGCAATGGACTCATGGTCGATTATTTTCGAGCCACTATGTACATCTTCGACTCATTGGCGACTCTCAGTTGTCGTGAAAAATCTCGAGGTATCAATTACGGACACAAGATACCAAAACGATAGAAAAATCGGTTTAGTGTCGATCGACGGGAATTTTGTAATTAGGTAGAATCACCCATGCCTAATTATACATCTCAATCGAATCGACCTATTTCCGATCTCTGATAGATTTTCGACTGTTCCGCAGTGGCCCTTGCAGACTAACACGATCGAGTAGTCGATTCCTGGTCGAATTCTCAAGCCTGTTGCATTAAAATCCCTTACTGACTTCCCCAACTAGTCTAGTTATCTTATGATTGATCAGCTCAGAGAATAGTACTATAGACACATCGACGAAAAGTCCGATTTATTTCATTGAAAACAGACGTGGAAATTCAGACTGTCACATCCATGATCTAAGTGATCCGAGTCATTTCTAGATTTTCGTTTCTTAAAAGAACTATAAAAGAGGAAACTACCAAATGGTCATAACAAGAAAGAGGTCATAAAGCATTCGTAGACTCTTCTCAAATGGTTGCTACACGAAGGATTAAACATGTCAATAGGTTCTCGTCAAAATGAAACCTTTAAAGGCTCCACATTGACTACAACAGCTTTCAGCCAAAGTTTTCCAATGTTTACTTTATCTCTCTATCGTTCTTGCTATTTTCTTTTCACAGCATTTCTTGTTTGCTTCTGAAAGATTTTGTGAGACTCATGCCAATTATTTAAAAGTTTAAGATGTTAGATGAAAATATGATTTAATATAGAAATATTATAACACTTCTCCTCACGATAAGTCTGATCATTTTTGCTAATACTAAGCGTGAACACATTTGATTAGGGAGGCAAATGGGGTCTGATAAAATTTGAACTCAAGACCTCTAACTCTGGATCCCTACCGACGCTGGTGTGCGAAAGCATGGAGAGCGAACGGAATTAGATACCTTGAAAGTCCATGCTGTAAACGATGAGTGTTCGCCCTTGGTCGATGCAGATTAGGGGCCCAACTAACGCGTGAAACACTCCGTCTAAGGAGTACGGTCACAAGACCGAAACTCAAAGGAATTGACAGGGCCTGAGAGTATTAGAATCAATGGTTAAAAGCTTTGATTGATAATAACGTGTCAATGGACATGTCGAATCCACGCGTTTCAAGCTCGCGTACTCCTGGGTCAAAGCACATTCGCTGCAGAAATGGACTAAGCAATCAGCGCGAGGGTCCTCTTGCAGCTGGTATTGCTGTCTTATCAATCAAAGCTTTTGATTTCCAACTTGTAAGTCCTCTGGAATTTTCCTCACAATCCATTTGGTTTAGAGGTGGATTAACACTTGATAGAATAGTTATGCCCATGTATACGTCTACTGGGTGACATCGATGGGGAAAAGTCAAACAGTTAAGAGACTCAAGAATCCAATTGCAATTGCCTAATGTTGCGGGGTTATAAGAATTTAGTGATCGAATTATCTTACACCACTTTGGTAATATGTCAAGTTTTAAGTGGATCCAAAGATGAAAAGGTATTATCTATGGCTCAGTAGGTTGATATCCTGTCAATCTCACTGGTTGCTTGTCATTTTGCTGCCCCTTAATCACATTTGGGCGAATTGCGGAGATTGCTGATCAGAGATCGGTTTGCAAGTAGAATCAATCGCGTTCGCACAATTTGAAGAAGGATCGACATAATTAGACTTGCTTACTCGGGTCGGTTTTTGTTGCGGCATGCCCTGTGCACGGAGCTATTTACACGGTGATCGCCTTGTTGACCGGGGGCGCCTGCTGCTCCTCCTGCTTCTACCGAACCAAGATAAGATAGCAATACCAGCTGCCAGGGATCCTCTCGCTAATTGCTTAGTCCATTTCTGCAGCGAATGTGCTTTAACCCAGGAGTACACGAGCTTGAAACCCGTGGATTCGACCTGTCCATTGACACGTCATTATCAATCAAAGCTTTTGACCATTGACTCTAATACTCCTAGGCCCCTGTCAATTCCTGAGTCTCGGTCTTGTGACCGTACTCCTCAAACGGAGTGTTTCACGCGTTAGTTGGGCCCCTAATCCGCGTAGACCAAGGATGAACACTTATCATTTACGGCATGGACTGCCAGGATATCTAATTCCATTCGCTCTCAATGCTTTCGCACAACACTGTCGGTAGGGACCTAGAGAGCTGTCTTTGCTTTTGGCCTTCCTTCGTAGATCTCCAAATTTCACCCCTACACATGAAATTCCACTCTCCTCCGTCTCACTCAAGTGAATTGGTTTCGAGAGCATTCCGTCATTTTTGACAACTTTCACTTTCAACCCAATCCGATACCCTGCAGAAGATTGCACTTAGGCAACGCTATGCTTTTGGCTGCACTCTGGTGATTAGTTGGTCCTGACTCAGAAGGCATTTGTAAATATGGACTTTGACTCGATCAAAGGAAAAAAGAAAAAGGAAGTTGACTGAGTCAACGAAAACAAGGAATAGTGGACACCTTCAGGTTTTAAAGACGGGCCGAGACTCACACGAACGGAAAGAAAAGGAGAGGGGAAAAGGGAAAGAAGAAGAAAAGAAAAAAAGAGAGAGGGTTTTGTGCGTTGATGCCACAGACGCTTCGCCAAGCTGATTCGACTTCATATCGCAACGTCCGGTAAGTGCTTACGCCATTCATTTGTCTAATCTAGTAGTTTTCATAATTATGGCTCAAAGTTAAAGTTTAGTGAAAATTAAGCTACAAAGTTCGATTCTTGAGTTGTGGTGCTATCAATTCTATCTATAAATTTGTAAACTCACATCTTAAAAGCAATGAAGATTTGATATATTTTGAATTATTAATAAATAAGTTTGTTGCATAAAATTTGAATGACAGCCGTGTCATTCCCTTTTTCTATTAGGATTCAGGGTGTGACAGCATTGATCGACAGTGATGGCCAAATCAAATAAGTAGGAAATGAGTAATGTCCTTTTCTTGATGAAATTCAATCAAGACCTTCCCAAGACCCATGTCACCATAAAACGGAGGAAGTACACTGCATTTCCTAATCCCATATCATCGAAAGCAATGGCATCAGCCCCTGCCTTTGCACCCCTCATATTGTGGACTCTTCTCGTGTTTCAATCATTTGAGTTTGGCCATTCCGAAGCTTTCACCAATGTGAGCTGCTTTGGTACAGAGAGAGAAGCTCTCTTGAAATTCAAGCAAGGTCTCATCGACCATTCTAAACGCTTGTCATCGTGGACTAGCAAGAACTGTTGTGAGTGGAAAGGAGTTGAATGCAGCAAAAAGACTGGCCATGTTTTCAAACTCGATCTTCGTAATCCATGCTTTGAGATCTCCCCCGATGGATATATCTCATGTCTAGATAAGAGCAGCTTGGCAGGTAAAATCCATGCATCTTTGGCTGAACTGAAGCATTTGAAGTATCTAGACCTCAGCCTCAACAAATTTTCCAAGCAAAAAATCCCCCAATTCTTTGGTACGCTCCAGAGACTAGAGTATCTTAATCTATCATCCGCAGGTTTTGACGGAAACATACCTCATCACCTCGGTAACCTGTCCAACTTGCAATATCTAGATCTTGCTAGTAGGTTTGGCGAGGGTTCTTTAACAACTGATAACCTCCGATGGGTGTCAAAATTATCTTCCTTGAAATACTTTCACCTCTCTAGCATTGACCTTGGGAAAGCCAAAGATTGGTTTGGTTCCATTAATATGCTTTCTTCACTGCAATCTTTGCAGTTGAAGGATTGTTCTCTCGAAAAACTTCCCACTCTCTATCTGACTCTCTATCCGTCAACTTCACTTCTTTAAGATTCCTGGATCTATCAGGCAATTCCATGAATTCTACTATTCCTCCCTGGTTCAACAACTTCAGCAAGCTCGAGCATATCGATATGAGGGCAAATCATTTGAAAGGCGCATTTCCGAGGACACTCTTTGATAATAATCAACAACTTTCCTTTCTCGATGTGTCTCATAATTTTCTAAGCGGTAAAATTCTGAAAAACTTCAGCAGTCTCTACAAGTTGCATGAATTAAGGTTGGCATCTAATAACTTTGATGGAGATGTTGGGAGCATCATCCATGCTTTGGAGTCGGCACAAAGTAACCTGAGGATTTGTGATTTCACTGCCAATAATTTCAGTGGTTTTCTACCAAGCCAATTGGAGAGTTTCAAAGATCTCGAGTACCTAAGTCTGTCACAAAACTCGATTTGGGGACCTATTCCAGTAACTCTGGGGGAGCTATCATCTCTAACAAAGTTGGATCTCAGCCACAACAAATTGAGTGGGAACATCCCGGGAAGTATTGGGCGACTATCTAATCTTGAGGTGTTGGACATAACAAATAATTCTTTAAACGGAGTTGTTAGTGAATCGCACTTTGCTAATCTCACGAGCCTGACCTATTTGTCCATTTCGTCTAATGAACTTGTTTTAAGTTTTGATCCCGCCTGGGTTCCTCCATTCCAAGTTCAATGGATTGACATGTCAGGTTGTGATGTGGGACCGAAATTTCCATTGTGGCTTCAAACACAGAGGAATATTTCATACTTGTACATGCGCAATGCAAACATCTCAGATGAAGTTCCCAATTGGCTTTCCGACATTTTACTTAACGCTATAGTGCTTGATCTCACTAACAATATGCTCAAAGGCCCCATTTCCAGAATGGACGGAAACAAGATGCAACTGTTACGATTTCTGATTCTTTCTGGTAACAGTCTCAGCGGCAGCATACCGAATTCGCTATGTGCAATGGGGAACCTATTATATCTGGATCTGTCAAAGAACCAACTATCTGGGACACTACCCTTATGTCTGAAAAAGTTGGAAGCACTACAATGGATTCTTCTGGGTGACAACAGGTTAAGTGGTCAGATCACTAACTCTTTCTGCCATTTGAAGCAATTACAAGTTCTGATCCTGCATAGAAATGGCTTCGACAAAGTGCTTCCCAAATGTTTGTCAAACCTAACTTACCTGCTGTTCCTTGATCTAAGTGATAATGACTTCACTGGTGAAATTCCTCCATTTGGACAACACTCTCAATTATTAGCCATGATCGATCTTGAGAAGAATAGTTTCACCGGAAGCATTCCCTCTCAACTCTGTCAACTTAGTTCTCTCCATTTTTTAAGCCTAGCACAGAACAACATTTCCGGAAGCATTCCTCTGTGTTTTAATGGATTGTTGTCTATGGTTGGAGATGTCTATGATAATCCCTATTGGCTGGATATGCCATCAATCAACGTCCTAGTTAATACAAAGGGAACTAGCCAAATGTATGGCAAGACACTGCAATTCTTCTATTCCATTGACCTTTCTGCAAACAATTTAAATGGCAAAATACCAGAAGAGTTGACTAAGCTCATTGAACTTCAAAATTTGAACCTCTCTCAAAACAATTTGAGTGGGAAAATCCCTTCAAACATTGGCGACCTCAAAAACTTAGAATCCCTTGACCTATCCAACAACGGAATTTCTGGTAGAATCCCTCCTAGCATATCCAGCTTAGACTTTCTAAGTTGTCTCGATCTCTCATTCAATAATTTATCAGGCCCTATTCCTTCAAGCAGTCATCTGCGTACTGTGGATGATGAATTTGTGTATCGCGGAAATGACAGACTCTGTGGAGCTCCTCTTTCAAAAGTTTGCCCTGGAGATGAGCAACATCCTAATATCGATGGACAAGATGGTGATTTTCGAAATGGAGGCGAACCTAATGAAGGCAATCTGGACATCCATAATTGGTTCTATGCGGGCCTGGGACCAGGATTCACAATTGGATTCTTGGGATTTTGTAGTGCATTGCATTTCAAGCAGTCTTGGAGGATATCTTACTTTCAAGCAATGGATAGGATCATCGGAAAGCTAATGATATCAAGAACGATCACCGCCCTTCAATTCAAAAGAGCTTTTCAGGTACGCACTTGTAGGAACTACTTAGGAATCTCTCTCTCTCTCTCTCTCTCTCTCTAATTAATAAGCACACTAACACTTGCTCTTAGTTATTCAACACATGATTCCATACATGAAATTTAAACTTCTTTGATCTTCTTGTCGTCGACATGTAAATTTTTTATTATGTATATGACATGTTGTAGGAAAGGTGATTACCAAAAGGTGATTACCAAATATGGGCCTCAAGCATGACCCCTGGCATGAAGCAACGTTCGTGAGAGTTGAAGAAACTTGTCAAATTCGAAAGAGGTACATCTGTGCCATAAACTTAGAAGTTCCTATCTTCATGATCATATACATTGTATCAGTTGCTTATGTATGTAACGAACTCTTTTTATTATATAAAAGCTAGCAAAAGTCTCAGACATGATGACAAAGCCATTTGCCAAACCCTTCTGCAATGCTACAACTATTACAGATATGATGTCCTAATTCTAAGCCTATCATCTCTTTGTCAAAAAGTTTCTGTAATATGATCCCAATCATATAGCATGAAAACATAACATTTCTCTCTTAGGTGCATGGTACAAATTTCAACACCAACAGTTTGAAAAAACTTCATCAAAGATTTGATACGTAATGAAGACTTGTTACTGATTCACGCGTCAGCTGCTGCTTATTCAAGTGGGAAAGAAAAGATTGCGGAAAAACTGGCCGACAATGCAATGTGACGCTTCCCTCACTTGCCTCCCCCCCCAACTACTGCATGAATCTCATCCCTAGCTGATTCGCAGAATTCTGGCCTTTTTGCAATGGCTGTTCTCTTCTCCTTGAGAGCGGTTTCTCATCTAATATTGCACCTGGTTGTTCCCTCTGCATACTTTGCGAAATCAGTTCTAATGTAGTAAATTTCAACAAATACAACATCATCTGAATTGGTAGATAGCATGACAAGAATTACTGCAACAACTTTTACTAGAGCTTATATTGTCACTTTCTATTGGTCATCTGAATTGGTAGAAAGCTTAACAAGGATGATTATAGCAACCTCATCCTTGTATCGTCCTTTTACGTTATATTCAATATAACTTCAATTCGAAGCGTATCAATTCCTTGCAATTTACATTTTCTTGCGGTTAGATTGGTGTAGTTTTATTACTCCATCTAAAGCCCCATTTGTGCTCTTTCTGCTCGAGGATGGAGCCATGGAACAGTCTCGATCGCTCTTCAAAGAACTCAACGTGTAATCATATCGAAAATATAAATGCAAATGATCTCCTTTCTCCCCTTGTCCCTCACTCGACTGGAGATCCATTGCGGTAGACATGCCTTCATTGTTTCCAATAAATTATTTCGTACTATGTTAATGATAAAGTAGAAGGACACAATCATATCATTCAGTATATATGTAAATAGTGAAATGTAGACAATAAGTGAAAAAAGAACGTACGTGGACGTGTATTTTATGTTAGAAGAACGAATATTTTGTTAATAGGGGTATGACATTAATAAGTCAGTCAAAATGTGTACTCCAATGCTAAAATTCTATCGTAATGTGAACTCTCTCTTTTGGCCACTATAAAAATGGGAACTAAGATAACCTGTGCTCAGGGAGGACAATTGAGCAAAATTCATTAAAACCCTAATGCAGGAATACTGCCTTTCCTACGACTATTGCCTACTTACATCAAGTGAATACCATGAAGTCCTTTTCTTCCCTTTTTTTTTTCTTCTTTTTGGGTGGCCGGTCAGGATGCCGGCCATGACAATACCAAGCTGATTGAGTTATCATTAGATTGATTTGTTGATGTTGATGTTGATTACGGGAAAAATGATACATGTAATCCCTGAATTTTTATTTGTTCAATTTGATCTCTGAGCTGTAACTCAATATGTAACGCGGTCCCTAAACTTTTAATTTATTTAATAAGATCCTTAAACTTTTTGTACATATTCAATTTGATCCATAAATTATATGAAAATGTTCAATGTTGTCTTTGATCTTGAATAATGGAAGAACGATAAGGACATTTGTATATTGCTAAGAACTATATTAAACATGTACCAAAAATTCAAGGATTACATTAAACAAATAAAAAGTTTAGGGATCACATTAAACAAATAAAAAATTCAGCAATCAAATTGCACATTGGGCAAAATTTCAAGAATTATTTGTCTCATCATCCCTTATTTACGTGCGAATAAGAAATAAAAATAGTCTTGGATCCAATATCCATTTTCCTTGAGTTGACCATTTTCATCATTGGCATCAAATGTGTTCTTTAACTCCATTCACAAATCTCCCACTTTTAGTGGTCGAATTATATAGATATAGTTTGACATGAATTGATTATAAGCTTGGTTTCGGCAATGCATACCAAATCTGTGCATGTTGCTTTCATCATCTTATCGCCCTTCACGTGAGGGAAGACGGTTTTCATATCGAAAAATATTATGTGCACCATACTTCTTCGACTTTAACTTTTTAAAATCAACACGTTCAATTGTGTCGGTATTAATTTTGTCATCTTCCCTTCTCAAAGAAAGAAAGGGCGTAGATTTTACCGAATCACTCGTATAAATTTACAACACAAAACTATGGAGGGTTTAGATACATAATTGGATTGATGTTACGATCGAAGCAATCTGGCGTCGTGTTCCTTGATCGGCTGCTCAATGAAGAGAAAGGATGAGAACATCTTAGGACTTGACTGGTGACACCTAAACTTTGGTTGAATATTTAGGATTGAATTATATGGGAAATTAGGTACCTATTCAGCCCTAACAAAAAGGAGTTTTACATCACATATGAATTAATATTATTTGTATCAATTAAATTTTATTTTTCCTTATTTTACTGCATTTCGGATAGATAGAAAATTTTTTTTAAAAAATTATTATTACTAATTTATTTATTTATTTTTAAAGGAAGAAAACGTTGGCTTTGGGGGCTGGGCCTGACTCCAACCCCTTTTATCGTTTCCGCGCGGGCCCAGGGCCCATCTCACCCCTTGCTCGCTGAAATCCTCGGCCTGCAGGACCCTGCCCTGCCGCCTCGTCCGGAGGAAGCGGCGGTCGAAGCGGAGGTCGCTGTCGGGAGATTGCCCTGACGAAGGGGGCGACGTTGGGGACTGCGGATTTTACGGCGGCGACCCGTTTGGCGGGGGTTTCGGCCCTAGCGGCGGCGGGGGAGGAGGAGAAGGCGGCGGATGGAATTTCGGAGGGCCGAATTAGGAGGACGATTCGTCGTCGCGGTTCGGTCCCGGTTCCGGCTTCGCGCTCGACTTTGTATATGAGGTCATGTCTTGGATTGCGCTGTCGAACTGCGTGCATTTCGCCTTCAAGAAAATGCTGAGGAGTTTAGCGGTGGAGGGAGTTGGTGATGCGGCGAGGGAGAAGGTTCCCATTAGATTGACGACAATGTGTTAACTTGGTAATGCTATATTTGTTAAGGTTCGATCGGTGGATGATATTGGGTTGTCTGTGCCGTCGGGGCAACGTGAATATTAGAATTTCATGATTCAGTGTACATAAGGTATTTATGGATATAAGCTTATATACCATGTAACTGGCCAGAAAAAATGTAAATGTTTCGATGAAGTGTTCTTCGTCGGCGAATTGACTGATCAAGGGTTTCATGTGTTCCTCACCTGTTTTCGTTGTTTTAGTTCTTTATGGTTATGGTGATGCTTCAATTTGTTACAAGTGCTATCTAGATCATGCCTTCATACTTCATTGGCAAATCTGACTTTTATACTTGCACCGGAGCCACCTTGTAAAGAGGGAGGGAGGGAGGATTGGTAAATGACAAGAACAGGATGCTACGCTATGAACATTTTCAACAATAAATTCAATAAAGGGAATGATTGTCAAGCTTCTGGTCATGCCCTTTTCTGTTGAATGTGCAGTGTGATTCTCTTTTTGTCTCAATTCTGAAGAGTGTGTCTTTGTTCTTTGTATCTCTCTCTCTCTTCCTATGTTTTGAGTGCTTCCATAAAGCAAGCAGAAGTAATCCATTCGATGTCTCTGAAAGCTGAGTCAATTAGCCCTTTTCGTCATTTAACTTAGAGAGGATTGATAGGAAAATTATAGGCCGCTTCTTTTCAACCAGTTTCCCTGTATTGTGACTTTTGAGTTTGACTTTTGACAGCGTTTCTTCAGTAACTAAGATATGTCCCGTTGCTTAAACAGTAGCTAATTTACGGAGAGGGAACTTATTCCTCTGCAGCTCCGCTGCCAATAGTGTGTTTTCCTGAAATATCCTGTGGCTTGTAATTGTGAAGGAACTGAGCTTGAGTCTCAAAGGCTTTCTTGGTCTTGGTCACAGGATAGAGTGCAAGTTTAATCATTGTCGCTGAAGCATAAAAAGTTAGCAGTGGTTTTGGCATTGATTGTTTATTTTTTATTCAATTTACCTTCGTTGAGCCCATCACAGATTACATGAGAAAGTTATTTTGAAAAATACTGTTTGACCGCCCTCTTATGAGAGTGGTCACTTTTAGTCTTTGGCATGGATTGTTAGTTTTCCGATTTGCCTTTGATGGCATCGCCTCTTTGTCGGTCATTTTTGGGGATTTACATAATCCATGTGTTTTCTTCTTATTAATGCCAATTACTAGATTTATGTTATTTACCTGAGGGGGTCTTTTGGTACTCTGCTCGGTCGAGAGCTGCAGTAAAGGCCTTGTTCAAGTGGGAGAGGAGGCGAAGGATTGTAATAAGCACTCGGCATCATCATTCTGAAAAACCAACGTGTTGGTCATATATTACGAAAAGAAATCGGATGTTGCCATCAAAAGGGGGAAATTCTCCCAGTGGCATGGTCCCTATGGATGCAATTGATTTCTGAGCAAGTTGTAATTTCCAAGTTGTAAGAATGGTGATTCTGTCTCAAAGAGAATGAGCTGACTCAGCTGACATGAACCCATTTTTATCTTGTTTTTGGTTTTCTGATATTTGCCTATTCTACAGCATCTGTACTGCAGGAGCACGGCGGTGAATGATAATGATTGCATTAGGAGTGACCATTTTCATCGTTGGCATCAAATGTGTTCTTTAACTCCATTCACAAATCTCCCACTTTTAGTGGTCGAATTATATAGATATAATTTGACATGAATTGATTATAAGCTTGGTTTCGGCAATGCATACCAAATCTGTGCACGTTGCTTTCATCATCTTATCGCCCTTCACATGAGGGAAAACGGTTTTCATATCGAAAAATATTATGTGCACCATACTTCTTTGACTTTAACTTTTTTAAAATAAATAGCAACACATCCGATTTTATCGGTATTAATTTTTTCATGTTCCCTTCTTGAAGAAAGAAAGGGCATAAATTTTACCGAATCGCATGTATAAATTTACGACACCAAACTATAGAGGTTTTAGATACATAATTGGATTGACATTGCAATTGGGGCAATCTAGCATAGTGTTCCTTGATCAGCTGCTCAATGAAGAGAGCAGCTGAAGAGAAAGGATGAGAACATTTTAGGACTTGATTGTTGACACCTAAATTTTGATTAAATATTTAGGATTAATTTGTATGGAAAATTAGGTACCAATTCGGCCTTAACAAAAGGATTTTCACATCACATATGCATTAATATTATTTGTATCAATTAAATTATATTTTTCCTTATTTTACTGCATTTCGGATAGATAGAAATTTTTTTAAAAAATTATTATTACAGATTATTTTTTTTTAAGAAAAAAAAAAAGAAGAAGAAAACGTTGGCTTTGGGGCTAGGCCTGCCCCCAGCCCCTTTTCTCGTTTCCGCGCGGGCCCAGGGCCCATCTCACCCCTAGCTCGCTGACTTCGCGGCCGGGCCCTCTCCTTCTTCTTCCTCCTTCCTTCCTCGCGCTGCACACCACGCGCGTAGGTCGACCTCCGGCAGAGAAGGAGGGTAGACGGGCGACAGGGGGACGCCTCGCAGGCGCCATCGATGCCGCCGAACGGAGCAGCGTGAGATCCGGCGAGAAACGGAATGGAAGGGGACGTCTTAGCGGGCGCCTTCAATGCCGAGCAGGCGTCCGCGGAGAAGACAGCATGGGACGCCGGTTCGGCCACACCAGGGCCGGTCGGCGTTGCCAAGGACCGGCGGCCGAAACCCCGTCGACCGGACCCTCCAGCCTATAAATAGGACCTTCTGGAGCTTGGTGAAGGCTTTAAGGAGGAGAGAGAGAGATGCACCGAGAGAGAAAGAGTGGGGGTTTGGGTGAGATCGAGAGGCCGAGAGAGACGGAGATCGCAGCGAGATGGCTTTAGCCAACCTCGGCCGCGCGCGAGCTCCGCCCGACGACCCCCGCCCGACAACCTCGCTCAGCCGACGCCCTCGATTCAAGCCGGCAAGCCCCCGACCCTATTTTGCCCTCCTTTCGGGCACGTTGGGCCGGAGCTCGCGGCCGTCCGGCTCGCGCTAACTCCGGCCCCGACCGTCCTTGCTTCGGCTGCTGTGTGGTCGTCGCTTCTTTGCTGAGGGTCCCGACGCAGATTCCGGTCCCGTTCGAGCCAAGAACCCCTCGTTCCAGTGCGCGCTCCACTTGTTCGACGAAATGCCCCAACGAGAGTTGGTTTTAGTTTCGTCGTTTCAGCCCGGTATCGAGCCGCCCGGGCGTCATCCTGTCGAGTCGAATTCCTCACGAGATGGTTGGTGTCCCGAGTGTTGGCCGTTCGGTCATTTCGAGCTTGTTCACCGACGTCGCCTTTTTCGGTTTGTGTTCAGCCGAGGATGCCGGTGGTGTTCATGCTGGCCGAGGGACGGCAGCCCCAGGCGGAGGTCAGACCCTCGACCTGGGCCGGCCGAGGCGGCACCAGAGAGGACGTGTAGGTTGGCCGAGGCGAGCGGCGCCGCTCGTCTCGGCCATACCCGTCGACGCAGCAAGGAGCTGGGCAAAAGGCGCGAGTCGGGTCGGCCGGTTTGGTTCGCGGGTTTGACCGACCTGGTTCTTTTTGGTTTTCGGGCTAGGGTTTTTCTTTGATGGGCCGGTTTTGGCTTAGTTTAAATTGTGGGTGCTTACTTAGGTCGGTTTTTATTGCCGCCTAAGAAGACCAACACCGACACGCGACACGATACGATACTTTCCGACACGTCGTTTTTCAAAAATAGAGAATTCCGACACGTTGGGACACGGTGTATATTAATTATATATTTTTATATATACATAATAATTATCATTTTTATGATTATTTGAATCAAATGAATTTGAATCAAATTTATAAATAATTAATTAATTAAAAAGCCTAGAATGAATTTACGCTAAAAACATTAATCCGCCATTTATTAATATCATTCATTATTTCAATTTGACAAATTCAACTCTATTTCAATAATTCATAAAACTTGGAGAAAAAAACAAGTGATCCATATTCTGACTCGCATGTTAGATATGTTGGAAGAGGAAAAAAAAAAAACTTAAGGAGTGAATGTGTATCACGGGAAGTGGGAATCAAAAGAGAAGAGAATATTAGGTTTTTCTTCTTTCTCCATTTATTATTTTTATTATTGTGTTTTATTTTTCATATATATATATATATATATATATATTGACATCTCATTTATGAATTTTTAAAATTGACATCGATATCGAAATCACATGTTGGAAACTCGTATGTCAGAATTCTGACTCGAGTGTCGGAGAGTGTCAAGAAAGTTGATCAGATGTCGAATTTTTTAACACATGTTGACCGAGTGTCGAATAGTGTTAGAGAGTGTTAGACACGTGTCGAAGAGATCCGACACGATACGAAAAGTCTTGGAAAGTTTTAATGCTTCATAAGTTGCTGCAGGCCCTGTGCACGGAGTTACTTACACGGTGATCGCCTTGTTGACCGGGTGCACCTGTTGCTACTCCTGCTTCTTCCGCACCAAGATAAGACAGCAATACCAGCTGCAAGAGGATCCTTGCGCTGATTGATGAAGATGGCTTAGTCCATTACTGCTGCGAATACTGTGCTTTAACCCAGGAGTACGGCGAGCTTGAAAGGCGTGGATTCGACATGTCCATTGGCACGTTATTATCAATCAAAGCTTTTGACCATTGACTCTAATACTCCTGTCCAATACCCTGCAAAAGATTGTACTTAGGCAACGTGTTATGCTTTTAGCCACCCTCTAGTGATTGGCTGGTCTTGGCTCGGAAGGCATCTCCGGAACATGGCGGTCTTTCATCAAATTTGTAAATATGGACTTTGACTCGATCAAAGCCAAAAAAAAAAAAAACAAGAGGAAGTTGACTGAGTCAACAAAAACAAGGAATAATGGACAGCTTCAGTTTTTAAAGACGGGCCGAGACTCACACAAACGGAAAGAAAAGGATAGAGGAAAAGGGAATTTGCGCGTTCATACCACAAACGCTTCGCCAAGCTAATTTGACTTCATATCGTAACGTCTGGTAGGTGCTTGCGCCCTTCGTTTATCTAATCATAGTAGTTTTCAAAATTATGGCTCAAAGTTAAAGTTTAGTGAAAATCGAGACGCAAAGTTCGATTCTTGAGCTATGGAGCTTTGGGATGTCATGGAAAATATAAATTATGTCGTTGTAGAGCCATGAGATTTCATGGAGGTTGATTTGAAGTAACGGTTTAGTCGAAGCGAAATTTTAGAGTTTCGCATTCAAGTTTCACATTGCGAATAGCTTGATAATCACTTTGCGCATGTGATTTGTTAGTACATATAAGTTATTTTGTTAGCATTTAGGCATAGATTAACTATTTTGTAGTTGAGGTAGCGTTTTACTCGATTTTAACGTTATTTCTCAATTATTTGATAAAATCGCAAATTTGACAATTTGAGTAACATTTGCTATTTGGTTGTACGCGTTTTGAGATAAGTGGTGCTATCAATTCTATCTATGAATCTGTAAACTCACGTCTTAAAAGCAATGGAGATTTAATGTATTTTGAGCTATTAATAAATATATTTGTTGCATAAAATTCGAATGATAGCCGTGTCATTCCCTTTTTCTATTAGGATTCGAGGTGTAATAGCATTGATCAACAGTGATGGCCAAATCAAATAAGTAGGAAATGAGTAATGTCCTTTTCTTGATGAAATTCAATCAAGACCTTCCCAAGACCCATGTCACCATAAAACGGAGGAAGTACACTGCATTTCCTAATCCCATATTATCGAAAGCAATGGCATCAGCCCCTGCCTTTGCACCCCTCATATTGTGGACTCTTCTCATGTTTCAATCATTTGAGTTTGGCCATTCTGAAGCTTTCGCCAATGTGAGCTGCTTTGGTACAGAGAGAGAAGCTCTCTTGAAATTTAGGCAAGGTGTCATCGACCATTCTAAACGCTTGTCATTGTGGACTAGCAAGGACTGTTGTGAGTGGAAAGGAGTCGAATGCAACAAAAAGACTGGCCGTGTTTTCAAACTCGATCTTCGTAATCCATGCTTTGAGACCACCCCCGACGGATATTGTCTAGAAAAGAGCAGCTTGGCAAGTAAAATCCATGCATCTTTGGCTGAACTGAAGCATTTGAAGTATCTAGACCTTAGCCTCAACAATCTTTCCAAGCAAAAAATCCCCCAATTCTTTGGTACTCTCCAGAGACTAGAGTATCTTAATCTATCATCCGCAGGTTTTGATGGAAACATACCTCATCACCTCGGTAACCTATCCAACTTGCAATATCTGGATCTTGCCAGTGAGTTTGGCGAGGGTTATTTAACAAGTGATAACCTTCAATGGGTGTCGAAATTATCTTCCTTGAAATACTTTCACCTCGCTGTCATTGACCTTAGGAAAGCCAAAGATTGGTTTAGTTCCATTAATATGCTTTCTTCACTGCAATCTTTGCAGTTGAAGTATTGTTCTCTCGAAAAACTTCCTCACTCTCTATCCGTCAACTTCACTTCTTTAAGATTTATGGATCTATCAAGCAATTCCATAAATTCTACTATTCCTCCCTGGTTCTACAATTGTAGCAAGCTCGATCATATCGATTTGCAAGAAAATCATTTGAAAGGCACATTTCCCAGGACACTCTTTGATAATAATCAACGACTTTCCTTTCTTGATGTGTCTTTTAATTTGCTAGAAGGTGAAATTCTGAAAAACTTCAGCAGTCTCTACAAGTTGCGTGTATTAAGGTTGGCGTATAATAACTTTGATGGAGATGTTGGGAGCATCATCCATGGTCCTTTGGAGTCGGCACAAAGTGACTTGAGGATTTGTGATTTCAGTTGCAATAATTTCAGTGGCCATAAACCAAACCAATTTGGAAGTTTTAGGGATCTCGAGTACCTAAGTCTGTCAGAAAACTCAATTTCAGGACCTATTCCGGTAACTTTGGGGGAGCTATCATCTCTAAGAGGGTTGGATCTCAGCCACAACAAATTGAGTGGAAACATCCCAGAAAGTATTGGACGACTATCTAGACTAGAGAGTTTTTCCGTATCATATAATTCATTGGATGGAGTTGTTGGTGAATTGCTCTTTGCAAATCTCACGAGCCTGACCGCTTTGGGCATTTCGTCTAATGAACTTGTTTTAAGTTTTGATCCCGCCTGGGTTCCTCCATTCCAACTTCTAAGTATTGACGTGTCAAATTTGTATGTGGGACCGAAATTTCCATTGTGGCTTCGAACACAGAGGAATATTTCACTCTTGTACATGTCCAATGCAAGCATCTCAGATGAAGTTCCCAATTGGCTTTCCGACATTTTACTTAACGTTAATTGCCTTGATCTCAGTAACAATATGCTCAGAGGCCCCATTTCCAGAATGGACGGAAACAAGATGCCACTGTTAGAAGGTCTTTATCTTTCTGGTAACAATCTCAGTGGCAGCATACCGAATTCTTTATTGGAGATGGAGAGCCTATATCAGCTTGATCTGTCAAAGAACCAACTATCCGGGACACTACCCTCTCTAAGCCCCAGTTCCAGAATGGACGGACACAAGATGCCACAGTTAAGCTATCTGTTTCTTTCTAGTAACAGTCTCAGCGGCAGCATACCAAATTCACTATGTGTGATGGAGAACCTATATCTTCTTGATCTGTCAAAGAACCAACTATCCGGGAAACTACCCTTATGTCTGAAAAAGTTGAAAGAATTGGAAGTGATTTTGCTGAGTGACAACAGATTAAGAGGTCAGGTTACTAACTCTTTCTGCCATTTTAAGCAATTAAGAGTTCTGAACCTGCATAAAAATGGCTTCGACAAAGTGCTTCCCCAATTTTTGTCAAACCTAACTGAACTTATGTTCCTTGATCTAAGTGATAATGACTTCACTGGTGAAATTCCTCCATTTGGACGACATATTCAAGAATTAGCCATCATCGATCTTGAGAAGAATAGTTTCACCGGAGGCATTCCCACGCAACTCTGCCAACTTCCTTCTCTTCAGTTTTTAAGCCTAGCACGGAACAACATTTCCGGAAGCATTCCGCTGTGTTTTAATGGATCGTTATCCATAGTTGAAGGCATCAATTATTTGCACCCTAGGAGATATATGACATTATTTTCTTGGTCAAATCCGACATTTTTTTACGTCATGGTTAATACAAAGGGAACTAGCCGATTATATGGCAAGACACTCCGATTCTTCTATTCCATTGACTTGTCCGCAAACAATTTAAATGGCGAAATACCAAAAAAATTGACTAGGCTTGTCCAACTGCAGAATTTGAACCTCTCTCGAAACAATTTGAGTGGGAAAATCCCTTCAAACATTGGTGACCTCAAAAACTTAGAATCCCTTGACCTATCCAACAACAAGATTTCGGGTGGAATCCCTCCTAGCATATCCAGTTTGGACTTTCTAAGTTATCTCAATCTCTCATTCAATAATTTATCAGGCCCTATTCCTTCAGGCATTCATTTGCATACCGTAGATGATGAATCTGTGTATCAAGGTAATGGTAGACTTTGTGGAGCTCCTCTTTTGAAAGTTTGCCCTGGAGATGAGCAACATCCTGATATCGATGGACAAGATGGTGATTCTCAGAAAGGAGGTGAACCTAATGAAGGCAATCTAGACGCCCATAATTGGTTCTATGCGGGCCTGGGACCGGGATTCACAATTGGATTCTTGGGATTTTGTAGTGCATTGCATTTCAAGCAGTCTTGGAGGATATCTTACTTTCAAGCAATAGATAGCATCATCGAAAAGCTAATGATACGAAGGACGATTACCACGCTTCTGTTCAAAAGAGCTTTTTAGGTACGCACTTGTAGGACTACTTAGGAATCTCTCTCACACCACGCTTCTATTCAAAAGAGCTTTTCAGGTCTCTCTCTCTCTCTCTCTCTCTCTCTCTCTCTCTATACTTAGTAAGCTCACAAACACATGCCCTCAGTTATTCAATACATGATTCCACGCTGACCTTAGTATGAAAGCTAAGCAACTTCTTTGATCTTCTTGGTAAAGTTCTGATTATTTATACGACATGTTGTAGGAGAGGTGATTATCAAATACGGGCCTCAGGCACGACCCCCTACATGAAGCAGCATTCATGAGAGTTGATGAAACTTGTCGATTTGGAAGACGTACATCTGTCTCATAAACTTAGAAGTTCTTCTCTTCATGATCATATACATTGTATCAGTAGCTTGTAACGAACTCTTTGTATTATATAAAAGCTAGCAAAAGTCTCAGACATGATAACAAAGCCATTTCCTAAACCCTTCTGCAATGCTACAACTATTACAGATATGATGTCCTAATTCTAAGGCTATCATCTCTTTGTCAAAAAGTTTCTGTAATATGATCCCAATCATATAATATGAAAACATAACATTTCTCTCTTAGGTGCATGGTACAAATTTCAACACCAACAGTTTGAAAAAACTTCATCAAAGATCTGATACATAACGAAGACTTGTTGCTGATTCACGCGTCAGCTGCTGCTAATTCAAGTGGGAAAAAAAGATTGCCGAAAACTGGACGATAATGCAATGTGACGCTTCCCTCACTTCCCCCCCATTGCATCAATCTCATCCCTAGCTGACTCGGAGAATTCTGGCCTTTTTGCAATGGCTGTTCTCTTCTCCATGAGAGCGGTTTTTCATCTAATATTGCCCCTTTGTTCCCTCTGCATACTTTGCGAAATCAGTTCCAATGTAGTAAATTTCAACAAATACAACATCTGAATTGGTAGATAGCATGACAAGAATGACCACAGCAACTTTTACTCGAGCTTACACTGTCACTTTCTTTTGGTCATCTGAATTGGCAGAAAGCTTAACAAGAATGATTATTGCAACCTTATCCTTGTATCGTCCTTTTACGTTATATTCAATATAACTTCAATTCGGAGCGTATCAATTCCTTGCGATTTACATTTTCTCGCGGTTAGATTGGCCTAGTTTCATTACTCCATCTAAAGCCCCATTTGTGCTCTTTCTGCTCGAGGATGGAGCCGTGGAACAGTCTCGATCGCTCTTCAAAGAACTCAACGTGTGATGATATCTAAAATATAAATGCAAATGATCTCCTTTCTCCCCTTGTCCCTCACTCGAGTGGAGATCCATCGCGGTAGACATGCCTTCATTGCTTCCAATTAATTATTTCGTACTATGTTAATGATAAAGTAGAAGGACACAATCATATCATTCGGTATATATGTAAATAGTGAAATGTAGACAATAAGTGAAAAAAGAACGTACGCGGACGTGTATTTTATGTTAGAAGAACGAATATTTTGTTAATAGGGGTATGACATTAATAAAGTCAGTCAAAATGTGTACTCCAATGATAAAATTCTAACGTAATGTGAACTCTCTCTTTTGGCCACTATAAAAATGGGAACTAAGATAACCTGAGCTCAGGGAGGACAATTGAGCAAATTTCATTAAAACCCTCAGGAATACTGCCCTTCCTACAACTATTGCCTACTTACATCAAGTGAATACCATGAAGTCCTTTTCTTTCCTTTTTCTTTTTTCTTCTTTTTGGGTGGCCGGTCAGGATGCCGGCCATGACAATACCAAGCTTATTGAGTTATCATTAGATTGATTTGTTGATGTTGATGTTGATTACGGGAAAAATGATACAAATAATCCCTGAATTTTTAATCTGTTTAATTTGATCTCTGAACTGTAACCCAGTATGCAATGCGGTCTCTGAACTTTAAATTTATTCAATAAGATCCTTGAACTTTTTGTACATATTTAATTTGATCCATAAATTATATGAAAATGTTCAATGTTGTCTTTGATCTTGAATAATGGAAGAACAATAAGGACATTTGTATATTGCTAAGAACTACATTCAACATGTACCAAAAGTTCAAGGATTACATTAAACAAATAAAAAGTTTATGGATCACATTAAACAAATAAAAAATTCAGCGATCAAATTGCACATTGGGCAAAATTTCAAGAATCATTTGCATCATTATCCCTTATTTACGTGCGAATAAGAAATAAAAATAGTCTGGATCCAATATCCATTTTCCTTGAGTTGACCATTTTCATCGTTGGCATCAAATGTGTTCTTTAACTCCATTCACAAATCTCCCACTTTTAGTGGTCGAATTATATAGATATAGTTTGACATGAATCGATTATAAGCTTGGTTTCGGCAATGCATACCAAATCTGTGCACGTTGCTTTCATCATCTTATCGCCCTTCACGTGAGGGAAGACGGTTTTCATATCGAAAAATATTATGTGCACCATACTTCTTCCACTTTAACTTTTTAAAATCAACACGTTCAATTGTGTCGGTATTAATTTTGTCATCTTCCCTTCTCAAAGAAAGAAAGGGCGTAGATTTTACCGAATCACATGTATAAATTTACAACACAAAACTATGGAGGGTTTAGATACATAATTGGATTGATGTTACGATCGAAGCAATCTGGCGTCGTGTTCCTTGATCAGCTGCTCAATGAAGAGAAAGGATGAGAACATCTTAGGACTTGACTGGTGACACCTAAACTTTGATTGAATATTTAGGATTGAATTATATGGGAAATTAGGTACCAATTCAGCCCTAACAAAAAGGAGTTTTACATCACATATGCATTAATATTATTTGTATCAATTAAATTTTATTTTTCCTTATTTTACTGCATTTCGGATAGATAGAAATTTTTTTTTAAAAAAATTATTATTACTAATTAATTTTTTTTTTTAAAGGAAGAAAACGTTGGCTTTGGGGGCTGGGCCTGACTCCAGCCCCTTTTCTCGTTTCCGCGCGGGCCCAGGGCCCATCTCACCCCTTGCTCGCTGAAATCCTCGGCCTGCAGGACCCTGCCCCGCCGCCTCGTCCGAAGGAAGCGGCAGTCGCTGTCGGGAGATTGCCCCGACGAAGGGGGCGACGTTGGGGACTGCGGATTTTACGGCGGCGACCCGTTTGGCAGGGGTTTCGGCCCTAGCGGCGACGGCAGCGGCGGCGGCGGATGGAAATTCGGAGGGCCGAATTGGGAGGACGATTCGTCGTCGCGGTTCGGTCCCGGTTCCGGCTTCGCGCTCGACTTTGTATATGAGGTCATGTGCTGGATTGCGCTGTCGCATTGCGTGCATTTCGCCTTTAAGAAAATGCTGAGGAGTTTAGCGGTGGAGGGAGTTGGTGATGCCGCGAGGGAGAAGGTTCCCATTAGATTGACGACAATGTGTTAACTTGGTAATGCTATATTTGTTAAGGTTCGCTCGGTGGATGATATTGGGTTGTCTGTGCCGTCGGGGCAACGTGAATATTAGAATTTCATGATTCAGTGTACATAACGTATTTATGGATATAAGCTTATATACCATGTAACTGGCCAGAAAAGTGTAAATGTTTCGATGAAGTGTTCTTCGTCGGTGAATTGACTGATCAAGGGTTTCATGTGTTCCTTCCAAGAAATTGCTTGATGCAACTGGGATTCTTAATCTAGTCTCTTCATATTTCGCTCTGGTTTTTTCAACCTGTGCACTCTGTATGAATATTATTTAATATCGTGTCTTGAAAGCAATGTCTTTTTTAATGCTTTGGACCTTGAGGGACTGTTGCGGTCAGCTGTCGATCCCTCAATGGCAATGTTGTTGTCAATGGACTCCCTAACCACTCTAAACCAGACCCATCTCCCTTTCAGGGTCTCCTTATGTGTCTCATTATTTGCTTTCTCTCTTAAATAGAAGGTAAAGTGCCCAGGGGAAAATAGATCTCTCCCACAAAAAATGAAAAGAGCATTGAATCTCTTAGCTGTTGGTGTAGTCCGAAGCTGTCTAGATCAATGGGGAGAGGATTGAGGTAAAATGGATGATGCTTTATTAAGCCTTGTCAAAAGCGTGCATGTCAAAGCTGATGGTTTTGTTCAAGAAAAGCTCAGAGGATCTGTATACTGCAATTGGAAAATTATTTGTTGCCAATCGTGAACAAAATGATCTTCCTTGTTATTTTCCATAAGACAGCTGACTTTTTGGAGATTTAGGTGCCCTAACTTGAAGCAAGATTAGTCTTCATCCCTGAACATGAGATTTGTTCACAACTCATTAGAGTCTTGGTATGTTAGTACTCTTCAATCACAGGTTGGTTTGGCCCACAGAGCAGTAGGGTTCCTTTTTCCTCACCTGTTTTCGTTGTTTTAGTTCTTAATGGTTATGGTGATGCTTCAATTTGTTGCAAGTGCTATCTAGATCGTGCCTTCATACTTCATTGGCAAATCTGACTTTTATACTTGCACCGGAGCCACCTTGTAAAGAGGGAGGGAGGATTGGTAAATGACAAGAACAGGATGCTACGCTATGAACATTTTCAACAATAAATTCAGAAAAGGGAATGATTGTCAAGCTTCTGGTCATGCCCTTTTTTGTTGAATGTGCAGTGTGATTCTCTTTTTGTCTCAATTCTGAAGAGTGTGTCTTTGTTCTTTGTATCTCTCTCTCTTCCTATGTTTTGAGTGCTTCCATAAAGCAAGCAGAAGTAATCCATTCGATGTCTCTGAAAGCTGAGTCAATTTGCCCTTTTGGTCATTTAACTTAGAGAGGATTGATAGGAATATTATAGGCTGCTTCTTTTCAACCAGTTTCCCTGTATTGTGACTTTTGAGTTTGACTTTTGACGGCGTTTCTTCAGTAACTAAGATATGTCCCGTTGCTTAAACAGTAGCAAATTTACGGAGAGGGAACTTATTCCTCTGCAGCTCCGCTGCCAATAGTGTGTTTTCCTGAAATATCCTGTGGCTTGTAATTGTGAAGGAACTGAGCTTGAGTCTCAAAGGCTTTCTTGGTCTTGGTCACAGGATAGAGTGCAAGTTTAATCATTGTCGCTGAAGCATAAAAAATTAGCAGTGGTTTTGGCATTGATTGTTTATTTTTTATTCAATTTACCTTCGTTGAGCCCATCACAGATTACATGAGAAAGTTATTTTGAAAAATACTGTTTGACCACCCTCTTATGAGAGTGGTCACTTTTAGTCTTTGGCATGGATTGTTAGTTTTCCGATTTGCCTTTGATGGCATCGCCTCTTTGTCGGCCATTTTTGGGGATTTACATAATCCATGTGTTTTCTTCTTATTAATGCCAATTACTAGATTTATGTTATTTACCTGAGGGGGTCTTTTGGTACTCTGCTCGGTCGAGAGCTGCAGTAAAGGCCTTGTTCAAGTGGGAGAGGAGGCGAAGGATTGTAATAAGCACTCGGCTCTTCTTAAAGGCTAAAGGCCGCATCATCATTCTGAAAAACCAACATGTTGGTCATATATTACGAAAAGAAATCGGATGTTGCCATCAAAAGGGGGAAATTCTACCAGTGGCATGGTCCCTATGGATGCAATTGATTTCTGGGCAAGTTGCAATTTCCAAGTTGTAAGAATGGTGATTCTGTCTCAAAGAGAATGAGCTGACTCAGCTGACATGAACCCATTTTTATCTTGTTTTCGGTTTTCTGATATTTGCCTATTCTACAGCATCTGTACTGCAGGAGCATGGCGAGGAATGATACCGATTGCATTAGGAGTGACCATTTTCATCGTTGGCATCAAATGTGTTCTTTAACTCCATTCACAAATCTCCCACTTTTAGTGGTCGAATTATATAGATATAGTTTGACATGAATTGATTATAAGCTTGGTTTCGGCAATGCATACCAAATCTGTGCACGTTGCTTTCATCATCTTATCGCTCTTCACATGAGGGAAAACGGTTTTCATATCGAAAAATATTATGTGCACCATACTTCTTTGACTTTAACTTTTTAAAATAAATAGCAACACATTCGATTCTATCGGTATTAATTTTGTCATCTTCCCTTCTCAAAGAAAGAAAGGGCATAAATTTAACCGAATCGCATGTATAAATTTATGACACCGAACTATAGAGGTTTTAGATACATAATTGGATTGACGTTGCAATCGGGGCAATCTAGCATCGTGTTCCTTGATCAGCTACTCAATGAAGAGAGCAGCTGAAGAGAAAGAATGAGAACATTTTAGGACTTGATTTATGACACCTAAATTTTGATTATATATTTAGGATTAATTTGTATGGAAAATTAGGTACCAATTCGGCCTTAACAAAAAGGATTTTCACATCACATATGCATTAATATTGTTTGTATCAATTAAATTATATTTTTCCTTATTTTACTGCATTTCGGATAGATAGAAATTTTTTTAAAAAATTATAATTACAAATTATCTTTTTTTAAAAAAAAAAAAAAGAAGAAGAAAACGTTGGCTTTGGGAGCTAGGCCTGACCCCAACCCCTTTTCTCGTTTCCGTGCGGGCCCAGGGCCCATCTCACCCCTAGCTCACTGACTTCGTGGCCGGGCCCTCTCCTTCTTCTTCCTCCTTCCTTCCTCGCGCTGCACACCACGCGCGCAGGACGACCTCCGGCTGAGAGAGGAGGGTAGACCGGCGACGGAGGGGACGTCTCGCGGGCCCCATCAATGCCGCCGAACGGAGCAGCGAGAGATCCGGCGAGAAACCCCGACGGAAGGGGACGTCTTGGCGGGCGCCTTCAATGCCGAGCAGGCGTCCGCGGAGAAGACAGCATGGGACGCCGGTTCGGCCACACCAGGGCCGGTCGGCGTTGCCGAGGACCGGCGCCGAAACCCCCCATCGATCGGACCCTCCAGCCTATAAATAGGACCTTCTGGAGCTCGGTGAAGGGGGGGTGAAAGTGAGGGAATTCGAGAGGGAGCTTTGGGGAGAGAGAGAGAGAGAGAGAGAGATGCCCCGAGAGAGAAAGAGTTTGGGGTTCGGGTGAGATCGAGAGGCCGAGAGGCCGAGAGGGCTTCAGCCGACCTCGGCCGCGCGTGAGCTCCGCCCGATGACCCTCGCCCGACCACCGCGCCTTGCCGACGCCCTCGATTCAAGCCGGCAAGCCCCCGACCCCGTTTTGCCCTCCTTTCGGGCACGTCGAGCCGGAGCTCGCGGCCGTCCGGCTCGCGCTAACTCCGGCCCCGACCGTCCTGGCTTCGGCTGCTGTGTGGTCGTCTCTTCTTTGCTGAGGGTCCCAACGCAGATTTCGGTTCCGTTCGAGCCAAGAACCCCTCGTTCCAGTGCGCGCTCCGCTTGTTCGACGGAATGCCCCAACGAGATCTGGTCTTAGTTTCGTCGTTTCGGGCCGGTATCGAGCCGCCTGGGCGTCGTCCCGTCGAGTCAAATTCCTCGCGAGAGAGTTGGTGTCCCGAGTGTTGGCCGTTCGGTCGTTTCGAGCCTGTTCGCCGACGTCGCCTTTTTCGGTTTGTGTTCAGCCGAGGATGCCGGCGGTGTTCATGCCGGCCGAAGGACGGCGGCCCCAGGCGGAGGTTAGACCTTCGACCTGGGCCGGCCGAAGCGACACCAGAGGGCGTGTGGCTCGGCCAAGGCGAGCGGCGCCGGCCGTCTCGGCCATCCCCGTCGACGCCGCAAGGAGCCGGGCGACGGGCGCCAGTGGGGTCAACCGGTTTGGTCGCGGGTTTGACCAACCCTGTTCTTTATGGTTTTCGGGCTAGGGTTTTTCTTTGATGGGCCGGTTTTGGTTTAGTTTAAATTGTGGGCTGAGCGTTTCTTTTAATTGAGTGGGCTTTGGATAGGAGATAAAACTGGGCTGGCTGAATCTGGGGTTAGCTTTGCTTCGGGCCGGGCCCCTTTTTCATTTCGCGAGCAGGCTAGTGGTTGGGGGACCGGACTGGGCTCGCGTATCACATCCAGTCCGGCCGCAGGATTGGCGACCTGGGTCGGTTCCGACCCATTTTTTTATAATCTTATCAATTCAGTCTTAAATTTTTTAATCTAACCAATTCAATTCTAAATATTTTAACAATTTGTCAATAAAGTCCATCAGGCTAATTATTGCCAAAAATTATTGACGTGAACGCCGAACATTTTACATGTTACCATCGGCATTGGGTGAGGTCCACGAGTCCCTCACCATATTGAGCAACTTCTCTGACAATCCCAACCGATTCTCACATGATAAAACACAATCCCACACAATCAGTGGCCATCCACACCATCCAACAAATCTAATCTACACCGGTTGGAAAAATTAATCAATTATCCCTTCCCTCAGGACTGAGTCCTTTTCCATAACAAGAAAAAAAGGACCGATTTCTCCAGCTCATCTCTTCCATGGAGTTCTTTCTAGACTCACCCACAATCCCAAAAGGAACCTAAACAAAAGCTGCCGAGCCTTGTGCCGTCTTGATAATGACATTGTACCTAATTATAGGAAACAAATCCTTTTTGAAACTACGTTTGGAATTCTAGAAAACGAGGTTACGATCCATGTAAAAGTGCGACAGTCAAGTCATGAGGGCGTGTCCAACTCTAAAATATGATCTTGGTCTAAAAAATCACGATAGAAAAATAAAATTACATAAGAAACTACCTGAACTAGATTCACGTGCATATATGATTAAACGTTATCGTGCATCTCTTTCTATTAAAGCTGGGGTGCGTGTATTGTACCTTACAAATGCATATTGAGAAATTGATGTAGATTTAAGGGTTTAGCTTTGACTGTTGCAACTAGCGTCAATACTTGAAGTCAAACAAATAATTTCAATTAGCATATAATTCGTGTGTGTCCACTTTGACCATGTCTTGGTTCATTTAATTACGCTCGAGAAAAGTGATTTCAACCTAAGATTAACATGGTGCAATTGATGTTCAATGTCGATGCCGAATTTTCACCATGCGCCATTCTAAGAGGAAATTTACCCCGAGAAGAGGGCTCCAATACAAGAGGATACAATTTTTGGACAATGCACGTGTATATCGATTTGGTCATGTACTCTTCGTCAAGACGTGGATGATCACCTCTGTCTGAATGCGGCAGTAGTCAAAAAAGTTACACTTGGATGAGCAAAGGAGGCTGGTTCGCCATGTAAAAAAGTATTAGCGATTGATATGTGTAAGCATATGATGTGTTGAAGAAAGAAGACGTGTCAAGAGACAAGCGGATGATCAATTTTGCAAAACACGTGATGCATCATCTCGGGAGAATAGAACAAGCTAAAAAGAAGGTGGAGCACTCAGAGGACCAACACTCGACCATTTAATAAAAGAAAGTGGAACACCAACACAAAACTATTGATCCACACATTCAGTCGTGGCCTAAATCGAAACCAAATTAGGAAGCTTTCGGTGACAACTGTGTGTCACGAATTTGATGTCGAGAACGTCCAGTTGCTTTTATTTTGATTTGATTCCATGATCTAAGTGGTCTGAGTCATTTCTACATTTTTGTTTGTTAAAAGAACTATAAAAGAGGAAACTACCAAATGGTCATAACAAGAAAGAGGTCATAAAGCATTCATAGACTCTTCTCAAATGGTTGGTACATGAAAGAAGAAACACGTTGGTAGGTTCTAGTCAAAATGAAACCTTTAAAGGTTTCACATTGACTACAACAGCTTTCGGCTAAAATTTTCCAATGTTTACTTTATCTCTCTATCGTTCTTGCTATTTTCTTTTCACGGCATTTCTTGTTTGTTTCTGAAAGATTTTGTGAGACATCTACCAACTGTTTTAAAAACCTTAAATTATTAGATGAAAATGCGGTTTATTATATAAATATTATAACGCTCCTCTTCATGATTAGTCTGATCATTTTGCCTAATACTAAGCTTGGACATATTTGATTGGAGAGGCAAATGAGGCTTGATAAGATTTTTGAACTCAGGACCTTCAACTCTAATATAATGTAAGATTTTGTGAGATCACGACTAACTAATATAAAATTCGCGTGTGTCCACTTTGACCAAGTCTTGGTTCATTTAATTAAGCTCAAGAAAATTTCGACCTAAGATTAACATGATGCAATTGATGTTCAATGTTGATGCCGAATTTTTTACCAAGCGCCATTCTAAGAGGAAATTTACCCCTGAGAAGAGGGTTCCGATGCAAGAGGATACAATTTTTGGACAATGCACGTGTATATCGATTTGGTCATGTACTCTTCGTCAAGACGTGGATGATCACCTCTGTCTGTATGCGGCAGTAGTCGAAAAAGTTACACTTGGATGAGCAAAGAAGGCCGGTTCGCAATGTAAAAAAGTATTGGCGATTCATATGTGTAAGCATATGATGTGTTGAAGAAAAAAGACGTGTCAAAAGACAAGCGGATGATCAATTTTGCAAAACGCGTGATGCATCATCCCGGGGAAAATAGAACAAGCTAAAAAGAAGGTGGAGCACTCAGAGGACCAACACTCAACCATATAATAAAAGAAAGTGGAACACCAGCACAAAACTATTGATCCACACATCCAGTCGCGGCCTAAATAAAAACCAAATCAGGAAGCTTTCAGTGACAACTGTGCATCACGAATTTGATGTCGAGAATGCCGAGTTGCTTTTATTTTGATTTGATTCCGTGATCTAAGTGGTCCGAGTCATTTCTACATTTTTGTTTGTTAAAAGAACTATAAAAGAGGAAACTACCAAATGGTCATAACAAGAAAGAGGTCATAAAGCATTCATAGACTCTTCTCAAATGGTTGGTACATGAAAGAAGAAACACGTTGGTAGGTTCTAGTCAAAATGAAACCTTTAAAGGTTTCACATTGACTACAACAACTTTCGGCTAAAGTTTTCCAATGTTTACTTTATCTCTCTATCATTCTTGGTATTTTCTTTTCACGGCATTTCTTGTTTGTTTCTGAAAGATTTTGTGAGACATCTGCCAACTATTTTAAAAACCTTAAATTGTTAGATGAAAATGTGGTTTATTATATAAATATTATAACACTTCTCTTCACGATTAGTCTGATCATTTTGCCTGATACTAAGCTTGGACATATTTGATTGGAGAGGCAAATGAGGCTTGATAAGATTTGAACTCAGGACCTTCAACTCTAATATAATGTAAGAGTTTGTGAGATCACGACTAACTAATATAAAATTCGCGTGTGTCCACTTTGACCAAGTCTTGGTTCATTTAATTAAGCTCGAGAAGAGTGATTTCGACCTAAGATTAACATGGTGCAATTGATGTTCAATGTCGATGCTGAATTTTTTTACCATGCGCCATTCTAAGAGGAAATTTACCCCTGAGAAGAGGGCTCCGATACAAGAGGATACAATTTTTGGACAATGCACGTGTATATCGATTTGGTCATGTACTCTTCATCAAGACGTGGATGATCACCTATGTCTAAATGCAGCAGTAGCTGAAAAAGTTACACTTGGATGAGCAAAGAGGCTGGTTCGCCATGCAAAAAAGTATGAGCGATTGATATGTGTAAGCATATGATGTGTTGAAGAAAGAAGACGTGTCAAAAGACAAGCGGATGATCAATTTTGCAAAACACGTGATGCATCATCTTGGGGAGAATAGAACAAGCTAAAAAGAAGGTGGAGCACTCAGAGGACCAACACTCGACCATATAATAAAAGAAAGTGGAACACCAGCACAAAACTATTGATCCACACATTCAGTCGCGGCCTAAATAGAAACCAAAAATGAAGCTTTCAGTGACAATTGTGCGTCACGAATTTGATGTCGAGAATGTCGAGTTGCTTTTATTTTGATTTGATTCCGTGATCTAAGTGGTCCGAGTTATTTCTACATTTTTGTTTGTTAAAAGAACTATAAAAGAGGAAACTACCAAATGGTCATAACAAGAAAGAGGTCATAAAGCATTCGTAGACTCTTCTCAAATGGTTGGTACATGAAAGAAGAAACACGTTGGTAGGTTCTAGTCAAAATGAAACCTTTAAAGGTTTCACATTGACTACAAGAACAGCTTTCGGCTAAAGTTTTCCAATGTTTACTTTATCTCTCTATCGTTTTTGCTATTTTCTTTTCACAGCATTTCTTGTTTGTTTCTGAAAGATTTTGTGAGACCTCTGCCAACTGTTTTAAAAACCTTAAACTACTAGATGAAAATGTTGTTTATTATCTAAATATTATAACACTCTTCTTCACGGTTAGTCTGATCCTTTTGCCTAATACTAAGCATGCACATATTTGATTGGGAAGGCAAATGAGGCTTGATAAGATTTGAACTCAGGACCTTCAACTCTAATATGATGTAAGATTCTATGAGATCACAACTAAGTAGTATAAAGTTCGCTTGTGTCCAAAGTTCGCTTGTGTCCACTTTGACCATGTCTTGGTTCATTTAATTAAGCTCGAGAAAAGTGATTTCGACCTAAGATTAACATGGTGCAATTGATGTTCAATGTCGATGCCGAATTTTTTACCATGCACCATTCTAAGAGAAAATTTACCCCTGAGAAGAGGGCTTTGATACAAGAGGATACAATTTTTGGACAATGCACATGTATATCAATTTGGTCATGTGCTCTTTGTCAAGACGTGGATGATCACCTCTATCTGAATGCGGCAGTAGTCAAAAAAGTTACACTTGGATGAGCAAAGGAGGCTGGTTCACCATGCAAAAAGTATTAGCGATTGATATGTGTAAGCATATGATGTGTTGAAGAAAGAAGACGTGTCAAAAGACAAGCGGATGATCAATTTTGCAAAACACATGATGCATCTTCTTGGGGAGAATAGAACAAGCTAAAAAGAAGGTGGAGCACTCAGAGGACCAACACTCGGCCATATAATAAAAGAAAGTGGAACACCAGCACAAAACTATTGATCCACACATTCAGTCGCGGCCTAAATCGAAACCAAATCAGGAAGATTTCGGTGACAACTGTGCGTCACGAATTTGATGTCGACAATGCCGAGTTGCTTTTATTTTGATTTGATTCCGTGATCTAAGTGTCCGAGTCATTTCTAAATTTTTGTTTGTTGAAAGAACTATAAAAGAGGAAACTACCAAATGGTCATAACAAGAAAGAGGTCATAAAGCATTCATAGACTCGTCTCAAATGGTTGGTGCATGAAGGAAGAAACACGTTGGTAGGTTCTAGTCAAAATGAAACCTTTAAAGGTTTCACATTGACTACAACAGCTTTCGGCTAAAGTTTTCCAATGTTTACTTTATCTCTCTATCGTTCTTGCTATTTTCTTTTCACAGCATTTCTTGTTTGTTTCTGAAAGATTTTGTGAAACCTCTGACAACTATCTTAAAAACCTTAAATTGTTAGATGAAAATGTGGTTCATTATATAAATATTATAACACTCTTCTTCACGGTTAGTCTGATCCTTTTGCCTATACTAAGTATGGACATATTTGATTGGGGAGGCAAATGAGGCTTGATAAGATTTGAACTCGGGACCTTTAACTGTAATATAATATAAAATTTTGTGAGATCACGACTAACTAATATAAAAATTTAAACTGTTAGTTGAATGCGTGATTTATAATTTACATATTCTACCGGCTTTCACACTTGATTATCAATCAAAGCTTTTGATTTCCAACTTGTAAGTCCTCAGAAATTTCCTCGCAATCCATTTGGTTTAGAGGTGGATTAACACTTGATAGAATTGTTATGCGCATGTATACATCTACTAGGCAACATCGATGGAGAAAAGTCGAACAATTAAGAGACTCGAGAATCCAATTGCAATTTCCTAATGTCGCGGGGTTATAAGAATTTGGCGATCGAATTATCTTACACCACTTTGGTAATATGTCAAGTTTTAAGTGGATCCAAAGATGGAAAGGTGTCATGTATGGCTCATGAAGGTTGATATCTTGTTAATCTCACAGGTTGCTTGTCATTTTGGTGCCCTTGAATCACATTTGGGTGAATCGCGGAGATTGCTGATCACGGATCGGTTTGCAAGTGGAATCAATCACGTTCGCACAAAGTGAAGAAGGATCGACATAAGTAGACTTGCTTACTCGGGTCGGTTTTTGTTGCAGCATGCCCTGTTCACGGAGCTATTTACACGGTGATCGCCTTGTTGACCGGGTGCACCTGCTGCTACTCCTGCTTCTACCGCACCAAGATGAGACAGCAATACCAGCTGCAAGAGGATCCTTGCGCAGATTGCTTAGTCCATTTTTGCTGCGAATCCTGTGCTTTAACCCAGGAGTACGCGAGCTCGAAAGGAGAGGATTCGACATGTCCATTGACACGTTATTATCAATCAAACTTTTGATCATTGACTCTAATACTCCTGTCCAATACCCTGCAGAAGATTGCACTTAGGCTTTTGGCTGCACTCTGGTGATTGATTGGTCCTGGCTCGGAAGGCATCTCCAGAACATGGCAGTCTTTCATCGCATTTGTAAATATGGACTAAGACTCGATCAAAGCATAAAAAAAAAGAGTTGACTGAGTAAAAAAAACAAGGAATAGTAGACACCTTCAGCTTTTAAAGACGGGCCGAGACTCACACAAACGGAAAGAAAAGGATAGAGAAAAAGGGAAAGAAGAAGAAAAGAAAAGGGAAAATGTCACAAATGGTCCCTATACTATTACTTAATGTGCAATTTTGTCCCTGAACTTTCAATTGGCTCAATTTGGTCCATGAACTATTGATAAATGCCCGATTTGATCCCGAATTTTCGATCGGCTCAATTTGATCCCCGAACTATTGATAAATGTCCGATTTAGTCCTTCGTTACTATTTTTCCTTTTTTTTTTTTTTTGCTTATAGTAACGAAATTGAAAAAAAATAATAAAAATAACGAAAAAAAGAAGAAAAAATAGTAACAAAAAAAATAACGAAAAAAAGAAAAAAATAGTAACGAAAAAAAAAAATAACAAAAATAACAAAAAAATAATAATAACAAAAAAAAAAAAAAGAAAAAAATAGTAAAAAAAAAAATAGAAAAAAAAAGAAAAATAATAACGAAAAGGAAAAAAAAAAAAACGAAAAAAAGAAAAAAAGAAAAGGAAAAATAGTAACGAATGACTAAATTGGACATTTATCAATAGTTCGGGGGACCAAATTGAGCCGATTGAATATTCGGGGACCAAATCGAGGCATTTATCAATAGTTCGGGGACCAAATTGAGCCGATCGAAAGTTCGGGAATCAAATTGCACATTAAGTAATAGTATAGGGATCATTTGTGACATTTTCCCAAAAGAAAAAAAGAGAGAGGGTTTTGTGCATTCACGCCATAGACGCTTCGCCAAGCTGATTCAACTTCATATCGCAACGTCCGGTAAGTGCTTGTGCCCTTTGTTTATCTAATCAGAGTAGTTTTCAGAATTATGGCTCAAAGTTAAAATTTAGTGAAAAAAATGAGCTGTAAAGTTCAATTCTTGAGCTGTGGAGCTCCGGGATTTCATGGAAGATATAAATTATGTCGTTGTATAACTGTGAGATTTCGTGAAAGTTTATTTGAATTAACAGTTTAGTTGGAGCGAAATTTTAGGATTTCGCGTTCAAGTTTAGCATTGCGAAGGGCTTGAATAATCATTTTGGATAAGTGATGTGTTAGTACGTATAAGTTGTTTTGTTAGCATTTAGGTGTAGTTTAACCATTTTGTAGTTAAGGTAGCGTTTTACTTTATTTTAATGTTGTTTCTCAATTATTTGATAGAATCACGAATTTGACAATTCAACTAACGTTTGTTGTTTGGTCGTAGGCATTTTGAGATAAGTTGTGCTATCTATTCTATGAATTTGTAAACTCACATCTTAAAGTGATGAAGATTTGATATATATTGAATTATTAATAAATATGTTTGTTGTATAGAATCCGAACGACAGCTGTCATTCCCTTTTTCTATTAGAATTCGGGGTGTGACAACGTTGATCGAGAGTGATGGCCAAATCAAAAAAGTAGGAAACGAGTAATGTCCTTTTCTTGATGAAGTTCAATTAAGACCTTCCCAAGACCCATGTCACCATAAAACGGAGACCGCATTTCCTAATCCCATATTATCGAAAGCAATGGCATCAGCCCCTGCCTTTGCACCCCTCATATTGTGGACTCTTCTCGTGTTTCAGTCATTTCAGTTTGGCCATTCTGAAGCTTTAACCAATGTGAGCTGCTTTGGTATAGAGAGGGAAGCTCTCTTGAAATTCAAGCAAGGTCTCATCGACCATTCTAAACGCTTGTCATCGTGGACTAGCAAGGACTGTTGTGAGTGGAAAGGAGTCGAATGCAGCAAAAAGACTGGCCATGTCTTCAAACTCGATCTTCGTAATCCATTCTGTGAGACCTTCCCCTGTGGAGATATCTCTTGTTCAAATCAGAGCACCTTGGCAGGTAAAATCCATGCATCTTTAGCTGAACTGAAGCATTTGAAGTATCTAGACCTCAGCCTCAACAAATTTTCCCAGCAAAAAATCCCCCAATTCTTTGGTACTCTCCAGAGACTAGAGTATCTTAATCTATCATCCACAGGTTTTGACGGAAACATACCTCATCACCTCGGTAACCTGTCCAACTTGCAGTATCTGGATCTTTCTAGAAGTTTTGACAGTTATTTTTAACAACTGATAACCTCCGATGGGTGTCGAAATTATCTTCCTTGAAATACCTTCACCTGTCTGGCAATGACCTTGGGAATGCCAAAGATTGGTTGAGTTCCATTAATATGCTTTCTTCACTGCAATCTTTGCAGTTGAAGTATTGTTCTTTCGAAAAACTTCCTCACTCTCTATCCGTCAACTTCACTTCTTTAAGATTCCTAGATCTATCATGGAATTCCATAAATTCTACTATTCCTCCCTGGTTCTACAACTTTAGCAAGCTCGATTTGAGCAGAAGTGATTTAAGTCTGTCAGGAAACTCAATGTCGGGACCTATTCCAGTAAGTCTGGGGGAGCTATCATTTCTAAGAGAGTTACATCTCAGAGACAACAAATTGAGTGGGAACATCCCTGGAGTCGGCACAAAGTATTGGATTTCACTTTTACTATCTAATCTGGAAGTGTTGATCATAACAAATAATTCTTTGAACATCTCTAAGAGAGAGTTGTTGGGAACATCTCAGGAATCGCACTTTGCAAATCTCACGAGCCTGACTCTTTTGGGCATTTCGTTTAATGAACTTGTTTTAAGTTTTGATCCCGCCTGGGTTCCTCCATTCCAACTTCAGTATATTGGCACGATGGATTGTGATGTGGGACCGAAATTTCCATTGTGGCTTCAAACACAAAGGAATATTTCACACTTGCGCATGGCCAATGCAAGCATCTCAGATGAAGTTCCCAATTGGCTTTCCGACATTTTACTTAACGTTGAATTGCTTGATCTCACTAACAATATGCTCAAAGGCCCCATTTCCAGAATGGACTTCAACAAGATGCCACTGTTAGGATATCTTGGTCTTGCTGGTAACAATCTCAGCGGCAGCATACCGAATTTTCTATGGGCGATGGAGAACCTATCTTATCTTGATCTGGCAAAGAACCAACTATCTGGGATACCCTCTCTAAGCCCCATTTCTAGAATGGACGGAAACAAGATGCCACCGTTAATACGTCTTTATCTTTGGGGTAACAATCTTAGCGGCAGCATACCAAATTCACTATGTGCGATGGAGAACCTCATATCATCTTGATCTGTCAAAGAACCAACTATCCGGGAGACTACCCTCATGTCTGAAAAAGTTGAAAGCATTGGAAATGATTTCGCTGGGTGACAACAGGTTAAGAGGTCGGATTACGAACTCTTTCTGCCATTTTAAGCAATTAGCAGTTCTGAACCTGAATAAAAATGGCTTCGACAAAGTGCTTCCCCAATGTTTGTCAAACCTAACTGAACTTGTGTTGCTTGATCTAAGTGATAATGACTTCACTGGTGAAATTCCTCCATTTGGACGACGTTTTAAACGATTAAGCATCATCAATCTTGAGAACAATAGTCTCACCGGAGGCATTCCCACGCAACTCTGCCAACTTGATTTTCTTCAGTTTTTAAGCCTAGCACGGAACAACATTTCCGGAAGCATTCCAATGTGTTTTAATGGATTGTTATCTATGGTTGAAGGCAAAGATCCGACAGACTCCCTTTGGTCATATCCGACAATCATGTACGTCATGGTTCATGCAAAGAGAACTACCCGACTATACGACAAGACACTCTATTTCTTCCATTCCATTGACTTATCTGCAAACAATTTAAGTGGCGAAATACCAAAAGAGTTGACAAGGCTCGTCGAACTTCAGAATTTGAACCTCTCTCAAAACAATTTGAGTGGGAAAATCCCTACAAACATTGGCAACCTCAAAAAGTTAGAATCCCTTGACCTATCCAACAACAAGATTTCGGGTAGAATCCCCCCTAGCATATCCAGCGTGGATTCTCTGAGTTGTCTCAATCTCTCATTCAATAATTTATCAGGCCCTATCCCTTCAAGCATTCATCTACGTACCGTGGATGATGAATCTGTGTATCATGGTAACGACGGACTTTGTGGAGCTCCTCTTTCAAAAGTTTGCCCTGGAGATGAGCAACATCCTGATATCGATGGACAAGATGGTGATTTTCAAAACAGAGGTGAACCTAATGAAGGTAATCTGGACATCCATAATTGGTTCTATGCGGGCCTGGGACCGGGATTCGCAATTGGATTCTTGGGATTTTGTGGTGCATTGCATTTCAAGCAGACTTGGAGGATATCTTACTTTCAAGCAATAGATAGGATCATCGAAAAGCTGATGATATTAGGGATGATTACCACACTTTGGTTCAAAAGAGCTTTTCAGGTACGTACTTACAAGACCTACTTAGGAATCTCCCTCCCTCCCCCTCCCCCTCTCTCTCTCTCTACTTAGTAAGCACACTAACACATGCTCACAGTTATTCAATACATGATATTATGCTAACCTTGGTGTGAAATCTAAGCAGCTTCTTTGATCTTCTCGTAGTTGACAGGTAAAAATTTGATTATGTATATGACATTTTGTAGGAAAGGTGATTACCAAATATGGGCCTCAAGCACGACCCCAAGCATTAAACAGCGTTCGTGAGAGTTGAAGAAACTTATCAGGTTCGATAGACAAGCGTACATCTATTTCATAAACTAAGAAGTTCTTCTCTTCATGATCAGAAACATTGTATCAGTAGCGTATGTACGTGACAAGCTCTTTGTATTACATAAAAGCTAGCAAAATCCTCAAACGTGAAAACAAAGCCATTTGCTAAACCCTTCTGCCATGCTACAACTATTACAAATATGATGTCCGAATTCTAAGGCTATCAGCTCCTTGTCAAAAAGTTCCCACAATATGATCCCAATCATATAACATGAAAACATGACATCTCTCTTCGGTGCGTGGTCCAAATTCAACACCAACAGTTTGAAAAAACTTCATCAATAAAGATCTGATGCATAACGAAGACCCGTTGCCAATTCACGCGTCAGCTGGTGCTAATTCAAGTGGGAAAAAAGATTGCCGAAAACTGGACAATATAATGCAATGTGATGCTTCCCTCGCTTCCCGCCATTGCATCAATCTCATCCTTAGTTGACTTGGTCAAATTCTAGCCTTTTACTAACGTACGAGCTTTTTGCTAAACAGGGTATAACGATAATGAATTTGGTCAAAATGCGTACTCCAATGATAAAATTTAATAGTAATGTGAACTCTCTCTTTTGGCCACGCTTTAAATGGGAACTAAGATAACCTAAGTTCTGGGTGGCCAGTCAAGGATGCCTACCAAGCTGATTGAGTTATCATTAGATTGATTTTTTTATTGTTGCTGTTGTTGTTTGTGGGGAAAATAACACCAATGATTTCTGAACATTGGTCTAATATGCAATATGGTCCATAAACTTTGCCGAATATGCAATGCAGTCCTAAACTTTTTATATGTGTTCAATGTTGTCACTGATTTTAAATTAATGGAAGGACAATATTGAATATTTAGACTCTAATGAACATGTAGTAAAAGTTCAGGAACAACATTAGAAATTGGCTTAAAGTTAGGGACTACATTGAACAAATTAAAAATTCAAGAGATTAAACTGCACATCGAGTCAAAGTTCAATGACCATTTGTATCATTATCCTTTGTTTACATGTGAATAGGAAATAAAAATAGCTTGGATCCAATGTCCATTTTCCTTGAGTTGACCATTTCCATCGTTGGCATCGAATATATTCTTTAACTCCATACACAAACTCCCACTTTTAGTTGGTTGAATAATATAGATATAGCATGGCATGAATTAATTATAAGCTTGGTTTCGACAATCCATACCAGATTTGTGCACATTGCTTTCATCATCTTATCACCCTTCACATGGGAGAAGCCAGTTACCATATCGAAAAGATATTATATGGATCATACTCCATCGGCTTTCACTTTTAAAGTAAATGGTAACAGTGCTTTCAGCATAAGTTTTGTCGTTTGCCCTTCTCGAAGAAGGAAATGGTATGTATTTTATGAAATCACGTACATGAATTTACGACACCAAGCTATAGATGGTCTAGATACATAGTTGGATTGATGTTGCAATCCGAACAATTTGGCTAAACGTTCCTCGATCGGATGCTCAATGAAGAGAAAGGAGGAGAACATATTAGGACGTGACCAGGGTCAGAAGCAAGAGGGCATTTACCCTGTATAAGCTATCTCAATTCTCCTCATGAACACCAGGCTTTATACAAGTTCTCTTGTCTTTTCTTTTCCTTTTCCTGTGAATAAAGCGGCTTTATAAAATTTCACTCAATCGCCTCATAATTAGTCAATGCGCAAAAGCTCATCCAACATGAGCGAAGAATCTAGTCAATATACAAAAGGATATCCACATTGCAAAAATAAAAATAAGCCTATATGTTCTTCTATGAAATGGACATTTACCTAAGTAAGTAAAACAATCCCACCTAATACCTCATTAATCCTATCAGGATGGATAGCCCAACTTGACCATATTTGCACTTGCCGATGTGATGAAAATAGGAAAAAAAAAATTATAAACTTATTATACTTATGCCAATTTAGTCTTAAACATTTCAGTTTTGACCTATTGAATTTTGAATCTTTTGATAATTTACCAATGAAGTCTATATAACTAATTTTTACCAAAAATCGCTAATGTGAACGTTGAGCGTCCTACATAATACCACCAGCGCGAACATGAACAATTTTGTAATTTTTAAATATTTTTTTCTTTTTTTAAAAAAAATGAGACTGGGCAAGGGTCAGTGGCCACTCGGCGAGAGCCACGACACCCTCACCAGATCGAGCATCTTCTCAACAATCCCGACCCATTTCTCACAGACTAAAACACAAACCCATACAATCAATGGCCGTCCACGCTATCCAACAAATCCAATCTAGGCCGGTCGGAAAAATTAATCAGTTTTCCCTTCACCTAAGGCCGAGATCTCTAACCCATCTCTTCCATGGAGTTCTCCCTACATTCACCTCGGAATCCCAAAAGGAACGTAACAAAAGCTGCTGAGCCCTGTGCTGTCTTGATAACAACATTGCACCTAATTATAGGTGACAAACCCCTTTAAAACCAACGTTTGGTGTTCTAGAAACAAACGAGGTCGCGATCCATGTGAAAGTGTGACAGTCGTGTCACGAGAGCGAAGTCGCGTCCAACTTTAGAACCTGAACTTGGTCCAAAAAAATCACGATAGAAAAAACGAAATTACATACGAAACTGCCTGACCTCGTCTCAATTTACACCATTGTCAACGTTGCCTACCACACTGAACTATAAGTCTATACGTAGTTTAATCGCACGACGATAGCTTAGAGCTTAAACAAGGCATTTATTTTTCAACTAACCATCAACCGTCAAAGTTGGCGCTTCGTCATTGCCGCGACCAGCAAACAGATTCGAAGGCGGATCAACGACTTGCTTGGTCACGGCCGCTTCTGGTGAAAGCATTCACTGACGAAACCCCTCTTTTACGCAAATATATGAGCGTTAGATGCATAGAAATAGGACGTATACATCATGTGCAGTTCACCTAACATCTCATCTTTCAACCCTCTCTAGCCATTGCCCGATTCACTTCCTCTTTCGATCTTTCGCTGTGTCGTGTTGTCCTTCTTTGATTGTTGGAGCCGGTATCTGTAGTTGCAGATTGAAGCTATGTACTCCTCCAACGCATCTGATGGCTACCCACAGAAGCCCAGCGCCTCCGCTCCGCCACCACCGCCGCCCGTGGATGGCATTCCGGTGCAACCCATGAACCAAAGTTATGCAAATTTCGGGGCCCCGAACAATCCTCTGCCCCCTGCAGGTCTTCAAGCTCGACCCATTAACAACATGCCTTGGTCCTCCGGGCTTTTCAGTTGCTTCGACGACGTTCCAACTTGTACGTCCTCTGGAATTTTCCTCGCAATCCATTTCGTTTAGAGGTGGATTAACACTTGATAGAACAGTTATGCCATGTATACAACTACTGGGCGACATCTACGAGGAAAAGTCGGACAGTTTATAGACTGGAGAATCCAATTGCAATTGCCTAGTGTCGCGGGGTTATCAGAATTTAGTGATCGAATGATCTTATGCCACTTTGGTATTAGTTGAGTTTAAGTGGATCCAGAGATGAATTGGTGTTATCTATGGCTCATGAAGGTTGATATCTTGTTAATCTCACAGGTTGCTTGTCATTTTGGTGCCCCTGCATCACATTCGGGCGAATCGCGGAGATTGCTGATCACGGATCAGTTTGTAAGTAGAATCAATCGCATTCGCACAAATTGAAGAAGGATCGACATTATTAGACTCGCTCACTCGAATCGGTTTTTGTTGCAGCATGCCCTGTGCACGGAGCTATTTACACAGTGATCGCCTTGTTGACCGGGTGCGCCTGCTGCTACTCCTGCTTCTACCGCACCAAGATGAGACAGCAATACCAGCTGCAAGAGGATCCTTGCGCCGACTGCTTAGTCCATTTCTGCTGCGAATCCTGTGCTTTAACCCAGGAGTACCGCGAGCTCGAAAAGCGTGGATTCGACATGTCCATTGGTAGGCATAAATCTCCTCCTTTTGATCAACCTGCACGAAATGACGTTCCCCTGGAAATGCCGATTTCCAGAACAATTTGAGACAATCAATTATCATACAGTAAATAGTCCTAAATTACGAGCATTGTATCATAGTAATGCCGTATATCATAGTAATGCCGTATACTAAACAGGGTTCTTCCGATGATGGAGATTATTAGAAAAAAACGGATCGATGATTATATTCCTAAACTTCATTTTTCGTGATCATGTTTAGGATGGCATATGAACATGGAAAGGCAGAACAGAGGAATCCCAATGGCTCCAGTCCCTCCTGGGGGCATGATGAGGTAGAGATTCAAGATAACCTCAACTTGGATTGGATGCTCCAGAAATTTGTACCCTATGTTGGAGAGTCTACACTAGTAAAAGCCCTCGAGGGATCACCGCCCTCTGTCCTGAGGGCCTCTTTTCTTTTTTCCCTTCGATTTTTTCTTTCATTTGACAGTATAATCAAACATGGAGCGTCCATCGCTTTGGTACCATGCATATTACCAGTACATCAATACACTAAAAGCTTGCTTGACAACAGGACTTACCATCCTCAAGAAGCGTAGAAACATTCATTTTGCGGGCAACACCGCCGGGAAATTTTGTAGGTATGCAAGTTCTGACATTCGGAGTTCCCTCGGAAGCACCATCATAACAATCATAAACATGAAAGACCGAGAGCACGTTAAGGCAAACAATTACTTACCGAAATTGCCACAAAATGAAGGCAAAATGAAGGCAATTCCTTCGGGAAGTTTCTCCGAGCAAAGCCGATTCTTAGTAACTATCCATCAGAGTAATGCTGCTCGCTTGAAATTCCAGCAAAGAAAAGAAACTTAACTAGTTTAGCTGTGTTGATGAGAAAACGAGGCAACTAATCCTAGCCTATTGATTACATGGCCTGAATTGGCTGACTTTCAGATGCCCTTTAAGTGTCCATCTCAAAGAATCAATTCAAAATCAAATTTAGGAAGAAGATAGTTACACCAACAACTCCTTTTGTTGGCTTTTACAGAATAAAATTGAAGAGTCACCTAGCTAGTCACCGCTCAAATGCCTGGATTTGCCCACCCGTGTTGCCACTTCACGAACCACAAAATTGGGTAGACCACAAGTTGTCATCGAAGAATTGTAATTAAATGTTTCAAAGAGAGATCTAAAAAGGCATCAATCAATATGGCACAAATATCGAGTCCATAACTTTACAAGAGAACCGACGCCAGGTGCAAAATGGCGATGATCAACGAGCTTGTGATCGAACCAACATCAAAGAAATACTGGGGAGGACAGCCAGAAGTCGTTGAATTAGACGATGGAGCCAGAATAGTACCATTAACGGAAGTCCCATTTCTTCCACCGCTGCAGCACATGCAGGTAAGTCAATATATTGCAGATGCATAATAACAATTTTGGATGATTGGAGATGACATTTTGCAACAAATTTAAAAGATGACAGAGAGAACCTATAAAAACGTAGTAAATCACATACCTTCCTGGAAATATACATGAACCATGACCTGCACCAATCAAACATAAATTAGGGGAAAAGGAAAAGCAAAAGGCTGATTCCTCAACCTCTGTATGCTCATATGCAATGTGCATGTATTAGAGTTCAGGACAGACATACTAATAGCTCATCAAATTACAAAAAAAAATGTTTAGAGTTCAGGACAGACATGCTAATAGCTCATCAAATTACAAAAAAAAATGTCTAGGTTAAACCAGCAGATAGGCCCTGGCATTGTGGCATGCCATTAATTGTCCACTGACCACAACACCTCAATTTTTCTATTCAGTGAACTGTGATTACTAAATCCAGTGAAAAGATCTTTCCTCAGAATGACGCGGACACATGGGTAAATGTTATCAAGCTACTTCTTACTTGGATTGGTTGTGGTGACTGTAGCGACCCCTTTAAAATCACAGGTGCCTGGAGCTTTCCCCATCTTTTGGTAATACGCATTGAAAGCATAAGTTGCATGTGCAACAACATTATCTGGTTCATAGCAAGCTTGCCCCTGCAACAACAGTGAGCAGTCTACTTTCCCAGGCCCACAAGCCCAATCCAATGCCGCTTGGAGCATCTTCTTGTCCGCACCATCCTTTGCAACACAGAACGTCTGATTGGTTGTGTCATTTGCTAACACCATTCCCGCACCCGTCAAGTGCAAGATATAGATCGGCACTCCATTGGCATCAAACAGGCCCCAATTTTTCTCAGATACAGAGCCCGGTCTCTGATCCTCATTGTAGAGCTCATAAATGTACGTACTGACTGCCACACCCGGGTGCTTTGGCGTTCCTGTATTGTTAAGCACGTGCTTGATCAAGTTACTGTTGTAAGTGTTTGCATTTTCAAGAGTTGCATCCGCTTCGGAGGAGTCTCCCTTGGAGGGCCAACCAGACTCGGTCACCACAATGGGGACGTTGGTGAAGTTTAGATATGACATGGCAAAATAAGCCGCATCAACGACGGCATCAAATACATTGTTGTAGTGAAGGAGCGTGTTAGAATCGACAGCTTCCTTGTTTGGAGGAAGAGGACGGAAGAGGGCATAGTCCAGTGGAATTGCGCCATTTGACTGCATGTAGTCGTAGTATGGATAGACATTGAGCATGAGGTACGATCCAGTAGACTGAAGAAACTTAAGCAATGGGACCATGACCGGATCCCAAGTGCGGTTAAAGAAGGCTTGAGAAGGTGGGAAGGAGTCGATAATGATGGAGGAAGAGTGTGGGGTTGAGACTTTGATACGACTGTCGAGATTCGAAGCGACAAGCGCTGAGTGGATGAACTTCATGGCCGACACAAGGACAGGGGCAGCATTCTGAAGGGTCGTTAGGACTTCGGATCCCACAGCAATGACAGTGATGTTGGTAGCGGGGACATGGGCTACAATATTGCGAGCTACCCAATAGGCAGCAGTGGCATTGGACTGCCCGATGCCAAGTAGCTGGTCATTAGGAACAGAAACAGTGACGCCGATGCCAGAGTTAGCAAGTGCAAGGAGCATGGCATGATCAGTGTCGTAAAGCCTAACATGTCGTATGTTCTGAGCTTTTAGAAGCGCCACCACCTGAGTTGGGCTCGGCATGTTGGAGAGGTCAGTGCCTATGTTCACACCAATGAAGGGACCTGAAGTATTTAACAGGTCCATTTTAAGTATGCCATGCCAAGAATAAGGATGAGTGCGAATGGCTTAACTAGTCCAGGCAGTGAAATAGAGTAAAACATTTAGGAATGACCAAATTTACACATTTTATACACCATCCTCATGTCTACATACGATAGACATGGTTGCAGACACCCTTTTTGTCCTCCACATACTGTATCCGATGAAGAGCAATAATTATTAGTTGTGGACTCCACTTTTCTTTAATTTTTGCTTCTTTTCTAGACAAAGGCAAATGAACCAGCTAAGAGTAAAAAAATAGACATAGCAGAGCAATATGAAGCTAAGTCCAGAAAACTGAAGTTCCAAAATCCCTTCCATCAAATGACATCAAAGAGAATACGTGCGAGTAGAGAATGACATTATGGCGTACAAATGTGAGAAAGCCAGTACACTCTTCATTTGTTTAATCTATTATAATCCAGTTTTATGATAGAGATCTGGGGATAATTGAAGCATACGAGAGAGCAGGCCCCATGATCAGCATACTCAAAGAGAAGACATACACTAAATCCAAAAATTTCACATGATATTAATGATTGTTTGACCTGAGCATCTAATTTAGAAACTTTCTTGCAGAGAACATATCTTGACAAAGCCATAAAATGTAATTAATAAATTTTTACTGGTGGGTAGTTGAGACATCACTAGTCTCCCTTCTCAACTGGGTGGGCCACACTCATACTTAACTATTCTAGCTGCTTCTCTAGTAAACAAGTTTCCAATATCAACAGCACTAACCATCTCATCCTATCGTGAAGAAACCGAAAATTTGACAGAGTTTATGTCACGCAATTTTCTCAGCATCACACCAAAACAACACCGAGCCGACTAACACACTAGCATCATCAGCATTACTACATATAAATCGAATGAAGTATATGAGACAAATGCAAGAGCACATGAGTGGCTAAATCCTTGTGGACGCCAGATCCATCTATTGAATGGTATCCCTCAGAAAACAAACAAGACGCACCCAATAAAGAAAAAGAGATTGGGACCATACGTGCATCCTAATGGTCCAAATCAGCTGCATGTTCTTTTGCTGACAAGGAACCCTCTGAATCAGATTCAGAGGACCCCATTAGAATACAATTTGTCCTGCCACTTGACCGACCCTCTTTCTAGAGTAAAGTTAAAGGGCACTTTGGTCAAGACGCAAGTCATGTATGAACCCGTGCGCTAAGTTATCTAGGGACTGCCATATGAGCTGGGACGCAACAGGGGATGATTCCAAACATAACTTGCTTGAGGTCTATCGTGGAAAACTTATTTTGCTCTTCTTAGAAGGGAATAAAAAATAAAAAAAAAAATAGAAAAAAAAAAAAAAAACTCTTTTGGTCCGAGGAGAGAGAACAAAGTCACAACCCACCAGTGAACGCCCTCTTCCCCCACCGCCAACTCCCCATAAATGTTCTCCGTTTTTTTTTTTTTTCTCTCCCAGATGAGATCATATTCAAGGCAGGATGATTAGAACTTGAACCTGCACCAAAATCTGTTCTTTTTTTTTTTAATCCTTCTACCAAAACAAGAATCACTTACTAAAGAGGCTCAGTGGGGTGATTTATCGCTGAACACAAGCTACGAAGCAGACGGCTTCAATATCACAGTCGTTGCTGGGCAAGTAGTTTCAGGCAAAGCACCACACCGACTAAATCAAGAACGGATTAAGTTCAAGAACTGACAAGAACGACAAGCTTCCATGACTAGAACCAAAACCCACTGTGGAAAGAAACAAAAACATACGAAAAAAACAGCCGCGCAGAGAACATTTAGCTGAAAATAGCAACAACAAAGAAACACCGACGAGAGTTCAAAGTAAGGCAACGGGAACAAGACGACGGCCACGAGCTTGACGAGCTCACCTTCATCCGCGGAAGCAAGGGAGACCGGAAACAGAAGCAAGAACAGAAGCAGCAGAGCCATGGATTCCCCAAGACCAGAGCGAGCGCCTCAATCCACCGAAACCATAAAGAACCACCCACTGCCCCCACAACAAGCAAAAAAGCAGTCTTGGAGGAGAAATCCAGGCCACACCCAGAACAGATAAAGAACCCAGAAAGGGAAAGGGGAAAAGGGCAACGCTTCACCGCACAAACAGAGAAAAGTGCGCCCAGAGAGAGAGAAAAGGAGGTTCCTTTTGAGGTTCGCGCGAGAAAGAACAAGAAAGGAAGAGCCGGGGCGAGAGGGAAGCGAGCTGCGGTGCTCACCAGAAGTGAAATGGGAAAGTGCGAGCGAGCAAGAGAGAGAGAGAAAGACAGAGGAGGTTTAGTAAGGAAAGGGCGGGGTTTTGCTTTGCGAGGTGGCGGAGAATCAAAGGACGGACGAGATGAGGGGCAGAGGAGTCCGGACCCGCGTCAGTGGAACGGACGGCGGAGATCGAGTTGCAGGCGCACGGCGAGGGGTGAGGACGGGGACTACGGGAAAATAACTTTTCCTTTTCTTTTCTTTTCTTTTTTTCCTTTTTCCTTTTTCTTTTATTTTTTTCCGAATTTAATTAATATGGGTTCGGGCAATTTTGGCTGTCAGGTCAGGGTTTCCCATGCGGGGGCTTCTCAGAGGCGCTCCTGTCCCGTCTGACGCAGGGGACGGTCCGCGGGGCCCGCACGCGAGGAAGCACTCGATGCTGACGTGGACCACACTTTGACTCGACAGTGTCGCGCGCTTTCTCCGATGCCCATTTTAAATATGCTCCTGGAAAAGTTCCATAGTATTAATATAACCAACAATCATGTATCAGTATATGTATAACAGATTTACTTTCGGTTATTTTTGTTAAACTTTACTGTTAAATTACTGAGTTTGATAACACGTAATAGTTGAAGGACATGAGTGTACCAATTTGAAACTTTACCTAATTTTGTGATTTTCAGTTATATTAATTCAATTTAATATTAAATAATCGATGATAAATTTATTACAAATGTCTAAATTTGTGGTGGATATAGCAGTTTGAAGTTTTTCGTAATATTATCTCGATTTCAAATAAAGGGTTAAAATTGGACTATTTTCTTAAAAAATGGTTTCAAGTAATCTTAAATAGAGGCTTGAAAGTTCTACTTAGTCTCGATAAAAGCCTAAGCGAGCATATGCATCTCACATACTACTTTCTAAAGGCATGATGTCTGGTTTTTTCAGTTTCCTTTCTCTTTTATACTTTTCAATTTTTCGTTTTTATCTTCTTCTTTGTTCATTGTTCTTCTTTTTACACTTTCACAAAACCACTTCCAATGCTAGATCACACTTAAGATCATGAAAGTCTCTATTGAGCCCTTTATATTGGCATCATCAACAACCACTCCTCTATACATCGTTGAATGAGAAATCCCCTGATAAAGTGACATGCGAGATGCATTTGTTTGTTGAAGACTAAGTCATTCTATATCCTTATTCAAGTCAACATTTACTCTAAACCCTTTTTCTTAAAAAAAGGTCCCACTTGAAATCATTATTTGAATATTTACCTATGCTTCGTAAGCATTTCCACGGTATTTCTTCTCATATGATTAGTCGCTATTAGCTTCCTAAGCGCACAAAGCATTTCAAATGCAATGATGACTAAGGTTCAAACCATTGCAGCTAATTTAAAACTTTCTGTTTAGTCCCATTCCAGAGAACATCATTGCTAAACGGTTCGAATACTAGATTCCCTTTTTTAACCCTCGATCAACCCCATTGAACCATTAGAGTCTTGCTCCAAATCAAATCGGGAATTTTTATTTTTTCGTGGTTTGGCTTCATTTCAAAACTATTGAAATCTAACCTACTGAATTTGATCCAACGGGCCTTTTGTCACCCGAGCTTTCGTGCAGTCAATTCGCGTCTCTTTTCGAGTTTAGACAAGCAATATAGAACAATAATCTCAAGGCTAATATTTGCACTTTTGGGTTCAAGCAAGTTGAGCTAACCATAATGCTCATAAACAAAATCTATAATCGGTAGAGGTATGCAAAAGAACTGAGAACTATTTATGGAACCAGATCGGATAGGCCCAAAACCGGTTATTTCCATGGGGAACCGGTCTAGTTCCGGTTTCAATTTATTGAAACCTGTGAGTACTGGGCCGATACATGATTTTAGACTTGGAACCGTCCACTCGAATCAAACTTATGTATTAAAAAAAAAAAAAAAAAAAAAAAGATATCCAGCTCACTCTCAATAGAAGTGAGTCTTTCTCGCCTGTCTTCTGCCATTCACCTTACAGTCCTACTTGTGTCTCGCAGTCCTCGAAATAGAACACACATAATAGAACGCACATTAACGTCGAGATTAACGTCTCCTACTTAGATGCCGCTTTTCTCGATGTGAGCCTCTCGCTGATTTTCTCTCTGCCACTTACTCACAAATGCATCTCTTACAACATCCAGTCGTAGCTATTGAGCATTAATGCGTATATTCTATTTTGGTATATTTGGCTTTCTGTCAAATGATAAGCAAGAGATGGAACCAAATGTCCTGTTGGGAGCATTCATACTAAAATCACAGTATCATTTCATGTTTGATTAGCAAGATCCCATGTGGATTTCCTTTTTATTCTTACAATTTCCCTTGCAAAGAAGTACCCACATAGAAACTAAATTCATCATGATATTACTTGATGAATGTAATTATGTAGGGAATTTATTGTGGTTTCATGGGTTCACTCAGGAACCAGACCAGACTAGCAGTCCAATTCCTAGATGGATTTATGATCCAACAAGCAATTTTCAATTCTAATTTGTCAGGTTTTAGGGTAGAAATCGCCCACTCGGACCTTACTTATCCCTAATGGCCAAACCTAATGGGAAGAAGTTTGGTAACGTTTTTCTTTTGTTCCGGATTTTGTTCTTTTGTTTAGAAACGGAATAAAAAAAAAAAAAAAAGTTGAAATTCGTTTGATAACGCCTAATTTTCTTTTTATTTTTATGTTTCCAAGAAATAGAAAGTTAGCCCGGAAATAGAGTTGGAGTAGAAATTTTGCGTTACCAAACGCGTTCTTTTACTCGAAATTGTTAGGAATAGAAATAAAAAAACTATTTAAAAAAAAAAAAAAAAAAAAAAAAAAACTATTTCCAAAGAAGCGTTGTCATACGCGCAACCTTAGAGTCTACTTGTCAACAGTTGTGTATAAAGTACTCATTCTTTTTCCTATTTTTCCACCTAACCTTCAAACATTCGAAAAGGGATGACTTATTTCAACTTTTTTGAAAAATAGGAATATTAGAGATATATTTAAGAGATTTTGTATATTTCCCTTAATTGTAATCGATCTTTTGTTATTTTAAAAGTCATCCCATATAAATAAGTTCATGTATTCTTTTTTTGATAATGTGTAGAGTATTATATCTCTCTTTTTCATCACAGTTCTTAACTAGGAAAAATAAATACAATTTTACATGTAAGCTATTTAGTATTAAATAAAAATGTGATATTAAGAGAGACATAAGATTTTGTTTTTTTTTTTTTTTTTAAAAAAAGAGAGAGTGAAAATTGCTCCAAACAAATCTAAATTAAAAGACTATGTCTCTTCATATTCCAATATAATATGAAAAATAGCAACACAAGAAATCTCCCAATAACTCTAGGCTCCATTTATTTCGCGGAAAATGAATAATTTGACAAAAAAAAATCAAAAAATAATAGCTTGTATTATTATAAAAAGAGAGAGTGAAAATTGCTCCAAACAAATCTAAATTAAAAGACTATGTCTCTTCATATTCCAATATAATATGAAAAATAGCAACACAAGAAATCTCTCAATAACTCTAGGCTCCATTTATTTCGCAGAAAATAAATAATTTGAAAAAAAATCAAAAAATGATAGCTTGTATTATTATAAAAAAGTATGAGCAAAAAATATTTTCATCCTCCACAAAATTATTTAAACATTAATTATTATTGACAATGAAAATATTTTCTATTTACTAATTATTTCAAATGATAGGAAAATATTTTCAGATCATTTATTTTATGCGAAGGACAAATGGTTTCGGAAATATTTTTCCAATTTTCTAGTGTTCGGATAACAGAAGACTAATTGATTTACAGAAAACATTTTCGATCCAGAAGACTAATTGATTTACAGAAAACATTTTCCATGGATTGAAAATGACAAGCTTAGATTGTGGAAAACGACATCATCTTTTGACAAAATAGAAATCACTTTTCCTAAACTATCAAACAAATAAAGACCAATTATTTTCTTTAAAAATAATTTTCATGAAAAATATTTTCTTTTATTATTAAATTTTTATGAAATAAAGGCACCCAAAATTCATGAATAAACATCCAAATAGGATGGTCTTTATGGTTTGGTTTTATTTTGTTTGGAGTAAATGTCAAACTTAGCCATCCTAAATCATCAAACAAATGAAAACCAATCATTCGTTTTAAAATAATTTTCATGAAAAATATTTTCTTTTATTATAGAATTTCCAATGAAATAAAGGCACCTAAAATTTGTGAATAAACATCCCAATAGGATGGTCTTTATGGTTTGGTTTTATTTTGTTCGGAGTAAATGTCAAACTCGTTTAAAATGGTCTCTTTCTTTTTTTCTTTTTCTTTTTTTGTCAGAGAAGCAAAATTCTAGTCTTCACTAAACAAATAATTATGCAGTTTTTATTCTCGAACATTTTCTATCAGCTTCTGCATTACAAAAGTGGTGAAACTTTAATTTGATATAAAAGCGTGGCTAATTTTGTGGTTGCCACGTGTCCAGAAAAGAGTTACATATTTAATGGATCGATCATAGACTGGCCACAGCCAAAGCAAGAGGCATGAACAGATGATTTTTCTTCAAGGAACTAGCCCATCCAGGCCCATCATCTCATTACGTCAACCATGGATCTATTAAAAATAGTTATTTTTTTTGGAGAATACCCACTCACGCTAACCGCGTTATCTATGTGCATCAGGTAAAGCTCTGTGCGGGTGGCCAAAGCTACGGTTCAAATTCGGGGTCGTACCATATCCGAACCCGTCGAAATTCGCACCGGAAGAACATGTAAGACTTTGGAAATGTTATGAATGGATTTCATTCCAGACAGTAGACAGGATGAAGAGATCTAAACTTGAAGAACCCTTTTGAGGTTAATGAAAACTTCTCTTACTACTCGAGGACGGTAAACGCAAGAGGCTAAAATCAGGCCGGACCACTGTCTTTAACTCCTATACATGATAGGTTCATACAATATTTGTTGGCCGCATGATTGATAGATCCGTCCGACCTCATTTCAATGGGCGCGGTTGGATGTTGGAACGATGCAAATGGTGAAGCTGGGAGCGGAAATGGCACTTCCAAGGCCCACTCTTAGAAGGATACACCATCCATCACAGAATTCTGATATCTAATCAGAAAAGAGTTTACAGGAGGCATTTGAGTAATTCAAATCAAGCACCTTGTTCCGTTGCACGAATGAACAGACTATTCATCTCGTGATTAGGTTACAACAAGTACCAGTGCTGATAAAATATTTAGGCCGTACAAGGACCGCATTGGGACATTACAAACTACGTCAATACCATCCCATTTCATTACACAAACGGGAAAATCAAGCACGTCAAAATCCCAAAAGCCTTACACATCACTGAGTACAGTGCTTGTCCATGGCAGCACCAGAACAGAGCTTCATGGGACTGGAGTCCGGGGTCGCACACTCCAGGTACGGCCAGAAGTCGTTGAATTAGACGATGGAGCTAGAATAGTACCATTAACGGAAGTCCATTTCTTCCACCGCTACAGCGACGTACAGGTAATTCAGTATATTGCAGATGCATAACAACAATTTTGGATTATTGAAGATGACATTTTGCAACAAATTTAAAAGACGACAGAGTAAACATATAAAAAAGTAGCACATCACATACCTTCCCGGAAATATACATGAACCATGACCTGCACCAATCAAACATAAATTAGGGGAAAAGAAAAGAGAAAGGCAGATTCCTCGACCTCTATATGCTCATACGCAATGTGCATGTAATAGAGTTCAGGACAGACATACTAATAGCTCATCAAATTACATAAAATGTCAAGGTTAGACCAGCAGATTGGCCCTATCATCTTGTGGTATTGTGGCATTGTCGCATGCTATTAATTGTCCAGTGACCACAACACCTCAATTTTTCCATTCAGTGAACTGTGATTACTAAATCTGGTAATAAGATCTTTCCTCAGAATGACTCAGACACATGGGCAAATGTTATCAAGCTACTTCTTACTTGGATTGGCTGTGGTGACTGCAGCGATGCCGCCAAAATCACAGGTGCCTGAAGCTTTCCCCATCTTTCGGTAATACGCATTGAAAGCATAAGTTGCATGTGCAACAACATTGTCTGGTTGATGGCAAGCTTGGCCCGGCAACAACAGTGAGCAATCTACTTTTCCGGGCCGACAAGCCCAATCCAATGCCGCTTGGAGCATCTTCTTGTCCGCACCATCCTTTGCAACGCAGAAGGTCTGATTGGTTGCGTCATTTGCTAACACCGTTCCTGCACCCATCAAGTGCAAGATATAAATCAGCACTCCGTTGGCATCAAACAGGCCCCAATTTTTCTCAGATACAGAGCCCGGTCTCTGATCCTCATTGTAGAGCTCATAAATGTATGTACCGACTGCCACGCCCGGGTGCTTTGGCGTTCCTGTATTGTTAAGCACGTGCTTGATCAAGTTACTGTTAAGTGTTTGCATTTTCAAGAGTTGCATCCGGTTCGAAGCAGTCTCCCTTGGAGGGCCAACCAGACTCGATCACCACAATGGGGACGTTGGTGAAGTTTAGATATGACGTGGCAAAATAAGCCACATCCACGACGGCATCAAATACATTGGTGTAGTGAAGGAGTGTGTTAGAATCGACAGCTTCCTTGTTCGGAGGAAGAGGGCATAGTCCAGTGAAATTGCTCCATTTGACTGCATGTAGTCGTAGTATGGATAGACATTGAGCATGAGGTACGATCCAGTAGACTGAAGAAACTTAAGCAATGGGACCATGACCGGATCCCAAGTGCGGTTAAAGAAGGCTTGAAAGGTGGGAAAGAGTCGATAATGATGGAGAAAGAATGTGGGGTTGAGACTTTGATACGACTGTCGAGATTCGAAGCGACAAGCGCTGAGTGGATGAACTTCATGGCCGACACAAGGAGAGGGGCGGCATTCTGAAGGGTGGACATGGGCTATGATACTCCGAGCTACCCAATAGGCAGCGGTGGCATTGGACTGCCCGATGCCGAGTTAGCAAGTGCAAGAAGCATGGCGTGGTCAGTGTCGTAAAGCCTAACATGTCGTATGTCCTGAGCTTTTAGAAGTGCCACCACCTGAGTTGGGCTCGGCATGTCGGAGAGGTCAGTGCCTATGTTCACACCAACGAAGGGACCAGAAGTATATAACAAATGCATCTTAAGTATGCCACGCCAAGAATAAGGATGAGTGCGAATGGCTTAACTAGTCCAGGAAGTGAAATAGAGTAAAACATTTGGGAATGATCAAATGTACACATTGTATACACCATCCTCATGTCTACGTATGATAGTTATGGTTGCAGACACCCTTTTCGTCCTCCATACACCGTATCCGATGAAGAGCAATAATTATTAGTTGTGGACTCCACTTTTCTTTAATTTTTGCTTACTTTTCTTGACAAAGGCAAATGAACCAACTAACAGTTAAAAAATAGACATAGCAGAGCAATAAGGAGCCAAGTCCGTTCCATCAAATGACATAAAAGAGAATAGGTGAGAGTAGAGAATGACATTATGGCGTACAAATGTGAGAAAGTCGGTACACTCTTCCTTTGTTTAATCTATTATAATCCAGTTTTATGATAGAGATCTGGAGATAATTGAAGCATACGAGAGAGCAGGCTCCATGACCAGCATGCTCAAAGAGAAGACATACGCTAAAATCCAAAACTTTCACATGGAATTAATGATTGTTTGACCTGACCATCTAATTTAGAAATTTTCTTGCAGAGAACATACCTTGACAAAGCCATAAAATGTAATTAATAAACTTTTACTGGTGGGTAGTTGAGACATCACTGATCTCCCTCCTCATCTGGGTGGGCCACACTCATACTTACCAATTCCAGCTGCTTCTCTAGTAAACAAGTTTCCAATTTCAACAGGACCAGCCATCTTATCTTACCGTGAAAAAACCGAAAATTGGATGTAGTTTATGTCGCGCAATTTTCTTAGCATCACACCAAAACAACACTGAGCCGACTAAAACACCGGCATCATCAGAATTACTACATATGAATCGAATGAAGGATATGAGACAAATGTGAGTACACACGAGTGGCAACACCCTCTTGAATGCCAGATTCATCTATTGAATGGTATCCCTCAGAAAATAAACAAGACGTGCCAAATAAAGAAATAGAGATTGGGACCATACGTGCATCCGACTGGTCCAAATCAGCTACATGTTCTTTTGCTGACAAGGAACCCTTGAATCAGATTCGGAAGAACCCATTAGAATACAATTTGTCCTGCCACTCGACCGACACTCTTTATAAAGTTAAAAAGGCACTTTGGTCAAGACACAAGTCATGTATGAACCTGTGCGCTAAGCCATCTAGGGACTTCCATATGAGATGGGATGCAAAAGGGGATGATTCCAAACGTAACTTGCTTGAGATCTATGTGGGAACTTAAGGCGCATTTGGTAATCATTTATTCCAGAAAATTATTTTTAATTAAAAATAATATTTTTTTAATTTTGTTCTCAGGAATAATTTTTAAACAAAAAAATATATTTAGTAACTATACAAAATTTCCATTTCCGAAATAAAAATACATTTGGTAAAATTCTTAAATTTTTTATTTCTTTTAATTTTTAAATATTTTTATTATATTTTTCTCTCTTTTTCTTTTTCTTTTTCTTTTTTCTTTTAACATTTTCTTTCAATTCCTCCTTCTTTGTGACCCAGCCACCAATTGGGCAAAGCCGACCTAAGCCGAGGCTTGCCGCGGCTAAGTGAGGTCTTGGTGAGGCTCCAACAAGCTAGCTAGATCTCGCCTAGCCAATCAACAACCGTAGCCGGCGGCGTCCGTCTAGTTGGTGACCAGCCGGAAGGAAGAAGAAGAAGAGAGAATGATTAAAAAAAAAAGAAAAAAAAAAAGTTAACTTGATTCTTGAAAATTTCGAAAATAGATTTTTTTTTTTTTTTTTTTTTAAAAGAGAATAATTTGGTCCGAGGAGAGAGAAACAAAGTCACGACCCACCGTGAACACCCTCCCCTACCTCCCCAACTCTCTATAATTGTTCTTTTTTTTTTTTTTTTTATCTCCCAGACGATATCTTATTTAAGGCAGGATGATTGGAACTTGAACCACCATCAACTGTTCCTTTTTATATACTTCTAGCAAAAAAGAAGCACCTACTAACGAGGCTCACTAGGGTGATTGATCGCTCAATAGAAGCTATGAAGCAGACGGCATCAATATCACAATCGTAGCTGGGCAAGTAGTTTCAGGCAAAGCACCACACCGACTAAGGCTGCTTTTGGGACTAGCATTTGCAAGTAGCTTTGGGTGTCCAAAGCCCATTTGCTCAAATATTAGGTATTTGGAAACATTTTTGAAACCCACCTTGAAGGAATGTTAGCCTTCCAAAGGCTGAAAGCCCAAGGCAAATTGGGGGCTGCCTTGGGCTTCTAGCATTCTCAACATGCTGAGTTGAGGGTAAATAAAAAAAAATCTTAACTAAGAAAAATAAATACAATAATAAATGTAACTATTTAGCATTAAGTAAAAATGTGATATTGGGAGAGGACTATGATTTGTAAAAAAAAAAAGTGAAATTTGCTCCAAACAAATCTAAATTGAAAGACCATGTGTCTTAATTTTCCAATATAATATGAAAAATAGCAACAAAAAAAAATCTCTCAATAATTCAAAACTTCATTTGTTTCGAGAAAAATGAATAATTTGAAAAATATTTTTCAAAAATGATAGCTTGTATTACTTATAAAAAGGAATGAATGAAAAATATTTTTATCGTCCACAAAACTATTTAAACATTTATTATTATTGATAGTAAAAATATTTTCCATTGACTAATTATTTCAACCAATAAAAGTCATCATTTTTGGGAAAATATTTTTTTGAACATTTATTTTTCATGAAGGACAAGTTGTTTCCGGGAAATAATTTTCCAGCTTTTTTTATGTTTGGATAGCGGAAGACTAATTGATTTATGAAAAACATTTTTTCATGGATTGAAAATAATAAGCTTAAATTGTGGGAAAACGATTTCCTCTTTTGGGAAGAAGGAAATCAATTTTTCTAAACCACCAAACAAATGAAAATTAATCATTTTTTATAAATATATCTTTCATAAAAAATATTTTCTTTTATCATGAAATTTGCAATGAAACAAAGGAACCCAAAATTTATGAAGAAACTTCCCAATAGAAATGGTCTTGTATGGTTTGGTTTTATTTTGTTTGGAGTGACTTTCTAACTTAGCTATCTTTTCATTTAAAATAGTCTCTCTTTTTTGTCAGGAAACCCAAATTCTAGTCTTCACTAAACAAATAATTATGCGGTTTTTATTCTCTAAAATCTTCTATCGACTTCTGCATTACAAAAGTCATGAAACTTTAATTTGCTATAAAGCGTGGCCGATTCTGGATGCCCCGTGTCCAGGAAAGATCTTTCACATTTAACCGATCAATCATGGAGTGGCCAAAGCCCAACCAAGAGGCATGAGCCGATGATTCTTTTTCAAGGGACTGGCCCATCCAGGCCCATCATCTTATTACATCGACTTGGATCTAATATAAGTCGTGATTTTCTTTTCTAAGAGTACAAACTCATGCAAACTGCGCTATCTACGTGCATTAAATAAAGCTTTATGTGTGTGACCAATGCTGCGTTCAAATTTGGGGTTATATATTTGGGGTTGTACCATATCCAAACCTGCCGAAAATTGCACTACAAAAACATGTAAGACTTTGGAAATGTCCTGAATGGATTTCATTAGAGACGATAAACAAGATGAGATCTACACTTGAAGAACCATTTTGAGGTTGACGAAAGCTTCTCTTATTACTCAGGGATGGTAAAGATAAGAGGCTCACTGTCTTTTAACAACTACACATGATAGGTTCATACAATATATGTTGGTAGTACGATTGATGTATCCGTCCGACCTCATTTCGATGTGCGCAGCATCCGACAATGCGAATGGTGAAGCTGGGAACGGAAATGGCGCTTCCGAGGCCCATTCTTCGAAGGATACATTGTTTTATCACAGAATTCCGATATGTATCAGAAAAGATTTTACAGGAGGCGAGTAATTCAAATCAAGCACCTTGTTTCGTTGCACGAATGAACAGACTATTCATCTCGTGATTAGGTTACAAAAAGTACCAGCGCTGATAAACTATTTAGGCCGTACAAGGACTGCACCGGCACATTACAAACTACGTCAATACCATCCATTTCATTAAACAAACGAGAAAAATCAAGCACATCAAAATCCTAAAAGCCTTACACATCACTGAGTACAGTGCTTGTCCATAGCAGGACCAGAAGAGAGCTTCATGGGACTGGAGTCCGGCGATGCACACTCCAGGGACGAGCTCTTGCCGAGGTTGTATGGTGCAGCATTTCTTAGCCTGCATTGGGATGAAACGTCAGTCTCACCTCTTGTGGCCAATACAACTTGCGGAAAATCAAATGAACGCAACGCTTAAAGCATTTGAAACCAGAAACCGCAAAGTATCAGCTCCCAAATTGAAGGAAAATGTCAGAACTCTATTGGCACTTGTTTAGATGAATTCAAAGCCAAATCCACAAGCCATTTGACATTACGTTTAAGTCGAGCCACACAAAAAAAAAAAAAGAAAAAAAAAAGCCTTTCAAGATTGCCAAAATTTTGAGCTCAGGACAGCTCTTTGACACGACCAGCTCATGCCAGAATGATTTGAAGACAATCATGGTTGAAAAGTTCATAAGACATCTGAGATAATTAACAGGAAGTATAATCTGCTTCCAAAGCAATCTTCCATAACTGACCTTTCTTTGCGCTTCTCCAAGAACCGAGTCAAGGATGCTTTAGGAGACTGAGGGATGGCTGCAAAAAGGCCGAATTTCACTAAGAGCAGAAACATCCAAGAATATGATCTGTGTCCCAGTAGTCAACATGTTAAACTAGAAAATAGAGGCCCAATTTAAAAAATTGTCTGAGAGCATATGCTACAAAGACATGGGAAAGGGAAAGGACTTGGAAGAGAAGTCAATGCAGGGAAACTGGAAAGTCAGAGATTTCGACTAAACTTGATGAAAACCCTGGAAACAGACATCTATCGTTATTTGGCTATCAAGAATAAAAACCCCAGACGATTCCTCTACTTTGAGCTCCCTTCTTTCTTAATCAGTTTTATTCAACATACAACTTCATTGCACTTCATGCCACACATTCCCAACATATCATGCAGCATTACCTCACAAAAAGAAAACTTTGAAATGAGAAAACCAAGTTTCGCAGAGAAAGAGACATCAAGCTAAAACTTTCATGCAAATCAGAATCCTACCAGCCGACATCATGGTTGTTGCAGCAATTGATCTCACGGCACCAACCATCTTTGGACTGTCCACTTTGCTCAAATCAGTAACTCCTTCAGTGTTACCTTCCTTCGGTCCATTCTTGTTAGCGAGTCCACTCCCCAAATGAGGAGCCGGAAGTGAGGCCACTGAGAATGGGCTTGAAAGGCCAGAGCAAGGCTGTGTAATAGGCTGCGTCAGAACCATGTGATTGCCAGTGATATTCCCGGTGGTTGGCGTGTGAACATAACATTTTGAATGCGATGCCTTAGGAGATTTAGAAGTTCCATTCCCAGCCAGGAACATAATAGCTTGGACCTGCATATCATACCAAGAATTTCACTGAGTATCTTCACATGAAAAGACACAAATGGAATAGAGTCGGGGAAGAGAGAGAGAGAGAGAGAGAGAGAGATCACTTTTTCAGGAGGGATGTCATCGTAAACTTTCACGGTACCCGCGTAGAAGATGGTCAACTGAGGAGACCCGTGAGGCTTGGCAGCATTTCTGCAATAGCTATTTCCAATAGTAAAATTTAGTTTAAGCATCTTCAAGCTCTGAATCAAAATTATGCTTGTAGAGTGAAAATAAATTGCAAATATATAGCTTGAAAAAAATAAAACCATCCATCGGGAATAAGTGGACAAAAAGATAGGAGCTGTGAACACATTCAGCTTGAAAGCTGCTTAATTGTCTATAGGAGTCACTTTTGTTTCAACCCAGAGCATTTATGGAATCATTTATCGTCTTAGCAGTTGAGCCTATCAAATTGCCTAAGTAAACACAGAATTTGTTCAATCACGAAAGCAGTTACCTTGATTCAGTGGTTCCCAATGTAGAAGCGGCGCCTAGAAGACATGAATTTGGGGTGGAAACAAGACCATGTCCCGGTAGATCTAGCTTCAAATGAGGAACAGCATGGAATTTCTCCAGGAATGGCCATCTTGCTCCCGAAACTTTGTTCAATCCTAGAGATTCCAAGAAAGCCATATCATCCATCCTATTCGATCCCCGCATGTTTAATTACTTGGTCAGTCATGCAACTCAGCACTATTACAATATTTGCTGTCAAGCAGTTTCTTAGTGAACTGTAACTAACTCACCCACCCTAGGATTAACCCAGCGATAAGGACGTTTCGATGCTTTCAACTCAGAAACTAATGGTGGTCAATGCCATTGGGAGCTCGGATATAAGTGAGGGCCATGGCAGTGGGTTGCTCCACTAATTCACTCCTGGTAGGCAACTAATTACAGCCGAGCCCTAGGGTAATCCAATTAGAGAAGTGCCAGAAACTCCGCCGCGAGCCCCAGGTGAAAATTTTCTTTTAATTGAGTAGAGAGATACTTTTCTTGGGATAATATGCAATCAACAGACTATACATGGACAGATCAGGATACATGATCTCCGATAAGCAGCTAGATTTAGATTAAAAAAAAAAAAGGGAAAAGACGCCGGTCTGCTGTCACGAATTACCTACAAATGCACATTAAATTTTCCACCTTTTCCGAATGGGATCACAGAAACATGTTACACAAGTTCACTCTGTACTGTCAAATCAAGCCGTGCAAAACTAATAAGCAGATAAGATCAAAGGCACCCGAGTATTTAACATGCTAGCTGACAAAGTGCGAAGCCTAAAGGGCAAAAGTTCTCCAACCTCAAAAAGTCTCGCACGTTAAGAATTAGGCATGAAGAAACTGCCATTCAAATGCATACCCTTACTGTACTAGGCACTTCAGAAACCCCCTCCTACCAAAACTGGAAGATTAGACCCAAAAAAGAAAAATCCAACAATTTCCATATTAATTCCAACAACCTTAATCCGAATTATCATAGTAATAACTCAGACTAATCAGTCTGAAACTGTCATAATAAAGCAAAAAGAATTCGCTCCTTCCTTTCAATTGTCCGCAGATCATGAAGCGTGAAGATAAATTCAAAGTCAAATTATTCACAAATTCCATGTTAGGAGTCCAGCTGAAGACATAACTCAAGTAGCAAATGAAAGAGATTGTAATTGAACAAGAATGGGGTACTGTCAGATTCAAGAAAGTGACAGACCAGAGCCTCCGCAAGCCTCGCTGCTCATCTCCTCCTTCTTCACAACACCCGACGGTTCGCTCGAGCCCAACCCCAAGAAGTCTCTCTCCATTCTAAAGCTTCACAAAAATCTCTTCACCAAACACGGATTCCACCAAAACCCACCTCCAAAATCCGCAACCAGTCACTCCGCTCTCAAACTGAAGGCCAGAAAAGTCTGCACCTCGAAAAACCCAGAGAGAGAGAGAGAGAGAGAGAGAGATTCTCTTCGGCTTTGTACTAGAAAAGCGTGGGGTCACCGACTCACAGGAATGTCCTGTTTCTCGATCAGAGCTCGGCCAATGATTCCTAGATTGAGTGTGAAAAAGGGCAAAGATCTTCGAAGCGCAGGACAAGATTGTAATGATGAAGGGTCTGCTGACCGACTGACCGAAGGAGAGTAAATTTTTCATTAGTTCAAGCTCACCACTGAAGTGTGACGGCACAGAAAACGACCCGTCACACGCGTCCATGTGATTGGTCCGACATTTGACGAGGACGACGACGAATCCGTGGGGGCTGTCCCATTGGAAACAAACCCGCATGCACGGAGAAGGTAGGGATGGAGAGCACGTTTTTCTTTTGGAGACGTGACGTGATGTGAGCGGGAGACGATATCTTCTCTCTCCCCTTGACGACGTCTTTGCGGCCACACAAAGAAAAAGTCGACCCACTTGCGTGAGAAAACGACGTGTGAAGTCTTTGAAGCAGGTGACGCAAAAGGTGCCGTCCAGCAGCAGCGAGAGTTGTGTGACCGGTACACTTCGAAGAGATTCGACCGTCGATGAACCGGCGGCTTGAAGGTAATTCCGATCTTCAGATTGAGTGGCTCGTGAATTTCTTGGATTTGTTTACGGCCGTAAGGCCTCTGCCAATCACTAGAAATCGTTTCCATTTCATTTTGCTCAAATGATTCGATCAATTTATATATTATGTAATGACGAGTTAGAAATGAAAATGAAGTGTGTAGCATCATTACCCAGTTATAATGCTTAAGTATATGGCCAATTCAAAAAGGCTAGCTTTTTCTAGTATGTAGACTAGAAATCGCTCTCCAACGCCAGGAGACTCATCCACGTTGCAACAATCCTTTGCTCCACTCCTCTTTTGTAAGTAATGACATCTCCTCCATTCTCGAGATTCAAATGAGAGAATTTCAAGCTTTTCCAGCGTTTTATTTCTGGTCATGTTCTTAAGGAGTTTATTTTTAATCTTGAAAGGCTGTTGTTGTACACTTTTCACTTGTAATTGCTAGGACGTGATGGTGTGCGTGCACCCATCAAGAAGGTGACCTCCATACTGAAAAAATCAGGATTCTGTCCGGCCACTTTTTGACAAAACAGAGGTAATATCAAATCAGTCCATTTACCGACACCTTCCGATGATAATGATTCATGAGGAAAATTCTCGTGAGAATATGAACCCCACTGAAAATATGCCAGAAGATCTTGCCAAAGGAATCTTAAAGAAAAAGAAATCCTGTGGAGGAGAAAACCTCGGACACGACAAACAAGACATCCACACAATGATGGTAGAGATGACAGCGAAACACGTGTCGGTCCACCGTCCCGAATCTCCACTCATGTCATGCGCCAGTAAAGCAGTTGCAATGAGACCAACCCTTTTAATGTCCAACGATGACATTAACCTCAAAAGTCTAATTAGATATTAGTGATTGCTACACTTAGACCCAATAAAGCTTTCGAGTGAATGTTCATCTTTGTGAAAATGGGCCGGAAAAAAGAACATCAAATCAGTAGTTAAGCTGCTTCTGCAGAGACAAGAAAGATCTCAAGCCTTTGACAAGCTTCTATATTTTCAGCATTCGTTAGTCGAAGCAAGCATCCAGGTTTTTCATTCCAAAATTGAATCAACTATTCGTTGGTTACATAAGGAAACATGGTTAACTTACAACACGAAGTCCAGTTAATAGAATAAGAAACAATCACAAGAAAGAAACAGAACATCACAGAACAGACTATGTCCAAATCATCCAATTCATACAGGTAAACCAAAATCCTAAAGGCTTATATATACTTATACATCAGCGAGGACTCCTGTTGTCCATCGCAAGAGCTGGAGAGCGATCAATAGCGCTCGAGTGTGAGGTCGCATGCTCTGGAGAGTTCTTGCTGAGGTTGTAAGGTGCCACGCTCATCACCCTACGATTACACAGAAAATCAAGCGTCACTTTCGTCGTCTTTCATTTGCCAAGAAATCAAATGAGACAAGTCAAACGTAGCCAAAGCCAGAAGTCACAGAATATCATTCTGCCAAACCGAGCAAAGTATCTTTTGAGTCTCAGATTCGGCATTGGCTTGTGTAAAGCCTTAGCTTCGGCCATGCTATGAAGTAATATCCTCAAACTAATAAGGTTCCCCACCTTTCTTTGCGCTTCTCCAAAAACCGAGCTAAGGATGCTTTCCTAGCCTGTGGTATGGCTGCATGAAAAATTGAATTCCACTTAAGAGTACAGTTTTGTCAAGGACATTCCACTAGCCAACACTACACGAAAATAATGAAGTGTCATGAATCAGTAAAGTTTAGACATTCACCTTGCAAGATCATTGGATAGAACAGGAAAAGGGCAAAGGACTTGGAAAGAAATAACAAGCGTCACGATGGAAAGAGAGTTTCACAAAGCAGAGAGACAATAAAGATAAAACAATCCTTGAATCAGAATCCTACCCGATGGGACCATGGTCGTCGCGGCAATAGATCCCATGACACTGACCATCTTTGGGGTGTCCAATTTGCTTGGAGTGCCAACTCCTTTAGCATTTCCTTCCTTTGATTCATCCCTGCCAGTTGGTCCACCCCGTGACTGAGGAGATGGATGTGATGATACTGATAATGGACTCGAGAGGCTAGAGAAGGGTTGCGTAGTAGGCTGGTTCAGATCTACGTGATCCCCAGCCATGTTGGCCGTTGTAGGCACTTGAACAAAGCATTTTGCCTGTGACGTCTTAGAAGCCATTGAAGCCCCATTCTTGGCAAGGAGCATGATTGCTTGGGCCTACACATCACACGCACAACTTAGCTAAATCAAGCTTCTTATCTTAAGGGCAAGAGTAGAGAAATCAAGAGAAAAGATAGAGAAAGCACCTTTTCAGGTGAGATATCATCATAAACATTTACAGTACCCGCGTAGAAGATGGTCAATTGAGGAGGAGGCACGGTAGGCTTGATTGTTTTCCTGCAAAAGATATTGCCAATAAGAGGCATATAATTCCAAGCATGTTTCAACTCCTAAATCCAAAAGCATACTTGTTACATGGGAAAAAATCATGAGTGCCTAGCTGGAAGAAAGAAGACCACTTTCCAAAGAAAAGGAAACACATCCAAAAGCCCCATTCTTTGGAGGTCCATCCAGATCCATCTCATTAAGATGCTTCAATGGTTTCAAAAAATTATACCAGTCTTTCAATCCAGATCAATTCTACTATCTTTCAGCCCCCATAAAAGGACCTTTTGCTTCCCCACTTTTATAGGAAAAATCATTTAAATTTATAAACATCATAGAATCTTCTAGATGTCTTTAATTGGAATACTATTCTTAAAGATTTCATGGTCTTCAATATTAAATGAAAATCTGATTCAGGACCCTGGAAATATAGAGCAAAAGTGGAAGGCTAAAAAGAAGGAGATTACTAAGCACAAAGACGGTTACCATGGTTCCGCGGTTCCCATTGTCGAAGCAGTGGTAAGGTGGTCTGAATTTGGGGCAGAAACAAGAACACCTCCCGGCAGCTTTTGCGTGATCATACCACCTGGTACAGCCTGTCCAGTGGCAGTGAAGTGAGTCTTGAAGAAAGGGTCGCCTATTAAGGTGGGAATTCCCTGATTTGAGAGGGGAAGTGCCCTCACATCCCGGGGATGAGATTGTTGAGGATAAGATGTCAGCAGAAACTGCGAGCCACCTTGTCTGTGACGATTGAAGGAACTCTAATTTGAAAGAAAAAGTGCACGAGCCATTAGTCGAAAGTCACATGGCAGAAAGACCATCTGAACAGAAGTTCTAAAAGAGAGTTTCATTTTGGCAAAATTAATTGCAACGGTTACAGAAAAAAATAGCAAAAGAGTCCCATGTTTCCGACTATTCAACTTTCTGGCTGAAAAACTAAAAGGCCATTCAAATCAACCGAAATAACAAAAGCTATATAAATAAACAGCTGAGATAACCAATATCTACAAGTTAAACTAACCAAAAACACTGAGATGACACCTTTCTGGATGTGGTGTCAGCATAACACTTACAAAACAGAATTCACACCTATAAGACTATGAGAAAGGAGACTAGAATACCTGTACTTCAACAACAGTACGTCTTCGACTCGAATCATATGCATCTGCACCTGGGATGTGCGTTGATCCAGAAGAGACAATCGGTTCGCTGACCTTTTTGGTCTTTTCATCCTGAGCAGCCTTAACGGACATCAGATGAGGAACTGCAGAGACCTTGTTCAAGAATGGCCATCGCATTCCTGATGAACCATTGTTCAATCCTACAGAACAGATTGCAAGAAAGCCATATTGCTCATCAACTTCAATCCCCAAATCATTAAGTCGCACCACTCCATTCTCACGAACTACAAATATGTCCATGCAAATATTCCCCCCACCCCCCCCCCCCCAAAAAAAAAAAAAAAAAAAAAAAGAGAAAAAAAGCTGCTTTCAAAAGGAGCATCCTGGCTGACTAGAACCTCTAATTTGAGCCTCTTGAGTTGATTTGAGTTCATAATCTGCTCACACATGGCCAAGACTTGTATCATGTGTTTCCCAATGTGAATTACCTTTGATTATGCATCATATGATGATTCTAATATACAAGACCTGATTAGAAACCATGCATGTGAGCTTTAGTGCTATAAACGCTAATTTGAGCTCACCGAAATCTACTCACGCATGACCAAGACTTGCATCATGTGTTTCTGAATGGTTTACATTTAGTTACCTATAATATGATGTTTCTAATGGTCACCAGAAATGAACTTCAAGACCGACCACAAGACTACGAACTACAATATAAGTCATACGCAGTAAGCTAGAACTATCCTTTTTTCATGATAAAATGAACTGAGTGAACCATAAATGGACTGAGCAATATCTTGGTTCTTTCTATTAGCTGCTGGATTGACAGAACACTGGCATATACCCTCAACAGAACTACCTAGCAAATACTTCCACCAAAAAAAAAATAAGGAAAAAAAAACCCATAAAAACACACTGAAGCTTTCTGGATCTGGCTTTCCCAGAAAGAAAATTACAGAAAATCAGGAGATAAGCTCACTCCACGCAGTGAATCGAACCCGTGCCCAAGAAAATTACCAAAAAGATCGAAATTCAAGCTGGGAAGCCTAAAGGGTGAAAAGTTCTCTCCTCATAACCACAGGGAACGTGCGAATAAAGGATTCGCTATTTATGGAACTGCCATTCCATATATACCAAAAATAGAAAATGATAACCAAAAAGCCAACATTTATCGCTACCATCAATCTTAATCTGAACAACTCGGACCCAAACAACACATCTGAACCATCGACGTAAACGAACAACTCGACAATTAAAGCAAAACATCCAATTCTCCACCCATCTCTTTTCCCCCCTGCATCATGCATCTTACTCTGAAGGACCTAAAAAAAAAACATGCAAATTGCCCTCAAGTCCAAGCCGTGCGAACGGAATTCAAACTCATTTCGGGGAAAAAAAAAGATTTGAAAACAGGAAATCAACATCTGGGAAGTTTGACTCAATTAGCCAAGGAAAAGAACGTATGGAGAAGAATCGTCGGAGACGAAAGGGGAAGAGACGACGAACCGGATGAGTCTCCGCAAGCCTCCCTGCCAGCCTCTTCCTTCACGACGCTCAACGTTTCTCTCGAGCTCAGACCCAGGAAGTCCCTCTCCATCTCTCTCGCGCGCGCGTCGCGGCTGGCCCTCAACCGCGCACCAACCTCTCGCCCACCGACCACACCCCCTCCACCCACCAAGATTCGGACGAGAACCCACCTCCGGAACCTCGCAACCCGAGAAACCCGCGAAACCTCGACCCGAAATCGAGGCGAATTCCTCAACTTCCCGAGCGAGAAGAAAGAGGGAAAGGAGAAAAGGCAGAGCGAAAGGGAACTCGTCAGAGCTGCTTCGTTTTTCAACAGGAGAAAGAGAGAGAGAGAGAGAGAGAGAGAGGGAAGAGGAGACACAGGAAATCCAGTTGCATTCCCACGTGAGCTTAATGGGCCGCGCGATCTGGACCGTCGAGTCCCGCGGAGAGGGGACAGGTGGTCGGACGCGATCTCCTTCTCCTCGCGAGGGGGATGGGGTCTACCGGTGGGGCCGGTTACGCGGCCACGTGCGCCGCCCAATTAATTTCACCACATTGCAAAATGGCACGCGCCAAGGTTGTCGGCCCGGAGGCCGCACATGTGCGAGCGAGAGCCGCCCCCAGCGCGCGCCGCGAGCCCGCCGCGTGTCACCGCGTGGGCCGATTTAATCGGCATTCCCCGCGGGGGCTCCTCGCTCGGATCGCCGATTTCTCGCGCGGACAAAAGCTGAAATCGTCACGGGCGGGCTCTCGCGATCGTGTCGAAGTTCGTGAGATCCGCTCGTGCTTTCGACGAGTCCGACTTCTTTTCGGGGTGAAGGACACGCGACGCTGACGTGGCATTTCGTTGTGAATTGTTTTACTGTTTCAAAATACATACTTGATGTTCGAATTGTTGGTGGCTTTCATTTTGAAATAAAAATAGATGCTGAGGAGGTAACAATTTTTTTCGAGTTATGTTTGAATCATGAATCTCTAGGAAGAATCGATACATTGAAATTCAGTGTTCATTTACATGCATTCCACTAAAGATGTACGAGCAGTGATGAGTCATCTTGAAAACTCAAATATTAATAATTCAATTGTCATCAAATAGCTTTTTTTATTCTAGTTTTGATACTTACAATTAACTGCCCTGAAAATTCAGAACTTAAATTTTCCAATAGTCAATTATTGGTTGTGCCAAATGAGCAGTGCATTAGCGAACACTTTACTCAATTATTATTGAGTCGATTCGTGTTGGTCCCAACAAAGGCATTTCCCTATTGATATAACATGTGAGCACGTACATATTTTTCTTGCTAATCGCACGACATAATTGACTAAAGAGGCATGCCGCATGTGGCATGACGCACATCTCAAATATCAAATCACAGAGAAATGCGTTGCCGGCTAGTCCATCGTGGTCCCTTCTCACTTGTCAATGACATATGATTGAAGCTTGGAAAACTGAGAAATGTTGTCTTTGCTAATATCGGAAAAGAGTTCCCAAATTATTGTACTCATGTAAATTAAATCAGTCAATATAGTTTATTCGATCAGTTTTAATTTGAATTTGATGACATAAACACTAGCCTTTTCACATGAAATGGATGATGCTCATGTGATTTTTTTTTTTCAAAATTTCTAATTATTTTGAAATTTCTAATTTTTTAATTAATTTTTTCCTTTTCTTTATTTTTTTATTTTGTTTATTGTTAAGGGTTGGCAGAGGGACGTTGACCATTGCGTAAGGCATGTAGCTCTCGCTTAGATCTAGGCCCTCGCATGCTACTGGGGAGAGATGCGAGCCCTTGCCTAATTGTGAACGAGGCTCGTGATGTCCTTGTCCAGATCTAAGTATAGGCCACGACACTCTCACCCAATAGTCGATGAGAGTTGTGGGGTCTTAGTAAAAAAAAAAAAAAAATTTGAATATTTAAAAAAAAAAATTCACGTTGACGTAATTATACCACTTAATATGCTCAACTTTCATATCATCGATTCCCAGCAAAATTAATTATCTCCTATTTCTTCAAAGACAAATGAATCCTAAAAAAATTGATGAATTGCATGCATCCACCATATTGTTAAATTTGATGGACTTTGTGGATTCCATCGATTTGAATGACTCACATACAAATGACTCGTTTTGTTTTGTTTTTTGTTTTTGTGTTTTGATTTGGTTTAATAGTCCCACTTCGAAAAAAAATGGTTCACAGATCAAACCAAATCAGTTTTCACAGTTCGTTTTATTTAATATTTTCGAAACCGAACCAAACTATGAAACCATATCTATAACCTGATAATTTTTTTATATGTTTTATTAATTAGGAGAGATCAGTTTCAGTGTGAGAATTGGATTGGCTATTCTTCTTTTCTATGTTTTATAATACATGCATTGACTTTTGGGTGATGGACTCCGAAACGTACAAATTAGCATACGCTGTTATGCAATGATCGCCTAAATGCACACACCAATCCGAAATTGCTTTGCTAATATAAGATGGAGATGGAACTATAGTATATGCCATCCGTTCCTTATTTCCCCCCCGGAAAAATTTAATCATTGAAGCGTAGAAGTCTCAGAACATATCATGGGCTTCACTTAAAAATCAATAAACGACCATAATAAAAGAAATTTTTTTGAAACAAGAATAAGGCAGGCCATATGGTTCGATTAGTTAGTTCTTTGTGCAAAACCGAGAACTGGACTAGCTATTGTCGGTTCCTAATGTTGGGAATAGAGCACCAGACCTATTTTCCATGGAAATCCTTAAGAGATGGTTGGTTTGGTTTGATTTGATTTCGGGATTTGATCAAAATTATGCTCACTCCTCTTATCAAATTATATACAAACTAGCTTTTCTTTACAAATTCGGAATAATGCCAAGTTTCATCTCGTGTGTAACTTAAGAATAATTAGTAAAATAGTGTTTGGTGTTTATGCAATTAATCAACACGTTATCTAAGCTGCTTTAGTGCATTTTAAGCTCACGAAATTACAAAAGAAACGAAAGAAGAAGAGTTCCAAAAAACAGTCCAAAGGGGGAAAAAGCGCAAAATCTCGTCATTCTCGTCGCCGAAATTGGAAACGATAAATTGACGATATATCGGGTAGCCGGACTGGATCGCGACCACACGTGAAAGTGTGGTCGAAAACTAAAGGCGGTTCGCACGTGCTTACTTGCCCTCTCCGGCACAGCTTTAAACATTTTTTTTTTTTATATTCCTCAATTTTCACAAGAGAATAAATTATTTAAATTTACTACCGCAACAGCTTCGTGGCTGGATGATGCATTGGTTTGCTTAACGCACGTGAATTATCTAGTCAGCATATATATAAAAAAAGGGGGGAAAATAAATTAAGCATGGAATAAAAAAATAAATTTGACGAGACCCAATAATGTACCGGTGTTTGTAATTCGGGTATATTTAATTGAGAACAAATTGGAATCTGTCATCCGCTTGTGATGAATAATAAAGCCTCTCAATTTAATAAAACAACCCTAAAAAAGCCCAATCGATCTTCTTTATTTATTTAAATTTTCGTATATTTAATTCGACTTTTTGCCTTGACTAGTTTCATCGATGCACGTAAATCTTATTGTGCTGACATATATTGGATAAGACTTTTGCTTCTATGGATGTGGTGTCGATGAAGGTATTTTAAAATACGGAACATGTCACATCTAATGAGGAATTCTTCGTAATTATCGTCAAAATAAGAAATCGACGATAATGATTGGAGAACGCTTGTTGTATAATTCTAATTTATTAGGTACGTGGCCACTAACCCATATCAAACTAAAAAAGTTGAGCAAAATGTTCAACATGGAAGAAAGTGGGCGACACGTACGAAAAATAATACAGAATATACCTGCAAAGTCATGCATATTTATCAATAGCCTAATATTCCAAGAAAAAAATCCAATTTTAGATTTAGTCCGAATTCTACCAAATTCTATCATAAAATTTTTTCCCATAAAAACCCTCAACGGATCCAATCTTATTTCTATCATAAACTTTTTTTTGTCCCATAAAAATCCTCAAACTTTAAATATTACCCAATTCTACCCTTCAGTCTCAATTTTACCCAATAATTTTTTCAGTCTCATAAAAAACCACAAACTTTTATTTGAGCCACAAATTTGCCCTCGTTAATTCTCTATCCAAAATTTCTTATTAAATCTCCAAAACACAAGCTATTCAAGCATTTCAACCTTGGGAGACATAACATTTTTTAACACAAGAGATTGAAGAACAAGTGTTAAATAAAAAATCCTTGAGTAATATAAAAGGAAAAGGTGGAGACATTTCTTTGGCCCGTCAAAAGGAAATGCAGGCAGGGGGTTTATTTCGTATCAAGAGTGTGTTGGGGAGGCAGCCAAGTACTTCCAAAAAAAAAGAGTGGAAGGCGAAACAACTACAACATTAGAGGTTTGACATTGCTTTACACCCAAAAAGAGGCGAGCTACATCATCTCAAAACCCAACCTCAGAAAAACAAATAGCAGGATGGGCTCCCCTGATAGTTAGTTTTGAGGAAGGCCTTCAAGTCAAGAGGCTAAACTCGATCTATCTTTCTGGCTTTCTCTCCTCCGATATCTCTCTTTAAAGTAAAAGCAGTTGAAGAAAGTGAATCTTAATTGCTCTAGTTCTTACCTAAATTTCAAATCTATGAAGACATTGTTTTCGCTAATATAGAAATTCATTTCCAAAAGATTTTTTTTTTTGCGAAATGCCACATGGATCACTAAGGGCGATTGTGAATGGAGTGTTGATAGATTTGAGACTTACATAAAAGTAGATGACGTTTTATGAGACAAAAAAAAAGATTAGAGAAAAATTAGAATTAGATCTAAACATAGGGTTTTTCTATGAGATAAAAAAAAAAAGTTTAACCTAGAATTTGGATTGTACCTAACAAAAAAAAGTCTAGGGTAGAATTAGGACCGGAGTTAAAGTGAAACTTTTTTTGAGGGCATTATGCTCTATGTATATATTATCTCATCGACAAAAACCATGTGCTAAGTACAACTTTAATATATCCGAATTAATAAATCAGTCAATTAAGTGCTGGTAATCCTAATATTCTTGAAAGGGGGATTGCCTTTTGGCATTTCTACTGGGCTGAGGCGATTTAACGCAACCCCACGGCGAGTAGGTACGACCGTCGCTTTGTTCGAGAGTATTATCCTCGTTATCTTCCTAGAATCGTCCATAGAATTTGTCCCCTAGATAAGTCTTCCCGTGGGATATCTATCTACGTCCATTATAAATCGAACTTTTGAATTTGGGCCCATCCCATATTTAAGAAAACGTCTTTCATTTCTTTATTGTCGATTTTTTTTGGGACTTCTACTATTGTACCTACTCAAAATATCAAAGCCGTTGAGAGGCACGCAACTTGTCCACCAATTCAATACGTGATAATCACCCGCAAATTTTTCTCTCATTGATTCACTAACTCACGGCCACTTTTCCACTAATCCATATTATGATCCACAAATTTTCAGACAATGACGCGTCGTCGGCAACGTCTTGTTTCTTGATGTTATTTTGTAAATTTCGAGTTTTAATTTCGCGTGCGAAAAGTTTCCATGATTGATATAGTCCCTCAAATTGATTTTTTGTATTCGCATGGACCACATGTGCACATGACATGTGCTCAAGATCTAGTTATGTATGAAAAATTCAATCTTTTCTTTTTTTTCACCACCCCTCGACAACAATCATGCCTAAAGAGTAAAGAGATAAATCATCACACACTAGAGGAAATTATCCGAGCCTAAACATTTAGGTTGCTAATGGTAGCTGGCACAAACAACCTTGGATAGGATAAGTTCATCGTTTTTGTAGACTAGGACTACACTCCAGACGAGAACATCCAAGATGGTTTTGGACATGGCCACCGGTCGAGAGATCGGGAGTTGGCCATAGAGGCCACCATCGAGGTGGTCACATGCGGCACCATCGAGCAGTGATCAAGATTATATAACTGCGACGGTGGGCGGTCGTTGCTTTCAGGCCACAACTCGAGATCTATCTCTCTCTCTCTCTCACACACACACAATTTCAAAATCCAAAGGTGGCAACCACCATCTCGCGCGGTTGTTGCTGATGATTCATTCCTACCAACGCAATTTCTATTAGATACTTTATTTGGTAGTCTACCAAACATATAATCGGATAGGTATTATCACTACTTGGTGCCTTGTCAATGTACCAAAATATATTTAGAATATTTGGAAATACCATCTTATCCTGTTCAATCTAGTCAAATAACCTCAATTACCTAAAATGGAATTAAATGCGTGCGATCCAAGGCTCAACATGGACGTTCTAATATTAAATATTTAATTATTCGAGCATACTCTTATTCGACATTTGAAAATCATCCACAATTAAGGGCAATGTCATGGACATTAGGACCCTTCTAGTATGGTCGGTTCATGAAGTGATGTGCACTCGAAGAGGGGGTTTATTCGAGTTGACGCGCTCATTCACACACACCGAACAGGAATCCATACGTCGGTTAATAGACAAATTCAGTAGGCGAGTCTAGGATTATTGAACAATCCGAGTGATTGAGAACTATATTGAAGCCAAATTAGAGTTTTGGAGTATACAGCAGAGCAATAAGAGAGACTCATTTTCTTCTTCCAAGTCAGAATATCTTATCCATTACAATGGGAATGGGAAGTTTTTAGCATTTGGCTCTCGTGTATCCACCCAAATGAATCGGCTGCATCTTACACCAAATAATGATTGCTTGGTAAATACACAATGTTGAGTTGAGGTAGGATTTTTGGTCTGTACACGATTATGACGCCATCATCCTCCACCAAGGATCACGTACAAACAACTATGTCTGTAACAAAGCAAAGCGCATACAATAACACATGAACAGAGGTGCATAGAACTTGCTACACCTTCGAGAGCAGGCGAATATGGAGCGGCCAGACAGGCAGCTGCAAGTGGGTCGAGGTGAAATTTTTTGGGATTCCGGGTGTCGGAACTACTGAAGGGGTTCGCTGATTTCAAGGAGTTCGTTCCGGAGTCCAGTGAAGACCGCAGAATCGGTTTCAATGGGTCTGAACTTCATGAGAGCCGAAGGGACCAGATCCTCGTCATCGAGAGTCGTCGCTCTTTGGCCGGGTTCAGGGGAATGTGGGATCACTCGCCGTTTGATGAGCACGGGATGCATCAGCTCGAACTCCAGGCAGGGGTCCTTGAGAGCTGAGCTTACAAACTGCGATAAATCAAAGGTATCCTCTTAGAGTCAGCAAAATACACCAGCTTGAATTTCCTGATTACTCATATACAACGTACAAGAAGTGATATAACCTATCATTGCCACTGGGCGCAAAGAAACATCGGGTCAAAGTGACAATCTAGTCCTTCGTCGATCAGCAGTTAATCTCGAGGGATCAAAGCAGGTGAAAGCTACCCATTCGCCTAACTAACTCTAATTTTGGTCACTGTCTAGTGAATTTTAGCCATAAAATGGAGTATAAACTGCATGCTAGAACTCAATCTGGGTACTCCACCGGATGTCTCCCGTAGCACAAGCCTGTGCACAAGCATGAATGCTGATGCACACGCGAACATGCTTTGCCCATGCAAAGAGACATGGAAGCAAATGGAAACCACGTGATTGAACCAATTTGCAAGACAAGTACCAGAATATAAACGTTACTGCGTAAAAGGATTAAAATTGTTGTATGAGACAATGTTTGCTTTAAGCATCCTCCACTTGCTCATCTTAGCATATGGTGTCCAAGTCAAACTTTAAATACCAGGACATAATGTTCTGATCTTTGCAGTGAAGCAGATAATTAGAAAAAGGTGCAGTACCTTCTAATGGTGCTGTGGAAGATGAAAGAAAATTATTCAAGATTTGAGCAAAAGATGAGTAACACTATCGGCAGCAAGGCCGAACTACAAAGACAGCGATTGGTTCACCATTGAAAACGAGTCAAGAAAATTAAAAATCTAGCATTGACTGGATCGATAGTGTGCTCACAAACTCTCAAGGACCTAGGACAGGAGCCTCGAATTCATTTATAGATTTCAACAGTCAACCATCCAGCACCCACAGATGACACCTATGGCAGATCAACCAGAGGTCCAGAGCAACATTAGAAACCCAGGTAACATCTGATTTGATCAATTAGGGTAGGGACTTAATATCATAGCAGCAGGCCAAAGGGAGGACACCAAGGAAGAAGAAAGTGATGGAGATAATTCAAGATCAAGAATTTAGGAGACTGCATCAAAAGCACCTCACGATGCGCTGTTGCCATTGCGAAACAAACTTTCCTCAAGTAAAAAGGGCAAAAAATGGCCAGACAATCTCTTAGGCCTTTAAATGAAGTTATAAGGAACTGAGCCTACCAATCGGAAACAGCTATCCACCCACAACAACTAAAAACATGTCCCAGATCATAAGTTGGTCAAGGTAGTATTAATACTGGTAGTCCCCAGGATAACAGACAACACTCACATTACAGCAAGGCAAATTCTCCAATTAGTAAATATTTCAAAGGTAATTTCTTTTACAATATGGAATCCAATCATGTCCTCCCATGAAATGTATGTTAAGGAAGTCGTCTCAGACTGAAAACGCGACCACTATCGATGGCGGATCATTACTAGAAAACCACGGGTACCCAACTCCAGCATGTGGTTTATCTATGGCAGCAAATTTTAGGTGGTGATAAGCAGAGTTGTTGATGGGTGCCAAAAGGTATACACTTGTACTGAGACTCACAATTTTTATAAGAACAGGCTAGTTTAAAGTTAGAGGAGCTTAAAGAATAATGAAACATTAGGCAAAATCATACTCTAGGTAGACCAAAGATACGGACTTGAGGAAGAGAATTTTGCATATTATAAGCAGAAAACACAAGTTCAATCAGCTAATCTCAAGGAAAGACCAAAAGCCACTGTCTTTCCCCCCTCCCCCTTTTATCAATTGCTCTTAAGAGCTGCCATTTCATGCTCACCCCCTTCACAACACAATTGTATACATGAACTACAGGAAGAACATCTCGCATTCATTGGATCTACCAAGACATCCATCGTCTAGGAGGTGGCATCGATCTTTGCCTTGACAGTAGCCTAGTCAAGTCAATCGTGCACAAATGAAAGGATGGTGCACAACAATTATAACTCAAGCAAGAGTGGCTTAAAGGACAAACCTCATATAAAGAACCTGTTAGCTCCCAAGGAGCAAAGACACCTTGAAGAACCACACCATCTGGAAACTGAATACGGATGATGGTTCTGGTGTACCTCTTCCTTCCGGCCTTCAGCTGCTTTTCCCTGTATGACTTGGGGATCAAAAGCTGAGACTCTGCCATCTTCTTCTTCCTCATTTCTGCTTCTCGTCTCACCTCATCCATTGAAAGATTATAGAAAGAAGCCGGTAGCTCAATTTTTGCCGCTATATTTTCCGGCACAGAAAAGAACACCCGAATCTAGATCACATAGAAGAAAGCGAAGTCAGAGTAATAACCAAGGAAGGGCACTACAAAAGCTGAAATAATGGCCCTAATATTTAATACACCCAATTACGGCACCCGTATTACTGTCTATTGACAAATTGTACAGTCACATAGGGACATAACACTGACACAAGACCATGTGAAGTCTACATTCACTCTGATGTAAGATATGAAATGATGTAGCACAGGCCGGCAAGCACTTATTAGGTAATTTAATAGCATTCTGCTAACAGAAGTCGTGCAAAATAATATCAGAAAAAGATAAACTGAAACAATTGAACGTAGTGGATTGTACGTAGTGATTCTGCATCCAAAACTGGTACAAGTGGCAATATCAGACATTAAAAGCCAAGGATCGGCACATACTTATCAAGTACTCTCAAATCATCAGAAGCATTATTCAAATTTAAGCTTCACTTCCCTTATCTCATAGTGACTTTTAGAGTCTAATATTACCATCACAATCCAATATGCATCACGGAGATGTCAAAGCACACAGGTATTGAGCTTAATGTACTGACATCGTTAAGCAATAAGCAACTGCAATATGAATTTTCCCAATATTTTCCAGTTCTAGTCGGATACTCAGATGAAGCTAATTTCACGCTGCAAAACCTATCGTAACATAAATAAGAAAAGCAAGCAACGTAGGTATATCCATTCCCAAACCTAGAGGTGAAGCCAATAACTCTTTCCCTCACTTTCCAGTTTCAATATGAAATATGCTTAACAAACCAGCATGGAAACTATGACAGATGCGGCAACATTAGTAAATATAATGCCATAGAGAGTTTGAACAACAGATAAAGTCATCGCTGGAAAAGCTTCTCAGCAAGAGCTAACAAGATCAATTAAACAGAACATTCAACAAACCTGCCTATCGATCTTCTCCTTTTCCGTTGGTTTGTCGACTACGGAAGGGACCACTGCAGGGGCATCATCAATCTTTTTATTTTCTTCAAACTTCTTCGGTTCCAGTAAAACCACAGCCCTATTAACTAACCGTATTTGCTCCTCGCCAGGTTGATCCATCACGGCCCACATCTCCCCATCCTCTTCTTTTAACTCGAACCCGACAAACTCCAACAACTCAACCCCTCCTGCAACATCTCCAATTGCTTCCTTAATCTTAGGATTACTCATTCTTACCCTCCTAAACTTTGCATTTTCCGGTTCCCTAGCTATATTCCTAAACAACTTAAGCACGACATCGACCGAACTCTCCGACGGCTTCGCCGACACAAAAGTGCCAACGCAGGCCTCCAGTTCACTCCTCCCCTCCGCTTCATCACTTGGCAAACCCTGCGCACCGACTTCATTATCATACTCGACCCGACTTTCAGCAACACAGCTATCCACATGTTCAGAAACTTCCTCTTCAGACCGGAAAGATCTATGGCAAATGGGGCACTCCACAATGTTCAATGAATACCCATTCTGAGATCTCTTCCCAGTAGTGATAAGAGAACCGAACGGATCGAACCCGTTGACCGGCTTCCGATCCGGCTCCGCATCACGCGCGGAGCCGCGCTTGCCCCGATCCGGAACAGCGGCTTTAGGGGGCTGAGAAGGTCTAGGATTACTGACTTGAGCTGGGGGCGGATTGGGGTGACTCTGGACGGATTGAGGAGGGCGTGCAGGGATCGGATTAGTGGGACCAGACGAAGACGAGCCCAAGACTCTGCCTTGGCCCTTGAATTTGCCGGTGGAGGAGGCGGCGGAAAAAGGGTTGTTGACTTTCTTCATGAACCCCTTGACTTTATCTTTCACGTCGTCCATGGCTGCGCAAATGGAGACGGTCGTGGCGAGAAAAGATCAGGCGACAAGTGATTTCAAGAACAGAGGAACTGAATTTCAGAGGAGAGAGAAAGAGAGAGGGAGAGGATTATAAAGAATTGAAAAAAACTTGGGAGCGGATTGTCTTGCTAGCTAAGGAAAAGGGTAAGAATGGGCAGAGGAGGACGATCCGTTCACGTCAGAAAAATCGCGACTTTGTATGGATGAAGTCCAGGACTTGCGGGTGAGACCGGCCGAGAGACGCCTGTACAATTACAGAGCATTGGTCCAGGGAGAAGGGGGGAGGACGCGGCTTTGGGGACTCAGGAGGGAATCGGCAGCATCTGCAGAGAGGACTTGTCGAGGGGAGACCCCGCAAAAAGAAAACAAGAAAAGAGCAAGAGAAAGAATTTTTTGCAAGAAATAGAAAAAAAAAAGCGTTCTTTTTCAGAAGAGAATATGCTTTCCCCCGAAAAATGCGTGAATAATGAACTGGCCGAAAAGAAAAGACAGCACCATTCGAAATCCGGGCCGTGTGCGTGAATCTAATGTAGAGACAGTACTATTCGAAATCCGGGCCGTGTGCGTGAATCTAATGTTATGTTATAGTGTCCGATGGGAAAAAAAGAACAGAAAAAGGACGACTGATGAGATGATGTCTCCTGTTACAGTTTCGCAGAGCTAATCCATGTGTAAAAAGTACCCGTGTTTTTTCTCCTTCCGTCAGCCGTTCCAATTAGGTTGTGCCATGTCGGAGGCTGATGATAGCGGGGACGATCATGGGCTTGACGATGAGGTTGGGCTCGTCCGGATCTGAAGTGCAAATTAACGAATCTTTTCTAAATTGATGCCCAATGGACCCTTCTCTCCCATGAAAAGGAAGAATCGAGGGATTCGAATTTTGACCTTTTAAAAGGGTTGAGGTGTGGAACGATTTAAGATCAAATATAAATTTCGACTCCCACACATTATAAAGAAAAAGACAAAATAAAAGTTTTAAAGTGAAAGTTAGAGTAGCAATAAAATAAGATAAAAAAAAAAGCATATATGTTGTTGGATCCATCCAAAACCGTCCAAAACTAATTAACAGTAAGGTAATGCTCGTCTTTGCTCCTTTGATCTTTCTGTATAGACCACCGTTGGGGTGGTCGAATGACTCAAATGTCCTCTTCGACCACTACAGTGGCAGTCTCTGATCACCTCAACATGAGAGAGAGAGAGAGTAGGAGGTAGGGATTGAGGAGTCTCACCACTCGAAACTTGGAAATTGATCTCATACGCCATTGATGTGGCTGATGAAATCGACTACCGGTGGCTACATAGCCCACAGCGAGGTCCTCCACGGTCTTTTCCGATACTTACTACTGATGCTGGCGACAGGCCAGAGAGTTTTAAAGCGTAAAATAGCCGTGGAACATTCATTTTATCAGTTTGTCCACTCATGTCCGGACTCGGAGTGCACTTGTAAGATGGGTCAGCTGAGTTGCTGAACAAGGGAGGGAAGAGAAACCTAACAGAAGACAGCCCAATTGGCCAACCGACAATCCGACAAGTTCTGACAATATTTTCATGCATGAGCTTTGGTGTAACATACAAAGAAGGTGCCCGCTTGTGGTCGGTGACCAGAAGGTGAAGGGTTTTTGAATCATGAAAACAGCCTACTCTTTGCAAAAACCAAGAAAAGAAGGGCGTAGGGGAAGCCAGTATATGTAGATGGCTCTCTCTCAACCCTCCCACAGCCAGGAATCTCAGTGCACTGCGGCGAATCGCCGGTCTCTTCCGAGCTCTGTTAAGATAATTTCTCTTTGCAAACTCCACGGTCTCCGTGTAGAGATACTGAGTAAATTGATAAGAATGATGCAATTGCTGGTATGCAATGTGTAATGTTCACAAGGCAATGCTGCTCTTATCCCTCAAAGAACAGCAGACGAGCATTGGTGAGCTTTCAGTTCCACGTACAAACTGGCACTGATCGGGATGGCAACAATACTGATAGCTGATAGCCAAAATCAACTCAGTGAATATATACCTTGCTTTTGAGTTCAATCCATGAAGAGAAACAAAGTTTGCTACTTCATCACTAATTCAACAGTGAAAACCAAAACGACATCCTCCAATCCGAGCAAGGTATAAAAAGAAGCGGATGCAGTGTATTTATAGCTGTCCACAACAGGTCCCACATGCAGGATTGCTTCATCCAGAAGAAGATTCTCCAGAACCCCAGGAAATGTCGCAGTATCGAATTATGGTAAGCTATGTTCCACAATCGGTTTCGAAATAGTCGAAGTCACATACTGACATCTTCCCCGAATTGAAATTTATGCACTGTGATTACTGATTAAGTGTTTGAACATAATTCGGAGCCAAATCACCAGTTTGAACATCAAACTCACCAATGTGATAGATCTCATTATGAACATAAATACAGGACTGCCTTAGATGCATCTGCCAAGATGGTCATATCTCACCATGAGTACAGAAACTAAAGAGCTTGTCCAAACTGTCTCGTCATCTCGAATACTTCTGTCGCCAATCCACCTCAACTACATTTCTCAAAATCTTCAGCGCACCCCTGATTACCATCGGCCACACTTTTCTGTTACTCCCTCAAACTTGCTAAAGACTTTTTGATAAAAGACACTGTTGCTTAAAAGACAAGCCAGCCAGCAAAACGGACGAAAGCCCTTCATACAAAATCTAGCCCCAAGTCTCAAAATCTCCAAAATTTGCAATTTCTCAAGCCAAAGCCTAATATGTAATTATGTAGTGTTTCGCTGGAATTTCTCTCGAGACGAAATACCTTTCATCGAAAGTCATTGATCAATTATTTAGTAGAGGAACCACATTCTGCGCCAACACAGCCAAGAAATATGCAGGCAAACAAGGAAATCGACAGCTTTACTTCGAACCAAACTGTACAAACACAAAACATGCCGGAATATAATTGAAGACAAGACTTGAGAAGTATAGCTATTACAAACGAACCAAATGTAAACAAACTCTACTGGAATTTAATTGATGACAAAGTCTGAAAATGCCAAGACAAAGATACACGTTGGGATTTAATTGACGATGCGGAACTGGAAACTACAACTAAGAAACATGCCGAAATTTAATCGACGACTCAAATCTAGAAAATAAAAATATGGTGCAGGATAGTAAAGATAACTGAAAGATAGTAAATTTGTTTGATTTGTGTTGGTGGCTACTCAATAGAGGATTGTGGTATTTATATTGGCAGCGTGGTAACTATTCTCGGACAGTTTCCAACGGTTACATCCATCCCAAGCGGCTTCTTGCAGTTGCAACAATATTCCTTCACTTCCAGAAGTCTTGTGCTCATGCTCTCATGATCTCCTAATCTTGTTCTCGAGCAGTTTTCTTTAAAAACGCATGCTAGCTTGCTCCGCGATCACAATTGCTTCGTCCTCTGCTAACCTTGGATTTGTAGGTGCATCTCGATGCTCTCCTACGCATTCAAAGACCTCGATGGTTTGCTGGTTCTTATTCATCGCTACCTCTATCAATAGTTGTTAATCATTTGTCACTGTACACCAACGATGATTGGCAATAGTCACCAAAGTGCGCTATTGATGTGCGCTAATGTCGATGGCTAATATGTCCTGGGGATCATCAATGATGTGTCAGCCACGTGTTTATCCATATTGACAAATTGGTCATCTTTTGGTATAAACATGTAGCCAATATAATTATTTGGCGTGTGCAAACAACTGCAGAAGTAAATCTCATCGATTTCAATTGAATTCAACTCCCGCATTCAAGCTGAAAGTTAAAATGCCAGTAGGCCAATCGTTCAACCCAAAATGGAGAAAATCCAGCTAAACCTTAATAAAAAAAAGAATATGCTGTGCCCTAACCTAGAGTATACAACGGAAACCTCTATCCACGCAATCGCCACTGAGTCTGTTTCCCGATCCCACCGCGAACTACTCTTCAGTCGCGGTCCTTGAGCCGAGCGAGACGCTGGTTGAGCTGCTCGATCTTGACCACCATGCGCGCGACGGAGTAGAGCAGCCAGTAGAAGGCCAGGGCCGCGCCGATCAGGAGGGCGTTGCGCTGGCTCTTCAGGACGGACTTCTGGTGGCGGAGGCTCACCGTCGGAGGGCACGATGACTCAACCTTGCAGCTGGGCCGGGTCTCGTACTTCCAGTAGATGTCCAGGAGCAGGAAGAGGGAGAGTGGCACGACGGAGAGGAGGGGCTTGAGGAGGTCGCGGGCGACGGAGCTCAGAACCCTGCCGAGGACGTTGAGGCCGGGGGCGGTGAGGAGGAGGAGCATGACCGCCTCCATGGCTGCTACGTACCCGAGCATCACCCACACCAGAGCCATTGCCGAGAGAGAGAGAGATATCTATGCACTACTGCTAGATTTCGGTTGACATATATATTAAATGTCAACATGTTTTTGTCAATCCAAAATGATGAAATTTCACTGACATTTTAACAAAATTTCTTATTTTATGCAAGACTTTGATTCAATTAAATTTAAATGTAATTGTGATTCTGTCTTGGAAAATCTTTAAAGAGTTTTTTTCTTTCTCATCTAATCACTGCTCTTTTATGTATATGTATATAAAAGACAACTAATAAGAAATGGTTCAATGGTGATATGCACAACAAAAGTAAAAGCTCATAATCATGTGATTGTGTTAACAAAGTTATCTCTCGATTCTACTTGATAATTAATTCATACATTCGCTTGACAATGTGAAGAAGAACTACGTTTTGTTGAAAAATTTCCCTTTTCGATAAACTTAAATTTTATGAAGTAAAATCCAATAATAGAAAAGAAAATATAGTGCCTTTAACATACATGGATACCTGCAATAAGAAAAATAAAACATGTGATATTTTTAATTATGGCAACTTGATGCTACTTATAAATAGGAAAACTAAAAAAAAAAAGGAAGGAAAGTATAAAAACGTGGAGCCATTATTTTAAATTGAAATTGAATGATTAAGAGCAATGTTGTTTTTTTAGAAAAAATGGGGTCAATTTAGTTTTATAAGGGGTGGAGATAGTGCTGCCCTAAATGAAACTTAAAATTCAAATATTGAAGATTATTCATATTCAAATTTCATATAAAATTTTAAGTTAACACAATAAATTAAAGCTGCATTTGGCAATCGGATAAGCTTAAGGATATAATAAAATTCATTCTATCATGTATTTGATACCTGCTCAAGACAGAATAAAATCAGATATAGGAGAAATATAGAATATATAAAATTATCCCATGGGGAGGTTGGATAAAGGTGGATAGGATTTCTACTACAACAATAGAAACGTTTTTTTTTTTTTAAAAAGCTTAGTAAATTAATAAAATTAAAATTATATTTCAATATAAATAATATTTGAATTCTAATTTAAGAAATTGAAAATAAAAAATATCAATTTAGTATTTTTTAATTTAGTCTTATTTTTTATCTATATATTTGAATTTAATTATATCTTATGATATAAATTCAATAAAATAAACATATTTATATTTATTACAAATTTTAGGTATTTTAGGTATGTTAGTACAATTTACTATTTAATAAACTTTTATTAGCGAACAATGGAAGGGGAAAAAAGAAATAAATATGAAAATAATTAAAATAAGAGAAGGAAAAGAAAGACAAATAAAAATGAAGTAGGCAAGGGTGCCACAAAAGATTTTTATCATCTACTTTTGTGAACTTTTATGTTTATTTACATTGACGTACATTTATACCAAATAATGTACATAATATAATATGAATATATTCGATATTAAATCCGTAACTCACCAAATAGTGGATAAAATATGAATAAATCTCTAGATTTCTTATCCTATCCTATCCTATCCAATTTTATCCTATTTAGAAATTTGAATGATCAAACACAGCCTAAGAGATAGTAACATGATACATGAACTTGGGGCGTGTTCTACGATCATTAGCTAAGAAAGAACAAGTTCATGTACTCTTTCTTAACCTCAACTCAAACCTGGGTGGTTGCCCACCTGCGAGGGCTGCTCGTGGTTATTCCTAATGAAGAGCTATGTTGTTTTCCTTATTTTAACATATTGGTGACCGCACGTCTTGCACACCTCCTTGATAAGTGAATATTTTTCTTTCCCACCAACTAGGGAACACGAGAGGTGACATAACAGAATCTCTCACCACAGGGTGGATCTCCTATCTATTTCTTCTCCTTTGAACCTTTTAAGAACGTGCTCAGATCCTAACCACAATGGTGTTGTATGAGAAACAAAAAATTGTTCCGACAAAAATAAACATCTATGTCTATAAAGTTATATTATGACAAGTTTTCTTTTGAGAAGCGCTTCTAAGGTTGACTCCTAGAATTGTATACTGCTAGAACGAACATCCTCTCATTATAATTTATCCACGAAAAGCGGGCACCTCAAAGTAAATATCTAATTAATTTTGAGTTGAATATTGATTTTCACCAAAAATCCCAAACTTTGTTTAAAGTGACAAATTTACCCCAAACTTTTCAAACTGTGACACATTTACCCCATCAAGGGCATTTTTGTCTTATTTTGTCTTATTTTTCCTTTTTCTTTTGCTTTTTTCTTTTTTTCTTCTTCTTCCCTCCGTTGGCCATGGCGGAGGGAAGTCGGCGTCGGGCGAGGGTCACCCTCGCTTGGGCGGGCGAGGGTCGCCCTCGCCGGTGTCGGGTGAGGGTAGCCCTCGCTGGGCTGGCTCGACGCCGGTGAGGGCTTGGCGAGGGATACCCTTGCCGGACTCGGGCGAGGGGTGCACTCGCCAAATCTGAGCGAGGGTGTGAGGGAGGCCCTTGCCTGACGTTGGCGAGGGCAGCCCTCGCTGGACGCCGACTTCCCTCCGCCGGCTCCGCCATGGCCGGTGGAGGGAAGAGAGAAGGAAAAAAAGAAAAAAATTAAAAGTAAAAAGACCAAAATGCCTTTTAGTTTAGGGTAAATGTGTCACACGATATAAGTTCAGGATTTTTTGTATCACAAAAAGAGTTTAGGGTAAATGTGTCACGATTGGCAAAGATCAGGGTTTTTCACGTCATAAAAAAAAGTTTGCGGTAAATCTGTCACTTTGGGCAAAATTTAGGATTTTTCGTGATTTTTTCCCTTGATTTTACTTTAAACTGTCAATTAAAAGTTAATTGGCATTAGAAATATCATTCCCCTATAATTCTACTTTCCTTAATATAGCATTCCGTATGCCGTGCAGGGCATGATCATATAGTTATTTTCTCAGACAATGTCATTGATTATTTATCAAGTGTATTAATTCTGCGCAACACTGGGTCTTTGTCTGATAGGAATAATAACAAAGAGTAACCGGGTCTACGATTGGTAGAGTATATTTTACACCGTCTAAGTACAATGTTACACCCATTCAGTTTTAGGCTCGAGTATTACATATTTCATGGGGTTTATAGGTACGTTATGGACTTAGGGATTTACATATCTAAGGTTATGCTTCATGCGGTCTTCCTCTATTTAATAATTTTGAGTTAATTCCATAAAGAGTCCTAAAGTTTTGTGTCAACACTTGTTTTCAATTTCCCGAAGCATTTCATCAACGCATTTGAGTTTTAAAATTTTCATTTCCTAAATTTGCGTAGAAAATGTGAATCGGGAATCTCGTTAGCTTTTTAAAATTTGCTCGGAACGGAAAGCACGGTTGGCTTTCTTATTTTTTTTATCAAGATTTTCATACGGTGATGTGCCACGTCAGCATCACCTAGAAAAAGAAGGTCGAAATTAAATAAAAAAGAATAAAAATCTAAAAAGGATTTTGTTAACAAATAATTAAGGAAAGATATTGTTGCTAATGATGTGTTATCACTGTCTCGAAAATTATTATTATTTAATTAAGAATGCTTAACAAGTGGCATCGTACACTCATTAACAAAATCCACAAAAAAAAAATAATAAAAAGATTGTAAGGGAGAAGGACAATTATGCCCCTCCAAAGATTAGCGAGTAGGAGTGTGCAAAAGAAGGAACCGCCCAAACCGCCCGAAACCGGTGGTTCTTTGGGAATCGGTCCAGGTTCCGGGCCCATAGGTGGATTCCGCCCACCCGCCCACCCGGATCGGACCTAGGTTATATTATAACAATATATTAATTTCTAATGTTAAAAAAATTCGAAATTAACAATTCTAAAATTTATGGCTCCAATCACCATCTTGTCTCAATTCACTATTTTCCTACTCCATCTCATCTCTTTTAGTTCAAAATCTCCCCGAGCTTCATTTTCCTCTTCGATTCACCTCCGGATCTACTCATCTCCCTTCGAGTCCTAGTCTGAACTCAGCGAAATAGTGAGTTGATTCTCTTTTCCTCCCTCGAACTTGAACCCTCTCTCCACGTCGTCACCACCTTCGCATTCAATGTCACTATCGTCCTCTTTGTTGTTGGGCTTGTCTCGCTTCTACCTCCCCTCTTCCTCCTTCCCCTCCTCAAGCTTCTCCCCATCATCCTCATCTTTGGGGACGGGCGAACGCTAGGTCTAAGAACGGCTCATTTTCCCCTTTGTCCTCCTCATTGTTGGTCTCGAGGGAGGAGTGGGAGACAGCGGAGGCAGTGGCGAAGATGGTGGTGGTGGCTGGGACGGAAGCGGAGCGAGGGTCGCGACCACCGCCGCCGCGCTAGTACTTGAGGAGAATAAAGCTACATGGTCGGGAGAGCCATAATAAGTAGAAGTGGGGAGGCGAAAAGGGGAAAGCGAGGAGGTTGGACCAGTTCTATGGATCTACCAGGGAACCGGACCGGACCGGTGGTCGGTTCTGATGGATCCACGCAACTAAGAGTAGGGGTTTTGGTTTCAATTTTTCTAAGCAGGTTGCGGGCGGTTCGGTCTAGACAGAACCGCCCGCCCAGACCATGCACACCCCTATTAGCGAGGACCAACGGCCCTTGTCGGGCCCTTGGCAAGGGTTGACGACCCTTATTAGGTCTTTGGAGATGGTGGCTGATCTCTCCAATGATGCCGACCTTGTTGGTCCCTTTTGTCACGATCTCCCCACGTCTTTATTTTGTTAATTTTCATTTTTTTTATGTGGTGCCTACTTGGCACGATATCAATGCCACATGTCCAAGAAAAAAGGAAATTGACAACAAATGCGACATAGGAGTTTGCATTTGGGAAAAACTGATTGAGCCAACAAAATCTCTGATTCGCGGCTTTTGTGCAAGGTTCAGAACTCATAGTAAAAGTTTTATGACATCCTGCATAATTGTCAATAATTTTTATTTTTTTTAACAGACATTGTAACATGACTGGGCCCGGTCTTACATTATTACCCTCCTCAATGATTGTGCAATGGTATTTCCACCCTCAATGAGAACTGTCCACTCGTCACCTTCACTCACGTTTGCAGACAAAAATCTATGGATGAAGGAGAATAAGAGAAGATGACGGCAGACCAATATGGGAGAGACTCTTAGCAGTAGGCCCAACAGGTATTATTGCTTAGCTTTCATTTTTGCATCCACTTGCGCTTAAACCACCATTCCATCTGGAAGGAAAACATCAAAGAAGCTATCTCTATCATACTCCATCACTTTCTTGCTATCGCTCTCAGGGACCATAGTTTCATCTCCTCTTGTTTTTGCCCAGTAGGAAGCTGTGAAGTTCAGCATCTCAGGGCTCTTTTCGGAATATCAGTCCAGAGGATAGGGATATGAAAGAATCCTAGGAAGCGTTTGTCTTCCTCAATCCTGTGACTTACTTTATGCGAAGTGCGCGAGCTATTTCGTCATCTGCGACCTGGTAACGTGTTCGACGGAGCCGAGAGATGATAATTTTCCATATCTGCTCTGTCTCCCTCATGCCTTTCTTGTCAGCAATTCAGACAAATCTGTGACAGATACTAAAGTTAGATATCGTAAAATTGTTGTCCCAATCAAATGTGGTCATGGTCATAAAGCATGTAGACTTTGAGGACATTTTAGTGGGATTGAAGAACTTTCCAGAGGAAATCACCTGGTAGAATCTAAGTTGCTGAATTTTATTTAATCGCATCGTCTAGTCAAAAGGTGAGGTTATCACCATGATCCATAAGTTTTAGATTAGCAACACGAACACCAGATGTTCCAATCAGAAGCTACATAAACAGTGCTCATGAGATTGTGACTTCCTGGGGGAGTTTAACTAGTGCTCTTAATGATGGAATGCGGTGTTTCCTGATCTTCACAGATGGAAAAATTGGAACTTGACAACTTTCATCTGCACTGAGGTAATGGGGTGAAATTTCTTGGCAATTCGTAGGCAATTCTAGGTTCAGTAGTGCGATTCGATGCACTTCTTTTGAGTACTCTTCGATCAACCAAACTGATGTACTAATTAATGTAAGATCTCAAAATGCATAGAATATAATTCGTAGTACCGGGATTGGTCGTTGATCAAAGTTCAACCGGACTTCTTAATATGAATCTGTGAATAACATCTCTGGTACCGAGTACGGTGAGAACTTCACTATGTTGATTATGCACTTTGTTGAATATGCTCTTTATCTTTGTTGTTTATGTATATTCTCCGGATTTGCTGAAACCTTAATTGGGTGTAACTATCCATGAGTCAGTAACTGAAGAATTAACTTTCAGAAAAGAGAGAAGAAAAACTAAATTCATTTGCTAAATGGCCTATTATATTTGAGACAGAAGAGAGTGGCATCATCCTTTGGTAAAGAGACTTTTAAGAGCCTAACCCTTAAACCTCCAAAAAGTGATTGTGAATGATGCTTCTTAAAGAACCTGATTACTTCTAACAATGGGCTTATGGCGATGTGACAGGTTAGCCATCATTAGGAGGACTGTCTTGTTGAAAAAGCTCAGAGAGCTCTCTCCTCCTTTTGCTGGTGAAGATTCTCCATTATGCATTGTATCATCTGCAATCTATGTCAATCTCTCCCTTTAGGAATGCCCCGTGACTTGATCTCATTCATGCATAATGTCACTCACTTTTGCTAATTCTATCATGTCTCCTTTTTTGAAGGTCATGATATCTGGTCTTCTCTTTAGCTTTATGAAGGGGAATATACAAAGCCTTTTCGCTCTGCATTATCAGTTTCATGTCTAGATTATAATAGCATATTAAGCGGCAAGCACGGGCCCCCTCCAGTACGTCCTCAAATATTCGAAATGCATGTCCCTTCCTGCTTAAAGAATGCATTTTTGCCCCCGCAAAAGGACAGTGTGAGAAGAAAAAGTGGATTCAAAGGATCTAATTGGGATTGACCCACCAAAAAGGAAGACCTAAAGTAATGGCAGAGAAGGGATTGTACACTATTCTTGGCATCATGGTCTTCCTAAAATAATATGGTCATCATCATTTGATGGCCCGTTGTCCCCCTTAATATACTTCAGAGGTTGCCATCCTAAATTGATGCTAAAGATGATTAAAGAATGATTTTCGATTCCAGAACGTTTTCCTTTGACCAAATGCCCAGTCCTTGAGCAGGATCACGTACACAAAAAGTTACCAGCTTGAATATGTTTTCAGAGTACTGCAATGATGAGCAAATTAACGCTTTAACACAGAAGTAGAGGTGAAAGAATTGTGTACTTTGACCTATAACTGGTTTTCATGTAGTGACTGCATTTTTCTATGCTAAAAACCACACCAAATTCCTCGTCCAGCTAAATACCAGCCATTGTCTTCCAAACTTTGCGTAAATTTTTGAAAACATTGCTGAACTTCCACGAGCATTGCTCATGACACAATCATTGTATGTGATGCACTCTCGTGATAAAATCTAAAGGAGGACTTCATCAACTTGACAAGTGATACCCGAGTTCAGTACCATGAAAAGTCTCACTTGCTGCTTTTCGAAGGAATTTTCTGAAGAGCGGGCTGACCGGAACAATCGAAGGGAGGCTCTTGGAGAAAGATATTCGAGTCCCGTACCATGAAAAGTCTCAGTTACTGCTTTCTGAAGGAATTTCTGAATTGCGGGCCGACCAAAACAATCGAAATGCTCAGGCTAAAATTCCTTACAGGGTAAAGTGACTAAAGCCAGGTGGTCCATCCAAAGATGAATGTGAAAAAAAGAAACTGAATTAACTTTTTCTTGAACTGTACTCCAGTTCCTCATATGATTGATTCAGCAGGAGGTAGAAACAGAATTGCAGAAGAAGAAAATGGATAATCTGCAACAAGAAGCTCGAATCGGGAAAAGCAAGATATGGATATAATCCAAAGAAAGCCACGAAAATAGTTGATCACAACTGCAAAGCAATAAACTAAATTAAGCCACAACAATCCAAGAACAGCACTTTCCGCAGAAATGTCTGCTTTTTGTACACAATCAGTGAAGAACAAAGCATACTTTAACAGTTAAAAAAGGACTAAAGGTGGGGGAGATTAGAGAATGCAACTTCTCTCTTATTGCAACGTTGCCTTTTCACGGGCTTCGAGGAACTACATATCTCAATGCTCGATCACTTTTTTTATAAGTCTAACCTTCAACGTCTTCTTTACAGGGAGTGAGGAAAAAGAAAAGGTTACAAAAAAGGGACAGTGGATAGAAAGAAAAAGGATGAAATAAAGACAGAAAAAAGACAAAGCCAATTGATCATTTCTTAGAATCGAATCGATACCACGGCAAGTAGCGTGCGGTGCTGCAGCTCTTTGATATGTCCACAACCAGCAGGTGCAGTTCATTTACCTTCTGCATTAAGTAAAAATGGTATGATTGTTAAACACATAATAAAGAAACAGATTATGAGGAAAGAACAGGGTCAGTTAGAGGAAAAATAGAGCCAAAATGAGTCGTACCCTTGGCTGAATCGCAAGCTTTCCCTAGGAAAGAGAGGAAGACGATGACCAGCGTGACCCCCGCGATGAGCCCGATCAATATTGCTAGCGTCTTCTCGATCTCATCGTCGTCGTTATGATCTGTTTTTCAAATAATTGCACAAATGATCATGGTCCTACTCAGCTCAGCTACGCTTACATAATGGAGCAATCAAATGACTAACAATCTGGCACTTTTTTCCCCATTAGAATGTTCTAGGTTGCCTCAGGAGAATGAACAGCTAAACCAATTTGCTTGTTTGTTTTCTCAAGCAAACTGCTATTGCCTATCTTACTCTGCCCCTGTCATGAGCAGTCTTCATTCCCACTTTGCATTAGTAAATTGCAATGGTGGTGGCATAATAATTTGAGGACATACAGCATAGAAATTTGTCAATGAATCCCTCATCGTTTTCTTCCCATGATACAGAGTACTAATTAGACAGCATGAATATCATGAACAAAAAGAGAGAAACAGGGGTTATCAAACTATGTCTATGGACATCTCAAAAGCATTACCACAGCACAACCACAAATACAACACAGCCTCACTCCAGAGCACAAACTACTGACACTTCCACCTACACTTCTTAGACCCAAAATTTGAAAGAAAGGAAGCTAAAAACTGAAATTATCAGATGATGAAATTTTACAGAGGAGATTCTAAAATCAGTTGACTCTAGTCACATTGCAGACTGATTAACATAGACACCCTACTTAATAATGTAAACTGGGATGGGAGTTGAGCTAATGGGGAAGCTCAAATCCATCCAAGACAGGCCATGTAAACACTATTCAAGCATAACAAGATCAACCCGAAAACCACGCTAAACCATGAACAACCACCACCACCATAGACCCGATTCTTACCGTGGCCGACGTGCGAGTGGTCCCCGCCCTCCGAGTACCGCACGTAGCACTTGGCCAAGAACATGTCCGCCCACCTGGCAGCCCCGCAGTTGCTCTTCAACTGCCCAATCGCCTCCCCGAGGCAGTCCTGGCACTGCCCGGGGCTCAGGTCCTGCACGCATTGCGCGACCGCCCGCATGTCGCCGTTCCACCCGTCCCGATAGAACTTGTAGGCCCCGCCGTCGCCGTTGCTCGCCCCGATGTATCCCAACACGGCGTCGCGCCTCGCCAGCGCGTCGGTGTCGTAGCTGTCGGACCCGGGCCCGCACTTCTTGATCACCACGGTCTTGTCCTCGACCCCGAGGAAGGTGGAGTTGTCGTACTTGACGAAGCAGCCGTCGAGCTGGAGGGCGCCGCCGCAGGCGCCGGAGCAGAGGGTGCCGACCTGGCTGACGGCGCGGGCGACGCAGCGGGAGCAGGCGCTCTGGTCGAGGTCGCCCCGGCATTGGAAGACGCCGGAGATGGTGTCGGCGGAGGTGGTGCCGGCGGGGACGGTGAAGTTGTTGTAGGCGGCGAACATGGCGTTGTTGACGAAGGAGGTGAGGATGGAGTTGACGCCATTCTCGTACGGGGACCCGGGGAGGTACTTCAGCTGCGAGCAGCCGGCGAAGATGAAGGACTCCGTGTCGGAAGTCGACGGAGATGCGAGGAGGGAGAGCGCGAGGAGGAAGATGGCGGGGAAGAAGGGCGGAGGAGGCGGAGCTTTTGCAGAGGCGGACATGGTGGTCGTGTAGAGAGAGAGAGAGAGAGAGAGAGAGAGAGTTCTGCTTGGTTGATAAGAGGTGGCTATGGTGGGTTGGTCATATAGCAGTGCTCTGTTTTTGAGTGAGAGAGAGAGATAGTGGGAAAGAGGGGTGGTTCCTTCGGAAGGAATTTACGTAAGGAAGGACGGAACTCGATGAAAGTGTCGAGCGTGGAAGTCCAAAAAATTATTGTCCAAATCCATCTATCCGAGCACGACATAATTGCCGGTTCGAAAATATTAGTGGCACTCACTTCTGAGTAATAATAACACCGAAGAAATTCACCTTTCATCTGAAACCTTCGAGAGCAAGTTAAAATTATTTCATAATCATAACAAATTACGTAATAAGAGAATTCTGTCATGGTCGAATGTTTATGAGTATGGTTTTATCACTGCCGACATCATGTCGAATTACTCCTCTTTTTTCAAAATTTCCATCAATCGATCAAAGCCAAATCCTCGATAACAGAACACCTAACCTAATGGTCTTGAGTCGGTTCTTTTTCGGTTGTTTATATTATAAAGTCGAAATGATCGTTCGAAGGGAAAGGAGGTAAAAGTAGAAAAGAAGGGTGCTTTCGTGGAGCGCATGGCTTGAAAGGGTTTTTGGCTCTACACTTTCGACTTCCGAGTCTAGTGAGTTCTCAAAGTCAATAGAAATAGGTTTAAAAGAGACCGGCCATGGTTGACAAGTACTCATCTCAACAAAGATAAAGAGGGGGTGGCGAAGGACCTCAGAGCCCCCACCTAATACCAAATGGCCTCCATCGATTTCATCGTAGGGTGGGCTAATTCATGGTTGACAAAAGCTTCGATTCTGCGGGAGAGTAGGTGCTATCCCGAATCAAAATTTTGGGTTTTGTGCCAAATCGAAAAATGAAGAAGATAAGAGGGGTTTTTTCTTTTGGGTTATTGAGAGGCGGATTGACTGAAAATGAGACTTGAGAGTAGGTAACGTCAAGAGATGAGATTTCCAGATGCTTGAATGGACACGTAACTCAGTCCTATCAAGAGCTTCCATATTAGTTAAGATCATTCTAGAATATGGTGCCTTCGCCCCTCCTTCCTTCTCTATTTGAACCCTAGAATTTCTTCCTTTCCAAACAAAGTTTTTGTTGAGTGTTTTACTTAAACTGCTTATTTAATTAAAAGCCCGATTTGCAATTTCCCGGATCGCTTTATGAATCGATTTTTGAGATCGTTTTCAATAAACACAGGGTTGCTCGCAGTGGTCTTGTTTGGCCTAGCAAGTTCTTTGATGTGGTTGGTCGATTGTGAATTTGGTTTTGTGTATTCATTCCAGCTACTACAGTAGCATGGTGTAGGGGCAGTATTATGGCATGAATTATTTGTGATTATGTCTATAAGAACATTGGCTTTGTTTGTTTCATGAAAGTTTGAGATTGTTCGAAAATACCTTGATTTCGTTCTCATGTACATAGCTAGGCTTATAAACATGAGATGTAAGATACTTGTAAATTGAAGAGGCTCACACAATTTCTTTGCCAAGGGACTTAGCCCTGTTTGGTTCGGGCCAGAATGGGCTTTGGGACCCTAAAGTCCTGGCCAAATACAAACGCGTTTGGTTCGATTTTTGGGCAAGAACTTTGGCAAAATGCGGTCATCTCCAAAAGACTCTAAGGGCCCTTAGGCCAAAGCAGATCCGGAGGTGTTTTGGGAACTTGCATTTTCGGAATGCAAGTTCCAATCACTGTTCACATTGCGACATGTTCATCCGTGAGGAAAACCACCGCACGGAGGCCGACGATTGCCGGCCAAGGGGGTCGTGTGCCGGCGACACGCCAGCAACGACCGCCTGAGGGTCGCCCGACCCCGGCGACCGTCGCCGGACCTCAGGCGACGCCTGGGTCGCGCGACCCAAGCGACTAATGGCCTAAATCGCGCGACCTAGGCGGCCGCCGGAGGTCGGGCGATCTCAAGGGACGGTCGCTCGGGTCGGGCAACCCAAGTGGCCGCTCTAGGTCGCGCGACCAAAAAAAAAAAAATTGCAAATATTTTTTTATTTTTTTAATTTAATAAAATTCATTTACAAGTGCAAATTTTACCAAACGGTATTTTGGCCAAAGTTGTATCTCAATATAAATTTTACCAAACGATATTTGCATTTCGGAAAACCCCTTTACCCAAAGGTATTTACATTTTTGCAAATGCATTCCCCAAAAACCGAACCAAACGGGCCATTGGACTGGTCGTCCAGTTGTAGATCCAGGGGGTAGGGGACCTCAGTAGCTCTAAGATTTAGAAACTTCATTAAGAAACTCTTTAATGTTATATTGAAAATGACAAAATAATCAAAGGATACCAATATGTTTATTGATTAAGACCGGTTAAGAAATGCATAAGTCAATATGCAGATGGTGTCCTAATCAAAAGGCTATGAGTGCTTTGCCTCCATTGAGGGGGAACAAAATATTGAGCCTCAAGCTATTTAAAAGCTAGATGGACTTGAGTAGAAGGTGAATAAGTCCGGTATAACTTTTTCATGAAGACTTGGAAAAAAGGAAAAACCAGTCCGATTCACTCTAGATAGCTTTTAGCAAATTCCAACACTTGAAAACGGTTGTAAAACGCTAACTCGAATCCAATTCAAATTGATATCAAGATGAGTCTACCCATTAGGATTGTAGAGGCTTATATATAGAACCATTCACGAACTTTCTGTATATGTTCTGTTACCTTCTGCAAACAAGTTCTTCCAAATTGATGCCCTCATGTTCCATAAATTGTCCACCTTTTATGGGTCCGTCCAAACTTTAGCGAACTCTCAATTGACAAATTGTTCACCTTTTATGAAAGTCCTTCCAAAGCTTAAACACATTTCCCATCCAATAATCCGTTGTCCTTCTACAAAGCTAAAGCCTTTCCATGCTTTAGACGCTCTGGTGTTAACGCTGTCTGCTTACAACTTCTGTATATTGAAGTTGTGTGTGCAGCACCCTCAAATATGCATATTAATAGCCTTTAAGTATGTAGTCATTTTCAAAACATTATAGACATTTTGTTTACACACTCTCTAGTCCCCCGCTTCTCTAGGAGCAAATCGAGCAAACGGGATTTTCGGTAGTACCTGAGGCCCTTTTGATTGGATCCGTGCTTTTTTATATTTTATTTTTAATCTTTTGGCCCAAAGATGCGGTTAATTTTGGTCGGTGATCCAGAAAAAGTTCGTGCTATTTTTTTTGGTCGGATTAAAAAAGAAAAAGAAAAAGTTCGTGCTTGACGTGATATTATTTTGTTTCACTTTTCTTGGGGATTAATTGAAGAGAAATAGGGAACGGTACCTGTTACTATCATTATTTTACAATTTGCCGGATCTAAGCCACGTACACGAGGACCAAACAAAGCCTTTTAAACTACAACAAAGTCCTTCGACCGAAAAAAAAAGAAAAATTGCAACAAAAGCCCTATGAAATCCGGGGAGAGTAATTACAGCACCAGAAACAAAACATATTAATGTAACAGAGGGATAATGTTCATTTTCAAGCGACGTGGGATAATATTTCAATACTCATCTCATGTATAAGTTGTATTAAGAGTGGCACATGAAACTTGACTGATAAGGAGGGATACAAATATGCGAAAGAGATGGTACTATCTCCAATATCATATTAAAAAAATCGATTCAAAAGTTTAAGTTATTAGATGGAGGAAAACTACATGTATATGAAGAGAATATCGTATGTGATTTGTTATCAAGTGATAATATTTTAACAATGCGCCACGGGAAGTGAAAACCACGTTCGATATCCACAACTTTCTTTGTCTTTTTCTTTTTAACAACTTTCATTGACTTGACTAGCGAAGAGGCAAGAATTATTGCACCCTTAGGACGGTCCTTTCGAGTGAAAGAGATAAAAGAGAAAAATAAATTGGTAAGAGAACAGAATTTGCTCTTTGCCCATTAGTTGTCAATTTGCGCGTCCGTTGGGGAAGTGCCGTGGCTGACGTTGCACCCTTTGCCCCGGCCCGCCTCAGTGGGGGAAGACTTGGACGACCGAGACAAGGGACATTACTAGAATTGTCTTCAGCCCACGACCCAAAAATGAAATTGAAAATTGATGGTTACATTTCGAGTCTTTTTCTTGACTTGACCAGGGCCCTCCCAAAAATGTGTTTCATGTTTCGGCCATAGATCGTCAAAACGACTCATTAATGAAGTCTTCTCTAAAGGAACAAAAAAAGAAAGCCAAAGTTGGAGTTAAATTCGTACGCATTAACTGCAAAACGAGTGAATGTGAACATATATGTTGATTTCATGCCTAAACATATTAGATGTCCGACCTGAAACTTCATAAAATAAGTGGAGGGAGATGTAAGCCTATTGAATATATGTGTGAAATCAAGAGCTATAGATAAAATTTAACGGACAAGGGGGAACGCTCACAAAGTAAATTGGGATGGAATCTGGCTGTAATACCATGTTAGAATATTTAATCCCAAAAGCTTAAGTTGTAGAGGGAGGATGGAGAGCAAATAAATCCGCTAGACAAGCGACATGGAATACTTTAACAGAACATCCGAATGTCTTGTGGAGCTCTGTTTCCCTTCTCTTTCCAATTGACTATACAGTCTGAACATCCGAATGTCTTGTGGAGCTCTGTTTCCCTTCTCGTTCCAATTGACTATACAGTCCTTTCTTTTGAGATAAGCCATTACTACTCCATTTTGATGAAAGATTCTGATCATATGGAAAGTCGATCATGTAATGTATACCCGAATGGAACGTCGTGAATGCCTTAAAAGGTAAAAAAGGGTGTCTCTGCGGGTGTTTTTAACGTCGCCCGATGGAAAGGGGGCGAATGTCTAAAAGCATGGACATCAAAATCCTCTTCCTTTTAATTAGATTCCCATCTCACTGCCTTTAGGCAAAAAAACTTAAGAAAAAGAAGATGTGCAGCATGGAATTACTTTTCGTGTTTGCCAAAATTCAAATTGGGAAAGGAGACTAATGTTCTTATTCGATAATAGCCGATTGCTGCCGGTGAAACGCTACGAATACAAAGAAATTATATGTTATACTAGATCTTGCTACTGAATGTTACGTCATTCAATTGCTGGTGAATTAAATGAAGTTGTCTACTTAGTCTTGGGTCCGTAAGTTATAGAAAGAGCATTGTCACATGTTACGTCACACATGGTTTTATAATATTCAGTAAAATGATCATAAATGAACATGGAATGATAAAACCGGGTATATAATGGATTCATGAGTTATTTAAACCTAATCCATTTCTATGACTCTATCGCCCTCACTTGATTTCACGCTTGCTTTCGTCTCAGATTGGATCTGAGTTTTCTTAAATTTGGTTAAATTTGAAAGTGTGAAGCAATATGGATTCAATCGGGTATAAATTGGATATGAGTGAATATATTTGTATTACATTAAAGTGAGTCAAAATGGATTAAATGGGTCGGACCATATTCAACCTAAACCAAGCCTGATCCACCCATTTGATGGGTGTAGTGTATATCTATTTATGCACATCATCAAATTTAATTTGGCCTTCGACTGGTATATCATCAAAAGGCAGGTCATCTTCAACATTGACGACCTTAGTTTTACCAGCCATAGGATTCTGCTTGACGGGTCCACGCGTTTTGGCTTTTACTTCTTGACGTGAATCGACAACCAACCAAATTTAGGCACTGTAATTTCCTTAAAACAGAAGCCTTCACTTAAATGGTTGTTTAGTGCCCGCTTAATTCCCGGCTTTTTCTTGCCATAAAGTTCAAGCAATTGGCCAACTTTAGATATAGAAGGTTCTAACTATGGGGACCTCTCACGGCTAGACACCGGCTTTGTTTGCTAGACTCCTCGACAGGGTTAGGGCCCAAGTGAGTCGACTCCTCGAACAAGTGTCAAGACCACGAAAGCGAGCAAATCGTCTAGAACTCTCTCTTGATGAGGTCGGAGAAGATGACCATAGATCGGGTCGCCCTCTCTACTCTTTTCTTGCCACGCAGTGCAAGCAATCGCCAATTTTAGATCTAGAAGGTTCTTACTGTAGGGGACCTCTCATGGCTCGAAATTAGTTCTCTAGACACCGGCTTTGTTCGTTAGAATCTTCGATAGGGTTTGGTGCCAAATGACTCAATCCCTCGAACGAGTGTCCGACCGCGAAAGCGAGCAATCGTCTAGGAGTCTCTCTTGATGAGGTGCCCTCTCCTACTCTTTTTCTTGCCATAAAGTTGAAGCAATCGCCAATTTTAGAGCTATAAGGTTCTAACTTTAGGGACCTTTCATGGCTCAAAATTATTTCTCTAGACACCGGCTTTGTTCGCTTTGATAGGGTTTGGTGCCAAATACTCGACCCCTCAAACATGAGTCCGGACCGCAAAAGCAAGCAAATCATCTAGGACTCTCTTGACGAGGTCGGGGAAGGTGACCATAGATCGGGTCGCCTTCTCCTACTCCTTTCACGTGGTGACTGACTAGTTAATGTCCTAAGACCCAATCAAAGGTTTTAGCATGTTAGCCAACGTTATAGGACATAGCAATTCTGGCAAAGGAGAAGGCAATCGTGGCTGGATCGAAGGCTCCATCTCTTATTCTAGTGGGCTTAGAAGTTGGACTAGACTGGTTTTTGTGGCACCGAAGGACCACTATCTCCTACCCAACAACCCTCAAGGCCACCAGAAAGACAATTCCGGTACACACATAAATCTTTGTAGTTGGTATTAATATAACGAAAAATCATAAATTAGTATATTTATGATGAATTTATCTTAAATTGATTTTTTAACCATGGAAAATCTCAAATTAATACATTAGTGATAAATTTACCATTTATTAGTTTCCGTTAAATTTTGTTATCAAATTATTGAGTTGGATGATATGGGGTAGTTGAAGAGTATATTAGTTGGGATTTTACTATCCATTTGTCATATGTGTATTAGTTTGTAATTTTTCGTAATATTAATATAATTTAATAGAAATTAACATAAGGTAGATTTATCACAAATATACTAATTTGATATTTCGATGATCAAAAATTAATTTGAGATAAATTTATCACAAATGTATCGATTTGGGATTTTTTGTGGTATTAACCCTTACGATTACCGTAGCTACTAGTTTAATGGCTGATAGGGTCTCTTTAGCACACAAGAGTATAGCTTCTAAAGAGTTCTTGATCACGTATGAGGAGCGATAGCACTGGTATTGTGCAAAATGAGCCTTAAAAAAGACCCAAAAGAGTCTCCAAGAACAACATGGATTCAATCCATTTGCACCTTCTCGACATTAGGAAGAGAAGAAATCCAGCTAAGGATCATAAGTTCCCAGCAAATCCCATGAAAATGAAATCGCAAGTGTCATCATAAATCCGGCGTACGGAGAGTGGGTAAAGCTATATTGTAGCAGACAATATCGGCCGGCCAAACCAAGGCAGCATCACCTAGAATACTTACACTATAAATTACCATCAGTAAAAAACACACTTCAATCAAGAAGCCAAACCCATGTTGGTTTCTGCTTCTACTTATTGTCTTTTGTCGTCAATGCATGAATAATTGATTCGAATTACAAACGGAATGTACAGCCAGCTAATGGGGATGTCGGACGCCGCGGCAGTTCCGCCCTAAAGTCAGATCGAATTTAATCCTTCTGCTTATTCGATGCTTGGTCCTTCTCCATGTGCTCCTTCTCCATGCGCTCGAACAAGCTCCCATCGTACACGGCCCGGATCGTGTCTTTGTGAAGCAGGCCGTCCTTGTCCTTGCAAAGGATGTACAGGACCTTCCATTCCGTGAAGGCCGCCAACCTGCAAAGCAAAAGCATGGAGAGAAAATTCCTCAATCACTTTCCTTTCGCTTTCCAACTGTTCCCTGTTTTTTTCTTTTGTTGCCTTCTGCTTTATGTTGTGACGTGAAGAGAGGACGAGCGAAAGAACAAGCATCTCTTTCCAACTACTTGCTGTCGTTGCTTGGCCCTTTTGTATCAAAGCTGCGGTGCAAAGACAGAAACTTAAAGCACAAGAAACTCACCAGCCTTTGTAGTCCTTGGGTTGTCTGTTGGACTTGAGCATCTCCTGCAGTTCATCTGATGTCAAGGCGTTCGGGTGCGTCTGCGCGTGCTTGCGAAAGATTTCTTCGAATTTCAACGGAACAAACCTATATAAACCGCAAATCTTCAGTAAGTGACCGACCCCAATCAGGACTCACAAGACAATTGGACGTCCCTCGCGTCTCACTCCCCAGAACTTACTATTTATCGAAAAGGGCAAGAAAAGCTCTTCTACTTCCGTATTTGAGTGATAGTTAAGTCGTATATACAGAAAAGCAAATGTAGATATACGCTCGTGCAAGCGCGACGAATATGAATGTACTGTTGTTCTATACCTTCCTTCAGAATCGTAAACGCCGGAATCACTTCCGTGCTTGGCCTTCTGGATGTTCTTGACTTCGATCGGAAACAGAAAGGAAGGGAATTTCCCCTGCTTTTTCAACCAAATGAAGCCCCCATTATAGTAAGCACTCGTTCTCAAAATAGTCAAATACCAAAATTAATAAGTTTATATGCATAATCACTAAATTCAACAAACCCAATTGATATCTAGCTTAAAAATTCAGTAATAAATTATTTGATGGAGAGAGATGCAGAACAAATGCATTATGCTTCCAATGGGAAACTCCATCTTGTTGCTTGCACACAACACCATCCATTTCCTTTATACTTCCAAGATCCATGAAAGAGAGATCACAGTTATTATTCATTTGTTTTGCGAAAAATGAATGATTTAAAAAATGTTTTTCTATAAAAGATCATTTGTATCATTCATCAAAATGAATAGCTCCCATCATTAAGCACTCATCATCAAAATATACATGCATCATCCCTAAATTCAACAAACCCAATTCATATCTAGCTTAAAAAATTCAGTAATAAATTATTTGATGGAGAGAGATGTAGAACAAATGCATTATGCTTCCAATGGGAAACTCCATCTTGTTACTTGCACACAATACCATCCATTTCCTTTATACTTCCAAGATCCACAGAAGAGACATCACGGCTCTTATTCATTTGTTTTGCGAAAAATAAATGATTTGAAAAATATTTTCCTATAAAAGATCACTTATATCATTTATAAAAATGAATAGCCCCATCATATTAAGCACTCATTATCAAACAAGCCCAAATAGATAAATCAATAAATGTACATGTATAATCACTAAATTCAACAAACCCAATTTGTATCCAGCTTAACAATTCACTAATAAATCATTTGATGGAGAGAGGTGCAGAACAAATGCATTATGCTTCCAATGGGAAACCCCATCTTGTTACTTGCACACAACACCATCCATTTTGTTTATACTTCCAAGATTCACGGGAGAAACATCATAATTATTATTCGTTTGTTTCGCGAAAAATAAATAATTTGATGAAGAACAAATAAATAAATAAACAACCTAGTACCGACCTTATTATAACATTCTTAATGAAAGAACATCCGACCTTCAAGCAGAAAACAATTGCAATATAACGATTTCTCTTATCGAGGGGCGTGATCCTAATTTTATTCGACTTCACATTCCTGAATCAATAACACGTCTAAAATTTCATTTACAACCGGATGTAAAAAATTCTCTCAAGAGTGCAGTTTTTTTTTTTCCTTATAAATTTTAACGGGAAGGTCAATGGTTGATTTTGTTTTTACTCAATAAACTGCTTAATTGATGGAAGACAAGAACATAAATCAATGATAATTATTTTTTTTAATTTCCAATTTATTTTCATCATTACCACCCTACCGACGAGAAAAAAGAAGAAGAAAAAGTCGTGGATGACAATGACTTTGCGCGCACTCTATGTGGAGAAGGAAGCAGCAGTTGTGGATTGGATGCCGCCACGTCGCATCATCCCAAAGCACAGGGAGCCACCACCACTAATTGCGATGTCGATTTCCACAATGTGCCGGTCCCACTTCTCTTTTGCTTCAGTAAATTTTTGGTCAGCCCTAATTTAAAGCGCATCTCGATCGACAATCGTCGTCTCGAATCTATAGATGGCACGATATAATTGGTTATGACCCGAATTCATTGTCTGAAACGGGTCCTAACCTCGTTGGTCAGCGAGCTTAGAAATCCGCAAACTGTCCCGACACGTCTCCATATTCTAATCTAAGTAGGACTAAGCCCGAATGTAAAATTCCCAAGACAGGTACTTCAACACACAAATGTGTACCGTTTTAGATGCTTTGTATCCGACCATAATGACGTCCTAATGTTACCGACGGCAGTCTTTTATATGGAAAAAGACAAAAAAATAAAATAAAAGAAGGTTTTATTTTCGTGGAAGATAAGACATTGCAGTAACTAATGATGAAAGACCACTACCGTGCATTAGAGGGAAATGACTGTTTTTGTAAATTTTGTTGACTAAAGCTGCGGGGAGTCTTCCTCTTCTTCTTCTTTTCATTTTATACTTTGAGAAGGCTCATATATATTTCAAATATTTTTATTTTAATATGTGAATAATAAGATAAATCTATGAAAGTGATTATCTTCATACTTGATATTTAATTGCCATCACCATTTCGTGATCTCGTTAATTTACTGTTATAATCATCAAGAATGAAGAATGATAACATCTAAGAAATAGAATATTTCTAAATAGTTGAAGCATAACACGAAAGCTTGTAAACGAAACTAGGCAGCTACAAAATTGCTCGATCCTATTAACTAAATTTCATCCATCCAAAAACAACTTGACCTTTTCTTATTAGGACCACGAACTTGTTCCGGACTCAAAGCTCAATTACGACTCCATTTGTATGAACGTGTACTCTAACATTCAACTTAACCTACAAATTCCACGTCTCTTATTCTAAAAGAAATAATTCGATAGTCCGAGTCCATGACCTTTCTATCACATGAATACTAACATCATCCGAATGTTGATATACGTCTCGCCATCCACTCAATTCAGGTGTTCTTACTCGCGATGCTTCCTCACAAGGCAAATTTCTATTTAGACCGGGTTCATGATGAACTGATCGACACTCAGGCATCGGTTAACCCATAAGAAGGCCTCCTGCACATTGAATGGGATCCGTTCCCCCCATCCACATGGACGGACGGGGTCGATGCAAAGTCACTTCCCACCTTCGTGGATGTGTAGGGGCAACCTCAGTCCCCGACAGGCGGCCGACTATCGAGGTGGAGATCTAAAGGGGGTGAGGTGGTCAGTTCAATTTCCTACCTCCTTAGCTCGCCTCATCCCTTTTAATGCCACCTTCAGGTGTTAAATATGGATCGTATTATACGCATTCAATACGAATCTACCTGGGGCAGAGGTGGGGGTGGTAGGAAAGCTAGACTCCCCGTAAACGACACAAACAAGAACAGCACAATTATGCACATGGGGGTCATCGAATGATGAGGGGACCATGGGATTCGCCCGCGGTCCCTTGCGAAGTTTCGTCCGTAAACGACGCCAACTCAAGCACATACAACCAAAAACAGAGAGAGAGAGAGAGAGAGAGAGAGATTTACAGGGCGAGTTTTCTGGCTGAGCCCAATGTTGATGAAGACGGCAGCGACGGTGGACAGGGGGAGGCTGGCCCCGATCGATCGAAAGCCTTCAAGAACAACCCCCAAAAAAGGGATAGAAAAGAGTTAACCCTCGAACAAATCCCATCAAACGTTTCAAGCAAAACGTAGGAAAAGCGAGAGAGAGAGAGAGAGAGAGAGAGAGGGCGAGAGACCTCGGAATGTCTCCCATGGATACACGAGGCCGTCGTGGTTGCGGTCGAAGAAGGCGACGTGCTTCTGCAGGACGTTCTGGTCGTTCGGCATCACGGGATCGTACTTCACCACTTTATCACCTGAAAACAAGCCCGAACCACCCCCACAAATTCACCAAGAAACTCGAAAACCAGAAAAGCTCCCGCCGCTTTAACAGGGGGAAACGGAACTTACCATCATCAGAATCACTCCTGGTGGAGGACGAAGGAGACGACGACGCCATGCGACCCTCGAGATTCTATTTCCCTGGAGCGACCGGAGGAAGGGCGTTTGCCTCTCGCGTTTCGAAGCTTTCGTGCGAATCTCTCTGCGGGGCTTTTCTCTCGTTCGACGCTTATACAGTTTTGTTTGTGAGGAGAGCGCCATCGCGCAGGCTTTGGCTTTATACGGTGCCGGGGAGGTTCGGAAAATCGGGGAATTCAATGCCTTAGAAGCTGAATCATCGTCATCATCATTATTATTATTATTCACGCGATCGAATAATTTTCAAAGGATTTGAACGAAAAACTTGGTCCGAGGTGTGCACGCGCCGCTCCACATGGTCGCCAGGATCTCCTCAATTAGGAAAGCAGTCGCGGGGTGCGATAATTGAGTCCCCAACGGCTGTCCTGAAATGACGATAGTGTCTTAATATGCTCATGGGTGAATGAATACGACGAAATTGGCACGCGTGTCGGGGTCTTCGCCCCATTCAGGACGAGATTTTTCTTTCACACGGCGGATGCATCCTGCGGGGACTTTGGTTTTCCACATTCTAATTTTGGTCAACTTAGATTAAAAGCTTGTTAAGGAAAATTTGGGATATTTGATAATCATTTCCAATGAATTTTAGAATAAAAGTTAGTATTGAGGAAACTGAAATCTCAAGACAGGTGAGGACTCGTCTGGAGCTTTTAACATTTTTGAAATGCTAAAACATAGGTTAAATGATATTTTTCTTCCAAAACCATTATCACCAATTCTTCAGTGTTTCGATTTTGCCCCTTGTTGCTACTATTCATGTCCTTTACATGAGGGCAATCACCGAGGCAATGGTCACTTGAATTGCATGACCCTGGGTGGCACTCATCAAGGATCAGAGTTGCTAGGGGTTGCACAACCTCAACAGACAGTAGTTAGCGCCATATCTAGTTTGCCAGTGGATTTGATTTCTTTTTATTAAAAAAAAAAATTACCCAAAGGCCATTTCTTTTTTTTTTTTACCAAATACTACTTAATCCATAGTTGCTTTATAAAAGATTTTTTTTACCAAAGGCCAAATCCTTTAGGTTAAAGGCTTTTGTATTTATTCAAGGAGCTTTCAAATGCTAAACCAAGTGCACCCTTAGGATAATGGACATCCACACTGATGATTGCCAGTCAAAATTGGGTGAAAAGAATACATTGAAAAGTCAATAAAAGATTTAAGATTAAATGGTTAAATTGAAAAGTTTAGAACTTTGTCGGTTCTCATATAATAGGTAACTTGCCAACGAAGTCACCGATAGCAAACATTGACGGCAAGGGCATTCGCCAATGGACATGGGCATGTGTCATTGGTTGTTGTTAACCATTGCAAATTCTGCCAGGTGTTGGAGCTCGAAAACAAGGAGGATGGATCAATGATAATATGAAACTTTCACCCATCCAATCAAGAAAGTAGCTTCCAAACATACATATCCCTGCCGTGATGAATAATCGCTTGTATTTTTAATGTTGCGTGTTGCAACTCAATTCTATGAATCAATATTACTGTGCTTAGCATCATCATTCCAACCCTTTTTTTCCCACAAATAACGGAACTCTCCTTTAATCCATTTGTTTATTTCGAGGGGTCCATCGTCGGCTTTCGTTCATATTAATATATTTATAGAAAGCCTAACGTTAATGATGCATAATCATGAAATCGAAGTACTTTACCTAATTAAAATGATAATATAAAAAATTAGTAAAGAAAAATATTTTAGTGCTTCGTGTAGTTTTTTTTTTTTTTTTTTTTTTTTTTGGAGAAGTGCTTCGTGTAGTTTGGAGTGTGGCATTTCGGACGGAATTGAGAAGGACAGTGACAGCTTTGACATGTCAAGATTTTACCTGGGAAAAATCCATCATAGAAGATACTATCGCCAGGTGGCCAGCCTGGGGGGTTCCATAGTAACGATGCGTGATGCTTTAGAAATTATAACACGCCACGGTTTGACAATAATCTCTCGTTGCGAACATCAAAAGAATAAAATAAAATAAAATCAAAGGTTTCGTACAAGAACCAGGAACAATCTTCGTCCCTTAGCCCAATTTGAGGCCGTCACCTAATTACAAAAAGGACACTTCTAAGCGTAACTTCGGTAACGTGGAAACCTTCCCAATTGAAAGGGAGCCGATAGCCCGAAGGCAAAATCGAAGCAATCGTAAAGATTTTATTTAAAGATTTCATCTCTCGATTGAAGGTATCACTACGGGATCGAACCCCAATGAATTGATCCATCAAAACCACTTGTAATTAAAACTTCAAAGAATATTTAAATTCTATGAGGTTATTAGCGAAAAGTCAATAATGAATGGTTAATTTGTGATGTAAATCTGTCAAACTAGTGGTTCAAGTCAAGTCAAAATAGTATGATCTAAATTAATCAATTTTTCTTATGACTCGTACCTAATTCAATTCATATTATTAAAATATTTTCATATTTAATCCAAATTAAAGTGAGAAGTCATAATAAGCGAGTGTGAGATTGAGTAAGGATGAGAAAGAATAATAAAGATTTATTGAATTTAAATAAATTTTAAAGTTATTTAACATTCATATTATTTTGAGTTATTCCATTTTAAATATATTTATACCTAACTCATATGACAACTCAACCCATTAAATATAAGTTAAAAACCTGATTCATCACTTATTTTGATAGATTTAATAAGACGGCAGCATTATTTGAAAATTCATTCTCGACATGACCTGAACTCGTGATCTTGTGAAAGATAAGCCGAGCAAGCGATGTCTGAAGCAATCGGATTAGATTAAAGCGTTTCCGGGTGTGAACACGAGACGGGAGAGACATGGAGCTTTTGCTTCACTTCAGCAAAAGTGGCGGAGGAACCCAAATTTATGCTTTAACGTCACTTCCCCTATAGTTGGGGAGGAGCTTTCCTGAGTGGACGTCCTTATACGATTTGCACTCGCCTCTCCCACGCTCCATCATCATGGCAGACTATTCGGCATTGGGGGCGGGGGCTCGGCCCGGTCACCGTCCAATTTAGACTTTGGCTATCGGAAAGTTCCTCGTAAAACGACAAATCAGAGGCTGTTTGTCGTGCGGCAGGGAATGAATGTTCAACTTTCCGGGGGACCTCGGGTTTTGACCCGTCGATCGAACTGGAATTGATCGGCCGGTCGGTCTGGCTCAGTCCTGAACCGAGTATCGAATTCGGTGCCCTGAGACAATTGTTTTGATTGATTGAGCAAACAGTTAAGTACCTAATTAAGCTGATGTAAGTTTCGAAAACGACATTCTGGCAACGTACGGTTTGGGTTATTGCCTCCATTTGCACCAGAGCAAAACCGTTGTTAAAGCAATCGTTAACTTAATGAAAGAGGGTGCTCGTGTAATTAGTACCCCTTTTAAGGATCATCGTGCATGGCATTATGCAAACTTTCCACCGAGGGAAGGAAGTAGCTTTTCCCCACCACAAGCTCCCCTCTTTCTGATACCAGCTCAAAAGCCAACATGCAAGTATGTGCTGCTAATGGCATTATTTATCTCATCCCCGCTTTACTTATCACGGGCTAACTTTTTATTACAAAATAATACTCAGCCCGCCATACGAAGTACATATGCCACTTTTGGATTAACTAATGCCAAAGATGCCGGACCTGACTTGCGAAGATCGATTCACAAAATGGCGCGGCACGTACCCTTTGGATTAGATGTATGAATATAATTTGCTTGTTTGAGTAGACAGATAAAGTTTGTATCGATCGCTTAAGAGAACCCATTCTTGTAAAAGGGTTTTAGTATCTCGTGACATCAATGATTCTTTTCCAAGGGTATTGTTCGATGCATTGAAGACTATTTCCAAAAGCCTTCCAGTGCCGTAATCTTAGAAAACTTTCGTAGATGCATGTTTCATGCTATTAATTGAAAAGTACGCCTTATGAAGTGAATTTACCAAAGATGGAACCTTTCCCATGGTGCGAAAATCAAATATGAACATATGCATGCATGGACGAAAACGCTGAGTCCGCCATGCAAGACTTCTCCACGCGGTCTTCCCAGCTACGACCCGAACAATAAATATGGCCTCGTGGCCTACGATGTTCGAGAACGAGGATTGAAAATACGAAAAATCAAACGTGGGAAGCTGCGCAGGCATCGGCTTGGTCTATCGATTCCATTCTTCGGGAGCACAGTCCGAGGAATAAATGAACGAAAAAAACTCGTGAATGGCCACCGCAAAAGACCGAAAAGTCAAAAATAAACTAACGTTCGCCACGGCCTTTCAACGAAAATGTCTGCGTTCATGAACGTTAGCAAGTTGCAGATGCTCGAACTACTTGGACTCTAATCCAGAAATTGTGCCAATGGTCGTCCTCGATCTTGAATATTAAATGGAGAATATGGCTATTTGCACACGTGGGCGAGGAAGTTGTGCGTGCAACTGCTGGTCTTTGGGTCTCCCACGAAGCCGGAAGACTATCGGGTTTCGCAGGAACATCGGTTGAGGATAGTCTCGAATGTCTGCCTCGGCCTGAATGATTCCCTAGCCAATGGCTTCTCGTGCTGGCTAATCTGTTCTTTAATTCTTTGTATTCTCGTATCATTTTTAGGCGCACAAGACTGTCAGACTGAACAGCATATTCCCAAAGGTCAGTAATGACGAAACTTTATGGAGACTTTGAACTGGCAATGTGCTTCAATATAAATTTTAAAAGGGCAAGTGTAGAATGCGCTTTTGAATACGTGAATGGGAACGCCATTTTATTCCATTGAAAGGGGCAATTGTTTAAACATAAGTGCCATCGACCACATGGCTTGGCTGGGTGCTCAGGTCATTGGTAACTAACTTATGTGGCATGTGTTATGCATGTGGAGCTAGTCCGAAGATACTCAACGAGTTGGCTTAGGGCCTGTTTGTTAAAAATTATTTCTATTCCCTGGAACAACTATTTTTGTTCTTTTATTCTAGAGAACGGAAAAAATATAAACATGTTTGGTAAAATTTTTGTTCTCAAGAACAAAAAACCTATTTTTTTTGTTCATAGGAATATATTTTAAACAAAAACAAGAAGTAGAAAAAAGTAGCCTATTGTTCCTGGAAACAATTTTTTCTTTTCTCTTCTTTTTCTTCTCTTTTCTCTTGTTCTCTTTCCTTTCCTTCTTCTTCCTTTTGGCCAGTCGCCAACCTCGGCCATGGCCGATGACCGGCTGACGAGGGCCAACGACCTTGCCGGAGCATCACTGGCCCCTAGCGACACTGAGCCATGGCAGCTCCAACTTGCCCAGATCTGGCGAGGCTGAGCTCACCTAGCCACCGGCTAGGTTGGCATTGCCTAGTGGTGGCCTGGCGAGGCCGACCTTGCACCGCCTAGGCGAGGTTGAGCCTCGCGGTGGCCAGGTGAGCCTTTGGCAAGCTTGCCGGCCCTCGCCTGGCCGACAATCGGCCACAAAGGAGGAAGAAGGAGAGAAGAAAAAAGAAAAAAAAAAGAAAGAAGAAAAAAAGGAAAAATATAATAAAAATATTAAAAAATTAAAAGAAACAATAAAATTATACGATTCTACTTAACACATTTCTTTCCCAGAAATAGATATTTTGTACAGTTACCAAATGCATTCTTGTACTCAAAAATTATTCTCAGGAACAGAAACAAAAAAAAAATCATTTCTAATAAAAAATTATTCGTGGGAACAAGAGCATTAGCAAACGCGCCCCTAGTGGTTATTGAGGGGAAAGGAAGCGGGCGAGAAAAGAATAATTAAGAGGGTTTGTGATTATCGATGAAAAGAGTGGGAAAAGTGCTTGTCTCTTGTTACACAAATGATTTGACAATGCTAAAGAAATTGAATTTCGTCTCGTGAGTAAATTTTGGAATACCATGGTTGAAGTTGATGAAGGGACATTGGACATAATTTCTTTTTAATGAGGAAAAATGATACTAGTAGTCCCTAAGTTTTGCCTCATTGTGCAATGTTATACTTTAATTTTGTGAAAATTATCCAAAAAATATTAAGCTACGGAGGTCAACTCAATTCTAAGCATTTCAATTGTGCAAATTTAGTACTAAACCCTTTAATGATTTGTCAATTGAGTCATCAGCCTTTCAATAATGTCAATTTAGTCCTAAATTTCTAACAATTTGTCAATGTAGTCCTTCCAATCAAATATCCAAATAATAGATTTATAACTAAATTGACAAATTTTCAAAATATTTAGTATTGAAGTGACACAATTGAGAAGTTTAGTAATAAATTGGCACAATTAAAAGGTTTAAGACTAGATTGGTCGATTATCCCCTTGAACTTTTAATTCGTTCATTGTGCTCCTTGGACTATTAATAAATATTTCATGTAGTCCTTTTGTTCAATCAGATAAGAGAGGAGGCCACCAAAAGTCCTTAAACTATAGCAAAACGTGCGAACAAGTTCTTAGAGTAAAGGGAAGTAGAGTGCATACTTCACAATAGTTCATGGACTATTTTGCACCTAAACTCATGGAGACTTTCTCTCTTGTTTGATCAGACAAAATGACTATATCGAATATTTAGGGATAGATTAAGGATGATTGAACAAATTATGAGTCTAAAGAGAGACATTGCTCATTACGCCGAATTTCATGACTTATTAACGTCATTTTCCCTTTTAATTAAGAGCAAAGGGGCGAGATATCGATGAGCTTATTAATGATCATTATGGTTTCTTAAAGATGAGGGAATCGGAGCTATCGTCCGGGAAAGACGGATGACGGTGGACGCATCTTTGGAAGAGGGAAAGGTTGTTGGCGCTGGAAAGCAATGAGTAGGGGGGGAAGTGGGGCATGGAAGCATTTGAGCTTTTTGCAAATGGTCGATCAATAATGGAGAGGGCATCTGATGCCTGGGGTTTCAAGTCACGAAAAAGGAGGGAAGCAAGAATCTTTCGGGTCCGGAAACATTGCTTTAAGCCATCGTTTTGCACGAGAGGGTGCAACGCGTGAGTCGGTCGTATCATATCCGATCATTCGATAGCGAGACACACGAAAAAACACGGTGCGAATGAAGTGTGTTTCCTGCATGGATTATACATTCGATAGCTGTATTGCTAGGGTTAGATGCAGCGTTTCAGTCGACTCTAGTACTTGAATTTTAAGATATTATCATCCACGGGTGAATCGCCGCTCGAGATGTGTTACTGCTGCAGGATATATCTGATGGGCGGAATGCTTTCTTGAGATAAAGTGAAGCGACTCTCCACTCGTGATTATAATGAAGGGAAATGGTTAACGAGCCCGAGCCAAAAGTATTGGTGCGTGAACAAGTTATTGTTAGGGAACTGAACAAAATCGAATGTGTGGCTTTAAGGACGAAAGAATTACCTTCTTTATGTGTTCTTCCGCCTTATTATGTCGCCTTCAAATAATAACAAGATCACCTCATTAAGATATGATAAAGAAAAACGAACATGGAGATGAATAGTTTGAACTGAACCCTTTATTGTGTTTTTCAATGAGTTTGAAAGGAGTAGATGTGAGAGAATCCGAAAGCCATAAATTCGGACCAAGTGGAGCCAAAGGTCCCTCGCTGCCGCCCACGCTGCTGCGGCTGCTGCCTCCTCTCGTCGCCCTCTTCGCTACAACTCCCTTCATGTATCCACGTCATGCCGTTCGCCTCTCTCTCACCCCTATCAAGTCGATGACCATGGATGACTAGCCGCGCTCATTCCGCAGTCCAAGAACGACGATCAATGCCCTGAATAGAGAGAGAGAGAGAGAGAGAGAGAGAGAGAGAGAGAGAGAGAGAGAGAGAGAGAGAGAGAGATGGGCTTCGTTTTGAGAGAAGTTGGACATGACTTTAGTGGGATTGGTTGGGAGTGGGCTCGGGGGCTCTAGGCTGAGCATCTTCTAATGCGCTGGGTCTAATGCGCTGGGTCTAATTTGCTTTGAAAACGTTATGCCCTAGTGGAATTTGTTAACCCAAAAACTTTTTTAATTTGATTGGAAAAATGCTGGTATTTCAAGGTGTTGGTAAGAAAGACAGGTACAAGTTGGTAAAATAATAAGAAAAACTAGTAATTTGACAAAATGCCAATTTTTTATACTAATTTTGTTAAATGGTCGGTAATTTGCCAACAAATTACATGAAAATTAGGTAATTGATTATTTTTATTTGGTAGATAATTTAATTTTGCACTTATCAACTCTTTTAAAAATTTACTTGCATAAAAAAAATCATTTTGAAAGCAGAATAGTAAAATCATTGTCATTGTCATAATTGCATTGGCTACCCCCATGCCAGGGGCTGCCAAATCTAGGCAATGGTCACGGGGCCCTCGCCGAGGCCTCAACGACCCTGACTAGCCCTTCCTGGTTGGGAGGGTCACGGTGGTGAGGCCCTATGACCCTTGGCTTTTTCTTTTTTCTCTTTTTGTGTTATTTTTTTTTATAAAAAATAAGCCTTCTGTATTTTATGATCTCATTTAACTATGATTTTGGTTAAAAAAATTAAGATTTTGACCAAAACAAAAATCCTTTTGATCTTTTATTTAATGCTTTAGTAAGGTTAATACCATGAAGAAGAGACAAAATAATAATAAAGAAAGCCACATAAGGGAAAGATATATAATAATAAAATCGTGTCGGCATTTGCCGTTAGCCTAATTGGACAGTGTTAATGTAAGGAGTCAATTATACCAATTTGGAAAGTTTTGGGATCTCAATCACATATTGGTGACATGGAGTAAGACTTCTGATATACTTATTCATTTTCTTAAAAATCTTTGTCCTCATTAATTTTTCTCTTTTAAAAAGGGAGACGTTTGTATATTTTTTTCTCTCACTCTATCCATGTATCATGACATGGTGGTGATCTATTCGATCCATCAACTGCATTTCACAACTCAACGCGAACCACACTATCTAGTGCAGAAGGTACACGAACTTCAAATACGATTTCCGATTGACTTGATCCATCGCATTCGTCAAACAAAAAAAGTCCTTAAAAGAAAAGTATTCTTCTTGTATTAATCAGTACTTTCAAGAATCGTGGGTGGCACAAAAGAATGAATCTTCTGGTTTTCCCGAAGATTAGCGCGGATCAAACCAAAAAGAATTAAGAAAGACTGATATCGTTTTCTGGTTTTCTCTCATTCTGGGGAATGGAGCCAAGCCTTTCAACCAATATGTCCAGGGCTTCCTTCATCCACCAATGTCTGCACACTTCTCTTGCTTCAGCTGCTGTCATCTGCAATATAACAGTCCGTATAATGCTTCAGTATCTCTACTCAGAACTGTTATGGCTAGTATGATTTCATGGATAATCAGAAGGTGCATACCCAGATTCTCTGACGGAGCTTTTTCTCTGGCCACAGATCAAGTTCTTCCTTGACAAACAAAGGGAACATGTGCCCTTCATAGTACGTTCCATATCTTTTGCTCAAGAAGCTCCATCTTCCCAATTTACACTGCAATTTAAATGGTAACCGAAAATTCGCATCACTCCCTGAGCATGAGCATGAACGTGAACGTGAACTTGCACTTCTTATACTGATAGACTATATGGTCTTAGTGCTAGTACACAGTTAGATTAACACATTCTCTTTAGGGCGTTCAACTCGAACGTGATTGACTTAGTCTGCTAAGTAGCTCTAGGCTGCAATTTGAAAGTACCTCGATCTCGCCAAGAACTCCGGCCTCTTCGATGGATTCTCTCGAAGCCGCTTCTTCCTCTGATTCATCAAGCTCCCATCCTCCCTGAGGAGACAAACATGCGGTTTAGTTTAGTTAGGCGCAGATACGACTTATTATGACCACACGCTTTTAACAAAATTCAAACCCTCACGTTTTGACCCCGAAACAACTGAATAGTTAACTAGGAATAATTAGCATTACAACAGTTAGTGTACCTTAGGGAACATGAGCCCTTGACCTTTCGGCGAACTGATCACCAAGAACTCTAGTTCATCGCCCACCACTCCATCTCCATCTCTCTTGTATCGGTAAGGTATGCATCTGCAAGGGATGATCATCCAAGAACAAAGGAAACTGAGCTCCAGAAAGAGTAAAGTAAAGCAGGAAACAAAAAGTATCTGAGTTCGGAAAAGTAGAACGCCTGCAATCATCATCATTCATCATTTTGCGTAAAGAAAACTCTAGTATCGAACAAAGAAGAACCGATTGAAGGGGAAGAGACTCAGTCAATCAGCAAGCGAGTCATGGCGATAAAATCCCGGAAAGATTTAAGTGAATCTGTTTACATACCCTACGACTTGGCGACGGCCCATGTAGTATCTCTGGAGCTCTCTCCCACTGCGAGAAACCATGCACAGCATCTTCTCCTCTCTCCTTTCTGTGTGTGATTTCTCTGTTCTGTGTGTGATTAGCTAAACCAGCAAAAAACTTTTGAGAAGTACTCTCACCCTCTCTCCCTCTCTCCCTCTCTCTCTCTATTGCTCGAGGCCCGAGAGACGAAAGACAAGAAAGATTCAGGTGGAATAAGTAAAGTGAAGCGAGGCGTACATGTCCAAGAGGAGGTTATATAGTCGGGGCAACCAAATAATGACGCGGGATTGAAACGGCGAAACTTGGAAATGCAAGGAAAAAGACGTGTTTCTGGCTTGCTACGAGGATGAGATGATGGCCAACGAGAGTGTGCGGAGAATCAGATTCGAAGTGACCGACCACCCGTGTGCATCCGTGCCGTGGATGCTATGTGTATGAGTACCGCAGTTACGTCTTCGCGTGGCCGTGCTTTGACTTAACGATAAAGCGCGTGTGCCGTCCTCTTTCCCAGGTCCATTTCCTCAGCTTCTTTTCAGTTTCCTCATTCCTCTCTTGTATTGTTTATGTTTTAGTTGGGGGCCAGCCTCAGTCCTAGTCATCGTCCGGTACTAAGAAAACGAGTTCTTCTCTTCTTCTTTTTATTGCGAGTGCCTCGTCGTTTTCTCAACGACCAAGTGGCGATGGTGGTGGAGGAGGTGGAGGTGGTGGGTGGCGGTCGAAAATTGACTTCTGTAGACGTGCTCCACGTGCAAGGGAAAAGCTAGCTCAGTAAGACTTGGATTATGCCCCGTCCCAAGACCCATATGCTTTGAAGGATTTCGACATTTCTATACAAGTGCGACCGTACGAGGACGACAAACGAGTTGTTGTTGGAACAGTTGACGCGTGATCATCAAGGGTTTTTCGTTGGAGTTTCGATTCGAGCACGAGAGGGTTGACAGTAGAGGTGATAGGTTAGTGTAGGAAAATGGGATATTCACGTATGTGGAGATGGGGATTTGTCCGGGTCCTGCGTTCGGCGGGCTTTGCTGTGGAAAGGGTCCACTCGTCCAGATGGTCGGAAGGACATTTGCGGGCGCAGGTGCAACAGCGTTCCAATTACCACCAATGGCGTTCCCCTCCTCAACCTTTTACACGTATGCTCGGTTTGACAAGATCGAGAGTCAGCCTCTAGGCCTTCTCACGTTACCTCCATTTTCTACGCCGTCCTTTTCTTCACCTCTGTAAACTACGCGAAATAGAACAGTTGGGTACAATGATTGATGTAAACTGATGTCGTCCCTTTCGTTTCGAGAACCTATGATTGAAAGGGCCAGATAACGCCGGGGGGCAATGTTGTGGAGGTTGGGGAATTGGATGTTGATGGTGTTACATGATGGCTCTAGCTATCATTGTGCCGCGTGTGATCGGCTGGATTCCAATAATATCCCAGGGTTGAAATGCATCGGGCCTATGCAAAGTTTGCTCATACATAAAGAGACCCACGAAATGCAAATGATGTATATGACGTGTTTAATAAGCATTCTATTTTTGAAAATAATTTTCATTCAAAAATATTTTTTTAATTCTATTTTCAAGAATAATTTCTGAATTTTTGAAAGTATTTGATAACTATTCAAAATTTTTATTTCCGTAATAAAAATGCGTTTATTAGGATTCTTAATTTTTTTTTCTTTTTTCCTTTTCTCTTTTTCTTCCTCCTTCGTGGCCGGTTGTCGGCAAGCTCGCCGAAAGCTCACTTGGCTACCATGAGGCTCATCCTCACCAAATCTAGGCCGAGCCTCTCGGTGGGCTGGCGAGACTCTGTCTCACGACAGCTGGTGAGGCCGAGCCTAGCCATGGTTGGGCGAGGTCAGGCCTCGCCGATGACTGGGCAAGCTCGGCCTCTCCCTTGCCTTGAGCCCTCGCCTAGTCAAGGTGAGGTGAGCCTCGCCATGACTCAACATCATCAGGGGCCCACAACACTCTGACAAAGTCGCCAATCCTTGTTTGGCTGGTCATCGGCCATGGTCGAGGTTGGTGATCGGCCAAAAGGAAGAAGAAGAAAAGGAAAAAGAAGAAAAGAGAAGATAAAAGAAAAAAATTAAACTTGATTTTAAGAATTGTTCTCAAGAATAAAAAGTAACTTTTTTTTTTATTTCTTAATTCTGTTCCAAATTTATTCCCAGGACCAAAAAAATGAATTTTTATTCTGGAAATAAAAAATTTACCAAAATGATTTCTTTTTTTTTTTAATTCTCGGGAACAAAAGAACAAAATCAGTTGTTCTCAGGATTGTTAGCAAATAGGTCCATAATGTTATGCCAGATAGTTAATCTGGAGAAAAATATCATCACCGTCATTCAAGTATCTCAACTCCACTTGTACTTAGAGAATTGTTAATAAGTTAACTCGAGCTGGAGGATTGGTCCAAACTTGGTCATGACAATTGTTTAGAGACTTAATAGGTAGAGTCAGAGAATGGGTTCGACATGGAGACATCGTCAAGTTAATGATCACAAATCATAACGAAAAGAAAATTCTATATATTTTATTTATCTAGTTAAACTTAAATCAATGATTTGTTATTGAATAATAAAGCAACAAGCATTTCATCATACATGTGTAGTTTTAATTTTTCAATGGATTTACATTTTTCATTAATGGAATTTTTTATGTAGTGAGTAATAATTCTGGTTATTCACTATTCAAAAATTCTTGTTTAGGCAGTTTGGGTCGAAAGTGTATACTCATATCGATATACATGGGTACACACACATGCACATATAAATACTTTTGTTTCGCTGAAAGGTTACTAATGAAAATACTTTCCAAATATGGATGGATCGATAAGTGAATTGACAAATGTCGCAAAGGGTTGATTGTTGAAATTGAATAGTAAAATAAATGACGAAATTTAAAAATACTGAGACTAAAGGTAATTACAAGCAGTCAAGTAAATTGTAGAAAAAGTAAAGATGAAGATAAATTTACAAAAGAAGGTTGAGTCCCTGAATTGATTAGAGGGTGGGGTTTATGAAAAGTACACTTGAGATATTTATTATGACATCATCGATCCTGACACTTATCTCGATCACAAATGGTGGACTAAGGATCGATATGCTGATGATGGGGAATAGGCCATGAATCAATCCAAAGATCGATTATGGACCAATTAACCTAATCAAGAAAGGCGACTAAGGATCGATAAAATTCGATTACAGTGTTCGACCACAGGTAGGTTGCTCAACCATAAGGATCGATTGTGGGACAAACACGCACTGACATGGATCGATCAATGGATGGTTATTGATCGATTCCGCATGGTCGTGTATCGATCATGGGTGATTCCACATGGTTATTGTATCTGTCGTGAACGACCATGAATCAACCTAGTGCGATTGTGTATCGGGACAGATCAATCAATCCCACAAAATTATATGACGACTGAAAATTGACCATAGATCAATTAAACTTAGACATGGAACGGTTCCAAACTGACCATGGACTATGGCATCTAGACTGGCCACAAGTCCAATCCCAGGATCAGTCAGTAGGACTGAAGGCTGGCCCTTGGGCCTAGCCGACCCTAGCCGCGCACAATTTGAAAGAATTGTCGAATTAGTCTCATCAATTAGGCTCGATTGTGTAAGGCCTCGTTTGATCATGGATTAGCCACGAACCTCGAACCGGATAAAATAGTCGATCATGGATACACACAAGAAACTCCCATCCAATGAGGCAGCCTTTAATTTAGTTTCTTTCCCATCAGTGCATTAATTAATAAGGGGATAACTCACCTATCAAGTGGCAAAAAATGGACTTGTTTCTTCAAGCCGTTGATGTTTTTTGGATTATAACACATTAAGATGAGGATGAGTCACACGTCTAGGTGGACTCCTTGGAGAGCAAGGAAACCCAAGTCTAGGCTCTTTAATGAGCAAGATCCAAGATAATTAATGGAATAGGTGACTCGTGGGCTTATGTGTCCCTAAAGAATTAGGGTCATCATAATCCTAAAATAAGTCCTGGAAATAAGCAAATTAATGCAAAGGATAAGCCACACGCCTATTTGAGGCACGCCTATTTGAGGAACAAGTAGCCCAAGATGCAAGTTGTTTTGAAGACCAAACTTAGCCATTAATTATTTTTGGAAACTAATTTTTTAATGCCAATGGTGAGTCACAAACTTATGTGTCTCTAAACAGCTTAGGCCATAATTGCACTATCTTGAGACTCGGAAGACAAGTCTTGCCCAACCTTAAATGCTTGATGAATCATAGCCTAGAAGAATTCATGAGAGATGGTCTTGGAAGACCATTAGGGGCACCTCTTCCAATTAGGGTTATCATTATAGGGTGACTCATGACCATGTGGACAAATGAGAAAGACACCATTTGGACATTGAATCATTGAATGAGAAAGACACCATTTGGACATTGAATCATTGAACTAGGGCCTTAGGCGCCACTTAACCACCCTAGGTGCCACCTCTCTCCTCCTTAGTCAAGACACCCAAAGTCTTCTTATTGGGCTAATTAGCAAGGCAATTATGGAGGGTTTGCCTACAAATAGAAGCATTACCCCTTCCATTTCAAGGTTTGCACACACTATCTCACTTTTCTCTTCTATTTCCCTCTTTGGTCGTCGTTCTCTCTCTCGGTCTCCCCATTACCACCGCTCGCCCACCACCACCATTCGGCCATCATTAGACCACCCTTGTAGTCTAGTTGTAAGTGGACTCCCTAACCTTTGGCTAGGGCGTTGTGCTGCGCTATCCAAACATAGAGTGTGTTCTTGTTTGAGCTTGTTTGCATTGTGTTATTGCTTGGACTTGTGTGATTATTTTACCAAGTGATTTAATGTTATTGCGTGTGTTCATTATACCAAGCACGCCCTGAGCTCCCGAAAGGGGTCTCATTGGCCTTGAACGTGCATTGAGGCATGACAGGCCAGTCCGCTCTTGGTTTCGGTTCGATATTGAGGCGTATCGATTTTGAACCAAGTTTGGTCCTAGGTCGGTGCCTAAGCATGACGAATCAAATCACAAGCCTTGATTCGCGTCCAGCATGTCCTATCGTCACGATTTTGATAAGTCATGACACACACACTCGCATGACATGCCTTTGGGCCTTGCTGCATGGACTAAGGTGAAGATAAGAATCGGATTATAACCGTCGAACGATGGATTCAGCAATGTTGCCCGATGGATTCGGATGCCCGGTAGATTCCCGAAGAGCCGATAGGTTTCGGTTAAGTAATAAATGAATCTCGTTTGCATGATTCTTTATGTCAGTGAAATGATTTTGGTTTGTGCTTGCATCATAATTGAACCAAGGGTTTCACATGTTTTAGCCAAGGTAAGGCAATTGTCTTGATATTGATTTGCTATTGACAAATGGAGTAGTGTAGTTAAGCGTTTATGAAACGGCAAGACATCTTTCTATGTAGAGATTAGTAAGTTTACTTATTAAGTTTATAACTCACTCGTTATCTTTTTTAGAATTGTAGGTGATCGACTCACTTCTCGTACGTTTCAGTCTCCATGTAGAGATGGAGGTTTTGATTACAGATATAACATTGGCTAGGGAAGGAACTAATTGGTCACCACAACCGTTTGGAACGAGGAGGGCCTCGACGATCTCGTTCCCCATCATTACCACATATGATATGTATGGTTTGACAGGGATCTCGTTGGACCTCTCCATAGCTTTGATGGGCCGCCCGGACCGAGCGACGACTCCACACCCGACGAGACCATGGTTGATCCATAGGAAGCTAGTCCTTAGGTGGAGAAACTAAATTTTGGATAGTGTCCTCGCTAGAGGATATAAGATTAACCTGACCTTGGCGGTCTTTTGTGTAATTGGTTATGTAATAGGCCTGTAATACAAAGAGCTTGTAAATATGGCAAATAGAATGTAAATATAGTAGTGTGTTTGCACATGTGTTTTCCAATGCTACTAGTCTTTGATGTTGTTTGGGTGATGATGTTTGTTATGCTTCCACTTAGGCTTAACCAAAGATAGAAAGAAACAGGACGACACACCTAGGATGTTGCAATAATAGCCCCCATTGGTCGTGGCCTCGGGTCAGGTTATGACATTTAGTCCATAAACGATGGTTATAGGAATGTATAGATTACCTCCATTACTGATTGTTCCTTGAAATTTATATTGACTCCATTACATTAATAGTTACTTGATGGTTATATCGACTCCACTACACTAATGGTTACATGTTGCATTAAGTGCATGGACCTTGACGGTTAGCTCTTTGATGGTCGCACTTGAGATTGTTGACTCCATTACTTGACGATTATACTGCCTCCACTTCATTGTCAATTACCTCTTTGTCGATTGCATCCAAAATTCTCATCCAAGATTCTCGACGGAACACTTGACATTTTCAGCTATCAACATATGCCCTCTTTTAAAAGAATTGAATGATTTATTCATCTTTTGATTCTCTTAAATTAGATTAGGGTCATCATATGCCCCCTTGTCATTGGCAAATTTAATTTTTTGTTGCCGAATTTTATCTTGATTCATACCTTTCCATTAAAGCCATGTTTCATATGAAGTCTTCATGTAGCCCTTTATCTCTCTACCTTCAAGTAATTGCTCATACTTAAACACTCCCATTGCCAACTAAAATAAATGAGCAAAATTTTGGTCTTCAAATCTTTCTCTTAAATTAAATTTCAACCCATTAACGGCCAAATTTGTAATTCTTCGAATAGTAAAGTGAAGCATCTATTCTTAGCCTTCTTAAATCAATAAAGATTGTGAAGGGTCCTTTGTTGATTTTAAATAGGAAAGTAAATGACAAGAAGTTTCAAAGTAGTGAGGCTAGAGACAATCGAGGCAAGCCATGTAAATTGTAGGAAAATAAAGATATGGATAATTCTGTAAAAGAACGTTGAGTTCTTGGATTGTTTGGAGGAGTTTGCGTGATTTACAAAAAGTACACTTGAGGTATATATAGCCCTACATTGACTCCATTACTGATGGTTACATCAACTCCACCACACTCACAATTACTTGATGGCTCTATTGACAACACTACACTAATGATTAGATGATACTTACATCGACTTTTGATGAATACCTCTTTGATGTTTGCATCCAAAACTATCAACTCCACTATGTTGCCACCACTTTCTTGTCAATTGCATTCGAGATTGTTGACTCAACATTTGGATTTTTTTTATATGTCAACAACTTCAAATCATCAACGAGTCAGTGACTCTTAATCTCTTCTACTTTAATCAGACACAATTCTATTTCACTAGAATGAGAAATTACTATTTTTCTATATAGTGTGTGTCTATATGTATATATATATATATTTGTGAATCAGCTTGGACTTCTTTGACCGAAGCTTACTCGGATTTTGTGTGGCTTGTTTGCATATAGTGTGTGTCTATATATGTCTATATATATATATATATGTCTATATATATATATATATATATATCTCACGAAATATTGAAGCGTCACTTTATGTGAGTGCTTAGGCACACCATTGTCAAAGCCTTGGAATATTGTTTCATAAGTGCTTAGCCGTGGGTTTTTTCATTGTTCGTGAATTACAACCAAGAAGAATTAGTGTTCGAGCCAATTAAATCTTGTGGTAAAATTTGTGTAATTCCTTTATCAGATTGAGAGATTATTTCGTAATGAATTGCAGGGGTAAATATGGCATGAGATATTTGGTGTAATTAGGGCTTGGGAAACATTTAGTGTGTTTACGTAACTAGAGCGTGGTTGTAATCTCCATTGTACTACTTAATCTATGTGGAATTTGTTGTTGCTCTCTCCATTAACGTAGGTCACTATGATCGAACCACGTAAATTTGATGTCCAATTTCAAAGCTAGGCTTGGCTGAGTTGAAGCGAATCAATGACAACAAAAGAAGGAAAAGTGAGAATCAACGGATTTGATGGGAAGAATTTTGGTTTCTTGAAGATACAAATTTAGGACTATCTCTATAAGATGAAAACTGCACTTGCCCTTGAGTAGGGAGAAGCTAGAGACGATGAAGTAAGCTGACTGGGAATTGCTGGATAAACGAGCTATGGGTGTTATTTGATTGACATTGGCTCGTAATGTTGCATTTAATATCGTGAAGGAGAATACCACTATTAATTTGATAAAAGCCATGTCGGATATGTATAAAAAGCTCTCTATGATCAATAAGGTCTATTTAATACGACGTCTATTTAACTTGAAGATGAGTGAAGGTGCATCAGTTGCAGATCATATAAATGAATTCAATGTAATTATTAGTCAATTGAGTTCAATCAAGATTGACTTTGAAGATAAGGTACTTGCTTTGATTCTATTATCCTCATTGCTTAATAGTTGAAATATTACTGTTATTGCTATTAGTAATTCCTTTGGGTCAAAGAACTTGATGTTTGATGGGGTTCCAGATTTAATTGTAAGTGAGGGCATCCGTGCAAGAGAATCTAGCGAACCTATATCTACTACTTTAGTAGGTGAAAATAGAGGTAGAACTAGTACACGTGTTAGCAGGAGTAGCATAAACATAAACAGACACAGTTAGTCTAGAAACGGTGGTGCTGTTTGTTGGAGTTACGGTAAGATAAAGCATCTTAGAAGTAATTGCCGTAAGCTGAAAAACAAGAAATGTAAGGGAATTATAGTTGATTTTGCAAATGATATTGCAGCTGTAGCTGTTAATAATTCATATGGTATCGATTATATTTTTTTTGTCATTAATTATTTGTCATTTGATGGATAGGTTATAGATTATGATTACTCGTCTCATGCTACACCAAATAAAATTGGTTTACTAATTATCAATGCTTGGATATTAGTAAAGTGCAGTTGGGAAACAATGTTAAATGCGATGTTGTAGGTGTTGGCAATATTAAAATTAAAATGTATGATAGCATCGTGAGGACATTAACTAAAGAGAGTTATGTTCCAAAGTTAAATAAGAACTCAATTTCCTTAAGTGCCCTATATTCAACTGAATGTCGTCATTTTGCAGAATGTGGAGTTCTGAACGTTGTTCAAGGTGCATTGGTGATTATGAAAGGAATAAAGCATAGTAACATGTATGAATTTCAAGGTAAGATAGTGATAGATTTCGCCCCGAAAATATTGGATGCATTTGTTTGAAAGTATAAATTGTGGCATATGCGTTTGTGGCACATTAGCACAAGAAACCTAAATATTTTAAGTGAAAGAAATCTATTGTATAGTTATGTTGCTAACAAACCGAATATATACAGGTGTGTGATTTAAATCAATAGCAAAAAGTACATTTCGGTACGACTATTAAAGAAATCACGAAATTTGCATAGTTAGTTTACTTGAATATTTGTAGGTTGTTTGCATATCTTTCAAAGAAGAGTGTTAAATTTATGCTAACAGTTGTTATGACTACTAGAGGAAGATGTGGTTGTTTGTGCTTAGGCACAAGTTTGATGTTGTTGTCAAGATCAGGCGGTTGAAAGCTTTGATCGAAAAGGAGACTAGTAAGATGATCAAGCATGTGCGAACTGATGGTTGCATGGAGTTTTATTCGAGCTATCAAATGAATTCTGCATGAAGGAAGACATAGTCACCGCACTAGTGCCAATGAACCATAATATATTGTGGAATTCATGAGTAGAACATTACTAGAGACGGCCCATAAAATGCTCTACGGTGCTAGTATGGCTAGAAGATTCATGACGGATGCCCTTAGTATGGTGAGCTATTTAATGAATAGATCCCCGTCAACTGTGATTGGAAATCGGACTCCCGAAGAAGTATTGTTAGGTAAAGTTGCCGATTAGCTTGTTCTTAGAATATTTGGTTGTCCGTATTGTGTCCAAGTTATGGTGCATGGAATTAAATTCACCCATTATCAATAAAGAAGTTATGTTTGATAAGTCTCAAGTACTTCTGACTAAGAGTGATTATAGCAGCGTTTATATGGATATGAACTATATTCAACTTTAGGTGAAGTTGCAACCAGAAACTCTTGAGATAGTAAGTACTAACTACGTAATCGACATAGATTGTACTTATAGTGAAGTGGAGCCTATAAAGCCAATAGTTGGTATAACTCCTGATTTCAACAATTAACATATTCAATCTCCTAACAGATATGGATGAAATAATAATTTTGTTTTATCTATGGTTAAAGAAGAAATTGTGTCGGAAAATCCTTACAAAGTATTTAAATGTGCAAGTAGAGTTGGTGTTCTAATGAGGTCCTTCGTTATGGTGAAGTTCAAGTGGGACTTGGATTTGGAAAATATCTATGGCGATTGAGCCTATTAGGGGCTATGGGAGAGTAGCGGCAATGTTCGAATTTTTAGCGAAGCAATTGTGATTTGGCTCAAATATCGAGTCAAGGTAGAGATTGTTGTAATATGTCTCGACTTTAAGCCTGTGAACGAAGCCCGGCCTAAGATAAATTGCAAGGAACACCAATCAATTAAAGTAAAAGATTTGGATGATTTGTGGACGTCCCAAATCGAGTAAACCTAACTTCCTTTTGGCGAATTAGAGCGAATAGTGGAAGAAAATATAAAAGGAAATAAAAAATAATGATGTTTCCTGTTTTTTTTTTTTTTATATGACCGTAGAACCGCCTCGCGGCCGGCAGCAGCTACGCGTAAACCACGGGGGGTGCTAGCGCAGGGACCCATCTCCCACGGTTCCCCACTTTAGTCGCGCATTATGACGAGTTGGGGAATTGAACCCCGGCCTTGCGTGTGGCCAACGTGCGAATCCACCAACTCAACCACCACGGGGTGGGTATGTTTCCTGGTTGTTATTGCCAAGGAAAAAGGAGATTGACTTTGTTGAGGTTGACCGAATTTGTTAATGGGATATACACGTTTCCTTCTGTTGTGAGTTAACTTGAACTTCTTTGACCGAAGCTTATTTGGATTTTATTTCTTTCTTCAATGCAATGCATATATATATATATATATATATATATATATATATATATATATATATATATATACGCATGTGTGTATGCGGGATTGCTTTAGTTGGTCATGAAATATTGATGTCACGCCCCAAACCTCGAGCGCACCAACATCCCACCATGGTCATTCAAATGCGACGTTCCCAGGTTAAGTTGCCAACCCAATTAGTTCTTTAATGCACATACGGAAGCGTATTATAAAACCCCTGACAAAAACTCACGGGATAGGAAAGCAGGAAACCAAATCATTCATAAACAAATATGCTTTCAAAAGTAATCGCACTAGGGTTTACACATATACCAAAAATGGGCAATCTACAAAAAGAGAACAGTCCTATCTCCACTAGTCGGACCCGTTCTTCAATTCCACTTCTGACTGATCAGCCTTCGGGGGTTCCGTCATCTACGGTCCTGAAATTTTGGCCCACAACGGGGTGAGACATCGTCTCAGCAAGTTAAACCCCCTAAACCCCTATTAGAAAGAGAATACACACCGGGTGGCCTAGCCACATCACACAAAGACTTACCTCGTCTTAATTCCGTCCTGCAGGTTAGCACAATTTGTATCACACAATCTCATGTAGTAATAAGAATTTAAACAATTGGAATGCCATCACTTTCATATAAATCACAATCGCACTCAGCACGCATTCCAATTATTAATCACTGCCACACAAGGGCATAGCCTACTCGCAATTCGGCTATCTATTGACATTAATGCTAGGCATCGGCTCCCCCCTTGGAGCGCGGCTTCGTCACTACGTCGACGGCATTCTCGAAGGAGCATGGGCCCAGAATCTACTGCGACCCGCATCCGTTGCCAGGGGCATCCCATATAGGAGCAAGTCCGACTCAATAGCCCAGGACGATTTCCTCTTAATTATCACATGACAGTTTCACAATTGTCCCCGAGACACTTTGCATTTCATTTAATGCTCCTAATTAAAATAGTGATCCCGACCATTTTTCTTCATATTAAAAAATATTCCAGAAATTAACCACATGTGCGGGGACATGTTAATTTCGATCCAGAAAACTAATATCTCACTTTTTCGAACTCCACTATTTAATATAATACTTAAAATTCAATTTTTGCATCAAAACCCGACACTTGGGTTTTTATGAATAAAATCCCTATTTATCACGATCAACACTCAATTTGCCACATCCATTCATCAAATTCAAATTCTAAATACACAACAGCGATCAGCACAGAATTCTAAGCAATTGAGGTCATAAATAATTTTTTAAAATTTTTTAAAATTTTTTATTATTTTAATAATTTTCGGAATATAATATATTATTAAAAATTCCAGAATTTCGAAATATTTAAATAAATCAAAAATAAAACATATTATGTCACATCAAGGCTTATATTAAAATAAACATACTTAACTTTAAACTAAACACACTTTAACTTAATTAAACACCCTAATCTAATCCTCAACCAAATAAACTAATCTAACCACCTAAACTTACTTAACTTAGACTAAGCACACTTAGGGCATCATTAACCGTCTAATCAAGATTTAGTGAGCTTAACTCACCCAATTAGCGAGCCGAGCGGACCAAAACGACGAGGGCGTCGAGGGGATCGACTTTCCCAAAGGCGAACCTAACCTTCGGGGCCGGGAAGCCGGCCAAAACGGGCCAAAACCGAGCTGAGATACCCATTTCCTTGGCGCCGTTTGAGGCCGAGAAGAGGCGGATCCGGGCTCAATCAGCTGAGGAACGGCAGGGGAGAGACGGCGGCAGTTTGGGGCGATGTTGGACGACGGCGGCAACGGCGACGGGGACTCCGGCGACGGCTGGTAGCAACTGGACAACGAAGCTGGACGGCGGCTATGCACGGACGAGGGCGGAGTGGAGCGGAAAGGCGAGCGCGCGCGGAAGTGCGGTGGCGGCGGCGACGGCGAGCTCCGGCACCGGGCGACGGGCGGGCGGACGGAGGGCGGCCGGTCGGGCGTCGGGCTTGGCTGGCCGGATCTCTCTCTCTCCTCCAAGAAGCTAGAGGTTGAAGATGATGTTGATGCGTGCTTTTTGAGGGCCAATCTACACCATCCACTTGTCAAGATCTTAGCCACTCTTGCCCCCACACCATGACATCACTTGTGATGTCACAATCCACTATCTCAATCCTCCACAACCTCTTCCAATGGTTGCAATTTCCTTTTCCACCGTCGCATGACATGTTGTACATTAAATTCTTCAATTCCAATTAATTCTCTTCCAATTGAGTCCAATTAAAGTCTATAAAATTAATCCAATGTCACCACACTTCAATTTACGTAATCACTTGACCATAGAACCATCTTAGATATCAAAAGTACAACCAAAAGCGGGCCTATCAATTTTCCGAACCAAATTAGCCATAATTGATTATTTTGCTGAAAACCCCAATTTATATGAAAAACCTTCTGAAGATGAGCCAATATTCCTAAAATGATTTGTGACATACCCGGACTTTCTTCTGAATTCGATCTTAATTCACAGTTAATTTCACTCTGGCACGCTACTAACGCGTCCTGATCTACCGGATAGTTTTTAGAAATTTTCATGCATTTGACCTGTGGTTGATCAAGCCACAATGTACATCTTTGACACATTGGTGACTCTCGGTTGTCGGGGTAATCTCAAGGTTTCAAATATGGACACAGGGTACGCAATCGACAGAAAAGCCGGTCCAGTGCCGACCAACAAAAATAGTGCGATCTGGTGGAATCACCCACACTCGATCACATGCCTCTATCGAGTCGACCTATCTCCGGTCTCTAATCGATTTTTAACTGTGCCGTAATGACCCTTGCAGATTAGCTCTGTCGAAAGGTCGCTTCCTGGTCAAATTCTCGAGTCTGATACATTAGAATCTCTTACCGACTTCACCTGATAGACTAGTTTTCACCTAAGTGGCCGACTCAGGGAAAAGAACTATATATGTGCATATGAAATGCCCGTCTCAATTTATTGAAAATAGAATTGGAAATTCGGGATGTCACAATTGAAGCGTCACTTGGGCACACCGTTGTCGGAGCCTTGGAATGTTCTTTCGTGAGTGTTTGCCCATGGGTTTTTCCATTGGTTTTGTTTGTGAATTACATCCCAGAAGAATTAGTGTTCGAGCTGATTAAATCTTGTGATAAGATTGGTGTAAATTCTTCATAAGATTGAGAAATTATTTCGTGAGAAATTACGGAGCTAAACACAGTGTGAGATATTGGATGTAATTAGGAGTTGAGAGACATTATGTTTAAGTGGTTCGAGTGTGATTCTAATATTCATTATGTCACTTGATCTATAGTGGAATTCATTGTTACTCTCTATATGACATAGGTCATTATAACTTAATCACATAAGCATGTTTGATTTATTTTCTTAGTCCGTCTATTTTATTCTTCAATTCCCATGACAAGTGGTTTACTAGAGAGAGCTAAATTTAATAATTTATTAAGATACTCACGTATAGATGAGTTGGTAAAATTTCAAGAGCACCGATACAATTGAAGCCGAGGACAGTAAATTAATTGGACATCGTTAGTGATTTCTGTTGAAAGATATGCGATCCTGGGTAATATTCTTTAGGATTTAGATTGATATGCTAGATCAATTAATATCAGTCTAATATCGGAATTGATTTTGTAATATTCTCTATTTCCTTTTTTTTTTCTTGTACGTGCCTAGTGCTATAATTGTAGAGCATTGTACACTATTTGATATACAGAATAGAATATACAAAATTTTTCCTACGTTTTTTCCTACGTTTTTTCCTTATTCTTCCTTGCTTTCTTTCAATTTCTAATAAATCAGGATTCATTTTTCAAATATTTATAATATCTCTATAAGGAGATTAGGAGTTTTTATAACCCAACTAATTTTCAAATGTACGTCGAAATGCAATCAGTAACCTTTGTTTATTATTATATGTAACATATATTAAGATCGGTAAAATACTGGTGAAATTTCACAAGGTGTTCTCTATCTCCACCCCTCCCTTGATGCTATCCACCAGTCCAAGTTGTGGGTCCCAAAGTCCCACGCCCTTTTTTCTCTTTCGTCCTCATTCTCCATTAATAGCCACCAGCTATCTCTCTCTCTCTCTCTTCGGGAACACTCGAAAGGATAGGCAGGGGTTGGCCGTGGAGACGTGACGCCGATGACGTCCGAACGCGTTTCGCCACGGATGGCCAAATCTGAATACGGATGCGAATGAATGGCTTTTGTTTCTTATCTTCCATAAGGGAAAAATGGTAGCCAATCAATTTAAGACTCTCTCTCTCTCTCTCCCTCTCTCTCCCCGCGTCTAGATGGCAGAGATCACTTCAGGACGACATAAAGGTGTATGCTGCGGTTCTGGAGAAATTTGCTCGGTTTGGACTGTGTTTCTCTCAATTAGGATCGCTGCTAATTGTTTGTGTGGTGATTGATTCAATGTTGCGAGTTTCTGTCACATTGATGCTGGTTCTTGATCGTGGAGCTCACGGAGGCCATGAATGGAGAAGGAGGAGGATTAGAAAGAGAGAAAAAATAAGAAGTGAAATTGTCTGACTCACAACTTGGATTGTTTCGTCATTTTAACTCTCAAAAAAGGGTATATACAACCGAAGTTCGAGTGGAAATTGCGATTGCTCTTCACGATGGATATCGATAATTTTATAAGAACTAGTTAATCTCAATTTATAAGTTACTAAATTTCAAACACCTATAGTTCCTCTAAAAGGTCATCAGTTCATTTCCACAATCATCCACAAAATTTAAAGGCAAAATTGTAACCTAACGATGATGTAGATACCGAGAAATCTTAATGGGTTAGCAAAGTTTCGCAAAAACATTTATAGTGATAGTTGTCACATTTTTAATGCGAGTTGGAAACTTATTGATCAAGTAGACATGTGTAATATTGACGTGACTGATCGGCTGGCTTAGGTTGGGTCCAGTCTAGTACCATACCTAAAAATCTTTGCCATCCATGGTTGAAAAATATTAATTTTTCTTATGTAATATCGATTGAACATGAATACGGCGAAGGTGGATTGGTGGGGCCTAATAAGAAAATTGCTTGTTCAAACTCACCTTATCCCATTTAGACATAAGGCCCCTGCTATATCTCTATTCGTAAATTCAAATGCTAGTTGATGAATGACAAATATATAAAACTTGGTAAGCATTGTCCTATCATCTAGTGAATTTTACGCCGTCCTTCATGAGCAATGGAATCTTGCACAAGAAAAAGAAAAAGAAGTTGATTCTCCAGCTGCTCTCATGCTCTCCAGCTGCTCTTGTTTGTTTAAATGTTAGTCTAAATTTAAAAGTACCTTTTAAAATTCTACTATACAATTTTTAAAAAGTTAAGAGAGGAATATAAGCAAATTGGACGTATTAATATTTGTATATTATGAAAGTCTTGGGCATCTAAGATTAGAAAAAGAAAATTTGAAGTGCTTCCACAACAAGATTTAGATTGAACAAAAACTAAAAGTCAAATCTATTAAGACGCGCTATCAATCTATTTCGGAATTACTATTGCTTACCTAACAGAAAGGACCATTTCCACACTAGAAATATGGATGAGTATGGAATTAACTTAATGAGTACTTCAAAAAAAAAAAAAGAATCCAATCACCAATCTCTAGATTCTAATATAATTTGCTAAAACTATCGGCCTTTTCACCACTGGCTCTGTAATTAATTTCCTAATCTTTAAGCGATGACAATTGAAAGTGCTGAAAATAGAATAAAAAATTCATTTGATAAACAACTAAAACTCGATAGTCGCATTATTAACCTCTCATCAAACACAAGAAATTATCACTATCAGTATCGATTTTACTAATATATCCATCAAGATTCCAATGGCCGTCGATTATTTTAATTGAACGAATCAAGTAACTCATTGGACACTAAATCAAACAGACTTTTCGATTTAATCAAATAAATTGAATTAATTTTTTTTTATTATAAATTGTGAGGCATTATCAAATGGGACTTTAGCGTTTTATTAAATCTATTGTTTTTTTGTCCGTCCTCAGGACAATCAATCATGTCCGTGGGGGGGTCTCCTCCTCGTTGAAAACAACACAAAAATGCCACCACACGACAAAACCTCAGTAACAGTAACTGCCACCTCTCTCTCTCTCCATTGATCCACTCCAACTTGCAGAGAGATTCTTCCCTCTGAAGCAATCCACCTCTTTCTCTCTCTTCCTCTCTCTCTCTCTCTTTCTCTCTCTAGCTCGCCGTGCGTTCTGGCCCTGCCGCGTGCTCCGATGATGGACTCCAAGTCCTTCCGCTTCATCACCCACCAGTCCTTCTTCGCCGCCGTCCGATCCGGCGACCTCCCGTCCCTCCGGGAGCTCGTCGCCAAGCTCACCGACGGCGACACCCCGCCCCCGCTGCCGTCGCCGTCGGGGGCGGGGGATCGTCCTCGTCCTCGTCCTCGTCCTCCGCCGTCGCCGACCTCATGTCCATGCAGAACGACGCCGGGGAGACCGCGCTGTACGTCGCCGCGGAGAGCAACCTGCGGGAGGTCTTCCGCTACCTGCTGCAGTTCTGCGATGTCCGACAGGTCAAGATCAGGTCCAAGGCCGACATGGACGCGTTCCACGTCGCCGCCAAGCGCGGCCACCTGGGTGCGTCCCCCGATTCCGGCTCTCGCCCTCTGGCTTTGGATTTTCCCTTCGAGCGCCTTGATTTTTGTTGCTTGATTCTGAGTGGGTTCTGAGAAGGGGAAAAAGGCCAAAAAAAAAAACAGCTTGATTACATGCTTATAGACCCTTTTGTTCTTATTTAGAGTTAAAGGCCCGAGCTTTAACAGTGCACGTTGACACACTGTAGACTAGATCTCTATTTCCCTCAGTTAGATGAACAGATGGCAGTTTGGGATTCAGTTTGGTCTTAGGAATTCAGTGTTATGTTCTTTTGGGTTAACTCTACCCTCGGATTTACCTGCTTGTGAGGATTCTCAATTCAACAGTTGCCGCCGAACAATCAATTCGACCCTGTATCCGGATACCTTTTCCAATAATTTGAATTGAAGTGGATTGCATAATTAAGTACCCTCATCCAGTGATGTAGTTTCGCAATTGTGGTCGGGTCTTGCTTTCCAGTGGGAGAACCTTCCTGTGATTACATGATGATTACAATCACCTAATCATGTTATGTAGAAGAACAGCATGTCAGATTCTTTGGCAGAAACTTTTTTCTACAGGAGAGAGAGAGGCAATTGGTTCACTGGTTCTTCAGGTTGTTATTTATTTCTTGTGTGCTGACTGAAGAAGGCTAGAACAGATGATCAGACTACTGTCTCTTATTTATAGTTGTAGTCTCCAATATGATCAGTGTTAAGATCTTGAGTTGCCGTGTTACGCACTGGTATAGCTATCTTCTTTGGATTTGCCAATCATGAGTGCCTACTTGTAAACTTATTTTGATGTTTGTCTTCTAAATTTGGAGGCATGAGTTCAATAGTTACTGAATTTAGGGCCTACTGGTTTCATTATAAGTCTTAGGTCATTTGTATACTTTTTCTTTTTATGCTAAATCTATCTTCATTATCTAGGGATTGTGAAGGAGCTTCTGACCAATTGGCCCGAGCTTTGCCACTCATGTGACTCCAAAAACACTAGTCCACTCTATTCAGCAGCTGAAAACGGCCACTTGGATGTGGTGGATGCAATTTTGGAAGTTGATTTGAGCTCATTAAGGATAGTGAGGAAGAATGGGAAAACAGCCCTGCATTTTGTTGGAAGATATGGTTTTTTTCCAATGGTAAAAGCATTGATAGAGAGGGATCCTGGAATTGTCTGCATCAAGGATAAGAAGGGCCAAACTGTGCTCCACATGGCTGCAAAGGGTCAGAATCCTGCCATTGTGGAGGAGATTTTGCTTGCTGATCACACAATACTGAATGAACGGGACAAGAAGGGCAATACAGCTGTGCACATAGCCACAAGAAAATGCCGTCCTGAGGTATTATCTCCTCTAGACACATTCAATTGAAGCAACCCTATTTTATGGTAGAGCTGAGGGCTGTTAATATCCATTTACAGCAGCGTCTTCCCTTTTGGGAGGTTGTACTGCATCATTGTTGGGTTAAGTTCGTTTTTCATTTAATTCTTACTTCTGGGACACTTAACTAAGCTACTCAAGCATAGGGAACAAGATGATCACTGCTGCTTTGCCATCTAGTCTCTTGCATTGTACTAGTGTCAGTAGGATGATGTTTGCAATGTTTTGTCACTGATTTTCCTCCTTTATGCTCAAGCTGAGACAACTCGGTTAAATTTTTTGTGAATACACCTGCCTTCATTAGGGTCATGACTATACATCTTTACAGCCCTAGCTGATGTGTTTTATCTCTTTCATAGCCCTAGTGACAATTTATGCTCACTTTGCAAGATTAATCGTGTATGTCAGCAATTAAATTCCCATCTCTGGTGGTAAACAGTAGCTTTTCTAGAACAAACTGCCACCATTGGGAGTTTAATCTCTCATGACTAGCATCTATAAACTCTCACATAGCTTGTCCTTGACTCCAGACATTGTAATTTTTAAATCTTCGTGGAGTTCAGTTGAAGTTGCAAATCTATGCCCCAGACTTCAGCACCACGTGCCTTTTGCATTCTTCCTATATTTTGCTATTCTCCAGCAAAGGCAATGTCATCACATTTCTGTCTCATCAACCATCCAACTTCATGGTATCTAAGCATGATTGATTGTGAGGGATTGGAATAGAGGATGCATCTGATCGTGGCTATGCATTTTCCCTCCTATGATTTTCATTGAGCTGTGTTGGTGGATGTGGTGGGACGTTCTGTTGACTTGAAAGTGGCTCGTGGCTGGATGAGTGAGCATGATACTACTGCAAGTAGTCACAATTGTGTCAAACAATTTTGTGTGGAGACTTAGTTAGACTGCAGTCATCCAGACTTTTAGCTAGATTGATTTTGCAACAGAATCCAATTTATGGCTTTTTTACACTCTTCATGTATAGTTTATCTTGATGTTCATACAGTTCTCGGCCTTGGGTTTGGCTGGTCATAGTCACGGCTTCACCACTACTTGCACTCCAATCCCTCCTGTAATTCGAAGTAATGAATATCTCTGAAGAAAATGTCTTGAGAGTTTTTGTAGTTGCTGTTAAGCAGAGGGATGCGGAGGAGAAAAGAGTTCATTGGATTCATAATCATGAGGATATAAAGTTTTAACTTTTTGGAAACTAATGGTATTTTTTATTTATTTTTAAATAATGCCTGTCATTGACGATTTAAAATTAGAAGTTCCTTGTTTTCCTTCTCTTTGTCATTTTGTGCGGTGCTTGTGTCCTGATTATATTGTTTTTCTTTGCAGATTTTACGTCTTCTCCTAAGCTATTCAGACGTCGATGTCAATGCTATTAATAATCAACAAGAAACTGCAATGGATCTGGCAGATAAATTGTCCTATGGAGAATCTTCATTGGACATTAAGGAAGCTCTTAAGGAAGCTGGTGCTAAGCATGCCAGGTTTGTCGGGCAGATGGATGAGGCAATGGAACTCAAAAGGACTGTCAGTGATATTAAGCATGAGGTGCACTCACAACTTTTACAAAATGAGAAAACAAACCGAAGAGTGTCTGGTATTGCGAAGGAACTGAGGAAACTTCACAGAGAAGCTGTCCAGAACACTACAAACTCTATCACTGTTGTTGCAGTTCTCTTTGCCTCCATAGCTTTTTTGGCTATTTTTAATCTTCCTGGTCTGTATGTAAGAACCGGACCGGAAGCTGGGGAAGCTAACATTGCTCATGAAGTTGGTTTTCGGGTGTTTTGTCTTCTGAATGCCACAGCACTCTTCATCTCACTAGCCGTTGTGGTGGTTCAGATCACCTTGGTGGCTTGGGATACCAGAGCTCAAAAACGGGTTGTCTCTGTAGTCAACAAGCTAATGTGGGCCGCATGCGCATGCACCTGTGGATCTTTTCTGTCGGTAGCATTTGTAGTGGTGGGAGATGATAGTTCATGGATGGCTATTACAGTAACAGTAATGGGGGCGCCTATTCTCATAGGGACACTTGCAAGTATGTGCTACTTTGTTTTCCGCCAGCACTTTGGGTGTTTCAATGGCGACTCCCAAAGACGCATTAGGAGGGCTAGTGGAAGCAAATCTTTCTCTTGGTCCTACTCGGCGAATATTTCAGATGTTGACGACTACTCTGACCACGAGAAGATCTATGCTCTGTGATATTGTAAGAAAACCGTCAAACTGTGTAAATAGAATGGCTTAGCTGCTTAACGTATGGGTTGTGGGGTGGGTCCATTATGGCTTCTCGTGTTCATGCATGCTAAATTCCTCCTGAGGTTGTGTTGCCCATCATGATAGTCTGCAGTTGTGTACTGTATTTTTACATTGCCAGATGTGTAGTTTTTGGCAATCCGAGAATGTTCAGCTTGATACTTTTTGACCGTCTGAGCATGTAGATCTATCCATCATCGGTTTTGCCTTCAGATCATTAGAAATGGAGGCTTCCTCTGTACACACAGCTACGGCGATCTATGATAATTCTATCTGCAGCCGGTGCGTTGCCTCCGACAATGGCTCTCTTTGGGCAACGGCTCTCTTTGTACAGCAATCGGGTCAATATTGTGCATTAATGGACAAAAAACGTCTTTCGCTTTGTGACATTGTGCCCGTAAATCTTTCATTTCTACTTATTCCGCTCAGATCCAAGTTTACACGGTTGCATGTCAAATTTAGGGTTGCATGTCGCATGATAAAATTTCTACTTTTCAATTTCTCTGTTCCTTGAAACAAATTTGGAACAAAAATTCGTTTGGTAACACAATTTAGTTTTTCTATTTCTGGAATAGATTTCTATTCCAGAAATAGATTTGAAGAATAAAACAGAAGCTAAAATTTTCAACTTTTCAACTTTTCAATTTTTGGCTAGAAATCAATTTCTATTATAAAAATTTTATTATGCGCACCCTTAGTGGCCTGGGGCCTGGGCTACGCCTTCAGTACGCCTCTCAATGTGGTTTCGAGTTCCCCAGAGGGGAGAAATTCTTCTCAAGTTATATTTGTGTATAGGTCTGTATAGAATGTACAAAGTCCCTCCTTTTCTTCTCCGTCAGGAGTGTTTATGCCGTCCTCAAAACATTGACTAGCAGCTTCATATCGCTACTTGAACAACGAGGGAAGATCATATTTGATGCTCATCTCCAAACACAAGCAACTTTCAAGATAATGACCACCTTAAAAACCCGACACAGGACACCGCATATCAATATCATGAGTGGGAACTTAACCGACTAGCGACGGTTTTCACCTAAAATCAATGAGAGCATCGCTCGGCTCACCATTCAGAGTGCAGTTTTGGACATGGTGGTCTAACTGAATCCTAGTCCACCAACAACCCTGCCACCAGAACTGCACTTCTTCCAATAAACACAACACATGAGATGATTATTAAGTGCCGAAAATGCGAGAGAAAAATTCACGTGTGGTTCCGCAAGATGTGCAGAGAAATGGACGTTATTATTTAGTAAACTTGCATGTATAACAGATCAATGAGGGGACTGCACCTTCCTAAATAAAATACTTCCCTCCAGCCCATGTGATTTTTACAATTAAAAACGACAGAACCACATGGGCCCATCCTGGGAAAAAGCCGAAAAAGAGGATCTGCAACTTGAGGCTTATCGTAAATCGAAACCCAATTTTTCATCTTGACCTCCACAATTTAACAGGGAAAAAAAAAAGGCTACTCAATATACAGCAATTTTACACTTTATGCCAGACCTCACCGACGGCCGACCTCTACTGAGACAAGTAAATAAGTAGCTCCGGCCAGCGGTAGCAGCAACCAGCAATCTAATTATAGCTGTAACTGCCCTGGTCCTCTCCTTGACGATGATCTTGAAGACGGCCTGTTAGAGTCTGACACAGATCGCGAGGGTTCTTCTGGTTTTTGCATCTCCTGCACAAAAACCACGGCAGAAATATGATTGACATTCGACTATTTGGCCAGGCTGAGCAACCAGCACTATCAGAAAACATTTGACACAGCAACATAAGGAAAATTCACGTAATGAAATCAGGCACAGCCGTCGATTAGCAGGAACTGTCCAACCAAAATAAACTTCTCTCTTATTGACCAATTCTTTCGCCTCCCCACTCTGACATATAGTCTCATCTAATGACAAGCATTAGAATTTTTTCAAGCAGCTCTCATCTCAGAAGCCTCTATAATCAACTTGTAAGAATCCCGTTATCCTGTTAAATCTTTAGTCATAGCACCTTTGAGCATACTACCTTAGGTAAAATTAAAACATACATAAAACCACTGTGATTAGATTTACTTGATCCAAATATCTCAAACACAACCCTTCTAGACAGCTGACACAACTGACCGTAGAGTGTTGCATATGAGTTCAACAAACCTTTGATGAAGTGGAATTATTACGGAACTGTGACTGTGACTGGGACTGTGATTTTGCATGCAGACGATGTTGCTGCTGCATTTGCTGAAATTGTTGAAGCCTCGCAGCAAAGTTGATACCATTAGGCACACTTCCCAAATCTCGGCTTATGTCACCATCTTCCATGATTTGTGATCCACTTGGCATATGATGCAAAATTTGAGAGTATGGGTTCCCCGAAGAAGTTTGCTTGATCTGTTCACTACCGAGAGAGTATGAAGGCACTGTCTTCAATCGTGTTCGAAGTATCTTAAAGGCGGCACTTTGCTGCAATCGAGTCCGATTGGGATGAATTGGAGATTGAACACAGACCAGGATCATGGACATATACTAAAGAATGACAAAAATTTGTACACTCCCTTGTACAACCCGCTTTACATATCTACCTATAGACCTATCATCTACACCAAAATCCTAGTAACATTTTGATAAATGCAGTGCCCAATCCTGAATATGTCAGCAAAGGCTCAAATCGACTACATCAAGAAGCACATGGTCACAGACCCACAGCAAAAACTTAGGAGGAACTAAACTACTGAGAAAGCAAGCGGAAATAAGTATATGAACAACGCAGACCTAGCTTTAATTTACTAAACCAAAATAAATATAAAACTTCATTCTAGTCATGGCAGCAGATAAATATCTGAGCAAATTAAATGTTACTTTTCAGAAAATGCAGGCATGAATTCATCGTAGCATTGTTGATAATAATTCATTTGACAGTGGTATCTAAACCTCTATTCAAAATTCAAAATCATAGAGAAAACCAAGCACTTCAGTGAAATTAAAGGAGCACTTAGCAAGAAATAGGGAAATTCTTGACATCCATAACTATTAAAAGCTTTAAGATTTTTGATGAGCCCACACTCCATCTCAAATTCGTCCTAAATGTTATGGTTCGGCTTCATTTACTAATGAAAGAATAAATTGTCCCTCCCTCCCACTACTCCAAGAGGGGCAAAGAAGAAAAGAATCACCAAAATCTAATTAGGCAGATCTACAAACTGAAAAGAGACAACATCAGCATACCTGTGGAAGCAACATTAAGAGTCCATAGAGAGCTTTTAACAACCACATGTATCTTCCTGGATCAAGTAACTGCGAAGAGGAGCGAAGGTATATTAAACAGTCTAGTGTGACAAACAAAAGGAAAGTATATTAAAATAAACATCAAGTATGAGACAGCGTAACATAAGCACAAGAGTGTATAACATCAGTGACAATGATAGGAACCAGAGGACCAGAAGCCAAAAATAAATTAGCATCCACAGTTTCCTATAACCCCAGAAATTGCGATCCAGGTACATTGTTTCCACTTTTTTACATACTTCAACGTTCCAGATCATAGATTGGAAACTGAAGTGGCCTCTCCATGTGCTCATATCATCCAAGAACAAAACCTTGTAAATTGATCAACCTACTTTTACCTTAGCAGAATCGCACAAAATAACTTGCACGCACAAGACTAGAATGAAGTTCACTTTAAATGATGACACGTCTTAAAAGTTATAGAGGCAGCCGTTAAACCTATCAACCACCGATGGCATATACACTTGGCAGTTGTCCCCTAGTTCCATAAGTTTTAAGAGGAGGGATCCACAGGATACTGTATTACATGTTTAGACTTGCTGGTCATGCGGTAAAAATTCATTATAAGTAAATGGTGGAAAAAGAAGAATGCCATTTAATATGCTAAAATCTACTTGAGGTAAGCAGGACACACTATCCACAAGGAAAACCTAATAAGTCAGGCACTTATGCATCAAAATTGATCAACATAATAAATTATAGCCACCAGCTTAAAACAGTTGGTTTTCTTTAGTATTTCAACCATACCGAGGGCATTTCTGGATCTTTTTATCGACATCTACCCTCAAACTTTCAAGCTAATAGCATGATTTCCAACACATAAGCTGTTCATTTCTAATAAACCATTTATAACCAAATGACAATATCAGCATCTTACTTTTCTATAATTATAAAGCATAAAGCATGCAAAACACAAAATTCAAAACAAAGCAATTAGGATCTAAGCCACACCAACCTGTAACCTTAGATAAGCAAAGATTGGAGTCTCTAGAAGCCGAATCAATTTATCCAGCTGAACTAAGAATTTGACATTGATATCTTCCTCAACAAGAGACTGAATCACAGCACTCGCATGCTGATACGTCTGTCAGATCACATAATAGAGGTTAAATGTACGAATTTGGCAGAGTTAAGACATCTAAAACTCCCTTTCTGGTAAAACTATCTCGAAACACAAACTAATATGCAAAAATTTCACAAAAGCCCATAAAAAATTTAAAACAAAGTAAAAAGGCTGAAGAAATGGAAATAATTGGATAATGGAAAGTAAAACACTGTACCCAATATCCAACGAATTAAAAATATATAATAGAATTAAATTGCAGGGAAGAGATTCTCAGAAATACTTTTTCAGATAAATATATATATTCCTACCTGAGCTAGTAAGCAAAGACTTATTATTGCCATTGGTGAATGGCACCATGAAGCATACAATGACACAAATAGGTCCTCCCCATCAGCATTAGCTAGGGATTGTTTCAAAAGATCTCTGAGTCCAGACAATTCGGAAGAAGTGAGCAAAATGATATTCAAAGCCTGAAACAAGAAAAATAGTTATTAACAGAACAACTTATCCTCCCTCGTAAGGTTCTGGAACTGACCCCAGCTATTTAAGTTTGTGAGTTTGGGAGGGATAGAATTTATTTTGCCTCAAGCATATGACAGAACCTGAACCATAGTTGATGCAAAATCCAAGTCGGCTTCTCCCTCTAGTATTGTAGAAAGTTCCCGATAGACTTTTTCAGCATTCAAAAGCACACAGAGTCTGCGGATTATCAAAGCACCGCGCCTAGAGGAAATGAAGTACACATATAAGGTGACACACATATTAAAATATTTAAAAGCAAACAAAAACGAAATCTGAGAAGAGAAAAGGAGCAGTTGCATACTATTTTCCAACTTATGGTTACGGAAGTAAATGAAAAACTCTGAAAGTAAAAAATAAGAAATAAAATCAGAAGGAAACCCACTTCTCGAGAAGATTCTTATCGACCCGAAAGTTGTGCACTAGGAAAACAACAAGCTGGCGGAAGTGCTGCTGATCTTTTGCTATACATGCATGAACCTCAAGAACAAGCAGGACTACCTGTTGACAACAAATCCAGAATCAGCTATATAAGTCCACTGCCTTGCATGACAAATACCAAAGTAATACAGAACAAGGAGAGGGAGGAAGGAAAAAATATGTTTGGTTGAGCAAATGCAAAAAGGAAGGCAAAAGATGATCATTAATACCAACAGATATTAAAGTTCAGGACAATAACTATTAAATGGAAGAAAATTCATCAGGCTTATGATTTGTTTTTGCCTACCGATTATGTACTTTCTGAGCTTCCCCAATGTTGTGCACTAACTCTGGATTCTAGTATGCTTCATAGACTTTGAAATGAAAAGCCCTTGTGACTTGAACGTAGTAAGCATTAGTGGACTAGGGCAACAACAAAATCAACAATGAAATTCTAGAACTGTCTCATTAATGCTCTCAAACATTGTTACAAGAAATCTCTTATCTGATTATTTACTACTGATATTCAAGTTTCCACGGGAGCTAAATCTAAGAAGCTGCTCCAGGTCTTCCAATGAGCCCCAGGCAATAAATTAACATCGACCTCAACTAAGAATCTGTCAAAGCAAAAAGGCTATTCACATCAGTTACAGACTCTCCAATGATAATGAGTCTCCAAATTCTTTTCGTTCGCATTACGTCCAAGAAATGACTTCAGGTATCGCAGTGCAGCAAACTCAAACTAAGTACCCAGCATTACCCACAACAACAAGCTTATGTCAAAACTGGTAAGATCTATAAGGCATACTAATAACACAAAAATTCCAACTGCCAAAACTGGAAAAATAACTACAATAATATGAATGATGACCATATGAAGATCCTGAAGTAGAATTAAACACATAATAACTGAGCGATGAGGATTACCTCATCTACAGGATCTGATAAGCCCTTTAGAAGCGTGTCGAAGATATCGTTTAGATAAGACAAAACCTACCAAGAAAAAAGACTACCAAGTTAAGGATAACCAACAAGGAAAGAAATGTCCAGAAAACCAAAAGACAAGAGGAATTCCACCGGGCAAGACCATCACCCGTAGTCTAATCATTTAGAAATTTCTATATCTTGTTTGGATATTTACTTAAACAATGGCACACCCTACCCTGTAGCCCCAGCAAACCTCAAACCTCACAGTTTAATTAATACAAAGCATCATTATCCATTCATCATGACTAATGACTACAGAATATTAACATTACCAGCACAGAACCTGTCCTAACAATCTAGTCCTCAAGTGAACCTGTAAGTACCCTCAATCACCGAAAGATCAAGGCCCACAATGCTGACGAATTTCATGCAAATATACCATCTTAAATCAACTCCATGAGAGTTTCATTGAGAAGATCCACACACACTCAAACCAGGACAACATAGAGTATTATCAGGTATACATCCTTCTTGTAGGTAATAAAATAAAGTAAGTGATGTACATCACAGCTAAAAACACGACTCCCTTACCAATGTAAACTGCAACAAAGAATAAGGGTCAAACAAAGAAATTTTGCAGGGACAGTTTTTAAAATAGGCACTTTTATAAAATATTGTGAATAGTGAGACAAAATCAGAGAGCTGGACAACTCTCTATAAATCAAATTGGCAAGGACCAAAATAAAGAATGACCAATGGTTTTGTTAAATGTTGTGATAAAAAAAACTTTAGCCATTGGCTACAAGTGGACTACATATTACAACAAAGGTACCTCAAGACGATGCCTCTCTAGGAGAGCTGATATCCAATGCAATGCTTCAATTCTAGTGGCCTCCCATTCACTTGATAGTTGCCTACAATAATAAAAGATCAGAAGTCATGACTGTGCACAAATCAGCTTCCTAAATAAGAATCACAACCAAATAAAAAAAAACCCCTCCTAAGAATGATCATCTAAGCACAGACGTAGAAGCAGTGAATATTAACAAGTTAGTGTGCATTCTGATAAAAAAATTCCAACTTTCATTTCACTGCAAATATTAGGGTGTTTGATTTTGAATGACACATTTTCACAAAAATGTGTTTGGTACATTGGGTTCACTTCGTATAGTTCACATTTTCTTTTGGATAAGTTTTGCCCTAATATTGGTTTGAACTCCTTTTAAACTGAAAACTTCGTCACAAAATCTAAAGACCCTGTTAAAATTGAACTTTACCTTTTACTTTTTGCTTAATTTAAATCTTGCTGCTCAAGCATTTCAACTTTTCAAATAAATAATTCTTGAAACTTTCACGACACTAGAATGTTGACCCGTGGAATTGCATTATAATTTTTTATAATTTGTTAAAATTTATATAATATTTTAACTTTTGATGGGAAAACAAAAAAGTACTTCTTACTTAGCTTAAGTGTAAACAAACAGGCCCTAACCTTTCTAGACATTTCAATAAATTATTTTGGGTCACAATTGTTGTTCTGCTTTTTTAATATGCAACGTCATGCCAAAATAAAACAGGAACCTTTGGGCAGTTCCTCAAAACCTGAACCAGGCAGCCAACAGCCAGTATCAAGAAATTAGCTTTATCAACTAAAGGAAATAAAGTGCACCTCTTTGCAATCGATAGTATTGCTTTAACATTAAAACCTTCTCCAGGATCTGCCTTGATCATACGAAGCTCCTCATTCGTTTCCCGAGCAACCTTACATCAAAAAGTAATGGCAAAATTACAACAAAAAGTTCATCGGAAAAAAAGAAGAAGAAGAAGAGCTATGGCAAAGAAAAGAAGCAGCAAGAGCAAAATGCAAGTAACTTACTGCTCTAATTTTCTCTTCTTTGTCAGATATGCATGGTAATATAGCTCCTAGAATGTCAGCATAATAAGGAACAAGCTGATCTCCACCGAGTTTTACAAACTCATTGATCTGCAAAATGATAGTGAAAATCAACTAGAATTGTTGGAATGGCGTGAAATCCACAGATAAAATCATCTTGTCATTATCTAATAAACCATGCTCAATAGACAAAGTAATAGGATAGTAAATCCAGATAATAAACTTAGGACAATCATAATTTAGACGTTGAGAATGCTTATAATGCATTATAAACTTACCCATGTTACCGCTGTTAACCTTGTAAACTCATCAAGAGCACCTGCCCTCTGCACCAATATCTCGGCCATGCGGCCATAATCTACAGACTTTCAATAGGAGCACTGCTTGAGTCAGGAGATCATATTCAACAGAAGGACTTTTTGAATCAAAATTTCAGGTACAAATAGAAATCTAATGAAAGGGAGGCCAATGCAACAAAACGCAATAATTCTTATCACTAATATAAGATGCATTAAGCAGTGTCTGTAGCAAAAAGGATTTCATCATATGTAAGAAAACATACTGGGGAGTTCTTGATCTCTTGGAGAAACTCTGATAGAGCTGCATCAGCTTGTTGTCGAATTTCATGGCTTGAATCACTTAACATGTTAAACAAACCTAAAGATGATAGACTCTATGTAAGTTACCATTTATAAAGGTAATATCAATCACAAACAAAGGGAAAATATCAATTTGCATGAGTAGCTATTTACCATCTAGGAAATCAGGAAGAAAGCCCAGCATATCAATGTCCGGAACACTGTCCAACACAGTTATCCATCCAACTAAAAATTGGCGAACGTATGGATTTAAGACATTCATACGCTCTCTCAGCAAGGGTATAAATTCTTCAATGCTGATAAAAAGAAAGAAAACAATCAGGATAAACATGTAATGGACAGAAAATAGCATATTTATGATTTGACAAATCCAAAGACACTTTTCAAACTTTCAAATCTGGCAATTGCGATCAATATACAACGTACCTGAATTGATCACTCTCAGTGACAATGTCCTGTTATAATAGCAGACATGTGGAAAAACGGTTCAAACAAATAGAAGCAAAATGGTAAGTGACAGATCATATTTCTGTAACGTGAAAGTAAACCCATTTACCTTTACAAGCCGATCCAATAGGTGAGCAGCGCTTTGCACATTGGCATCTGAATCTGCAGACAACTTGCATAAGGCATCAAATATATTGTTAAAAAAGATGATGAAATCCCCTCTTACAACCTGCGCACAATCCAAAAGTGGCAAAACAAGTCAAAAAGCAATACTCAAAGAAAAGTATGTACAATAGAAGCACTCCAATCAGTCCTCACCTTTGCAATATTATACAGTGCTTCACAAGCATAATAACGAACTCTGCTATCTTGATCAGCAAATGAATCAAGTACCGGTGGCACAATTTGCTGGCAGAAGCAAATAAAGATGAGACAAAGCAGCATCAACATGACAACAAAGCACAACACTGTAAGACATATTCATCCGAATTAAGACTGTAAGCAAAATCCAGTTTGATACATAGGAAAAAAGGCCCCTATGTGTGCTCAACTCTAGGCACAAGAACTTAGAAGTGTAAAACGATAGTGTTCTGGGTATGACAACAGTTCCTCTGTTAACCTAGCAATATCCTCCAAGAATCCCTGTCAGTCAGTCAAAAAAGAGAAATCCCCTTCCCCCTTCATTCCCTATTGATGATATCGCATTAACGCTGGTCATTGCCAAAAACCTAGCATCGACAAATCAACTAGATAGACTGATGTCTTCCCTAAAATCAGAATCACGCATTTCCACTATAGGTATGGCCATGGGAGGATGAAACTAAAAATCTAGAACATCTCCAGGGAACGTGCAACATCATTCAAAAGAATTAGCAGCAATCACTTAGCCTGTGCTTGGTAAGCTGCTTGTGGAGATCGTGTAAAGAAAGGTGGCATGCCATCATAAAAACACAACACATTGGAATGAAAACCTCAGTGTATTCTAAGGAACAAAATGAAATTTATTTATTTCGGGCGGGATGAGTCTCTGGGATTCTGGGGCCGCTGCATCACATCCAAGCAAATTTGCCTACGCAGGAGAAAGGGAAGTACCTCAAGATGCTGAGCTGCCTCAGTACTCAACCCCACAGTCGCAGCAGCTAACCCAATCAGTCCTCCCTACCAGAGAACAGAAATAAAAATAAACTCCACACTCCACCAACCAAAACTCAACAGTAAAAGCCCACACTATCAATCAAGAAAATCAAAATCCTCAGAGCGCTAGTTCAACCAAAAACTCATCAATCGGCGTACCTTCCGGTGATTTGCCTGCGGGGAATACGTGAATTCATGGGTCAGCAAGTAAATCACCGCGGAAATCTTATCATGATCCCCCGCCGCAACGAGCTGCTTCACTATTCCCTCAATCTACACACACAATTCACATCGCGCGCGCGCACAAACCCCAATCAACATCACCCGACAGTCAGCAACTAAAAGTTTCGAAAAAGGGAAAGCGATACCCAGACCTCGAGCGCGGCGTTCTTCCGCTTCTCGTAGAGCTTATCGGACAGATTGCGGACCACGGAGGCAGGAATCGCGGTCGTATCGGCCATGGCGGAGAATCAACCAAAAACCCCTAGAGAACCTCCCCCACCTCCCCCTCCCGGGCCCCCACCCCCACAAAACAACAATCAAATTCCCCGACCGTCAGAGCCGTTTCCTGATCTTCTCCGGCTCCAATCGGAACATCGCCCGCGCGCGCCGCCCTAGGGTACCCCGCATTCCACCGCTGGCGTCGCCGGCGACGCGGGAAGAATCGATCGGCGCCGGTCGCCGGTCGCCGACGCGGACGCTCGGGTTCGATCTTCGCGGCGGAGAGGGAGGGAGGGAGAGCGGATCCGATTCGGCGAGATACGGATGGGGCAATCGGGCGGGGATTCTTCGGATTTCCGCTGACCTAATTTCCGAGGGGGGCACGGAATCGAGTTTCCTTAATTAAGGTTTGATCCGGGTTTGACAGATGAGGAACAGAGAGAAAGGAGAGAGATATATATATAGAGAGAGAGAGAGAGAGGAAGAAGGGCGGTTTCGGATTGGGGCTTTTGGATCGGCGATGATCACGACTAAAGACATCATGGAAGACTTGTCTTTGTCCACCCCCACAAGAGTCTCGGATTTGTCCGGAAATGGCTTCTTTTCTTTCCCTCACTGAATTTTTTTTTATGTTGTTTAAAAAGATAAAATTGATTTGAGTTCTTACTTATCAATCATTTTTGCAGATAGTACATATTGAATATCCGAATCATTATAAATTTTATGTTATTTAGGCTTGTTTTCCCCCCACATGAAGATGCATTTGTCCGAAAGTGCTTTTTTTTGCACCTAAGGTTTTTATATTATTGAGGCTTTTATGTTATTTAAGTAAGTAAAAATAGTTTGAATTCTTGTTGACCATATTTTTTTAAGATTTTTACGTCATTTAAGTGAGGTAAAAAAAATGAATTCTCGTTGACCAAATTTATTTATGACGTTTTATAATTATTATGGATTTTATGTTATTCAGGCTTATTTTTCTCTATTCCACACATAACTAAATTTGCTCAAAAGTTTTTTTCATCCCAAGGATTTTTGTGATACATAAGTAAGCAAAAATGATTTGAGTTCTTGTTGATCGAATTTTTTATAAAATTTTATATATTAAATATCCAGATTATTATATATTTTATGTTATTTAGCTTTGTCTTTTTCCTCCCACACCCAACTAAATTTCAAGTTTTTTTCTCTCCCAAGGTTTTTGTGTTATTTAAAGAAGTAAAAATGGTTTAAGTTCCTCTTGACCAAATTTTTTTATGAGATTTCATAATCATTAGGGTCAATACCTAAAAAATCCCAAATTGGTACACATGTAATAAATTTATCCTGAACTAATTTTTTTACTATCAAAAACCCAAAATTGATACATTTTTGACAAATTTACTTCAAACTGGTAGACTTGTGACAAATTTATCTTAGGTTAATTTTTGTTAAATGTTACTATCAAATTGCTAAGTTTAATAATATGTGATAGTTGACTAGTGTACTAATTTAAGATTTTACTTTTCATATGTCACAGTTATATAATTTTTGTGATTTTTTGTGATGTTAATACAAATTAAAGGAGGGTATATTTGTCACAAATATAGTTTTCTGTTAAAAGGCTGTCCCTGAATGACTTAAATAAAAGGTTCGCCTATTGTGGGAATGCATACTTGCAAAAACTAACTCCGTCTTCTCTAGTTCTAAGCCTAGGTCCATTAATGATATTAGAGCCATGGTTTGATCTATAACAAGATCCGTTCCATGTGCTCAATAAGTGAATCCAATGTTGAGAAAACGTTTTCACACTATGACTAAACCCGAAATACTAGAAGCTCCGGTTACTCTTACTTCATCCCCATCCTCCTCAACTCTTTCATGTGTCAAATGTTTCTAAGATTGACTGTCTTTATGAGGTCTCTCTTAGTGATAAAACCAAAATCTCTAAAACTCAACTACCTCTTATAAATCCCTATTATGCTTTTGCTAAACCTACCTCATCGTTTTCTCCCATCCGCTCCATTCAACAACTTATTCACCGAACTCCTAAGGAAGTAAAGAAGTACGTCTAGTCCTCCAAGTTTGATCTACATCCCATTCTAGCCACTGAAAGTGAGTATTTTGTTACTCTTCAAATTCCATTAGAATTTTCCAAGCAATGGACCAAACAAGGATCCTCTCATGTCCATTATGGAGCTATCCGCCTTACTCTCACCTTTCATGGTCGTAAATGCTTGCCAATTGTGGCCAGAATAGCCTTATTGGATACTCGGTTCCTAGAATACTAGCATGTTTGTATTGGCACTGTCCAAACCACTTTGAATGCTGGAATAGTCTTCGTAACCTTATATCCAAACTTCAATATCACTCTTTCAAACCCATAGTTACTCTCCTTTCTAAAGGTCCAAATCTAGCTCACTGGAGCTCCCCAGACGGCTAACTCTATTGCAGGAGCACTGCACTACCAAATGGTTTATCAAGTGCAAAACCATGCTCTTGATTTGAATTTCCAGAATGGGAGTGAAGATGCCCTATTCATCTCTATGCAGAATGATCAAGTATCATGTATTCATGTTTCCAGACAAATCCCAAAAGAGAAGCTGGCCAAGCTCCTTCTGGAAACTTAGATTATCAACTTTGAAAAGTTATATCAGAACAACAAGCCTCTCCAATCCTCAGATTCTGAATTCGTTAGGAAGAAAGATAGCACCATTGCCATCAAATTTGGCAAGGAAAATGAAGAAAATCCTTCTATCTTCCAGACCCTGTTCATGATTGAATCATATGTTCCTGAGTCAATCTCCGAGCCAGATCCCTAAAAGCTTGTTCAATATTTTCATAATAATGGAAATCATGTCCATTGCTACAAGGACCGATATAGTCATTGTTTTTGGAACCCTTTTTGTTAATGCTCTTAACTGTACAAATTCTCCAAACGAAATAGGCCCAAATGCAAGACCCCAACGAAAACACAAGAAGCCAAAGGATACTATATACCAAAGGTACTTGAACAGAGACTCCTCTATTGATTCTCTTGGTGAGTGTGATAAATTCCAATTCGTGGTCTCTTATGTCCCAACTCCACCACCAGAGTTCATAGTGCCACCTTTCACATCCCTAGCCTTACCACCAACACCGCATTCTCCTCACAAAAAACTAGCTATTTTCCCATTTTATAAGCCAATTTTAAAATGGGTAAAAAAAACACTCTTACCCACTCGAGGCTCCAAAAGAGGTATGACTCAGTTCTTCCATCTCTATGTTCCAAGAGGCAGATTTTCCTCCTCTTGCTTGAGAAAGCTCGAAATTTTCGTTCCCCGTCCCTAAAGAATTTATCGACCCGCGAGGGAGATATCGACATGCTCCCAAAATACCTGCCCCCATTGATGTGGATGAACATGACAGACAAAAAATGACTTGTTGCAGAAGCCATTCTAAATTGGCAATCAGAGACTCTCTTAGCACACAACAATACGTTCAAAACAATTGTTTCCATTGACCTAATTTCTGGGGAAACAAAATCGAGTTTCCTTAATTAAGGTTTGATCCGGGTTTGACAAGGAGGAAGAAAGAGAAAGGAGAAAGAGGAAGAATGGCAGTTTCGGATTGGGGCTTTTTCGATTGATGATGGTCACGACTAGAGACATCATGGGAGACTTGTCTTTGTCCACCCCACAAGAGTCGGATTTGTCCGGAAGTGCCTTTTTTTTTTCCCTCCCCAAAAGTTTTTTTGTGTTGTTTAAAAAGATAAAATTGATTTCAGTTCTTAGTGATCAATTATTTTTGGAGATTTTATATATTGAATATCCAAATCATTTATGGGTTTTATGTAGTTTAGGCTTGTCTCCCTCCCCACATGAAGCTACATTTGTTTGGAAGCCTTTTTTTCTACCCTAAGGTTTTTATGTTATTAAGGTTATTTTGTTATTTAAGTAAGTAAAAATAGTTTGAATCCTTATTGACCAAATTTATGTATGAGATTTTATAATTATTATGGATTTATTGTTATTTAGGCTTATTTTTCTCTATTCCACATGTAACTAAATTTGCTCAAAAGTTTTTTCATCCCAAGGTTTTTTTTTTTTTTGTTATATAAGTAGGCAAAAATGATTTGAATTCTTGTTGATTGATTTTTTTATGGAATTTTATATATTAAATATCCAGATTATTATAAGTTTTATGTTATTTTAGGTCTGTCTTTCTCCTCCCACAACCAATTGAATTTCTCGATAGGTTTTTTTCCCCTAAGTTTTTTTGTGTTATTTAAAAAAGTAAAAATGGTTTGAGTTCCTATTGACCAAATTTTTTTATGGGATTTCATAATCATTAGGGTCAATACCTAAAAAATCCTAAATTGGTACACATATAATAAATTTATCCTTAACTAATTTTTTTACTATTAAAAACCCAAAATTGATACATTTTTGACAAATTTACCCTAAACTGGTGGACTTGTGACAAATTTATCCTAGGTTAATTTTCGTTAAATGTTAGTATCAAATTGCTAAGTTTAATTATTCGTGATAATTGACTAGTGTACTAATATAAAATTTTACTCTTTGTATGTCACAACTGTACAATTTTTGTGATTTTTTGTGATGTTAATCTAAATTAATGGAGGGTATATTTATCACAAATGTACCATTTTAGGATTTTTGGCGGTTGAACAAATTAGTTTTGGTTAAATTTGTCACAAATACACTAATTTGGGTTTTTTTGTGGTTATTTGAGATACATTTGTCATATGTATACTAGTTTGGGATTTTTCATGGTCAAAAAATTAGTTTAATCTAAATTTGTCAAATGTGTACTAGTTTGGGTTTTTTAGGATATTAACCCTAATCATTATGATTTTTATGTCACTTAGGGTTGTCTTTCTCTCACCTTCACATGGCTGAATTTGTCTGAAAGTGTTTTTGTCCCCTCCGTCAAGGTTTTTTATGTTATTTAGAGAAGTAAAATTGGTTTGAGTTCTTATTGACCAAATTTTTATGGGATTTTATATATTGAATATCTAAATTAGGTTTCATGTTATTTAAGCGTGTATTTCTCCTCCACACCGAGCTGAATTTCCCCAATAGTTTTTTTCTCCCCCTTAAGGTTTTTTGTATTATTTAAAGAAGTAAAAATGGTTTAAATTCTTGTTGACTAAATTTTTTTATGAAATTTTATAATCTTTATGGGTTTTATGTTACTTAGACTTGTCTTTCTCTTAATCATGTAGCTGAATTCGTTCAAAAGTGTTTTTTTTTTTTTTTTCTTGCCAAGGTTTTTTGTATTATTTAGGGAAGTAAAAAGGGTTTAAGTTTGTATTTGAGCAAATTTTTTTATGAGATTTTATATATTGAATATCCCAATCAGATTTTATGTTATTTAGGCTTATCTTTCTCTCCTCATATGCAGTTGAATTTCTCTGAAATATTTTTTTATTGCCTCGAGTTTTTTTATGTTATTTAAAGAAGTAAATAGTTTGAGTTCTTGTTGACCAAATTTTTTTATCAAATTTTATAATCATTATGGGTTTTATGTTATTTAGGCTTGTCTTTCTCCCCCCCAACACATATAGCCAAATTTGTTCAAATTTTTTTCTCCCCAGAGTTTTTTTTGTGTTATTTATGGAAGTAAAAATGGTTTGAGTTCTTGTTGACCAAGATTTTTTTTATGAGATTTTATATATTGAATATCCAGATAAGGTTTTATGTTATTTAAGGTTATCTTTCTCCTCCAACACGCAGCTGAATTTCTCCCAAGTTTTTTTTTCCCCAAGTTTTTTTGTGTTATTTAGGAAAGTAAAAATGGTTGAAGTCCTTATTGATCAATTTTTTTATTGGATTTTATAATCATTATGGGTTTTATGTTATTTAGACTTGTCTTTCTCCTCTCCTCACATGTAGCCGAATTTGTCCGAAAGCATTTTTTTTCTCGGCCAAGGTTTTTTATGTTATTTTAAAAAAGTAAAAATGGTTTGAATTCTTATTGACTAAATTTTTTTATGAGATTTCATATATGAATATCCAAATCATTATGGGTTTTATGTTATTTAGGTTTGCCACACATATAACTGAATTTGTCCAAAAGTTTTTTGTTCTCTCTCCCAAGTTTTTTTTAATGTTATTTAGGTAAGTAAAAATGGCTTGAGTTCTTAATAATCAATTTTTTTTATGAGATTTTATAATCATTCTAGGTTTTATCTTATTTAGGCTTGCCTTTCTCCTGCACCTTCACACATACAGTTGAATTTTTCTAAAAATATTTTCTCCCTCAAGTGTTTTTTTTGTGTAATTTGAGAAAGTAAAAATGATTTGAATTCTCGTTGACTAAAATTTTATGGGATTTTATATATTGAATATCCAGATTTATTTAAGCTTATCTTTCTCCCCCTCATTATGGGTTTTATGTTATTTGGGCTTGTCTTTCCACCCTAGACACGCAGCCGATATTGTTCAAAAGTGTTTTTTCCTCCCAAGGTTTTTTGTGTTATTTAGCGAAGTAAAATTTGTTTGAGTTCTTATTTACCAAATTTTTTTATAGGATTATATGTATTGAATAACCAAATCTTTGTGGGCTTTATGTTATATAGATTTGCTTTCTCCTCCCTTCTCGTCACACAAACAAATGAATTTGTCCGAATTTTTTTTTCTCCCCTAATGTTTTTTGTGTTATTTAGGAAAGTAAAAAATGGCTTGAATTTTTATTAACCAATTTTTTAAGAGATTTTATAATCATTATAGGTTTTATGTTATTTAGGCTTGTCTTTCTCTCCCTTTCACGTAGTCGAATTTGTCCAAAAGTTTTTTTTTCTCCCTCAAAGTTTTTCTGTATTATTTAGGGAGTAAAAATAGTTTGAATTCATGTTGATCAATTTTTTTTTGTGGGATTATGAGTGTGTGTGTGTGTATTAAATATCCACGTCATCATGGATTTTATTTTATTTAAGCTTATCTTTCTCCACCTACCTTATATGCAGCTGAATTTGTCCAAAAGTTTTTTTTGCCTCCCTCAAGGTTTTTTGTGTTATTTAGGTAAGTAAAAATAGTTTGAGTTATTATTAACCAAGTTTTTTTAATGAGATGATATGTTCATATGGGTTTTATGTTACTTAGGCTTGCCTCCTCCACCCCAAACAAAGCTAAATTTTGTTGGGAATTTTTTTTTCTCCCCAAGCTTTTTTGGGTTATTTAGAGAAGTAAATATGGTTTGAGTTCCTGTTAACTAAATTTTTTATGGGATTTTTTAATCATTATGGGTTTTTTGTTATTTAGGCTTATCTTTCTCCCTCCAAATGCAACTGAATTTGTCCGAAAGTGTTTTTTCTTCCCCAAGGTTTTTTGTATTATTTAGGGGTTAATTCCAAAAAAAAAAAGTATCGATTTTAGGTCAAGTGACAAATCTGGCTCAAACTTTTTTTGTCTCATAAAAAAAATCAACTTTAGGCCAAGTGTCAAATTTGACCTAAACTTTTTTTTTGTGTAGTAAAAAAACACCAACTTTAGGTCGATTGACAATTTTGGCCCAAATTTTTTTTGTCTCATAAAAAATTCCAAACTTTCACCTTTATTCCAAATTTGACCCCTATCATTGGCTTTTTATATGAAGTCAACCTTATTTCTGAAAAAAAGGTTCTAGTCATGAGCTTGGCAGATCTCCTCTATGATATCTCTTGACGGGCGGTGGTTTACAACTTCACATTATGACAAAGCAGCGAAGTCTGGCTAGAGAAATTCAATCTGGAGATCTTTCTGATTTGCTATTGAAGCGTAGGAGATGATGAATAACTTCACTGTTATTCTTCAAGTTGTGGCTCAGATAAGAAGACAATGAATAGTGCTTTATACCTGGCCGACAAGTGCACATAAATTTATTGCTAAGGATAATTAGTGGATCTAAGTTAAGAAGGGCAAATTTAGGATTTAAGTAAAAATTGGTGATTTTTTTCAAGACAAAAAAAAAAACATTTGGGATAGATTTGTTACTTGACCTAAAGTTGATACTTTTTTTTTGGAATTAGCCTTTTATTTAGAGAAGTAAAAATGTTTCGAGTTCTTATTAACCAATTTTTTTATAAAATTTTATATATTGAATATCCAGATCATTATGGGTTTTATGTTATTTATACTTCTCGTCCCTCCCCTCTTCACACGCAACTAAATTTGTCCGAAAGTTTTTTTTTCACCCCCAGCCTTTTTATCTTATTTAGATAAGTAAAAATAATTTGAGTTCTTGTTGACCTTTTTTTTTTTTTTGAGATTTTATAATCGTCATGGGTTTTATGTTATTTTGGCTTGCCTTTCTCCTCCCTCACACAACTAAATTTGTCCCAAAGTTTTGTTTCTCCCCCCAAGGTTTTTTGTATTATTTAGGGAAGTTAAAATAATTTGAATTCTTGTTGACCAAATTTTTTATGGGATTTTATAATTAGTATGGGTTTTATGTTATTTTGGCTTACCTTCCCCCCTCCCCACAACTAAATTTGTCCAAAAAAATTTTCTCCTCCCCCAAAGTTTTTGATGTTATTTGAGCAAGTTAAAATGGTTTGAGTTTTTGCTGATCAAATTTTTTTTGAGATTTTATATATTGGATATCCAAATCATTATGGGTTTTATATTATTTAAATTTGTCTTTCTTTACCCATGTAGCTAAACTTGTCCGAGAAGTTTTCTTTTCCTCCTCTAAGTTTTTTTGTGTTATTGAGGGAAGTAAAAATGGTTTGTGTTCTCGTTGACCAAATCTTTTTATGGGATTTTATAATTATTATGGGTTTTATGTTATCTAGGTTTCTCTTTCTCCCACCCACATGCAGCTGAATTTGTTCGAAAGTTTTTTTTTTTTTCGGCCAAGGTTTTTCGTGTTATTTAGATAAGTAAAAATGGTTTGAATTCTTATTAACCAAATTTTTTTATGGGATTTTATAACCATTATGAGTTTCATGTTATTTTGGCTTGTCTTCCCCCCTCCCCCAAACATGTAGCTACATTTGTTCAAAAGTTTTTTTTCCTCTCCCAAGTCTTTTGTGTTTTTTTGATAAGTAAAAATGATTTGAGTTCTTGTTGACCAATGAAGTGAATCGTTGCGAAAAGATCGTTCTACGAAGGCCCGGATGGTGCGAATTGCGAACCTCGACCTCCAATCAAACTTGTGATTGGCAACCTCAGTATGAACGTGACCTGTTGACGAATGCGTGTCAACCAACCAACGTTATAGACGCCACGAGCAAAAGAATTCGCTATCACGCTCGATAAGTCGAATCGACCGTCACAAGGAAACCTTGATAAGGTCAAGTCTTCAAAAGAACAGTAAAAGAGAAACTTTCAATTTTTCTCAAAAATAAAATATGTCTGTCTCTTAAAAAAAGTCGGCCAGTCCTTTATATAGTCCTTCTAGTTGCCACACAAACCCTAAAACCAACCCTAGAAATCTAATGCATCATTATCCAAAAAATATATAAACAAGAAGATAATTTTTTTTTTGACCTGGTTAAATATTTGGTGACCATATAATCAAATTGCGCCAAGATTTCCAAGATTCTTCAAGATTCGATCCAAGGTCATCTCCACGCCAAAAATTACGCCAAGATTTCCAAAATTCTTCAAGATTTGATCCAAGATCATCTCCACGCCAAAGATCACGAACCATGACGCCAACAGCTTGCCTAAATTGCTTGGCCCGCGCTCAAGTGATCGAACCAGTCAGAATAGATAACGGGTCCCTAGCACCTCCTCCTCGATATGGCTCGATGTCCACATCATTCCCTCCCCCGTGCAAAGGATTTGCCCTCAAATCATCACTTGCATCGAAAAGAGTCAAGTCGAAACATTAAATGTAGCACTAACGTCATACTTACCTGGAAGATCAAGCTTATAGGCATTATTGTTAACTCTTTCCAACACCATAAATGGTACATCCCCTCGCAGTAATAACTTAGAATGTCGCTGCTCAGGAAATCGCTCCTTGCGCATATGAACCCAAACCCAATCGCCGGGTTCAAACACCACTTCCTTGCGCCTTTTGTTGGCTTGCCTTGCATATTGCTCAGTCTTGCGCTCAATATTTGCGCACGTCTTCTCATGCAACGCCTTGACAAATTCAGCTTTCTTTGCTCCATCTAAATCCACACGCTCAGCAACAGGTAAAGGGGTTAAATCTAACGAAATTAATGGATTAAAACCATAGGCAACCTCAAATGGTGAAAATTTAATAGCAGAATGCATGCTCCTATTATATGCAAACTCAACATGCGGTAGACAATCTTCCCAAGATTTTATATTCTTTTTAATAGTAGCACGCAACAATACTCCTAAAGTTCTATTAACTGCCTCAGTTTGACCATCGGTCTGTGGATGACAAGTAGTAGAAAATAACAACCGTATTCCTAGCTTTTTCCACAATGTTTTCCAAAAGTAGCTAAGAAATTTAGAATCTCGATCTGAAACAATTGATCTAGGCATGCCATGGAAACGTACAACCTCCCTAAAGAACAAATTAGCAACATGAGATGCATTATCAGTTTTATGACAAGGTATAAAATGAGCCATCTTTGAAAATCAATTAACAACCACATAAATAGAATCTCTACCATACTTAGACTTAGGCAATCCTAACACAAAATCCATAGAAATATTAGTCCAAGGATGCGTTGGAATAGGTAATGGTGTATACAAGCCATGCGGTTTAGTTGTAGACTTCGATTGCTTACAAGCAACGCATCTCTCACAGACACGTGTGACATCTCTCTTCATATGTGGCCAATAAAAATGTTCATGCAGCACTTCATCAGTCTTATTAATGCCAAAATGTCCCATTAAACCACCATTATGTGCTTCTCGCACCAACAATTCACGCAAAGAACACTTAGGCAAACATAGTTTGTTTTCGCGGAAAAGATAACCTTCACGCCTATAGAATTTATCAAATGCAGCATGCTCACATGCTTCAAACACTCTCCCAAAGTCATCATCATCAGTATATAAGCCCTTGATATGCTCAAAACCTAGACACTTTGCTTCTAAAGTAGTTAAAATCGCATACCTTCGAGAAAGTGCATCGGCTACCACATTCTCCTTACCTTTCTTGTACTTGATCACATATCGAAAAGTCTCGATAAACTCCATCCATTTGACATGTCTTTTATTCAACTTTTGCTGCCCTTTCAAGTAATTCAAGGTCTCGTGGTCTGTGTGGATCACAAACTCCTTCAGCCATAAATAATGTTGCCAAGTCTCCAAAGCTCGCACTAAAGCATACATCTCCTTATCATAGGTAGGATAATTCAATGTTGCTCCACTCAATTTCTCGCTGAAATAAGCTATGGGACGCCCTCCTTGCATCAACACAGCTCCAATTCCTGTACCAGAAGCATCGCACTCTATCTCAAAAGTAGCACTGAAATTCGGTAAAGATAACAAATGAGCATTAGTCAACTTATCTTTTAGCAGATTAAATGCTTTTTCTTGCTCTTCTCCCCACATGAAACCCACATGCTTCTTGATAACTTCAGTCAAAGGTGCGGCAATGGTGCTAAAATTTCTCACAAATCGCCGATAAAAACTCACCAATCCATGAAAGCTACGCACCTCTCTGACGGTCTTAGGCGTTGGCCATTCACGGATTGCTTTGACCTTTTCTTCATCAACCTGTATACCATCAGCACTAACAACAAATCCTAGAAATACTAATTTGTTAGTAACAAAAGAGCACTTCTTTAGATTAGCGTATAATTGCTCGGCCCTTAAAACTTGCAAGACAGCTCGCACATGCTCAATATGGTCATCAGGGCTTTGGCTATATATCAAGATGTCATCGAAATAGACAACCACAAATCGACCAATAAAAGCACGCAAAACATGATTCATAAGTCGCATAAACGTGCTCGGTGCATTATTTAATCCAAATGGCATGACCAACCACTCATATAATCCATACTTGGTCTTAAATGCAGTTTTCCATTCATCACCTTCTTTCATCCTAATTTGATGATAGCCACTTTTCAAATCGATCATAGTGAAAATGCAAGAACCATGCAACTCATCCAACATGTCATCTAACCTAGGAATAGGATGTCGATACTTTACCGTAATGTTATTAATTGCTCGGCAATCGACACACATTCGCCAAGTTCCATCCTTCTTTGGCACCAACAAAACAGGGATGGCGCACGGGCTTAGACTCTCTCTCACATGCCCTCGCTCCAATAGTTCGCTAACTTGCCGCTGAAGTTCCTTTGTCTCCTCGGGATTGCTTCGAAATGCGAGTCGGTTAGGTAATGGCGCCCCGGAATCAAGTCGATTTGATGTTCAATGCCTCAAATCGGTGGTATCCCTCCAAGAAGTTCATCAGGAAAGACATCTTCATATTCCTGCAATAAAGACACAATAGGACTAGGTAAACTTGGGTCAAGATCGTTAGTAGAAAACAAAACCTCCTTGTACAAAAGTACAAGCATCGGTCGGTCTAGAACTAAAGCTCTCCTTACATCACTCGATTTTGCATAAAAATTCTTTTTCCTATTTTCTTTCCTCTCTTCTTTTCCCTCGGTTTTTACCACAATTCTCCTCTCGGCCTCTCCCTTTCCTTGCGTCTCAGACACACCACGCAAGCCCTCGGATTTCTCACCTTTTCTCTCTCTCTCGGCTTCTCGTTGTAACTTCAGTTGATCTTGATACACCTCACTAGGTGTCATTGGTATCAAGGTGTAAGTCTTTTGATTCATCACCAATGAATAACGATTAGTATACCCATCATAATGTACCTTTCGATCATATTGCCATGGTCTTCCAAGCAGGATATGACCCACTTGCATAGGTACAACATCACACTCTACCTTGTCCTTGTATCTCCCTATCTCAAATGGAATTCGAACTTGCTTCGACACCTTCACCTCACCACTATCATTTAACCATTGAAGTCTATAAGGCCTAGGGTGCTTTGTCGTTTTCAAACTCAACTTATCCACCATAGTACAACTTGCCACATTCGCACAACTACCTCCATCAATTATCATACTACGAGATCTTACCATTCACCACACATCTTGTATGAAACAAGTTATCTCTTTGTTGGTGATGCTCCTCCTCCTTTACTTGCACACTCAGAGAATGCCTAACCACCAATAAGTCTCTTTTTATAGCCACTTCTCCATCACTACAATCCTCCAATGGTGGCATCTTATCATCCTCTTCTTCCCTCTCACTTTTGGACTCAACATCACCATGTCCAGTCATGATCATCACCCTTCTATTAGGGCATTGATTCGCCATATGACGACGCCTACCCAAACACTTAAAACATTTAATTTCACAAGTTCTAGTGTTAGGGTTTTCGATTTTACCTGAAACCGAATTCGTTCCAACTTTACCGCCCCTCTCCTTCTCCTTTGAGGTTTCGGTTTTGGTGTTGCTTCCTCTCCAATTTGGCTTCTCATCTCTCTTCCAATTGGATTTCCAAATGATGTGAATCGTTGCGGAAAGATCGTTCTACGAAGGCCTGGATGGTGCGAATTGCGAACCTCGACCACTCTTGTGATTTCGGTCCAATTTCAATTGCCGCTCAACTTTGATGGCTTTGTCCATCAATTCCTCCAATTCAACATAGTGTTGCAGCTCCACCATCCTTGCTATGTCTCGGCTCAAACCACTCAAAAATCTTGACACTATGGCCTCACGATCCTCCACCACATTGGCACGGATCATGGCAATCTCCATCTCCTTGTGATACTCTTCCACACTTTTGTTGCCTTGTGTGAGATTTTGTAACTTTTGAAATAAATCTCGATGGTAATGACTTGGTACAAAACGCCTCCTCATCACTGCTTTCATCTCATCCCACGTCTCTATCGGTCTTTCACCATTGCGCCTCCTACTAGTCACAAGTTGATCCCACCAAATTATAGCATAATCAGTAAATTCAACTGCTGCAATTTTTACCTTTTTGAGCTAGGAGTATCGTTGGCAATCAAATACCATCTCCATGCGTTTCTCCCACTCTAGATACGCATCGGGATCATTCTTCCCTTGGAAAGAATAAATCTTCATCTTGATATTGCCAAGTTCATTATCTTCTCGGTGTCTAAACCCTCGGGCTCCATTCCACCTTCCAAATCAAGCATCTCGATCATCCTCCATGTCGGCCTCATCATCATCATAATGCCGCTGCCTTCTATGTTGTGTTCTAGAGGCGTCTCGCTGATGTTGCGGCCTTCCCCGGGATAGCTTTCGGTCACCATCAACCCTCATGCCATTCTCCATCATTCGGCCACTAAGCTCCTCCACTACGGCCCTTAATTGCTGGATGCTTTCCACGAGCGCTTCATCTCTTCGTATGGAGTCAACCTCTCTTTGATTCACGCTTTCTTCGCGCGACATATTTTAGGCCTGCAAGTAAACGTTAGTCACAAAAATCCTCACCAATCGCTCCCTCACGTGTTTCTCTCAAGGTGTTTGTCACTCCCCTCGTGTTTAACTCAAGTCTAGGCTTTTTTTTTTCCTCAAATAAACTCACACACTCTTGCATTTTCCCTCTCGTATTCCCTTTTCGCAAGCTCTTTATCGGACTCAAAACCTGTCTCTCAACCCCCTTACGACAATCAATTCAGCAAGTAACAATCTCAAACCAACAAATAAAACTTTCGAAATTCCAATTGAAACGCAAATCACTATTGATTTTGTTTCAATTCGGTCCACTAACAAACAAGTCACCTTCTTGATTTTTTTTTTGTTCGGCTATATTTTTTTTTTCTACCGAATCTGTTTTTTTTTTTTCTCTTGCGCACTTTTTTTTTTGTGCGTCTTCTTTCTCTTCTTTTTTTTTTTTTTTGACAAACTTTCTCTCTTTTTTTTCTTTTTTTTTTTACGAAGTCAGATACAATTTAAGATGCTAGGGAAAAAAAATTAAAACTAACAGCAAACAACTACGTATGGAAGCACAAAAGCAATCGGATCCCTAAATTGGCTAGATCCAAAACCCTAGCTCAATAAATCTCAAATTACTGAATATAAATAGAAAATTAAAGATAAATAGACCTTGTAGAAGCAAGCTATGATACCAAATGAAGTGAATCGTTGCGGAAAGATCGTTCTACGAAGGCCCGGATGGTGCGAATTGCGAACCTCGACCTCCAATCAAACTTGTGATTGGGAACCTCGGTATGAACGTGACCTGTTGACGAATGCGTGTCAACCAACCAACGTTATAGACGCCACGAGCGAAAGAATTCGCTATATCGCTCGATAAGTCGAATCGACCGTCACAAGGAAACCTTGATAAGGTCAAGTCCTCAAAAGAACAGTAAAAGATAAACTCTCAATTTTTCTCAAAAATAAAATATGTCTGTCTCTTAAAGAAAGTCTGCCAGTCCTTTATATAGGCCTTCTAGTTGCCACACAAACCCTAAAACCAACCCTAGAAATCTAATGCGTCATTATCCAGAAAATATTTAAACTAGAAGATATTTTTTTTTTGACTTGGTCAAATATTTGGTGACCATATAATCAAATTGCGCCAAGATTTCCAAGATTCTTCAAGATTCGATCCAAGGTCATCTCCACGCCAAAAATTACGCCAAGATTTCCAAAATTCTTCAAGATTTGATCCAAGGTCATCTCCATGCCAAAGATCACGAACCATGACGCCAACAGCTTGCCTAAATTGCTTGGCCCGCGCTCGAGTGATCGAACCAGTCGGAATAGACAACGGGTCCCTAGCACCTCCTCCTCGATATGGCTCGATGTCCACATCAACCAAATTCTTTTATGCAATTTTGTAATCATTATAGATTTTATGTTATTTTAGGCTTGTCTTTCTCTTCGAAAGTTTTTTTTTCTCCCCCAAAGTTTTTTTTTGTTATTTATGTAAGTAAAAATGGTTTAAATTCTTGTTGATCAAATTTTTTTTATGAGATTTTGTATATAGAATATCCAAATCATTATGGGTTTCATATTATTTAGGCATTTTTGCAGGGGTTTTATATATTAAAAATCCAAATCATACATTGCACTTTCTCATTTCTTTTCAGATTTACCAAGTATTGAATGATAGTAAAACGTTTTCTAGAACTTCCAATTGCGTTTATTAATTGACGGAGCTACATGTTTTCTTTTCATGGGAATATTCTAAGTAGTTCACAATTGCGTGGCGCAATGATCAATGCTAGTTCTAGAATAAAGGAAATTTTGTCTTTGAGAAAAGAATCAATAGATGAAGCTCCATCTAGCGTGCTTACATTAGTACATCATGCATCTTTATATATTAGGAATAATGATACAAATGATTCTTAAACTTTGACTCAATGAGCAATGTAATTATTGAACTTCTAACTTGTTCAATGTGGTCAATAAATTTTAGCCTAATGTACAATGTCGTCTCTGAGCTTTTAATTTTGTTCAATATAATTCCTATATTTTTTGTATGTATATGAAGATTTTTAATGTTATCCTTCCATCAATTTAAGTTTAGAGACAACTTTGAACATTTTCATATGGTCCAAAGGCTAGATTGAACATATATCAAAAGTTCAAGAACCACATTGAATAAATTAAAAGTTCAAGGATCATATTGCATATTGAACTAAAGTTCATAGTCAATTTGTGTCATTTCCCCTCTATATTACAAGGAAAATTTAAAGAGAAATGTTCAACCTCAAACTTTGTTATAAAATATTATCAAAAAGTTTGTTCTTATCTCAAGATAAAATACTGTAGAAGTGTATTTTCATCACTTTAAATGGATGCAAAATATATTTCTTGTTATAATTTCTTGGATTTATCGATAAACCTTCTTTGCTTAAGAATTAGTTGTAGAATTGCTCATGGGTTGCTTTTTAGATCAGAATATTAACAACTAATGGCAAGTGAGAGAGATTTTGCCTTAATGAGCCTCATGTGTGGCTAGTGGCTACTTAGGGATATAGTTTACTCCCTAATCATTTTTAGTAGACTAGGCATTGGCACATGTTCTCTTGACACATGGCAAATTATCAATGGCTCTTGATCCTAAGACAAGGCATAATCTATCGACCATTGATTTCTTTGCGATGGATTGCTAGATGGCACAATCTTGTTCGTTAACCATTTTGACTCTCTCATGGTCACCGTATGTGTCTTGTCAATTTATTCTTTTGGGGACTTTTGACCAATAGCACTTTTATATTTCTGAATATCTAGACTTTTGGCACTCTTGAGCTTCGCTATTTCAGCACTCTTGCACTATTAGAGTTATGAACGTCTAGTTTCCTCAGCTTAAATATCTTCAAACTTTGAAAATTTGGCGGCATCATTAAGGAATTCTCCACGGCAAGTTTTTATGACTTAACTCTCCTTACCTGCCACCTACATTCAAGTACCCTACAATCATCCCCTTTTCTTCTCACACCTTATTAACTTCATCACGATTTTCAATATTATCGTTGCGTTACGTTAACTCTTTCACAATATCTAGTGACCTTCTTAAGAGAGAATCCCCTCAGCACATTCTAGCAACCTCTCTAGGATAGAGAACAATTACGTAAAAGAAGAACGGTAACTCCATCCCAAATTAAAACAGGTAAATCATAATATGACCTTGACCCACATGCATCAATTTCATCTTATTTCGATTAATTCAGTGTCGAAGAAAGGCACCACTTTCCCGTGTAATTTGTTATGGATTGTTGAGATTACATTTTCAACCAATTTGTGTGGAAATCATTTGTAGATAATCGAAGGGAAGAAGAAGGAAGAAATTCTAATCGAAATTAAAGGTTTAGAGTCTCAAGCTGTTGCAAAAACTCCAACTAGAAGAGAGGGTATACATGAAGAGAGATTTAACCAATCAATCAAAAGGAAAGGAAAAGAATTTTTAAAAGAAAACAATGTTGTCTCATTTGGTACATAAATATATTCTCTCAAAGCTTCTAAATGTTAGCATCAGAAGAATTGTACTTTCAATAACCGTTTTGCAACTCTGAGCCTTGAAGAATTACAATGACGATAAGAAGAATATGTGAAGGAATTTCCATATTTTTTTGTTGAGAACTAACCAACCGATATCGTCTTGGATCAGTGAAGTAGTCTCCAAGAACATTTTATGTTTGATTATCAGCTTATAAACATCGTACAAGGTATGGCACTTTCTTTGAACTTATTTACACAAGAGTCCGTAGCTAGAGAGTTTGAGCTAAGTGGCAAACTCCAAGCATATCAAAAATGCGATAGGTCATTATCTTATTATCTGAGGGAGTAAAAACTAATTTGCGATCAGTTGAACACAATTGGTAAGCCTGTGGATGAGATAACGGAGGTTTTCGGCATCTTGGAGGGGTAAGGATTGGAATATGAGAATTTTAGAACTATGTAATGTTTGAAGCCTCAACCAGATTATAATGAGGTTATTTCGCAACTGGAGAGGTTCAAAATGAGGTTGCAAAATTACTCCTCAAGCTAATAAAACCCAAATTTCACCTATTGTTGGTAGAGGAATGTTGAAATAGAGCAGAAGGTGGGTTTGACAATGAGGTTGTTCAACCAATTTTACTTTTTTGGGTAGAGAAGAAACAATAGGTTTTATAAAAATAGAGGTAGACATAATTATGGCAAAGGTGGTCATGGTTATGATAATTGAGGTCATGGTTATGGATATTAAAGAAGAAATCAAAGTTGCAAATCATTTGATTTAAACTAAGACCAAGAGATTCAAGCTTCTAAACAACAAATCAATAATTTGGTTCAAGTCAAGGATTTCAGCCTTATGCGGGTGCTTCACAAAGGTATCAAGATGTTAAGTTATATCCTTTCCCAAATTCATCTATCAAAAACATCCAAGATGAGAAAGCAACAGACGGTGTGAGATTGGCATGTCAAACCGACAAGCGACCAGGACATGATAAGCTTTGGTGTTGGTATCAGTTCAATAATTCCCGTCAAGGAGAAGACATCTCGACAGTCCTTGCGGCAATGCATCTTGAAGATCTGAAGGACAGTGAATGGTACACAGGCATGGGTGCCATAGCCCACATAACTGTTAATCCAAGTATTATTCACAACTCCTTAAAGTATAATGGAACGGATACAATAATGATAGGAGATGGGTCTTGTCTTCCTATGACATTCATTAGGAATGTGTTTGTTGGTGGTTCCCGAAATAAGGAAAAAATCTACTTTTAGTTTCTAAGCTAAGCGATAATTATCATTGCTCTTTTGTTTTTAACAAATGCGGTGTTTATTTTAAGGACCATCAAACCAACACAATGGTGATGCTCGGAAGGAAAATTGAGGGTTTCTACAGATGGACCGGAAAACAACCAAGGCTCTTTTTACTCAAAGACATAAAGAGGTTAAGGAAGAAGTGTGGCACTAGCGGCTAGCTCACATTAATTCTCAGATTTTAAGGTTTCTTCAGAATTAGAAGATGATCTAGTGCAATTTGACAACTCAGTCTGTATGTAGGAGTTGTCAAATAATAAAAAGTACTAAATTAACATTACAGTTCTCTAAGACTGGAACCAACTTTCCTTAGGAAATGATTCACTATGACATTTGTGGACCATCGCTAGTGAGATCATTTTAGGTTTCAGATTTTATGTTGGGTTTATCCAATTAAGTTGAAGTGAGATTTCTATGATATCTTTGTTTTGTTTCAAAAATATGTGGGAAATCAATTTGATCACAAATTTGAAGTGTTTCAATGTGATGGCAGGGGCGAATTTTCAAGCGTTAAATTTCATAATAAAGGCTTGTGGGATCAAAAATTACATGTCTCGTCCTTACACTTCAGAAAAAAACGAGATTTCTGAACGGGGCATCATCATGTGGTGGAACTCGATTTATCAATGCTATATCATGCAAGAGTTTTGTTGATTTACTAGGTGGATGTTTTCATGACTACCACTGATATTATAAACATGCTTGCCTCTCCAAATTTGTAGATGTAGTCTCCTCACAACAAGCTTTTTGGACAAAAACCAAGTTATGAACATCTACGGGTATTCGGAAGTGCTTGTTATCCTTGTCTCAAACCATATGTGTAACACAAGTTCGATCCTCACTCACTCACTTATGCGTTTCTCGGCTATAGTGACAGACATAAAGGGTGATGGTATCTTGTACCATCTGATGGCAGAGTTTATATTAGCCGAAATGTCATAATTGATGAAAGTTTCTTCCCTTTTGCTAAGAAGCTGAATGAAGTGTTTCCACATTATACTGCTTCGTATAAGAACTGGGTTGAAGAGGTTGAATTTCTGGATTCAAATAGAAAGAGCAAGTAAGAAATATCACTAACGACACTGCAAGTTTTTTTCAAGGAAGTGGGGCGCATTAAATCGGATAGATGTGTGTTCCTTATACTACAACTGAGAAGTCACAGAAACCATCACAACAACAATCACCATTTGTTTCAGATTCACCATCTATTTCAAAGCTGAAAAGAGAAAGTCCTTCTATCCAACCCACTGAAGCTCTAGTTAGTAGTTGTCCGGGTCTGGAAACACGAGTTTTGCACCCTCTCAAACAAGTGGAACATCAAAACACACTATGCAAGCCCAGTCCAAATCAGGGATTGCGAAACCAAATCCCAATACCTGTTTGGCTAAATATCATGTGTCTGCAAAGCCCAAGACATTCAAATCCGCATTAACACGTGAGGGATGGAATAAAGTGATAAAAGAAGAGATGACTGCACTTCATGAAAACTAAACCTAGACCTTAGTTCCGAGAACAAATCAGACGCATGTAATAGGGTGCAAATGGATTTCTAAAAACCAAATTAGCACTTAATGGAAGTCTCGACAAGTTGAAAGCATGATTGGGGTTCCACCAAGAGGAGGGTATTAATTTATTGAAGACATACCAGTCATAAAATAGGCAACAATTCAAATCACTCTTTAGGTTGCGATGGTAAAGAAGTGGTCAATACATCAACTCAATGTCAAGAATGCTTTTTTGCATGGCACAATAAAGGAGACAATTTATATGAAGCAACCTCTAGAGTTTGCGCATCCTACGCTTACTAATCATGTGTGCTTACTCCAGAAATCCCTTTACGACCTACGACAGGCACCACACGCCTAGTTTGAGAAGCTTAGTAACTTCTCACTTGAGTCGGGTTTTTTCTGCAGCACCATGGATTCATCACTTTTTGTGTTTCAGAAGGGGCAAGACACAATTCTACTCTTGCTTTACATGAATCACATTTTGTTGACTAGTAATTCTAATCATTTACTTACACAACTAATCAAGTCTCTTGGTTTAACTTTTCACTTGAAGGACTTGGGGTGTATCCATTACTTGTTGGACATAGAAGCAAAGCACACACCTAAGGAACTCTTCCTTTATCAAACAAAATATGTTGTTCATCTCCTTGAGAGGGCAAACATTAAAGAGTGCGAACCGGTATCAACACCTTTGTCAATGAAACCATCTCATACATCAGATGATGAAGTATTTCTTGATCAACCACTTGAATACTGAAGCTTAGTTGGAGGTCTTCAAATATTTAACGATAATGAGACCGAACATTGCTTACATTACCAATATGCTTTGTCAAAAAAATGCAGAAACCTACAATTGGTGATTTCGATAGATTGAAACGAGCTCTTCATTATGTTAAAGGGACTATCAACTTGAGATTCTTCATTCACTCTAACAGTTCATTGAAGCTTTATGGGTTTGCTTTATGGGTTTTCTTATGCCAATCGGGTAGGTTGCATTGAAACAAGACATCCCACTACTGGGTTTTGTACTTATCTTGGCTCAAATATAATCTCATGGTTAGCGAAGAAGCAAATTAACGTATCTCAATCATCAACAGAGGCAGAGTACAGAGCACTTGTCTCTACTACTGCTGACCTCACGTGAATAAGTTTCGTTCTTTAGGACATTGGAATATCGTTAGCTTCGCCAATGGTACTCTTTTGTGATAATCAATCGACTATTTCTCTTACTGCTAATCTCGTTTTACATGCCAGGACAAAGCACATAGAAATTGATTTTCATTGCGTCTGGGAGAAAATATCCGTGGGTTCTTTCAGTGTATAATATGTTCCGAGAAACCGTCAAATTGCTAACATTTTTAGTAAGGCATTGTCCAGACAGGACTATTGCATCATCCAAACCAAACTAGGTTTAGGGTTCAAACCCTTACCCACTTTGCGGGGGGATGTTGAGATTACATCTTCAACCAGTTTGTATGGAAATCATTTGTCGATAATCAAAGGGAAGAAGAAAAATAAATTCTTATCGAAGAAAAAGGTTCTGAGTATCAAGCTATTGCAAAAACTCCAACTAGAAGAGAGGGTTTACATAAAGAGAGAGCTACTCAATCAATTAGAAGAAAAGGAAAAGAAGTTTTAGAAGGAAGAAAACAATGTCGTCTCTTCTGGTACACAAATATATTCTCTCAAAGCTTCCAGTAGTATGTGTCAACATCAGAAGAATTGTACTCTCAATAACCGTTTTGCAACTCTGAAACTTGAAGAATTATAGTGACGAGAAGAAGAATCTGTGAAGGAATTTCTATATTTTTATTCCTTTATTTTTTGTGTGATGAGCTGTAATTCAAGTATTGGCTACACTGGATCTAGATTTTTTGGTCATATAATTTATAGAAAATGAATGCTAAAGAAGAGTCATATGAAAAGTTTCGTAAGAATGAAGGAAATGGCTATGACAACAAGATTTCTTTCTATTATGCTTTAATTATTTCCTTCTTTTATTCAGTTTTCTACAAAAACAATTTAGCAGATTCTCAAGCACCTATCACTAGCAACCTTTAGTGTCATGGAAATTGTCTTCTCCTTGTTTAATTGTCCAAGTGTTAGAATTTCAAATGTTTCATTCTTATGTTTAGCTTTTAAGTAATAGGAATCTTATTTATGTAATAAAAATTTTGAGGTTTGGACATCTTTTAGGAATTTAGGTAGTAAAAGAGGAGAGGTGATTCGAAGCTTCTTTTATATTTAACCAAAATCATTATTTATCACTCTTTTTTTCCGTTTATTCTCAATTACCAAGTATTAGAAGAAAAAACAATATTTTGTTCTCTGGAAGAAAAAATTAATAAATGAAGCTCCATCAGAAAGTGCTTGCATGAGGACATCATGCATCTCTTTTATCTCATTACATTTTTCTATATTACAAGAGAGTGTTAAAAGAGTAATATTCAATCTCAAATTTTGTCAAAAAATATCATCAAAAAGTTCATGCTACTATAAGATGTTTATTCTGGCAGAGGAAATACCATAAGATACACACTGTAGGAGCATAATCTAGTCAATTCAGATGGATTCAAAACATATATTTGATATAATTTCTTTAACAATTAATATTATTTGCTTAGGAATTTATTGTAGATGTGCTTCACCAAGTATTGGTCTACATTTGAGTTTTTAGAATGGTGATGGTAACTTATGGATGATGGAGATCTCTTAGACAATTTTGCCCTGGTGGGTTCGATGGAGGGCTTGTAAGGGATAACCTGGCTTATTCCCTAATCATTTTTAGTCGACTTGGCTGAAGCCTGCATCCTCTTGACTTATGGCAAACTGTTAGTGGCTTGTGTTCCTAAGACAAGCCACAACCTATCCATCGTTAATTTCCTCACTATGGATTGCCAGACAGCACTGTTATTTGTTAATCATATTTTCACAGAACTTTTAACACCTAGTATTCAGCTTCACTACATCAACATTTCCACATTATCGGATTTCTGAACGTCTAGACTCCTTGGATTCTCCATCTTCAAACTTTGAAAGTTCGGCCACAAGTCATTGAGAAACTTTGCACAACATGGCGTTACCTAACTTAATTCTCCCCACCTACCATTTGCGTTCAAGTCCACTGCAATTTTCCATCTCTCTTTTCACGCTTTGTAAACTTCATCCTGCTTTAAGTGTTATCGTGTTATCGTTTTGCAACGTTGACTCTTTCACAACGCTACGGGACCTTCTTGAGAGGAAATCTCCTTAATAAATTCTGACGACTTCACTATGAAAGAGTGATTACCGAGGGGTGGGTGGCCAGCTCTCCACACACGCTCTTGCGACTCTTGCGTCCGTCTATTCCGTGAAAAAGCAGTTTTTAGCTTTTCGTGCAACCAAAAGATCGGGGTTTTTCGGAATGCTGATGATGATGATAAAGAAGATTGTCTCTTATTGTTCTCCTTCATTTAATTGTGGGGAAGTGTTGAGATTTCAACTTTCTTTTTTTTCTTTGTTAATGCGATTAGAAACTGTATTTAGGGAAATAAACTACTATTCTATAATAATATTGTATATATTTTTACCAGAGAAATGAAGATTTTGTCAAATGAAGCTGAGCATCTAGAGGAAGTACACTACTCTTTCCAAGCATCTCCTATCTCTTTCCAAGACACTCAGAAGTAAATCAAATTTCAAACTTACGTCAAGATATATCATGAAAAGTTCATGCTTACAATAAAACAAACTTACCTTTGGCAAAAAAGAAAGGGGGCATTACCTAACGAGAAGCAAAATGATAATTTACGTCGATCAAACCATAATCGTGAGGGCTTTTTCCTAAAAAAGGTCTTAATGTTCACACATGGAACAAATCCACAACTTTTAAATGTTTTATAGAAAGGTTCCAACTTTCATCCGTGGACAAATCTAGCCACTGTTAGACTTGCCGTTAGACTTGGCTTATGTGACGTCTAATCTACTAAGTAGAGGATGATGTGACCAATGACAACCGCCACCTTGTGTGGCATATTCCAAAAATAAATAAATAAATAAATAAAGGTCATCAAGCTAGGGCTTCATATGAGAGAGAGAAAGAGGGGCACTCCGTTTCGATTACTTACCAATTTTTCATTTGATTGCTTCAAACATATCAACGTTTCAAATAATTTACAACATACTGATCTGGGGTGCTTTCCAATGTATTAAAGTTACGACCAAATAAACATTTCTAAGTGAACCCAAAAAAGAGAGGAGCCAGCAATTTTGACGCGCAGATAATATTTGCATGTAAATCTTGGTAAATTATTAAAGCAGCTGGTTATTCCGAAACAACTAAATAAGCATTGGTAACCCGGTCAAATAAGAGTCAATAAATCTAAAATTAGATGGTAACAAAAATTCATGAAAAGTTGGTAAACCAGTCATATTCACATTGGTAAATTTGCCGTAAGAATTAATAATTTTAATACAGTGGTAAATTTGATAAGTTATTGGAACGAGAGGTAATTTTGAAACAATCAATAAAAGCTCGTTAATGGACTAAACTAGGAGAGGGTGATTTAATGTGAAAATTAATAACTTTAATAAATTTGTAAAGCTACCAAATTTACATAATAATTGGTAATTTAAAACAATCACATGACCATTGATACTCCCACGAAACTGTCAACAACTTATTAACAAGTACGAGCAAAATAATTGGTACTTCCATAGAAAACTCATGGAAACATATTACAAGTGAAATAAGTTGCCGGTCAAAATGTACAGGTTTTGAAATTTATCGATAGCTTTAAGGAATCACCAGCACAAAATGGCGTTCCATATTTTTAAGCACAAAACGCTAAAAACCTGCTGAAATTTATTCAATTTTCTACAACTTATCTGATCGTATTTATCACCTTCGAAAAGCATTGATTTTTCAAGATGACAATGAAAAATGCATTTCTGGAGGACACTGGCAATCCACACAATCCGATTTTTAGAATTATAAAATCAACCCTTTTCTTTTAGGCTAAAATCGACATATTCAATCATCAAAATGCCAAACTCCTCTATTTAGCACTCTATTGTAAATGAAAGTAAGACATCTTCTCGTATCTATAAGACTTCAGACAGCCTGCCATCATTTTCTAGAATTAGCTTGAAAGTCAGAATTCTTGAACCTAACAATTTGATTATTGTTCAGTATAAGGACGGCCTAATGCGATGACATAGCACACGAGAAGCACATTCTCAACGTGGAAAGCCCGGGGAATCTCTAGCGAATATTGGCGTCCCTAGAAGGTGAAGTGATCTTGCTTCAGATTTGCCTGTTTGTGCAAATTGGTGCTCCATATATTCACAATTCCTCTCTCAAGGATAAAGTGACATTAATGCAGAAGGCACGCGCGAGGTGTTGAACTACACCTATCGTGATTGGTGGAATCAGTCCCTCGCACCGCCACTCTTAGGTTCGTGCAAAAAGCAAGCGAGTGAATCGAGTATGACTGGCCATCAAAGAAGAAATTGGAAACTCCATTTACGGGCCCGTGTAATTGCGATGCCGTCTCCCCGGAACAAGGGGGCATTTTGAATGAACTCCTTTCACTGATCAAATGGAAGAAAGCCATACAGAAACATTCCGTACATGCTCTAGAAGTACGCTCTCCTAGTCCTCAGAAAAAGCTACTCATGGTAAGGATTTATTGGGATCGTTAGCTAGCTACAATAAGATTACAATTACATTTCGACACCCAAGCAGAAAACTAATTGTTACAAGATGGACATCGAAACAATCAAAGTCGATCAAAGGAAAAGGGTCTCATGAGAGATTCTTCGAGTTCTCTAAAACCTTGGTAAACCGGCTCCGTTTGGCTCTGTGGAAGGGCTAACCTCCGAACCTCAGTCATGTACCTGTTTTTACAACATTACAAGCATAAGCATCAGAATACTTCTTCTAAATGTGAAATCACAAGAACAAAAAAGAAAAAAAAGAGAGATTGCAGAATAAGGAAAAATGTTGGAAGATGAACTTCTTGAGTTGATATAAACTATTTCAGTAAGTTTCAGAAGACAAATCTCATCTCTTAGGATGGTCTCTGACAGTGTCGCATCCGAATGTATTCACATGAGATATGAAGCAATTTTTCCTTCTTTTTCTGGGGTATTGTGTTTTTGGGGTGGGGGAAGGTAAGTTTCAACTCATCTATTTTGACTTTCCTAGGCAACCTCCAATTCCGAATGCCATATCTTGATTAGAATTTGGAATTCATTTATGCTCACTGCTCTCCATTCCATGAACCCCCTCAGGCAACGTTCTTCCAGTCTCTAAACTTCCCCAATATCTCAGGAAAAAAAAAAATCCCCACCCCCCATCTGCCTCTCCTCGCAAGTCCCAAAAATCAACCAGCAAGCACACCTGAGAACCGCTTAGCCATTTTACTCCAAACATAGCCCTTTCTTAGTCACAAGTAGAACAGGCAAAGGGAATGAAGTTTAAAATCTCCCCATTGCACTATAACATAAAATGGTGAATCATAATCTATGCAATAGACAAATTATCTTTTTCCCCCCTTTGTTTTGCTATACTACATTTTGCCCCTCAAAAGTGCAGGTGGAAGCCAAAGTTACAGTTTGACATTAATTTCATGTAATTAAAGCTTAAGTTTTGAAAGAATCTATCTGACCCTTCAACATTCAATCAAATTCTTCAGCTTCAACTACACACCCAAAACATTAGTTGCAGTTAAAAAGCTTAATGAAAAGTGCAATGCCCATTCAAGGACAGTGCACGGGAGGAAAAAAGACCAAGACAAAGTAAAACCTCAAGCATTATATTGAATGTTCCATTTACATAACCATTTCAATCTTGGAACTTATCTAACACATGAAGGGACTACGATCCATAAAGATTGCTAAATTACCAGTTCAATAATCAGATTTCCTGGCCATTGCAGCTCTATCTCTATGATCCACAAAGATTGCTAAATATAATGGTGTCTAAGTCAACAAACACATTGTTCCAGACTGTATTTGTTTCAAACACTATGCCAAAGTCTTAAACTTGGTTTGGTAATCTGAGTTAGAAGGGAAATCTGTGAAAGAGAAGACAAACAAAATGGAAGGAAAAGAAGCAAAATTTCAATTCCCTTCTCTTGTTTGGATGTGCACTGAAGGGAAATAATGTGGAGAGAAACAAAGTGATTTGACTAAAATAGGGTTTGTTTTGTTCACATTTGTAAACAAAGAAAAAGATAGTTTTGGGGAAAGCTTAGAATTAGAAGTTCCTTACGGATCCTCCAACTTTTGGAGCAAAATGGAATTTGAGGCCAAAGGGTATTAGTTAATTCCAATCTCCCCATTCCCTCCTATTTTATGAACCAAACAAGAGATAAGTCTCCCTTGGGTATTATCTCCCTTCAATCACTAATGGGCTCCCACAAAAAAAGTTAGAAAAAGAACCAGGACCATTAGGGGAAGGAACGGGTCGATAGTAGTACAAGCAGTATAAAGTATGAAGAAGCCATCTGCACAGATTGAGCAATAGTTCCATGATAATACATGTTGCAACAGCTACATATGAAGTTTGACAAAAGGAGTTTAGGTATGGTAACATGACAGTTTCTCTCTTATTTTTATCTTTCTTATGATATTACAAACTAAAATTTAAATCACCTCCTAGACTGGCATTACAAGGACTAACATAATAGATTTCATTTATGAAATTTTAAACCATGGTAGTAGAAAGTAAAAACAAATGCTAACCTGTTAGCAGCATTAGCAATCTTATCTCGAACCCCCTGGTTTATTACCGCTGTTTGCTCAAATGAGTAGGAGCCCATAATTAATGAAGCTCCCGTGATGCTTGTATTCATTCTTTGTGCAAATGTAGACATTGCCCATTCACGAAGCACTGCCAACACTGATCTAAGAAGCCTTAACCTGAGGCTTGGTGATGGTAAAATAGCTCCACTTGAAAGCAATTGATCATATGTGTTTAAAACAGGCTCAGTGGAACCCTTGCAAGCAGCAAGAAGAGCCCTTGCAACATCTTCATCCCCGACAGATTCAACTCCTGAATTCAATCTCTCCTGTACAAAAGAGTACAATCACAAAAAGCTAGCAAAACAAGATCAATTCCATCAACCAGCTCTCCTTTCCCACCTAAAAGGGTCCAAATATAGGTGGTTCCATAAAGAGGTAAAACAGCAAATGCATATATGAGTAAATTCAAGCTGTTCAAGTAATTAAGTAAACTAACCAACGCAGCTTTCTCAAGGTGGATGCAGAGAGTGTCCAAAGGTAAAACAGCTCCATCTCCAGGGTACATGTGAGAACCAACCCTCTTCAGCACCGAACAAGCTTCGGCAATACCACCACATGATATAGCTTGATCAATTAATCTGGCCCAGGTTTCTCTTACAATGCTGCTATCTGGATCACCAGAATAGTTTGCAAAGTACAACATCTCCAGACAAACCTGTGAATATACAAGTCAATAGCCTGAAGCATTCTATTTAAGGTTGCTTGCAAAACCAACATCTCTGATTCTCTATTCATCTAATGAGCAAATGAATTTGCACACAAACAAGTTTGCATAGGAGGTGCCGAGAAGGTGAACCTATCCTAAAGCAATTCCAAGATTCATCTGACACAAGCATTTTGATAACTTCATCAAATTACTCTTCTATAGTCAATCAAATTTCAATTGGTTCAACAGTTTGGCTCTTTGGACTGACTTAAGAGCTAGTGGAATGAAATCTTGCCAATTCAGCAAACTACAATCAACAAAGCTGCTTAGGCAATTTTCTGATTATTTATTAGAAGTCAACATCCATGGGTGATTTATTCACGAGGATTTGAGGAATTCATTTTATGCGCCTTCCTTTTCTCTCACTCATGCATCCAGGGAGAGATATCATTCGCCAAATTTTGCTCAGCCTTCTTGAGCTAAAAATTTACAGGGTCATTCCAACCATCCTACCGAGGGAACACTTCCCCAAATTCTTTCATGGAAAGAAAACAAAACCTTTAATCTCAATACAGCTCTCTTGCCAGCTTCAAGTGGGTCGGTCACTCTCCTAAACCCTTACAGTTAATTACAAACTTGCAAGCTTATATAAAACGGCCCAAATAGCAAATCCAGTTTAGCATTTTCACACTGGCATCCAATAGCTTAATGCTACTGGGCAGATTTGCCACTCAATAAAACTATGTCCCAGAACCCACTTCTATCCATCTCAAAACATAAATAACTGAATCAATCAGTGAGAACCAGAGGAGATTCTGGACATAAACCAGTGATCATGGGAGAACAGAGGAGATTCTCACTAATTCTAGTCTAAGAGAAACAGAATTTGTCAAAGCATTGATCATGGGTTAAGAAGATTAACAGCTTAACTAATAGAAAAGGCCAGAACTGCAGTGAATTCAAACAGAGGACTTCATTTTCTCATGATCGATGCATACCCTAAATTGAGACACAACTAATAAAGCACTCAACGCAACCATAAAGGGCAAGCAAATAAAGCACTCAACGCAACCAACTCAATAGTGTGCCCCATGAAATATTTAAATCATGTACAAAATTCATCTACTCAAAATTGACATGAAAGAGATAGGAGCTCTACACCAGTCTAAAACCTGCCTTCAGCAGAAATGCCCACCTCAAAATCAATTGCATGAAATCTATGCATGCTCAGTGACGATAGAGCTGGTAGATCATCTTCATTGACTATATTGCAACTGTTTCTAGTGAAATTGGATCAATAAGAAAATATATTAAGAAAGGTGTACCTCCCAAAGCTCAAATGGAACTGCATATTCATTGTAAAGCTCCGTTATGCTCTTCATATCTAATGATAACTCTCTGGCCTTCTCCCGTGCAGCTCTAGCATAAGTAGTGTCCTCGGCCATGCCATCATCAGCTGGGGCAGAATCAGACATGCCTTGTGAGCTTTCTAACCTGGAAGCTATAGCCTCAAGTTCCTCCTTAATCTTTATTTGAAATCGGAGAACCGCGAGTTTCCCCTCAAGCAAATCTAGCAGTCCACTGTCAAAGGTCTGGTTAGAACCTGGCAGGCCATCATTTGCACTTGCATTCTTTGCCTGTAAAACTGCATTGCTGACGTACTGAAACCTGAGTGGACAAATTGGGAGAAAAAATTAATAAAGAATGCGATGCAAGACTGCTAATAGTTACAATCAGTAAAAACTCTTATTCAATGCTGAAATGCAGATGACAAGGGAAAAAAAATGCTAAATGAAGGCTGCTTGAGGTGAACTGCCCAGGTAAATCACAAAAACATAAATATCAGGTGTATAAGAAATTGGAGAGCATCTTAGCTTGAGCGATCTAAGGTGCTTGAAACCAAGCGGTCCCAGCTTCTATTGAGGAAAACTATAGACAAAATTGCAGATTACTATCTGAACTTTTTCTTTAGTTTCATTCTGTCTGCCTCAACTTTAACTTGTGTCAGATCCCACAAATTTTCTCTTTTCATGCAGGGATCACCTGACAGCCCTCCATGGACATTCTAAATGTTCACCTTTATTATTATTTTGCCACGAATTCAAAAATGCTTGGTGCAAGTTTACGAGCAAAAAATTGCCATTTTGACGATATTACAATGCGTCACAGCCAAGGGGCAACCCTATAGGTACTGTTTAAATTCTACAATGAGTGACAAGTCTAATGACACTTTTTTGAATTGGTTGGACAGAAAAAAGGGCATATCTCATAAATTTTTTTGGAAAGTGATAGGCTACACCTCTGTTATGAGCATGACTACACTTTGCATCCCAACTTTCCACGTGACACATTTTACATTCTTAAGTGTTGGACTTTGAAAACCCTCAAAATCACATATAAAGTACCATTACGATAATCATCTTATTTACATATGTGCCAAGCTGTAACCATACCATGTCTGCACATGGACTTGCTGAGCAACATTATCCTTATAAGCAATAATATCCTCAAAAAGGAATGTTACTTAGGCTCCGTTTGTTTCACAGAAAACAAATAACCTGAAAAATATTTTTCTAAAAATGATCTCTTGTATTGCTTAAATAATTTGTCAATAAAAATGTTTTCATTATTGAGAACTATTTACGGCTGAACATTTTCATGAACAATATAAACATTTTTTGTTCATTCCTTTTTTATAGTACAAGCAATCATTTTATGAAAATGTTTTCCAAATTTTTTATTTTCCTGGAAATAAACGCACCCTTAGGATCCATTCATCTCATAATCTGCTTGCTTGCAGCTTGAAAGAACCAAACAGAAGAATTCACAATAAAAGTAACCTTTGCTCTAGAGTCGGAGCATCCCCTGCATTGTTTGATCGCCTCTCTGCCAGTCTAAGCAAGACATGAGCTGCAAGCACATGCTGCCTCTTTGAGACATAATACCGTGCAAGAAGATCAAAATACTTTGCCTGATTACTTTGGATAGCTCCACCAAGTTGACCTGATGGAGAAGTAGCTGACAATACCCCAGAAACAGCTCGAACCTTCAAAGTAGACAATAGAGAGCATAAATTATGAAAGAAAAGGGGGGGAAAAGAAAGAAAGAAAGAGAGAACCAACAACTTATATGCACTATGTGCAGATTCACACAGAAGGAAAAATGAACTCGATTGTTGTTTGAATGAATTAGGAAAAAAAGAGATCAAGGAAAAGGATTACTTCTTGGATAGTTTGCCGGCCTGCACTCTGAAGAAAAGGTACCAAATCTGGGCCTCCATATTCCAACAATTCATTTTCCAGGCCCAAATTGATCATAGCACGATACAGGTACTCATGAAATAATCGATCAGGTGACTGAACTCCAAGTTGAACAATTTGGCAGATATATTTCTTCCGAGAAGCCTGATCAAGGATTGACCGTGCAGCAACAGGCTTAACAGGGGAACCAAATTCTCTGTGTGAAGCCTCGCCTTTCAGAGATCGCAGGGCACTGATGATGATTTCATAACATTGCTCCCGCTTAGCAAGTGCATGTTCACGAACTGCTGCATCAACTTGGTCATTCATAGCATCACCAGTGGGGTCGAGAGCTTGTGCCTTCTCTAAAGGCAAACGCACCACAGCTTCATAAAATCTGTATCACTTTCGCATGTTATGTTTCTATATTTGATGGCTTAACGACAACTACAAAAAATAAAAAACTGCGGTAAGGTTACAAAGTTAACCTTAAGTCCTCAAATCTTTTGCAGACGGTTTGCAAGTCAGCAGATTCTGGAACTTTACTCAAGGAATTGAAGGCCTCCCTTGCAAGGTTCACCCTCTCCTCAATGTCTGAAGTTACAGCAGCTCTCTCAAGACATTCCACAGCCAAGAAAAACTTGTAATCGGACTCTTTGAAGTAACTTGGACAACCCTCACGCAATCTGGCACTGATGTCATCCACTGTTCCCCTACCATCAGGACCAGTATAATTCTGGGCACACGAGTTACATTCAATTCAGAGTGGAGTTTTAACATGCAGAGACATCACAAAAGCAAAATGGAGAATGTTAACGAGTGCCCCTAGGGCATTTGTTGAGCATTGCCATGGAAATGTAATATTTTCAACACGATGTAACTTTCTTAAAGTGACATTCAGATTTTCAAGGCCTCTCGAAAAGTGTTATTTCCACCCTTAGTTAACTTAACCAGGGCCCTAGGGGCACTTTTTAAAAAAACCCTAACAAATTGAAGAAAATTGTGCAAAAGAAGAAAATCTCTTCATTATAAGCAATATAATTACTCATTACCTCCATTAGAACAGATATAAGCCTTGTGGCAATGCGGTCGCCCTCCTCAGAGCAAACCAGTTGATGGAAGGTTAGCTGAACCAAGGACTGCTGAAAACTAGAATCAAATCCCTGAACCAAGCGTGTTAAATGATGTTGGGAAAGAAGCTGAAGCAAAAATAACGCTTCACTAGATCTGAGAAGCAACTGTCTGATGCATTCCATTGCTCGCACCTGTGTTATCAGACAAAGAAAATGAAAAGGTGATAAACTAAAAGAGCATCGCAATAGGAAAAGCTGATCTAACTATTACAGTTTTCTCGGGCAAAATCAACCAACCTCCATAGCAGCCAACTCTGCAGGACTATATGGTAGCCGCTGCCTTTTATTGGCTGTCCCACTACCATTAGAATCAACATTCCGAGAGTAAGAACCAAATAAATTTCTCATAAGACTCCTATCACCGACCCCTGATTCTGGATGTGTCCCATACAAGATAGAGCCTGTCCAGTCTCCTAGACCAGCCACACACCCGTAAAGGCCCCTCCTCTGGTCCCTTCTGGACCTCAGAAACTTCTCCAATGAACGCAGCTTGTTTTCGAGAATTTGCATAGCCCCAAAGGAAAGTCTACAGACAATTACACCACTTTCCGACGGCACATCAGCAGAGGAACCAAAGCCCCCTTTCTTAATCATGACAGGAAGCTCCCACACTGGATACAGCAACCTTGATGAGCACAAGCAAAGCCCTTCATGGGCACCAGAAAATAAAGGCTCAGCCTCTTGTACAACCTGCCCCATGCTAAATCCCCCACTGGCAGTTCTTGTATTGGACAATCCACCACTACCTTCAAGCTGTGGTACTCCCACAAGTCTTGGATCCTCAAAAGACTCGGCAGCCTTCTCAGCAACAGCATTGCTAATAATATTTTCAGAATCAACTATCCTGCCAGCTAGCATCAGAGACATTGCAGCTGCCTCACCAGCTCCAAATCGGTTGAAGAAGTCTTCCAAAACAGATCTCGGAGAGCTGGACTCAAACAACCTTCTCAATATGTCCACAGGCCTGTTAAAAACAACTTCCATCAAGCCCATTGTGCTGAATACAACAACTTTTCTCCTAGGCAATATGTGTTGTATTGCAAGGTCACTTCTGGCCCAAAGTTTCCCAGATATCTTTTCTGAGGACTCCCCCGAATTTTCGATCCTACAAAACTCAAGTTCTGAATACAGTGACTGAACAGTGGCTGCGGTATCTGGTGGAGGTAGAACATCTGCCACAGAAAGCATTCGACCTTCAATGGGTAGGGAAGAAACAGATTCCCGCAATGCACGAAAACTTCTTACACTTGTTCCTAATGCACCTGAAGAAGATGATTGTGTGCTTGAATCCTTGCTCACAATAAGAAGAGAAGAGACAGTGGGTGATGATGAATCAGAAAGGACAAGAGTCCCTGTGGAATAGTAGGCAGATTCAACCTTCAGTGAAAGATCCTCACTAGGAGATCTAGCTGAGAGAGATATGTTTCCAAAGGAAAGGCCACCACTGACCCCCAAAGGAGGTGAAGGTCTAGATGTTACTACTTTCAAGCAGCTTGGCTTATAATGGCTTGCGTCAAATCCACCCAGCCCACCGACACTACCGGTGTTTCCATTAGATGATGAAGTTGAAAGGTACATTCGTCTTCCATCTGATAATACCGCAACGAGGTGTAGCCACTTTGATTCAACCGTTGATAAAGGTGAAATACAAACTATCGAGGGCTTTCCTGGTCGAGTTGAGGCTCTCTGAGTTGTTGATTGTCTAGCGCCATAATGTGCATCCCTCTGATTTATAAGATTTTTTTCTTCTGTTACTTTCTTCAATGGCCCATCTCCATTTGATAATAGAACAAAAACCTGCACTTTCATTTCTTCTGTCCGTGCATACAGAATTTGTCTTTCATTATCAAAAACCATTTCTACAATAGGGTCCACTGCTGCAAACTTAAATACATTTGGAACAACCCACCTGAAAAGGAGAAACCGGTTCTCAAATCTATGAACAAGCAAAATCACAAACACACTAGAGAATTTCAACTTGACAGACAAAATTAGTTATCTAACATTAAAAATTATCAATGTTGGACAAATGTGCAGTAATACCTTGAAATAACGGTACCTAAACCAGCAGTAACGCAAACCTTTCGACAGCGTTTGTGCCAGCCAGAACCAGTGGTGTATAAAAGTTCGTAAATGTGTCCATCACGGCCAGCCAGGAAAATACGACCTTTCTCAGTACAGGTGATCCATGTCATGGTAACTCCATCAGATGGAATTGTATATTCTGGCAGAAGCTGTAGAGAGACCTCAGAATATGGATCGGTGCCATCAGCTCCTCCAGAGCTACATACTCCAACAAGAATCAACTGACAGAAAATTGAATCTGATAAGAGATTATAAATTTGCACAGAAAAAGAATAAATCATAATTATGGTGAGAAAACACATACAGAAATCCTAATCAATGAGAGACCTGTAAAAGTTATGAAGTTTGGGTTCAAGATAGGGCACAGAAATTACACATATTTCTTTCCTTTCATGGAAAATCACACCTGACAAAAAAAAATGCCATATCTAGTAACAGGAGATAAAGTAGTAGAAATTTGAATTACCTCAAGAGGCGTCGCTAAAATCAATAGATACTGGATGGCCTCAATAAAGATGCCAGGTTTGGATTTACAGAGGCCAACAGCACATATAGCTTGTTCCTCAACGTTGAATTCAGGACATTGACCATCCCTGAACATGAGAGAAGAAGAACAGGCTGAAAATTATCAAACAGTAATTAAAACAATAAGCCTTCTGAAAAGCCTTCCAAATTCTCCCAAGGGTCATGACTCTAATTTGAATCACAAGCCACTAACATTATATTCCAGTCCCATCCCTTGAATGCAGGCCATTTCTAGATGAAAATTTTGCATATCTAAGGAATCATTTAGTTAAAGCAGTCTATTCGTCATGCCATCAAAGGCGAATGATGTATCATTCGACTAGCAAATCTATCAATTCAAAAAAAAAAAAAAAAGGAACAAAGCACGAGTACAGCTTCACATATTTGGAGGTTTGTAGAAACACAAATAGCTATATAGTTTTTGTGATGCGATGATTAGCACAAGGACTCCGTTTGCTCTGCAAAATAATGTACAAACAAATTTTCTCAGCTTTGTCTTAGCACGGCAGAAAAACATTCATTTAATCGATGCTTCATGAAATTATCACATCAATTAAGCTATGAACTGCCTAAGCATGCCAGCCACAGAGACAACCTGCCTGTACTTGTATCAGGTAGGCTGCCTAGAAGATAATAACTAATCCAGCCAAACTACCGACATTGCTTGACATGGTGTAATATTATTGAGTACTATTGTCTCCCCAAATATTAATAGCTTTACAATATAAGGAAAGCAGCCAATCTTTTTTCCCGAAGCATGTAACCTTGCATATCTTTCGAGGATTTCAGTAACTGCTTTAGTTGCACTTGCAGCCCAAGGTCAGATGTTTTAATGAAATGTAGGCAAATCTAAGTATTCTAAGAAAAGAGGACCCTAATTACAAGACACGGTTAAATTGCAACATGGTGTTCTCTATGAAGGACTAGAAATAAAAGTAGCCATATGTCCTCCTTTCATGAGTTGCACGTGGTCTCGGCTAATTTTCCAGAATCAACAAAATCGAGTATTTTCCTATGAATATATTTGGGCCTATCTACTACAATACCTTAGAAAACACCATCTATGATTACCCCATCTTTCATACATGAAATCAACCCAAGTCAATACATAAAAAAGATGCAAGATTCATGGCCTACAATTGACATCCTTGTACATGGTTAAAACTCGCAATCGGCTGATTGAGTGGCGATATGAAAAAAAAAAAAAATCCCGAAAAGAAGAACATTCAAAGGAGCAAAAAGCTTGCAGATGTCAAAGTGAAGGAGTCCGAAGTCGAAAGATATTGTGTACCCACCACCGATCAAACCGCCAAAGAAATAAAGAATTATCGACCGATGCCCATGCCCTGTGTATTTCTGGAAAAATTCCGCATAAAGCTGTTCCTTCCCCACCAGCAGCATTATATCTTTCAATGAGTACAGGTGGTAACTCCCAGGTCTCCGATATCTCTACCAAAGGAGGCCACTGCAATAAAAGTGCAAAACATCATCCAAGAGGAAACTTGTAACTCCTCCGTACCTCAATTATTCATCCTATAATAGCTGGTCTTTTAAAATATAACATATTTCAAGGGGCAAATTCTGACCGCCCAAAAAAGAATAGCACGACTAGTAACCAATACACAACGACCCGTGGCTATCTAATTGCGTGAGATAAAACCTGCCGGCCATTCAAAAGCACCTCCGAGCCAACAAGATTTATCGTGAGAGCGCAATTACACATTGACCTCCTCAGAAGAAGGAAAACGATAAACGGCCAAAATCGACCTAGTTTCCAAGAGCAGGTAACTCCGAATCAACGCCTCCAATCCCTGCCGAAGTCGGCACTCTCGCGAGAGCTGCTACTCCTCCCCGTTAGCTTTCTCTAATACCAGTTCACCCGGCCCCTCACTCTCGTAACCACTAAAAACCCACGACTCACTCTTAACACCGATTTTCCCCCTGAGACGGCAGAGCACGTACCTCCCTGGGGTGGGTCGAGTAAGGATGGCTGACGTATCTGGAGGCCTCGAGGGCCTCCTCGAGGTCGGTGTGGGACGCGGCCTCCCGGCCGATGCGGTCGCTCAGGACGATCCCGGCGTTGGCGACGTCCCGCATCACGACCTCCTCTTCGTACGACATCCTGCTTGCGAGCGGCGGCGGCGCAGGCGGAAAAGGGCCGAGAACGAGGCGCGCCGGCCGGCGACCGGGCAGAACCCTCGAATCGCGCCCTCTCCGGGAGGGCCGCCGGAAGAGGGGATTTCGGGAATGGCGGAAAAGGTCGGAACTTTGGGAAGAGAGAGGGAGAGTTTGAATAGGGTTTTTGGGAGGGTTTTGATTTTTTTGGGGGGAGGTAAAAAGGGTTTTTTCTTTTTTTTTTAGTGAGGTGGCGGGCAACTATGCAGTAGTTAAAAGCTTCTCTTTTTTAAAAAATTGGCGGATTCCTGTTTTTTTTTGGGTAAAAATACTTTTTTTGGTCGGATTTCCACTTTTGTAAAACTTTGAGCACAAGCAAAATGTGACCGAATTTTTACGACTAAATTACGTTATAATACACAGATGCAGATTCAAAACAAATCAAAGCCCGAAGGGCAGGAGGTTTTTCTTATGTTGGACTTTTGGCAACTCGATTGACCATCTTATTTGCTTTTCGATTGCAATGTGCTGCTTTAGAATCCGAGTAAAACTTGAGCGAGGCATGGCCTTCCTTGATGAGCAAACTCACCTCCCAATAAGCTCTTTCTTCTCCGGATAGGCCATTTATCATATCAAAATTGATGTGGGTACAATTCAAAAAATGCGGTATGCTCTGAAGAATTTTATAAGTTAGGGTCTCGTTTTGAGTTAGAACAATGCCATGATAGTTCGTACAGTGTCTTTCGAGAGAAGGTCGTAGCTATCGCAACACGCACATGCTATGGCTCCTTCGTTTGTCACTTTTGATTTCAGGACACCCAGTTTTGGCAGTTTCCAAATTCAATCCAGAGCTCGTCTAAGCTCAATTCTTTTCTTAGATTTGGCTGTCTAGCAAGCAATAGTATCATACAAGGTCGAAGCAACTTCCATTATCTTCTTTGGGGTGTGGGACTCGCACTCCAAACATCAAATTGTTCCTTTCTATCCCATTTAACCTGAGAACAATGGAGAGAAATTCAAAAGACACCGAGGTATGGTTAATCCACCGTTTCTCAATCCTAGACAAACTTGGATTTGATATGCTGATATTTAAGGCCGGGCGAGACCATAACTATTAACTTCGACATCCAAGGTTACAGCAAAAGAACATTGTCGATCTTCTTAGGTTGTAGATTGCAAAGAGTACACATTAGGTCGTCTTATTATAAATTCCTTTGCTATCGCTAGTCGTACTGTGCGTCTCTCTGACTCATTCTTGCTGTCCATATTTTGCATAATTTTAAGTCATATTTCTCCAAACGGCTTTCGAAGCAATCAAGATAGGGCTAGGACAACAGTCGAACCACCCGACATGTATCTAGCAGCAGGTTTTGAGAATTTACCGGGGCAAATGTCCTCCAATCGAACAAATGACATCAACGAAAGCAACTCACAAAGACTTTAACGGAGGGCATCTTGAAATCGTGGACTCTCTTGCTTAAAACTAGAAAAAGAAAAGCAGTCCAAACGATTAGGATTAATACCACGAAAAATTCCAAACTAATACATTTGTAATAAATTTATTTTAAATTATATTTTTGTTCACGAAAAACTTCAAACTAATAAATCTATGACAAATTTATCACAAATGTACTAGCTTGAGATTTTTTGCAGTCAAAAAAATTAATTTGAGATAAATTAGTTTGAGTTAATAAGATTTATTGTAACAGTTTGGGGTTTTTATCGTTTTGTTAACCCAAAGGATTACATTAAAATGAGGTGATGAGGCGCCACAATAAGTACTAATGTGACATGCATTCTTTATGCACGTCCATTAATAGATTGGCACATGTTCGTTGATGTGGAATCGAATAAACAAAAGATTTAATAACGCAAAAACTCTAAATTGATACATCTCGTAACAAATTGCTTTAAACTAATTCGTTTATTATAAAAAAAAAAAACCTCAAACTAATACATTTGTGATAAATTTATCATTTATTAGTTTTCATTAAATTTTACCATCAAATTGTCGAGTTAGATGACATGTGACAGGTTAACGAATGTAACAATTTGGGTTTTACACCCATTCATTGCAGGTGCGCTAGTTTGTAGTTTTTGTGACATTAATCCAATTTAACATAAACTAACGGAAGGTAAATTTTGGGTTTTTGAATAATTTGTCACAGGTATACAAGTTTAAGATTATTGACAGCTAACAAATTAGTTTTAGCTAAATTTGTTATAGGTGCACAAATTTGAGGTTTTTATGGTATCAATCCTAAGCAAAATTAAAAATGGTTAATACCACAAAAAAACTCAAGCTAATACATCAATAACAAATTTATCCCAAACTAATTTTTTAACCAAAAAAAATTCCAAATTGTTACACTTTTGATAATTTTAAAGCAAACAAATTTTTTAACCACCAAAATTCCAAACCGATACATTTGTGACAAATGTATCATTCGTTAAATTAGATTAATACCATAAAAAACCACAAAACTAATATAACTATGAACTGATATATCAATCAACTGTCACGTATCATCCAACTTAATAATTTAATAATAAAATTTAACGGAAACTATCGTAAATTTGTCATGAGTGTATTAATTTGAGGTAAATTTCTCAAAGATGTACCGGTTTGGATAAATTTATACAAATATATCATATTAGAATTTTTGTGATATGTACCCAATTAAAAATATGCTCTGTTTTGCTACAGAATTCTCTTCACTTCATTGAAGTTCCGTTTTCGCCAGTGGAGTCACTGACGCAGCGTCCAAGTCGACCACCTTTCCTCGTGGTCACTGAAGCCACTGTCGCCAGATTTGGAGATCTAACGCCATGGCTCCAAATCTGGAAGTTCGCAAGCCAGATCTAGAGGCAGCCTTGGCGACTGCAGAAGCACAAAATCGACTGGATATGGTGGCAATGCCGCTGATCCAGATTTGAAATTGTGCCTCCAAATCTGGCGACGACGGCTCTTCCATGTCTGGCAAACAGCCATGGACGAGAACATAAAAGATAGCCGAAGAAGACGAACAAAAGACGAAGCAGTCGAAGATGAACGGACACAGAGGACGGCGAAGCCGGCTATGGATGAGGTGCCATCGTCGATCCATGCATGAACAGCGTCGCCGGCCAACATGGAGCTCAGAAAACTGTGGACAAGGGCACTCTGAGGATGAAGCACCGACGTCGACGAACCGCCGTTCATGGCTGACCACCGCCGTCCAAATTTTTGCGGTCCACCACCACCTTCTATATCTGGCTTAAACAAATTTCACGTCAGTTGCTTTCATTTCCATGTCAACTTCTTGTTTATTTACTCTTTAGACGTGTCCCAAAAGTTAAGTGAATGTTAATACTGATTTCCACGTCAACTTCTTATTTATTTACTCCTAAACGTGTGTCAAAAGTTAAGTGAATGTTAATAGGTAAAAGCATGTCACATAAGCTGCTAACGTGACGTTTTGAAACCACCGAATATTCTTTTTATTTTATTTACAGATTTTTTTTGGCAGAATTTGCCTATCACAATTCACAATATGATTTTTATTTAACTGAAATTATGTAGAACCTCTAAAAAGGAACATATGTCAACAACATAAAATCACCAGTAACTTTTTCGCCATTTTTCGAAACTTAGAATATACTATTTCATTCTCTAACTCCTGAGAAAGTCCGCAGTACAAGTAATGCAGCAGTTTCTTTGTCCTCCTACACCTCCTTTCCCCCCTTCTGAGGCATTAATCTTTGCTAAAACAAGGTCAAAAGTTTCAATTCCTGAACTTCCATTTCACTGGCTTCTCAGTCCCATAATCTTATGCTCTAGATCCCCTGCCAAATGCACTAGCAATGGCTGAAAGCTCAAGCAAGGAAAAACAGGGAGTCTTATGAATCAGTCTCAGCAGTACAGCACTACACAATTTCCTCTTCAACTAATTTACAAAGGAAGCAATTCGAGCAATGAGCGAAGCATCAATCAAACTCTCTGTATAGGAGCTTCACAATACAACAACCAATACAAACAATAAGAAACTCCGACAATGCTGGGAGAAAACACGCAAAAACGAAGCTCAATCAACAGATTGCTATGACTTATTTTAAAATAAATGTTAGGAGGAAATGTCTGGTTCTGATGTTCTCTATCTATACATAAGGACCATCCGAGAGGGGCGAGCATGAGCACTTCAGTGATTTTTCCTTGTTTCCCTAACATTATATCTGTTCGTTTCCTTTGAGAATGTTGTACTTGCAGAGAGGACAGGTTGCATTCATCTTGAGCCATTTCACGATACATGTCGAATGGAAATGGTGGTTGCAGGGGAGAGCATGGAGCTCTGCTCCGTCCTCATACGAGGTGAGACATATACAGCACTCCTGAGGAAAATCGAAGGAGAAAATTCATCTTAAATGCACGATATGTGCCGAAATGCTAATAATACAATACAAGTTCCATACTCTCAGGAGATGTTATATTAGAAATTCCTAGCTCCGGTATTCACAAACATAACTTAAATCAAACCTCTCGAGTGTTTTTTCTCACATACTGCTAATTAGACCCTGAACCTTACTAGGAATGATGGATGAAAGGGCAATATCTGCCATCACCCAATCCAAATGTAACCAAAGTCTAAATAGAGCAGAGAAAACTATAAGTGCACGTGGACGGCATAGCAGGAGACCCACAACATCCAATTTTCAAGATCAGGCACATTTCAAGTTGGTAGAGTGCACGATGGCACCTTCAAAGACAATTGGAGGAGATTATCACATGATTACAGAGAAAAACAGAGTTTACTGCCTGCTTTTTATCAGGATCTTGTGATTCAGATTTTGATGCAGCAAATAGGGGAAAACAAACCAGCTGATTAAGCAGCATGGGCTGCAATGGGGAGTGGCATGTTCTTAATTGGTCTGCCACAGAAGCAAGACCTTATCTAGCTTGAATGCAATATCCACAAGATCGGGGTCACTACTTATATTGATTAAACAAATTGTTTGAAGCATTCTAAAGGAGCCATATACTCTTTAAGTTGATCAACGTCATGTGAACCAGGGCAAGATCTGGCTAGACAAACTGAAAACTGAGGCTGAATCTTTTATACTTTCGCCATTGTCCCTAGGGATCTATCTGAAGTGTAGAATAGTTGGGTTCTGATGCTTTGATCATGAATGAGGTTTCAATATCATTCTCAAACTGCTGATGACCCAAAAATAAATACATGCAGATTGTCTACCATTTTATTTGAGGCAGTGTAGAATAGTTGGGTTTTGATGCTTCGATCATGAATAAGGTTTTGCTATCATTCTTGAAGTGCTGATGAGCCAAAAGTAAATAAATATAGATTGTCAGTCTTTCTTTTTCCAATGTCTTTCTTTACTCACAGATTTGGATCATTGGATAACGTTGCCACCAGTAGTCAGAACATGTATCCGATGCATAGCCCATATTATCAAGCAAAATAATCTGTTGGAAAACCAAAGTTGTCATCATAGCACAATAACTCACCGCATCCTCAGGCAGAAGCAATCTTTCATTTGCAAGATATCCGCTAGTTGTTTCAACAGGAACCATCTTTCCAGCTCCAACAACAGTTTTTTCACCATTGCTCAATATATGAAACTTGTATTTAGGAAGGATGCTGAGATCGGCCTCTGATGCACCCTCCTGTTTAGTCATGAAAACAGAAAAGACAATTAAAAACGGCCCCCGAAGAAAAAGTTGTGGCCAAAAAACAGGGTCCTTTATTATACGATAGGCTCATACCTGTCCAGCAACAGCATAAAGAATTGCAATAATGCATGGCAGACAGCAACAAAGAGCAATCCCAATCAGACATGCCAAAACAACACAAAAGATGGCAAAGAATACGTCAAATGCCAGAAATACCACAGCCAACCTGCACAAACTCAGAATTAGAAAGTTCAGCAGTAGTAATTCTTGTTTTTCTTGTATTCAATATTATTATATAGTCATTCTTCTCAGTGCCAAACAAGTCACTGCATGAATGATGAATGAGAGAGAGACAGAGAGACAGAGAGAAGAAGACCAACAATCGATGATATGGAACAATCAACCCCCCCCGGCGCCCCTTTTCTTTTTCCCCCTTTCTTACCTCTTCTCTCGCACCAACACAAAGAAATACCAAATAAGGTTTTGGCTCATCTGGAAGATCAAGATATTAGGTCGTCACTGAAAACGCAAGGCAGTAGTCCAAGATTAATGTCCCCCCCAAAAAAAAAAAAAAAAAAAAATTCCCCATGTCCATAATACAACAGAGATGGAGTTGGCTACATGGGTTGCAGGATCCAAATACTAAATGCCTCAAACAAGCAAAAACTGAAGTTCTCTTAACACAAGAAAGAAATCAAGAAGGGTCGACATCATACCAGTAGAGACGAGGCGCTTCAGCTAAAAGAATATCTCCACCAGAAACTACCCAGTAAAAGCCAACTATCCACCACAGAAATGAGGCCATGGTATTCACTGATTCACAGCGTTTAGTGGCACTGCAGAAGTCATCATCAATAAACAATTAACAGCCAATAATAAGTGAAAGTTTACAACTCCAGCTAAGCAACTAAACACAGAGTCAGTTTGAGAGCAAAGGTTGAGCATCAATGCCAAGATCACAAAATGCCCCTGCATAGACTTTGCAACGCCAAAAGCATGGCCCGACCATTTGCTAACTTCAGTCATTAAAAAGACGGATCTTCCTAGAATATGCCCCATTAAATTGAATTGCATATGTCCAGAAAATAAAAGTACATTAATTAGAGTAATCATTGTGAACTGCAAATTATACCTAGAACTCCAGAATAACTTTATATTAGCTTCTCAACAAGGAGCATTAAGGATTCTCTCTTAAAAATGAGCTTTCTATTTAGAAATTTGGCATTCATTAGAACTCCCATCAAATTAAGCACTCCATGGAAAACACTTAACTAAGCTCTCCACTCCATACTGCAACTAAAGAATGTGAACAAGATGGTGGTATCTGTCATTTCCCCCGACATTATCCTCTGCCTCGCTTTTTATTATGCATCACTACTCTTCATGTGAGTGCCCAAGAAAATTCTTCACAACCCATACAAACAAAGACCACGTCACATGCAACCTTTAGCAGAGTGTCAACAAGAAATGAACAAAATGTCAAAATATTAAAGATGGGTCATGGAGGGATCACTCATAAGGAACATGAAATGATAAATGACAGGAAGAGTTCACACTCTCATCTGGTCATCATGTAATAGGATGAAAGAAAAAGTGCAATGCGGGTCCATTTCTGTCATATTCAAAGTCACCACTTCAAGAAGCTAACATTTATGTCATGTTTTAGAAGTCTGCATTTTATGCTCTGGTAATTCTCCATTTCATCTAACATTCTCGTTTCTAGAAAGAAAAATATGAACTTGGGACATCCTAATTTCCTACCGTTTCCCCCGTTTGTCAAGTGGTCAAGGGAGGAGATTTCCTCCTGGCCGACACCCCCTTCTCTACTTTCCACATTAAAGAAGAACAAATAGCATGTGGATGAAATTGATGATTCTAATCACCCAATTAAGAGATTTCTAGTCATAAAAAAACATGCTCCTGATAAGTCATAGTCCGAATGGATAACTTTCCTTAGAAATCCAAGTCCCAAATGGTTCTTTTCTACATTATTACAGTACTCCTTTGTTCTACTTCGCCTTGCAACCATTGAGTATCATCTTGCCATTTCTCTCCATTTCCTCTAACTTCGAAGAAGGAAATTTCCGCAAACTGCCACTGTTTCACATGCAAAATCCGCGAGTGCCAAATATCAAGAATCATGTCCAACTAAATCCAATTCCACTACTCAAACTAGAAGTCAACCATTGCAATCAAACTCAAAACGAAACAATCCAGAGAAACAAACTAAACTCACTTCGACTGAGCCGTGCTGCCCAAAGCCGTGTCCACGCCGGCTTCCTCGTCCTCGCTGTCGTTCACGTAGTTGTAGTTCTGCTGCTGCTCCTCGTCCCGGACCCTCCGCGCGCTGCGCCGCCGGTACTCAATCCACACGAGGACCACGTGGACCAGGCACTGCGCGGCGTACCCGCAGATCCAGAGCCGGATCGGGGTGTTGGGGTGCTCGTCCGCGGTGACGACGAGCATGACCACGGACACCGCCACGAACGCCGTGTTCCACATGATGTCCAGCGCGACCACGGGCCGCGAGTACCCCCAGTCGGCGCGCCGCTGCTCGAGCTCCCGCGCCGCCGTCTCCCGGACCAGCATGGAGGGCCCGCGCCGCCCCGCGGCCCGGCCGAGGAGGACCGCGAGGGAGGGCGGGCGGGGCCCGGACTCGGAGCCGCCGCCGTCGTCGGCGCCGCTGCCCTGGCGGGAGGCGAGGAGCGGGGCCTGCTGGTCGGAGCCCGCCGCAGCCGCCGCGGAGGAGGAATTGGCGGCGGAAGAGGAGGAAGCGGACATGGTGGCGGCCGGGTACTATCTGGGTTGGGGACAAGGGGCTTGCATAACTGGAAAGTTCGTTCCTTTTCAACTGGGTCTTACGCACAGTAGAGAGAGAAAGAGAGGGATTGAAGAGGAATGGAGAGATGGGTCTTTCTGCTGGTTCTGCTGGGACCGCTGGGTCTTCTCCCTTGCTTTGGTCGACGTTGTTGTTGTTGCTGCTGGGGTTGAACGGTAGATGCGAGGAAGCGAATCGTGTCGTGGAGCGACCTCCAACTCTCTCTCTCTCTCTCTACTTCTCTTCTTGCAGCAGAACGACAGGCTTCGCGGGTGGTATTTTGGCCAGTGGGGGCGGGATGTGGGGTACAAAAAGGACCGACCGAATGGAATTGTCCAGATCAACTGATTTGGTTCGATTTCCGGCGGTACTGATCCGATTCCCGTTTCTTAAAATTGGGATCAACGTTGGACGCTCCCGTCGAACCGGCTAAGTATACAAACACTACCTCGATCGATTTGATTTCAAATTATTTGAAAAAGTAATAAAAACGAAGTAATGAGAAAAAATAAGTGATCTCGGTTTCGGTTTTGATTTTTGGGAACTGATCCTCCATTCTCGATTCCATCGTTAAAGTAGACCGGACCCGAAATTGATGACTCCTAGTGGGGTTTGGCAAAGAGAATGCGCACGTGCTTGCGCGCGCCTCACTTCCCTCTCCGCTCGTGGGGTCTGTGCGTTTTTCACCCTTTTTCAACGAGACGACGTGGCGAGTTAGCTGAAATTTTCCGGTCGTTTTAATCGGGAGAGCGTACCTTATTTTCTCCTCCGCCTTTTCCTTGAGAAGACCCTGTTTTATCTGCTATTCTAACATTCTTTTTGGTGGGGTTGGGCACGTCCGCGGATCTCGTCGAGTCATTTCAGTCATTAATCATTCGATCGCTACCACCACGAGTCGCTCGCGTCGGATCAATGATATGTCCCTTTTGTCCTCTCAAGTTATGCTAAATCGTATTCGGTTCCCCTTTTGGCAATTGTTTCATCTCACTTTACCTACTCAAATTGTCGAAATCTGTTGCTTTGGTGGAGGGCAACTTCTACTGTTACCATATTGTACCGTGCAACATGACAAAGCACAGTAGACTATCAAAACATCGAGAATTGTCGTTTGAGGAGGCCTGGAGTTGAAACTCCCACCATTCATTCGTGCTTGGTTATGGGCTAAACGCGTCACTCATGTTTAAAAAAGAAAAGATCCATTTAGGAGGCGGCTGGGCAAGAGCTTTCCTGTCAAATTGCTACATCTTGGATCAGGAATTCGTCACGGCCTCCACTTTCGGTTTTCAAAAGAACTGTGATCTAACTCATACCGACATGCCTGTGTAATCAAACAGACCAAAGCCGATTGACCATAAACTAAACAGAGCACCACTCATTTCCCCTCTCCCAAAAGATGTTCCCAAAGCACCTGATATGATTAAAGAGGCAAACTCAAGTCTAGAGTTTTTATAGTAGAGATCAATTTCCACGCAAGCTGCTCATCTCCAGCCAACCAACTGCAGCATAAAAACACGGATCCGCATCCATCGAGGGGGTGATCCCCGACTCTATAAGGACACTGGTCTGTCGAGCAAACGGCGACATGAAGCAACTCCACCTTAATGTAATCCCCGAAATCTTGGATTTCCTCTTGACGAAATTCTTTTGAGAGTTTGCAGAGTAAAGCCCGAAGTAAAGAACGTTGCCTTGAAGAGCACTGTAAACCGTCTGTGAAATTATGATCTGGCTCTTCATTTTTCTTGCTCGAATGTGCAGGGAAACAGTAAGCAAACTTTACTTCATGCCTTTCTTTCCTTAGAAAGTGCGGAAGCTCATCTTGGTGGATAACTTTAGCCGCTTTGTTGCCTTCGATCACAACAATTCCTTCAGCTACCCTTTCATCCCTTACTTGCAAATATGGCCTCACTTCAGTGTCTCCTGAATGTGAAAATCCAAATTCCCCAATCCTTCTGGAGAACTTGAAGTTCGGGCTGAATGAACTCCGCACAAATGCATCCGATGCACATGCTTTGACAAAGTGAGTCGATGGAACATTCACATTCTCGTTATTTGCAGGGTCATAACATGGAATTCCTAATTCAGACTCGATTTTCCCCTTCAGAGAAGCCATTTTAGGCTTCTCCCCATGCACGAGTATTACATGCTTCGGTGAAAGAAATTTAACAAGATCCATTATCCCTTTTGCATCTGTGTGGGGACTGAAGGATAATTGATGAATCTGGACACAAAGCACATAAAGTTAGCATATATTACAACATGGACGAATTGCATCACCTTGCAGGTTCTTCTACATAATAATTGTACTGTTCTTCTAAAGCAAGCTTGTTTGGTAAGTGCACATTCATATATGAAGAAGGAGGAGTGTATGATTTGACATAATTGCTGACATCAAATCAGTGATGCCATCAAATTATAGACCACAGCCTGATGATAAATATTTTCGCACAGTGACTCCAAAGTTGGTATCATGGATGAATGACTGACAAAAGCTAAAGGTAGAGCTGCCAAGGTGAGTCAACTATGCAAAGCAAACTTGGACACCAAGAGGGGAAATTGACACTTCAAGTTCTCATCCATTTTTCAGTAGCTGACTTTGCCTAGGTACATTGTTCAACAGTCTTGGTTTATTTAGACTGCAAAAGCATTCTTTAGATACAAATTGAAAGTACTTACTAGGTAAATTTACAAATGAAAGGTGGGGTAAAATGGAGAGAGCTGAAACAAAGAAAAAGGAAGACATACCTTTTCATTCAGTTATAGAAAGATTTTAGAACTAACTTGAATAAGAATGACAGGTTTAACTAAAATATAAAGAAGAATGCTTTGGTTGATGGTACAATGACAACAAATATGATACAAGCATGATATACAAGAGATGATACAAACCTGACATTGAACATCAATCTGCGTGTCCTTATCCAAGTCAATTTTAGTGGGTTTCCCAGACATCAATTTATGTCCTATGGTTCCAGCCACGCAATACCTGGAAGATAAGCAGCGAAGGAGGAGACTAAGACATGATTGCTGTGTGATGATAGATACTATGCATGTGGTTTTGCTTTCCCGCTTATATAGCCCCAAGCCCCAGATATAGGAAGGGCAGTAAGTACCAACTTATGAAAGTTGTTTATGAGTCTCAATATGCAAGTAGTCATACAAAAGGTCATGATGGCTTGAATTCATAGTTTGTACTACCATCTATTAGGAGGTTCCACAAGTTTGAACTCATTAAATTACCATTTGGGACCTTCCCAAAAATAACAATTTGAAGTTGCCACTAAAACTTGTGGAACCCACTATACATTGTAGATCCAATGAAATATGATAGAGTTTGATTTCTACATGTTTCGCTCTTCATCCCTAGAACCACCCACAAAGACATTATTGAACTATCATATGGATGAAGAAAAGGGAGTCACCCAGGCAGCGTAACAAGATTGATTTCAGAAGGTGCCCAGTTCTTGAAAACTTCTAGGGAAAATCCACCACTGATCATCCCAGGTGTTGCGAAAAGCACACAGGGTCCAGGAGAATTAATCATGGAACGGTCAAAATTGCGAACTGCAACATCAGAAACTAAATTATGAGATATTGAAACTTCAAGCTATCTAAATTAGTTAACCATACAAACTATTTTATCAATATGCCAGATGTACCAAGAGGAAGCTCCAACTAACTCTTTCATGTGAGTGTTATTCTGCACATTTTTGTGGAACATAATCAATACTACTCTGCTGAAATTTTCAGCAAGGGAACCCCAAAAAAAAAAAAAAAACAGCCATGCTAACAATACAAAAGTGATGCTGAGTTTCATCCAATTAATCAATTACGAGCCTATACAATAAACTTCATGGCAGGAAAATGAAACTAAAAGCTAATCTCACTATTGCATTAATCATATCATTAACTTCAACAGCATATTATGTCAGGATTAATAATCCATCAAAAGGTAGCTAAATCACTAAAAAGTTTATGTTTTTGGCAACTTTTGTCTTTTGACATTTTTCAAGCAAATGGCAAACATAAGATGACCAGGGACTGTCTCTCAGCTGATCATCAACAGAAAAATCAAGCTAGACAGTTCGATAACCATGCTCTCTGCCTGAACTAATCACCATATAATGAATGCTTAAACTTGCTCATAGCCTGGCACCCATCATGACTGAGGACAGACAATAATACTAACGACTAGTGGTCCTTATAAATCTGATGCCAAGAGAAAGGTAAATGCCCACGTAAACCCTGCAATATTTTCTTTCAATTTCTTGCATCTTGATATGAAAACCACTTCAATTGATGAGTGGCCAATTGGTGGAAATTTAGAGTATTATGCTGTCATTTCTTCATTCGTTGTCACTGCAACTGATATTGCAAATTGTCTCATATAGCAACATGATTTTCTGAATGAACAAGTTCAGCTGCAATTTCATTGCCAAGGGTTGTCCTAATAGGAAAGCTGCAAAACTATCATGAAAGGCTTCTTTACTGTGCCTACAAGCTACAGTAATGTATCTAAATTGTTTTTCTTATTAGGTGAGAAAACTAAAGCATGCTAATTAGTACAAGATTCTCATAAAGACTTTAAAAAGCAATGCATGCCAATAGGTAATGACATAAAAAGAAATGTGAAGTTAAAATGTTAAGTAGGTGTTATCCCGACTACAACCCTGAAGTATTCTAGTTTTGCTTGACCATTGCCGGAAATGAAAGTACCATTTTTGAAGTCAAACGGATTGCGTGTTACATATGTCTCTTTGACCTTTTGGCTAGTCCAATTGATAAGCATTTTATAGTACATGTTTGCTTGAATTGTCAGACCTGCAAGAAAGGTATCTAAATCATCAACAGAACACGACCAATCTTACAACTCCAGCATCAAGGAAGAAGATAGAGCATCACCACAATGGAAGAAAACACGACAACTTTCATCAGGATTTACAAATATGAAAAATATCTGAATGCAATCATAGCAGAAATATTATAGTTCAAAAGAAGAGTAAATTGACATAAAAATCTAAATGCATTTCACAGCATAGCATAGTCACTATTACACGACTTTCTGCTCAGGTATGCAGCATAAATAGTAAACAATTACCAATTCATTGAACACTATACTTGTCCACAATGTCCAACAGTAATGTAAAGATTGAAGCTGAGAATACAATATTCAGCTCATATGATCAGAACTATTAGGCAAACAGAACAGGAATTATGCTTTTATTTTAACTCCTGAGTTTTGAAAAGCAATCTTAGTCTAGACTCTACAAAAGAAGCACCTTTGACAAAGAGGCTATTGGGAACACCCCAATCTCGGGAAGATTGTAGAACACCTGATTCTCCCAAAAGCGTATATCTCAGCTGTTGACACAAAAGGTAGAACATGCACGCAATGACATTATTGGAGACACATCACACAATGACATTACTGGAGACACAAACCTAATTCAATCAACCATATAATAAGGAGGAAACCACTATTCAAACTCTTAAATGTGCTCTAATACCTAGTTAAATAAACCTATTTTCTTAAAAATTTAACAAATAAGGAGATGGAAACACAATGTTTATCTAGCATGTTTCTTTATGAAGATAATTAAAAAGATACTGTAGAGTAGAAACTCCTACTACATGTAAAGCTTCCTGGAAAAAACTACATTCAAAGAAAGGTAACATTGATGCGGCTGATGCCACCAACATGCAGAAAGAATGGCTCACAAGAAAGAATCTGTTGGAATGCTATTCTTGCCTGTTCAATAGCCATATGATGCTTACACTGTACAACTTGTTCTATTAAACTTCCGATCCTACAAGCAGCTCAGTCACTCTACTCAAACTAAGTACAAGATGCAGAATAATTCCCTGTCTGAGTCACATTTGAAAGAAGAATCCGATCTGCCATTACTTAAAACCATAGATTCTCTATACTAGTTTCCCAGTTTTGTTGGTTGTGCATCAACATGCCACCTTTAATGTCAAGTGGGGTGATGCTACCATATCAATCTTAAGCATTGTAGGTTATGCATGCCTCGGATAGCCATCTTTACTAAAAGCTCTAAAAGCAGATTTCTTGGACCACTCTAAAGTTCCCAAATGAATTAACCTTAGCTCTCATCTTTGATCTAATGCAAGGCATTACTAGCTCCTCATAAGCATCAACTTATTATAGATGGAAAAGTAAGCATACAGTCAGATACATACACAAACCAGTGAAAACTTTGGCCAATATATTGTTACCACTGAAGTTGGTTACAATGACAGAGTGCTCTGTGGATATTTGATAAAGTTACAACTCATGTAAAGTGCAGGCATTGCTAACTTTCAGATGCTTTTCCTATGTATGTTCAGCCTGCATACTAACCACATTGCTGACCCAACAAGATAACAGAAACAAAACTAAGTCAAGTTTTACCACTGAATGATGCTAAATGTCAAAGTACACAATGCATTAATTTTAGGGGAAAGAAGAGCACAACAAAACCTGCTGAAAAGTATATAGGAACATTCAGATTCATACACTCCCAGTAGTCATCCAGCAACATACAGAGTTCCTTCATGTTAGAGCAACAATGTCAGAGAAAAGAAACTGCACAGCTACAATGAGTCATGGAAAGCAAGCATTTCCTAGAATGCGAATAGAACCTCTAACAGTTTACAAACTTTACATTTAATGGAAAGGCACCTTGCTTCTGACTCTGAACGGTGGTTGACAAAGCTATAAGACCTACACTAACACCTACACTAACTTTGGAACTTTGGTAAACTCGCTAAGTCAGGTTATAAAGTCTAAGAGATCAGGTCAGGCGGGTGTTGAAGATAAGCAAGGAATGCATTGTCAAATTGACAGCACTTTTGCAAAAAGAGTATCAAATCCACAAACAAGGAATTTGAGAGGGAAAATTACAGCCCAGCAGACCAAGCATTTAAATAGTACAGCCCTAACGATGATATAGCATGCAAACACATTGCTGTGCTTACATGAACAAGCAAAGCATATTTAACCATGAAAGAACGAGAGGAAGAAGGTGGAATCCGTTGATAGCAGCCGATGCTTATAGCCATGAATGTGGCTTTTGCATGGGTTTTATGGTGGCTTTATCAAAAGAAATTTGCATACTATAACTCTTGGATATTGATATAAGTATCATGGTTTCACCAGCTAAAGAGCTATACCAAGAACAAGGGTGGGCTGTATCTCACATCAAATTTAAGGGATAATTGTACATTTCTTATGGTTAGTTTCATCCAAAGACAAAAAGCTTTTGGGGGCCCAACAGTATGGGCAGATAATCGACATAAAACTTATCCAAGTTTCAGGTCATTTAGTTTTCATCAAGTTTTGGGCATGCAATTGAATAAGCCACTTAATTTGAGTCTGCTAGGAACAAGAAAATTTCCAATGCATGGATATTCAAGTACATAAAGGCATGTAATGAAGAAATTTGAAGCTTGAAAATAGATTTCTAATAAATCCAAATGCAGATATACATGTCTGTTTGTCTTTTGTGCATGGGCGCAAAAAATGTGTGTGTGTGTGTGTGTGAGTGAGAGAGAGAGAGAGAGAGAGCATAAAAAGATAATATTAACTTCAACCAAGATAGTCCTCGAGATTATCATGACTAGGATTGAGGTACCTGAGCTCTTCCAAGGGCAAATGTTGGAATGAGCACCTTTCCTCCTCCAGCAACACATTTATGGACCTGTAGGAAACTGATTTAAAATCTGAAGGCAGAGAAAATTTTGAGCAATCCAAAGCTATGAGTTAACAAGCTAATAAAGAAATTTGAGCATATCCTTAATACTTCCCTTCACTTGTAGGAAACCATACTTTCAGACTCTATGCAGGTCTACTAGTGGAATTCATAAATAACCACATAGAAAAAGGAGAAAAAGACAATAACCAGAGATCAGAATGAAATGAGAACATTGGAACTTGAAACAAGGAAAGTGAGTATCAAACTGAATCAAGCAATTATCCGACAGCTTGATAGCTAGGAGATTCTGCCAGGTAACGATTCATTCCAAAGAGTTAATTCATAAGAAGTAGGCACACAATATAGGATAATTAGCAGCTCATAGAAATACTAGGTCAATTACTTAATCATTGAACACCAAATGACTTGCTAATAGGATCCTATCTAATGAAGCATGATTAATAAGTCCCTAGAATTAGATAGCAAGTTCCCTTTTCAAATCATCAGTTGCTCAAGACCCACTTTATCGTAAAGTCAAGAGTTAAACATTACTGATTATTAGACAACTATTTTTCCCAAAAGCTGTTGGTAAATGGGCAGCAAATAATCATTGTGAACTCATGATAATCTCCCTATTCTTTCTTATGAGAGATTTGGAATAAATGGTCTCAAATGTTTTCTGATTGTCAAACAATCAAAGAAGGCAAATTACAGGCCAAGGACAAGAACAAATCAAGTTTAGATATTTGCTTTCTGTTTCTAACAAATAAGATATCATATCACCAGTAGATACTCTTTTGGATCAAAAAGTCTAAAGCACAGTTGTAGAAAAAGTAACAGAAGTGGCAAAAGCATTGAAACTCCAAAACTGTGAAATTTACATACAGCCATGAGGAACTCCCTTTCACGAGTATATTTGGAATCCCGCACTGTCGTAGCATATGTTGACCTATGAAAGAAATGTATCAGATATGAACTTCAAATATGTCAAGAGGTATGAGCAACAAATAAGTTAAATCTGCAATTCCAGATGATCCACAAAAAATCAGTGCCTAAAGAAACAAAAGAACTTTGCATTAGGGAAATTCAGGATATGGGAATAATGGATGCTAAAAAAAGAGTCTTTGCAGAAGACTTGAGACATTCAGGAAAAAAATTAGGAAAAAGCAGCAGTTTCAAGTAACAATATGGGTTAACAGCCAAATTCACTACTACAGGTCAGAGCATACATTCCCCATGTGGTCAAACAGAAAAGGGAAAAATAAATAAAAAATCTCACTTCACTAGTTATTTTATCAGAAGCATGTGTACACATTAATCTCAAGAGTCCACTTCAACCAGTGGTCCTTCATTGTAATTAGGTCTGAGAAGCTTCTCAAGTGGTCTGATCTCAGATTACAGGTTTACAGGTGATATCAGAAAGAAAATGAAGTGAACTGAGTAACCATCATAAATTAACTTGCAGTAATAGATTCACTGCTCCCCAGACTTATCTCATAAAGATACCTACTATTCAATAGGTCTACAAGTTACACGGCAACTAAAGGAAATTAGCAGACCAACTCATCACAAAAAATGAATGGTAGATAATTGAATGTCAGGGACAAAAAGATTTCACTTTCGAGTGTATCTTTGGACTAATTTGAGGAGGACAAATTTAGGACTGCATCAGCAAATAGGAACTTTTTGCTGTTATGGTGAAGTCCAATAGGAAGTAAGAACCATGAAATTTTCTGTTCCATTTCATTGGCCTAGACAAAGATCTTTCTCTCTTTTCAATGTTACAGACACACGTTCAGGTGTCAAGCAGAGAAAATGTTTGTGTAGACTAGACATACAGCACAGGTTTGATTTCCCCTACCACAAGTGCAAATGATCCTAAGTTTAGGCCACCTATCCAAGCTTTAATTTGATTCATTTCCATGAGACAGGTCGTTTATTACATGGACCACGGTTAACCTACCAAAGGTGGACTTCATTGTCATGAAAAAGAGAAAGGTTTTCATGCTTGGTCATATACTCATGTCAAAATGAATTTCCGTACTCTGTGATTAAAAGGTCCAGATGTAGTCGGTCGATTTGAGCAGCTCCAAGATGTCTATCGGGTGTCATGTTATAGTCTCCTGTGTAAACCAAAGCAGAATCTCCCACCTTTGCATAGAACATGGCAGCTCCTATGACCTTACAATCATATTAAAAGAAGACAAAACAGAAACAAGAAAAAGATCCAGATCTTAGAATGTTAGGTTGAAAGTACATTGCTTAGTGAAATCCCAACCTAAAATTTGAACTTTTCACAACAGTCATACAGAATAAAGCAATTTATCATATCATATATGACAAACATATGATTTACTCATGATGGTGTACAGCTCGGGTTATTTGTTCAGAACAAACTCACGTTCACTTGCCATTTGCTAAAGTTAACTCTTTCCAAATTTTGTTAATTCATTTTCATTGTAGTCAAAGAAATCTCTGCATACACAACTTAATCTACATGACACTTCCCACAATTCACCTTGTTTGAGCTTTTACTGTTTCTATTCATATACTCTTACTAAGATGAGTACAAGTCAAGCAACTAAGCATGTGCCAAAGAAATGAAACTTAAAAACCTACATGCCCAGCATAGTACGCACGAATTTGGAGCTCACTGTCAACCTGCACAGTTTGCTTGAGGTCCACAGCTATCACTACAGGAACAAAGATTTAACAAAATTATTTAATAATTGACTATATGTGTTCATGAAAATGAAAAGGAAAAACATAGTTTCAAGCATTGATGTGTATGACCTGTTTTATCCAAACAACAAACACTATGCATAACCACAAGATTGTTCTCCATATCGATGCTATACTGAAAATGAGCCTATTTTCGAATCAATCTTGACTTCCTTTGGAAAGGTACCTCAGCTTCCAGCTAACATCATATAGAAGACATGATACCATGCTTAAGCCCTCAAATTCCATACTCAAGCAAAAATTTTGCACGAAGAGCAGATGACTTTTTGCAGTAGATTACTTAAGCTTCTATTTCCAAGTATGAAGAAGCACCATTTATTGAATGAATGAGATGAATTCATGGCATACCATTTAGATGACGCAATCCTCATATGACCTACAGGACTTCTTCCTTCTCATCAGTTATGTTCCTAACCACATCTGATGATGTAAAAATAAATAAACCACTAGAAATCCCAGCAAACTTATTATTTCAGTTATTTAACTCCTGCTGCCAAGGAATGTGCTGAAATGAAATATTTCTATCTAACCAACCATAGAAATGTAGTACATCATGATGTTAATCAACCAGACTGTGGCTAATTATCAGACATGCCACACACAAACGTGGCAGGAGGATATGCTCAGCCAACTTCATGACAATCGATGACAATCATCCCACAATCACGGCATTTGTCTTGATGTTACAGAGAGGCCAGTAGAGTAAGCAGGGCTCACAAAGCAAACAAAATGGACAACACAAGAAGCAAGTACCTTTCTTCATGCAGGCCGCGATATGCTCTGCAGTAAACTGTTCTTCTTCACCTCTCCTTTCCACCATCACTTTGCGATAATCTTCCAGCATCAAAGGAGCTAATGCCTTAGTAGGATACTGCAGCCAATTCTCAAATCAAGAACTTATCAAGTCCCCTAACAGAAGCCATGATCAAAGGGCATACAAAGAGCGCTAATTGAGGCATCACGATCGTGGATTTCCTTTCAGTTATGTAAAGGGGAAGGTGGGACTCAAGCTAAGACAATTTCAACCATCTAATCCATGACCGACCAGCTATTAAGGAAGACAAACTCAATTTAATTACTTGTACACCTTTCGACCCATACATTAGGACAACAACAAAAACGATGCGTGATTCGATCATGGGCCAAAAAAAAAAGAACGAAAAACGCAACTTGATCTTTTCACTAAACATGATCTCATAGCATAGCAAGAACCAGCCGCCACAAAAGACAACGCCGCATTTCATCGAACACATAGGACCTACCGTCATGTAGATGGGTCCGCGATAACCGCAGACTTCGGTGAAGTAAGGAAGAGCCCCGACGTGATCCAGATGACTGCAAGAGCACGCGCGCACCCACATTTCAATCGCACGTAATCGAAAGCGTCGAGCTGAGCTATCGCTAATCACTTACAAGTGAGTGATGACGATACAATCGAGAGCGCCGGTGAAGTCGCCGTCCGGAGCGAGGCGCGAGAAGTCGGGTAGCGGCGGCGGTCGAGGTACCCCATGTGCATGCCGCAGTCGAACATGATCCTCTTGCCGCCGATCGTCACGACCGCGCAGCTCTTCCCGACCTCCTGACCCGCGCCTGAAGGAACCCCGTCGCGAGAAAACGGCGTGAGTCTTGCAGTTCCAGAGAGAGAGAGAGAGAGAGAGAGAGAGAGAGAGAGAGAGAAGGAAGGAAGGAAGGAAGGCGATACCGAGGACGAGACAGTCGATCGCCATGGGAGGGAGGAGGGCGCGCTTCTGCGGAAGCGAGCGGCGGAGCTCCGGTGGGGCGGTATTATGGCGCGCCTTCGAAGGGGTTTTTGCTTGAAAAAGTTCTTTCTTCTTTCGACAATGGTCCCCCAAGCTTTCGAAATATATGTTCATGACGCCAAATTTGACTTCCGATTGCAAATTTGCCAAATTTGTATTGTTTTAAATAATTAACCAGAAATAAAAAATATTTTTTTTTCATTGTCGATAATAATTTATATTTAAATTTTTTTCATTAATGATGAAAAAATTCCATTAATATTTTTATGTCATTTTTAGAAAAATTATTTTATAAATTATTTATTTTTCGGTGAAATATATAAGTTTTATGATGTCATTTTGGACACTGGAAGCACTAGAAGCCCATTTGGTAGAAGTCCAGTATCACCATGAGGTCTGAATGTCATAGTTAGCACTTGGTGGTAAAATAGAGTTAGAAAGGTATGACATTGACATTAAAAAAGTACTTGTATTCAGCTTTGTGGATGATCGTTGCACCTTTATATACTTGCATCAGGGTCACTAATCTTTAATCACTACCCTACGAAGTGGCAAAACATACAAGTTGTTAGACCTGTCAAAATGGTCACACACCCATTTCTTAACTTATATATAATAAGCTGAATTGTTGCATGGATTTATTATTCTATAAATAGGTTACAAATGGATTTAAACATACTAGACTCTCTCTTTATTTTCTCTCACTTTCACTCGATCTCACACTCGCTCATTGCACACTCTCATTTTAATTTGACTATAAGTTTTCCTAGATTATGGGTCGAGTCGAGTCAATATGTGTGAAGTATGGGTTTGGGTTGATATATATCTTTAAGTTTGCTTTATTTAGAAATGAGTCAAAATGGATTAGTAGATCTCTTTGGGCTGGCCCATTTTCAATCAAACCCATCCATCTGACGGGTTTACAAACTACCATGTTAAAACTTCATTTCTATCCCCCAACTTCTTCTTTTTTTCAAAAGAAAGTCACAAAATTTCACTATAGTTCCAAATCCATCCCGCATCCAAAATTTATCACCATTTTTTTCAAAATTATCAACATCAAGGCTAGTTAAGGTTAATTACTTGAATGCGTCTTCCCTAACACCCTCACATTCCGATGTTCATAATTTCAAAGTACCTAGCAGTGATTTTTAAATGCTGGGTAGATTTAGGATTATAGTGAAAGAAAGTTGGTGATTTTTTTTTAAAGATAAAAAAAATTTAAGGCATAATTGGAATTAAACCTGAGGTTGATGATTTTTTTAGGGAATAGACCCCATCTCAATGTCGTCATTGCAAAGGTTAATACATTGAGTCTTTAAAATATTTATATATTAGACCAAATCTCCGTATAACAACTTCAATTATTAATATAGTTTATGATTATTTCATGTCCCAAGTTTAAATATTTTCCAAGCACCGATTTGCTCCCCTATTATGTATTTCCACATTTTTGTCTTACGAAAAAATTTAGTCAACGCTTGAAGAAGAGCATTAAAATACTTGATACTAAGGCTTTGTTTGTTTAAAAAAATCATTAAAAATGATCACCGGTATCGCTTGAAATAATTAATTAATAGAAAATATTTTCATTATCGACAATAATTAATGTTTAAACATATTTGTGAATGATTAAAATATTTTTTGTTCAACAATTTTTGTAAGTGATACACAATCTATCATTTTTAAGAAAATATTTCTTAAATTATTCATTTTCCGCAGAAACAACGGAGTTTAAATCTTGCATTTATCTAATAGCTAAGATTTTTGGAAAAATTAGAAGAGGTCCACAAAAATTATGAGCGAACGCAATGGCGACGTTCATATGACCTTAAAATAGGGCGACGACCAAGGGAGTTTTGCTCAAAGTGTAATTAGCCCTAGCGAAGACAAGCAATCAATTCCGTTATTTAAGAAAAACCGCAAAAATGCTTATTTCAAGTAGGTCAACGAGCAATTTCAGCACTAAAGAGTTTGATAGCTGACGATGCACTCACCTTGATTACAATAAATATCTATGTGTTCACCTTCCATGAAAGTGTCCTCTCATCTCTCGTGCCTATGTGACTGCACACTTCCCACCCTTCCTACCTAAGAAAGCCCATTAATTACCGGACATATATTTTTCTTCCCCATCTAGGAGGAATACCCTCGAGTTTTATCTCTCAGAGTTTAGACAAAATAGTTCAAAACTTCTTGTATGTTGTGTAAAACTTAACACTAATTCTATATCACGTATACTCAAACGCATCTTTTGGACACCCCTTAATGCGATTTGTTAATTGATTAATTAATCTAAAGCATAGTAAAGTAATATCCTTTGTTTCTTTGTTCACATGCGCTCATTATTGCGGAATGAATGGTAGAAACCATACCTTCATCTGGGGAGATTGCTAAGATTTAAGTTGGAACTCATCAATATATCCAAACCAAATTATGAGGTCATGTTATTTACGAGATTCATTCTTTTAGATATTCACCAAACATTGATATACATCGAGAGTGGTCATTTGTTGGCAAATACAAGGTAGAAGTCCAATACCTTTGTCTAAGAGATTGTTAAAAGAGAGCTGAAATTCGAGCATATCAGCATATTTAATTAGACTCATTGTAGATAAGTTATGGACCAATTATAATTTTTCCAATGTAAAACTTTATAACACAATTCATACGTGCATCTCAATACTCATTAATTTATTTTTATCTATACGTCCACTACTTTACTTTTATCTTTTTTCCAAGGGTGAAAATGGGTGTTGGTTAGACATGTGCTTGGCACAATGTCTAGAATCATGAGGTACTGGTTAGATGTGCCGGTTTTAGATATCTAACCAGCAAGAAGTAAGCTTTCAATAAGGTTTCCAGTGGTAGTTCGGTAACTCGGTGCCTGAATGCGTTTCTTATTTTAACGTGCTGGTAACTACACGCCCTATCCTTCCCCGTTGGTGAGAAAGTTTTTCTCTTTTTGCCTCTGGAGTACCTCCGAATTTTATGCTCCAGAGTTGCAAACGGAATAGCTGTATGAAATACTCAATCTGCCTTTCTATCTTTTTTTCCTAGAGCGAAAATGGGTGATTGGTAGTGGCGCTGCCCCAACTCCTCGGCATAGAATTTTCACACTCGTGGTCAGGATATGGGTTTGAGTTATAAGTATTGTTGATCGTATCAAGTCCGTTAATGTCGCATCACCTGATGCAAGTAATGCCTAAACGATTCAATTTAAAATTGTTGTCTTGTTGGGGAAAACAGATAAGCAGGCATGCCGAAAGAGATGCCGACGACAACCGTCATGCGCCAAGGCGATCCGACTTTGAAGGATTCGAGAGCAAGATCGTGACCGCTCCATGCGCAGATGGATTTCCAATGAAGTATGAATAATTAATCTAAATGCGATAAAATTGAAATTACATAGAAATTAAGGTTACGCATGACACGTTTTACTTTGGAGAAGAGTTTTTTTTTTTTTTTTTTTTTTTTTTTTTTTTTTTTAGAAATAGTTCTTTTTTATTTCTATTCCAGGAAACAATTTATGAGAAAAATAAGGTGTTTAGTAACTATACAAAATTTCAACTCTTAAAATAGAAAAAGAATAGAAATGCGTTTGATATGAAACAGTTTCTTTTTTATATTTATTCATTTTTTTATTATTTCTCACGGATCACCGAGCGTCAACCACCGGCCGCCGCCGTTGCTGCATGACCATTGGACACCGACCGTCACCACTGACCGGTGGTCATGCGGAGACGAGCGGCGGCGACGACGGGCGACGATCGTCGACAGGCGGTCGGCAGTGGCTTCGGGCGGTTGGAGGTGATCGGGGCAAGAGAGAGAAATAAAAGAAAAAAAATTGACTTATTTCTATAAATTGTTATCGAAAACAATAAGTAACTTTTTTTTGTTTCTTTTTTTGCTTTAAATCTACTATCGGGCTAACTTTTTATTCAGAAGAACAAAAAAATAATTTGACGTTACCAAATGGATTTCTGTTCTTTTTTTGTTCTAGAAAACAAAAAAACAGAAATAAGAAGGAACAAAAACATTATCATATAGGCCCTAAAATGGTCGAAATCGAAAGCACGTCAAACGCAAGTTACAAGGAAATTGGATGGAACGAGAATACGAGAAAAGGCAAAAAGGACAAAACTCTCGGCGGAGCGTGGGGAGGTGGTGCGTTTGTCCTTGTCTACAGTCGGTCGTGACGCTTGAAAGCGTCGCTTTGTTTTGTCGGGAGAAAGACCACGAACTGGCCACGTTCTTCGAAGCAAACCTCTAGATAACTTCCATGTGCATGCCACGTATTCAGCTGGTTTTACGAAAAATAATTTTTTTTTTTATGATAGCTTTCAATTTTTAAATAAATAAATAAATGTTTTTATTATTTATGATATATTTAAATATAAATTATAGTCGATAATAAAAATATTTATTCATTGCCTAATTATTTTAAGTCATACAAATAATTACCTTTAAGATTTTTATTCAAATTATTTATTTTTGTAAAAAATAAACTAATAAAAGCTCTTAAAATAACGTGCGGTAAATGAGAATGATTCTTTCTTTTTGCGATACACGTTGTGAGAAGATATGTGCAATTACTCAATTTGATCGGCCGTTGAAAGTTTAAAAGTAAATTATATTTATTTTTTTGGGTCAAAACCAAAACGAATTTTTGTTTTGAAAAGGACAAGATGCAGCGCGAGTAATCAATTTTCATCCTCTTGCTAAGATTAAGAGGATCCGATGAACAATTATCTAGTGATCATGTCGACTATTATTGACGGAGTTTTTGAATTTGGTATCTCACTTTTAATGTCGAAATTTGTTCCTATGATTATACCGTGACAAATAATTACTTGATAACCCGTAACTACGTAAAGGGGAAAATATGCAATACTCTTGGAAGAATTTCACTAAAAAGGAGTTAGGGTCCACTTTCTCGTCAATCTCTGCCACTTTCAAAGAGGATCTCTCTTCATCACCCAGCACGTATATGAAGATGATGTTGGGAAATAATCTATCGATCGGGATAAATAGAATTAGACTTTGTGACGTAAAAACACTGTTTTTAATGAATTATTTGCTTACTAGCAAAAAAGCCGCCATGATACAATAAAATTTCAAATGAGAATATTAAATAACAATTCCGATATCTCTCCAAAACTCTCGAAAGGGAAACGATCGAAAACAATGACTGTATTTTTTAAAAAAAGAAAATTGATGAAAGTTTAGATATTGAGATAGAATCGACAAATATATAATAACGAAGCGAAACTCTTTAATGAACAAACAAACTATTTCAAAAGGACATAATTCATTTCTTTTAAACCATAAATTCGAATATAACACACATTCATATTTTTTCAATATTGGACAATGCAGCTTTTTCAAAAAAATAATCGCAAAATAATCACCACACATTCATATCATTTAGACGTGGGATAATGCACACATGTTTGTCTTTTTCACAAACAAATTATCATAAGATGATCTGAATTTTATTGAGTAAGCAAGCCGCATCATCAGTCGTGCTAAACTGTTGCCGAGTAAGTGAACCATGTCAAACCATGTCAATGTAATATGGCAATTTACTTAGAGGAGGCTTCTCATTGTGTCAAACTTAGAGAGTTAATGAATTTGATTGTAAAACGGGAAAAAATTTAGATTCCTACAATGTCATTCAAAAAAAAAAAAATGGAGCGCATTAAGTGGAAAATTGATTTTATCAAGTGGAACAAAGAAAAAAAATAAAATAAAATGATCAATACCCTGAAAAGTCTCAACTGATATATTTATAATCTACCCCAAACTAATTTTTGGATTATAAGGAACCTCAAATTGATACGTTTATGGCATATGAATTTTCACATGAACTTATCTTGTTTATTGAGTTATTAACATGTATAATTTAATTCAGCAATTTTATGATAAAAATTGGCGGAAGTTTTGTCATCTTGAAATTTATTATAGTTTATAATAAATTTATCACAGATGTATTAATTTGCATTTTTTCGTGTTATAAATCAGTAATAAAATTAGTTCAAAGATAAAAAATAAAGGATGAAGGATAGAAGTAGCCACGACTGACGCCGCGCGATATAAATAAAAATTCATGCAGATCCAGCGTCGTGCCGAATTGGCGGTTTTTCCGTTGCCTCTCTCTCTCTCTCTCTCTCTCTGTGTTCCATTTTTCTATTACTTCGTCGATACGTCGGCCACGAGTTGGTTCGCTCCGCTCCTTTCCTGCATCGTGAATCGCCCCGCCGCTTTTCGTCTCCCGATCGATCCATCCTCGATCCTCCGGATCTGACCCCAACCTCCGTCCGACATTCCCGTCCCGTCCGTTCCGTTCCGTTTTCTGTTCCCGATCCGAGTCCTCGAATCTCGCCTCGTCGCATTCATCGTTAATCGACGACGATCCGTAGCGCCGATTTCCTGCCCCCCAGCATTGCGGCCCGGCGATCCTCGGAGATGGCGACGATGGAGAGCTTGATCGGCCTCGTGAACCGGATCCAGCGGGCCTGCACCGTCCTCGGCGACCACGGCGGCGAGGGGCTGTCCCTCTGGGAGGCGCTCCCGTCCGTCGCGGTGGTCGGCGGCCAGGTAAACCGGCGATCTCCCCGTCTCTCGTCGCGCTTCGGTGGATCGGATTGCTGAGCCTCTTTTTTTTTTTCCTTTTCCTTTTTCTTTTTTTTTTTTTTTTTAGAGTTCCGGAAAATCTTCGGTGCTCGAGAGCGTCGTCGGGAGGGACTTCCTGCCTCGTGGATCTGGTGAGTTTGACTTCCGTTTTAGTGCTTGTCGGGAATCGCTTGAATGTGCTTTGCATTCGCGCATTCATTTCGGGCGAGTGCATATCGCGAGCCGGGCGTCCTGTTTCTGAAATCCGGGTCTGTTGCTTTTCAGGCATAGTCACGCGTAGGCCGTTGGTGTTGCAGCTTCACAAGACGGATCGAGGGCAAACCGAATACGCGGAGTTTCTTCATGCCCCTAAGAGGAAGCTTACTGATTTCGGTATGCACGTTTTGACAAGAACTGCATTTTGTAGTTGGGCAACGCTGTGAAGCGTGGAAATTTATGTTTCAGACCTCGATCATTATAGATATAACTTTGGTGGGTAAATGACAATTTTCTTCACCGGTTAAAATAATAGCATGAGTCTAGCCAAAGTACTGGATTTGATTTTTTTTTATCACCCTATGTTGTCCTCTGAGTCACTTTACAAATACCAAAGAATTTTCTGGACAGTGCGGTTGTGGAAGGAGCTGCTGTAGAAGTGATTAGTGGCACTTCAATGGTGTATACATATATTTTACAATAAGAGGTTATCTGTGAGCTTAAGGCTACTATGAGCTGCCATACCTTCACTGGAGTTGTTATCAAAGCCTGTGGTGAATTGACTTTTAGTCCTCTCTTTCCCGTACAAGCAAATACACTCTCTGGAATTGGAGCAGCATAATCCCACAATGCCAGATAGAACTGGTAGAAAATGGAAAAGAGAGAAGCAATGAAGGTCCTCAACGAAGAGATCGAGTTTCATTGATCTCGTGATCAAACTTTTGGAAAAGAAGTTCAGCCTTATTTGGAATAGTCGGGTAAAGTCTAAATGTCATAGTTGTAAATGTGAGAATACCCTTGAAGTATCAAGACAACATTGTTATGACAATCCTGAAAGGAATCTCAGGGTGGAGGTCCTACCTCTGTAACAAATGGAAGGCATTACAGAATACCAAGATACCAAATGTATGATGGCGTTTACTGTTGCAATGAACTCAAGGGTAACATAAGGTGTCTGATTTTTCCTTCTTTCTGACCATATAGGAGTTGTTACAAGTATGTTTAATTGTATGACATAATCAAAAAGCAAACCTCAAACTGGTCACCAGCCAAAAGATAAGGGCAATATGTCTAAATATATGACGGTGATGATGACAATAAAAAAAATAATAATTTTCATGGTTGGAAAGAAGGGTGCAACTGGAGGAATATGTAGTAGTCTCATTTCACAGATTTTGTGAGAGAGGTTTGTTGGCCATAATTGCAGATTTTTGGAAGCTATAACATTCAGACAGCAGCAAAATGTACCTAGAGTTGTTTGAGGAGTGAAGGACCCACATTTTTATTGAGACCCATGCTTTTCTAAGATTTTAGATGAGCTGAGGATTCTCGTGAAATAATCCAAACCAAATTCTTGGATCATGGGCTAGATATTGAGATACATGGACAGGGGAAAAAATTGACATAGTACTTTTTTCCGATAAAATTATTAGTGGGAAAAATGAGGAGGAATATGAGACAGAAGAAAAAGGAGGTTAGTACAGTATCATTAAAATGGTCAGAATCCTTAAACAGTGGCCCACAATCTGAGTTAGCCAATGGTGTTGAGAAATAAACGTTGCTACAGCGGCTTGAAAATTTTTTACCTTATGATCCTGCCTGAACAAGAAAAGGAAGAAATGGGGCTAAGAAGAGGAAGAAAGGAGGCCAGTAAAAGTTTTGTACTAGCAGTTACTGGAAATTATCTTTGCCAGCACTTCAAGACTCAAATTCCCGTTAAAAAAAAAAATGCTTCTGTTCTATTTAGGTAGTGGAAGCATTAGTAGCTCTGTCTTTCTCAACATTGTGAAACCAACTAACTAAAATGTAGCTCATAACCTAGAACTTTCTTAAGCATCACAGTAGTTAATGATCAACCTTTACTATGGAAATCTTGCATTACTTTTGCTGATGACATTAAAAGTCATGTTTTACCTGCTTTGTTGCCCCAAGTACTGCCAGCTGAAATGTATGTAATTGCATTTTGAATATTATGCGCTTTCTGAATTGGATGTCAAATCTATTTATTGGCTTAAGCGCATGATTGTCATCACACCTGGACATTTCTGAAGATGGGCTAGCTGAAAGGTTGCTTCTGAGTGCACCTTTCCAGCTGGCTGGCTGAGATCTGTTTCTGTCCTTCGTCATGTTGTACTATACCTTCATGCTTGTAGAATCTTCTGAAATTTTTTTCTCTGCATACCTTTTGATTGTAGTCTTTCTTAGGAATATAGACAGAAAGTTGCAAAATCTTTTCATATTAGCATCACTTGTTCTGTATTTTCTTTATATAAGAACTCAATATTCATTTTATATGATCCAAAAGCTGTCTGGTGCAACAAGTTCTTGTCAGAGTAAGTTAAAGCTATCTTGCTTGGACTCTGATGCAATGATAATTCTTCTTTTGTGCAGCTGCTGTTCGGAAGGAAATTCAAGATGAAACAGATCGTATAACAGGGAAATCAAAGCAAATATCAAATATTCCAATTCATCTGAGCATTTATTCTCCAAATGGTATGTGCTCTCTTTCTTGAGATATGCTAACTAGATTTTTTGGTCCTAGTAACTGAAAGAAAGATTTGATTTAATATTGGCAACTATATATATGTACTTATGATTACGTGGATCTCTAGCAAAACATCATGTAAATAGAGAAGTTTGTGCATTTGGGCATGAAGCTAGTCTGATCTTTCTTGCCTTTGCCTAGTAAATTCATTACACATGTCTCTCTCTCACCATCTTGCTCTCATACAAGCAAGGTAGCATGCACGGGTTCGTGTGCCTTTCTGTTATCTATTTGGTTGCACACTTCTGATGAATTTTCCGTGTTATTTTTTCTGTAGACATGGAGCTATATTATCAGGGGCAGATTTTGTTACTTTTGAATCTAAGATACAATCATATCTCGTGATTATATGTCCTCTGTATGATTGGACAAAATTTTCTTCATGCTGTAGTTTGATTTGTTCTTCTTAATTTGTGAGTCTTCATACATGATTAAAACTTTGATTTTGAGTCATTTATTAATAACTTTTGCTTGGTACAGAATTGAGTGCAATGGCACAAAAAGATTAATATAGTTCACAGTGGGATAAGGCTTACTTTTCTCATCGTTGTTGTTTGAGACATGAATGGTGCTTTCATCTATGTTGCTAGGTTTATGAAATTAATTATATGTTAACTACCAGACCAGAATGTCATCTTGGTCCAATCCTTTCTTAACCTGGCTTTTCTGCCAATTGACAAAAGGTAGAACACTCTAATGCTGATTAGGGTTTAGATAGACGTATAAAAATACTTGTCATGTTTAAATGTCGGTATAAAATATGAATGGGCCAGTACTAGTGAGACTTGTGTGCAACCGAAAGAAAAGCCATGGCCTGAACCGGCTTACTAGTGCTCAGTGGTTAGACTGTGACAGTTGCAATCAGAGCTATCACTATGGTGGGAGGCCAAATTTTAAATGATTTGTGAGGGCTGAAAAATAAGTTACATGAAAAAAGGGCTGGTAGAAATTTGGCTTATTAGTTGCCAACAGCTAATATCTAGAGATTGAATGCTTAATTCTTTAAAAAGGCATGCATTTTGTTTCAAGTCAAGATTTTTGGGTTAGCTGATGTTTTGAGCTGTGAGAGGTTTGAGTTTTTCCTTTATTCAAGAAAAATTTCTCTTCGATAGATGTTTAATTTATTGGAAATTATCACCTTAATTTTCTTATGACATTATATGAGATGTCTAAAATTATTGCTGATATCTTTTCTTTACCTATTGAAAATGTTGATGAACATTGTTTTGCGTGGCAGTTGTAAACTTGACACTCATAGATCTTCCTGGGTTGACAAAGGTTGCTGTAGGTAATCTTTTGAGAGCACATATTTCTTGCTGTACTTTTTGCCTCTTGTTTTTGTTTGCATGAATGATTTGCTTTTCTGAGGTATGCAGAAGGACAGCCTGAAACCATTGTTGAAGATATTGAAAATATGGTGCGCTCCTATGTTGAAAAGGTAAGGGAACTTAGTTATTAATTTGAATTGACTTACATCTTGTCATAGAGTTCTTAATGGCTGATAACAAATGTGTGCAAACTGAACTTAATGAAGTTCTGCATGGGAAAAAGAAAGTTGACTTTTTACAATTCCATCAATTTTTACAAAGAGAAACTGCTAGATGGTGACATGTCCTCTAAACTAATCTAGAAGCTGCTATTCATCCTCTTCTTTATGAAATTATGTCTTGCATTCAGTCATCAGTTTGATCTAGAGTCTAGTCCTGATTTTCATTATAGGGAAAGCATTACTTTATAGATTGTCATATGAAATTTAAGTTACTATTTCTCCTTTATGTCTAGGGAAACAAAAAATTACTCTAGGCATCACTTCTCATATGGGACCAACTTTTATTTTCCTTTGAGGATGAATAGTAGAATAAACCTATATTAGTTCTACTTCCACCTCCTCCTTTATTGATTAAGTTTATTTAAATAGATACTGTTTTTAGATTTGGATGCCTACATTGTTACACAACTGAAAGATAATTACCATTATCCAGCCCAACTGCATCATATTGGCAATATCACCTGCTAACCAAGATATTGCTACTTCGGATGCCATCAAACTTGCAAGAGAAGTTGATCCTTCAGGTTAAAAGTTATAGTGCTGAAATTTTAAATTTGTCTGGTAGTGAATATACTGACCATTTGACCATCTTGGGTGTATTTAGGGGATAGAACATTTGGAGTACTGACGAAACTTGACCTGATGGACAAAGGAACTAATGCTCTTGAGGTAGGGGCAGTTTTTCACTTACTGTGTTTCCTCAGGTTATAAGTTGATGTAATTGATGAGCTATGCACGAAAATTCAAGGTTCTTGAAGGAAGGTCATACAGATTACAGCATCCTTGGGTTGGAATAGTTAACCGTTCACAAGCTGATATCAACAGGAACGTTGACATGATTGCTGCCCGTAGAAAAGAGCGTGAATACTTTGAAACAAGCCCTGAGTATGGACACTTGGCAAGCAAAATGGGTTCAGAGTATCTTGCCAAGCTCTTATCTCAGGTTTTTCAATTCTTCTGTCATAAAAAATAGCTAAGACTCTACATCATCCTTTCTACCTGTCTAAGTTTTGTATATTTTTTATCTATACAAGAAACTTAGTAGAAAATTTATTTGCCAGCATTTGGAGCTTGTCATCCGACAGCGTATTCCAAGTATTATTGCCTTGATAAACAAGACAATAGATGAACTTAATGCAGAGTTGGACCGTATTGGCAGACCCATTGCAGTGGATTCAGGGGTAGCAGTCTGCTTACTCTTTTCATACTCAAATCAACTTTCTTCCCTGACAAATGTACCTGAAGTATGTTCATTCCTCCTTTAGGCCCAGCTCTACACTATTTTGGAACTTTGCCGTGCGTTTGATCGTGTATTTAAGGAGCACCTGGATGGAGGGTAATTTCTTCATATATATATTTTTGGCAGTTGGTGCAGTTTTAAGCTCTGGATCCTTTACTCATTTTTTATCTTCAATTAAACTGATTGTTGTTGTAGGAGCCCCGTTAACTAATCCATACAAAGTTCTAGTTATGATGGCTGATGAATAAGATCCTCAATTTATTCTTCTACAAGAGTACACATAGAAAAGGTCAATAGGGAGCCATGCAACATTTAAGAACCATGCAACATTGCTTGAGAAATGGATAACGGAATGGTGGCACTTCGTTGTTGTCAAAATTAGCCATTTCTTCTAGCAGATCGAACATAGGGATGGGTTGGATAAAAGAAGTGGTAAAACTAGGAAGCAATATTATTTCTTCTTTTAGGTATATTGCATTGAGAAAAGGTCAATAGGGAGCCGATTGGATTAGTTGAGTTCCATTCTTGGATTTGAAGTCGATATTTTGCTCTTCTGATTCAATTGTTCATGGACTTAGTAAAAAAATATCAATAATATTGACATTGATGGATACTGGTGACAGCAGTGTTGTTGGTTCGTTGTCAAAGAAAAGGGGTTATCAGCTTAGCTATTGGGCCCACTGTCTTAGCTTTTTCAGAGGAATGCCTTCTTTACGAAATACGGTTGTCTAATATTGTGCAAATTTGTAAATGGGAGGATTTACAATGATTGATATATCTTTGTTGTTGTTGCTGATGCAATTGCTGCTAAAGATAGTATGCTATTAACTGAATGTTTAAAATGACAATGATTTTTATATGTATTTAAATTGGTTTATGGTCAGAGAGAAGGCATGCACAGTAAAACTGTCTAAATTATCGATAGAAGTACATATAGACAAGATATGACAATTAACCAAAACATTAGCATCTCAGTATGTCAATGTGGTTTACAGCTCAACTTTTAGATGGATTTCTAGTGGGTCCGTAAACACCATGGGTTTAACATGTATCAGATTAAGAGGCTCCATGGTTGAATCTGTATGACTCCTGTTCGACAGTCTTGGCTTGATCCATTATACTAGTTCATGGATGGCGGGAGTGCTTTTAATGAATAAGCTTTTAGATGTACTTGCAATTTTGGAATTGAGTTTAGGTTCATCAAAACTTTTGCCAAAAACTCCTTGAAATACTCTGGATGGATAAGTTTTTTTCTAGTGAGAATATGATGCTGTTTGACATAGAGGCAACTAAATTTACAATCATGCCCTGTGAGAACCAAAGATAGCTGAGTGACAAGTTGCTGTCCAGGCGACCTGGTGGTGATCGGATATATGGGGTTTTTGACCATCAATTACCAGCTGCTTTAAAGAAGCTCCCTTTTGATCGCCATCTTTCTTTGAGGAATGTGCAAAAAGTTGTATCTGAGGCTGATGGTTATCAGCCCACTTGATTGCTCCAGAACAAGGGTACCGAAGACTCATTGATGGATCGATTAACTACTTCAAAGGCCCAGCTGAAGCCTCGGTAGATGCGGTAATTTCTTCATTTCACTAATGCTCTAGTGGGTGGAAAATGCTGTCTTTTTTGTTAGGGAAATGCATTCTCTTATGTTGCTGCTTCTTGTTTCTGTACCAGATTAGATGTGGTAGGTTTGAAAGACCAACTTTTGGTACATGCACAGAGTACATGGTTGAAGACCTTTTTGTTTTGTGTCCACAAGATCTTCCTGTTCAGCATGTCAATGGATTTGTAGTGGTAACATTTAAACAATCACACAATATTTGACACATGCTTGCATGTGCGGCCACACACACACACACACACACAAAGGCCCCTGCACACACATACTCATAATAGATGGTAAGACTAAATTTCAACAATAGTGAATTTGTTTACTGCCTTGTTCTCACATATTCATGAATGAGAGCTTTGTTGAAGATAAGAATTGTAAGAGGATGATCCCGTAGCTTATGCTGGTCATAATTGTTACATTTTCTTTTTCATGTGGACCTGATGACTGTTGTTTTCTTTTTAACAACCGGTAAAGTGCAAGATTCTCTATTAGTTTCTCGAATGATTAAACTATCTTTCTCCTCAGGTGCACCTGGTTTTGAAAGAGCTTGTACGCAAATCAATTGTTGCGACAGAGGTAAGCGACTTGTATTTCGGAAAACATAAACTGTTATCTTGATTGCGGTAATATGAAAATCTTGAAATTTGCTGGTGGTTATACTTTGTACCTCTCTAAATAAGAAAGACACAACTAAATATCAACTCAAATTTTTTCAATTGTGGTTAGAGTTAGAGGGAAATAATTGAGCAGAAAAGATCAAAATAAACTAATTCTTGAAATTATTGAACCATGTCGACTTTGGAATGCTTTACATTCTCTTCCAGAAAGGACCAATGGAAGAATTGTCAAATTTTTCAAGACAGAATATTCTGTTCAGGTGTCTCTCAGGACATGTTGTAAATTATCTGGCATTCCTTGCTGCTTTTCGTATATGCAACTCGTAATTGTAATTTTAGTTGCAATGGTGCAGTCTTGCTTTGAACGACTCCATGATGTGCAATGGCAATTCACACTTCAAAAATTAGAACTGTATAATTGAAAAAAACCCTATATTTTGGCAAACAAATATTCTGGCTGCTCACATATGCCTCTGCCATTTCAGAGTGCAGATTTAAATTTAAGAATGAAATGCCTTTGAATGGCCGTGAGCTTTTGAGACTGAATATTAGCAAGTACAAAATTTAAGTGCAGTGACACAAGAGATACAAGTAATTATGAGTAATCATAAGCACCTGTTGTTCTCAATTGGTGACCATTGTCTTTCATATTGTTGTTAGTATCTTGTTCGCCGAATGAGAGATGCTGGTAGATATCATCACTTTGCTTTTTTGACGAGATTCTCAATAAAAAGATGATCGCTGATCCTTTTGACCTGAACTTGTTTGTTCATTGGTAATTCTAGGAGTTGAAGCGGTTTCCATCACTTCAAGCAGACATTGCTAATGCTGCAAACGAATCACTGGAAAGATTCCGTGAAGAAAGCCGTAGAACAGTTATCCGTCTTGTTGATATGGAATCTAGCTACCTAACAGTGGAATTTTTCCGGAAGCTTCATCTTGAACCAGAAAAGACTCCAAATTCAAACCCCAATGCCCCTAATGCTGCGGATCGCTACTCAGATAATAATTTTAGGAGGATAGGTATGTGGTCTTATAGTATTGTCACGGAACAGGGAAATTGCTGTGTATCTATGCATGAAAGATTTAGCAAACTCACTATTCTTGCTTCAGAGTTATGTCAGAGTTCGCCTTTTAGCCTTTCAAGTTCTCTATTAATGGATAAATGCTCTATGGTTTCCCTTTATGTAATGCTAAATATTGCATCATTTATCTGCCCATACTCAGATTAAACTTGTGAGCTTTAACTGGAAAATAAATGGAGTCACTATTGATTGAGAAATATTCATGCTGTATGCTGTTCAGGGTCCAATGTAAGTGCTTATATCGGTATGGTTTGTGATACCTTAAAAAATACAATTCCCAAGGCTGTTGTGCATTGTCAAGTACGAGAGGCTAAGAGAGCACTGCTGAACAACTTCTATGTTCAAGTTGGGAGGAGAGAGGTAATTTTCAGGACTCTACTATTATTTTGCTGATTCTCATTCCGGTAAATGCACTTCTTTTTGTCAAATGACTCAAAACAAACATCAAGTCGACAAATTCTCGTGAGCATGAACCAAAAGATAAATTAAATTAAAAGTGGTGAAGCATTAGTTCATTGAAACTTTTGAACTTGATTGTCATGATTTTTACCTATGTCCCTCTGTGTGGACATTCACAGTTGCTCCCAACATATGTCGATTCTATTATTTGGGATATTTCATTTTAAGGTTGTATGACCTCTATATCCAGTGCAGATTCAAGAGCATGAGTTTTAACTTGCCTAACTGGTAGAAACTCATCTCAATTTAGCTATGTTTGATGTTAATGATATGATAATTGTTGAATCCTAAAAGTCAAGGAAACTGTCCCTTTTAATTACGTGCACATTTGGCTGAGTTTTCTTTATCTTTTTATACACTTTAGGAATGAGACATTTGAAATAGGATGCAAAGTAAAGAATCTACATGGAAAATGGAATAAGAATGTTACCTTTCTTTGGTTACTATTTATGGATGCTGACAACTATAATATAAAGAATTTGTTGAACTTCATTTCCTTATCAGATATTTCTCCTTACAAAAGTTACCAAAGCCAAGCTGCCATTGTAAATCTGCCTTTCAGTTGGGTCCTCTTACTCTTGTTTATTCCTCTTAATTCCAAGTTAGGAGATGACCTTTAGGAAAGTGAATGACCACTCTTAGAGCTTTTCTCTTACATTTTATATTGGTTGGAGTTTAATAACAACAGAAGAAGAGGTGGACAAGGTTTTAGAACACAAAGGTTGATGGGCAGCAAAAGGACAGGTGGAGTGATTGAAAAGATGCAAAGCCAATGTAGAAATGAGACTAAGCATGCAGAGTACATCAAGTTAAATTCAAGCTGAGCAAGGGATGAATGTTGGCAAATGAGAAAATTATTTGGAATTCAATAACTTATGTAGTAGGATAAATAATGTTTGACAAGTGACTTGAAATGATTTCATCAATAGGGTCATCAAAATTGATGTGGTTGAAATTTAAGTAAATGAATCAAAGATAGCAGTAACAATGGTGATTTATTGCCATATTTCGGGTGGAGTCTAAATCTCAATACTCTTTGTAGAGTGATAAGGAGAATGTAGAGAAGACAGAGCACCATTAGACATAAAGATAGATAAAGTCGTAAGCACATGGCTTGACTATTGTGTAGTTGCTTAGTCATACATTCAATCAATGACCCTGCTATATCAACAATTAAAGCTAAGAATATCATAATCATTAAAGCCATTACACAGATGACAAATGAAATATGGTAAAGATACATCTGTAGTCTTTACAGGCGCTTAACTTTTAATTTGATGGAAGATCTAGTTTTGCCTTCGTTTTTCCTTATGTGTAGTGATGCTGGATCTATCGAGTTAGTGGCACTACATAAAGTGACGCTATAACCTGCGACTGAAAGAAATGGCTGTGTAAACTTTGTTTGAAGTTGCTTTGATTATTCTTGTTATTCTTTCTACCAATTCAGATGAGTTTTTATTATTCATGAACTACATTAGAACTGATTTGGCAAATATACAGAGGGAACAACTAGGCGCAATGTTAGATGAGGACCCGGCTCTCATGGACAAGAGAACAGCCATCGCAAAAAGGCTAGAATTGTACAAATCAGCTAGGGATGAGATTGATGCAGTGGCGTGGAAGTGAGGAAAGCGTCACATTGCATTATTGTCCAGTTTTGATAATCATTTTCTCCACTTGAATCAGCAGCTGATGTGTAGATCCGCAACAAATCATTGATATTCTTCATCTATTGATATTGACAAAGCACGTTATATGAGTTCTCTTATTTCCTTTCTGAATGCGTCATTGGTTTAGTTTTGCTTCCTATGTGTAATATAGTTCCTGCTGATTTGTGTATGCACACTGTCCATCAATTTCACGATGAGTTTGCTTATGAAGAGAAAATGCATTTTCTTGAGATTTGGTGGCGATTGATACCTTAACTGGATTGTATCCTTATTGATGAAGTTTTTTGAACTTTTGGTATCGAATTTATGCCGTGCACCTATGAGAAAAGTGTTACCTTTTCATATTTTATGACTGGAATCATATTTATAAAACTATTTGACAAAGAGCTGATAGCCTTTAAGTTGGGACATCATATCTGCAATAGCAGTAGCATTGCAGAAGGATTTAGCAAGTGGCTTGCCATCATGTTCGAGGACTTTGCTAGCCTTTGCATGTTTGGCATGATGTGATTCATTCTATGGAGATCTACAAATCACATGATACAGAGTCTTTGTTACAGACATAAGCTTATGATACGATGTTCATGATCATGAAGAGGAACTTTAGTTTTATCACTCAGATGCACGTCATCCAAATTTGATAAATTTCAACTCTCACGTCCGAATGTTTCATGCTAGGGTTGTGCTTGATGCCCATATCTGAGAATCACCTTTCCTGTTATATATCATTTAAATAATTAAAATTTTAGCTATCGAGCACAAGAAGATCGAAGACACCGTTTACATTTCATCCTAAGGTCAGCTTGGAAATATGTATTGAATGTTGGTTACCTCAATTGATAAGAAAGGAAATACGGATAGAGAGAGAGAGAGAGAGGTTTGCTCACTAAACGGTTCCTACGAATGGGTACTTGAAAAGCTTGTTTGAACAGAAGCATGATAATCACCCTGATTTATGTCTTTAGCGTTTGGATGATCCTATCTAGTATCTATTGCTTGAATGCAAGATATTAGGATGCTGCTTATCTGTGGGGCGTGCTTTCAAAAGAGAAGCTCCACAAAGTGCGTCATTGCCTCAATACTAAATTCATCATTCACGGTATGCAGATGAGTATTCGAAGGAATAGAGCCTAATAGATTATCAAATGAGAGATTGAGACAACTTAGAGACAACTTAGAAATTCCAAACTGGATATGCTTTTGAGGGATTCTACCTGAAATCTTGTTGTGGGATAGGTCAAGCGATTCTAAATTTTGGAGGCTGCCAATGTTTGAAGGATCTTTCCCACTCATATTGTCTTGAGAGAGGCTTAAATTCTGAAGTGCAATGAGCAGGGTCAACTGTCCTGGTAATTCTCCATTTTAACTAGTTCGCAGCAAGTTCAATGGAATAGAAGCATTGAAGCGTCTTGCTAAATGTTTGGCCAGTTCTCTTTACATGAATTGTGATGTGAATCGATGACATAACTGGCCAATAATTGATAATTGATATGTCGAACCATACAAGAATCCATCAAAATATAGCCGAATGATTAGAAATATCGTTCTGTGCTAGGCTTGAGAACTCGAAATGATTAAGTTGGCAGAGTTGCAAGGGAATGCCTCCAGTGAAACGATCTGGCGAATAATTGAGAATGTTCAAACGGAGGTATTCCGCCTGTGAAGTTATTATCATTGAAATCAAGGAGCAGCAGTTCAACTAGGTTCAACGAACATTTGGGAAGCACTTCATTGAAGCCATTTTTATGCAGGATCAAAACTTTTAATTGCTGAAAATGGGCAGAAAGGGTTAGTGGTCTCCCAGCCAAATCCGTTCGAGTGCTTGCAACTTTTTCAGAAATAAGGGTAGTCTCCCGGATAGATGGTTATTTTACAGAGAGATGGACAATTAGCTTTGTGAATGAGCTGCTTTTAATGAACACTACGAATATGATATCTCAACTTGCAATGCAGCGAGAGTGGAATGTGCTTTTGCCTTACAAGTGCTTCGAACATGAAAAGATTCGAAATAAAGATGTTGCATTTTCCTCTTAATGAAAGAATCATGTAAATTCGACCCAAAAGAAAAAAAAGAAGAAAGAATACCAAATGATAATGAACTTGAAAAGATGCAGCAACAAGATACATGTAATTTAAGTATAATTTTGGATAATCTTGGGAAAGGAAAAAGGTTGATATAACGAATTGAACACTTACATTTATTCATAACGAAATTAAATTATGTCCAAGCATTTATATGGGATGTGTCTTGTTCTAATTCATAGTGAGTGTATTAGTGAGTCCATAGTACATCTCTCTAGAAACAGAAGAAATCACTCGAGCAATGGAAATAGTTAAAATTTCGTTAACTTCTCTCTTTTTTTTCCTTGGTAAATGGTGAAGCCTTGATCTATCATAGAAGGAGTGATCTGAAAAATAAGATGTGCAGTTCCATGTGGGGATCTACCAAAACCAATGGTTCAAATTACTGGTTCCATGCTCAAAGCAGACCAAATTTATGCAAGGAACTTTCTTCCTGAAAGTGGTGTTCATGCAGGCCTCCCATGATGCTCATGGAAATAAAACAACCTGTGGGTTCTAACAACTCGGCTTGGGCTAACAGAAGTCTGGTCATTGTCTGATTATCGCTCTAGTTGGGCACGATGTATGGAGGACATATGGAGGACAAAAATGGCGTCTGCAACCTAAGACATGAGGATGGTTCATCCGAATGTGTACATTTGGTCAACCTGAATGTTTTACCCTTTTCACTGCCCGAGCTGATTAACCATCCACCGTCATTCTTACTCTTGGCTTGGCATACTTAAGACGCATTTTTCAAATCCCTTCAGGTCCCTTCGTTGGCAGGAACATAGGCACTGACCTTTCCGACATGCTGAGCCCAACACGGGTGGTGGCGCTTCTAAGAGCTCGGACCATACGACATGTTAGGCTTTACAACACCGACCAAGCTCAGTAAAAGCCAACAAAAGGAATTGTTGGTGTAACTATCTTGCTCCTCAATTCAATTCTGAATTGATTCTTTTGAGATGGACACTTCAGAGTGCACCAGAAAGTCATGCAAATCAGGCCATGCTTCTTGTAATTATTAAAATAGAATGCCTTGCCTCATTTTCATCAACATATTTAAACTATTCACTGTCTTTTCTGGAATTTCAAGCAAGCAACATTCCCCTGACGGATAGTAACTAGGAACCGGCACTGCTCGGAGAAACTTCCAGGAAGGAATTGCCTTCATTTTACAGTAATGTTGGTAATTGATTGTTGTTTGCCTTAGAATGTGCTCTCAGTTTATAAATTTATGATCGTTGTTACCCTGTATTTGAGGAAACTCAGTCGGAACAAGAATACCTACAAAGTTTCATGGTGGCGTTGGCTGCAAAATGGATGTTTCTATGCTTCTTGAGACGGCAAGTTCTGTTGCCTAGCAAGCTTTTGGTTTATTGATGTACTAGTAGAATGCATTGTACAAAACAGATGGACACTCCATATAGATTGATACTGCCAAATGAAGATACAATCAAGGGGAAAAAAAGAGACCCTACAAGGGCTTTTGTGTTTTTATTTCTGAAGCATTTAAGCTGAGTTGAGGTGATTTTCAATCTCTACTTCATCATGCCTCCAGGAGGAACTGGAGCCATTGGGATTTCTCTGTTCTGCCTGTCCACATTCTCATGCCATCCTAAACATAATCACAGAAAATGAAGTTCAGGAACGCAATCGTCGGTCCAGTTTTTCCAATAATCCTCATAATCAGAAGAGCCCCATTTTAGATGCATACTTTAGGACTATTTACACTACGAAAACTGATTGTCTTGAATTATTCTGGAAAATCAACATTCCTAAGGAAACATCATTACATGCATCTTGATTCAAAGGAGGAGAGCCACACGTACCGAGGGACATGTCAAATCCGCGCCTTTCGAGCTCGCGGTACTCCTGGGTTAAAGCACAGGATTCGCAGCAGAAATGGACGCAGCAATCGGCGCAAGGATTCTCTTGCAGCTGGTATTGCTGTCTCATCTTGGTGCGGTAGCAGCAGGAGTAGCAGCAGGCGCACCCGGTCAACAAGGCGATCAATGTGTAAATAGCTCCGTGCACAGGGCATGCTGCAACAAAAACCGATCCGAGTGAGCAAGTCTAATGTCACTCCCTTTTTCAATTTGCGCAAACGCTATCATATTCTACTTACAAACTGATCCGCGATCAACAATCTCCGCGATTCGCCCAAATGTGATGCAAGGGCACCAGTATGACAAGCAACCTGTGAGATTAACAAGATGTCAACCTACATAAGCCATAAAATACACCATTGCATTGCTGGGTTCACTCAATCTCAACATGTTGCCAAAGTCGTATGAGATCATTCTATTGCTAAATTCTCAAAACATGTCGAAATCCGCTCGATTAGGCTATTGTAGTTAGAAAGGTCGCGTGCATTAACTGTCCAACTTTTCATCATGGACGTCGCCTAGTAAACGTACACATGGGCATAACTGTTGAGAATTTTCCAGAGTACTTACAAATTGGAATGTCGCCGAAGCAACTGAAAAGCCCAGAGGACCAAGGCACGTCGTCCACGGGTTGAGCATGGAGACCTGCGTTATTCCCATAATTTGTATTCCTGGGTTGCACCGGGACGCCCTCAGCCAGCGGCAGGGGTGGCGGAGGAGTGGAGGCACCCGGCTTTTGTGGGTGACCATCAAATGCGTTTGAGGAGTCCATATTCTTGAACTGCGCTATAGATATCGATTCCAAAGATCGAACAAGATGACACGGTAGTAGATCAAACAAGGGAATGAATCGGGCAAGGATATAGAGGATTGAACAATGAGATGCTAGGTGATCTACACATGATATATATATCCATCTCTATGCATGTACGGTGATATATGTTGCGTAAAAGATTTTTCTAACAAATGTAGTCACCAGAAGCCGGCAGGACCATGTCGTTAATCCGCGTTTAAATGAGTTCGTGTCTGGAATTTTCTCTCAAGATAGAGTTGCAGTTGCGGCGACGACACGTACCCAACGTCGAATGTTGATAGTTTGTTGAAAAGTAATGCTTAATTCAAGCACGAAATTATTTTTATATGATTTAAATAATCATAATCTGCACTGGGAAGAAGTTGCGTACGAGTTTAGTGCGGCGGAAGACGTTGACAGTAAAAGAAATAAAGACTAGGTCAGGCATTTGTTCAATGTCACATTTTCCATAAGCGTTCTAGCTGTACATTGAACAAATCGTAAGATGCCAAATAAATTTGCACTCAAAAGTCCTCGTTGAATCGTCAAGTTGTACTTCAACACGGCACCTGATATTGAAATTTTCAGGAGATGGTACAAATGGCTATTCATTTCTTTATCCTGAAAACATGATCAGATACAAAATGATACGCCTTGGCTTGCCAGTGACTTATGTCGTTTTGCAGATCATGCGTGTGAGAACTCATTCGAAGTCAGCTCTAGTTCCTTTGCCGCACTCACCGCATGCCATGTAGAAGAAACGTTGTTAAAGATGTCGCATTGATTATCGATGCTTTAATCCAAAAGAAGTTTTGCTGCAACTATAAGTCAGCTCTGGATTGGGGATGATAGCTTCTCTTTCGATAGTGAAGTACAACTTTTTATCGGCAATATCATCCGACAGTTCCCAATGTTCTACGGACCTATAAAGAAGCCAATTTCAAAAGAGAATAAATAAGAACATGCTTACATTATTTAGTTCAGTATGTCGAAGCTCATGAAGTTGGAATGTTTGGACCAGGTTATGTGCGAAAGAGGTGGCAACTTATGATTTGTTTATTTTGCTTCCCTATCAAATCGGCGGTGGTGTGGTTCACATTCAATTTGCCCTATAAGGTTTCGCTTACCCGGTTATCCTTGCCTTCAATTCGGTTCGATATATCCACATCCATTATTTAGTATAAGGTTCGGCTTATACAATGCTTTAGATGTAGGCTTTGGAAAAAAGTTGCATATGTCATATGCACACCAGATGCTCCCGCTGGAGAGAAAAAGTGTTGAAGTATATTTATGAATATTGATCACTAGTTAGTTAGGCATCATCGTATATAAGGAAATCGGAGTCCTATTTCTATCGATTGTCAAACTTTAGTCATGGAGCCATCTACCTATTCTTTTGTCAGGCTATCGAGTAAAGAGGTAATCTTTGACTATTTTCTTTCTTGCCCAGCAGCCCTCGCAGTTTGCCTTCCTACCTCCTATATATATAATTTTCAGAATAAAAATCATATTTTGACCAAAACAGTATCGTTTTAGCCTCATTCTCCATGTCTTTACATTGATAAATTATGTAAATAAATGTTGGCAAATTGTTGAAATAGTTGGTAAGTTAAGATATTTAGTAATTAGTGGTAATTTTATAGAAGTGTTGGTAACTTATTAGCGTGTTATCGACTGAACAATTAGCCAATTAAAAGTTTGTTACTAATGTGTCCTGATGATTATCGACGCTTTTCACATGTTACAAGTATAGAACGAAGTTGCACTTTTACCCACTAGAACATTAGACTAGTCCAATTTCAGCTCACATTGTCAGCTCATTTTATAATAAACATATACATCTTATTTCATAGGACAAAAACAAGAGATTTGTCTTTTTATAGCCAAATGGAAAGAAAGAGAGAAATATTGGAGAGTAATTAGTACAACTTCTTTATAACTTGAAACTAGCAATTTTCCATCTTGAAGAAAGGAATTATGAGTTTCATAGCAGTTGTGGTGGCGCATGTCTTCGGAATTTGGATAAGGAAATCAGTACTTTCATGCAAGGTAATATCTGCAATTCACAAATATAAGAAAAAAATGCTAGAAACATTTAACAACATCTATCGACAAAGTAAATGAGTGTGGGGAAAAGAAAATACGAATGGAGAGAGAGAGAGAGAGAGAGAGAGATTTTACTTACTTAAGTAGCTCTTATTCTTGTTGTTGAAATTGAAAAGCTCTCTCAAACCAAAGCACAGTAATCATCCTCGCTATTGATAATTTTTCGATAATCCCATCCACCATCTGGAAATAAGAGATCCTCCAAGATTGCTTGTAATGTAATATGCCGCAGAATCCCAAGAATCCCACCAAGAAACCCGGTCCTAATCCTGAATAAAACCAATCAACTATAAAATAGTCTTCATTAGACTCATCTTCACTAGAATTGTGGCCATCTTGTTTGTCTATATCATTATGCTCATCTCCAGGACAAACTTTCGGAAGAGGACCTCCGCAAAGTCCATCATTGCCGCGATAAACAAATTGATCCTCCAAAGTGCTTAACTGATTGCCTGATGGAACAAGACCTGATAAATTGTTGAAGGAAAGATCCAAATGACTTAGAAAGTCTAATTTGGATATTGTAGGAGGAATTTTACCTGATAGCTTGTTGTTGGATAGATCCAATGATTCTAAAGATCTCAAGTTGCCAATACTTGAAGGGATTTTTCCAATCAGCTTATTGTGAGAAAGGTTCAAATTCTGAAGTCGAGCGAGCCAAGTTAGCCCTTCAGGTGTTTGTCCATCTAATGAGTTGCTTGAAAGGTCAAGAGAAAATAAATATGGGAGTGTCTTGGTGAATTCTAGGTTTGTTCCTTTTATATTAACCATAACAGGAAACACATCTGCTAATTGGATAAACGGAATAGAAATGGAATTGGCCCACATGCGAGAGAATTTGTCAAAGCAAAGCGGAATGCCTCCAGAAATGTTGTTATGCGCTAGGCTTAAATACTGGAGAGTAGCAAGATGGCATAGCTGCAAAGGAATGTCCCCGATGAAATAATTTCTCTCAAGATTGATTATTGCAAATGATAGAGACTGTCGTCCAAATGGAAGCATTCTGCCGGTGAATTGATTGTCACTAAGATCGAGGACTACCAAATTTAGCTTTAGCAAACATTCTGGAAGCACTCCACTCAAGCCATTTTCATGCAGGCCTAGAACTACTAATCGCTCCAAATGGCATAGAGAGTTTGGAATCGGACCATTTAACTTGTTCTCTCCCAATGAAATCCATCCCAAATTCGTTTGTGACTTCCTCCAACATTGCGGAAGTCTCCCAGACAGCTTGTTCTTAGAGAGATCAAGAAAAGACAATCCATCGGACATGCATAATGAATTTGGAATGTTACCACTGAGGTTATTCGTAGAAAGTGATACTTGAAATAGTTGTGGCATCTTTTCTCCAATAATTTGGGATATGTTGCCTCTGAGCATATTGCTCGAGAGATTCAAATCCGTGACGTTAGATAAAATGTCAAGTAACCAATGGGGAACTTCATCTGAGATATGTCCAATTTCCGAATTTTCCTTTGCGTTCGGAGCCAATTTGGGAATTGTGGTCCCACTTTGCAACTTGACATGACAATCGCATGAATTTGAAAAGGAGGAATCCAAGATGTGCTGACATTTATAGCAAGCTCATTTGAATCTAAGTACAGCTCAATCAAGCTAGTGAGATTTGCAAAGTGAAGTTTGTTGATAGCTCCATGTAACTGATTATTTGCAATGCCCATCACCTCTAGATTGGATAGTAGCCCAATACTTTCTGGAATGCTCCCACTCAATTTGTTAAAAGAGAGGTACAATTTTCTTAAAGACGACAGCTGGCTCATAGTAATGGGAATAGGACCTGAAATTGAGTTTGATGAAAGATCAAGGAATTCTAGATTTTTGAAATTCCAAAATTGATTGGGCAAGTGACCACTAAAATTGTTGTTGCAAACATCAATAATCTTCATGTCACTTTGTCCACAGATTAAAGCATCGTCCTTGGTATCAGAAATCCGTCCACTAAATTTGTTAGAACGCAAGTTTAGTACTTGCATTTTGCAGAAAATGGTCAAGTTTTTCAAAGGTTCACCTTCCAACCTATTTGAAGAGACATCAAGGAACTTCAGCCATTGGCTATTTTCAAGGATGACAGTGGGGAATATGCCTTGGAGATCATTCGAACTTAAATTTAGATGGCCAAGTTTACTAAAGTTTTGAATCCAAGGAGGAATGGATGGATTAATGAAGTTGTTACTTAGATCAAGGAATCTAAGAGAAGTGAAATTGACATGCAGAGAGGTTGAAGCATCTCTCAAATAACATCCCCTCAATATCAAAACTTCCAAAGAGGAAAGCATGTTGATAGGACTTAACAAGTCTTTGGGGGTTGAGAAGGGAGACATAAGACAGGTCCAAATACTTCAAGTTAGAAAATGTCGATAACCATTGAAGGTTCTTTGTTTGCAAAGGGTGCTCCGATTGATCACTACTAAGATCCAAATACCGTAACTTGGAAAGGTTACTAAGTTGACCTGGAAGATCTCCATAGAAGCCTCCATGTGAGAGGTTGAGATACTCCAAATTTTGAAGAGAAGCTAAGGACGCCAGGATTTTTTGGGTTGAGAAATTATTGAAGCTGAGGTCTAGATACTTCAAATGGTTCAATTCGTATACAACGGGATTTATCTTACCTCCCAAGGTGCACTTCCAAGGTCCATCACAAGGATTACGAAGATCAAGCTTTGAGACATGACCGGTCTCCTTGTTGCATTCAACTCCTTCCCACTTGCAACAATCCTTACCAGTCCACGACCACAAACGTCCATAAGGATCAGTGAGATCATGCTTGAACTTCAAAAGAGCTTCCCTCTCAACTCTGATGCAACTCACATTTGTTAAAGCTTTGGAGTAATTGAATTCCAAGGCTTGAATTACAAGGAGTGCACACAAGAGTGTAGGCACAAAGCCAGTAGACGTGTAGGATGCCATTGTTGTCTATAATTAACCCAAGAATTTCCGTTTATATAGGCCAAACAAACACTTCCCTTAAGGAAGATATTATTTTCTTCCTTATACGGATCATGGTCTCAATTCAAAAAAAAAAAAAAAAAAAAAAAAAAAAAGAGAGGAAGAAAGAAGGAGATCAACATCTCTTCAAAGTCCTTTTCTCTGGCCGCTGGCAACCTAAATTGACTTATAATTCCAAGTCGTGCCTTGCCTTGCAAGACCTGTCCAAGGGTCAAGACATCAAATGCGACCAATACTACATAGGGTTTCATATACTTAATGAGACGAATCTCTAATTTTATCGCAAAAATTATCGCCATTACAAGAGTTATGTCAATTAATTTGTCGAGGATTGGATGTTGAAGATATTGTGTGAAGTAATTTGTACCCAGCCGTCCCATGCAAGACCCGTCAATTGGTCTAGACATCAAATGTAACCAATAATAACTGTGGAAAGCATGTGAAGTAATTGGTTCATATGAACGTGGCGAGGATGTTAGTATAAACGAAGTAAATAGTGTTGTAATTTTTTTCTTTTGAAAAAATGTTACTCAAATAAAGAAACCCAATACAATCATATAAACCAAAAATAGATTTTAGATATCTTTAAGATTAAGAAAAAGAAGGAATTCGTTAACACTCAAGTATTAAAACTTGTGAAGGAATTCGTTAACACTCAAATATTAAAACTTGTGCTTTTAAATTCACTGCCACTGTGTTATAAGCTCCCAGAGCAATCTCTATTGAGACCAAAAAAAAAAAAAAAAAAATTTGCAGGCTCATTGACTAAGTCTTAACTTTTTGGGGAATGTTATTCTTGTATGAAGTGCAAAAGATTGGATTTTTTTCTAGAGAAAGGGAATGCCGTGAGCCTCGCGGAAGTGAGAGGTGTGAACATGGGCTTGCATAGAGTTAAGGGAGTCAATAGTGTAGATTGTATTTGTAACGGGCACGCTTTTTTCTCCCGCAGATGAAAGGCTGGTTTTTATTTTCGGATGTTTTAAATGTTGTGAAATATTTCTTTCTTACATGGATCTTGGTCTCGATTCACCAAAAAAAAAAAAAAAAAAAGGAAAAAGAAAAAGACATTAACATCTTTTCAAAAGTCCTTTTCTCCGGGGGCTGCTAACCTTAAATTGACTCAGAATTCCAAGTCGTGCCTTGCAAGAGCTGTCCATCGGTCAAGACATCAAATGCGACCATTCTTATACTTATTGAGATGAATCTCTACTTTTATTGCAAAAACTAGCGTCGTTACAAGAGTTATGTCAATTACATTGTCAAGAATTGGAGGTTGAAGATATCATGTGAAGTAATTGGTACTCGGTCGTGCCATGCAAGAACCGTCAATTGGTCTCGACATCAAACATAACCAATGATAATTGTGGAAAACATGTGAAGTAATTGGTTCATATGAACGTGGTGAGAATGTTAGTATAAACAAAGTAAATAGTGTTATAATTTATTTATTTTTTGAAATAATGTTGCTCAAATAAAGAAACCCAATACAAACATATAGACCAAAAATAGATTTTCGATTTCTTTAAGATTTTTTAAAAAAAAAAAAAGAAGAAGAAGGAATTTGGTAACACTCAAATATTAAAACTTGTGATTTTTAATTCGCTGTCTCTGTGTTATAAGCTCCTAGAGCAATCGTTGTTAAGACAAAAGAAAAATTTGCAGGCTCATTGACTAATTCCTACCTTTTTGGGGAATGTTGTTTTTGTGTTAGTGCAAAAAGATTGGGCTTTTTTTCTGGAGAAAGGGAATACCGTGTGCCTCGCGGAAGAGAGAGGTGTGAACGTGGGCTTGCATAGAGTCAAGAGAGTCAATTAGAGAATCTTCGTTTTGATGCCAATGGCCCAAATGGCAAAGAATAGTCAAATAATCTCGAATCACACGCATAAGGACTGCCCAACCCATCAACATTCAACCCCATGTTTGGAAGCCGTTGTTTGTAGGGAAACAAATGGGCTGAGGAAAACCACTTCTCTTCTTGTCATCCCATTGCTCACCTACATCAGTGAAATATCAGTACTTCTACTTCTACATGTAGTATTTGCGTGTTACTATTAATAAAATTTCTCTCTCTTATGCATGTTTGTTCAAGATAATTCGCATTCATGATATTCTTCTAAAGTTCCATGTCAAATGAGAGTGTTCATGATAAATGATTCATAAATAAACATTGATCCTTAAATTATCCCCATTTTATAGTCACTTCAAGCACTCATTGAGATGTTACTAATTGAAAAGATTGACAATATGATGTGTATGACTTGATTTGCGTGAATGTGCAGAAGGGAAAAGGTATTTCATGTGATTGTCATGTCCTATGACAGTAACATGCAATTTAATAAATTAATTAAGAGTGGATGATTCTAAAGTTTACACATCACATGGGATGACAAACATATCATGTGACTTCATTCGAGTCGTGGAACCAACATTGGAAATCCTGATGCCAGTACATTGAGAGGTTGTCAAACTCATTTCTCCAATCACCTTGAAAGTCGGACAAAGTCATTCCCCAAGATGGTACTCAATTTTTATCAATGCAAGTTTCTTTTGTTCGAGGTTAATGATCCTCATCAGTCTCTTAGCATCATAAGCCGGATCAATCCTACAGCTTTTTGCAGGACTTTGGTTCATAAACTGCTAGAGTAGCAACAGCATGTTTAAGTGCTAACCCCAAGAAGCGACAATCTGCCGGGCAGTAGAGCGACGAACTTAGAGCAATCCTCAAGATCGCCTCACATGTGCGAATGGACCGCAAAGACCCAGACCGGGTCTTCAGAGGGGCTAACTGCAAATGGTCCCAAATTTTTGTTGTTGATTAGGCATGTGCGTTCAAACAGAGTCACTTACAAGAACCACCAAATCTCTTCAACTGTAACCCTTTCCATGATTCGTGTCTATCAATCACAATATCACACAGTAGTAGATAATTCTGTATCGGCGACTAGACTAGACTGAATGGAGAATAAGACAGAAGAAGTAATATGCAGACGAACAAGAATTGAGCTCTGTCAAACAAGTAATAGCATGTTCACCACCTATCAGCATAATGTACAAAGAGTCACCAAGTGAACAGGGCTAATTTTACAGAAACGTGTGGAGGAAAAAGAAAGGGAGAGACAAAAGCAGCATGCTCAAAAACTCTCTTGCAGGACTAAGCGCAAACCAAGAACTCAAGCATCTAGTCGTAAATCACTCATCTGAAGCAGCATCCATATCTTGCCAGCTCGCCAAGCACAGTTCATGCAATTCATTCAGGATCCATTCTTCCCCAGTATGACCACCTAATACCAGAACTCGCGTGCCTCCAACAACACAGGTACTGTGTCCCCATGCGTATTTCGGCGGTTGTCCTGGAGCATTAAGAATCCTCCAAGATGGTTTCTCTTCGGAAGGATCCAATAGGAAGACTTGAGATGGTGAGTGCAAGCCCGCGATAGAACCACCAAAGATCAAAATCCTACCACAAGGCATGCTGACCGCCACATGGTCCAGTCTAGGAGGTGGGACCACAGCGCTTTGACTGCCAATGCCAGTCAATGCGCTGCACTCCAACAGTCTCCACTGCGGCTCTTCATCATCCAAGTCAATGGTGTAGGCCTCGCCTGATCGCAGCCTCAAGTGCCCACTTTTTGCCAACCCGCCAAACATGAGGAGTTTTGTCCTGCCGTAAACTGAGAGAGAATGTCCCAATCTTGATGGTGGAGCCCAAGAAGTCGGGATCTCCTTCCATGCAGGCTTGTCTGTGGTGAGATCCAACAAGTAAGTGTCGCTGAGGAGTACTCCAGCATCAGTGCAACCACCAGAGACAACCAGTTTAGAACCCTCTACTGTGCAAGAGCTGTGCCAAGATCTAGGAAGAGGTGGGGTCCCACCCAAGACTTCTGTCCATGTCGGTTGTTTAGCATCCAAATCCAGCACAAACACGTCATTGAGCAATCCTTGCCTCCCACAGCCTCCAAACACCACCAACCACGATCCATTGATGCACGAAAGTGTGTGGCCCCACCGGCCTGGGGAGACGACTCCACACTCACACGTCTCCACTCTGGATTCGCAGCATCGAGGTTGAGCACAAATGTATCATCCATCGGCTGCATGTTAACCCCTTCACCTCCAAACAGCACAAGCCGATTCCCTGCAGCACAAGCACTGAAGTTGCACCTAGAAGGTTCCACTGCTCCTCCAACTGTCAATTTCCTCCAGCAAACAGCCTCCAAAGTCGTTAATTCCCTAGCCAAACGCCCCCAGCCTAATTTCTCGGTCATCCTTTCCAAAGCGCCTGTGACGTCTCTTCCCCAAGCATTTTGACAAACCATCTTCCTTAGATGCTCATTCTTCGTTAGGTGACGAATCCTTCTACAGACAGATCCAATCGATGCCACATCCCTTGGTGTTAACCGTGACAAAATATTGTGTGCTAAAACTTCATCAGATAGTTGAAGTATCCCGCACATTTCTTGATCTTGTACAAAAGGCAATGGCCCATCTTTCGGAGTGTATACACTCATCTGCTCACACTCATTGTTGTAGGTCTCCTTGAAAACAGGATAAGATATGCAGTTCATATCAATTTTTGCTTCAGAAAATATTTGAATGCCTATTACATGCGTGACTATTCCATCATCATCGTGTATTGGAGCTAGCTTTAACCTATTCACCAAAGGAGCACCATCCTTCCTAAAATTGAGGAGCTCGCCTTGAAATTCAAGACCTTGCTCGAGACATCGTCTGATTTCAGAAACAACCACTGGATCGACCAAAGGATGCCGTCTCTGTGCACGGGATCTCTATATTGCAAGAATCGGCTGAAACAAAGGAGTATCAAAGAGTCAAATGAGAAGCTAACAAGCTCCCAAAAGCAACATGGACGCAATACCCCAAACATAGCAATATCATAATGAACATGAAAGAGAAGACAGTGCAAAAGACTCAGATGTCCATCAAGAAAATTTTTGGATTAAATAGTCTGGCATCCCCAGTGTTAGCCCATTCTAAAACAGATTGGCACACAATAGAAGCTCCATCATTTATCTCTTCAACAACAAGCCATCAATGACAATCTTGGGTGATCATGTCCCTAAACAGTTCTCAAATTGAAACACTTGAAGAGCTTAAGTGATTCGACCCAAAAAAAAATAGAGCTTCTGTGAAAGCTACGAAGATTGTATCTATGTCATCTTGGGAAAATCAATGAAGATAAAAGCTTTATGTCCACCTTAAGTAAATCAATGGTCATATAAACTCCAGTTGAATGATTCATAATTATTTTCCAGGTGTTAGCTGTCTTGCATGACTTCCAAGAGTGCAAAAGAAGAAAAAATCAGCCAATCCAAAGGATGCAATGAAAAGCCCTGAACCAAAATGTTAAGTCTCATATTACCCAAACAAACAAACGAAAAAACTTCAATCCAGTGTACTTTCTTTGACACATCATGCAAATTCTCATTATTTCCTCTTTGGCAATTGGACAAAATGATTAATTGTATCCTCTTTTTTTCGTTAATACTGCCGAATCAACAAATTAAATATTGCCACGTATACACATGTCTTAGAACAAGGCAATACATATAGTCGAGGAAAAAGAGAATGGCAAGAAAAAGCATGTGCGTTTCTTCATAGTTAAAATATGCCCCTGTCAGCACCAAGTCTCAGACTAAAGGCCAAAGATCATAACTCAATGTATCAACATGCATTTATTCTATTATCCACAAGTTCATTTTGCACAATTACATTGAAGAAAATGCCCCAACGCTTGCTTCACAAGCCTTCTGTCCTAAGAAAATACATATCCATACCTTACAAGGTCCGCATTCTAAAATAAGTCACAAACTTGTCAACTCAAATATCCAACCAATTTTATGAAATTTCCAAGGAAAAGTACATTGAATAGAGACCGGTTTCCCAAATTGGTTTACCACATGATGCATCAAACCGCAAGCAAGCATTTTAACCAAGCGGGCCATATTAAACACCCAATACAAATTTGCCACAGAATTCAATATACCAACATTGGAAACTCTTTTCGCCATAGCTGGAACTATTAATTTGGATATTTGGACAATCTTCCTCGAGGTAGGCAAGAAGGACCTAAGCTATGTGAAAGAAAAATGTCTGTTTGGCTTCTTTGCCTCGATCTTTCTTTCCTTCTCTCTTTAGTCCATACATACAGGTTTAAACAAAATACCCATTAAGTACGCTATATCTATATTACAAGACCACACCCCAAATTGAAATTATAACTGATGATGTACCAATAAAACCTCCCTATTTTCACGCTCTCTGGTACACCAATCAACATCTCTTCCCCCGTATTCCTTCTATCCTTCAAATTCTCTCACATACCAAACGAGTTAACACGAACCCCCCCGCGAAAAGTCGCTCTTTTACAACAAATCTCAAACATCAAAGCAACAAGCTCTCCTTCATTCTTCAGATAGATCCCAGGGCTACCCCAAAACAGTAAAACAAAGAAGATCAGAGCCCAGAAATCCTCTCCATTTCCACTACCCACTAGAACGACCAGAACGGAGGCAGCTGGAAAAATCGCTCCTTCACAACAAATCTCAAACATCAAAACAACAAGCTCTCCTCCATTCTCCAGATAGATCCCAGGAATACCCCCACACAGCAAAACAAAAGAAGAGCAGAGCCCAGAAATCCTCTCCATTTCCACTACCCACCCCACGAATCAAATCGACACGAGAGGGACCAACTCACCAGTTCCGACCGAGGACCTCGTCGGCCCTGTACCCGGTGAAGCTCTCGAAGACGGTGTTCACGTAAATGATGGGGAAATCGGGCTCGAGGGCGTCGGACACGACGAAGGCCGTTGGCGTCAGCGGGTAGAAGAAGAGCCCTGGCTTCAGCGGAGCTCGCTGTCCTCCCCCTCCGCCTCCTCCAGCTGCTCATCGCCATCATCACCATCATCATCCTCCTCGCCACCTCCTCCTGCCGCCACTCCTCCTTCCTCCGCCTCTTCGAACGGCCCGACGTCCTCCTCCGCGACGACCGCTCTGTAGCGGCCGGTCACGGAGCACTTGAGCCTCTTGCCGGACCCCTTCAGCTCCTCCTCCTCCTTGCTTGCCGCCATGGTGGGGAAGATTCTTCTGCAGGTTTCTCGCTCTAGCGCGCGCGAGAGAGAGAAGGAGAGAGATTGAGGGGTCGTGGGACTGGGTTGAAATGAAGGTGGAGTCATGGGCAAGTCGGCGTCGTTTGACGGAAATGGCCCTGCTCGTACGTCTTAATTACGAGTCTTGCCATTATCGTGAAGGTTGCGACCCGACACCGTATATCGCATCGAAACGGCTTTTCACCATACTTCGTCTTCCTAATCTGATCGAATGTCATTTTCATGAGAAATGAAATGATTTTCTTTTTTCTTTTTTTTTTACTACGAAATTTTTTGTCTCGAATCAAAGTTTAAAATGGAATTTCATGTTATTTTAATGTTCATGTTTTAAGCATATTGCCTACTTGACAATGGCTTGGAGTCCTTAATGGTGGACTGAAGGGGGCCGATGGAGCAATTAGGCATCTAGTGCAATTTTTAGTGATGATTCATTAAAATTCACCGAACATCATTTTCTTTTTAAGTTAATATCACGAAAAATTCTAAATCGATACATTCGTGATAAATTTACCAAAAACTAATTTTTTTACAATAAAAAATCCTAAACTTGTATACTTATGATAAATTTACTCTTTATCAATTTCTGTTAAATTTTATTGACAATTGACTAGTATATCAATTTAAGATTTTACTCCTCGTTTCTCATAGTTATACCAGTTTTATGGTTTTTAATGGTATTAATCCAATTTAATGGTGGATATGTTTATCATAAATATATCAGTTTGGAGTTTTTATTCATAAAAAAGTTAATCTGTGGTAAATTTGTTACATATATATCAATTTAGGTTTTTTATAGTCATTTGGGATAAATTTATCACAAATATATCAGTTTAGATTTTTTAGTAATCAAAAAGTTAGTTTATGGTAAATTTATCACAAATATATCAGTTTGAAATTTTTTATGATATTAACTCTTCTTTTTTTACTTGTAAAATTAAGATTTCTGGTGACCTTTTCTTATGCTGGCCGCATGATCAAAAAGTTATTTTATGAGATAGGACTGCCAATTTGTAAATTAAAAAAAAAAAAGATGATGGCTGTTGAAATTTATTGCGGACCCTGCAATTATTAAGACCCAAAAAAAGTAGTCGACCGTCCATCGTACGTTTAATTTTAAGATCAATTCAGTTCCTATGTGCGGGCGCTGGCAGTGTCCTTGCCCAAGGGGAGTGGCAATTCGGTAGTTTCCACCGGAGTGCGAGGGCGAGGATGTTGGGGAGGAGTCCACGTCGGTTGCGAGCGAGGAGAGCACGTGGCAGCCTGATATTTCGGGAGCAAAATATCTTCGGGAGAGAGAGGGAGAGGGAGGGGCGAAGCATCCACTGTCCGGCCTCCACGTCACCGCCTTTGTCAGTGCCAGGAAGATATTTTCTTTCGGCTCCCGCCGTCCAATCCCATCCCCCCTCGTCGAAGCCGAACGGCTGTCCAAATCCCGACGGGTGGTGGGGCCAGGCGGTCGCTGCTTTGCTTCGGTGCGGCGGGACTTCTCGTTGTCCCACCGGAAAAAGAAACGCGAGGCCAGGGACGAGGCCACCGGCGGAGGAATATGCTGTTCTTTGCCCGTGCCACCGCGGAGATATTTGGGGAAATATCTTCCGATTCGATTGGGAAGCCGAACTTTCCGTGGAAAAAGTCAGATGGGGGAAAAAGATTTTCAGAAAATGAGATTCATGTTGCGTTTTTTTTTTTTTTTTTATTATTTTGGCTGTGAACTTTTTAATTTTGTTGATTGAATTATAAAAAATTTTCGCGTTTTGTTGATCAAGTTCGTATGACCAAATTTGGCCGGAAATCACCGACGTGGACATGAGCCCATCCTACATGGCGTGGCCCTCGCTAGCCCTTGTTGGTTCAAAGAGGAAGAAATGAAGAAAAGAGAAGAAAAAAAGAAGAAAAAAATTCAAAAAAATATAATAAAAAATTATATACATCAGCACCAGTTGTATCATATAAGACAATCAATGTTCACATTAGTAATTTCTAGTTAAAATTAACTGGATTGATTTTATTGGCAAAACATGAAAATGTATATGACTCAATTGACAAATTAAAATGTTTATGGCTTAATTAACAAAAGTGCAATAGGTTTAAACTTTTTTAATAATTTTTGGACAATTTTATCAAATTAAATTATCAGAGAACTTTAAACATTACAAGACGAAGCCCCAACCTTGTGCTCCAAACCTAGTTGATTTTTCTGAGTATAACATGTACTTGGTTTTTCGTACGAATGCACGACTTTTGCGCGTTGAGAAAAATAGGGACAAAGATTGATTTTCCCGCCTCGGAGGAAATAAATTGTAGACAATAGGGTTTTTATTAATCTAATAATGCTTGCATACCATACTAGGGGGAGAATAACGTGGAAGTCAACCAAACAAATTGCTCTTCTTGCCTAGACGTAATACATCATTTTATTATTATTATTTGCTTAGCCATGTAAAAATACTCCAGCTATTCTGACAAAGCCATCTGTGACTATCCTAGGTTTCAGGTAGAGATGTCAAAATGGATTTAGAATTCATATTATAATCTATATTTAATGTTGTAGGTCATAAATGAGTTGCATACTCTAACCTATATTTAATAGTGTCGATCATATATAGGTTACTTTAAGTTTTGAAGAGTGGAGTTGGTTATATGGATTAATTAACAGTTTAATGAGTTTCAAATGGGTTAGTTATCTTATGAGTTCAAGTGGGTCATGGATATATAAGTCATTTTTAATAATTCTTTTAATATTCTGGATTTTAATATTTTTTTTTTTTTATTTTTCTTGTTTTAGCAAATCTGGCAAAGGTTGTTGCTAGTCGTCGATTGTTAGTCACCGTCATATGCCATCTATGGCTATCGCCGATCGTCAATCACCACTGGGCATCAATATTTGATTGTCGCTGGTCGATTAGTGGTCACTGCCACTTGTTGTGGATCATTGGTCATTGGACATACAATTAAAAAAAATGAAAAGAAAGAAAAAATATAAAATATAACATATAAAAAATCATTATCTTTTTTAAAATTATAAAAAAAAAAATGTCACAGTGTTTTAGCAATATATATTTTTAAAAATGTATAATAAACGAGTTTTTCTAAATTGTATTTAATATTGAAGTCTTTTAACAATATGAGTCAGGTCAGATATGAGTCATTATAATTGTATTATATAAAAATTGATCAAAATAGATTAAATGGGTCAACATGGGTTGAACCATTTTCGACTCGACCCGACCCGACCCAGTCCACTTGTTTGACAAGTCTAGTTTTGGGTAGTATGTTTGTTTTTTTAAAATAAGTATACTGAAAGTCTTAAGACTTATTACAAAAGTTTAATGGGTTAATACCGAAAAATCCAAAACTATTGCACTTGTGATAAATTTATCAAAAACTAATTTTTTGATCACTAAAAGCCCCAAACTACTATACCTTAACAATTTTACTCCAAATTGGTACTTGTGACAAATTTACCCTTTATTAGTTTCTATTATATTTTATAGTCAAATTATCGAGTTTGATGATACATGATAATTGAATGGTGCATCGGTTTGAGATATTATCTCCGCTTGTCATAGTTGTATTAGTTTTGTATTTTTTGTGACATTAATGTAATTTAAGAAAAGTATATTTGTCACAAATGCACCAATTTGTGATTTTTGATGGTTAAAAAAATTATTTTGGGGTAAATTTGTCACATTTGTTTCAATTTATGGTTTTTTATGGTCATTTGGGGTAAATTTATTACAAGCGTATCGGTTTAAAGTTTTTTATGGTAAAAAAATTAGTTTATGGTAAATTCGTCATACTATACTAGTTGGGGTTTCTCATGATATTAAATCAAATTTAATTAAGTTTTAAAACTTTCAAAGCGTGTAATTAAATCTTAAAACTTTTCATGAAAGCACAATTGAGTTTTAAAATTTTTAAAAAATGCAATTAAATCTTAAAATTCATCAAGTTAGTGTAATCAAGTACTAACACTTGTTAAACTAGTGTAAATAAGTCTTAAAACCTGTTAGTATTTTATATTTGTTAAGTTGGACGGAGTTAATAGAATGACTTGGTTGCACTAACTTGACAAGTTTTATTATTTAATTGCACTTTTTGAAAATTTTAAGATTTAATTGCATCTTTATGACCAATTTTAGGACTTCTAGTACATTTATCCTATCTTTTCAATAAGTTAGCTAGTCATAAAAACTTTAAGAATCAATTTAACTAAATCTTAAACTTAGCAATAGAATTGTGTTGGGGTAGGAACAAGTAAGAGTAAAATTCCTATATACACTTAATATATGTACATGAATTATTGTATATTTTAGTTTGATGGGTCTCACGTTTAGCACAATTTGCCAAATTTAACCGCTCTTCTTTCGGACGACACATCGAATATTTTGGATTGGCCACATACTTGCCTGATTCGTGTGATGACTATAAAGTTCAACGTAAAACAAAGAACTTTTCAAATTAGTTCTAGTGGAGTCAAATGTTTGTTTTTGTGAGGTTTAGAGCTCCAAATCACACAACTTATTGATAGTTCTATTCTTTATTCTAAAACAACTTCACAAGGTTTAGAGTAAAGTTGATGGTCATAGTCCATTATAAAAAAATGTGATATGTGTATTGAAAGTCTTTAAACTTGTCATAAAAATGCAATTAAATTCCTAAAACTTATTACGAAAATGCAATTGAGTCTTAAAACTTTTAAAAAGAACAATCAATTCCTAAAAATTGTCAAATTGATCCAATCAAATCCTTTTTTGAGTGCATTTTTTGAAAATTTTAATATTTGATTGCACTTTCATAAAATTTTTAGGATTCATTGATTTTTGAAAGTTTTAGGACCCGAATGCACTTTTACGATAAGTTTTAGGACTTAATTATTAATTTTTTTGAAATTTTTAGGACTCCATTGCATTTTTATGATAAGTTTTGCATTTTCATAATAAGTTTTAGGATTTCCAATACAGTTATCCTTAAAAGAATTTATATTTCTAAAAAACTTGTTTCAATTAGGCTAATCCTTGATCTTGCTTGATTTATAACTTTTAAGTCACACATATTTATATTGTAATAATTGTTTTCACAAAGTTTGAAGTCAAGGTGATAGTCATAGTCTTTTGAATTAGGCATCTTTCGTATTTGTGGAATACATGAGTCATATCATCACAAAACTCTATTCCCACTATCTTTAAATAAGTTAGGATAAAAATAATAAGGAAATACTCACCCCGTTAGTTCTAACATAAAATGTATTCAAGATGATAGTTTAATAGCTATCCCTATATCAAATATTCTTATCACATAAAAAAGTCTTGCAGAATAGGATCGTCCAATTGACCATAACTGCCTAATTAACGAAGAAAGAAAGACAACAATACATTAAAATTTACACGGATTGCTCTCGAGTGGATACCTACATGCACGGAAGTGCAGTAGCAATAAAGTCACTATGAACAAGAAGATTACGAGCTTGGAACTATGTCACTCTCAATCTCAAGCCTTGATTACCGAAAATGAATCCCGACTCATTGTTTCACACCATCTCCCACACTGTTATCCTCTCAAATCTCACAAAGAGCAATCCTAGAAACACTCTCTAGAGGCCCTTGTGTGTAATGTATGTAAAACCCTCGCAAAACAGGCTTTTGAACCGGTCCATGTCGAGTTTATGTCGTCTCTCGAGCACCTGGCCGAGTTTGGCTGGACTCGTGCTTTATGGCCATTGCGCTTGGGCTTATCCAAGCACCTCGCCAACTGCCCAGGCCCTTGTGCTCAGGTGCCTGGCCGTCCTTGCCTCCTTTGGAATCCTAGCCAAACGTCTTTGGGCATGTCCACATATTCGAGCTTCAATCATCCCTCGAATCGTTGGCCAAAGCTCGAGACGAACTGAACAAATCTTCTCCTTGGCTCGAGTTTGCGGCCAAGTCTCGGTCTTGGTTTGTCCCTCCGTATTACCAATCATTTTCGGGTCAAGTTGCTGGCCAGCCTTGCAGGCGCATGCCCAACCTCGTGAGTGCGCTAGTCATGAACGGTAGGTGGGGCCGAAAAGCAGGAGCCTTGCCAGGAGCTCAAGAGATGCCGTAAACTCATAGTCTCGTTTTAAAGCTTATGTTTCGAGGGTTTGACATATACTGCACATCAAAGCATCTTTTCTTTTAGGGTTTCTATTTGTGAGTTTGGAGAAGAAAATGTTGTTAGATTATGTGAAACATCAAATCCATTGAGAATTTCCCTTTTCAAAAAGAATTAAACTAGCTCAAAGATGGCCAAATGACTAGCCAAGATGAATGATTATAAGGTTGATTCAATGCTCTCGGATTTATAAGTGAGCCTACGCTCTATTGTAGTACTTATAGGGGTACACATACATACAAACTCTTCTTCTTTTACTTTCCAGTAGGACTTGTTCTCAAATGTCTTTAACATTAGAAAGAATACCAACATACCCCGTATCTCAAGTGAATACCCCATATTTTTAAATTACGTTTTCCTTTGTAGGATACGGAAAGCAACGCTAGGTAATATATGGAAAATTTTTCGATTAGCAAAACAGAAGAGAGAGAACATCCTAAAAAATGCCCATAAAACAAGAAAACAAAAAGAATTGACATTGGAAGAGTATTTTCATTTGGGTCCAAGAAATTGCTTGAAATTTTCCCATCTCAATCCTTTCTCGATATACTCAATGTTAGAAGGGTCGAAAGGTCCCTTGATTCTATCAATCCACTTGATCTGTGCCTTTGCCGGAAGAACGCTTTTTGATGGGTCTGGCGCTGTTCCATAGCTCAAGCTTGAAGAAAATCCCTGAAAATTAGTTGTGCAATATAAATTTTACATATAGCAACCAAGCAAAAATCATTTTATTAAATATATGCCCCCCAGCCCCCAAACCCCCAAAAAATATCTCCTAGAAATTGAGCCAAAGGGTGCAATAACACTGCTCTACGCCTATAATTTTCACAGTGAAATTTATACCTAGCATTATACCTTTTCCTAAAAATTTCTCAGAAATTTTCGATGGACTGACCTTATAGATAAGGACTTCTACTTCCTCTCCGCCCACATCGGCATGCACCACAAGAGCTTCCCCTCTTGCGGACTGGCTGTACAGCTCCAGCATCGCGATCTCCTCGTTGGGGCCGTACTCTTCCCCATCGCCCTCAGCCTCCTCCTCCTCCTCCTCGGTGCCGCCGCCGTACCGCACCGACCTCCTCCTCGCGGCGCACCGGATGGCCGTGCTGTGGGGACGGCTCTTGTGTCGCTTTCGAGCTAGGAGTGTCGTGGATGCGCAAGGTTGCTGGTGAGTGGTTGGGAGGCGAGGGAGGTTGGGCGGCGAAGGAAGGGCCGCCCATTTGCCCAAGTTGTGAAGCATTTCCGTGTGTGTCGAGCGTTTATGGTCAAACGTTGTGGCTCTGAGGATAAGGTCATGTCGTTCGTGACCTAATAGTTGAAGTTGGGGAAGAACCACAACCTACTCTAATTTGACTTTCATAATAATAATTATTATTATTAATTTTTTTTTTTAGGTTTCCTCCAAAAATTCAAAGATCTCACGGCTTTTAGAGAAATGGGAGACGAGGTTATATGATTTGATGTATTGACATTTATAATATCTTGAGGGCGTATTACCTTAAAACACATAATGATATGACATTTATCGTGATTCACGATGAATTAGGTGAGCTTTCATAATTGATTGGGTGCATCTACATAAGATATGATTGATATCTCATGCCTCGTGTGAGATCTTAACATTATAACTGACTTGAATTAGCCATTGCCCATATCTAGAAAGTGGCATTATCAAATCAATAACGTAACATTTGTAAATTCTCGACACATACACCTGTTGCTACTTTCATGGAATGAGTTTGATCTTCATTTTTTCACACTTTAACCCGCCCTACTTATAGGCAGATTTAGTTTAGACAAGAATGGAGACCACGGCAAACTAGGATTTGCGACTAAAGTAAATTGTCATGAATTTTTTAGACCTGGCTAAAAGCGTTGCTGTAATAAAAAAAATTAAAAAAACACCCTTTGGATTTGCCTTTGCCCAATCAAGCCTAGGCCATTGGAGGACTTGGGAGGTGGATAACGCGTTTCTCGTGCAAGGCCCAACTTCATAAGTCGATCCAAGCCCAAGCATCAGACCAACCCATGGGGTTCTACTCGGAGCGATTCGACCCGACCGGAGACTTGCACCCGTCACGGAACAAGTTTCGCCCCCTCCATAAATGCATAAGTTCCACGGTGAAGTAGGTATGTTACCTTAATCTCGATCTATGTTGGCTCTCTTTCGTTTCATCACGTACGCGTTGTATCAATTGAAGTGTCGGAAGGTTCTCCTCAAGCGATGAGCGGGACCGACCTGCCTCTCGTGGAGTCCGGCGTGGCTAGGATCATATCCGAAGAAAGCCATGCATCAAAATGTATCCTATGACCTAAGGTCGTATTAAAAAATTGGGTGCTTTGCCATCGGTACCAGGCTACTTAGGTGGTGCATGACAAACCAAAATTTATGTTCCAAAAACAAATTTTCTATCCTAGATTTGTTTTTGGAATAAAAATCCGTTTGATAATAGCATTTCATTTTTCTATTTTTGAAATAGATTTTTGTTTCAGGAATAGATTTGGAATATAAATCGAAGTAAATTTTTTACTTTTCTAAGAAATAAAAATTCTTCTTATTGTTCATTTTTACTAGGAACCGCTGTCCGCCGATCGCTCACCTCCATCGCGATCGATCGTCGTTTGGCCGCCGTCGGTCGCCACCAACCACCATCGGTTGCCGTCGTCCGAAAATAAGAAATTTTGTGTCGTTATCAAACGAATTTTTATTTTGAGAATATAAATTTTGTGTCGTTATCAAACTTGTGTATTTTTCTTATAAACTCATTTAGAAATCAAATTCTAACAAGAATGGTTATCATTCGCGTCAGTAGCTTTTCCGAAAACGGGGCCGTAGAGCCGAACTCAAAGACAGAACAGATTAAAACCGCACGCGAGTGGGATGCCGCGCGTGGGACTGGACGGCGGGGCCACGATATCCCATCGACTGCCGCGCCCCCCCAATTATTGGCGCCTTTCTCTCTCTCTCGCTCTCGCAGCCGCGTCAACTCTCCTCAGCTACCTATCACGTCTTAATTCTTTAATTAATTTAAAAAAATCACAAGCAGGAATCACGGCAGCAGACTAATAATAATAAAAAAACAAAAAAGAATAAAATAACTTCTCCACGCTGGAAAATAGCCGATCACCGATGACGTCATGAATCGCGACGACGGCGCGTGAGATGCAAGTTAAAGAAAGCTCGCGGCGGCGCGTCGGCCTTCGTTTTCGCTTCGAGAAGAATTAATTGAATAGAATTAAAAAAAGCGCTCGACCGGAAGACCGGAAGAGTCAGTCAGCAGTGATTAGTAGTATTTTATCGTCATCGTCGCCGCCGTCGTCGTCGTCCCTCTTCATTACCTCATCATCACCGTCATCTCCTCCCTCCGCTCCTCAATCATCGCGCCGCTTCTGAAGTCCCTGCCGACCGACCGACCGACCGACCGACCTCTCCGATTCCCGCGGCGGCGTCGGCCGGCGTTCCCCCCCCTCTCTTCTCCGGCTCGCCTCGCTTCGCCGCTCGGAGTCCTAGGGTTCCCCGCCTCAGATCCGCCGGTGCTCGGCTCCGGTTTCCCTCCTCTGACGATCGCGGGAGCAAAGAAGAAATGGCGCTCCCTAGCTTCGCCGACACCGGTACGCGCTAGAGCTCGGCGGTTCTTTTGGGGTTTTTCGAGCGGGGGGCGGGGGTTTACGGCGATGGATGCGTTGCAGAGGGCGGTTCAGCCGCCGGGGGCGGGCGGATACGGCCCGCACGCCTCGGGCAAGGGCGGCGGCGGCGGCGATTTGGCGGTGCCCGATCAGTTCCCGGCCGGTCTGAGGGTTCTCGTGGTGGACGACGACCTCATTTGCTTGAAAGTGCTGGAGCAGATGCTTCGCCGCTGCTCGTATACCGGTAGATTGCTTGATTACTTTGCCCCAATTTGTGAATTTTCAATTTTGCTGTCGTCTTGGCGAGTCGTTCTCTGTGAGGGTGATGGCTCCTAGTTCTCAAGTAAACATTTCGTGCTCGACTGTGGTAGCCAACTTCCTAGTGCTTGAGTGGGGATCGATAGGGTAATTGATCTCCATGGGGGTGGGTGATTGGGAAAGTTGGCATGCTTTTCAATTTTTCGAAGCAATTGCTTCTAGGGCAGGTCAAGCAATATTTCTAAGTACGTTTGCTAGTTGTAATAGATTTACAGAGTGAGAACAGATGACGGATTGCTTAATCTTAGGTGGACAGCTTCTCTTGATGGATCAAGGTCGAAACTGTGTAGGGAATCTGAGGTGGTGGAGTTATGTGCTGAATAAGTATGACCAAGAATATTTAGATTTTGATTGGTGATGGCATTTTGTTGGTAACTTCATTTGTTACTACTTATTGTCGGGATTTAGGGATGATATCATCTCCTTTTTCACATGCTGTGAAGTGCTAGGGCATTTTTGCTGTATGACCAAGAACCATACGATAAAGAAAATGAAACTATTTGAGGAAATGGACCAATCTGAAGCTGTTCTGTGGGCCGCAGGGATCAACTTTCTTACCACTAACTGTTGAATACCAACAATCTCAGCAAATGTGAGAGTTAAAATTCTGTAACTGTTATTGCTAAACTTCTGTAGTTCCATGTATATGTGAAGTTCACTGCATTTATCTATTAGAGTAAATTTGATGACTAAAACAGCCTAAATGTACAGTTATTGTCCCTCATGTTCTGCATAGGTACAAAGGAATCATACTACGATGACAACTGTGGAATAATAAAAGAGTTTGCAATAAAACAAATGGATTTGAAATTGTGATTGGAAATTGTGATTGAGAAGAAAGGGCCATTGTCAAGATAGGAAGCGGGCATTTCGTCAAGGCCTTTTGTTTTCTAGAACTTTCAGAAATTGCGAACATGCAATTAGCATTGTAGATGAATTGCAGCCTAGTTAGTGTCGCTTTTTTCATTTGGGAGATTGTGGAAAACTGAGGGAAAGGCGAGGTGGATGACAAATGAATAATTGAAATAGTATTATAACTGATAGTATCTTTGGTTGGGGAGATTTGGTGGGAAGAGAAGAGATTTGGGGGAGGGACTTGCAGAGTGCATTGTTTGGTTGGTTTAACTTGAAGGAGTTGAATGTATATGGAGAGATTCTTCCTTGCTCTCTTGTTAGTTTTAAGTAACTTGTGAATCCCTCCAAGTCTGTCCTAAAGTGGGATGATTGGGATGGATTGGATTGTTACTTATCATTTAGTTCACAATTGTTTGATCTATGTTTATTTCCTTTGTTGCTGTTTCAATTTCTTGATCTCATCCAAACTAGTAGAAACTTAAATTAATTCTTTTGTGTTCTCATCTTTTCTCTAGTTTTTTTTTTCTCTTGTTTCCAAATCGTGGCATCCAAACATATTGTAGGAATCCATAAGTGGTTGAAAATGCAAATATGGAAACAAGTCAGCATGTTTGGTAATGGTCTGGGCTGGTGGCATGTAGCATTTAATCATCCATTGAATTTGGTTCTCGGTAAGGCGAAGTGCCAAAAAAAAAAAATGTCACTTCCTGAAAGCTGCATTGCATTGGTTGACATTTTGTTACAAATATTTCTTTTGAGGAAGCATTTGAAATTGGAGACTGGAAAACTTATTTGTGGTAATTCACACCTTGAATGTTAATTTAATTTAATTTTTTTTAAAAAGATGAAGGTAATTGGTTCCAGACAAGCAATTGAAGGAAAGTAGAATAAGCACGGATATATTCATCTCTTGTTCTTCTACTTGGTAGTGAAATGAGAAAGAGCAAAAGAAATAATGGAAGAATACCTGGTCTAGAAGCAATGATGTTTTGATGGTGGATATACAAGGTATCGAAGTATACAAAGCTTTTCAAAGTTGAGGTTATGATTTTGAGGTGCTTCCCTTGTTACAGTCTATTTAAGAATTTGTACATCTACAGTACTATGCTGTCACTAAATTAAACCTTTTTTTTGTGGAAACCAATTCGTATCCTAATTATCATGTAAAGAATGGGAGAATTGCTGTATCATAATCTCTACACCACCTATATCACATCATGGAAGTACTCACTGGGGCATCTTTCACGTTTTCTTTTTCCTAATACTGTAGTTAGATGCCCTTTTAACAGACATTGCTTGGAAAAAAATTATTGTCAAAGAAGTGGTGCTTGGTGCCACAATCCGCAGTACATTCCTTTTTTGTCCTTGATTTTGGCTTGGCATAGCCAAAATCTTCTGGCTGACAATTTATATGATAAATATGCAACTAGTTCACAATTTAGAGGTAGCTGAGATCTTGGTGTTTAAACTCCGGCAAACTCTTTTGATGACCTTTTTTTGGCTGCAGTTACAACTTGCGCCCAGGCAACTGTGGCATTGAATCTGCTCCGAGAGAAGAAAGGCTGTTTTGACATTGTTTTAAGTGATGTTCACATGCCTGATATGGATGGTTATAAACTCCTTGAACATGTTGGGCTTGAGATGGACCTTCCTGTTATTAGTAAGTATATTTTGTTTGCTTGAGATATGGATTTCCCTCTTGTTATGAAAGCCAAATTTGACGGGATCCTATTGCAGTGATGTCTGGCGATGGAAGCACGAATGCTGTTATGAGAGGAATTAGACATGGAGCATGTGATTATCTTATTAAACCTATTCGCCCCGAAGAGCTTCAGAATATATGGCAACATGTCGTTAGGAAAAAATGGAATGGAAATAAGGAGATTGAACATTCAGGAAGCCTAGAAGATAATGATCGGCATAAGCGAGGAAGTGATGATGCTGATGGTTCTGCTGTTAATGAAGGGGCGGAAGGCTTGCTGAAAAACCAGAAAAAGCGCAGCATTGCTAAAGAAGAAGACGAACCTGAATTAGATAGTGATGATCCTACTACATCAAAGAAACCACGCGTAGTGTGGTCGGTGGAGCTCCATCAACAATTTGTCAGTGCTGTAAACCAACTTGGAATTGACAGTATGGTCCTAGACCGTAATTTTGTGCTTTGTTTTCTTTGTGTGCTGGTTTTATCGTGATATGAAGGTACTTAAAGTAGAAATAGTAAAGGAGGTATCCTCATTATAGTTTTCAGGACATAAGCATCATCAAAGTTGTAGCCACTGTTTGCTACCTCTGAAATGGTTCCTTTGGTTTCTTTTTCAGAGGCTGTGCCAAAACGAATCCTAGAATTGATGAATGTTCCTGGCTTAACTAGGGAGAACGTTGCAAGTCATCTGCAGGTTTGTTTACTTCTCCTTCCTCACATGCTGGGTGGTTTCCATTGGCCATATATTGTTTCTTCTATGTTGATAGCTCTATCAGGGAATGGTGACCGATATACTCCTATGAGAAACATCAAGGCTTTCCTGTGAAAAATTTAGGGGCCCAAGTAGTCGATGTGTAATACCAAGTTATTTTTCCTCTTTCATGTCAAAAGAAATTCTTATCCTTTGGCACTTTAAAACAGACTCTAGGTGAAACTGCTAGAAATAAGGCAGGCTTTCCAGATAAGCATTGCATAGGGATAAAGTTGAACTTTGTCTAATCAGTAGATTTTTGGCTGTTGTAGCTGAAAATCTTTGATGGCAGAGCTGTTTTGCTGATGTTCCTTGTAGCTTCAATGAAATTTTAGAGCCTTTTTTTGGCATACCACTTGAGTATTTCTGGCTGCTTGTAGTTCCCTTCTGAATTTGTTGCTGAAATGCTTGTAAATTGAAGAGCTTGATTTTATGGATTTTAGGTCAGTGTAGGTTTCGCTTGGATGAGTCTTTAATTTCTTTGGATATTTTTGATAAGTGAAAGGAACCTATTGCTGAATGTTGCATTGCTGCATTAGATCATAATCTTAGGTTAGCTTTCATTTGCTTGCTGAAGTCTAAATTGGATGGAGATATCTGGGGAAGTTCCTTTTTTCTGAATTCAGTAGCCGAACAGACTTGATGTGAGGGTTCTATACAGTTCAGAATGTTTTCAATGCAGAGGCTTTTTAATAGCTCAACTATTTTTATTTTCTGAAAAAGGACCATTAAATCACATGTTATCTCTTAGGTGTACCTCAGTTTTATAAGAATTGTTATCAAGCCATTCAAGCCATTCGGTCCTTGGTTGAGTATTAGTGGTTGGTTCTTGATGAGTAGTTACCATCAGATCAGCTTTCATTTAGTGACTATTCAGTTAAGAAGGAAAAGAGGTGGCATAGAGGCAAGCAAGAATGGTTGTGAACTTGTGAAAGGGGTTGGTGTCGTTGCAGTGATGTGCCACTTACATTATTGGTCAATCACTAAAAAAACTTTGAATTAATTAACTTGTTATCATGCCCGCGATTATTTCTTTTAAGGGATAAATGATACAAATTGTCCCTCTCAATATACAATGTGGTCCCTGAACTTTAAATTTGTTCAATGTGTTTTTGAACTTTAGCCCAATGTGCAATGCCCTTCCTAAACTATTAATTTATTCAATACAAATTTTGGACTTTTGTTACATGTTCAATTTAGTCCTTGGAGTCGGGAACACATTGAACAAATTTAAAGTTTAGGCACCGCATTGATTATTGGACCAAAGTTCAGAGACCATTTGTGTCATTTACCCTTTTCTTTTAAACTTCTTTTGATGCTGATGTAGCATGAATAAGTAATTATTTGTAGAATTCAATGGTTTTGCAGAAACTGCTTACTGTTGTAGCTGTTGGTGAACTGAATATGATATCATCTTTTGTCACTTGCACAGAATGTCTAGTTGATCTAGTTTGCATATGATCATCTTGTCTGGGTACTGAGTTTTGCTGGCTGTGTCAAACAATTTCAGAAATTTAGGTTGTATTTGAAGAGATTAAGTGGAGTAGCTCAGCAGCAAGGTGGGATATCTAGTTCATTCTGTGGACCTGTAGAATCAAATATCAAGTTGGGTCCCCTGGGAAGATATGATATCCAAGCTTTGGCAGCCTCTGGTCAGATTTCTCCGCAGGCATTAGCAGCACTGCAATCTGAGCTTTTGGGTCGACCAACAAGCAACCTACTGTTACCGTCATTTGATCAGCCAACTCTCTTGCAAGCTTCCCTGCAGGGATCCAAGTGTCTTCCTGTTGAACATGGTGTGGCCTTTGGTCAGCCTCTGATTAAATGCTCATCTAATGTATCCAAGCAGTATCAACAGTCCATTCTATCGAGTCAGGATGCCCCTTCGGGATTTGGACCGTGGCAAGCTACTAGCCTTAGTACAGTTGGAAACAATAACATTGTTGCAGGGTCGAATATTCAGAGCAATAACACTTTGATGGATATATTTCAAAGACAACAGCAGTATCAGCAAAAGCAGCAATTACAGCCCAGCAGCAGCAGCAGCAGCAACAGCAGCAGCAACAGCAACAACTGCCACAACAGCCTCTCCTAGAGCCTAGTCGTTTAATTAATGTGCAACCATCTTGCCTTGTTGTTCCCCACTCATCAGCTGGTTTTCAAGCGGCAGGTAGTCCTGCTTCTGTGAACCAGAGTTCCACCTACAATAGAAGTGCCGTCATTGACTACAGTCTTCCATCATATCAAGGCAATACTGCTTTAAATACTGGTCTGGCCTCGGATAAAGATCTCAAAACCTCTGGCGTACTTGGTGGCTACTCTGTACAAGGTTCCATTTCACCGACTTTGTCTTCTAGTTCAGCGAATGCTGACAGTAGCAATAGCTGTCCACTTCGGAATCCATCTGCAAAATATAACATCATTGGACAAGCACCAGGTGTTGTTTCTGATTTTCCCAATATCCAGGGTTCTTATGATGCTAAGTCAGGTGAAGCCATTGATCAAGGACTGCTAAAGAATCTAGGATTTGTTAGTAAGGGATTGGGCACCCCAAGCCTTTTCACAGTTGATGAATTTGGACCACCGTTGAAACAAATATACAGTGGAAAAGTTCATCTGGAGAGTAGTGCAGGTAGAGTCAAACAAGAACCGAGCTTTGACTTTGTGGATGCAAAAGTGTCTATCCCAGTATTGGAGCAACTTTCGTCGAATGATCTTATGAGCGTTTTCACTGAATAGGTAAAGTCTTTTTCTATTTGTTATTCTTCTGTCCATTTTCCTATGCGCATAATATTGTAAAAGAAATGACTTCTATATAATGTTCTGTAGTCGTGTCTTTACTATTGTTCTGGAATCTCCACCTTCCCCTTCAACGTAGGACCTTGATCAATTTTGTTGCTATGTTATAGACGGCCTTCCAAGAATGTAAGCTGTCTCTGTGGGTGTTCCTACATCCCTTTGTACTAATATCCACTGTCTCCCTGGACATAGGACCATGTCACCTTGATGGATTTTTGTTAACAAATTGTGGTCGATAACTTTGTCAAATATGGTCAGCGGTGAACTAGTTATGAGGTGGCGGTAAAATTGAATGAGTGTGCAAAATGATTGACCTTTTCAACAATTTCTTAAAACAATGTTTTTCCAGCACGGTATGTATGAGAAACTGTGAGGGCTGTTCTCTGCGTCTCTGCAGGCACTTGTTAAACTATGACTGCTGAATCGCGGCATGTCCAAGGAATTTCACACAGCAGTAGTTTCTTCATTGTGCTCCTACTTTAGTACAATTGGCATTATGTCTACTATATGCAAGCTGGGACTTGAAAGTCTCTACCTGTCATTTAATTCAATTGCATGAATTTGCAGTCAGTATTAGTTGAAACTTAATGCACATGATGGTCATTCCTAATTATCTGATGACCTAATCCTTGACCCTCTTTTACGATAACCATAGTTACATGCAATTGCCTAACAAATTGCCCTTTCCACAGGATGCCTATGCTGTTTGATTGGTTTGGAGGCTCTGTTCCATTTGATCGAGAAGCACAGATTTATCCACTTCTCGGGGTGGGACGGATTCTGGTTCGAAACTGTAATGTTTTCTTCTAGAGACTTACTAATTGTTGCCGAACCGCGTGTATAAATGCATTTCATTAAACTTATGCACAGTTCCGAGGCGAAAATAAGCTGTATGTAATATTTAGGGGCTTGGTTTCACTTCTCGGACTCACATTTGACTGATGTGTAGTCATTTGGACTAGGATGTTGATATCAATTTATTCATTATCACCACCTTCTTAAGCTGTGATACTGAAGCTGCTGCTGTCTTTCCTCGAGATGCAGAAAACTGTTTGTAACCTTTTGGTGCTTAGGCTGCTTTTGCCGCTGCGACACTCTGATGTGTAGTAATTTGGAATAGGATGTTGATATCCATTTATTGATTTCTCACTCGTTTTTCCCCCCCGATGAAGGGCGATTTTCTTCCTACTCTGAACTGAGGACATATTTGGTATGTGTGGGAAAATAAAAGTGGAATAGGAACTTATATTCAGCATGTTTATTACTTCCCTCATATAGAATAACTAATTACATGACCGAATTACTAGCTATATAAATATTTTAATGGTTATTATTTTCTAGGAAAAAAGCCAAAAATAAAAATAAAAAATCATACTATGCTAGTGCGACACATTTATTCTTGATCTTGACTTTTTTCGGTGATACCAAAAATTTCAAATTTATATCTGTGGTGCCTAATTTGCCATCCGTCTAAATTTTAAAATTTTGTCTACATGGATGTCGGATGATTTAAAAATTTTGACGGAAATATCGTTTGATGGAACCTTGATGGAACTTTAAAGATGGTAAATGTGTTAGATAGGTACAAATTTAAATTTAGGGTAAATGTGTCACAGTGGATATAGTTAGGGTTTTTTGTGGTTTTTGTTTTTTCTCTTTTTTCTATTGAATCTTATACTTGTGTAGTGAAATCGTTGTAGCACTTTTGGAGAAGTTACTAGCACTTATGGAGAAGTTACTGGCAATCTATATATGTGAAGTTGCTTTTCTCTAAATTATGTAAGCGTTGCTTATTAAGATAAATAGACTTTCAATATTTCTGTCAAAACTTTACCAGGATGTGATTAGGTAGTAGTTCCGCAACTTTTCATTAGGAAAAATAAAGCATCAATAATTGAGTACGCCATTCTTATTTTTGTGCGTGATTAGTAAGGAGAAGGGTATGCATATGTCAAAACCTCATAATTATTTTCGCGAGATTAGTGATTTATCGTGGGGACAAATAACTTTCATTCTCTAAATAGTTGACAACTTATTCATGGGAATTGGTGACTTTATGTGCTTGAAGAGTTAGTATGCATCAGTCGCTACTGATATTTTCATGGTCGGTAGATTTTCAATCAGACGAGTATCTTTGACACCATTTTTCATACAAAAGAAGTATCAATATGTCAAGTATGTTGCTGATTAACTTGTTACACGATTAGTGTTAGAAGTACGAAGGGTAAATGAGTCTTTACCACTTTTAGGGTTTATTTTGATGTATATATATTAAACTTTATTGAATAATACGATGTACGTTTTCCTCACATGGTATCAGAGCCTAGGGCTTAACCCTAGACGACGGAGCAGCCACTCGCCACCGTTGACTCGCTGGAATAGTTGGCTGTCGCCGCTGGTCATCGGAATAGGGTTTCTCTCGCTTCTTCGTGCGGCTCGCTCGTCTAGCTCGATCGCGCTCGCGCGGCTCGCTCGCGCTCATGCAACTTGATGGGTCTCTGTTCTTTGGTTACTGACTAACTAGATTTGTAGAGGATCAACAACACCGCCAGGGACCGAATCCTGCCCACGATTCGACGGAGGGAAGGGGCGACAGTAGTAGCTGAGGGACTCGCTAGGGAACAGAGAGCAGCAGCGCTCGTCAGGATGATTTTGTGGGTTAGAATTTTCTTTTAAGTTGTTGAGAAAGAGACCTCATTGTTTTGGCTGATTAATTTATTCGAGACTTGTGATGAAGCAAAGTTGCTTTGCTTGGGTACAAAGTGCAGTTATTTATTTGGTGATTTGAAAGTTGTGTGGTAGCTTCTGTCATTTTATATGGTAGTGGTAATATTGGGTTATTGAATTATTGAGGCTGAGTTGTTTGACGGAAGCTAAGGTAAGAGTTTGCTTATTATTATTTGGAAAATGTGCGATCACTCGAAGAGTACAATTGAAGTAGATCTTGAGAAGAATAATACTGTGATGACTGAGGTGATTTCCTCTTCGTCTAATTGAATTACTGATAAGAAGCTCGCAGGTAGTGCTAACTTCCACAAATGGAAGAAAATCGTGAAGCTTACTTTAACAGGCATGAATTAACATAGACACTTAACTGAGTTTAAGCCCAGAGATGATGCAACTTGGGATGGTGTTGATGCACTTATTCTTGGTCAAATGCTGAATTCTATGGAGAGTAATGGAGTTGACATGGTAACTTATATTGATACAGTTAGAGAACTATGGGAGTATTTGAATGTGTTGTATTCTGGCCAAGATAATTTGTCACGGATTTATGAGCTATCGCAGGAGTTTTATAAATTTGAAAGGAAGGGGCGCTTTATTACCCAGTGCTTTGCAGGCTTTAAGAGATTGTATGAGGAGTTGAATGCCGTTCTCCCTATTTCAGCTGATGTTCAACAAATGCAATGTCAAAGGGAACAATTGGCTGTAATGGGATTCTTAGGAAGTCTTGGTTCTGAATATGAAACTGTTAGGTCTCAGATTCTTGGAGGAGAGAATATAGCGTCACTCATAGATATATTTGCTCGAGTTCTTCGAGTATCTCGTGAGTCTTCTTAGGATACTACATCTATGGTGGGGAGTTAAGCTCTTGTGTCCTAGACTCGAACTGGTAGTGGTAATAGGAGTGATGGAGGAAACCGTGGTGGATATCGTGGGCGTGGTGTCCGAGGAGGAGGCTGAGGCATAGGAATAGGGAGAGGTCAAGGTCATTAGCATCCCTATAGACAATTCCACATATCTATTGATAATTCGGGGACTACACGAGTTTGTCATTATTGTGGCAAACCTGGTCATATTAAAAAATTTTGCTACAAGCTACATGGGAGACCAGGACAGCAGCACCAGTTCGCTAATACGGCGTCTAATATTGACTCTACTCCACAGCCATCTGAAGACAAGGTAGTGGTTATGTCTGGTGAGGAATATGCTCGGTACAAACAATCTCAAATCTCACAGCCTGTTTCTTCCTCTGTTACTTTGGCACAGACAGGTAATGCTACTGCATGCCTTTTGGCTACTTCTCGTCCTTGGATCATTGATTCAGGGGCTTCTGATCACATGTCAGGTCTTTCAGGTATATTTTCCTCTCTTTCTCCGTCTTCGTCCATAGTTACTCTAGTGGATCACCTACACATGTTAAGGGAATTGGCACAGTTAACCCAATTCCTTCATTGCCATTGTCCTTAGTGCTTTATCTTCCACAATTTCCGTTTAACCTCATGTCTGTTAGTAGTTAACCAAAAACTTTCAGTGTTCAGTAACTTTTTATCCTGATTCATGTATTTTCCAAGATCTGGCTACAAAGAAGACGATTGGTAGAGGACACGAGGAAGGGGGGCTGTATGTACTTGAAGATGCTTATTCAATTGCTTGCTCAAGTGTTGTGTCCCCACATCAAATCCATTGTCGTCTTGGTTATCCTTCTCTACGTAGTCTTTAAAAGTTGGATTCTAGTTTTCAATCTCTTTCTAGTCTAGAGTGTGAGTCATGCCAACTTGGCAAATTACATCGTGTTAGTTACACACCTCAAGTCATTAAATGAGCATCATCTCTTTTTTTATTAGTTCATTAAGATATTTGGGGTCCATGTCGTGTGGTTTCTAATTCGGGTTTTAGATATTTTGTTACTTTTGTCGATGATTATTCCAGAGTTACTTGGTTATATTTAATGAAAGATCGTTCAGAATTATTTTCTATTTTTCGTGCATTTATATATGATATTTATACTCAATTTGGCATGCATGTTAAAGTTCTGCGTTCTGATAATGCTAAGGAGTACTTTTCCACATCTTTTTCTGATTTTATGACTCAACATGGTATGATCTATGAATCTTCCTGTCTTGATACTCCACAACAGAATGGTGTTGCTAAAAGGAAGAATAGGCATTTATTGGAAGTTACTAGATCAATGTTATTTGAGATGAAGGTCTCGAAAACCTTTTGGTCTGATGCTGTTCTAATTGCATGTTATCTCATTAATCGCATGCCTTCTTCTGTTCTGCAAGGTGGTATTCCTTTTTCCACTTTGTTCCTAGTGAACCACTGTTTGTCCTACCACCCCGTATCTTTGGTTGTGTCTGTTTTGTTCGTGATCATCGACCTGGAGTATCAAAACTTGATTCCAAGGCAATCAAGTGTTTGTTTATGGGTTATTCCCGCACTCAAAAGGGATATCACCGTTATTCTCCATTACTGAGAATATTTTATAATAGCTGATGTTTCATTTTTTTGAATCCACTCCTTATCATAATGGTCCAATTGATGTGTCTGAATTGGACGAAGACTTGTATGTGACCACCATTCGGTCTATTATTCCAACTGTATCACCAGTATCTACAGAGAAACTACCTTCTCTCTAGGTTTATACTCGACGTCCTCATGTCGCTACTACTGCTCCCCCCGCTCCTCCCGTCACTACTACGTCATCTTCTGCTCCAGATTCGCCATTAGCTGACCCTCCTCTTGTATCTGATCTTTCCTATTGCTCATCAAAGGTACATGTACTTGTACTTAACATTCTATTGCAAATTTTACTTCTCACTCTTCTGTGTCTCCTACTTTTCGAGCTTTTTTAACTATTGTTGAACAATATCCTATCCCTAAGTTTGTCGCTGAGGCATTACAAAGTTCTGGCTGGAGGACAGCAATGGAAGAAGAATTATAGGCTCTCGAGATTAATCAAACTTGGGACTTAGTACCACTTCTTCTAGGCAAAACTGCTATTGATTGTCGATGGGTATATGCTATAAAAGTCAACCCCGATGGTTTTCTTGCTCGTTTAAAAGCAAGATTTGTTGCCAAAGGGTATGCTTAGGTGTATGGGGTTGACTATCTAGACACATTTTCTCTTGTTGCCAAACTTACTTCTATTCGTAATTTGATATCTCTTGCTGCAACATATAACTAGTCTTTATTTCAGCTTGATGTTAAGAATGCTTTCTTGCATGGCACTCATCATGAAGAAGTTTATATGGAGCAACCTCCGGGGTTTGTTGCTCAAGGTGAGTCTGGACTAGTTTGCAAATTAAAAAAGTCTTTTTATGGTTTGAAACAATCTCCACGGGCATGGTTTGGAAGATTTTATGAGATTGTACTATCTTTTGGGCTATCAAGATGTGGAAATGATCATTCTTTCTTTTATAAACAATCAGGCGGAGGCAAACTATTCTTGATTGTGTATGTTGATGATATTATCATCACGGGAAATGACTTGGTTGGTATAGCTGAGCTAAAAACCTATCTTCAGCAACAGTTTCAAATTAAGAACTTAGGAAAATTGAAATATTTCCTGGGAATTGAAGTGGCGCAATCGCAAAAAGGTGTTGTTCTATCACAACGAAAATATGTCTTGGATTTGCTCACTGAGACAGGTATGTTGGGATCAAAGCCTCTTGATTCACCCATGGAACAATGGGTTAAATTAATTGTTGATGGAGGAGAAATTCTTAATAATCCCGAGAGATATAGAAGACTGGTAGGTAAGCTGAATTATCTTACAGTTACTCGACCAGACATTACTTTTCCTGTTAGTGTAGTAAGCCAATTTTTGTCTTCCCCTCATACATCTCACTGGGATGCAGTTATTCAGATATTGAGGTATTTAAAGAAAGCTCCGAGAAAAGGAATTGTCTACCAAAACCATGGTCATATTAGGGTTGAAGGTTTTTCTGATGTTGATTGGGCTGGGTCTCCAGATGATAGAAGATTAACTACTGGGTATTGTACCTTAGTCGAAGGAAATCTGGTATCATGAAAAAGTAAGAAACAAAGTGTTGTTACCCGCTCCAGTGCTGAGTCAGAATATAGAGCCATGGCACAAGTGACATGTGAATTAGTGTAGATTCGATAGTTATTGACTGAGTTAGCTTTAAAGATTTAGCACCCATGACTCTATGGTGCAATAATAAAGCTACAGTGCATATAGCTTCCAATCTTGTGTTTCGAGAGAACAAAACACATTGAGGTTGATTGTCATTTTATCTAGAGAAGTTGCAAAGTGGAGTAATTTTTCCCAGTCATATTCGAACCAGCGAACAACTTGCAGACATCTTCACTAAATCCTTGGGTAATGGGAGGATAGAACATATTTGTAACAAGCTAGGCATAATTAATATTTATGCTCCGGCTTGAGGGGGAGTGTTAGAAGTAAGAAGGGTAAATGAGTCTTTACCACTTTTAGGGTTTATTTTGATGTATATATATTAAATTTTATTGAATTATACGATGTACGTTTCCCTCACAATTAGTAACTTTTCCATAAATTGATTAGTTTTTGTTGAGAATATATGTCAAGTTTGAGTACGCAAAGAATGTTGAGTGTCTCTTATTTTGGAAAGAAATATCATGTATATATAGGAGATGGAAATTCTACCTTTATATACACACTAGATGAAGTGTTAAGATTTTTTTTTTTTTAATGTACGTTTTTTGAGTGAATTTACCATATGAGATTACGATATGATACTTGAGGCTTTACTTTGTTTATAATTAATGCTTGGGAAACCCTTAAGTAATTGAAACACAATAAAATCTATACTTCCTAGATTCATAGTAGATTTTATGGTAGTTAATTTTCTCACGGGTAGGTATTGATACTTGAAATGAACCATGTAAACCTTTGGTGACTAATTATTCACTGTTAATTTCTATGGTAATTTTTGTTCCTCCAAGTGCAAGATCCATTAGTTTCACAACATTTTTCTTAAGAATAAGTAACTTTCGAATCATCAATAATTAGTAACTAACTTTTCATATAAAACACTTTTAACCCATTATGAATTGCACACTGTGTAGTATTATTATTTTTATTTATTTATTATAGTTTGAAAATTTTTATAAATATGTACTTCGATAACTCAAAAACTTATCTACCAATAAAATTCCGAAAACAAAAACTCTTGTATGGTATAATATGAGATTCGAATTGCTACCGCTCGATGAGAAGGATAGGAGGGTCGACCCTTGCCCGTGTGCGGAAGCTGTGTCAATGGTGCAGGGTGACATGGTCCCTACACATGCCATCCTCCTGAAATCTTCTTTCCATCCTCTTAAATTGATCCCACATTATCTCAAGATGTCAAGAATAAGTCGTAAAAGTGTTATCTAACACATCAAATAAGTTGAAATTCTTCGATGACCAAACGGGACGAAAGATGTTGAGCTTGATCAGAAGTATTGATATTCAGAGAAACTAGTCAATGGGTCTTGATTAGAGTCTAATTAATCTCACCAGGTCATCAAACAAGGCAACAAGGTTTTGGGATTGTTAATAAGTTCTATTGCAAATTTAATTTAGGTAGACCTCGTTAGGATACACGTGAGTTGTATTAGAGAAATTCCATATCAGAGAACTGATGTGGTATAAAGTAGTTAATATATCTTAATTGACTCATGACTAATTGATTTAAGTTTTTGAGTAAATGTGGGTTCAATTGAATATATTAATGATCTCGCATTTCTTGTTGATTTCCTTAAGTGAAGGTACTGGGTTTGTGCTACGCGCTCTCGACAAATAGTATTAAATCCTATGGCTGTGGTTTTTGGGTAGGTACGCGTTGGGGCGTACGAAGTTGATGCAGGAAGATGCCTGAACCAAGGTGAAGGGAAGCATCGAGTCCACGACGTCCGAACGTCACCAATGGAAAGGGCAAAAAAAAAAAAAAAATGAGAAAAAAGAGAGTAGGAGAACCAGTGGCCTACCGACACGTGGCCGGTACGGTATACTCTATCGTCGTGGGTCCCGAGGCCAATTGCTTCCTTAACTTGACGACTTGACGAGCACGTTGGCTCGCGCAGAGCCGTCGCCACCTTCGCATTCGTCACCAGGAATGGCCCGCGAAGCGGTGGGAATCCTGGCTTTTCTACTCTCTCTCTCTCTCCCTCTCCCTCTTATCGTTACGGAGCAGGGACGGAGAGAATGACTGACTAGTGCAATGCAATGGTATCTTGCAGCGGGGGGTTGTTGACTGAGAGAGGTTGACTCGGAGTTAGACGACCAAGGAGACGCTCTCCCTTCTCTCCGCTACTCTCCTTTTCCACTTCCTCTCCCTTTCTCTTTCTCGCACCACTGAGACAGACCATTCATTCCCTGCTGTGCCAGCTCTTCCGGGTAACTCTTCTTCTTCTTCTTCTTGTCAGTCGAGCTTGGGTTTCCGATGATCGCCGTTTTCTCTCGTTGTAACTTGACATCATGTTCGAGAGTGCGAACTCCGTGCGTGGATCTCGCGGTTTTCCGTGACTGCTTCATGGAGTGAGATGGTGCACGTTGAGAAGGGGTCTTAAGTACCGTGAAGGATTCATGATCATTAGCACGTGACGTGAGTCTCTTTAGGAAGGCAACGTCATTATCTGGAATTAGAATCCATCGCTGTCGTACGTCTCGTATCGTTGCCTTAGCTTGTAGGCTGTTCTGATGTTTTTTTCCGGGTGCTGGTCGCTCTTTTCCTTAACGTGTACAATGCTGATTGAACCCCATCGCGCCTGTATATAGTTTTTCTGAGTGCTTTTCAAATAGCAGTGATCAAGCATTCATTTTGATAATCAATCACTGAGATGATCCGTGGTAGTTTGAGGCAACCATCACTTTATTTAAGTTCTCATGTTTCCTGTCTAATGGTCCAACTTGTTTTTGAAGGACCCTATGCTGCAGACGCTGCTCTGTCACTGCTGGTGACCTCCTCGATACGGTGTAACAGAGCGCTATAAAGTTCTCGCCAGTAGAATGGGTAAGACTATACTCGTACGAGGATTCTCTGCATTAGTGACGAATGATACAGTCAGGAAATTCCTGGAGCAAAAGACCGGGAAAGATACTGTTGACGCCATCAAGGTTAGACCAAACAAACGTGGGGATGGATCCCATGCTTATGTCCAGTTTATCGACCCTGAATATGCTGAGTCGATTATTTCATCGGCTAGTCAAGGTTTGTGGTATCACTGTTCTCGTTTGACTGTTTGCAAGGCTGATTACGATATTGTGCAGAAGCCAAGAACCCTTTGGCATTCGATGGAAGGTATAGCTCTGCATTTTGGCTGCCAGGTATCAGCTAAAATGTTCTCTAGACTGTGGACAGGGGCGAATGTCACTGTGAATTTTGGAACGAAGCGGAGAAAATTCTGCTTTCTTGTGTCTCATTCCGATGCGGAGTATAAGCTTGAGTTATCCTACGAAAACATCTGGCAGATGGAGCTACACCGTCCGAGAGGCCGTAGGACAATGCATCTCGTGATTCAGGTGAGTGAACTTCATTCAGATCACGGGACTAATTTACTATTTTACACTAATATCGTGATTTATCCTCCGATGCATAATTGGTTTTTACATTTGATCAGACATCGCCTTGTGTGCAACCTCCTAATTCTAATGAACGTTAAAATTCTGATATTCGGCTCTCTAAATGGGGTTGTTTCAGGCTCCCAGTAGTTACTTTTTGTTTAAATTTTATTGTATTTTCCAGACCTTAACAGAGAAATGGCAGGCAAACTCCAAGCATTTTTGGTGGGCTGTTGGGACTAGGAAAATGGGTTCTGGTTTGGCCTCGTCTTATCAATTGGGATTCAGGGGGTCATTCGGATAGGTTGCTATGAAGGGTCAAGGTAGTAAGTTTGTGGGAGTAAATGATGATTGATGAGTTCTCAAGTATTTACAATCTCCAAGGAATTACTTAAAGATTGGACCAGTATAGTGTATGTTCCAAAGAGACCTGGGCAATAATAGCATTGTAAATTGAGAGAGAGAGAGAGAGAGTGGTGGAAGAGGGCTCCATAGAAAAGATATGGTTGAATTTTTTTTTCTTAGGATGCACATGGACTTAGTTTGGAAATCAAAGAATATGTTGTACTGCGCACCAACGACTAAATATGTGTTTGGTAATATTTCTATTATGGAGAATAATTTCTTTTCAGAAATAGTCTTTTTCTATTTCTATTTCCCAAAATAATTCATGAGTAAAAGAACGCGTTTGGTAATTATACAAAATTTCTATTTTTGCAATAGAAAAATAATATGAATGCATTTGATATGATTCACAATTTTTCTGTAACGTATAATTTTTTTAATTTTTTTTAGATTTTTCTTTTTCCCTCTCTTCTTCTTCTTGCTCCTCCTCTAGCCGGTGGTAGTGGGTGGCAGGCGGTGGGGGGCGGTCACTAGCGAGGAAGAAGAAGAAAAGAAAAAAAGAAAAGAAAAAATGACTTATTTCTAAAAATTATTCCTGAGAATAAGAAGTTATTTTTTCCTACTTTTTGTTTCTATTGTAAATTTATTCCCTAGCTACATTTCTATTATAGGGAATAGAAAAAAAGTTGATGTTATTAAATGAATTTCTATTTTTTTCTTGTTCGAAGAACTAAAGAACAGAGAAATTGACAACTTATCATGCGCATTCTAAGAGGCGGCCATCTCCTCCTCCCCTCAAATTCCAGATACGGGAAAACTAAACCACACGCCCAAGCAGCCATGATGGCGTCGGGCTCGAGGTTTTGTGAGCTCCAGATTTGGTGGTTATGGCATTTGCGAGCTCGAGCTCGCCGGTGGCCATGGCCGCGGTGAGCTCAAGCTCAAGTGGCCATGGCCGTGAGTCCATGCTCTTCCCTCTCTCTCTCTCATGTTTTTTCTTAAAATTTTTATATTGTGTGATGTTGTGCCTATTTGGCACCACATAAAAAAAAAAAAATTCCATGAAGAATAAGGTGACCTGTGTACTTAGACGTGCAGACAAGGGAAGATATATAACAGAGGGATTAATGTTTAACATTTAAAAAAATTAAGGGATGCTTTTGAATTGAAAAGGGTAGAGGGATTTTGATTTTTGGGTAAAAGCCCAAGGATCACTGTGACATTACACCTATTGGAGATTACGTTAAGGGCTACCTTTTATTTATGTCGCATGCAATTTGATAATAGGGAAAAGTTTATTAGAAATCATAAAATTTGTGCAATCAAATTTTAGCCATTTTGAAAAATATCCAGTCACGTTCCCTCTAAAATGCATACCTGATAGATTGAGATAGGCTGCCAAATAAGAGAAATAAAGAACGTTATAGCTTGGAGGACTTGATTGCTCCAATTTTGATTGCATTTTGTACACAAGATATATGACTTTCAATACCATTTTCTGTAAATGATAGTGTTGTGGAAGCAAGCAATTGAATAGTAAAATTGGCAGAACTAAAAGATAAATAAGACGCTAGATTTATGTGGATCGGTTAGGTAATCTACGTCCACGGGGAGAATAGCAAAAAATTACATTATAGATTAAGTGATATACCAAAGAAAACAACCATACTCGAGTCGTTCAAACACATTCAATATTTTTAGTTTTCAATTACATCTAATAACTCATAAAATGTTTAGTCATTCAATTTCTCATGATATAAACTCTTGAATTAGGAAAGTTTCATTTTTAGCTTCAAACTCGAGACATATTTTCAATAACTAGTTTCCTAATTAAAACTCTCAGCATTTTATTGACTCACGGTTAAAATCACAAGAAGACACGACAGTGTTTTTGTGAACTTCTTAAAGAATAAAGCTTGGAGGTTTATGATCAAAATCTTTCATGAGGCTGTTCTTTCTTGATTTTGGGAATCCTGCATCTTGTTATATTAAAAAGTTCCAATCTTCTAAGGCTACGAGTTAATGCTAGATGAAGACTCTTGTCTGATCCGTGTATTATTAGTTGATCTTGACAAACCTCGGGGTCATGGCAAGGTTGGTTAAGCAGGAGGCTAAGCAGGGTACAGAAGTTCCCTTCGGTAATAGAGATTAAATTTCACCAATGCTGATCATATTCTGGCATCTGGCTAATTTGGAACCTACAAATGTTTTAGAGCCTCTGCAAAGTTAGAGTTTATAACTTTATACTTTTGGCGTAGTGAAAAATTTTCCATGGACGTACACATACTGATAGACATCATGAATTTTCCTTTATATAGAGCCAGCTTTCAGGGCTTGAGCCCTTTTTGGATTCTCTATAAGAAAACTTTCACTTTCACTGAGATAAAGAGGCCCGGTCCTCATCTTTTTTTCTTATGCTTGCACAACCATGCATGCTTTTTTACATGGTATGCTTCTTATGATAGAGGAGGACCTGATAAATTTCTGTAATTTTTGTTCTCGTGGATGTTAGCTGTATGGGGCTCCTTGTATTCATAAAAAAGTTGTTCAGCATTCGGAATCGGAGAATATCTGGGGCAGTCCTCTCTACAACTTTTTCAAAGATGGTTCTGATGACCAGTGGATTAGAGCGATTGATTTTACTCCCTCAGCTTGCATTGGACAGTCATGTGCTGTATGTTTAGAAATTCCTTGTGAATATCCACTTCCAAATTTTCACGAGAACTTTGTCAATTATAAGGAAACCGATGGAACGTTTTCTATGGAAGTTGGTTCTCCTTTCTCCTGCAGTACGGATCTAGTTCCAATCGTATGCCCTCCCAGGGGACTCGAATTGCCGTATGAGATCATCTTTAAGATAAATTTGTTAGTTCAGAATGGCTGTCTAGCTGGACCTTCTCTTGATTTGTTCTTTTATCGAATGGTTGATCCACGGAGGATGGACATGGACATGATCCTAGATGCCTTGGACAAACTGTTCCATATGAAAGAATGTTGTTATGAACCCTCAGAGTGGCTGATTAAGCAGTACAAGAAATATCTCACCTCCCGGCATTCTACTAAACTGTCTTCAGTAACGTTAGATGCTGGCTTAGTTTATGTACATAGGGTGCAAGTAACACCATGCAGGGTGTATTTTTTTGGTCCAGAAATTAATGTCTCAAATCATGTATTGCGGAGTTATTCTCATTACATTGACAATTTTATCCGCATTTCTTTTGTGGATGAGGACTTAAATAAAATGCATTCAACTGATTTATCTCCTCGCACTGATTTGAGACATGGAAGGACGGATATATATGAAAGGATCCTTTCTATACTCAAGAATGGCATAAGAATAGGTGATAAGGAGTTTGAATTTCTTGCCTTCTCATCCAGTCAGTTACGCGAAAATTCTGCTTGGATGTTTGCTCCAACGAATGGTACAACTGCTGCAACTATTAGGGCAAAGATGGGTGAATTCAGTCAAATAAGAAATGTCGCAAGATATGCCACAAGACTCGGCCAATCCTTTAGTTCATCTACTGAAACTCTCAATGTAGGGAGAGATGAAGTTGAAGTCATTCCAGATGTTAAAGTCAAATCACATGTTGAGGATAGATATTATAACTTCTCTGACGGAATCGGGAAAATATCTGAAAAGTTCGCTCGGAAAGTTGCAAGAAAATGTGGCTTCAACAGCTATTCTCCTTCTGCATTTCAAATTCGCTATGGCGGATACAAAGGTGTTGTAGCTGTTGATCCGACATCCTCTGTTAAACTGTCACTCAGAGAGAGCATGTCCAAGTATGAATCGAACGAGACAAAGCTAAATGTCTTGGCGTGGAGCAAATATCAGCCTCTCTTTCTGAACCGCCAGTTAATCACTCTTCTCTCAACACTTGGCGTTCCAGATCACGTGTTTGAGAAAAAACAAAGAAATGCTGTAGATCAGCTAAATGCTATTTTAGTTGATCCCTTACGAGCACAAGAGGCTCTAGATTTAATGTCCCCTGGCGAGAATGGTAACATTCTCAAAGAAATGCTAAAGTGTGGTTATGAGCCTGATGCTGAGCCATTTCTATCGATGATGCTGAGAACATTCAGAGCCGCAAAATTGTTTCTTTTACGGACAAAAACAAAGATATTTCTTCCTGAAGGAAGATACATGATGGGATGCCTTGATGAGACCCGAACTTTACAATATGGTCAGGTGTTTGTGCAGTATTCTGGTAGAAGGAAAAAACAGATGGGGGATGAGTCAATCATGTTCATAAGTTCTGACTCAGATCAAACTGTTGTACAGGGAAATGTAGTTGTTGCAAGGAATCCTTGCTTACATCCAGGTGATGTTCGTGTTCTAACTGCCATAGATGTGCCAGCTTTACATCATATGGTGGATTGTGTTGTTTTTCCACAAAAAGGAAAAAGGTATGACTCGAACATGCCTTGTTGTTGGCTTACAATGACCTTAGTTGCACTGGCACTTGTCAAGGATCTATCCTGGGCTTGTTTTTGCTTTTGGTTGTGGATCTTTTTCTATTGTTTTGATTTGGGTTCGATCATAGTAATAAGGTCTAAAATTTCTGATATTATGTTTGTATTAGGTCTGAAATAAATGGTCGGATGTGTAACCCAATTTAATCTTTTCCTCATTTTCCATAGCCAAGGATGATTTTGACAGTTCTTTAGAAATAGTTTTGGGCCTGCTTTTCTATCACCTCTGAGTTTTGAGAATAAATGCTCAAATGTTTATCCAGTGGGACTTGATGGCTAGATTTGAACTCTTGTTAATCTTTCTCCTGGTGTCTCTTTCTTGAATGTGGTTTGAGTTCACTGATCCGAGGCTGATGAATAGATTTTGTGTCTAACCTTGCTAAGAAGCATCCTCTATGTTGTCTATGCTTCTGATAGCTCTGGTTCTGGATAAATCCCGTTAGTTTTTCCCCTTAATTCTACTAGCTATAAAAGTAGAGGCAAGAAATTCCTTCCCCATAATTTGGGTTAACTTTTCTACTTTTAATCCTCCCTAACACACTGTTAGTTGATAAAAGTAGAAAGCAAACCATGACATTGATCTGCACTTATTTTGATTCTCATCTCAGACAATTTCTCTTTCTTAATGCATACTCTCTTAATGCATCTTACACTTTTTGCACAAATTAGGCCGCACCCCAGTGAGTGTTCAGGGGGTGATTTGGATGGAGATGGTTACTTCGTCTCCTGGGACTCAGAATTAGTTCCACCTCTCCAGAGCGAACCTATGGATTATACACCTGCCCCAATTGAACAGTTGGATCACGATGTCACTATTGAGGTAATGCTTTTCCTGAGCATTTTCAGGGAATTCTATACCCTGTAATAACTTTTTTCTGGTACCATGAAACTCATACAACAGATTACAGTTATAGTAGGAAATACATCTAGCATCCATTATCTTCACATTGTCTTTCTTTTCATTCGACTTGGCTTGTCCAACATGATGCTTGGATTGCATTTCATCCTCGCTGAGGAATTAGGCGTGTGAGCATCATGTCATGTCAAACCTGCTATGTTCTTTTGTTTTCTTGCTGGTTCCTTCTGCTTCTAAATTTGCGTGCTTCTCTTTCTTCCGACCCTGGGTGGGAAGAACCCCTAAGTTTGCACCTTTGGCAAGCAGATGATAGCTTAAAAGATTACTTACTAATCATACAGTTGAGTGTAACTAGGCTCATTGATTCAACCATTACGTTGCTAGGATTCATAAAGCCGAACCATACATCTTCTGTCCTAAAAGCTAAACATCAAAATTTCTGTCACAAAAAGCGATTATGGAAAATAATGAAGCACCAGATGCTGTGGTGTTATCTAGATGGCTAGACAACAACGGAAATCTCGATCATCTAAAGTTGGAGGTACCGTACATCGGTCCATTCAATTTCCTTATTGCGAAGAAACTCTTCCCGAGAACAGAGATTCATCATGATAAATCATCCTTGCTTTTGGGGGAAAAGGGCTGGGGCTCATACTTTGGTGTTGGCTATTTGCTTGTTTTAACTGTGGCTTCACTTAATTCGGGTTTGTATGGAGGTTCATTTACGATGGCGATTTATGGGTTTGTATGGAAAAGAATCTTTACATCTTTATAATAAGATTTTGTTCCAACGCGAATCTACAAGTAAAATTTCGGGATAATTACCTAATTAGTTCTAAATCTATTATATTTTGCCAATGTAGTCCCAAATCTTTATGCAAAATTTCAATATAGTTCCTTTGGCCAATTGCTGCCGGAAATTGCTAAGGTGGAGTCCAATCATCACTGGTTTTCCTATATAACATGCTAGCGTGGACAATTTGTGAATCGCGACATCAGCTATTTCGGGCGGCAATTGGCCTTAGGGAAGAAAAGTGTGATTTTGCACAAACGTTTAGAACTACATTGACAAAGTTGGAAAATTTAAAAGTGAATTGAAATCCATACATTAGGTTTAGGATTTTATTGGTAATTATTCCTAGAACTTGGCCTCGATACTTGATTGTACCTTCTTGACGTTGGATTTGGGAGCTGCTCTTCACTGCTGTTGAGAATTTCCTTTTTATTTTATTTTTAAGTGTAGTCATTATTAGGCTATACTCTCCCATGCATATTCGTTTTTAATAAGACGAGTGTCTACATTGTTCTTTTGCTGTGCGGAACATTTCCTTTTCATGATGATGAAATGAACGGATTATTGGGAAACATTGGGAATGCTCGGACAGGAAATGGCCAACATGTACCTTGAATTGCTTACGAGAAGAGTATATCCCAGCGTACCTTTGTTTTCATAGGGTAATCGATGATCAAATACGTGGGAGATCGATAAGTTTGCCTGTCTACCTTTATTTTGTAAGGTAATCGATAATCGATTATGCGGGAGATGAATGAGTTGCATCCAGTTTGAAATTCACCCCTTGATTTCTCTAGTAATGCTTCATGGATGTAGGGGTTAATTCAACTCTTTTTGTGGTGGTGTTGTTGCTTAAACAGGAAGTGGAAGAGTATTTTGTAAAGTTCATGCTTAATGACAGCCTTGGAATTATTGCCGACTCCCACACCGCGTTTGCAGACAGTAAGCCTGGAAAGGCCATGAGCCCTGAATGTTTAGAGCTTGCCAGACTTTTCTCTATTGCTGTCGACTTTCCAAAAACTGGTGTGCCTGCTGTGATACCTCCTAATCTGTATGCCAAAGAATGCCCAGACTTCATGGAGAAGCCTGACAAGTCCAGCTACCCATCCAATAACGTGATCGGAAAGCTTTTCCGGGAAGTCAAAGAGCTAGCATATGCATCAAGCTCTATTCGGAAGTTCACGCTGGAAATGGCGAGGCAATCTTATGACCCGGAGATGGAAGTGGACGGATTTGAGGAATATGTCGATGACGCTTTCTATCACAAGGGTAATTATGATTACAAGCTGGGCAATATGATGGAGTACTATGGGATTAACACAGAGGCCGAAATACTCAGTGGCTGCATAATGAAAATGTCCAAATCTTTCACCAAGAGGAGGGATGCTGACAGCATTACTAGGGCTGTAAAATCCCTGAGAAAGGAAGCTCGGAACTGGTTTAATGATAAGGGAAGTGGTTCAGATTCTGAGGCTGTCGATGAATATGCAAAAGCGTCTGCTTGGTATCATGTCACATATCACCCGAGTTATTGGGGTTGCTATAACGAGGGTCTGAATCGAGATCATTATCTTAGCTTTCCTTGGTGTGTATATGATAAACTGATCCAAATTAAGAAGAAAAAACGAGGTAGGATAACTGATAATACGTCCACTCTTGAAGACTACTTAACCCGTGGATTGTACCTGACAAATTCCACTCAGCTATTTTCCTAGTTGGAGGGAGCGGAGTTTCTGCAATGTGTAGGCAACGTTACTCCTAGACTCCTGCTTTTATTTAGCAAAGGTTGAATAACATTCTGGCTGCTATTTGTGCGTGCATTACATCTTTTACTACATGATGGTAATGCCTGACGGCTGTTCACAGTTTACAGTCTCTCTGAACGGGGCTTTCCATGGTGTCACAATAAACGTTGTGTACCCTGTAAATTTCCGTGAATGACAGTTATTCTTCCATGACATAGGTTCCTCCAATTCCTAATGCAGGGGAATTTGAACGTTATAACATTTCTGTAACTTCAGATGACAGCCCTAATCCAGATGATGCTGCATCAGATTTAGTTTGTCGTGGATTTTGAGAATAATATTATGCTCTTGCAATGTGTGATGTTGGAAATTTTTTTAGCAGTTTGTGATCACGGAAACGGTAGTCTGTAGCAGCACATGGGAGATTTTTTTTTTATAGTCAAAACGGCACATAGGAGATTAGCACTGCACTGAAATCTGCAGTTCGAAAAACAGCTTCCGGTGAAGTAATCATTTAGGCACGCAAGTGTCGGTTTCACAATACAATGTACCTAGTTTCACAAATCGAAGGAAGATGCACAGTCGGGCCTTAATATCTACTTGAAGAACTGGGATCATGTACCGAAGCTACTCCCTTCATGAGGACGAGCAACTTAATGCTTTTTGACTTTAATTTCTTGAAGAAGCACCATATTGCTACTGGTCATTGTAAAGGTGATGACTTCTTGCTTATCGAAGCCTTAAGAGTACCAAAAGGTCAATACGTTCAAACTTCATGAACAAAAGCAATAGGAGTACCGTAAAGATCAGCACTTTCCAAAGATCACACCAGGAAAGTGCTGATCTCCTCACTGTATTCAAATTTCGAGTACAATTTACGTGACATATGAATTAAAATTAGGAAAAAAAAATGTGGAACTCACTCTCTGGGGCACATTATTTACACTTTAGTATCATTACTAATTGGCTTCCTTAAACGTAGACCTGAGGATAAGCCGAAACACTATATATCTTTGTTTGCTACTTTCTATCTATTCATTATTGCTTATAACCGCCTGATAGAAGTATTAGCTTACTTATTGTTGTTAATCTATTCTTGCTACTGTCAAAGTACATCATGTTATCTTCCGCGAGAAAAATTGTTTAAGTTTTTAATAGACCTATTCAGCCCCTCTAAGTTGTATTGTTAGCCTCAATAATTAATATCAGATCTTTTTTGCTTGTTATTTGAAGTAAAATCTTATCTATGTTTAACATTATTGGTTTTGGTGCTCCTCATGGACAAGCTCCCGGTAAGCTAGCTTACTGGAAACAAAAGATGAAAGTGTTTCTTCAAGCTACAGAGATTCCTACGTGGGACGTGATTGAGAATGGATTGGTAATTCCTCCACCAGCAAGACCTATTCCAGCAGCTAGAGAAGAATATCCACTAGCTCCACTTGCTGTTAATCGTGACGAAATAAAACTTGCACTAAATGCTAAAACTATTCATCTCTTATATTGTGTATTGTCTCCATCTATATTTAATAGAATTTCTTCTTGTACTACAACAAAAGAAATCTAAGATCAACTCCTAATTACATTTGAAGGAACCGAGAAAGTGAGAGAGATAAAAATAAACATTCTTTTTTAAAATTATGAAATTTTCTGGATGAAATCCAATGAAACCGTGACTCAAATATTCACAGAATTCACTGAAATCATGAATGCCCTTGCCAATCAAGGGAAGGTAATTTTCCATGCTAAAAAGGTGAACTTACTCTAGAGAGCGCTTCCAAAGGACTGCAGTCACCTAAAAACATTTGTTTGTGAAATCATGAGAATCCAACCCATATGGATGAGACGATAGGGACGCTGATGTCTTACGAAACTGAGCATATGAATGAAGAAAACAATAGTAAAGGTAAGAAAGTTATTACCTTCAAAGCTGATTATGATGATGCAGGGAATCAAATATCGTCAGAAGATGTAGATGACGAGGACATGACGCTTCTCACAAGGAAATTCAATAGCATCATGAGCAAAAAGGGAAGGAGCTTCAAAGGCAAGAGACTAGTGGGATCCTCTGAAGTTAATGAAGTTCTCCAAACATAAAATGAGAATAAATGTCAGGATGCAGTTGGCTATGGAAGCAGGAAACCTGATCATGTCAAACCAGAAGTTCACTAGACCAAAAGGAAGAATAGCAAGTCTGAAAAGAAGAAAAGAGTGCCGAAAGCAAAAGCGTGGAGATAAGGTCGAGAATCATATAGCTCATCCCATAAGGAAGAGAGTTTTCAATTTTGACAAACATCTAGGCCTTTGCGTTAAAAATTTAGAGGCCCAAGTAGGAAATATTACGATGACTTTCCGACGGAATTGCATCAAACGAGCATATCTCGACCCTTGAGACGTCTTTTCACTTTTGCTTTTTTTTTTTTTTCCGTCCAATAGTATAAGTTACTTGTGCAATAAATACGTTGTAGTCATTTATGGAATAGTTATTGGATATCAATCACATGTGTAGTGATGGTGAAAGCGTTGCTAATTAAAGGTAAATATACTTTCGGTATTTGTTAAAACTTAGTTGGATATATCATCCATGCCAGTGCTACTATGTTACTTAGGATAACTAGCGTTGACTGCACTATCACGTTAGCAATCTCTAGCTAAAGTTAGCTTATGTGACTAAATTAATAAATCATCAACATATTTATGATTAATTTGGCAAAATGACGGAAATGTTTACGACTAAATTGGTGCAACTGCAACGGATTTTGGATTAAATTAATCAAATTGAAATGTTTAAGACTGAATTGGCACATGTGTAATAAGTTTAGGACTTTTTTGGTAAATTCTCTAGAAATTGGTGACTTTACGTACTTGAAGAGTTAATATGCATAAGTTCCTAGTAATTTTTTATAGTTGTTAAGTACTTTTAACACTGCTTTTCATTCGAAAAAAAAATCAATATGTTGCTGATTAACTTGTCACCTGATTAGTAAGTTTCCATACATTAGTAAGCTTATGTTAAGAATATGACTTAAATTTGAGCCCAATCTAAATAGGTTTCTTAGTTTATGTAGGTTTCCTAATTTGAGTAGTTTCAACAAGTTTCTTAAAAGTTTTTTTTTTTTTTGGATACAAGCATCATGTATATACAGTAGATGGAATTCAAATTGGTGAACACACTAGAGCAAACAAAAAAAGTTTTAAGAGTTTTTTTGAAATTTTTTTAAGTGAATTCTCTGTAAGAGGTCAGTGCTTGGGAAACACTTGACCAATCGAGATTGATAAATCTGTACCATGTGGATTCATAGTAAATCTCCTAGTGGCTGGCTTAGGTCCTAAAGCCCAAAGCAAATTAGGTATCATTCATTGTCAATATCTCTTAAAATTTCTTCTTCTTACATGACATGTGAATTGCAAAATTCATTAGTTTTTGACCACTTTCCATGGAGGATAAGTAGCTTCCAACTCATTATGAAAACACAATGTGCAAATTTTTTATTATGATGAGTTTTTAATCAATATGGGTGATTGGTTCTCAATTGATCAATCCACGACCTAGAACCGAGAATCAACTTTGTGCTTGCCAATGAATTGGGAACGAGACCATGTGGTTCTGGGATTGAGAAAAAGGTTTTAGATTTCAGTTTGGTTTAATTCTTGATTTTGATTAGGAATGAACTTAGTAAAATACAGCTGTCGTAACTATATTTACTTACTCTTTTTTAAATAAATCATTAATTTAACCAAAAAGTTGAAAAGACAGGTACCTTACTACTTTTTTTTGAGTCCTCGTGGGACCAAAGCAACATTTACCTAAGAAAGTGTGCACAGAGGGATTTGACAAGCTACTGGGGAAATATTTTTGTGGATGTCCCTTTTCCTTTTATTATTGAAAAACCCGCATCTCTCTCTTTATACTTTCCGTCTACTCTCTCTCGTCGCATCAAGCACCCGAGAGTTCCTCCGTCGACGAACCTCTTTCATCTTTCTCACCCTTGGTTTCGACACGAGCAGCTTCGCTGTGATCGTGGTTGCTCGAGACCATGGTGGTGGTTGCACGAAAGAGAGGTGAGCAGCTCAGAGCGGTGAGAAGCTTTGGTCTAAAAGAGAGAGAAACAGCTCTAATTTTAGTTTAGGGTTACCTCTAGCTGGTTTTGACGTTTTGGTTCGGTCTAGTTTCACACAAGGGACCGAACACCAGTTCAGTTCCCGATTTCAAAATTGGATCGGTCATTCCCAATTCCACATTTTTAGAACTAGGAATCAGACCGATTCTAATGGAAACCACCCATAATTAACCGATCCGATCCGATCCGATTCTTGGGTTGGATCGGATTGGATTGGACCGATATACACTTCTATTAACTAGTGTTCAAGGGAAAAGAATAGTAAATGTATCATAACTTTTATACAACTCTTAATGACAATTTTTTTAAGAGATTACTTGAATGCTACTATCGGAAAAAAAATCACTTCACTGTCATCGGCGATTTGTTTGATTCGAAAATCTCACATCACGTTAATTTACCATAAATCAATTGACATGGCTTGCCAAAGAAAATCCAATCAGCAAGAATCATGAAGAAATAAACGAAGTGGTTTTGGCCTTATCGGTAAAAAAATATAAAAACCAAAAATAAGAAAAAAAGGGAAGAGATTTGTTGCTCCGTTTGTCCCTCTTCCTCTCCAATGGTTGAGCGATGATGGCTCTTCAATGGAGCTTATTCATTTAAAGTTTGTGTACAATTGACAAAGAAAACACACACTACAATCTGGAATCGAAAAGAAAAGGACTGAGCGGATTCGGTGGAGGGATTTTTTGCAAGATAAAAGCGTGAACTTGGCAAAAAAATTTGGTAGAAGATGTTCAAGCCAAGAGCTTAAAAAGTGGGAAAAAAATCTAACTGGAGAGAAGGAGCTAAGAAAATGTTTAGGAAGATGTTCAAGCCAAGGATGCACCCAACGTGCCATCTCCGTAAACCACGATTCATGTCCCAAAACCAGCAAGTTCTTTGTGATTCATTCGAATCAAGCGCAATTCCCCGTGTCACGTTGTCCCGTCATCATCTCGACCTCACCGAAGCTGATTCGACCGATCCCCACTTTGTTATCTCGTAAGCTCGAACCTCTCCACTGCTCATCTCGTCTTGAATCTCTCCACTGCTCAAGCTTCTCGGGAGAGGAATCCCTCTGTAGAATTTAGGGTTTCGGTTTCGAATGAATTTGCGTAACAAAAGGGCCAAAACGAATCATTCTTTGTCATTTTGATTGAAGATTGTCCACCTTAGACTTAGATTTTTCTTTTGAAAAGCCAGGATCGATCTAAAAAATTGATTTGAAAAGTCACGAGAAACGATTAGCTAGAATGGATAGTGAAGTGAACGATTTTACACCGACATTACTTTTAAGTAGTCGGTCAAAAAGTTTTGGCACTAAAAGGAGCATCGCACATAAAATATGACACTTTTAGTATTATTTTCCAAACATGATTACAATAAAAATAGGACTGACTCGTCCATTTATTTTTATAAGTTATACTAACGATACTTTTTCATAAGATACTTTTCAAATCATATATTTTTTGGGGAAAGATATGGAATCAGGATTATTTTATTTGCCAATTTGATTCGGGGGGCTGGAATTTCTTCAATGAGTCTCCGGAGTGGAAAAGGGCAGAGAAAAATTAGAAAAAGGGAGGAGAAGCAGTGACCTTCCAAAACGTGGCAGTACGGCAATATTCTCGTCTTCGCGCGCGTGTGGGTCCCGTCCCGAGGAAACACCTTCCTTAACAAGGAACTCGCTCCGCTTCATGCAGAGGGATCGTCGCGTTCTCATTCGTCATCCAGCGTGGCCCGCCAAGGAAGGAATTGTCGCCTTTTCCACTCTCTCTCTCTCTCTCTCTCTTCCACCACCCCTATATCAAATGCAGAAGAGCAGGAGCGACTGAGCGTGAGAGAGAGAGAGAGAGAGAGAGAGAGGGACTGATCGATTGACTATTTAGTGCAGTGGGGTGTTGTTGACTGAGTGGTTGACTCGGGGTGGACGTCGGCGCTGCTCCGTCTTCTCTCCTGGGCACTCTCCTTTTCTACTGCTCTCTGTGTCGCCGCAGAGACAGACCCTTCTTGCTTCCCTGCTCGGCGAGCTCTCACAGGTAACTGGGTTTCTTCTTCTTCTCCTTCTTGTCAGTAAAGTTTGGATTTTTGATGATCCCCGTGTTTTTTTTTTTTTTTGGTTGTACTGGGACATTATATTCAAGAGTGGGAACTCTGGCGTGTAAAGAACGTTTGCGATCTCACGGTTGTTTTTTTTTTTTTTTTTTTTTTTTTGGGGGGTGGGGTTTGGTTCGGAGAAGCTACATTGTGTGGGAATTTGCTTCAGGAGTGAGATGGTGCTTGGGTATAGGGGAAGAGGAAAGACAAAAAAAAAACGCAAGCGTCTGCTTGCTGATGGTTTACTTCCTATTGTGTTGATTGGTTCTGCCGCTCGAGTGGCGTGTGGCGCGCTACATTCGCGCTCTTTGTGTCGACGTGTCCTGTTTTGCTGCTTGCGCTGAAATGCTGAATTGTGACCCTGTCGTTGCCAAGATGGGACTTTTACCGTTTTTTGCTGTTTGATGTGCGTTTTGTGTGCGACTTCTTCGAAAGAATTTTTGTAGCCCCGTCTAAATATCATTAGAGAAGTCAGGTGCTTGGAAAAGAAAAGCTCCGGACATTTGAGAAGAATTACGACATTTTCTCCGATGATATTTAGATGTGGCTACAAAAGGGAATTTCTGCTTCCTTGTTCGTTTTATGTTCTAGAGTGTGAATGTTAGAATTGCAACCTTTTCTCAACTATAAAATATTAACATTGACTCGGGAGGAATTTTTCAAGAAGCATCGTGGAGAATCTAATTGCAATTTGACATGGTATTATGGACTTGTGGGAGGTATTCATCTTGGTACTTTACATTCCTAGCGGAATTATCTATTTCTTTTGTATGCCTGTCAAAATAACATTGGGAAAGGTTTAGGAATTCCTTCTGTTTCACCTCTGTAGCAGTTTGTTCGTTGGAAAGCTCAGTTTGGTCCTGTTGTTCCATTCACGAACGTGGTTGGACAGCATCCTGAGAACTTCTGCTGCTTGAAATTTGACTTAAGTTTAGTTGGGATCAACACATCTTGGGTTTTCGTGGATACTTTTATCAGCATGGATCTGAGATTGAAGCAACAATTGTTGCGAACAAGTGATTTCTCTCTATCATTTTGAGTTGTGCCAAGATACAGATTTGGTTCTGCTACAATTGCTGGCAGCTGACAGAAAGTGTTAACTACCCTTCAACAATAATTCTCCTCCAATACTCATTCTCTCTGAATGAGGTTCGCCTGAATTTTTAAAGTGCACATGATTTCACAAAAGTGAGTTGTTCTGCTACAGTTGCTGGCAGCTGATGTAAATTACTAAGTACCCTTCAACAATAATTCTCCTCCAATACTCATTCTCTCTGAATGAGGTTCGCCTAAATGATAAAAGTGCACATGAGTTGTTCTGCTACAACTGCTGGTGGCTGATATAAAGTGCTAGGTACCCTTCAACAATAATTCTCTTCCAAATACTCATTCTCTCCGAATGAGGTTTGCTTGAATGATAAAAGTGCACATGATTTCACAATAGTGAGTTGGTTGCAGTTTCACACTATTCTCTTGCGGGTTAAGAAGGACTCGAAGTGCTGTGAATGTCCCAATGATAATCTTATTTTGAATTCCTTATTTTGCTTCGTTGAAGAATTCATGATTATCAACATGTAGATCTTTTCAGGAAGGCATTTCCGTTAATTGGAAATAAAGTCGATCACTGTCATATGTTGATTAGGTTGCCTAAAATTACAGGCCGTTTTGATGTTTTTCTGATGCTGGTCACTCTTTTGCTTACTGTGAACAAAGCTGTTTGAAGCCCATTATGCTTGTAAATAGTTTTCTCGAGATGGAGAAATCAAGTGTTCATTTGATGATCAATCGCTATGATGATTTGTGGTAGTTTGAGGCAACGATCAGTTTATATAAATTTTCATGTTTCCTGTCTAATTTTTTCCCCTTTCAGTACGGCAAACTTCATGCTTGGAGTTGAATGGTCCATGTGCTTTTCAAAGGCCCTAGGCTGGCATTCTTCTGTCATTCCTGGTGATGCCCTTGATATGGTGTAACAGAGTGCTATAAAGTTTGCATCAGTTAAATGGGTAAGACTATAAATGTACACGGATTCCCTTCATTAGTGACTGTAGATACAGTCAGGGGATGCCTGGAGCAAAGGACTGGCAGCGGTACTATTTATGCCATCAAAGTTAGACAGGATAAACGTGGGGTTCGATCATATGCGATTGTCCAATTTATGACCGCTGAACATGCTGAGTTGATTATTGTACTTGCTAGTCGAAAAGATTTGTGGTATGGGCGATCTTATCTAACTGCTCGCAGGGTTGAGCATGATATTGTACAAAGGCCAAGAACCCTTTTGCATTCAATGGAAGGTATCACTTTGCATTTTGGCTGTCAGGTATCAAGTAAAAGGTTCTCTACTCTGTGGAAAGGGGTGAATGTCTCCCTAAATTTTGGGATTGGGATGAGAAAATTCTGCTTCCTTTTATCTTATCACAATATGGAGTATAAGCTCGAGTTATCCTATGAAAATATTTGGCAGATCGAGCTACATCGTCCAAGAGGCCATAAAACAATGTATCTTGTGATTCAGGTGAGTGGACTTCATTCAGATTACAAGAGACTGATTTACTATTTTGTGCTAATATTGTGATTTATCCTACAATGCATATTTGGTTTTTATATGTGACTGGACATCGTTTTGGGTGTGATCTTCTAATTCCAACTATCGTTAAAATTCTTCGTACTACATTCTTCCCCATAGTGTTGGGATTTGATTTTTAGCTCACTAAATGGGGTTATTCAAGCTCCCAGTTGATGACTTGATGTAACTCATTTAGAAGATGTTTTGTTTTCTTTTTTTTTTTGTCCCTGTTTAACCTTCATGGTATTTCTGCCTGGATCAAATGTCTCATGAACATAGATAGCTTGCCAAGACCTTATCTTAACAGAGAAGTGGCTGGCTGGCAGAACTCCAAACATTATTGGTCGGCTCTGGCTGGACAAGGAAAATTCTGGTACAGCCACTCGTCTTGGGACCCAAGGTCATTGAGCTAGGTTGCGACAATGGGTCAAGGTAGTGAGTTTGTGGGAGTGAAGGATGAGTTCTCCAGTATCTACAATCTGCAAGGAATTTCTTAAAAATTGGACCAGTATAATGGATGTTGAAGGGAGACTTCTACAAAAACAACTTTGTAAATTAAGAGAGAGATTGTGGAAGAGGGCTCTTTAGAAAAGATATGGTTGAAACTTTCATTGTAGGAAGCACACGGATTTAGTTTGAAATCAAGGACATGTTCTGCTGACACACCAATTACTAAGTGGTCACCATCTACTACCCCCCTCAAATCCCAGATATGGAAAAAATAAAACTTGTACACGAGCAGCCATGGTGGCTGCGAGCTCAAGGTTTGGTGAGCTCCAGATCTGGTAGCCATAGCAGCCGCAAGCTGGAACTCAAGCTCGAGTGGCCAAGGCAAGCTCCAGAACTGGTGGCCATGGCCGCGAGCTCAAGGTTTGGGGAACTCCAAATCTAGTGGCCATGGAGGCCACGAGCTCGAGCGCCATGGTTGCATGCTTCGGATCAAGTGGCCATGGCCACGAGTCCGTGCTCCTGTCTCTCTCTTTTTTTTTTTTTTTTTTTCGATTTTTATGTTGTCTGATGCAGTTCCTTTTTGGCGACACATAAAAAAATTCCATGAATCATAAGACAGCATGCATGCTTTGACGTTCAACTTAGTAATTCGATTATTTATGCAAACAAGAGAAAGCACACAACAGAGGGAGTAATGTGGAACTTTTTAAATAAAGGGATGCATATGAATCGGGAGAAAGAAAGTAGAGGGATGAAGCAAGTTCTGCAGGGACCACTGGTGATACACCTATTGGAGATCACATTAGGGGCTACCTTGTACTTAGGTTGCATGCTCTATTTGATTGATAGGGAAAAGTGTATTAGAAGTCGTAAAACTTGAGTATACAATGAAGCAAGTTCTGCACTTGTAAATATGTGCGATCAAATTTTGGACTTTTTGAAAAATTATCCAATTACGTTCTTCCTGAAATGCACAGACACGGTAGCTTGAGACAGGCTGCCAGACAAGAGAACTGCTAGACAAGAGAACTCAAATTGAGTTATGGCTAGGAAGACTTGATTGCAACAATTGAAAGGTTATGACTTCAGGATTTACGACATTCAATGCCATTTTCCGTGGTTGATAATTTCCTAACTGAAACTCAGTATTTGAAAACTCACTAAGGCACAGTATCACAACAAGACATGATAGAATTTTGTAAACAGTCTTAAAGGATAAGGCTTGGAGGTTTATGATTATAATTTTTCATGAGGTTGTTGTTTCTTGATTTTAGGAATCATGCGATTTGTTAGGTTAAATAATTCCAATCTTCTTAGGCTACATGTTAATGTTAGATGAAGACTCTTATCTGATTCGTGTATTGTTAATTGAATTTAATGAACTTCTGGGTCATGGCAAGGTTGGTTAAGTAGGAGGCTAAGCAGGGTACACAAGTTCCCTTCGGTGATAGAGATAAGCGTTCATATCTGCTGATCATATTCTCGCTTCTGGCTAATTTGGAACTTTTGAATGTTTTAGAGCCTAAAAGGTTTAGAATTTTACACTTTCGGCATAGTGGCAAATCTTCCATGGAGGCAAATATATTGATGGACATCATGGATTTTCCTTTATAAGGAGCCAGTTTCTGGGGCTTCAGCTTCAGCCCCCCAAACCTTCACTTTCACTGACATGAAAGAAACCCAGTCCTTTATCTATTTTCTTATGCTTGCGCTTCCCATTCAACCATGCATGCTTTTCTGCATAATATGCTGCTTATGATAGAGGACCTAATATATTTCTATAAATTTTGTTTTTGTGGATGTTAGCTGTACGGGGCTCCCTATATTCGTAAAAAAGTTGTTCAGTATTCAGTGGATGTTTTGGTCAGTCATTTCTACAACTTTTTCAAAGATGGCTCTGATGACCAGTGGGTGAGAGCGATTGATTTTACTCCCTCAGCTTGCATTGGACAGTCTTCTGCTGTATGTTTAGAAATTCCTTGTGAATATCCACTTCCAAATTTTCACGAGAACTTTGTCAATTATAAGGAAACCGATGGAACGTTTTCTGTGGAAGATGGTTCTCCTTTCTCCTGCAGTGCGGATCTAGTTCCAATCGTAGGCCCTCCCAGAGGAGTTGACTTGCCTTATGAGATCATCTTTAAGATAAATTTGTTAGTTCAGAATGGCTGTCTAGCTGGACCTTCTCTTGATTTGCTCTTTTATCGAATGGTTGATCCACGGAGGATGGACATGGACATAATCCTAGATGCCTTGGACAAGCTGTTCCATTTGAAAGAATGTTGTTATGAGCCTTCAAAGTGGTTGATTGAGCAACACAAGAAATATCTCACCTCCCGGCATTCTACAAAACTGTCTTCAATATCGTTAGATGCTGGCTTGGTTTATGTACATAGGGTGCAAATAACGCCATGTAGGGTGTATTTTTTTGGTCCAGAAATTAATGTCTCAAATCATGTATTGCGGAGTTATTCTGAGTACATTGACAATTTTATCCGTATTTCTTTTGTGGATGAGGACCTGGATAAAATGTATTCAACTGATTTATCTCCTCGCACTGCTTCGGGACATGGGAGAACGGATATATATGAAAGGATCCTTTCTATTCTCAAGAATGGCATAAAAATAGGTGATAAGCATTTTGAATTTCTCGCCTTCTCATCCAGTCAGTTACGTGAAAATTCTGCTTGGATGTTTGCTCCAACAAATGGTACAACTGCTGCAACTATTAGGGCAAAGATGGGTGAATTCAGTGCAATAAGAAATGTGGCAAAATATGCCGCGAGACTTGGCCAATCCTTGAGTTCATCTACCGAAACTCTCAATGTAGGTATAGATGAAGTTGAACTCATTCCGGATATTGAAGTCAAGTCACCTGTGAATTATGTCTTTTCTGATGGAATTGGGAAAATATCTGGAGAGTTCGCTCGGAAAGTTGCAAGAAAATGTGGCTTCAAGGGCTATACTCCTTCCGCGTTTCAAATTCGCTATGCTGGATATAAAGGTGTTGTAGCGGTTGATCCAACGTCATGTGTTAAACTATCACTCAGAAAGAGCATGTTGAAGTATGAATCAAATGAGACAAAGCTAAATGTCTTGGGATGGAGCAAATATCAGCCTTGCTTTCTGAATCGGCAGTTGATCACTCTTCTATCAACACTTGGCATTCGAGATCATGTGTTCGAGAAAAAACAAAAAAATGCTGTAGATCAGCTAAATGCCATTTTAGTTGATCCCCTACGAGCACAAGAGGCTCTAGATTTAATGTCCCCTGGGGAGAATGGTAACATTCTCAAAGAAATGCTAAAGTGTGGTTATAAGCCTGATGCTGAGCCTTTTCTATCGATGATGCTGCGAACATTCAGAGCAACAAAATTGTCTGAATTGCGGACAAAAACGAGGATATTTCTTCCTGAAGGAAGATCAATGATGGGATGCCTTGACGAAACCCAAACTTTAGAATATGGCCAGGTGTTTGTGCAGTATTCCGGTAGAAGAAAAGAACAGATGTGGGATGAGTCAATTGTGTTCATTGGTACTGACTCAGATCAAAGCTTTGTTGTACAGGGAAAAGTAGTTGTTGCCAAGAATCCTTGCTTACATCCAGGTGATGTGCGTGTTCTAACTGGTATAGATGTGCCAGCTTTACATCATATGGTGGATTGTGTTGTTTTTCCACAGAAGGGAAAAAGGTATGACTCTAACATGCCTTGTTATTGGCTTGCAATTACCTCAGTTGCACTGGCACTTGTCATGGATCCATTTTGGACTTGTTTTTGCTTTTGGTTGTGGATCTTTGGCTATTGTTTTGATTTGGTTCAGTTATAGTAATAAGGTCTAAAATTTCTAATATTATGTTTGTACTAGGTCTAAAATAAATGAACTGATGTGCAACCCAATTTAATTTTTTCCGCATTTTACACCAAGGATAATTTTGACATTTTTTCTTTAGAAATAGTTTTGGGCCTGCTTTTCTATCACCTTTAAGCTTTGAGAATAAATGCTAGAATATTTATCCAGTGGGATTTGGTGGCTAGATTTGAAATTTTGTTGATCCTGCTTCTGGTTTGTCTCTTTCATGAGGTTTGAGTTCACCGATCCGAGGCTTGTATGTAGATTCTGTGTACATGTGATGCGACTTTGCTAAGAAGCATCCTCTACTATGCTGTTTTTCAATGCTTCTGATAGTTCTAGTTCTGGATAAACACTGATAGGTTTACCCTTTAATTCTACTAGCTAAAAGTAGAGGCAAAAACTTCCTTCCCCATAATTTGAGTAATTCGGGTTGACTTTCTTCTACTTTTAATTGTCCGAAACACACTTTTAATAGATAAAAGTAGAAAGCAAAATATGATATTGATCTGTCCTTTTAATGATTCTCATCTCAGACAATTTCTCTTGTTAATGCATATTGCGATTCTTGAATGAAATAGGCCTCATCCAAATGAGTGTTCAGGGAGTGATTTGGATGGAGATATCTACTTTGTCTCCTGGGACTCAGAATTAATTCCGCATCACCACAGACAACCTATGGATTACACACCTGCCCCAAGTGAGAAGTTAGATCATGATGTCACAATTGAGGTAATGCTTTTTCTCAGGATTTCCACGGAATTATATATATTGTAATGACTTTTTATGATGCTGTGAAACGTTTTGAACAGCTTACAGTTATAGTAGGAAATCCATCTAGCATCCCTCATTTGGCATTCTCTATCTTTTCACTTGACTTGGCTTGTCTGACATGATACTTGGATAATTTTATCTTTGCTGAGGAATTTGGCATGTGAGCAAAATGTCATGTCAAACCTGCTGTATTCTTTTGGTTTCTTATTGGTTTCTTTTACTTATAAATTTGTGTGCTTCTCTTCCTTCCTTCCCTGGGCTGGAAGAACCCCTGAGAAGCTAAAATTTGCACCCTCTGCAAGCAGATGATAGCTTAAAAATTAGTCACGAAGCAAACAGTTGAGTATGAGTGGGCTCATTAATTCAACCATTATGTCAATAGGAGTCTTATAGTCAAAGATCTGTTTATGCCTTACATAACATGGAATTGGCCGTTTGACCAGGACTATTCTATGAGAAGTCCCTGGAAAGAATTTGCACTCAGAATTCTCCACATGTAGTTCATTAATTTTTGCTTGTTTGGAGGCTTCCCTAGTTTGTCAATGCCTCTATTCATCTTCTGCCCTAAAAGCTAACTGCCAAATTTTGCTCACTCAACTTCAGGCACAACTGCACACAAAGTGATATGAATCTTTGTAGGGAAACAAAAAGCGATTATGGTAAATAATGAAGCACTTGAGGCTGTAGTGTTGTCTCAACTCGGATGTGGGTTTACCTATGATTAAGAGCCGCTCATCAAATGTATCTATAAAGGCTAGCAGAGCCATTTCACTGGTTCTGAAACCCTATTTCAACATTTCATATATTTTGCCAAACTTAGAGGTGTATTTGGTCAGGCATTGTGCTTGGATGCAGTTCAAGTGACTGTTGTGGAGGGACATAGCTAATATTTTAAGTAAAGATGAGGGAATAAAAAAGTAGGCTTACTGAAATGATGCACGGGTTTTGATTATATTCCGGCTGTTGTAAATCTAAATAATATGTGAATCTGTTATGTTAAATTTGATTATTATCTAGGAGATATCAATGCAATAGGAAGTGATGGATTAAAGTGTGTGATCATGGAAAGCATCATTTTCATCAGCAAGTGAAACTACCTTACTACTGTGGTATTTTTCCTTATCTAGAAGGCTGGCCATCATAGGAAATATTAATGATCTGAAATTAGATATACCATGGGTCGGTCCATTCAATTTCCTCCTTGTGAAGAAACTCTAGAGAATAAAGATTCATACATGATAACTCATCCTTGCTATTGGGGGGAATAGGATTGGGCTCATGCTTTGGGGTTAGCTGTATACTTGTTTTAACTGTGGCGTTTCTTAAATTGGGGTTTGGAAGTTATCATTACGATAATGATGCATGGGTTTATGGAAATAATCTTTTGGTCTTTCTAATAAGTTTTGTTCCAGCGTGACTCTATAAGTAAAACTTTGCCTATGTTCTTGACCTTGGATTTGGTACCCACTCTTCACTGCTGTTAAGAATTCCTTGTTCTTTTAGGTGGCAGTCGTTACGAGGCTTCCATTCTCTGAATTGGTATTATTGTTTTTGTTAAGATTGATTCTGCTGGAAATACTGTGGCGATAAGCATCTACCTGCAAGCCTATACTTGCCCATGCATATGCATCTACTAAGATTGGTTTATGCATTGTTCTTTTGCGTTACAGAACATATCCTTTTCTTGATAATGAAATGAACGGATTATTTTGAATCATTGGGAACATTGAAATTGGAAGTGGCCAGCACATATATACCTTGAACTCTTAAGAGAAGATGTATATCTGAGCACACTTTATTTTTGAAGGGTTATTGATGATCAATTTGCCGAAATCAATGAGTTGCATTTGGAAATTCGCCGCTTGATTTCTCTTGTAATGCTCTATGGATATGTGGGTAATTAAAACCCTTTTGTGATTTTGTTCCTTAAACAGGAAGTGGAGGAGTACTTTGTAAATTACATACTTAATGACAGCCTTGGAATTATTGCCAATGCCCACACCGTCTTTGCAGATAGTCAGCCTGAAAAGGCCATGAGCTCTGAATGTTTAGAGCTTGCCAGACTTTTCTCTATTGCGGTTGACTTCCCGAAAACTGGTGTACCTGCTGTGATACCTCCTAATCTGTATGTCAAGGAATACCCAGACTTCATGGAGAAGCTTGACAAGTCCAGCTACCAATCCAATAATGTGATCGGAAAGCTTTTCCGGGAAGTCAAAGAGGAAGCATATGCATCAAGCTCTATTCGGAAGTTCACGCTGGAAATGGCGAGGCAATCTTATGACCGAGAGATGGAAGTGGACGGATTTGAGGACTATGTTGATGACGCTTTCTATCACAAGGGTAATTATGATTACAAGCTGGGGAATCTGATGGAGTATTATGGGATTGACACAGAGGCTGAAATACTTAGTGGCAGCATAATGAAAATGTCCAAATCTTTCACCAAGAAGAGGGACGCTGAATCCATCACTATGGCGGTAAAATCCCTGAGAAAGGAAGCTCGGACCTGGTTTAATGATAAGGGAAGTGGTTCGTATTCTGAGCCCATTGATGAATATGCAAAAGCATCTGCGTGGTATCACGTCACGTATCATCCGGAATATTGGGGTTGCTACAATGAGGGTTTAAAACGAGATCATTATCTTAGCTTTCCTTGGTGTGTATATGATAAACTAATCCAAATTAAGAAGGAAAAACGAGGTAGGATAACTGCTCGTAGGTCCACTCTTGAAGACTACTTCCCCCGATTGCGTCTGAATTGAGAAATCCAACTTGGATGTTTTCTCAGTTGAAGAAACAGAAGTTGTATTTGGGTCTTCTGCAAATGTATAGGCAACGGTACTCCTAAATTCCTGCTGTTTGTGTAGCGAAGCTTAAATAACATTCTGACTGCTATTTGTGTGCGCATTACATCTTTTTGTACATAATGGTAATGTCAAACGGCTGTTCACTGTTTATTGTCTTTCTGAATTGGAATTTCTGTACCGCGATGAACTTTGCATACCCCATAAATTTCTGTGTATGATAGTTATTCTTCCATGCCACGGGTTCCTCGGATTCCTAATGCTGGTGGGTTTGAACATAATAACATTTCTGTAATCTCAGATAATGGCTCTAGGCCAGATGATGCTGCATCAGATTCGGTTTGTCATGGAATTTGAGAATAGATCATGCTCTTGCCATGGCTGATGGGGAAAAAATTTTCGGCAGCTGTTATCATGGGGATGGAACATTCCTCAGCACAAAGGAGATTAACAAGATTTTCTTACGAGGAATTTAAAGATCATATTGATGCCAAAAGTACAATATTATCTTAAAAAGTAGGAGCAGAAAAATTTGCGACTCATTATCTCACTGCACCAAAATCTGCAGTTTGGAAATCAGCTTCCAGTGAAGCAATTATTTACACGCTCGATTCTAGGTCTCACAATACAATCTACCTAGTTTCTTTCTTATTTTCTCGTGTAATAAATCGAAAGAAGTCATGCAGTCCAGCTCAGTAGAAAAGAAAGACCAACACATCAAATTTCAAATATTTATGTTACTTATAGAGTCAAAAAATTAGAATTATGTGCCAAAGCTACTCCATGTATGAGGACAAGCATCGTAATGCTGCTTGACTTTATTTCTTGATGAAGCACCTTCTTGGTGCACGTCATTGCGGAGGTGATGACTTGTTGCTTAACGAAGCCTCAGAGTACCAAAAATTTCAATACATTGATACTTCATCAAAAATTGCAATACAAGTACTGTAAAGATCATACCAGGACAAATGCTAAATATCCTCACCGTATTCAGATTTCGAGTGCCTTATATGGGACATATGAATTCGAAGAGGAAAGTAGATATCTGAGTAGATATCTGGAACTTTATTTGAAAAAAGTGCAGACCCCACTCCCAGGTGCGCATTATTTGCGCTTCAGTATTGCTACCAGTTGGCTTCCTTGACGATATGCAGAGTTTAAACGGTCGGAAAATTCATTGGTTTTCACGAGAAAACGATCAAACAGGTCGTCAATTATCTCGCTTCCAAAATGTTTGCTGATGATGCCTTCCATTCCAGCTCTTAAGTGCAGCATGCAAGCATGCCCTCCGAACGAGTGATCGATCTTTGATCCAGGAGCTGCTAAATCCATCCTCTCTATGCTAAAACACCCATTGCTCTCTACTAGTGCCGTCATCTCGTCAGGAGAGGGAGCGTACACTGGCAAATTGAATGAATCCACCTGAGCCTCGCTTATTATGCCCTGCAGAGAGTTACTTTCATCAAGTCATCTGTGCAACTCAATGGGATTGCTTTGAATATAAGTGAACTAACGATGGAATGAAAGCCTTAAGAAATCCGTTAAAGGGTCCACATGCATATGATAAACACATTAAGACATGCACAAATGAGACATGAACTATGGATTATCTATATTTTCGCTAAATTCAAATTTGTCAGACCTGTAAGTGAACTATGCTGATATACATTTGCACACATATATAACTATTTTTGGTAAGAAAGAAAATTTTGCTGACAATGTTTCCAGTTTTTACCTCCTTTGCCATATCCATCAAGCTGAACCCCAAAAGGTCGAACATCACGGCCCGATGGTACACGTGAATAAGGAATGCCATTAGCAATCCCGGGCATGACTAGAACCATGATGCCTCCACTCGCAATTTCCTCACCTCTAGCGTGCAGAAATGTCACCATGTCCTTTGCAAACTGAGATGTATAAGCATCGCTCACTTCGCGTGGAGCACTTGTGTAGTGAACTCTCCCCCTGTTAAATGCTGGGGAATTTGGATCAACCAATTCTTTAGGCACCTTGGAAAGCCAATGAAGCGCATAAGACGAATGCACGAAATGGAGGGACGCCTTGGGGAACAGTCGCCCATGGAAGGATCCTGGCACACCAGCCGCGTAGTACGGCCGGTCAGATGGCAGGGAAGCGAAGAGGGTGTTGAAATCATTGGACGCGTGGTCGCTGAACAGGACTTGGAAATCAGGCAGTTGGGAGGAGAGGCCTTGTGATTCGTACTTGCGTCGGACTGCCTCTATGATGTTTTGGACCGCAAGGAAGGTGTTTGGCCCGACCGAACAGCCTAAATCCGCGATCTGGAATGTGGTCAGAGCAGGAGAAACTTGCTTTATGTCGAGCTTCTCTGCGATCACCTCGTCTCGATTGTCGCCCGGGCGACGTTGGTTGCCACTCTCTGCGATGCATGTCAGAGTTGCAAGTTTGATATTCGGTGATTTGATACTTGTCTCGTTGAAACCATAGGGGGTCACAAGAGATGAACAACCAGAGAGTAGTTTTAAAAGCTGAATTCAGGCAAAGCTTAGCGAAAGATAGAACAATTAATTCTATCATTTAGTTCTTATTCCATGAAATTTAAGAAATGGTTGCTTGGAAATGCATCTACTTAACATCAAATGAAGAACCTGCAAGTAAGAGTTCTTGTTGTAGCTGAACGTGCCATCCCCACCGTTCATCGGGTACGATTCCATAACCGCCACCTCCTCCGTGCCGCTGCTGCTCATCTCTCTCTCTCGGCAAGTTAAGTTTTATGAGCTAGTGCTCTGGTTAAGTCCTCTTCTTTGTGTGCGTTTCATCTAAAGCCTTTACCATTATATATTCTCCGACTGTTGGCACAGCTATCATAGCCAAACGTGACGTTTCTTCAGTCCGCCCCATTGGCCTTCAGAGGTTCTACTTGTTTGTCTTCAGTTGGAAGTCACCTGCCTTCTTTGACTCTGACATTTCTTTATCTCATATCCGACTATTCAAGGTTGCTTCGTAATATTTGACTTTTCAAAGCGGTGCGAGCCACCAAAAAAGAATATACTTAGTATTGTTGGAAGTCACCCTGCCTTCTTTGACTCTAACCGTTCTAATTACACGATAAAAGTTAAAAATTCCTAATCGTTCTTGTTATATGACATAAAGAGATTTTATATGTAATTAACTACATTACTTTACTATTACTAGAACGTAGTGAAGATTATCAGAGGAAATATTTGATAGAAAGTGTTAACACTCAAAGTCGGCCGCACTATCATGTGCTGGTCACAAAGGAAACGGACGAGTTGGTTACAAAGAAAAAGGGACGAGCCTAAAGTTGGAAGCAGTTACTATAAGAAGGACAACTGCTCAGCATTTACCAAATTTCTCTATAAATATCCCAATCATCCAACAGGAACCCCCCGGGCACGGGCCAAACAACACATCAAATGTTATCTCTTTATATCTGCATTATCTTAGTTTTCTCTAACAATAGCTTTTAAATTCCTGTCATCGATTAAATTTTGGCGAGTGTCTATATATTGGTGCATCGTCGTTGATTAAATTTCAACGTTGTATATCTAGTGCAGCGCTATTGGTTAGGTTCTGACGTTATGTCTTATATCCAGTCACATTGTTGTTAATTAAATTCCTGCAATGTGTCATATTATCTTAAAGTTGTGCCATCAATTAAATTCCGGCATAGTTTGAGTTGGGTTGTGAGGCCCCAGCACGCCACGGCTAATGCAATTATTAAAGTCTTTTCACTATTTAAGCATGCAGAAACGTGTATGGTTAAAAAACACCCAGGACATAAAATTTCAAAGGGACACATGCCGAAATGCAAACCAGGCACTTTCATTTCTTATTTATACAAATATTTTAGGTGACAGGGTCAAGATACACTAGGGGACAAGCAAAAGGTACCACTACTTTGTACTACACCCAAAAGCTCTAGTAATTGTATCATCCCAACTTGGATACTATGTATGTAATATGTCATTTGTCTCCCACCCACAGTACCTCCAAAATTTTGGCATGTTCTTCCCAAAATGCTACTAATATGAGAAATAATGATCAATCACGAGTGAGCATAAAGCTTAGCATGCTAACTACTAATCTGTCTACATCACGTAAGTCTATAACAACACATATGAGGAAATTTAAATATAAAAGATAGAAGATCATTATGATATCGACTTACCCGAGACCTTTCTCAAAATCAGGATAGCAAATAGAAAACATTTTCTCTAAAAATAGTAATCCATAAAAGCTTCAATGAAATGTGGAAATGCAATTGATCATCTTTACTATGAATTGACTTCCACCATCTTCCGAGAAACCCTGTTACCCTCCGGGCATCTCGTATCCATTCTGCATCGTGAGGACATCTGGGGGATTTGTGTTACACCCCAAGGCATTTGGAGCAACTCAGTTACCCCTCCAAGCATCCTTACTATCACTGAGGGCATTGTCGTCCCAAGGACCGATGGTATTCCCAAATCACACATTCAGCCCATGGTGCAGCCATTCTATAATTCAAATGAAACATGTCTTCCAATGAGTTAAAGCATAGAGATCCATTAAATTCACAACCATCCACTCGTTGTCCATTTGAAAGCCAGAAAAATGATGTAGGACGATTGGTTGTTTAAGATCCGCCAAAAGACAAGTGCAAAAAGGGAAATTCCAAAGTCTCAATTTCAATAAAAAGGGCAGTTCGCCCATCCTCAGATCAGTGGCATTTACCACGTAAATCAATTTTGAAAAACTTTAACACGATGTGGACGAGACTCTGAGGAACATTTTTTTATGTGAAGGACTCAAGGTTTGGTTTAGCTTGTACGAGTCCCAATAATTTTCTAAAGTTCGAATCAAAACATAACACGATTCCAGATTGCAACCAGGTCAGGAAGTTGCATTTTGGACGTCTAAATGAGTTCCAAAAATCATGGAAAAATTCCACGTTATAGGATGTGTTCTGAAACTTTTATGAAGGACACTATTCCAAATTGTTTGTCAAAAATTCGGTAAAAAATGGAAACTGAACAAAGGTTCGGAAACAACTTACAAAATCAATTTCGGACCTGAATAGTTTTTGAAATATATTTTGTACATACAAAGTTCAAAAAATCTAAAATTCAAGTACATCGTAGAACAAGTCAAAACGGACAACTTTCGTGAGAAAGTCCCATCAAATTTATCACAAAAATCTACACAAAATTAGCAAAATTCAGCCTATAGTAAATAGACCCAAAAAATCGTCATAACCTTAGATTCATCCACGATTCGTGTCAATTAAGTGCAAACCGATGCACACTTCAATATCCAGCATTCCAACAACATCTTAATATACTCGATGTACTAAATATTAACACTGCTCGCAACATTTATATTCCGAAACCATCAATGAACACGATTAAGCACAAAAACAAACGAGGCGACTACAATTCGAGGAAATTGACCTCAGAAATACCAAAATCGACCTATGTAGCATAAATGGGCAGTAATTTACTTGCCTTGAGTCCTAAGCGAGCTGTTTTTCACGGCTTGGATGGTGGCCAAAGAGTCCTGAGTTTGCTGGTCCTTAGTTGAGTTGCGGCGGTCGAGAAAGACGATGTGGGCGACGGAACGACGGCACAAGCGTTGGCTGAGCCAAGGCGTCGTCAGTGAGCTGCGGTATTGTACACGCTAAAAGAAAAGAAGCTACGAACAGAGAGAGAGAGCTGATGGATGGGGTTGAGGTGAAAGAGATGAAGAAGACTGCATGTTGCCGCTTTTATACTTCCTCGTTTCCATCCACCGCTTGCTGTTGATGCGGTGACTAATTGACTCGGCAACAGGACCTCAAGCCAGCGGGTCTTCGTGCCGTTGATCGTTGACTCCGCATGCCCGAGCTTGCTACAGCTGGATGAGGACGTGATGTTGTCCGGCTGAGGCAGTGGCATGACGGGCACGGCGTGGCGGAGTGGTGCGGTTCGCGCGCTTGGGGCTGAGGTGGCGGTTTCGTGTGCGGAGGGTAGCTTGGCTCCGGTGACTTGATGACACGGTCAGGTGACGTTGAGGGCAGTGCGGGCAGGTACGGTGGCTAGATGACAAGGTAGCGACGCGGATGGTGCAGTCCGATGACGAGCTTAGTGACGTGGTTTAGACCATTAAGCATTCGAGGCTAGCTATTCCATCGAGTGAGAATCCGGATGTCACATGGGGCCTGGAGTTAGTAGATTAATCATCAGGGTTGTACAGTACTATTTGAAATTGGAAATTCAATCTTTGCATTGCATTTGATATCCTCTGTCCGGAATCAACATAATTGACGAAACAGGAAGATTTACATCGATAATTTGCAACATCAAGGCTCATTTAAACCAATGGTATTGAATGAGGCCAGCACCTAGGGGAGGGGAGAATAAGAAAAGCTCCCCTTACATGGAAAATGATCGAAATCTGAAGTCTAAATGGTACTTAATAAGGATACTTGTAGAGAGTTCTCTATAATAATATATTTATATAGATTGCAAAGATTATATTTGAGTGCGAAAACATCGATTGCTCTTCTCGCATTTAGTTGGAAAAAAATTACCGTAGTAGTAAAGAAAAGTATAGGAACAACGGTTTATAATAGCCATATAGGGGGTGGGTTCGCATTGATGAAGATTACTAGGTGTGTTTCTACTATATAATGTGAAATTCGAGAAGAAGAAATCTAGATATATAATGTGCTCCTCTTGCTTTCAATTGTAGGATAATACAATATATAAAAAAAAACTTATCATAATATATTAAAAAGCAAGTATTCTCTTCATTGCTAAAAAATTAGTGTTGAATCAAGGTGCATTGCACTCATATTATAATTTCTATTACACGTTTGCTAGACATCAAGAGATAAGGAAATGATAGGGAATAAAAACTAATGATAGAATTATTTTGATTGATGAGTGATGGCTAACTAAATAATTACATGAATCGACTAACTAAGAAGTTATCTAAGAATATCCCACATTCCTCATTATTAAATTTTATTCAAACATAAGTTATTCACAATTGTTATTGTAGCATTTTGGCTAAGTAACAATGCCCCCAAAAATAAGAAAAAAAAACAAGGATTAGTGGACTTCAGCTTTATAAGGCCGAGAGCTGCGCTTGGGAGAAAAGAAAAAAGAAAGAAAGAAAGAAATAAGGAAAGAAAAGAAAGAAAAAGAAGAAAGGGAAAGAGGAGTTGTGTGTACATGCCACGAAGATTTCCTCAAATCGAATTTATTACGCATTATAATGCTTGATAAGCGTCTGTGCCCTTTGTTCTTCCAATTGAAATAGTTTCAGAAAAAAAAGGAAAATGAGAGGCTAGAGTGACCGTGCAGTCTGCACCTGATGTTTTCCCAAGGAAACGGGACAACTTGCTTGTCCAGTTTCCAGGATTATTGGTTTCTTTTGTTTTTGTTTTTCCTTTTTTATGGCTTTTTATTCCTTCTCTTATCTTTTCATTTTTTGCTAGGTATTGTTGATATTTATCTAGTCCCGTTCGAGCTCTCTCCTCTCTGACCCTTAAACACCATCCCTGCAATTACAACTTCTAGGGTTTATTTATTATTATTTTTTTACAATTTCCCCATCTGCGACTATGAGTGAGTGGTGTGACAGAGATCAGAAGCAGAGCAAGCGCTGCTACAAAGAGAAGAAGATTTTCTGAAAATGACCCAAATTGGCGGTTTCTCTCTCTATGCACATCAAAGTGAAGACAGCGTCCCCAAGCTCGTCCTTAAGTCCTTGAACATGATAAGCACGTTGGACAGAGGACCCTAAACCGGCTTGACCCGCTTTGCGACCTCAGCCTCAAGGACAGCTCGATCTCCAGCAATGTCCTCGACCTCTCCGACCTCGTCAACCTCAAGTCCCTCTGCCTAAACGACAATTCCTTCTCTGGCGGCTTCCCGACCTCCCTACCTCAAGATCCTCGTACTCGTCGGGACCGCCTCTCTGACCAGATATAGTCAATAACTCCATGACTTTCTTCTTCTTGGAGATTAGTATATTTGTTTCCTTAAATTATACAAATATGCAAAAGAGATTGTCTTGTACAGAAAATTAATGATCTGGTTGCCTATTATGCACAAAACAAAATGAATGGTCCAAATTGCACCGTTACTTGTAGGAATTAACGGTACCATTCTCCTAGCGCAATCCATTTCTGAATTAATGCTTAATTTCGAAATTTTGTGAAATTTGAGCCACGAAGTCCAATTTTTGAGTTATTGAGCTTTGAGATTTTTGGAAATGGTGGATTATGGTATTATAGAATTGTGGGGTTTGATGCCAATTGATTTGAAGCAATGGTTTTGTCCAAACCAAACTTTAGGATTTCGCGTGTGAGTTCCATGTTGTGTTTAGGCTTGAATAATCGCTTTAAGTGAGCGACTTGTTGTCGCTTAAGAATCGCTTTGTTAGTGTTTAAACTTAGTATTACGGTTTTGTAGTTAAGGTAGTATTTTCCTTGGTTTCAACGTCAATTGTCGTTTAATTATTATGATCATGAGATCGTTTGCGCGTATAGCTACGTTGTTGGCATTCTCAGGTGAGTGGTACTTATATCTTTTTGATTTTATAAAAACTCATATCTTAAAGTGGTGGAAGGATATATTATGAATTAAAGAGGGATAAGAAGTTTAACATTTCTTTAAGAAGGAAAAGTATGTTTATGGCATATTGGATGCATAACTCTGGATCAAGCATTTGCTATTTTATTTGTTATCTGAAATGGTTTAAGAATAGTTTATGAAATGAATTGTAAATGATATTCTGATGGATGAGTTGAGGTATGAAGGATTGTGTGCTTTGTTTTGTAAATCGATTTGTAATATTGATTCTAAATTTAGCTTTGTAAATTGTGGATGTTGTTGTAAGTTAATATTGATGCTCAATGTCTCTGTGAATCAATTGAGAGGTTTATGGGTATGTATACTAATGTCAGGATATCCTTATGGACTTAGCCACCTGTTTTGTAGGTGGAGATTTTCTCAAGAGGAATTTTGGTCATCTTGTCTGTCACGCCCCGAACCTCGAGCATGCGCACATCCCTCGGTGGTCGATAGAATTTTACGACGTTCCCAGGACTCGTCGCCGACCCTTTTCATTTTATTGCACATGCGGAAGCGAATTCACTAATCCCCTGACAACAACATACATGGGATAGAAAAGCAGAACAACTAATTTCAAATCAAATACACTTTTATAAATACTTCAAGCTTATACATAAGGTCTATGTCATAAAGAACTACTGAGCCACTTATGCTCTTGACTCTTCCGCTTCAAGCTCCTGGCTCTTCACACTAGGGACCTGAAAATGGTTATTCAATAACCAAAGTGAGATATAAGTCTCAGCAAGTTCCACCCCTAAGCCCTAGGTTAGTATACCAACTCAACCCGGGGTATCTATCCGTAACTACCCCACCACAAGCAACAACCAACAATTGATTCGCATACAACCTTACCCAAGTATGCCATACCCCGCACGTTATAACTCAAGACAATACACGCAATGCACATGGCCATTAGATGATACATTTCATCAATCACATACGAGTCGCACGCAAGCGATCTCACGGCCATTGCCACACCCCGCACATTATCGATTCATGCGTGCGTGCCATAAACAATGTGCTTAACTCCCGTATGACTGAAATCACGAGATGCCATGATTCTCATGCGTTCTTGCACATTATCACAGTTCATAAACACAATGCATATACTCAATGCATACAACAATTGAAACGTTTTACTCATCTCAATCAATCATAGGAGTCCTGATTATAAGACCAAATCGTTATGACACGTCCCATTCCGTGTCACACAATTTCGTCCCATAATCCGGCGCATCAATAACACTCAAAGCATGCGTTCCAATTGTTAATCACTGCCACACATGGGCATAGCCTACTCGCAGTTCGGCTATCATCGGCGTTTAGCCGGGCATCATCTCCCCCGTGGAGCACGGCCGTCACTACGTCAACGGCATTCCCGAAGGAGCATCGTCTCCCCCCTCGGAGCACAGCTTCGTCATTACGTCGACGGCATTCCCGAAGGAGCATCGGTCCAGTCGGCCCAGCCTCTACTGTGACCGGCATCCATTACGCGGGCATCCCATATAGGGGCACGTCTAGCTCAACAGCTCAAGATGGTTCCTCATTAGCCAACACACAACAATTCATTATCGGCCCAGGATACTTTGCATTTCACTCAAATGCCTCAATTAAAATAGTAATCCCGGCCTCTTTTCTTCGTATTAAAAACATTCCCGAAAGTAGTCGTGTGTGGGTACACGTCAATTCGAACCAGAAAACTGATACTTTTCTTTTTCAAACCCCACTGTTTGATATAATACTTAAAATCCATTTTCGGTGTCCAAACCCGACACCCGGGATTTTCTGAATAAAATTCAATTTTCCAATCACCACACAATTGCAAAAATCATCATTCAATTCATGCAGATGTTTATGCAAAAACACAGCCAATCACTTCATAGGATTAAACCCACATGAAATTAGACACTTTTCGTTCTCGGGTGAACAAAGTGTTTTGTGAACGATAACTCGTGAACAATGTTTCGTGAGAAAAGAATTCGTGAATAGTGTCGAGTGAACAGTAAATTTCCAGAATTTAATAAATGATAAATTAAACTCAGAAATCATTAAAATCATTAATTAAAACAATCAAACAATTAATTAAGCAAAACAAGCTTAATTAAACACATAAGCACAATTAAGTAAAATAAAGCAAGATTAAGCTAAACTAATCTAATCCATCCATCTAACCACCTATCTTAGGGCTAATACAACTTAATTAAATCACCTAAACTAGACTTAAATCTAATTAAACCAACCCTAAGTAAGTTTAGGCACTAAACAAAGGATTAGGAGCTAAACTCACCCGTTAAGCGGGCCGGAAACACCTACGCGGCGGCAACGACAGAGGCGACGCTCCGGGACCTCTACCACGACGATCCAAGGTGGTCCCAAGCTCAACACAGCAACCACAGCTCGGACTCCCACTGAAAACACTGAAAAACAGCCCTGCCGGAGGAGAAACTGAGTTGAACGGCTTGGCCGGAGCTCTGGCGAGGGGGTTGGTCGACAACCGGAGGCTTCCGGGGGTCTTGGGAATCTTGTGGGTGGCTGGGATGGGCAAAGGAAGGGCTGGAATGGGAGAAAACGGGCTGCAAAGTCGAAACAGTCCAGGCTGCAGGCGGACCGACGGACCGGCGACCGGCGGCTTGCGACGGCTGTACAGGACGGACGGTGGCTCCGTTCGGGACGAAATTGGGTTCGTTGGAACGGTATGTCTCTCACGGTCACGGTGATAGGTGGATCGTTCTCTGATTCAACCGGGAGGACCACTTTTGACTCGATTCTTCACCGAAGGGTCAGCTGGAACAGAAACTGGAGGAAGAGGAAAACGAGGGAGAGAGGAGCTTCGACCGGTTTGGGGCCGAATAGGGGGAGAGAGAGTGATGGGAGGGCTGAGAGCACTCCTCATTAAGGCCATTCAATGGCCACTTCAAGTCCCCATGCATGACATCATCTTCTCTCTCTTCTCTTGCCTTATCCACAAGCTTTTAGGGGCAATTTGGTCATTTCCACCTTGCACAAATTACACATCTAACCTTGGGCTGAAATTGGTGGATGGACCTAAGGATTGGGCTTGGCCATGAATAGGAGTGGGCTTGGAAATTAATTGGGTTTGATTGGGCTCAAAGTTGGACCGTGGGCTTTAAAAGATGAATAGTTGGTTTGGGCCCAATGGGCTCATTTGCTTGACTTAGGCCCATTTGGTGGCTGTCCCAACTTGGGCCCGAGGCCCACATTGGCTTGGCCCGGCCCACGTCCTCATGGGCTTGCTTCCTTGGTCCGAAAACCCTTTTTCCAATTGCTCGGCTCAACTGACTTTGTCGACTGTTTGATGTAGCTTCATCCAAATCCGTCCCGGACATTCCCGACAATTCGAAGTCCAATCCTAAGTTCTCTTGCCATGTCAATTTCGCCCTAATGTCATTTTGGTTACAACTCGGATCGACGGGCGGCTCCGAGGATTCACGCGTAACCGACTAGTGCCAAACCACGTTCAAGACATCTCGACACATGGACGTCATTGACTGTATGAAATTACGGAGGATAGATTCTTATTTCAAAGTACACGATCACTAAGGATCGACATAGGGTCGTTCGCGGGTTCAATAACGGTAAACGGAATCACCCGTCGTTCCATTATGTTCTGTCCGCGAATCAACTTCTAGTCGTCCTTAGAATCGGCCTGCCTATCTACAGGATCATCCTCACGCAAGTCTCACGGTCAAGTCGTTTTCCTGTGTCGAGTTCTTTAGTCGTACGGGTTCGTCCTCATTAGCCTTTCCCCTCAAGGTCAGTATCTTAGAAGTGATCAATTCCGAGTGAGATTAACCAACAATGCATTGACGAAATTCACTTTCACTCGTCCTTCAGAGGGCTCGAATTTCAGGATGTTACATTGTCACCAAGCATTGTTCGTGACTATGGTAGGATATTGAATAATAGATTGGTTGATGGATAGACTATTGACATGTGTGATTTAAGATTGGTTGATGGACTTGACTATTGTGTTGTGTAGTGGAATTAGATGAGTATTTCCAATTTATATAAAGATATGTTGAAATGAAACAATATTTATTTGTCTCGATAAATAAATAAATAAATAAATAAATAAATAAATAAATAATATATATATATATATATATATATATATATATATTATAAGGTAACTTTGGATTATGAGTTTCTAGTATTGTCTTATATATGCATAGTGGCTGCTCAATCAGCTTAGAAGAGATTAGCACTACTAACTGAGTTGTAATGGTTCATCCCATTCCTTCCCAATCTTTTCAAGTTCCTTGGTTAGCCGTCAATAGAACGAGAGTGATATCGATAGAGACTTTTGGGAGTTTAAGGTTGCGCCTTTCGAGTGGAAGAATGGCTGTGTCATTATCCCTATCATTGTAAGATTCCGGGTGTGACAATGTACAAAGCCCAACGCATTAAATGTCAAATAATTAATTTACTTGTAGAATCACAAAATTAGGATCATGTACCGAAGCTACTCCATGTATGAGGACAAGCAACGTAATGCTTAACTTTATTTCTTGATAGAGCACCATCTTGATGCATGGCATTGTGAAGGTGATGACTTCTTGCTTAACGAAGCCTCAAAGTACCAAAAAGTTCAATACATCGATACTTAATCCAAAATAGCAATACAAATACTTTAAAGATCAGACCAAGAAAGTGCTAATCTCCTCACTGTATTCAGTTTTTGAGTACCTTTTATGGGACAAATGAATTGGAACAGAAAAGTACATATCTAGAACTTTAAAAAAAAATGGGGAACTCACTAACAGGCGCGCATCACTTGCGCTTCAGTATCACTACCAGTAGGGTTCCTTGAAGAAATGCAAAGTTTAAACGGTCAGAAAATTCCTTGGTTTTCCAGAGAAAACGATCAAACAGGTCGTCAATAATCTCATTTCCAAATTATTTGCTGATGATGCCTTCCATTCCGGCTCCTAAGTGCAGCATGCACGCATGCCCTCCAGCCGAGTCATGGATCTTTGATCTAGGAGCTGCTAAATATATCCTCTCTATGCTAAAACACCCATTGCTCTCTACTAGTGCCGTCATCTCGTCAGGAGAGGGAGCGAGCGTATACAGGCAAATCGAATGAATCCACCTTAGCCTTACTTATTATACCCTGTAGAGAGTTACTTTCATCAGGTCATCTGTGCAACTCAGTGAGATTGCTTTGAATATAAGTGAACTAATGACAGAATGAAAACCTCAAGAACTCCGTTAAAGGATCACACATATGATAAACAACTTAAGACATGCACAAATGAGACATGAACTATGGATTATTTATGTTTTTGCTCAATTCAAATCTGCGAAACCTGTAACTGCACTAAGCTGATATACAGATGCACACATATAACTATTTTTGATAAGAAAGGAAATTGTGCCGATAGTATTTCCAATTTTTACCTCTTTTTCCATATCCATCAAGCTGAACCCCAAAAGGTTGAACATGAAGCCCGATGGTGCACGTGAATGAGGAATGTCATTAGCAATCCCAGGCATGACCAGGACCATGATGCCTCCGCTCGCAATTTCCTCACGTCTTGCATGCAGAAATGTCACCATGTCCTTTGCAAACTGAGATGTATAAGCATCTCTCACTTCACTTGAAGCACTTGTGTAGTGAACTCGCCCCTTGTTTGTTAGAAATTTTGGATGCATGCGCTGTGGAAGCATGGTTTTGGTATTGATGATAGTTTTTTATTAGTAATGTTGTGTGCAAGTGTATGATATAGTTTGTAGAGGATGGACAAGGGATAAACTAGGATAATTGAAGGACAAAGAATATGGGATATGGAGGAAAATAGTTTTATTAGTTTTAGTTTGATGGAGTTGAACATGAATGGTAGGGTTTCACACACAAGATGGAGGTACATCCTCAAATGATGAACTACAACGCTATTTATAGGCGTAAGTCACCGCCTTAGAGGATTCTAGACTTCTCTATCTTGTATAAGGATTTTCTTTGATGCTAGGCTTTTGCTTGCTTGCATTCCCATGTGAATTTTCTAGATTCAACTAGCAACGTCCATTCTCAACAATTCTAGACAATTCTTCAACATGGATGCTGCTGTGAAGGTTCTCACCTTCATGATTAAGTTAGTAGTTTCTAGATAGTTTTAGAAAATGGATCACAATTTCCAACATTGTTAAATGCTGGGGAGTTTGGATCAACCACTTCTTTAGGGACCTTGGAAACTTGTCTCATTGAAGCCATAAAAAATCACGAGATATCGATTACCAGAGAGTAGTTTCAAAAGCTGAATTCAGGCAAAGCTTAGTGAAAGATAGAGCAATTCATTCTGTCATTTAGCTCTTATTCCATGAAATCAGGAAATGGTTGCTTGGAAATGCATCTACTTAATGCCCAATGAAGAACCTGAAAGGAAGAGTAATTTTGGTAGCTAAATGTGCCGTCTCCACAGTTCATCAGGTATGATTCCGCCGCCATCACCGCCTCCGAGCCACTGCTGCTCATCTCTCTCTCTCTCTCTCCCCCTCTCTCTCTCTCTCTCTCTCTCTCTCTGCTAGTTCAGTTTTAGGTACTAGTACTCTGGTTATGTCCTCTTCCTTGTGTGCTTTCCATCTACAGCTTTTCTAGTATATTGTCCGACTGTTGGCACAGCAATCATAGCCTAACGTCATGTTTGTCCAGTCCACCCCATCGGCGTTCGAAGGTTCTGCTGAAGACAAGTAGTCCTTTGTGATCTTGTGCTGGCGGTGCCAATGTCTTCTCTTCAGCCGCTAAAATTGACAATAAAATGGCCATATTTTCCATACTCCAACGAGAATTCCCACCGATTTGTAGCTTGAACAAACATTGCCTCCGTCTGTCCTTCGATTTTCTTTTGTCTGAAACATGCTTCATTTCGTTTCTTTTTCACATGCGCACATGTGATTTTTTTTTTTCCCATTCATGCACGTTTTTGCTTTGCCCTTAGTCATTTCCCTGATGTTGTGCTGTGGACTGAGCATAGTTCTAAGATAGAATCTGGCACCTAAGAACCGAATCAGTGGAAATATGTCCATTTCTAGATCTCAAGGTACGCAAAGTAGGTTTCGAGTTTTGAACTTATTTTGATGGGTAGGTTCCACGTTATAAGTATATGGAACCTAGAATCTAGGACTTGAGACCTGGAATAGGTTTTTGTGTTTTTCTTGGTATGACATTTGATGATGAGTTTATAATCTAAAACTACTAGTTTAAATTTCCATTTTATGAATGAGATTTTTACTTTGTTAATATTTCATATTATTCGTGTGTCTAAATATAAAATGTGATCAGTGGATTGTAATAATAAATAGTGATTAGTCAATATAATCGTTCAATTGATAAAACCTATGATAGGATAGGTTCCAAGTTCCAAAATATATATGGTACATTCTAACTTCCAAAAAATAAGAAATATGTTCCAATGCGTAAGTTTTAAATTTCAAGTAAAACTTGTATTGAGTAAGTTTCAAATTTTAAGTAAAACTTGTACGGAGCCCCAAACCGCTCATCCCTAATTGTGCTTACTTTTACATGTCGATTTATGCCTCTGCCCATGCCCTTTTTCTATTTTCTTTTTAGCTTGCACCTACGCCTTTTCACCCTCTATACACACACATATATAGTTTTGATTTCATTATTTTATTATGTTTAGGGAAAATAAATTCCAAGAAACTAATAAAATTTTAGAAATTATTGTAAATTTCTGAGTAATCTAAAATGCAAGAACTAGACATTTAATGATTTTTCCTTGCTCGAAAAAATAAGTTCCAAATTTCTTGACCCGCTCGGGTGCCCATCCCTCGTCCAACCGAATTTAACTGTGTCCGAATATCACCAACCCCTTCTTCTTCCCTTCTTCAATTCCGGTGGAGGTCACCCTGCCTTTGTTGACTCATGGACAGCCTGCCAAGGATGCCCATTGTTTCCCTCTTTGATTTTTCCTTGTTAAAGAGATCATATCAAAAAAGTAATGGCCAAGAAAAGTCTAGTCATTTCTTTATCATTGAGTTGGATGCCAACCATCTCACACGGCACAACATGCATCAACTTGGACACTTTTTAAATTTTCTAAGTTTTTAAATAATTCTTTTATTTTTTTATTTTTCATTTTTTTTTTCTGTTTTTCTTTTTTTTTTTTCCCCAATTGTGGGCTGGCAAGGTCGTTGGCTCATAGTTAAGAATTTTTTTTAAGTAATAAAAAATTCAGAAAAATTTAAAAATTTAAAAAAGTGTCTACTTTAGCGAGGACTATATACTAAACCAACGATGCATTGTACTCGTGTTGCTAATTCTTATAACATGTTTCTACACATCAAGTGATGAGGTAATGATAGGGAATAACAAAAAATATTGATAGAATTAGTTTTGATGGCGAGTGATGACTAACCAAATACTTATGCAAGTCGATCAAATTAGAAGTTATCTGAGAATACCCCATTTCTCTCAATATTCAAGTTAATTCAAACATAAGTTATTCACAATTATTATATACTATTAGCTAGTATAAACATCTATCTTTATTGCCTTTCTTTTAAAAATCAAGTGACTATCTTTATTAATCTTCTGTTTACTCACATAATTAAAAATAAGCCATTCTTTAAATAATTATTAATAATGTTTGGTATGAATAGAATGCACTTAGGCTTAAGATTAGGAATGGATGACGATGCAATACAACTATTGTTAGGATCAGATTTGAGTTTCTAAAATAAAAAAATCACCCCTCCCCATAATTTGGATGAAGATGAAGAAGAGATTCAAAGAGAGAACTTGTAGAGTAGTTTCTCTTATTGAACACACTCACCAAATGCTCGAGTACATAGGTTATAAATAGATGCCTAGATAATTCTGGGGTTCTAACTTACTACCTCAGTAAATCACAATTGAGAACACACTTAAAACTTGGAATAGCTCTCTAATTACAGCATGCATCTCTTAAAGAAATTAAACCTAAATGAAGAGTAATGACAGAAAGTTCAAGACTGAATTGAACATTATTAATCAACACGATCACCCTTCATGTACCCTTGAACTCGCTCTCGGCGGCCACACTATTTACGCTTTAGCACGACGACTAGTTGGCATCCGTGAAGAAAGGCCGAACTTATACGGTCGGATGATTCCTTGGCCTTCTCGAGGAACCGATCAAACAGTTCGTTGACAATCTCACTTCCGAAATGTTTGCCGATAAGGCCTTCCACTCCAGCACGCACGTGCAGCGTGCAGGCATGGGCTGCGGCCGGGTCGTCGACCTTGGCATTGAAAGGGGTTAAGTCCATTCTCTCTATGCTGAAACACCCATTTCGCTCGGTTATCGCTGTCATCTCCTCGGGAGAGGGAGTGTACACCGGAACATTGAATGAATCCACCAGAGCCTCGCTTGTTTTACCCTGTTAAAAAGAGTTGGTTTAATCAGCATTTTATGCATACGTAATTTCATTATGCTGATATGCAGTTATATTTAAAGCACAGGTAAGTAAAGAAACTATAACGTGTAGTTCTCCTGTTCTTACCTCCTTTGCCATGTCCATCAAGCATGCCCCCAAAAGATCAAAAATCACGTCCGAAAGTACACATGAATGGGCAATCCCGTTAGCTCTTCCAGGCATGAGCAGAACCATGATGCCCCCGCTCACAACTTCCTTTCCTCGGGCGCTTAGAAACATCGCCGTGTCCTTTGCGAACTGAGCTGCATAGGCATCAAGCACTTGACTCAGAGCACTGATGTAGTAGACTCTCCCCTTGTTGTATGCCGGGGAGTTCGCATCAAGCAATTCCTCAGGCAACTTGCAAAGCCAGGGAAGTGCATGAGCCGAATGCGCCACATGGAGCGATGCCTCGGGGAACAACCGCCCATGGAAGGACCCTGGTACGCCGGCTGCATAGTACTGCCGATCAGGCGGCAGGGAAGCGAAGAGGGTGTTGAAGTCGTTCGATGCATGGTCGTTGAAAAGCACTAGGAAATCGGGCATTTGAGAGGAGAGGCCTTGCGTGACGTACTTGCGTCGAACGGCTTCTAGGATGTTCTGAACCGCGACAAAGGTGTTTGGTCCAACCGAACAGCCCAAATCTGCAATTTGGAATGTGGTTGGAGCGGGAGAGAATCGCCTGATGTCAAGCTTCTCCATGATTGCCTTCTCGATGGTGGCCTTGGCGACATCTGTTGCCGCTCTCTACGAACCATGTGTTAGAATTTTATTGCAAACTGACATCGATACTTCCTAGTTAATATGCTAAGAGCAGTTAATGAGACATGACAACTGGCCAGAGACGCCTGATGAATGGCAAATGGAAATGCAGCAGCATCCAGTTTAATGTCAAATGAATGAAGTACCTGAAAGCTAGAGTTCTTGTGGTAGCTATATGTGCCATCTCCGCCATTCATTGTGTATTCCGCTGCCTCCGCCAACTCCGTGCCGCTGCTCATTTTCAGCTTTTCGAAGTCTCTCTATCTCTCTGTGTTTTAGGTTGAAGTACTCAAGTTCTTATATACTACTCTTCTTGAGTGTTTCATCAAAACTCCTTTAATGGGATATTCTCTGCTTACTGGAACTATAGCAAAGGAAAAAGAAATGTCTAATTGACGAGCAAATATTATAGACTGATGTATAAGTGATATGGTGATTAGAATCAATTACAGTGGAAAAATTGTAAAGAAACTGGCTTTTTTTTCAAGTGAATCTCGGTGCAAGTCCCACATTTTTTGTTGGGGTAATTTGTCTAGTGAAGAAGATAGAAAAGTAGTAGCAAATCATTGATGCTTTGATGAGTGATGATGACCACTATTCTCAAAGTATTATTTGCCCCTACTATTGTTGTTGTTGTGTTTAGAACAAATATACCTCCATGATATATACTAAAACTATAGAAAAATGAGTTCAACAATTGCTCAATTCTCTCTTGGAATTTTACCTTGAATGTGTTAAGGTTACATGTATGAAAAGAGAACAAAAGAGAATTCTGAATAAGAAATATTTATAAACAGTTGTGGTTATTATAAATAATATGTGAATTTGTCTTTATTTATAGATAACCAATCAACACATCTCTTAGGAATAGATACCTTATCCCAACCATCACCACTCTTCATTTCAAGAATAACTTCTATTAAAAACTACTAATAACCTCTTTTTGGGATAAAGAATCACCTCTTTTTATAACCAAGAGTCGTATATTCTCTTAACAAAGAGTCACCTATTCTCTTAATCAAGTGACACATCTTTTATGACAACAAACTATTGTTAGGGAAATCCCTTATGATGTTTTGAAGATGAAAAAATATATCAAAGGCTACTAACATGTTTGATGGTTGAGTAATAAACTATGCAGATGATAGAATGTGTAAATGATTTTATCAAAGTCTATACTTGGAAGAACCAGAAGACGGACTCTATGCTGAAGTTGAACTTATTCAGACTGTGTTAAAACCTTAAGGCTAAATCTATTCAGAAGCAGAATATGTTCATACTTACGTCCAAATTGTAAAATCTATTTCAGCCTGAAGACACTGAGACTCTACTTCAGTCTGAAGACACTCAGACTTTACTTCCAACAAAACACTCCCAGACTTTACATCCAGAACGAGACACGAGTTCAGAACGTAGCAGAATCAAAACGAAGCATGTTCAGAATGAAACAACTTGATATAACGTAACACAAGCCCAAAACATATAACGGCTAGTGATCTGATTTGGATTCTACATCGAGATAGATTTGATTGACTCAATCTAATTGATTGACAATTGGATCTTATAGATAAGAACTTTCTATACGAAGAAGCTCTACTTATGGAAACAAATATTCTGTTTGTATGGGCGATTACAATCAATTTGAGATTCTACTTTTGTCACTCAACGGTTACCAAATCTTCAAGATACAGATCTGTCCAATGGGTAGATTGGAAGACGATTCTCTAAAATACCGTCCAACGGCTAGTTTGGAAGTGGAGGAGTATTTAAGAAAACTAAGGACCGATGAGCAAGCAAGAGACGGAGCATAGAATTTATAATTCCAAATTCTAAGCCAACTTCGACCATACACTTGTCTTTGGTGAGTTTAAATGTTTGTGATCGTGAGAGAAATACCAAAAGAGTGACTTAGTGAGATAGTGTGATCTATCACTAAGTGTTTGCACTCAAAGTTGTAATCTCTTATTGATTGCATAGTGGAATCCAGCCAGAAGGCTGTTAGCGTGAGAGAGTAGACGTAGGCTTGATTTAAACCGAACCATTATAAATTTTGTGTTGTTATTCTCTTCCCTAAACTCCTTTATTTTGTTCGTAGTTCTATTTAACTACTAAAGTCTGAACTGGCTCAAAGTCTGTTGTTCTTCAGACTCAGTTTCAAAAGTATAATATTTTTACTGTTCTTTGCCAAGGTTTCTTTTAAACACCTATTCACCCATCTTTAGGTGTTCATACTAGCACTTACAACTATTTCAACATTTTTTTTTTTTTTGCAAATGCATTTCCTTACTCGAGCAGAATTGATCTTTAAAGAAAGGAAACGCATTACAAGCTGTTTATTACAATTCACGGGAAGGGCTCGAAGTATCTTCAAGCAAAAAGAAGGCAAGGCGCTCGTGACATTTAGCGCTTCGAAATTATACATATCTTAATGGAAGAACTTGGCGAAGTTTGAACCAAATTTCAAAGCAAGAGTTCGTTTTACATGGGAAGTACTTGAACTTTTATTCATCGTTCAATCGAGCATTTTCTTTTTCATCTCGAGTTTCAAAATATTAGGCGATTATGGCAGACATGGGCGTCGATGCGGTCGAGTTGCTGAATTGCATGCTGTAATGTCCGTGGGTCGTCTTCCAGTCTTGATTTTCCGGTCATCTCGCTCTCTCCCCTGCAAACCAAACAAAGACAGAGCCATCACAGCACCGCCAGCGATCACCGTCGCCACCCATAGTCGGATGTTGCAGTAGTGTTGTGATGGAACGTGACCGAGCTCTTTGTGTCATGTTACGAAGGCGTGATTTGAGGAAATTCTGGGAGGAGAAGGTAACAGGGCCAACATGTCCAAATCTTCAACCGAAAAAATTGTTGCTTCTGAATCAAGACGAAGCGCAATATAGTTTTCCTTTTGTGAAAGAGGAGAGCGACCTCTGAAACTTCTCTAGGTTCGGAGAAGACGAGTTTTCGATGATTGTCTGAACCCGCATGGTCTGCGTCGGATTGCTGGTGCGTTGCGCTTATTAGAAGAGGAGATTTAACATGGTTTTTCCTTAGAGGACGAGAAAGAATCTCCTACAGACCTTAGTTGAAGGGGGGCGATGAGATCAACAGAATCAATCCATGTGCGAGAACAATGTGGAAACTCGCAGATCAGAACTACTCGTGGGTCATGCAGATTCTTGAAACGGGATTGACACGGCAGCAATAGACTTTACTCTATGCGATGCTCGCTCCGAAAGTACGGGGCTTCCTAAGCATAAAAAATAAATCAAATCGCTGTCCTTTTCTCCACTCCGTAATCGTGGGTGCAGCTAGTCATTTGCACGCAAGTTTTGGGTCTCTCTGTGCGGCCTACCTACTCTCTCTTTCTCCTTCTATGGAGATAAGTCAATTGAAATTTAATTGGCAAGCAACAACCAAGAGCATAAAATCCTAACACGTCGATTTCAGAAGATAGTTCATTTTCATTTAGAATCACGAGATTAGTATTATGCACTGAAGCTGGCAATTATGTGAAAGATAAGCAATTGACTTTTTCCGTTTTCCCTTGATAACGTGCCAACAGGGTGATGACTTCTGGCTTCAAAACCCGACAGTAAGCACTGATCTGAAGGCAACAACTAACCACCTCTATTGAGTATGCAATCGATGGCTACGTGAGCCAAACTTGCGTAATGTTGCGCGAGTTTGCGTTCGAGAGCGAGACACGTCCTTCAGGATGGGTCTTGGTGAAGATATCGGTGATCCGATCGATAGAGGGAACTGGAGTAAAGTAACTATAACCATGAAGAAGATGCTCTTGCACAAAATGACAATCGATCGCAGTGAGTTTTCACCGGTCCACGAGAGACATCATTATGGGCAACTTGGGGCGCGCATGATAAAATTTCTATTTATCGATTTCTCTGTTTCTCTATTAGGAATAGGCCTAGTAATGTAAACAGTTTCAGTAACGCATTTGATTTTTCTATTTCTAAAATAGATTTCTATTCCGTAAATAGAGAAATCGAAAAATCAAGCTGAAATTTTTAACTTCTCAATTTGAAATAGAAATCGAAGCTGAAATCGACCACATAAAAGAACCTTGTGCTTTCTTGCTTACTTAATTCATTCATAACCACAACTTCACAAATTATTGCTAATTTTCTTTTTCTTATTTTGCTTGTGTTTTTTTTTTCATTTTTTTTATAACTTCCTCTTTAGGATGAAAGGCAATCGAATGGGTCCCTAATTTTCAAAAACGACGAAAGTTCTTAAATGCTTACTTAAAAACAATTGGGCTCTTTCCTTCTAGAAAGGGCATGCGCATGGCCAGTTGAAGAAAAAGTGCCTAGAAATTTAATCTTGTTTCTTTACGGATTCAAAATTCTTGCAAAATCAAAATAATTAGATTGTTACACAATCTTGAATTTTAATTCGAATGCAAGAGATTCAAGAGAATCTCTCTCTTTGCTATGCAAGGGCCATTAAAGGTTCATTGAGCAACAATAAAGAAATTAGGGATGAGCAACTGGACTGATTCATTTCGAGAATCAAAATAAACTGACCTTCCCCCAATTGGTTCCTAACCATAAATGTTACTTCAAGGTAGAATTCTCATATATTCCTTTACACCATCAATTTTATTTTGTTGATAATCTTGTATAATACTAGTCTTTAATAAAATGACAAGTTTGTATAGGCGCCATTGATGGCACCCATATTCATGCTTCTGTACCTGTGTCGAAGCAAATCTCTTTTAGAGATAGGAAAGGAATCACCACTCATAATGTGATGTGTGTTTGTTCATTCGATATGAAATTTACTTTTGTATATGCTGGTTGGGAAGGCTCTGCCAACGATTGTCGAGTGCTTGCAGCAACACTGGAGACTCCTCGCTTGGAATTTCCTAGGCCGCCACCAGGTATTTGCTTGTCCTTTAAGGAGTAATTTTCTTTATAATCATATTTATACTTACAAATTATTACCAATGTATGAATACATTGTTGTAGGCAAATACTATGTCTTGGATTATGGTTATGTAGAAACTCCGGGATTTTTAACTCCTTTTAAAGGTGAATGGTATAATTTAAATGATTATAGGGGTACAGCAAGGCAGCCAACAACTACAAGAGAGTTGACAGGCATTCTTCTCTAAGGAATGTCATTAAAAGATCATTTGCGGCATTGAAGAATCGTTTTTTCATATTGAGGCACATGCCCTCATTTGCAATTCGAAAGCAAGCACATATTATAATTGCATCTTGTGCCATCCATAATTACATCCGTAATCAGGACAAGATGGATAAGAACTTTTCCCTATATAGAGATCTGCAATACTTGTCTGAACCTACGCATGATGAGCTTGCAAACGATACATTGACCGAGGAGGAAAACCAAATATATATGCTTAGGAAAACCATTGCCAATAAAATGGCAAGGGATAATAATATGCTGGAAATTCCATGAAATTGTATTTTCAAATTTTGTAATGTATTAATATTATTTCGACTATTATTTTGTATTTGAAGATTTCCTATGTTATTTTAGTATTATTTCGACTATTATTTTGTATTTGAGGATTTCCTATTTTGTTATCTAATCAATTTATATTCCTAGAAATAAAAATTTTATTCTGTTATCAAACGGATTTTTGTTTCAGAAATAGAAATTTTGAGTCGTTATCAAACGGGTTTCTTTGCTCAGAAATTTGTCCGGGGAATAAAAATTGAGAAATCAATTTCTGGCCCGAAATCAATTTCTGAAACAGAAATTTTGTCATGCGTGCCCTTGAAGACCACGAAAAAGAGGACCGTCGACGTAGCAAAGGGCGTTTAGTACATCGACAAAGTGAGCCGTTGCTTATAATACTTTCTCATGGTTTTGACAGCGCATTCAACTGATGAAGCTGAAGTCTCAGCAGTCGAGCATGGTGGCGAATAGGCTAAGTACAGTGATTGGAAGACGATGTGCTTGGAAACTGACACCTTGTTTCGAAAAGATCTTACTATTGAGTAGACCATTGCAGAAACCCAAAAGAATTGTAAAGATTTGACCTTTGTTTGCTTACATTTAGTAATGAAAACTATGCTTGCTTTGTCACCAGAAATGGAAAAGAAAAGACCAACTATTTCTGTTCATATATACACATTAACATCTTCATCATCAACTAAGGGCAAAAACAAATGAAAGAAATATGAATCACGCACTTCACATTTACATCATCGATCTCGTATCATCTCGCCATGTTCTGAAGCATTCCCTTCATGACAGACATGGCATGATTGACGACTGCATTGACCATCCTTCATTCCACTTTGAATGTGGCCATTGCGGCATCAAAGAAGCTTCAACAATTCCATTGAGAGAGAGCTGCTTTACTCTTCTCCTTTAGTATATTTCCGTAATAGACTCAAAAACTTCAATCTTGATCCTTTTGTTGTTCTTCAAATTCTAGTTATTAGGTACAGCAAGGAGAACTTGACATGCACGCAAATCTTCCCCTTCTCCAAATCCAACTTAGCTCCGGTCACTAGCCAATGCCCCGGGCTATCTTGAGGCCCCTTACAACGTTGCGATGTATCCACGAATTTCAGAAGCTTCTGTGTTTGCACTGGCACAGGCGGCCCCGTCGGGTACACGCTGGAGTCCATATGTATTGCCGGACTTTTCTCTTTGGCAGCGTTATTTCCCCCGAGAGACGTGCTAATTGCTGAAAGCAACCCTGACTTTTGGGAGTGCTCGGACCCACGGTCCCAGGCAGGAGATGCTAGGAACGAGTCCGAGACCTTGGAGAAACGAAGCCGGAGATGGAGAACGTTTTTTGAGTCGTGCTTCTTCACGTGAAGTTGGGCACCTGTCACGATGTAGGCAACGTCCTTCGCAGGGGGCGGCAAATATTCAATATGGGCAACGCATATGTGAGAGAACTTCTTCCCTTGGATGCCTTCAAAGTAGGCGTCGCCGGTGGCAACTTCCTCCGATCCTCGCCATATCGCCGTGTCATCTACCAAACTCTCTAGCATGGATGGGGTGTTGGAGAGGTGTTGGAGGTGCAGCGCTAGCTTGTTGCATTTCATCCCCTCAAGGAAGAACCGCATCCCCGTGACCGGCCTCTTCCCTACTACAACCTGAAACCGAACGAAAACAATAATTCTCAGCGACCTAATCATGCGGTTCAGTTCGAGTTTGTATCAAATCTCCATGATCAATATACATTGTGATCTCTCTACTTTTGAAACATCCTAGACCTTATATCAAAGGAGACGTCATTGCAACATGTTTGGGTCCAAGCTAGCTCTATGCGTGCATCCAACTTGCAAAGACAACTACTGCACGATCGTAAGTAGTTCAGCGGATACGCGATGTGTACCTGGGAAGTGTTGACATACAGCTTTGGTCCCATCAAGCCGAAGCTGAGGGAAGGCGATGAAGTGGCTCTATTCGTGGTCGGGCCCAGAGGTTGGTCGTTGTGCATGGGAGCCCAAAGCTTGTGGGTTTGGAACTCCAGGAAGGACTGCAGATCACGTAGCGGAGGCTTATCTGCAAAGAACCCCGAAAAAAGAAGGATGATTCACGGAAAACTGATGGGATTTCGAAGGAGAACAGGTGAGTAAATATGAGCTCGACCGAACGAAATTGAGTGCGAAACGTACAGCGGAGGTAGAGGTTGATGGCGTGGGACAAGAAGCCGCTGCCTGGGACGCCTTTGAGGAGAGAAGTGATGGGGATGAAGCTGAAGTGGATGGCCTCCGGCGTCGAAGGCACGGTCAAGAGCCATTCGCAGTGGCTCTCGGCCTTCGGGTCCCCTCCTCTCTTCGAGCTAATCACCGTGATTCCCTGCAATACATTTGCCGGACCAAATTTTGGTCGTGAGAATCGTGCTTTGTAAGCTGTCGCGACGATAAGCAGAACTGATCGCAGTGTTAAAACATGCAGCAGTGCACATCTATGTGACAGTATGAAATGGGTCTACTGTATGGCCTTCATGAAGAGGATCGTGATGACAATGGTAATTGGCTCTGACGCCAATGATGGTGCCAGTAGCTCGAAAGAGTTGATCCTGGCCTTTGCAATTGTCGAGCCCCGTGACAGCGGTGGTTGCGGCAACGGAAGAGCGGTTGCGGTGGCGGTGGAGGGATAAAGAAATGGACGATGGTCATGTCGAGAAGGAGGAACGGTAACATGGGGAGGAGGAGAAGGTATGGTAATTAATCAGTGGTAATAATTATTTGTTGGAGATGACAACTTAATGCTACGAACTAATTATATATAGTCATATATTTTCATGCTAAGAGAATATCCATATTATAACATGACGATGATAAATATTTTGAAATGCTAGAAAAGCGAAGGGAAGAAATGCGATCGAGTTAGTATATAAGAAAAATCTAATCATTAAGAATTAGTAATTTAAAATCTAATCTTATAAGGGTGAGTACTCCAATCTTGAATGTGTGAAAGGGAATCCAGTTTCAATTCTTCATTTTCTCTAGATTCAAATCTTGCAATGATATTTTTTTCTTTTGAATAGTTAGTCAAAATTGGCTTCTTTATTCTAAGTGTCTTAGAAAGAATATTCCTTCAGTGATACCCTTCTATCCTGAACGTAGACATTCATACCCAAGCCAATGACCCATAATAGTATCCTTGACCAAGCTGTCTATTCAAGTGACAAATCCATCGTACATGGACGTACCCTAAATTCAACACTTGCTTAATTAATTCTCATGCTCTTTCTTACCAACTGTCTCTCTATTCATTGTTGTTCCGTGCGGAATTCTCTCCTCATTGACAACGTGTACATCCAAATTCAATGCTAAATCGAGGAAACAGTTCATCATCATCATCTAAATCACGACGGCAAAAAGAAAAATCACGAGGGACCAAACCTACATCTTTGGAATTGGTGATCGGCAAGCCATCGATGGCGACCGGCTGCGAATCGAACAGATTGAAGGCCTGCGGTGTCTGAAGGTCGCGACGAAGTAAAGGGCAAAATTAGAATCATAATAGTAATGACAATCAAACGATGCCCGTTAAAAAGATTTCACCAATGAATGAAACTAAAAAAAGAAAGGGTTATTGAGAGAGTGTATATACCTTGTGGTGTTTAGACTCCTTGGTCCTGGAGTGAAAAGGAGCCAGAGTACAAGCGCCGGTGAAGAGCTGGTCGCCCAGGTCGTCCAAGTGCTTCTTCAGATCCAACGGCTCTAAGTTGGACGATCTGTCTTGCCTCACCAACACCACGTCTTGGCCTCCCACCCCCAGCCCCACGATCACGTGGGTCCCATATTTCTCTACGAATCTGGAGAGAGGGAGAGAGAGAAAATATGTATATATATTATCTTCATGCGAAATTGAAAATTTATTTACTAATCACGAAAATCTTCAAAAATTTGCGATACTATCAAAGCATTCGGAATTCTGATCAATAAAATCATAATTCCAAACGAATATTCTTAATGGAAAAATCAATTGATTTAGTGTTAACTTAAAATATGTGAGTGTAAAATAAGGATAAGCGATTTCAAATTTCGGAAGTGTACCCACTGAAATGGATTCCTTATTTTTTGGAATTTGAAACCTGTCCCATCACAGGTTTCAAAGTCAGTTACAGATTCTATCCAAGTTCTACATGTATTATTAATTGAACGATTGCAATAAATTACCATATTTAATAATCATCATTTACTGCTACAATCCATTAACTATAATTTATATTCAAATACACAAAAAATATGAAACATTAAAAAAATAAAAGTTTCAGTCATAAAATGAAAACTCAAACTAGTGAGTTTAGATTGTATAACTCTATGAGATACCGTAAGATCGCACGAAAACATAAATCAATAAAAATACAAAAACTTATTTTAGATTCTAAGTTATAAGAATATACCTTATATACCTTACAACTTGGAACCAGACAGGTTCCCATTAGTCAAACTCTTTGATTCTATATTCTATTTTGAAATCATGTCCATCCCTAATATAAAATGGTGATTTTACGTGTGGTAAAAAGAGTGAAACCGTGCGGCTACTTTTGACCATTTCCAAAGTTTCATCATACCTTATAAACTTCTCTATTATATGTATATATAATGAAATAGTCTCGATAGAATGTCAAAAATCTGTTGAGCTTTCGCACCGAACGCCGGCCCCGCAATCGCGATTCCCGGCGCGAACTTTCTCCACGGGCGGGATCATGGCCCAGCCGTCCGATCGGACCACCGTCGCGCTGTCGGCGTCCCTCAAGACCCCCCCTCCTAGGCCGTCGATTCCGTTGACTTTTTCGCACCCCGGACCGAGTCCCAGGTCCCTACGCGGTCAAACTTGGGAAAATTTCTTTCCCGGGGGCGCCTTGATTGGTGCGCCGGGCCAGCCAATTTCCTTGCGGGTGGGGCCCGCGACAGGTGTCGGTTTGGTTTGTGTTTTTTCATATTTATGGCTAAGGGTCAGGGTCAAAAGTCCTACGGACCACCTTTGACTTTGTCTTTACATGATGATCTGGCTATAATTTCTCCCCATGCCCTATTTCGTAAGTTAGATTAGGCCACGACGAAATCCAGAAATTTGTCATTTTTCTATGGCCAGGGAATGTGTAAAGCCTGGGAAGAAAGAACAACGTGCGGGGGCGGCTCGATTCAGTACAAATGATGTTGTAATTTAGCATCCGTGATGTTACGTTTGTATAGTAATCCTACGACGTGTACCGTCAAAAACTCGGCACTTCATTTTGAAATTGAATGGTTGGGGACAAGGAACTTGGCCCGGAAATGATTTCTCCCTTTCACGACAGTGATGTGAAATCTAGAAAATTTAAAATTTGTGCCCCTTGTTTTTCTAGGAGGGAAATTCATTCAAGGGTTGGATATGACCATTAATTGTACACACGACCTAGCTCCGCCGCCTAGGTAGTTTCTCAATTTCAAGGGATGTGACTAATGTTTCGTGGAAGTTATGGGTCAAGATTTATGGTCTTTTCCCCCTTCCTAAGAAATTTCATTAGGGAAATGTGGGCATTAATTGTACACATCACCTAAGGAAATTGTGGGCACTAATTGTACACATCACCTAGCCCAGCCGCCTAGGCAATTTCTCCATATTAAGGGATGTGGCTAATGCTTTCTCAGAAATTAAGGGTCAAGATTCATGGTCTCCTCTCCCTTTTTCCCTCTCTGAGTATTATATAGACTTTGCTTTATTTGTTTCATAGAAAATGAATTATTTAAAGCATATTTCCCTAAAAATGATTGTTCGTATCTTTTGAAGTAATTAGTCAATAAAAACTATTTTTATTATCGGCAGAATGTATACCTAAACATTTTTACAAATGATGAAAATATTTTTCACTCATTCATTTTTATCAAAAGAAAATATTTTTTAAAATTATTCATTTTCTGTAAAAATAAATTGAGTTTGCCAGTTCGATAGTTCAAAGATTTGTTAATATTTTAGTTTGGTGAGGAAGGGAAATGGCCAAAGTCAACTAGAGGAGAGGGAGGAGGAGGATGAAGAAGAAGAAGGAGAAGAAGAAGAAGCATAGCGAGGAAATGCGAATGCCAAATCCTACTCTACTCATAAAGCAGTTCTGATCCTAAAACGAGGCCAACTGAACGTTCAAGAAACCATAGCAGACGTGTGTCGAAATCACGTACCTCGCGAGAGCCGAGGGGTCCCAAGCGGACGGAACCGCCTCGAGGACCTCGTCGGCGAGGACGAGCGGGTACCGGTCAATGTGGAGGTTGAACAGCACGATGAAGTAGCCGTCGAGGCCCAAGTACTTGATCTTCGCAGCGTCGTGTGCCCAGCAGTTGCTTTGGAACTCGAACATCGAGTTGAACAGACCAGAGGGGATCTTCCCCAGTACCGCCGATTTCTGGTTGAACCATTCCGACATCTGAAGACACACAGAAACGCAAATAGTCACCAAAATCTGGCACTGGATCTATCCAAAGCCGCCCCCGAATCGCCCAGCGGGTGTATTAGATAAAAGTTTATGGTTCGAGAGAGATCAGAAGGCGAGTGGATGGTTTTTTTCTTTCTTTTTTTCCCCCTTTTTACCTTGCTGAATTCGAGGATGTCGGATTGGTACCGGCTCCGGTCGCCCTTGTCGCATCGTATGTCAGCGGGGACGTCGTGTACAGGTCCGAAGCCGGGGATCACCAGCGTCCTCTTCTCTGTTTCATTGAGCTGGACTAACCTCTTTCCGCCCTTGCAGAACTTGAGCCTGAAATCAGAGGTCAAGTCGAACCCTCTGCCAAGGCTGGCCACAGCGCTCTCCACTATTCCATTACTCATAACTCTCTCTCTCTCTCTCTCTCTCTCTCTCTCTCTCTCTCTCTCTCTTCTGCTCTCTGTATATGGATTACAAGTAGTTGGTCGATGATGATGATTGGTGGGGCGAGAGAGATCCTGATGTGTATATGAGGAGGAAGGAAGGAAGAGAGAGGGGACCTTTGAGGAGAAATTTTCAGGGTTCGGCACGTTTTGACCTGCGCTTTAATAAATAAGCAGAATTTGAAGAGAGAGAGAGAGAGAGAGAGAGAGGAGGGAATAGATTAGAATGACAGAGAGATCGTCAGGAAACTTCCATCTGTTAAGACATGTTCGATTCTTCTCCTTGTCTCGACGACGATGATGAATGTGAAAAGAGAGACCGAGATACGAGGAAAATGTGATCCAAAGTGGTGTGTTCGATGCTCAAAACGTTCACACGGACGTATGAGTTGGAGTGCTGCTTTGTCCATTTCATATGTGCTGACCAATTGAGAATGAAGACCGAGATGATTTTGGTATTTTTTTTGCTTCCTAAGTAAAGTGAATCCGAGAGCGGATGAGGTGTGACTTTGACCTACTGATGGGAGTCCGCTTGACCGACGTCGAACCCTCTCCAAACTCTGCCTGCTAGGCTCGATGATAAGGGGATTTGTTTAAGGGAGGAGTAGTCGCCCAGCACTTACGATTTTGAGTCCGCTCTAGGCGTTACTATAAAGATTTCCTACCCAATGCGGAACATTTTGTTTCAGTTCAGGCTATCTAGTCCTACTCAAATCTAACGGTTTGAGATTGAGAAAGCCCCTCACAGCAATTCCAATGATATATTAGAAGCCAGATTGTCTCTCCCGAAAGATAGTGAATATCTGAGACACAAGTGAGCCAGAGATTCACTAACGACCTTCAAACTTATGATCTCATGAAAGATTATAGGAGAATTGTTCAAAAAGTCTTAAACTTATTGTACGACATCCAATTTAATCATAAACTTTTCAATTGTGTTAATTTAATATTAAACATTTTATTAATTTAATCTTAAACAGTTCACTTGTATTAATTTAATCATAAACTTTTTAATGATCAACATTTATTTTTCATATTATTGGCGACCTCTGTTGGAGTTTTCATTTTGAGCACTTTTGTGATGATACCCACATGGAAATTTCTTTTCTTGATTTAAGATGAATATCCTATGTGGACAATTGACGTGTAACTTTTCTTTACAAATTAGAAGCCATCTTCAGCATATTATATTAACTTATATAAATGGAAGGATAATATTGAACATTATCGTATAGTTTAGAGACTAAATTGATTATTTACTTACTTACCTTTTACCAAAAAATTGATCATTTACCAATAAATCAAGGACTAAATTGAATAAATTAAAAGTTTATGGACAACATTGAAGATTGAGCTAAATGTCATTTTCCCATCATTAAGCATGTGATCCCACTTATTTAGACACCTAATCAAACTTCGACACATCATTTAGCATACATGCTTTGACGGGGAATCTTCCATACATCTAGCGTTTTTCAAAAACTATTCAAGTAGGACTTCGTGGAAAGGGAGTTTGAGTCGGAAATTAACCATTCTGAGTTCTCGAGTCCGAGTCGAATGTAATATATTAAAGTACTTCAGTCAAGAGGACTGCAGTTCTACCTAACCCGGTTTAATTTGTTACATACTTCAATCATGTTCATAAGTGTGTCAAATCAGAATATTTGAAAAAGTCGTACCGCGTGTGAATGCAAAGAAACTAATGAAAGCCAATGCTGCCGACTGTATATGAAAAGATAATACCAAATCATCAAACGGCGAGTAAGTGTTTCCTTTGTTTTCCCTAAATCTTAAATCCGCGTGCTTAAGGTTGCTTGCAAGGCAAAGGAATCGTTTGGATGCCGGCACGCTTGTCCTTCGTCCCAACCCGATTTCCCAGCATTAAGGAATTGCTGTCGATGATTGTGAATCGATATCTACATATACAGGACATCCGATCTATAATCGAATCAAATAGATTTTTGGGTGCAAGCGAGATCTCGAGTTCATCCGAGCCTAGCAACTTTCTTGCCCTGCTCAGTCGATGAACATAGGCCATTGGCCAAATCACTGTGGATTACGGTGACATCTTACTTTCTCGGCGCACATAAACTCAAACCTATTTCATTATGAAGTCATGGTAGGTGACAAGTCACACCTTCGAAGAGACAGGCCGGCGAAATACTACAACCTCAGATCACATCAATCTGTTACCAACGAATTACATTAACGTATTGTCTCCGGAATGTTAGGTTCTGATCACGTTTGTCTGGTCTGGACGCTGTTGACGAGACTTCGTCGGATTCGCTTCCCTTTGGATGTATTTGCCAATTATTGAGTGGGCCTGCCTCGATGCGTTTTGCGAAGTGAGAGGATTTTCGACTGACGATGCAGTGTGAAATCAAGTGCTTGACTCTTTGGTCGCATAACACGCTTTCATCCACATCGGGAACATGTACTATTGTACTGGACTAACCCGTCCTTCTTGTAGCTCGTCGTTGCGTCCTCTCGATTACTCTTTTTGGAAACTTGGTTCGCGTAGGATGCATCGGATGGCGACGGATGGTGTCGGAGCAGCCCGACAGCCGAGAGCATTGAGCAGAACAAAGTGCTGCGGCGCGGGATTCTCCCTCTAGAAGCTGAGAAGGGCGTTACTTGTTATGAGTGGAGGTTCGCGTAACTACCAATTCCCCCATAGGTGAAGGACATATGAATTGATTGATAAGTCGAGACATCCCCCAAAATTATGACAATTTGTTGATAAAAATAGCTTGAATGTGTGAATAAACCTGCGTATTTGGATTTGGCTCTAGTTTGTTTAGAGTCAAGCCGGCTCATATGCTATTTGCTGATGGGATATCAATTATGAACATCACTTACATATGAACTTAACAGAGAGTAAATGTCACTACCGTTCATAATTTGTAATTCACCAATCAGAAGACTAGTGATAGGAAATCACGAGGAATGGAGAAAAACACAGGTTATGGCATGTTGCCGTCTTGATCAATTCGACTCAAAGCTAAAGCCACTTTATTTGGTCCTGAATAACTTATAATTTTAAAGCTAGGGCACAATCTGAGATATCATAATATGCCAAGCCACAGTTTCACATGAAGTGCAAACCATGAGATAACCCCCGGTGGAGCTAGATAATGAAGCATATTTCCAAAACAAAGTCAAGCCAGCTCACGCATTATTTTTGCTAGTGGGACGTCATTCACACGTAAATTTCACTATCGTTCATAATTTGCAAACCGGCACTCGAAAGACTAATAGGATGAAATCACGAGGAATGGAGAAAAACACAGCCCCTAGTACATTGTCCTCTTGATCAATATGACACAAATTAAAGTCGATTTATCTGGTCCCGAATAACTCGAATAATTCAAAGCTAGGGCTTGATATGAGACACCATAATATGCCAAGACACAGTTTCACATGAAGTGCAAACCATGAGATAATCCCTAGCACAGCTAGATAGTAAAGCATATTTCCAAAACAAAGTTAACCTAGCTCATACGTTATTTGCCGATGGGACATCACTCACATGTGAATATCAATCTTTTTCATAATTTGTAACCAACAATCAGAAGACTGGTAGGACAAAATCACGAGGAATGGAGAAAAACACGGCCCGTGGTACGTTACCGTCTTAATCAATTCGACACAAAGCAAAGCCGCTTTATCTGGTCCCGAACTCCCTTCAACTCGGAGAAATTTTAAAGATTAGGGCACAATATTTAGATTCCAGAACTCTCCCTTCAACTCGGAATAATATTAAAGGTTAGGGCACAATTTTAGATACCATAATATGCCAAGACACAGTTTCACATGAAGTGCAAATCATGAGATAATCCCTGGCACAGCTAGATAATGAAGCATATACTTCCAAAACAAAGTCAAGCGAAGAGGACCAAACTGGGGGAGGACTTTGCCATGACTTGGGCAAGACCCTTTTTACATTTGCTGCACTTTCCACAAGACACAGTTCCAGTGTGAAAACTGATAAAGAAATTAAAAAGCATGGAGCAAAAGCAATCATCCAACCCAGACGATAAGCCTCTCAAGAACTCCAAGAATCTTCCACCCGTTGGATGGACTTCAGTTGAGATGGAAGCAGGGTCCTTTGGCTGCCTCCCCACCAATAACGTCACTGTCGCGTGGAACTTCGTGGGTGCGTCTTTCTTGGTAAAAGACAAGTCTTGGCTTCAAGGCGGAGACCATGGAACTTTGCGGATGCATCTTTCTTCGTAAAAGACGAGTCTTTGCACTCAGCTGCAAGGCGGTGACTTTGATGTCATCCCCAACCTTTCTTCGACTGGAAAAAAGACAACGATGCATCCTAAGAAATTGCCAAGCGTGTGTTCACAAGCGTGCCATGGGAGAAATCGCTGAAGTCGGTCCAATTGCAGAACAAGCTCGCGACAGATGGGAGAGAGAGTGTAGGGACCTTACGTCAGGTCACACCCATCGAGTCCCAAGTCCTCAAGCCTTTTCTCTTTCGTTCATTGAAGGGTGACCAAAGCTATTGCTGTCATAAAAATAAATTCTCAGCCTCTTAGGATTCTTATGAAAAATGTGTTCATATAGTTGCGTGGTTGAAGGGCTAAAGTGTAAGACCAATTTGATGATTTTTCCTTGTAAAAGCTTGCTGATTTGCATTCGATTTTTACGTGTATTGACCACACCTCTTTTTCGTAGTCTTCCTTTCGGCCCCTTCTTCTGTTGTTTTCCGATCGGGTGGACATGAATACTTGACTGCTAAAAGGGGTTCGGTTGGTTGGTCAAGTCGAAGTAGCACATTGGACTTGACTACCAAAGCATCTTCCACCAACAGAACAGGCAGAAAGATCAGGCAGAGGTATTGAACATTAGCCTCTAGTTTGTCTTCTGAGAGCAAAACTACGAAGAACATTATGTTAAGGGTCGATCGCGAATTGTCCCCGAGAGCGGGACGACAAGTTTATTGAGTGTATCTCGTCCTCAATTATGCAACAGACAAATCTTGGCTTGCTACGATTAGCACCAACTTAGGGGAAGCAAAGGTTTGATTGCCGCGGACGTATTTGCTAAATACTCTGTTTTCGGGCCACAAACAAAAACCATTCACAGTTCGGTCAATTGTAGTGAAAACGAAATCAAGTCCACGAGACGCGCATTGGGAATTTGACATTTGAAAATCCACATCAGGGGGATATGAGGGAAGTAATCCGGACATTCATCAACAATCCAGTCTTGTGGAATCTGGCATAACCATGCAAGTGTTTAAAGCCAGTCTGCGATTGCTATATAGTATCCGCCAAGTCATGCGTCGGTTCCGACTAAAAAAAAATGTCGTGTCGGGCTCATGTTTTAAGGACCATGTGCCTTAAGTAGAACACGCAACGAGCAACCATTCACATCTGTCGCATCTCGTGTATTAAAAGGGGAAAGCAAGTTGCAGATGAAACTAAGAATGGTCCCAGCTTAGAATTCAACTTTAGAGTTTCCACAAGACAGCAAGTTGCAGAAGAAACTAAGAAATGTCCCAGCTCAGAATTCTATTCTAAAGTTTCTACAAGACACTACGTCTGTGTTCATTTACATCAACAACCATATTTCCAGTCAACTTAAAACTTGGAAACTCAAATTTTGATCCGCATATCAAGCAATTAGTCTAAAGAAACCCAAAGAGAAAAGCTTCAATTTCAACTTGCTTCAATTTGTTCCAGTCTTCCGTTGGTTAAGATATATCATCAATGTGCACAAAAACACAGAAGAAAATGGTAACCTGAGTCACTGCTGACAAATTTGCCCAATAAGAAGCCGGTTGAAGCAGAGAAATTGAACAAAAAAGACAATAACAAAGCTTGATCAGAAAATATATCAGAAAGAAAAGATGGTACCCCGAAGTATTCCAGGCAACAATGTTGCCCTCAAATTTTGCATTGCTAACCTAAGCGATAAGATCATTCAAGTAACTGCCCAAAATGAAGCTAAAAATATAACAAATTGCATATCCTGCAATGCCTCCTATAAAGACAATCCTGAGAGGCCCAGACAACAAACTTGGAGCAGGATTCAGTTGCAGGGGCCTAAGAATCCCAGAACGCAACATTTGCACCAATATGAGTGGCTTCAGATGTGCTAGATAAAGCATTCTGCTTATCATGATTACTTCAAATCCTGAAATCATGTCAGTTAATTATAAAGGTTCAAAGGAATGAAGCTATCAGAAGTCATCCAATCTATCTTTATCTGCTATATGAAAATTCAGGGAACCACGGTACACCAAAGAAAACATGGACAACCGATCATCGTACACCATCTATAAATATGTCACTGCTTGACATTGGCAGTTTTCAATAGAAAATACAATTACCATAATCAAAGGGTAATGTAGCTCATTCACCTATCAGTCACTTAATTATCAATGTCTTCACCACAGGAATTGCGGAGCAGCTCGATTATCCAACCATCGTACGCTTTCGACCTCTTTGCCGCACTGCATAAGTTATTAGAAAGTGAGAAGAAGAAAAAATGTAAATAAACTAAATCAGTCGCTTTTCCTCCTAAAGTGGAAAGCGAAAGGAGGATCAGGATTCACCTTGAGCTAGTTTGTTCAATGTAGACGACCACTGTTTCGAGGACTTCCGATATGCAGCAAGTATGTGATCCATCTAAATGACAATCAACATTATGCATTGTTCAGATTCTAGTTCCAAATGTATTCGTGCCTCACAACACATTCCCAAGACAACCCCTCAAATTGAAATCACCTTCAAGTTTCAAGAAAGGAGAGAACCAATCTCATGAAAGTCATTTCAACATAGAATAATTTTTCAAAAACTTTGCCATAGTCATGCAATTCATGCAATGCATTCCCATTTTCAGAACCAATTGAGATCAGTCGTGTTAGTTTTCATTTCAAACGATGAAGCAAATTCATAAAGATTGCAGCTTTCCAATGCCCAGCCACGGACAGAATAAACACCCCTATAGAAAGAAAAAAAGAAATAAGAAGACCACCCGGCATACCACATTTCCACAAGACGAGTGCATGGAAAGCAGCGCTCTCTCAAGTACATACAGATCAACAGCTTTATCTTCTGGAAGCGTTGATGTAAAGCTCAGACCAAAATCAATAAGGACCTGAAACAATATGACAGATAATGTGCAGACTAATGAGAACAATTTCTCAATGAAATGTCAACAAGAACTCTATGCCAGCACCAACGTATGGAACTAAATTAAAAAGAACCTCGGATGCCACTCAAAGCTGGACACCAGTATCTATAGAACAAAAACTGCAAAGGTAAAAATGAATAAGATGCAAGGGCTGCTTCATTGAGGAACACTCAGAATAGCATAGCTCAACAAAACTAGCCTGGAATAGGTGACTGAGCACAATATATCAAGATCGTCGCACATTGTTTATTCTCTGTCCTCAACTGGATTTCAGTTTTCTCACAACTCTCCTACCCATTAAGGTATGAAGCTAAAGATTTTACCAGCTGATTAGTGCTGCTCCGGATCAACATGTTCGATGTGGTCAGGTCTCCATGAACCAGACCTCCATCATGAAGCTTCCCGATTGCATCGCCGATCTGCGCAGCGATATCATCCAAACGCTCTTCCACAACACCATGCGACCCGAACTTGAGAAACACATCCTTGACCGAAGGGCCATCCACGTATTCAAATGTCAGAGCATGCAGCACCGGGTCCACACCGTACAGAACAGGAGTGGTGACCCCCAAGCGCCTCGCTTTCGTCATGCACCTAGCCTCCTGCTCCATAGTTAATTGGACGAGTAAGGCGGACCGATACAGCATTCACAGCAACACCCGCTTCACGCACGAGCTCAACGCGCATACGAAAACACAATGTCTATCGAACTAACCGCATTCAAGCGCTTCAAAGTGAGTTTTGAGTCCAAGGACGGATGCCGGTACTTCTTCGAGAAGCGCTCTTTGACGATACACCTCCTCCCCACGAAATTGGACTCGAAAACTCTCTGAAAAATTAGATTTTTCCACCAAATACATTACCACGATGGGTATTCACAGCGGAATTAAGAATCAGAGCGCGGCTTATCAGCTCATAATAAACAAGCAAAGTTCTCAACAATCAGACAAGAAGATAAACTAGGAAATTCAGAAAATCGATGCGACAAGATCGGAACTTTTTCACTCACAGCTTCTGCACCTTGCTTCAGCAGGACGAGAGAGCCGCCGCCGGCGTCGGCATCCACCTCCATGGCTCGGCCCTGTGCGTTCTGGCGCCGTGCAAAAGGTTGACCGGAAGCGAGTCAAATGATGCTTCGAAATTGAGCCGGGAAACGGCTTATGCTGGAGAGAAAGTAGAAAGTTGCAATTGCAATTGCAATGAGGACATGAAAAGGGGCCAAGGGATTGCGGAAATCAAGAACTTACCTGATTAGGGTTTTGTTCTTGAGTCCCAACGAACTGAGGCTTCCATTTAGGGTTTTGGGAGCAGCGCACGACCCGCCGTTTTGGGTATCTCGGCCAGGCCAAGCTACACGCAGTTTCGATTAGGGGATCAGCGACCACACATTTTTCCTATCTGTCAATAACGACCAGACATATTAATGAAATGTGATTTTTGAATTTTTTTTATTTGACTTTTAGCTCAAATATAATGTTATTTCTGAATTTTCAAAATTTATGAATTATTTATATTATTATCTCTATAAATGAGTTTGCAATTACAACATAGTTGTGTTAAATGCACCCTTGAATCGGCTCCCATGTTGCCAGCATAGTAGTCTCCACATCTCCCTTCTCTCCCCTTCTCTCCCTGCCACTTGTGGGTTCATCTCTATCCTCGTCTGACACCCCCTCACTAATTTAAGTTCCAAGCCAGTACCACTACAATGGATAAGTTTGTAGACTGACAACTAAATATAAGTGTGAGCATCGATTCAAGGTTGACCCTTAATCGATCCTAAATCAGCCCAACTCGCCCGTCTAGGTTTAGGTTTGGTTACTAGGGAGACCGAACCAATCCTTGATCCTGGGGTTGCTTGAATTTGTATTGTGCATATTAGTTCTTGGTCCTAAAGCTTTAGAGTTAGTCCAATCCGAATCAATCCTATAGTTTATCTATATATATATATATATATATATATATATATATGCAATAAAGTCATAAAACTTATCATAAAAGTGTAATTGAAAACTAAAACTTTTAATACCGTGTTATTGAGTATTTCCGTTAACTTTGTTTAACATGACAAACTAAAAATGCTAATGTAGCTTCTTCCTTTTTTTTTTTTTTTTTTTAATATTTCCTCTCTCATGAAACAACATTGTTTTGGTCTAAATATGATTTTAATACAAATTTTATTTAAATTAAATTAAAATTTATATTAAAGAAGAAGAGGAACGAGAAGAAGAATGAGCATGTGACGAGGGCCTCTAGGCCCTTCCTAGCAATGGTGAGGTGGAACCCTCACCACCTACTTCTTCCTCTCTCTCTTTAAAAAAAAAAAAATAGCTTATTTTTTATTTAAATAAAATATAATTATTACAAATCATATTTGGACCAAAATGATGTCATTTTGGCAATGTCATCGACACATAGAAAAAGAAAATATTTTAAAAATCACATCAGCATTTTTTCATCAGCTAAGTTAGACAAAATTAACAAAAGAATTCAACTGCACCAATTTGACAAATTTTAGTACTTGATTGCATTTTTTTTATAAGTTCTAGAACTCATATGCACTTTCGTGACAAGTTTTAAAAGTTCTACATATCCCTTTTTCTCTTTTTTTCCAAACCTTAGGTATATAACTGTAAACACCCCTCTTCTTCTTCCAACATTTTCCTTTCTCAGAGTCTCACTTTCACTCACTCCCTCAGTCTTAGATTATTGCTTAAATCTTCAATTCACATCTCTTCGAGGGCAATCTCTTCGTCTTCTCTCCACTCATTTGAACTTAGCAATTGATTCTCTCTGCTCATTCGAAACAACCTTTTATGAATAAACAAGATATGAAACGTTATCATTCATGTTCCGTGTTATGTATTTTGAACTTTTTATTATGTATTTTCATTTTATATGTTCTTCTTCTAAAGTTTGTTGCTTTTGGCAAGCGAAGATTTCTGTTTTTGCCTTATCTTAGATTTTTATTTGATTTTTACCAATGTTCTCCATTTTGTTGTTCAATATCGCATTAGCACTGGACATGTAATTTTAAATAGTGCATTTTTCCCTTCAAGGACTACAAAAAAACAAAAACAGAAAAAAAAAACAGAAAAAACAAAATGATGAGTTTTTATAAAACTCGTTGGGCCAAGCCAGGCCCATCCGCCTATGTTGGGCCAAACCCGACCCATGAGAGAAGGTCCCATAAGAGAGAGGGTAGTTATTTTTAAGTAAAATAAATTGCTGTATAAAAAGAAAAAAAAAATGTTGAGTATATGAAATAGTATGTGCGTTCTTCCTATTTGTTACAACAATGTATTCTCTCTCAAGAAGAGAACTCAAAGACTTCAATCCATCCCTCTCAAGATTGCAACAAGTACTTAATCGTGGCAAATAAGATACGTTCATATTAGTGATGTACCTTTTGATTGGTGTTACATGTATTCTCGGTCCCGTTTCCACATTTGTTTTTACTAATTGATGATTCGAGTATTTGTTTGTTTTTAGGAATCTGTTTCCGTCATTGGTATTAGAGTATAATGTTATTATTTCCCGATCATTGTTGTTATTTAGAATTGGTTTTATGGCCGGAATTTGAGTATTGACGCCAACGAACATACGGAGGTAGAAATCTTGACACCCGACATACTGTTAGTTCCTTTCTTTTTTTTTCGTACATCATATTTGTTTTTGAAAGTGCAGGTAAAAATCCTCATCGAGACGAGAAAATTGACAGGTGGCACGCCACCGAGGGGACACTGAACGCACCCCTATGCTCGGCTGGAAGCGGCAAGGCGCCGACATGTGTGTCACACGTACGCAATGGCCACAGAACCGCTAACGCGGGCAACACACACCCCACGGTTTCTAGCCCACGCGCGTGCGACGCATTTGCGAGCAATTGCCCGTATGCGTGCACCACATATGTGGCTGACGTCACAATGACGTTAGCCACACGTGGTTCCCTACACACGTGGGACTAACGTCAAATGACGTCAACCAGTTGTTGGGTCGACCGATCTAACCTGACCCGGTTAGACTGACCCAACGACTCGTTGATTTGTTAACCCAACCCAGTCGTTCATTGACCATTGACCTTGACTATTGACTAGAGAAAAAAAAATGTGCTTTTCAATTATATTCATTATAGATTATAGCCAAGAAAATTTTGATCCTAGAAATGAGTATGACCTGATGGGGAATGAATGTGCGAGGGAGAAACCCTAGGGGATTTTCGTTTGTCTTCCCTCGGTTGCTAGAGAAGGAACTTAAGTTTACTAAGTTCTTTTAAAAGTCTCTTCCTATTTATAGGTTAACTTGGCTTAATTGAATTTGTGTTTATTTAGGATGTTTTATGGATATCTTATATAGATAGTTTATTCCATGTTGATGTTGTTGTGTCCCCTAATGTATTGGTTACATTATGTAAAAATGTGTTTTTTTTTTTTTCAGTTAATGGATGTTCAATGTCAATTGCTTCTATTATTATTAATTCTTATAAGTAGTTCACATAAGTTTTAGTAGCTTCAAAGGAGTTATTTTGCATAGAAAATTATATTAATGACAAATTTTAATTTTGGATTTTGGATGAAAATTGAAAACAATAATGACTTTTTGGTTCCCGAAATCTAATTTGAAATTATTCATCAATATGATTAGTTTATACAAAATAGGTGCATAAATGATAGGCATTAATAATTCATGCATGTGTATCTAATATGTTTAAATTCAATGCTTCTAGTGACTAAAATCATAATTGTTGAATTAAACAAAGGAGAGAAGCTGAACGGCGATAATTATAAAATATAATGTATGAAAATCCAATATGTGCTGAAAAACCAAAAAGCATTAGAAGCTCTTAATGTGGTTATGGAAGAGCCTGAAGATGGAAACACAACACAACAAAAAAGATAGAGATGCATTTGCTACATGGAAAATAAAGAACGCGTTTGCTTATATCACGTTAGTAAGTAGTATGGAGAATGATGTCAGAGTTCAAGAATTTTGAGAATGCCAAAGAGATTTTGGAAGCATTGGCAACGAGATTTAATTATACATCGGTAATAAAGCTGAAACAGCTTACTATAAGGTTTGACTCATACAAGAAACCTCATAGTCAAACCATGAAATAATATCTAGGAAAAATGTCAAACATGATCAATGAATTGAAGGGTGCTAGCAATGTTCTAATTGACTATCAGCGAATGCAAGCAGTGATCCGTTCATGCCTCAAAATTGGGAGCATATGAAGATACATCTAACATACAATGAAAACATCAAAACCGTTGAGGATGCAGTGTGCCACCTTAAATTAGAAGAGGATCGCTTCCTGGCGATTAAGTCAGAAACTAATATTTATTATGTTGCTTTTAGTTCACAAGGGTCTTCGAGCTCCAAGCGCTTGTGTTTTTGATTTGTTCAAAAGGTGGAAAGGTAAGGGAGAAAGCTCTTCAGGGAAAAAACCAAGAGTTAACCAATATAAGAGAGGAAAATGTCCTCATGTGAAGAGGATTTCAAGGATAAATTGTTACAACTTTCGCAAGAAGGGTCATTGTGTTCACGACTGTAGCGAGCTAAAGAAGGTAAACACCATTTGTATTCTTGAGAGCTTTGTCTATATATTAAGTTATGTATTTTTAACTGAATCTAATCTTTTATGGACTATAGATTCGAGAGCAACAAACCATGTAGCGAAGGATAGAGAAGTCTTCATACAATTCCGACAAGTATCGACTGAAACAAAATGGATCTATATAGGGAACAACTTGAAAACTGAAATTAAATGAATTGGCACCTGCCAATTAGTTATGCGTGGTAGACACACTTTATTCCTAGAGGATGTGCTATATGCTCCGAAAATTCATCGGAACTTAGTGTCTGTTTTAATATTGGTTCAACTTGGTCTTAATTTGAATTTCCATAACAATGGTGTGAACTTGTATATAGGTACGGGTTACTATGGTTGTAGATATTTTCTAGATGGCTTTATTATTTTGAAAGTTGACTATAGTAATGTCAATATTTATTATTCTTTTTTCATATATTCTAATTCATATGATAATAATGTGAATGTATGGTATGTTAGACTTGGTCATATTGACCAATAATGAATTAATAGATTAGTTAAAGAGGGTTTATTAGATAATATTGAAAAATCGATTTGTCCATATGTGAGCACTGCCCAAAAAGGGCAATGACAAGGAAATTATTTAGAAAATGTACAAAAGCTGAATTCCCTTTACATTTAATCTATTTTGACATCTGTGATCCAATGAATGTGAGAATAAGGTATGAAGCTGTATATTCATCACGTTTATAGGTGATTATACTCGATTCAAACATATCTATTTGATTTCACATAAATCTGAGGCATTATTTTTTTTAAAGAAATTTATGAGCTTTGTAGAAAATCAATAAAAGTATCAGATTCGATCAAGGTCGAAAATATCTATCTAATGAGTTTAAAAATTTATGTGATAAAAAGTGAATACAAATGAGGAAATATTCACAACTGCCACATTAGTTGCTGACGTGTGGCATACATGTTTTTCTTCATATCCAATAAGAGATTGACACATAAACACTAACCTAGAATTTTTTTTTAAAAATAATACTAAAACAAAGTCCTAGTGCCTTGATTAGGCTGAACCTAGCAGCGGAGTCACCAGCTATGGATTGTGTACAAGGTCTCGACATCTTCCTCGACATCTATTCCTCTTAAGTTTCTTTTGTTGTTTAAGCTCACAATCCATGGCTGTTGAGATCTCGAACACGCTGCCTCCTCACGAGCTATGGACGAGCTAGGCTTGTGGCCATGGATGAGATCAGATTTGGAGGCTTGACTCTAGTCGAGGTGTAGACCAGATCTGGATGGGCAACGACCACGAGCGGCCGTGACGATGGAGGGGTGGCTCGGCCATGGACGAAGCCAACCACGAGCAAAGGGTGGGCAACAATGGAGGAAGATAGAGCCCATCACAAGCACGACGGAGGGGAAACTTTCTTCCCATTGCCATGATAGTCCATGAGTCATCGTTGCTCACGATGAGACTTCCAAATCTACAACTTAGTTGTCGCTAGCTCAGCCATGGAAGGAGCCGACCATGAGCCAAAGGCGGGCAACAACGGAGGGGAAGCCGTCATTGCTTGTGACAGGACTTTTAGATCTGCAACTCCAGTGACAATGGCTCGTCCATGGCCGCAAGCGCTAGTGGTCCACTTGCAAATCTACAACTCCGCTTGGCAATTCTCTCCTTAAACTTAGCGTTGGCAACTCCACCGGTGGCGACGGCGGAGGGAGATGGGGAGGTTGGGCTCGAGGTGGCCGGAGATGGAGTAGAAAGGGTAGATGGAAGAAAAAAGTGAGGTGGACTGAATTTTTATTTTGTTTAATTAAATCATCGTCAGTATATACGTGTCAAATTATGATTGGTTGAAATTGAAAAAACGCACGCCACGTCAATGAATGACGTGGCGCTTGCAAACTACTGAATATTTTTTCTATAGAAGGACAGTTGTCTATTCCCTATACTCCTCAACAAAATGATATTATGGAAAGGAGAAACATAACCTTACTAGAAAAGATTAGGTCAATGATGGCACATGCTAATTTACCTATCACTTTTTGGGATAAGACTTTATTAACAGTTGCCTATATACTTAATTGTGTCCCTTTCGAATCAGTTATTTTTATTCTATATGAGTTATGGATAAGTAGAAAACCCGACTTAAGTTTTCTTAAACCGTGAAGTTGTACTGCCTATACTCATGAACCCTCTTACAAGTATTGGAAATTGGGTCCAAAAGACCAAAAGAGTATTTTCATAAGATGCTCAGAATACACAAAATGATATACATTTATAGGTGAGCAAGAAAGTGGAAGCATAACTGAATTTGAATTACAGAAAGAGAATGAATTTCCTAAGAATAACGAAATAAATAAGGGTTACTCTCTATTTGAAACCTTAGATTAAGATAGTGAACTTAATGAAATTCGTCTTAGTGGGAGTAATGTGAGAATAAGGAATTAAATTCAACTCAGTCTAAAAAATAATCACCTAAGGAGACGACATTGTCATTATTTAATACGAGTGGGAACGTAATATAGAATAATGTGCAAAGTGTACAATCTCCCATATAATGAGCAAGTCATAAAAGTATTCCTTATCGATGTTTTGACATGGAAGGAGAATTTTTTATGGTCGCTTCATAAGATGAAGATGAAGATGAACCAGGAATTGTAAATGAGACTCTAAATTGCCTTAATAAGAAAAAATAAATACATGCAATGGAAGAGGAAATGAAGTCAATGAAGTTAAACCATATTTGGAACTAGTTGATCTTCTAAAAGCAAGCAAAGTCGTTGGGAATAAGTGAGTTTCAAAATAAAGCGTAAAACTGAAAGCTCAACAAAAAGATATAAGCTCACATTGTGACGAAGAAGTATAATCAACGTGAATAAACTAATTATGAGAAAAAATTCTTCTGTAGTAAGATTTACCTCAATTCTTCTTATTCTGGCAATAGTGACTAGTATAGATATTGAATTATATCAAATAAATGTGAAGACTATTTTTCTCAATGGAAAATTAGAATAAAAATTTTATATGAAACAACCTATTAGTTTCATTTCAAAATGCCTAGAATAAAAATTGTATCAACTTTTGAGATTAATATATGACCTTAAACAGTCATCGAGATTATTGTCTTGGAGTTAAGATCAATTTATGATCATGTTAACTTTCTTCCAACTTTGAGACAAAAGACATGGGTTATGTTGCATATATTATTAGCATTAAAATTTCAAGGAATCGTTGAAAGAGATCATTATCTCTTTCACAAGAGATCTATACAAATAAGGTTCTTGAACATTTTCATATACAAGACTATAAACCCATAAATACTCCTATAATAAAAGGTGAAAAATTGAGTCATAAATTGTGTCCAAAAACTCTATAAGAGAATGAACAAATACAACGTGTTCCCTATGCTAGTGCCATTAGAAGCTTAATGTACATTATGATGTGTACGAGACTTGACATATTTTTGTAATTGGAATGGTAAGTAGGTACCAATCCAATCTAGTTTAAGCACATTAGACAACCGTCAAAAGAATACTGAGGTATCTGAAGGGAACTACTGATTATTTACTAAGTTATTAAAGAAATGATCTCAACTTGAAAACTACTCAAATGCTGATTGAGGAGGAGATTTAAATGGAAAGAAATCTATCTCTAGATTTGTTTCTTACTAAATAATGGTGCCATATCTTGGAGCTCTAAGAAACAAATGTGTATAATCTTGTCCACAATAGAAACTGAGTTCGTGACATCATCAGCTGTTGTACAATAGGATGTTTGGCTTAAAAGATTTTTGAATCATTTAGGTATTGTTAAGAATGTTGTAAATTCATTGTTGGTTGATTGTGATAGTCAAGCAGCGATAACATATACCAAAGATCCGAAATATCATGCCAAGACTAAACATACAGATACCAAGTACAACTTTGTCAAGAATATGATTATACAAAAAGATGTGAATTTACAGTACATATCTACCTATAAAATGATAGCAGATCCTATGACGAAGCCAATACCTAGATATGTCTTCTGTGATCACGTAAAATCTCTAGGACTGCGTAGAGACTGATGCAATAAATATTATAATTTCTCTAAGTGTTCACATTTAATGAAGTTATCTTTTCATTATTAATGCTTATGAGTTTTTTATTTGATATTTATACATATTAATGCTTAATGCATTATAAAATTAAGAAATTATGTCGAAGAGATAAGAGATTAGTGTACTCATATGGGTAATCGCCTGTATTTATTGTGTGATAAATAAAGATGAGATAATTTTTTAAGTTTATTATTTGAGTGATAATTGAGAGCTCAAGTTTAAAATATAATGGTTGTCTTAATTGAGTGTTAAGATGACATAATATTTACTATATCCGAAAGTAAAATAACCCACATATTTTACTTTATATGTCTTTGATGCTAGATGTGAGTTTGGACGGATTCTTTGAAAAAGTAGATATGTGAACTTAAAGTTAGACATTAGGTATGTTTGAACTATTATCTGTATAGTATTAAATTGAAGACATATGCTCCATAGAAAATGAGTTAATACTGTATTACGTATTTCATACTACATATGCATGAGACGACTAATAAGAGTGGCAATTTTTTTTTTTTTTAACTTTTATATCATGTGAAACTCTTGAGGAAAAAAAATTCTCAATTAAATGCCATCATGACTCTTACTTATTCTCAAAATTTCTATTTAATGTTTGCTATCTTAGAATGTTGCTAATAATCATGAATTGATTCGATCTAATGAAATGTTTCTAGAAAAGCAAATTGAACTGAAATTGAGAGTTTCAAGGAAAGAGGAAAATCAAGTTTTTGATATCACATTCTAGTTTTGTACTCACTAGTCAACCAACTATGATTGTTTTGCGATAATAATAATTGTGAATACAACATATCATAATTAAAAAGAGATCGAGAGAGATATAAATATGATTGATCGATTTAGGGCACTGCATACTATATTTACTTGGAAACGTAATGCTCATTTTAAATTGTCATATATTGCTAATAAATGTATGACAATTAGCTCTCGAAGTATGTTGGTCATATAGATCATTTATTGATATAAACGTTGCATAGAGGAAAAGAGATAGTTATGTACAGCCTACCATGTGCGAGTAGGATATGATGGGTTTTTATAAAACTTGTTAAGCCAAGCCGGGCCTATCTACCCATATTGGGCCAAACTCAACCCGTAAGAGAATGACCCATAAGAGAGAGTTCAGTTATTTTTAAGTAAAATAAACTGCTAAATAAAAAGAAAAAAAGAGGAACGTTGAGTATATGAAACATGATGTACGTTCTTCCTTTTTTTACGACAGTGTATTTTATCACAAGAACGGAACGTTAAGGCTTCAATACATCCCTCTCAAGATTGCAACAAATATTTAATCCGTGGTAAATAAGGTACATCCATCTTAGTGATATGCCTTTCGATCGGTGTTACATGTATCCTCGAGTATGTTTCTGCATTTGTTTTCAGTATTCGATCATCCGAGTATTTGTTCATTTTTAGAAATCAGTTTCTGTCATAAAAGAAAAATTAGTCGATCCCAGCTTGACTCTAAAACCATATTGGACCCATAGGATTGGTTCAATTCTCAATCCCAGGTTCATCAAGGTCGGTTCAATCCTCGGTCCCAAGTTCACCAGGGTCAATCTTAGGTCTCAAAAATTGGAGGACCAACATTGTGAGGGTTGATCCTTAGGTTGGATGATGGACCAACCCAATCTAGACCATGCCTATCTCTAGCTAGATATGTGTCGCGACCTCCCTGAAGCAGGTTGGATCACCGAGGGTTTGGCTAATGAATTACTAAGTCTAAACTTAGCTTGAGCTGTCCCGAAACCATACAAATTCACAACTTAGATTCAATCTTTTGCATACAAGTAACTTTTATCTAGGAGTAAACGCTAATCAATTTATAATAAGTCGATTAGACATCTAAGTAAAATAATGGAAGAATTAATTTACTCCTACGAATCATAAAATTCGGGTATGGGGACTTAGTTTACTAGATTGCTCTAATACCCTTTCGATACTATTCTTTTCATGAAAAAATGTTTATCAAGCAGCTTAAATTTATTTTATTACTTTATAATATGTAAGATAACCAAGCAGATGCGCAATCCACCAATTTAAAACCTAATAGAATAATAAATAAATTGCAAAACTTATCTCATAACAACAAAAACATATGTAATATTAGCTCAGCATTCATATCAATAATCCTAAATATGATTTCTAATCAACATACAGTTACTTAATCTTGTGGGATTTTCTCTTATTTAATAAAACCTAATCCACGTGCAACGCAATACAATAATGTACAAAAATATATCTATGCTAACATGACATGCAACGTGTAACTTAATATGCAAACTATATGTCATGTGACGTTACTTACATAACCTAATCCAATGACGAATAGATATTAATGCAATTATCATAATATATCACACGTTTGAATTATCCTAAGCATGCATTGACTAAATGACGCGTAAGGGATGACTTAATCTGACATGACATGCATGATATTTTTTATGTTTTATTTTTTTAATTAAAATTCGAAATTAAAACCACCTAATAATTAAACATGCAATTTTAATTAAGGAAAAGGAAATCTAACATTCTAAAGTGATGTTTTTGATATTTTTTATTTAAAAATTCGGAATAAATAAATAACCTAATCTAAACATGTAATCTAGCCTAAAAAAAAAAAAAGCAATATTCTAGCAGAAATCAAATCTTACTATTTTTTCGGGTTTTCTTTTTTTGGGAGCAAAATTAATTCAAACAAAGGTATCAAGAACGGCACAGTAACAAATCAAACAAGTAAACTTGTTTCATTCGTTAGCATCTCTCTGTTTTTAAAGCTCATCTCTACCTCTAATGGTAGCCTTCCCCCAAAACCCTAACTTTACTTTACCCTCCCGTAAACCCTAAAACCCTACCATTCCCTTTACAACTATGAACCCCCCATAAACCCACGAAACACCCACCCACCCCTCCTTTTACCCCTCATACATGATGCGCTTCATGATGTGGACAACTCCCGTAATCCCTTTTTGGTTGACTTCGATCAGTGATGGATGAATCGATGTCTCGTTCACGCAAAAGGTCGGATGTCGTCACCTTCTTTGCGGATTTCTTCTGGGCCTTATTCTCGCTATAAATAAAATGGGTCTTGATATCTGTCAACTTGACTGGATGAAAGAAGACGAAAATTAGTCGTATTTTGTTGTGCTGATCTGGTTTTGCCCAGCGACCTGCTCTTGTCTAGCAATCCTTGCCCGTTGTTGAGGCTAATGAAAGAATCTGGCGAAGTAGACAATCGCATGGCTGTATTATGCAAAAGATTGGGTAATTAGAGGACAGAGGTTGATGCCCTTCCATGAGATCGAGTAATCTCGGAGGAGATCCTAGATGAATGCAATCGTACAGTGTTTGGCAAGCTGTATTCGGGAGGAAACATCAACTTTCTTACCACAATGGAGAGAGCTTGGAAGGTAGATTCAGTAACCTTTGTGCAACGCGAATCGGGTATACTTTCCTTTACCTTGTTTCTGAAATGGACAAAGAAAGAGTGTTAACGAATAGCCCATGGTCTTTTGCGAGCAATTTATTGATTCTTAAACCATGGGAACCTAATAAACCTGTGCAATGTTATAAGTTTACCAGTTACGCTTTCTGGGTTCAAGTTCATGGACTCCCTATTGAATGGTGTTATGAGGAGGTCGTATCCCATATAGCTCAAATCCTAGGCTGCGTGAAGGAAGTAAAAGTGGAAAAGAAGGGAGTGGCCTTTTAGAAGGTGGGCAGAGCAAGGGTAGTTCTCGACCTTGATACACCTTTAAGTCCAGGAACTTTATATAATCAGAAGAGGGGAAAGTATGGCTGGATTTCAAGTATGAGAGGTTACCTCGCTTTTGCTATTCTTGCAGAAAAATTGGGCATTTTGCGACTAATTATGTAGAAGTTCCCTTTGATGAAGCCACATATGAAGATAGGAGTATGAATAGGTTTGGGCATTAGTTAAAAGCAGAGGCTAAAGAGACCAGCCCTTTTTGGCATATTTTTTGTGGTGACGGGGTATATGAAAAGGAGGAGGAACAAGTAGTCACTAACACTCCAGCTCAAAGCACACAAATAGTCATATTCACTAGAGAGCAAACAGCAACATACTACACAGCAACAACTCAACCAACAAGCAGGGCAAAAGTTGATATTATTGTACCTGATCACTAAGAGGAACATCACCAGGGAAAGGGAAAATGTATAATGAACATTGAAGAGCCAGAACAATAGCTACCGCCAGTTGATAAACCATCGTCCTGGACAAAAAAAGAGGGATAAAAAAAAAGGAAGCAGAATCTCAAAAAGTTCACCAGCAAAGAAATTAAAGAGGTACACCCCGTATAACTCTATTCCTTTAGAGTTGTCGGATTTTGATGAAGCAAAACTACAAGAAACTCCTATTAGTTTCTCGGAGGGTAATATGGGATGGGCTTTGGTGGCTAGTCCTAATAAACCACCAACTTACAAATGATGATTATATGCTGGAACTGTCAGGGGTTGGGCACACCACTGACAGTCCAAAATTTAAGAGCCATTGCGGCTCATGAAAGGCCCAATTTGATCATGTTAATGGAGACAAAAAACCAAGAAAATGTGATTTCTCGCATTAAAAGACAGTTGAAATTTAAACATAGCTTTGTGGTGAACCCAATAGGACTCGCGAGGGGTCTAACGGTGATATGGAATGAAGAAGTTGAAGTAATGGTGGAATCTACTTCCCAGGAAATGATAAACTTGATATGTGAAGATTATGATAGCCGAAACAAAATGCAGGTAACTTGTGTGCATGGTCCAAATCTTTTTTGGGAAAGATTACAGTTATGGGATAAAATGAAACATATTAGTATCTCTAATGGCTTACCATGGGTTTGTTTGGGGGATTTTAATGAAGTGCTTTATCATTGAGAGAAGGTGGGGACTAGAATGGCTGAAAATTATAGAATGCAGGCTTTCCAAAGCTGTTTAAATGATTGTTCCTTAATGGAAATAGACTACAAATGGTGTGCTTTTACCTAGTCAAACAACAAAGAAGGAGCTGACCTGGTTAAGGAGAAGCTGGATAGGGTGTTTTGTTCTTTAGATTGGAGGATCATGTACCCGGCAGCAGAAGCTTTTGCCCTCCCTGCTGTCGGGTCGGACCATAGCCCTCTCCTAATTGTGAGCAGTGCTGAATCTGCAAAGAAAAATAGAGAATTTCACTTTGAGGCTTTTTGGATTGAAGATGCATAATGCAGAGAAATAGTAAAACAATCATGGCAATCTCATACTTCTTATGAAGTAGGCTTGAGAGACAAACTACAGGCTGTAATTCATGCTTTAAAAGACTGGAGTAAAAATAAATTCCCAAACAGCCATCTTCGTATAAAAGCCCTCAAGCAAGAGCTTCAATCCTTAACGAATAGTGTAAGCTTGACACAAGGCTCTAGTAGGATGAGGCTCTTAAAAGAAGAAATTGAAACTTTATGGAGGAGAGAGGAGATGTTTTGGGGTTTAAGATCTAGAGTAAATTGGCTTTGATTGGGAGATAAAAACACAAAATATTTCCATGTAGCAACTATTCAAAGGAGATAAAAAAAACAGAATAACTATGCTGAAGAATTCATCTGAGCTTTGGATAAGGAAAGCAGCAACTTCGGAACCTCACCATCTCTTTCTTCAAAGAGTTATACACTACGGTAGGGCCTAGAAATTGCCAACCAGTATTGAATTAATGCCCAATATTAGTTGGAAATGATATAAATGAATGTCTGGTGGCGGAAGTAACCTTGGAAGAAGTTCATGTTGTTGTTTTTCAACTTGGTGCACAAAAAGCTCCTAGTCTAGATGGTTTAAGTGGAATTTTCTATCAACACCATTGGGATATAATCAATAGGGGTATTTTTGAGGAAGTTAGGGGTTTTTTTTCAGTCGGGGGTATTAGAACCAGCCCTGAACAGAACCCATATAACCTTAATTCCGAAGACACCCCATCCAGAAAAACTTAACCAATATCGCCCTATTAGCCTTTGCAATTTCGTATATAAGATCATATCCAAGATTTTGGCGAATAGACTGAAAAGATGGATGCCGATGCTGATTTCAGGGGAACAAAGTGCCTTCGTCAGTGGAAGACAGATTCAAGATAACATATATGTTGTGCAAGAGGTGCTGCACCAATTGAGAATGAGGAAAAGGAAAAAACATTTCCAAGCGATGCTGAACTTAAACATGCAGAAAGTCTATGATAGAATAGAATAGGATTTCTTATAAGGATGCCTGCGGATAATGGGGTTCTGCGCAAAATGGGTCAAATCATGCAATGTGTCACTATAGTTACTTTCAGCATCAAATTCAATGGAGAACATCTTCCTTTTTTCAACCCTACCAGAGGCATTAGACAATGGGACCCGTTATCACCCTATCTCTTCATTTTGATAGCAAACTGTTTGTCTTCTTTGATGGGAAAAGCTCTACAGGATGGAAGTATAAAAGGAATCAAGTTGAACAGTTTTTGCCCCACCTTGACTCATTTATTATTTGCAGATGACTCTATATTCTTTCTTGATGGATCCATACAGGAATGTCAAAATGTCGCAACTGTTTTTAATCAATACCGTTATGCCTTGGGACAAGCTGTAAACCTAAACAAGTCAGGTATCTTTTTTAGTAAATAATGCCCCCAACTGTTAAGGCATAACATGGCAAGAGAGTTGAGGGTTCTAGAGCTCGATAGGACAGGTAAATACCTTGGAATCTCCTCTGACTGGGGAGCCTAAAAAAGGCAGTTATTTGCATGGATTTTGAGTAGGGTAAACAAGAAATTGGAAGGCTAGAATGAACAAATTATATCTAAAGCAGGCAAGAAAATCCTCCTGAAATTAGTGGTGTAGGTGTTACCTCAATATGCCATGTTAGTTTTTAAAATCCCAATATCAATTTGTAAAGCCATATAACGGAAAATAGCTAACTTCTGGTGGAAAAACAGTGAAACAAAAGCGGGTCTACATTGGAAGAGATGGGAAATTATGAAATTCAAGAAAGATAGGGGAGGAGTGGATTTTAGGGACCTACTTACTGTCAACAAGGCCCTCCTAAGTAAACAAGCTTGGACGTTGGTTAAGAATCCGGAAGCATTGTGGAGCAACCTATTAAAAGGGCTCTATTTCTATCAAAAAGATTTTTGACATGCTGATAAAGGAACAAAGCCTTCATGGGGATGACAAAGTCTAATTTTAGGAAGGGAGGCCAGAGCGGATTCAGTGAGATGGTCAATTGGAAATGGACAAAAAGTCAACATTAGAACATATAAATGACTAAAGAGATGACTCATTGGGGGGCCAGCAAATAGAAATGATCCACAACAAGTATCCGAGTTGATGAATTTTGAAGCAGAACAATGGAATGAACCACTTTTAAACAATCTCTTTGATGAATAGACCACTCAGGAGATCATTGTAATTCCAATCAACCGTCGAATTACAAATGATGAACTGGTATGGACAGGAACTAAGAATGGGTCTTTTACAGTCAAAAATGGCTACAACATTTTAAGAGAACAAGCAACAGTAAGTGCTGCAGTGGAATACCCCTCTTCTTCCTACCAAGCACCGAGAGAACTATGGAATGCTATATGGAATATGCGGACCAGCCCTAAAGTGAAGATTTTTATCTGGAATGATTGTCAAAACGTCATCCCATCTAAGGAGAACTTATGGAAAAGACAGATAATACCTGATCTCGTATGTGACCTTTGCCGAGAAAGGATGGAGATGGCCGAGCATATCTGTCTTCTTTGCCCCTAGACCGCACGGGTATGGAGCCACCTGAAAGTCAATCTACAAGTGAGTTCACACGAAGTTACGAGATTTGATGCATGGTTGGCGCTCTTTATAAGGAAAGATACTCACTTACCTTCCTTGGAAATGATTTCGAACATCCTATGGCAGATATGGAAGGAGCGGAACAACTATATCTTTTGGGGTTGTAAGCCGAATGCCTGCAAAGTTGTAGATCTGGCTCGATTTCAGCAAGATAGCTACAAAAAATAAGGCTTTATGCATCCTCAAGCACAAAAAGCAGAGGAAATCGAGACATCTCGTACTTGGACAGCTTCGGCAGTAGGGACTTTGAAGATCAACGTTGATGGGTCGATCTGTGAAGGATCGACAGAAGGGGCTGTCACCTGCATCGTCCGAGATTCCTCGGGCTGCCTTGTGAACGGCTTCACCAAACCAGTTCGGGTGGCTTCAATTTTTCAGCTGGAAACCGTAGCTTTGCTAGAAGCGTTGAAGTACATAAAGCAGAAGCAGAAGGGCGTGGTTGTGGTGGAGTCGGACTGTCGAAGTCTGGTCAGATCCTTCAAGTACAAAGAAGAGTTGAGCTGGGATGCCCGTGCTGTTTGGATAGAATGCGAGGAATTTCTGCAGCAATTACCGCTGGTGGGCCTGCTTCCCTGTCTACGAACTACAAATGCTGTTGCAGATTGGGCCGCGCGTGAACAGCGGAAAAAAACTCTCCCACCCAATTGGCTGTCTTCACCACCTCAAGCCCTTTGGGCTTTATTATGTATTGATGCCCCATTCTTGGGGGCTGCTGGAGCAGTTATAATATAAATAAAAGTGCTTCCTTTCGACAAAAAAAAAAAAAAAAAAAAAAAAAACAAATCAAACAAGATATCATCCATGTCCGTTTAATTTTGGAAATAAATTGACGAATCTTATCTTGGGGCAAATTGGCCAATTTTTCACGAAATCACGAATCATATCTCGCACATGAAATAAGACTGATGATTTTCCGTATAATCGCGAGTCGTATTTCAAATATGAAATCGGACTGTCGACTATATGCACATTATGAAATTAGGGAATAATCCCCAATTTAAAGGCTTTTTGGGAAACTCTAGATAAGATGTATCATTCAAATATTTAAATTTGATCACAATACCAACTAATTAAGTAAGGAAATAATCAAATTATAGTCGGATAATATCTTTACCTATTTTGCAAATATCGTTCTCGAATTTGGATTTGTCGTGACACTGGCATGGCTTACGACGACACTCAATTTGCGACGTTTCACGAACTAGGACGTCGTCAACAGGGCAACGGCTGGGCAACAAATCGACGCGTGGTCTCAACGTAGTAGCGTCAGTGTCGCCGGGACAGAGCAACAATGTTGTCACTACAGCGAGGCGAGCACCACGTCGAGGAAACGGCGACTGCGTTGCCTCAGTGGAAGTGCAGCAAGCTGTCGAGGCTCGCGGTGGTGATGCTGGAACCAATGCGGCAGCCGCTGGAATCGCTGGATGAAACGCCGGAAAGCTGCGGAGTGGGCGAGGACTGGCTTCGTTGATGTTGGTCTCGGAAAAGTGGCGTCCGAGACATGAGAATTGCCTGTGATTCACGTGATTTAATCTCCACAAATCACCACTCACAATTCCTCTTTAACTCTCATTTTTCTATTCCTCCACTCACTAATGGCGTCTCCATGCTCCATGCCCTCTTTTCGTTTGGTTTCTTCTTCTCTTTGCTTCCCCTCTTGCTCGGTTGATTCTCTCAATATTGTGGCCTTGTGTATTCAATGTGTGGCCTCTCTCTCCTCTTGATTCGATGGTCCTTCTCCTTTTATAAGCCAAAGAAGGTGGTCGCTCGTGGAAAGAACCGATGCGCAAATCTATCTTTCCTTACTTCTCGATATACGAATATATTTAGCTTGATTTCGTCCATGGCCATCGACGCCTAAAGATGGTCTCAAATATATCCCCACGTCGACCAATTCCGCTTTCCTCCTCCAAACCTGCCGATCTTCTTTTTTTTGATTTTTTTGGTCTGCACGTTTATAGCCACTAGCTCGATCAAATCCTCAACTGTGAATCTCCATGTATATGTTCATAAAATCTTCCCAAATTCAATTAGGTAATGCAATCTTATTCAAGTGTGGCACCAACGTGCAAAAATTTCAGCCCCAATAATGAAAGGGCTTAGCTGAATTCTTTGAGTTCATGGGCCCAATCTGCAATTAAGCTGAAAAGCTTTCATTTGAATCCACTCGCCACCGGTCCATTGCATGTGTAACTATTAATGCAAATGTTCATGCAAATTTAATTTATATTTTTATTTAAGGGCTAAAAATAATCCATAATTTTCTATACAATGAATGAATGATCAATTGCCAAAATTTAAGTGTCAACAATATGAAAATGCAAGATTTGACACAATGCATGTGGCTACGTTGGGGAAATTTCATCGAACATCTGGGTATGGTGATTAGTCAAGAATGATGAAGCCAAGCCACGGGACGAGAAGATGTTACCAGCAATGCTCAGCCCAATCATATGCGATGGTAACAGCGTCGCCAATAATAGTATACCACGTCTAGCTGGAATGGTGACAAGATATTATCATTTAACATGAGATTAGTGGATGTATCTCATCTTCTCGCATGCACTGTCATGAAAACACCTTAGGTAACACACAATCAAGTTAAATAGGCCTAAGAACTCAATATCGGCGACACTCAGCCCAATTCTTCACGGTAGTAACAGTGTACCACGTCCAATTGGAAATCAAGTGATGATGACGAGGCATCAAAGGTTTCAGAGAAGTCATGACTCTTGAAACCGGGAGCGAGTTGATTGAAAACGGCGAGAGCGGAGCGATCTGGCAGTGGACAGAGATCGGCATGCACCCCCCAAAAGCAAAGCGTCCACTCGCGCAATCCACACTCAAGAGCAAAGACCAGTGAACAAGCATTGAAGAAGACTTGGCATGGCTTCGGGATCGAACTCTTCTCCGTTGTCCGGCTTTCGGTTCGGATGGCTCCGGCAAGCTTTTGAGGATTTGGTCATCTACACTATAGACCTTTCTTCTACATCAACATTCCTGGAAATGCTATAATGACCAAAACCTTACTCTATATTTCATAAACCATGTCATTAAGCAACATTTAAGAATGTTAAACGACATAATTATGACATTTATGGCAAAAATGGACCTTATCCCAGAAAACATCATAAATTTCAAAAAGTCTCTTGGGTGGAATAAACCTTAACTCAAAGAAGTGGATAAGTCTGAAAATAGTTATCACTTCAAAATCCCGAAACTACCTTTATTTCCTGAAAATAAACGATTTAAAAATAATCTCCTAAAAATGATCACTTATATCATTTAAAGTAAATAATCGATTAAAAATATTTTCATTTCAGACAACAATTTATAACTAAACATTTCATGAACGATGAAAATACTTATTATTCATTTATTTTTATAAGAGATATAATCGTATCAATTTTAGGAAAATATTTTTCAAATCATTCATCTTATGCAAAGCAAATGAAGCCTTAATATAATAGTAAGACAAGCAACAAAGGATAATGATAAACTGTCATCATCTTGTTTTTTTATATTGTCTAAAATTAATAGGAGATAGATGTGAAAAGGCAATAAGATCGCTTAAAACTTCAATATCTTAGAAAGTAAGAAACAAAAGCCGAATTATCCTCTATATATCGTTTGGAAGTAATGTAAGGATATACACAACACAAACAGAGATGCAGTTCATCTTCTTCAAAGTCTGGGAAGGTTTGATCTTGGTCCCTACCGGACAAGTTTTTTCTTTGGATTCTGTAGCACTAGCAGTTTAATGGATTGAACTATGGGTCCTATAACCGCAAGAATCCGTGCTCAGGTAACTTCAAAGAACTTCAAAGGGAAACATTCAATAGTCATCCTCCTAATTTACACAGTACTAAGTAGACAAACCTCTCCGCAAACCACTAGTTTTATTGCAACAACACGGGCCTATGATTGAACGGCTTTGCCATGCCAAAAGCAGCTGCCGAAGCAATGGCACCGATCAAAGCAGTTTGCAATGCACTTTTGAAAGGTTTATTGCCAGTGAAGTAGCCCTTGGCATACCCGAAGATCAGCAAGGCCATCAGTGTCAAGATAACAGACGCTACCACAGCTTTTCCTGCTACTGGAATGAACATGTAGGGAATGAGAGGAACAAGCCCACCCAATACGTAGGCAATGGCAATCGTGAACGCGCTTTGAAGCGCTCTCTTAGGATCTGGCTTCTCGAGTCCAAGTTCAAACCTGAAATCACAGTATTTGGTTGCATTTTCAGTTGCTCCATTTTGCTTCAGGCATTAATCAAGATTACCATCAATCATTCAACTACCAACAAACTGTTGTATTCACAACACATCCGGTTCGTGGACAACATCTGCAACCTTGTCACTCAGCAAAAGACCAACAATGTGCTTTTTACACACGTTACGCATCCACTCCTTTGAAGCCCGTTCACTTAATCCTTAATATGTGTGAACTCATGGCAGGAACATGCCAAATAACAGATGAAACTAATAGATCAATCAATCGCTCATATTAAACAGTACCTCACTACTCTTGAGAGTATAACAATTCATTAGATGCTTTCTTTGAATATTGCACTCTCAAAAAACAACAACAGGCATATTCTCCAGTTTTATTTCTCTTTGCAATTGTTATCCATAGACACTGTATGGTATAATTCAACATGCTTCAATACATAGCATAGGCAATTTGACTCAAGTAGTTTAGTTTATGAACAATCTTCACATTTGGGGAAAAAAGAGTAAAAGATAGAAGATTCTTCAACAGTTGATCCCACTATTACTCAGATCCAGCCAATCATTCCTTCAGCACTCTTACTATAGCAAAACGACCTGCGCCTCATAGGTAATTTTAGAAGGAAGAACTTTGAAATTTCTTTAGACTTTATCATCATGACCCTCCAAAGTAGGAACAACTTAAGAGCTGGGTTCATGGAGTCCCAAATAATGTGTCGAAGCATACAAAGAATCATAACACGCAGCAGAACCTATATATAGGGTAAGGCTACGAAGGAACCATCAAAGGGAGGATCAAAGGGTTTAATATAAGAAAAAAGCAATGAAGCGTTTCTCATTGATGCATTTTCATATGGCAGTTAGCAGAATGCAGAGCATACGGTTGAAAATCTACACAAACCATTAAAAAATTGACATTCCTCTTTACATCATGTAAGAGTGTCGAAGATTTCATTGAAAGTAAAAGCATGACTCTGTTATCTTCTCTCTTTTCTCTTACGTGGTCTTTTTTAAGTAAGGAGATTGTAGCCACGGCACACTATTTTACTTACTAATATGTCAGCAAACTCTCCTCAAGGTTTTCCATTTTCTACTGACGACAGGGTCACCCACATAATTGGGTCAAACCCAACAACAGTAATCATAACTTTCTTGAGATCAAAACAGAATGATTATCTTCATACTATTCTCACATTTCAGACACAAAATTCATCACGTTAAGTAGTTCACCTGGGATTTATAGCTTTGTTGATGTTACACATTCACAGAATTCCCTCATCACATTCAAATGTTCTTCTGGACTTTTCAGCCACCGAGGGGGCTGATTAACCATGCCATAAGAGGAATGTAAGAATTCAACTTACTTCATCATGAAATCAAGCCACGCCTGGGGCTTCTTCCTCAGAGCATTGACAACCGGACCATATTCATGGGGCTCTAAACCATACTGTGCAAGAATCTCAGCTACCTCCGCAGCCTCTGCATTTAAGGAGCCCTCTCCATATCAGATGAAGATCTAGTGTCTCGAACAAGACACGAGACCATATAGACCCAGCACGACTCTCGAATAGGGTAAAACATTATTGTACTGCAGAATTAGGATTTTTACTCATCCCATGTAAAAGTGGGGAAACCTGTATCTGGAACTCTGATGATCTCTTCTTGTTCTCTCTTCAACTCCTTCGCATAGTTGTCCGCCTCACTCTTAGCCGCGAGATACCTGCACCTCCGCTCATAAACGTATTAATCAGAAGGATAACCTCCACACTCTACACCTATAAAGAATGTTAGTTTACATGCTTCAATATTTTCTTGCATCATAACCACTTACGCTGGGCTTCCGCCAAATAGCCATATACTCTCATCGATATATATTAGTTTGTTTTGACATTACTCGCATCTTGGCCACGTTTAAGACCAACAACGCTCGTGGAAAAACAAAATTCAATATGAAATTCGCGTTCTTGCCATGATCCAGCTTAGGCGCATAAGACCAAACTGGTCAGCTCAAGAAACTGTGATCTCCTGCGATATATGAAGTTAGCTTCTTGTCCACTGTCAAGAAAAGGAAAATGGAGATCTCACGCTTCTCCAGACGAGCAAGAATATCCCGCGTCATGTGAACGCTGGTCACAGGATTCAGATTCGCTCCGAATAAAAAAAGTCAACTTTTTTTTTCTTTTTTTTTAATATGATCAGTTGAAGGGGAGATGCGAAAAGGAACGACCTTCAACGATCTCAGAGAAAAGGCAAGTGCACGGACTCGAAAGTGAGAAAAGACCCAAAAAACGGAGGAAGTACCCGCCGAGACCCATGGAGATGGCGCCGGCGGCGACCTCGGCAATGCCGGCGGTGAGCACGATGGACGAGGAGGCGTTGGCGCCGGATAGGCCGGCGGCGAGGGCGAAGGGGACGGTGAGGCCATCGGAGACGCCGATGATGATGTCGCGGACGATCTCGCCGGCGGTGAAGTGGGCCTCCTTGTGCTGGTCCAGGAGCCTCTGCTGCTCCTCTGCCCCCGGATTCCCCCTGTCGTTCCCGCCGTCGGCCATGACGGATCACAAGCGATTCCTGCTTTTGGGTCACGGCCGGCGGAGGCGAAGCGGGACGACGACACGACCGAGCATGCGACAGGGACAGCGTGGAGCGACTCGAAGAGGGTGATCGCTCTTCTTGTCCTTTTGTACATGAATGAGTGGAGGAACCGAAGGGCCAGTGGCCGATGCTGTTCGTACGGGTGCTATGTGGACTGTGGAGAGCAGTGGTGGCGAATCTCGTAAATATCGAATTCTGTAGGGACCCGAATGCAAACAAAGTTTGCACTGTTCTCTTGCCCAAACTAGGACGTTTGAGCAATTCCAAGATTTGGAGGGGCCCAAAAGGAAAATAGATTGAATTCCTGGATGACACAAGATCCATGACACGATTTACCGTTCTCTTTTTACACATCCTTGTCATTTGATCACACATAGCATGTGGAATGCTTAGATTAATTCTCATCGCAATAAATGTTAAATCTTTTTGAGATTACATTCAACTCAAGACGTGCAGTACATCCACTTTCGAAGCTAATCATTACGAATGAGTTTTGACACTATCTTGTGTCGAACGAGCAGTATCATTAGTTGTATCATGAAAACTCACGCAACATTTGAACCTTAACTTATGCTACATAAGTTATTTGCAAGAATATCACTATCTCTGTTCTTCGAATTGACTGAGCTTGATGATGGAAAATCCATCATTTGTCCTTGGCATTAAAAAGGAAAGGGTTACTATCGCAAGAATCTTTCATCAAGAGGTCCAAAGTAGTCACCTTTCTCCATTAACGCTTGACACTAAATACTGGACACCCAAAAGGGAAAATTGTTCAAAAAGACCTAAACCTATTACACTTTTGTCAATATAATCCTAAACCTTTTAATTTTACCAATTGAGTTCTAAATCTTTATACTTCTTACCGATTTAGTCCATCCGGCCAATTTTAGCCGGAAAATGCTAACGTGGACGCCGGCGGTGCCACGTAGGATTGTCGGCGCCGACGTGGACAATTTTTAATAAAATTTTAATATTTTTTTTAATTTTTGAATATTTTATTATTTTATTATTCTTTCTGTTTTTTTTTTTTCCCTTTTTTTTTTGGCTTTCTTGGCCTTTTCCGGTGGTCGGCCATCTGCCATAAGCAACGGCCGACCACCGGCCATAGCCCTGGCCGGGCCTCGCTCGCCACGGGCGAGGCCCGACCGGGCGAGGAGGAGCCCCAATGAGGGGAGCCCTCGCCCGGGCGCAGCCCGGCAAGGGTCGCCTAGGTGAGGCCGACCCTCGCCTAGGCGAGGGCAGCCTCGCCGGGCATCGACCGGGTGACAGCAACGCCGGGAGACGAGCTAGAACGGGAATATGTCCATCTTTGCTTCGATTGTTCCGGCTCTCCCTTTCCCCGTTGTCTTCTTCTTCTCCCCATTGTTCGTGATCGGCATCGTTGCCCTCCTCGTTAGTAACTTCTCGATCCCTAGCCCTATGTCGCTGCCCGCTCAATGCAAAATCATCGCCGTCGCCTAGCCAGGGGCGAAGGCCGGCCTCGTTGGATCTAGTCTGGGCGAGGGTAAGCCTCAGCAAAGGCTCCCCTCGCCCGGCATCGTCGTCGCCCGAGCAACGCTCGGCGGGGCTCCTCCTCGCCTGTGGCGGGCGAGGCCAGTAGGCTGGCTGTGGCCGGTGGCCGACCACTGGAAAAGGCCAAGAAAGCCAAAAAAAAAAAAAAAAAAGAAGGAAATAACAAAAATTCAAAAAATATTAAAATATTATTAAAAATTATCCACATCAGTGTCGGCAGTCCTATGTGGCACCGTCGACATCCACGTCAGCATTTTCCGGCCAAAATTGGCCAGATGAATTGAATCGGCAAGAAGTGAAAAGGTTTAGGACTCAATTGGTAAAGTTAAAAAATTTAGGACTGAATTAGTAAAAGTGTAATAGGTTTAGAACTCTTTGGACAACTTTCCCCCCTTTTCAAAGTAGGAACTTTTTACTGTGCTAATTTGCAATGACATCAGTACTTCATTAGCAACTCTTGCGTCTGGCCTATGATTTTATTGTGATAATTATGCATGACAAATGAGTTACTGGGCGTTTAAAAGAAAACCCTTTTCTTGTCCCGGCTATAGGATGAGGTATATACGTGGAGAAGACTGAATGGGATGGGAGGGGGCATCATGATGCATCTCAACTCTCTTTTCGTGGGTCAAAAGCATCTTTCCATGCTTCTGGGTAAGGTCGATAGGTGTAAAGTTAGATATACATCATTCCAGAGAATAGTACCTTTTTCATACTCCACTATCATCCCTTAGTTTAATAAGCTGTGATGACACACTAGTTCTCCTCACTTATCATCTAGACATAAAGCAGAAGCCAAGGACCATTTTGACATTGCGATTAAACATACTCGGATATCATCAACTCGTCCAAAACAAGGTTGAAACATAGAGCGAAAGAGAAAACCCAAGTCATATGGGGAAGCAAACAAGAACCAAGCTATCCTCCATTTGGCAAAAGCAAAGGTAAACATAGAGAGAGAGAGAGAGAGAAGAAAAGGGGGGCAACGGTTTTGGACATGAGGATCAAGCTCTGAAGAGCTTGGCTATGGAGTAAGCGGCTGCAGAGGCAACGGCACCGATGAGGGCGGTCTGGAGGGCGCTCCGGAGCGGCCGGTCGCCGGTGAAGTGGCCCTTGACGAAGCCGAAGATGAGCAATGCAAGGAGCGTGATCCCGACGGAGGCAAGCACGGCCTTGTCAGCGATCGGGATCGCCATGTACGGTATTAGGGGCACCATTCCACCAACTATGTAGGACAAGGCGATGGTCGCTGCGCTCTGCAGGGCTCTCATGGGGTTTGGCTTCTCTAGTCCTAGTTCAAACCTGGGGGAAAGTTTTTTGGTCATTGCCATTATTAGTTTCAGGATTCAATGCAACTTGAGAGAGACAGAGATAGATTAATGGCTTACTTCATCATGAAATCAAGCCATGCTTGGGGTTTCCTCCTCAGGGCATTCACGACGGGCTCGTACTCGTGGGGCTCGACCCCATATTGTGCCAATATTTCGGCAATCTCGGCGGCCTCTGCAACATAATTCCTAGAAATATCAGTCCCCTCTTCTCCCAAAATCGTCTTCACCTCGTGACACTAGCAATATCACGTAAAAATGCAAGAGGAATCGTATCGATAGACAAACAAATTCCATTCGATTTCACCTTCAAGTTAGTATAATGCTCTGTGTTGCATTTATTGCTCGTTCTAAATTTTTTTTTTTTTGTTTGGTCCTACTCAATTTCTACTCTAACTCTCACTCAGACTTTTGCCATATGGGAGTCGAAACCCACACCTGAAACTAAATCGTCTCCACTCCAACCCTTCCGAGAGGAGGTGGGCCGTTCCATATTGGAAGGGTGGTTCGTGGTTTTGCTCATTCTAAATTATTTGCCCAGAAAAGTGTGATTATATGATTATCATTCAACTGCAATATGAACGTGAAGAGACCTATGTCTGGCACGCTGATGATCTCTTCTTGTTCTCTCTTTAGTTCTCTATAGTAGTGATCAGCCTCGCTTTTCGCCGCCAGATACCTGCATAACCATTACATTCTGATTATATACGCTATTCAACTCACTAAAGGGAATACTAGAGTTAGTGGGGCATGCATCTCATTAATCAGGTCCCAGACTACTCGAAAAGTACCCTCCAAGTCCCATGGAAATCGAACCAGCTGCGACCTCGGCGATGCCAGCAATCAGGATGATGGAGGATGGGACGTCAGCCCCAGAGAGGCCGGCGGCAAGAGCAAAGGGGACGGTGAGGCCGTCAGAGACACCGATGATGATGTCGCGGACGACCTCGCTCGACGTGAAGTGCTTCTCCTCGTGGTCGTGCAGGAGCAGCCTCTGCTTCTCCAGGTCCGAATGCCCGTTGGGGGCCATAACGTTTCGCACCAGCTCGTTCGGCACAAAGAAACTATCGACAGAAGGAGCAACTGAATAAAGCCTTGAGAGTGATGAAGTGATGAAGTGATGAAGAGCAAGTGTAGGGGCTTTAAATAGAGGCATAAGGGCGTGTGGAGATTGTTAATTAGTGCGTGTGTCCGGATGCAAATTAAGAAAGAAAAGTTGGTTCGGGCGCTCCTTTTTAGTAACATCACTTCCATTAGGCGCACTACATTCATTTTTTTTAAAAAAAAGTACAACACGTCACGACAAAAAAATTGAGCAAACCTTAAAATAAACGGTTCATATTCAACAAACCAGAGTAGCCCTTTTTTCATATTTTTCCGACCGGCTTGACCAAGATAAGGAGGGGCTACTAGTTTGACTGATATATATAAAATTTGTCATAAAAAATCGCATCATTTATGAAATTTTTAGATTTAAGATTACAGAAAGATTACCGCTCGAATGTCTATAGACTTGGAAACCCATGGGCTCTAATAGACTATGGCTCCGTTTGGAAACTGCTTCTCAAAGCTCTTTCAGGGCCTAAAGCCCATTTGCCCAAATATTGGGTGTTTGGGAACACCCAATGAAACTTGCTTTAAAGAAATGCTAGCATTCCAAAACTGAAAGCCCAAGGCAGCTTAGGGGCTGCCTTGGGCTTTCAGCATTTCGGAAATGAGAATGGTCGGGCACTATTCATCTTCTTCGTCAGGGAGGCCAGCGAGGTGTTGTGGTGGGTCGGCGACAAGCAAGAGAGGCCGGCGTGGTCGCGGCTGAGGTCGGTGAGGTTGCGGCAACCGTCACTAGCCGCCACGCGACCCGGCGACCGCCCGCCAATCGCAGGACCGGCGAGTCGTGTCGCCGCGACTAGATCTTGTCACCGCGAGATTGCGCAACCGGATCCGGTCACCGCGAGGTTGTGTGACCTCCGGCGACCCAGATTTGGGTCGCCGTGAGGTCTTGCGACCTCCGGCGGACCTAGATTTGGGTCAGGCGACCCTCGCCGGAGGTCACCCGACCCTGAGGCCGCTGCCAACCGCCTGCTTCGCTGGTGAACTTTTTTATTTTTTTTATAATTTTTTTTTATTAATCACTAAAGTTGTTTATAAATGTAATTCCCCCAAACACCATTTTACTCAAAGTACTTCACAAAGGGCTTTCAAAGTACAATTTACCAAACACAGTTGCATTTTGAAAAATACTTTTTAACTCAAAGGTCTTTGCATTTTCCTAAAAACTTTCCCCAAAAGTGGTTCCCAAATCCACCCTAAGTCTCACCATAATATCATAGCTCATTCACTAATATAAAACAAACCCATTTATCATCACATGCAACTTAATAGATTAAGCTCATGTATGAATTGCCATAGTTCTAGGGTTTCACTGTCTTTTTCACTACTATAAAACAAACCCATTTATTATCACATGACATTTAATAGATTAGGCTCGATATTTGAATCCTAAAAGTTCTAGGGTTTCTCTTCCTTTTTTCACCTTCCAGATTCCTGGAAAAAGCAAGGCCGGGGCAATCGATTGATAGGGGTCCGCATGTTTTACGGGTGTGGACCGGGAGGGATGCGTTCACTTTGGAGTCGTTTTGTCCTATCCTCTGTCCAAATTCCGATCTGGTTCGTCCACCAATTGAAAATAATGATGGAACTCAAAATTTTGGATATTCATTCGATTCCACAAAGTCATTGTCACCGGTCACTAAAGGCGTGTGCCTAACACAAGGCCTCTCTCTTCCAAAGGTTGGAAGAAAAACTTTGTCGGTATGAATGGAGAAAGGACATTATCTCCCTCTTTGGTCCACCCTAAAAAATAAGAGAAGAAGAAGAAATGTGAGATCACTCCAAAAAAGGAAATACTAAATAAGATCCACCATTTCTTTTTATTGAAATAAGATATTACCTTTAACACGTTATAGAAACGCTTCTAAATAAATGGAGTTAATTGCCCGTAGCCGGCGAAGCTCTCCCCTTGTGAGTCCATGACTAGGGTTATGTGCTTTGAGGTGTGACATTGTTAAATAAACGGAGTTAGCTGCTTGTAGCTGGTGAAGCTCTCACCTTGGGACTTCATGATTATGCTTTGGAGCATCACATCGATTGTGCTAAGAGGGCCCTTCTTGTACATAAGTCTAGTTTCACTTGTGAGAGAGTCCATAATGATGGTGAAAACTAAGCGGGAGCTTTTCCCTTTTAGTTTTTTATTACAACAAAAGCCTTCATGGGTAGAGAGTTGTAATGGACACTTCGACAACAAATTCTATGTAGAACTTGAAATTTTCTCTTAGCAAAATGAGAAAGATGGAGAGACATTGAATCTAACCTTCAAAGATCTTTATTCTAACTTGAGTATTAGGTCGCATTTCAAAAGAAAAAGCTAGTTAAAGTTCCTTTTCAATCAATCAAATGAAGATCTACATTCACTTGCTTGTTTGTTTTCTAATCTACAAAGATTCGAATAATTCATCAAAAGTCATGGGGACTAAACTTGTTAATTAATGAACGTGAAACTGAAGAAATGGCTCTAAACTCATGAAGATAAAAAATAGAATTTTCGGCACGTGATGACTACTTTCTTTTATAAAAAAAAAAAAAAAAAAAAAAAAAAGACAAAGCACGACAAATTAATTACTGTATATTTTACTCAGATGCCATCAATAATTATTCTCCAAAAGCTCAGGTTCACACGCGTATGGATGGGAAATCATTCCTGCTATGCTTTCTAGACACGTGGGTTTCTTCCATTTGCCCAAAATGTCTCCATCTTGGTGATCATAATTCATTATGCCTGCCCCTTCAGACAACTTATCCATAAAACCATGTGCCTTGTTCTCGAATAATAATGATTAATATTAGGTTAAGACTTGATTTGTTTTGCAAAAAATAATTAGTTTAAAAATATTTTTCTGAAAACAATCGTTTATATTAATAGAAATAATTAGTCATCGAGAAATGTTCTCATTATCGACAACAAATTATGTTCCAATAATATTTTTCGTTTGTTATGTTTTTGTACGTGATATAAGTTATCGTTTTTGGGAAAAAAAATTTCAAATCATTCATTTTTTACAAAATAGACGAAGCCTAATATCACCAAAAATTTGAAAAAGGTATATTATACCACGTTTATTCCAAACTAATTTTAGTATCACAAAAAAGTTATGAGCTAGTTAAACTCATAATAAATCAACCAAAATTTTAGTAGAAATTAGGGATTTTAGCAAACTTTTCAAAATGTGAAGGAGCTCTTATGGCGGATGTCCCAATTTTAGTTCACTTCCTTCAGATGCGGTGTCCCAAAAAAAGGTTGTTTAGGAGATCATTTTACATTGAATTTCAAAGTTGGATTCACGTCATACACCCACATCTGAGTTGTTTGTCAAATGTGTTTACTCGCCAGCAATATAACAAGAATATTAGACGGAAGCTAACGGCATGTAGATTTATTACAAGTATATCTGATTTCTTTGAAATTTTTTTGTGATATGAAAATTAATTCAGAATAAATGTGATACGAATGTATCGGTTTGATATTTTTATGGTACAACCCTAATAATAAAGTGTCATCTTTCTTGGATGATGCAGCTCAATTTAGGAGTTGATTAACGCTACGTGAATTCACATTTCATGAATCGGGCGACATAGAAGGGCAAAAAAAAAAGAAGCAAAGAAAAAGTTATTAGCTCACCTGAGTTATTAATTGGGGGGAAGCAATTATTGAAAAAAGAGTAAAGTGACATGCATCGAGCACCAAGTTTCTGACCCACATAATTACCCTAGAATAATTTTTTTATTTAAGATATATATATATACTTTTTTGAGTTAGGGTGGCATAAAGTTTCACTTTCATCAATGTGAAAGTCTGATAAAGTGACGAGAGAGGTCCAGAATCCCATTTTTCGTTTTGCTTTTCTAGTAAAGTTGCTTTGATGGGTCTGAAAACTCAAGAACATAGCAGACAAGTACATGGCATTTTTCTTCTCCGATGCCGATTAGTTTGACCAATTTTTCATCTGAAAAAATAATACAAGTGCTAACCCAACATATAATGTGATCTTGAAATTTAAATATATTCAATATGTTTCCTAAACTTTAACTCAATATTGAGTGTCATTCCTCTACTTTTAAACTTTTCAATGTAATTCTTGAACATTTTGTACATGTTCAATTTAATGTTTGATGTTGTCTCTGAACTTGAATTAATAGAAGAGCAATATTAAACATTCCCATATAGTTTATGGACTAAATTTAACATGTAACAAAAATACATGAATCACGTTATACAATTTAAAAAAATTTAGAGACCACATGGCACATTGGGAAAAAATTTGATGACCACACTGCACATTCAATTAAAATTTAAAAGTTATTCATGTCATTATCCCTTTTAATTTTATCTATACATTTGACTTGCATTGAACAAAAATTCCATGAAAATGAACTCCATGCCTAAATATTACCAGGTACGCTAGCACCACAACCCAGCTACCTATGGGTCAAAATTGTTTTCTTTTTTGAGAAAATGTCTTCCCAATAAATTTAAAATGCAAGTGTGGGTAGTACTTGGAAATAGGGAGAAGTGCCAAAAAGTCCTAAACCTTTTGTGTTTGTGCCGGTTTAGTCCTAAACCTTTTTTGGTGCCAATTTAGTCCTAAACCTTTTTATTTAGTGCCGATTCAGTCCTTTTGGCCGGATTTTGCTGGCTGGGCGCCGCCGGCCGACGTGGATAATTTTTAATATTTTTTTAATATTTTTCTCTATTTTTTTCTGTTTTCTGTTTTCTCTTTATTCTTTTTTCTTTTTTCTTTTTCTTTATTCTTTTTCTCTTTTTTTTTTTTCTTCTCTCCTCCTCCCTCGCCGCCGGGTCGACCACGGCGCCGGCCGGAGGAGCCTCGCCGGCCACCTCGCCGGTGGCCGCGAGGGCGGCCTCGCGGCGGGCGGCGAGGCTCGCCCTCGCCGGATCGGCGAGGGTCAAGCCTCGCCCATGGCCGGCGAGGCTCGACCTCGCCAGATCCGGCGAGGGCGAGCCTCGCCGCCGCGCCGCCTGGCCGCGATTGGGCGAGGTGGAGCCTCGCCGGCCATGGGCGAGGCTCGCCTCCCACCGGGGCTGGCGATGGCGGCGAGGCTCGACCTCGCCGAATCGCGGCCTCGTGCTTGCGGGCGGGCGAGGGTCGAGCCGCCGGCGCCGCCCGGGCCGCGATTCGGCGAGGTGGAGCCTCGCCGAGGCTCGACCTCGCCGGCCATGGGCGAGGCTCGCCTCCCACCGGGCCGGGCGATGGCGGCGAGGCTCGACCTCGCCGAATCGCGGCCTCGTGCCGGGCGGGCGAGGGTCGAGCCGCCGGCGCCGCCCGGCCGCGGTCGGCGAGGTGGAGCCTCGCCGAGGCTCGACCTCGCCGGCCATGGGCGAGGCTCGCCTCCCACCGGCGGGCGATGGCGGCGAGGCTCGACCTCGCCGAATCGCGGCCTCGTGCCGGGCGGGCGGGTCGAGCCGCCGGCGCCGCCCAGCCGCGATTCGGCGAGGTCGAGCCTCGCCGGCCATGGGCGAGGCCGGACCTCGCCGAATCGCGGCTCGGGCGGCGCGGCGAGGCTCGCCCTCGCCGGATCCGGCGAGGGCGAGCCTCGCCGGCGCCGCCCGCGCGAGGCCGCCCTCGCGCCCGGCGAGGTGGCCGGCGAGCCTCGCCGGCCGTCTCCTCTTGGCCGGTCGCCGTGGTCCGGCCAGCGGCCGGAGGAGAGAAGAAAAAGAAAAAAAAGAAAAAGAAAAAAAGAATAAAGAATAAAGAGAAAAGAGAAAAGAGAAAAAAATAGAAAAATATTTAAAAATATTTAAAAAATATTAAAAAATATTAAAAATTGTCCACGTCAGCCGGCCGGCCCAGTAGCAAAATCCGGCCAAAAGGACTGAATCGGCACTAAATAAAAAGGTTTAGGACTAAATTGGCACCAAAAAAAGGTTTAGGACTAAACTCCAAGCACAAACACAAAAGGTTAGTGACTTTTTTGCACTTCTCCCCTTGGAAATAGATACTATGGGAGATCAATTCGACACGCACGAGCTAAAATTTCTATTTACTTGAAGACCTCATTAGATAAATAGTTATCACCATGTTACAAAGCCAAACTTTTTGATAATCCATCAAAAAGAGAACTTCAATTATCATTATTGACACGTTATACACACAGCTGGACTTTCTTAAATAATCAATCGTGCCCGACCGACCGTCATCCAAACTTTAGATATGTGATGAGTTCAACAGCGATGGATCACAAAAAAGAAGAAAAATGCTTCAAGGAAGTCCCTGGAAAAACCAAAAATAATTCACTCTCCTTCCTCTCCCCACACCACCATACCTTTTCCCCATGAATCCAGCTCGCGAATTGGAATCTGAATTCCTGGCATACGAGGCACGAGCCCACTGCGAAGAACAAAAGCGGCAGGAGCGACTTTTTTCCCTCAACGGCAATGGTGGTCATCACGTTCTTGCTGTCTGTTTCTTTCCCCTTCGGTGGGTATGATTTGCCCCTGCTTTTCCGATTGCTTTTTTCCTGTTTTTTGCCCCTATGCCATGTGTTGTCCACACGCACCGAGAAAAAAACTGGAAAAAGGGCGGATGACATTAGAGAGATGGGAACGAAATGGGAAAAGGGGAAAGCGATTCGCCTGCTTTTTTTGGGGGGGACTGGGCCTTGCGTGATTCCCAGGGCAGTGTGCCACACGCCACACGCCACACGCCGAATTGACCGCCGGAGAAGATGAGGGAGAAAGAAAGGAGCATGATCGCTTGGTCTTTGAAATAATAGCGGGGAAAAAAATAAATCCTAAGCCTATTATAATAGGCTTTATTAGCATAACAGTCTCGAAACTATTTTAGCCACAAATTTTTAAAAGAGCAGATCACACAATAATTTATAATTATTTATTATTTGATTTATTATATAGTATTATTCTCACAGTAAATTAAAGACGGTTTCATAATAAAATTTTTATTGTAATTGTGTCAATTCAATTCTAAACTTTTTACAATTATACAAATTTAGTCCATTCAGTCAATTTAATCAACTAACGCTAAAGTGGACTGACAATATGACGTGGCAATTTTAAATATTTTTTTCGATCTTTTTCTTTTTCTTTTTCTTCTCATTTTTCCTTCTTTTTTTTTTTTCTTTTTTTCCTTTTTTTCTCTTCTTCATCCTTTGGCTTCCTTTCCCCATAATGGCCGACGAGGCTTTGGTGAGGCAACTTCACCTAGATCTAGGTGAGGCTGGTGAAGGCAGCCAAGGCCTCACTAGCCATGGGTGAGGCCACCTTCACCCGCAACCGACAAGGCTATGGCAAGGCTGGCCTCTCCTAGATTTGGGCAAAGCCACCTCGCTTGAGGCCCCCACGCCTGGAGAGGGCGACAACCCTCGTTGACGGCCAATGAGAGCTTCGTAGTCCTCGCCCAATGGTTAGATATCATTGTCGGAGCCTCGCCAGCCACTACAAGGAAAAGAAGCCAAAGGAGGGGAAAAGGAAGGAAAAAGGAACATAAAAAATTTGAAAAAATAAATAAATAGAATTATTAGAAAATTTCCACATTAGCCTTAGTTAGATGACAAGTGCCAGCCAGTCAAAATTGGCTAAATAGATTGAATTAGTCAAGAAAATATTTAAAATCGAATTGGCGTAATTATAGTAGTCTAGGACTTTTTCGATAATTTTTCCCTTGATCTTTTGGACAATGTCACAATGGCCTCTATACATCTTACTTTTCTACTTTTCTTTTCAGGGAAGTGATGCTGCCAGTGGGCGGAAAAAGATGCAAGGCTTTTGACCCCTGAACATCCCAATCTTCATCAATTTCTTAATTGGAAAAGTTGATCTCATTTTGCTTTGCCTCCTCCAGTTTCGCAACACGTGACGATTTGCCCCTTTAATCTGTTCGTCGACATTCATCTTACCCTGGATTCAGCTATGCTCAGAAGGACAGTGGAGCACGACGAATGGCGATGTTGCTTGGCTACGGTTGTCCTTATGAGTCAAGAATGTTGAGTTTACTTCTCCATTTAAATGAGTCGCATAGGAACGAGTGGCAGTCACTTGAAAAGTGTACTGAGACATATGGACCCGGATCGTGTATAAATTAAAGGATCCAAAATAAAATACAGAAGTGAGGAGGAGACAATTTTAGCGCTTAAGAGTGTACTTTCGCAAAAGTTCATGCATCTTGAATCCATGTACCATCTCTCTCTCTCTCTCTCTCTTCTCTCTAGCTCTTGGCTAATCCACATCTGACTTTGCTTAGATTGAATTGAGAGAATTCCCAATGACATCTGCTTTTGAAAGTTACTGAATCCCCTTTGTTTATGGTGATAATCATGAGGTCTTGGCTAATCCACATCTCTCTCTCTCTCAAGCTCTTGGCTAATCCACATCTGACTTTGCTTAGATTGAATTGAGAGAATTCCCAACGACATCTGCTTTTAAAAGTTACTGAATCCCTTTTGTTTAAGGTGATAATCACGAGGGTTCTAGCTCTTGGCTAATCCACATCTCTCTCTCTCTCTCTCTCTCTCTCAAGCTCTTGGCTAATCCACATCTGACTTTGCTTAGATTGAATTGAGAGAATTCCCAACGACATCTGCTTTTGAAAGTTACTGAATCCCCTTTGTTCATTGTGATAATCATGAGGGTCTTTGATACCAAAGAGATCTTATCCTCATCGGCACCGGAGGGGCACACCCCCTACCTTTTAAGATCTCACTTGATCTTCGCTGACCACTACTTTATTGCCTCATGTCCAAAAATAAAGGTTTCTTTAACAGTGCTATTGATTATCATTGATAAAAAGAAACACCGGAGACTTTTTCCCCGGTAAGTTATTTATAACTTTATCATCATTTTTACGAAATTATCAACTTTTTGATAGTTTACAAATCAGTAATTTTGTAATAACTTAGCCCTTTTTATTTGCATAACTTACTTAATGCTTCAAACTTGCTATCATTTATATGAGAGAAATGGTCAAAAAATTCATAAATCTTTTATATTTGTGTCAATTTAGTCTTAAACCTTTTATTGATGTTAATTTAGTCATAAACATTTTCACTTGATACCAATTTAGTCCTAAATTTTTTGATTTAGTACCAATTCAATTCTTTTCGACTAATTTTGGATGGATTTTGCTAAGTGGACGTTGGTTGACTAATGTGGTACAACTAACACTAATATGGACAACTTTAAATAATGTTTTAATATTTTTTCTAATTTTTTTTTCTTTTCTTTTCTTTTTCCTTTTCCTCTTCTTTTTTCCTTCTCTTTCTTCCTCCATCTGGTTGTCGAACCTTAGGGATTGGCCAAAGGCAATGGTTAGCAAGGCTCACTCTCGCCAGCCATGTTCGAGGCTAGCTCGAGGCCATAGGCCGCAAGGCGAGGCTCACCCTTGTCAAATTTGGCAAAAGTCAAGCCTTGCCGGCCATTAACAAGGTTGGCCTCATTCAGCCATTGGCGAGGGCTTTAGCCCTTGTAGGCACAACCTCACGAACTCTTGCGAGGTCAATTTCAACCTTGCAGGCAATTGTCTCTGGCCAATCACTAAGGTCCAATGACCAGCTCGAGAAAGGAGGAGAAAAAGAAAAATTAAAAAATAAAAATTTCGAAACAAAAAAATATTAAAATATTATTAAAGTTGTCCACGTCAACACAGGCTGTGCAACGTCAACAAAATCCAACCAAAGTTAGTCGAAAAGACTGAATTAGCACCAAACAAAAGGTTTATGACTAATTTGATACTAATAAAAAAATTTAAAACTAAATTAGCACAAATGCAAAATGTTTAGGACTTTTTGACACTTTCCCTTTATATAAAATTTCAAACTAAATTAGAGTGACTTCCGAAATTTGATCAATTATATATTATCAACTAATTTTGAATTAGTAACACTCACTTGAATTACTTGTTGAACAGTCTTTTTTTCTATTTACCAACTCTTTCGTTGAGTCACAAATTTTTAGCTTCAATGGTTAGCTACCCCTTACATTATGGGTAAGCAAGCAGACCGGTTTGCAAGTTGAACCCAGCCTAACTAACTTTACTCAACCAGTTTAAGGCCAATTCACAAAAGGATGGATCTAGTTCTCTATCTAAAAATTGAAAACTAGCCTTGACTGATTCAATTTCCTATTATATCAAGAAACCTAGGACCAAATCGATTTTGAACTAATTTAGCTATATATAACACTAAGTAAATTCTTTTACACTCTTTTATAAAAAAACATATAATATTTGTTAAAATTGAAAATATTTTGACATATTATTCTCAAGTAGAAAGAATTGTATCCATGTTTGCTCTATGCATATGTATATCTAGTCAAATGAATAAAGAAAAAGGATAACCCTACAACCGATCATTCCTACCTTACATTAACTAACTCTATCACCATAAGAAATAAATATAACCCATTATTCTCTCATTAAATTACCACTCAGTATTGATTACCAATTTTTGTTTAAGTTATTTATCATGCTTTGATCTCTAGTCAACTACGGTCAACACTGAAAAATCTTAGATCAAAATTGAGGTGTCCACAGGCACAATCACCACACTAATTTAGTCTTCTTGTCGAGACCAACGGGTAGAAATCTCCACAAGGTGCATATCATACATCTACCAAGCATAACAATTGACACTAGGCGAGACCTTGTCATGTCGCTTTATGGTAGTAGGCGACAATGCTTACTTAGGAAGAGCCAAATCTTGAATAAAAAATAATCCGCAATATGTAGGGCGCATTTGATTCAGCATTACCAAAGGGAGAAAATATTAGATCGTTTGCCAAACTATTTTGAAGGAAATTTCACTTGAAAGCCAACTTGAAAGCTAACGTTGAGAAGACTGAAGCCCAAGGCTAGTAAAGACTAGTCACAACCCTCACAAAACCAGGCGGCGGTTGTGCCGCCTGGGTCACATGACATCTGGCAAGACCCTCGCCAAGGTTGCACGACCCTCACTAGAGGTTGAGGTTGTCCAAGATCTGGCTTGCCGATGGCCATAACATTTCTCTCAAAATTGCTTTTCAAAACTTAATTTACCAAACATTTTCCATTTACCAAAAGTCCTTTAAACTAAACTATTTTACATTTACCTATGCTGCACCAAACGCACACACACAAGTGAACTAAACGGATGTCTTGAACCAAATACAGCTAGAACTGCCGTCCCTGATAGCCAAATGAGGATCTCTGCGCTTCAGTAGCGTTTTCCAAGAGCACGAGCAGTCCTTCGGAATAGACAAAGACCAAATGAATCTAAACTCTAGCAAATGCCATGTTCAGAAGAGAAAACAGAACCTGAGAGCATCTACACAACCTCTCATCGAAGTAGCATAAAAACCGGAAAAGAGCAGCAAGAAACATTGACTACTGTGATTCTGTATTGTTGGAACATCCATGTATATCTCAGACATTCAAGAATCGCTCCAAATTCAAACTGCCATTTGTGTAATTCTGAAGCCCAATCAGATGACTTATCGGTGATGGGGGGAGAAAAGAAAGAGTGGGAATAAGTGGGTTAATACAACGTCATCTAGATTGAATTTGGGAGAAAGTTGCAAGTGATCAAGCTGAACTAGAAGCTAATTACAAAACCAAAACAAACAATTCACAGTTGACCAGAGAATACTCGTTGAATTTGGCTGCTGCACAAATCCCTGACTGCAATTCAACAAAGGAGAATCAAGTGAATGGATTAATATGAGCAACAATAGTTTTCAATGGTAAGGAACTAACCCCAAAAAACAAATTAACCTTTAAAGACCACAGGTGTTGCCTTCCCTAAAGGGGAAAAATGGTTAAAGGCAACATCTAGAAGTATTTCTTGAAAGTACTAAACGAAGCAATCAAGCAAGAACCCAAAGTAGGACATCAAGTAGGAGCTTTAAATTTTCTTCACTGTCTGCAAGCTAAATTAGACTTTGAAATATGACCAAAAAGACCAACAAGAGACCAATGCAACTATTCATGGCTTGATGCAAATAAGCTATTGAAGAAATATAGCAATTGCACTATAAAGTAAAGGCCATCAATCATTAATCACTATGAAGTCCATTTATCATTAATCACTAAGTGAAATCACGCCTCTTCAGTTCAGGTCTCCAGATATTTTCCGCATGAAACATCTCGGAAGAACGAAAGTTCAGTCATAATCATCATCAGAGGCATAAACCAGGGAAGCCTTATGTTGCCTTTCTCTAGTGTTACTAGTTTTTCTTTTCTTTTGCAGAAGGTGGAGGCTAAGGGTTCTGGTTGGGGTTAGCTGCTCAAACTTCACTTCAGCAAAATATGAAGCAATATTCTCAAATCCTCATGACTGCAGACGAAGAGCAAATAAGTCAAGCAATCAAGCACGTACAAACTTAGGTAAAATGGAGCCCTCAGTTCAGACTCGCAAAAAAGAAACGAAAATAAGTGTTGTGAACGACAGTAACACCACAGAGGAGGAGGAAAAGAAGAATAAGATTCAATATGCCTCTTCAGTTCAGGTCTCCAATATATTTCCGCATGAAACATCTCGGAAGAACGAAAGTATTTTTACATTCATCACAAGAGGCATTGTTACGTCCTAAATTGCTAGGGAATAAAGCGCTCAGCTGAGCAAATTAGGCCACTCGAATCTTGAAAGTCTCTTCAAAAAAAAAAAATCTTGAAAGTCGAGGAGCAACAATTTGAAATGACAGCCTGAACAATGTAGCCACCAGACCACATCCAGAAATAAGGCATAAAACCAAGAACAAAGACACGAGGCATATAACTTCCGTTTCGGGAACTATTTACCTCTCACCAAAATAAGAGAAATTTGCAATGCCAAATGAAAAAAACTGGAAAGAAAACCAAAGTGAAGTAATCAAGTAAAGCCATTATCAAGAACATAGACAGATGGTTCACGCCTCTTCAGTTCAGGTCTCCATAATTCTTCCACATGATGCATTTCGGAAGAACGAAAGTATTCAGATATTCATCCTCAGAGGCGCTACACCTACTGTCTTAAAAGTTTAAATGAGCAGATCACGCCCCTTAAAACCCACAAAACAGATCTAAGGTAAACAAAGATCATAGCTTTCTTCCGTCCTGTACTTGCAGAAAGCAAAACAAACATAGATTAGATGTAAAAGAGATCGCTCATTTGTGCCTCGTCAGTTCAGGTCTCCAAAAATTTTCCTCACGGAACATGTCGGAAGAACGAAAGTATCGCAACTTCATCACGGAGGCAAAACCATACAGTGACTGTCCTTAAACCTATATAATGCCCGCAATCACGCTCGAATCCCCGAAATCAAAAATGGCATTTTCTCATCGAAAACGGAAAGAAAAGCGGGAAAAGAAAGAGACCCACAATCGAACCCCACAAGAAAAAGGGGGAGAACGAAGAAAGATCCGAACCCAAGTCGTGAACAGCAGCGAAGAAATCAAGGGTATACTTGTATAGATGGATACAGCATCCGCAGCATCGAGAGTGGACACCGTTTCGAAGCAAGCAACGGGACCCGAATACGGTCTCGAGCAATGAAACAGCAGAGCTAACGAATGCAAGGTGGACTCGGGGAGGAACGGAGCGATTCGGCGGTATGGCCGACCTCGCTGCGGCCGAGCAGCCGAAGCCGACAGCTTTCTAGTTCGGTCTGAGGTAGTCCCTGTTTTTATAGAGGCGAACGTTGCGTAACCCTAGCGTTTCGTTCCTTCCTCTTGATCCAATTTTTGCTTCTAGATTCGGTTAATTACAGTTTTGGTCCTCTGCTCATTAAAGTTTGTGCCATCTGGTCCTCCATCTTTTTTTCACAGTTGATCCTTTGTCTTTTGTAATTTGTGTAATGCGGTCCTCCGATTGTTGATTAACCATCAAATTACTTATGAAGTGGCCCAAAATTTTGGACATGGAGCGTTTATGTTGGGCCATGTTGGGGATTAACAAGAAAAGAAATATGCACAAATGCAAAGTGAAAGAGAGAACGTGAAAAGGGTCGCTCAACACTGCACCTAACCCCACTCAAAAGGTGTCAAGGGTGCGGCGGCCTTCGATGGGTTCAAGTGGGGGTTGCCGGATCGAGAGACCGAGAGAGAGAATAGTTAAGAGTTGTCGAGGGTAGTAGACACATGTCGAGGGTAGTAGACATGTGGGCATCATTGCTTCTTTCGGCCATTGCTTATGGTGGCGTGACTTGCTAGTGGCAGGCAAGGGTGGGCAATGCCCTAGGCCATGAGACCCCATCACTACAAATTACCACTAGAAACGGTGAGGGTCTTTTAGCCCTTGTTGGGCCGTCACCCTCACCGATTAGGGTTAGACAACACTCACTTGCGAATCGATGAGGTGTTTTGTCAATATTTGGCTAGAAATTTGGGCGGATTTTAGTCCAAATATATCATTTGCATAAAATCAAAGTTTGACTCCTTAAATGACAATGAAAGTCAAATGGTTGGATTGCAAACATCCCTTAAGTGTAGTGACCATTTGCGAAATTCCCCAAATATTAGAGTAATTGATCGCATTTTACAACTTTTAGAAATGTCACATAGAAGAACAATGATATCTTTGCCCATGATACTCCAAGCAGATTGAAAAATGAGTGGCATAACCATGAGAATGTGGAACTGTAAAGCTGTTTATACTAAAACTATCATGTTTCGTTTGATTGTTAAGATAAGGATTAAGACTGGAAGATGATAAGATAAGATGAAAATGTGTTTAAATTGTTATGTCTAATACTTTATTTGGTAAATCTAGCTATTCTATTATGTACCCAACGCGATCATCGCCCAGGGCGATCACCATTTCCGACGGCTACCTCCATGGCAAGGGTAATCTGACCATGTCGACCACGGGTGGGATGGTCGCCTCACGGAACAGATATGGCTATCCCACATCTTATTCAGGCTGCCAAATGCGCCCCGGGATGTAATTTCTTCCCTTATACTTCTTGTGCAGCCCAATCGGCCACTCAAACTTGCAGCAATTCTCCAAGTTCATGTAAAGAACTACCCTGTCTTTGAGAATCTTACAGTTCCTAACAATCCCCTGCAGCATTGCACGGGTTCATTCACAACATTAGAAGGTACCAATAGAGTCATTCAATTCAACAATGCCATTCCAAAATCCACCAGACAGAAAATGCCTCATCGAAAGAGCACAATACACACTAGAGTAAATGAACATGCTGAGAAGACTACTAATAGGGTACAAAGACATATGCAACTCTAAAGTTAGCCAAACAATAACAAAAACCGAATCAGACGAGATAACTTTCGAGATAGAAAACCTTCACAAGATAATCAATATGGGTCAAGTTAAGCAATTAGGAGATGACGACGGCCCCCAATAGTCATCGAGATCGCTATCCTCAACAAGCACGTGTTGAATACTCTTTTTAGCAGCTCAATAGTACACAACCCTAATGCCACTCCAAAATCCACCAGACAGAAAATGCCTCATCGAAAGAACACTATACTCTGACCAAAAAAAAAGAAAGAACACAATACAAACTTAAATTGCTGAGAAGACAGGGTTCAACTCTAAATTTAGCCAAACAACAGCAATTATCACAACCCTAATGCACGAGAAGAAAACCCAAAAGATAATACCCAATTAGAAAAAAAGACTAGCGTGTGAATACTTTTTAGTGGAAACTCCCCTAATGCACAAGAAAACCCAAGTACCCAAAAAGACAAGTGATGAAATCCCCATGAGCACAAGGGGAAAAGACGAAACTGCCCTTCCCATCATATAATCCCAAGTTTGGTGTCCTTAGAATCAAGTGGCACAATTGGAGCTCCTCCTGGAGACCCAACCACATGAACATGCCTAGCAGCAGCAGCATCACTCACCTTCCCAGCCTCTCCCTCTCCCAAAATTACCGTTTTACCCTCCTCGGCCTTGTCGACCTTCTCCTTCGTCATGTTGCTCACGTCCTCGGCCACCTTAACGACTGTCTCAAGAGCACTCGACACCCACGACGCCCCGGTTGACATGTACCGGTTGCTCATGATGCTGGAGTTTGCGGCCGAGCCGCCTGCCTTGATCTGCTCGGCGATCGCGAGTGCCGATCTCGTCATCTCGGACACGTGGAGCCGCTCATCCATCTCCTTCACCTTGCCCGCGACCATTGTGGTCCCCGCACCGAGCCTCTCGCCCAGGCCGATCTTGCCACCGATCGAGGTGACGGTGGCGGACGCGCTTGACGTCCAGTGGTGCTGCTCGTCGAGGGCCTTGGCCCTTGCCATCACATCCTTCCCGAGGACGAAGCCCGCTGCGAGCATCGAGCTCACCACGTCCTCGGCCTTTTTGATGGCATCACCCCCGATGGTTGGTTTCTTCTCCTTCATATCACAATTCAAATCACATGAAAAATGTTTTAATTATAAGTAAGTTTAAAAATGCTATTGATTTTAACAATATTTTTCGTTGACTTATTTTTCCAAGCTATTTAAGTGCATCATCATTTATAGCAACATTAAACAAAAAAAGAAATTGGCATCCAAGAATTTGAAACAGAGCATGATCTTACTGGTGTGGAGGGAAGAGCTTCGGGCGGAAGCTGGTAATCATCAACAGGCGTTATGCTGACACAAAGATCAGCTATGGTAGCGCCCTGAAAATCAATGTAATCAGTATTCACCCTCAATCGACAGACAGACAATGCAATCGATGTCGCATCACAGCATCTAATCACTCGACACGGTCTTTCTTTCGCCTTCCACGAATTTGATCTAGCACTGAGCACAGGAGAACATGCATCCGAGTATTTCATCAAGCATTAAGCGTCGACAGAGAAGCGGAACGCACAGGTTCGAACGTAAGTTGTTCTTCCGTGACTTTACAGTGCAGCCATTGAAATTCGGCTTTGGTTTAGAGTTCTTACCGAGAGAAGCATTGCTGTGTCTGCACCCTGCGCTTCTTTGAAAGTGACATACGCGAGTTGCGACGATTCCGATTCTCTGCAAGTGAAATCATCAGTCTACCGTGTAGGATTCTTTCTTTTCCGACGAGGTGAAGTTATTAAGTTCTCGCCTTCGCATTTCGACGTGTTGGATATCACCGGAGAAAGAAAAGAACTCTCTAACGTCTCGGTCCGAAACATTTGGAGATATGTTGCTGACCTTGATCGTCTTTATCTACAGAATGTGGAGGAGCATGATGGGCAGATGAAGAACTTCGAATGCATTAATCATTCGATAACGAGATAACATGCTTAGAAACTTCGATGATGCAGTAATAAGGCATGTCGATATTAGTATATTCCGACAAGTACTCATGTCATGTGGACGGCGAAATCTCATGCGAACGAACGGTGAAACCGACCGCACCTCGGATACGTTGATTGTCCAATTCGGTGTCATGATGGATTCTGGGACCGACCCGTTTTTCCTCTCTGCATTATCCTCCGAGACCTGCATATTCAGGGGAAAAGCAGAACATTAGCGTATTCAATCTTGGAGATGACAAGTGACGTCGAAATTATGCAACAAATTACATGATGGATTAGATCGCAAGCGTAATCGAGATTAATTGAGCAAGTGTACGATGAGGAAGACGTTGAATCCGTTTAGGAAACAGCATGGGCTTGCAAATGGGAACGCTTGGAAAGAGCAAATGCATCGTTCGAAGCCAGAAGCAACGAAGACAGAGCACAAGAAATGGAGCACTCACCGACATCGCGAATCAGCGTTCAGACGATCTTTTAGAACCGATTGAAACCTTCTTCAGACGAGAGAGACAGAGAGAATATGGAGTTCAAAACCGACAGTTTCGCGCTCTTTCGGAGACTCTGTGGTTCACGTTGGCTTCCGCACCGCTCTTGCCCTGTTTTTCGGGGGGCTGTTTTCGCATTGCATTTATGCGACGAGTTCGACGGCTCGTGACAATGTCCTTAGACCTGTCGAGCCACACACAAGCCCCATATATAAAACGTTCTGCAGAGATCAACGGAGCGATGGAGGAGAGGCGCGGGATCATCATGCCTAGCCTAGGCTTGAGCAACGATGTCCGTGTTCTTTTCCAAGATTGGAATCGTGTCCATGCATCAGCAAGCAACCCGATTAAGACGAGCCCCGGCCGCCGCCGCCTATGCGTGCCCGGCCCCTAGTCTCTTTCTCGTGTATCACCCTGCAAACCCGCCTAGTGAGACGCGACACTTGATCAAGAGAGATCACTTCCGACCGTGGGCTACATATGCATCCCCGACCGGGGTGAGAGACATTCCAATCTAAAGGTTTACTACCTCAAGATCGAAGGTCGTGATCTCCATCCCCAAAAGGAGACACCGCCGCCGCTACCCTCTCATAGGGGAACAGGACTTTATCTCCGTTATTGGACACCAAACATTCCAATCTGCCTCTCGACTCCATCTGAATATTTTAGGGCTCGAGCCAATAGGGTTAGATCATTCTATCGATCGGATTTATTCCTCGTAGTATGTTTCAAAAGATCTCATCTCGGATCTAATATCCCTGATCTCGAGAGTTGCAAGACCATTCCACGAGCAAAACACCGTCGATTTGCATGTTGACCGGACGAATTTGTCCATGCTCGCACTGACCATTCAAATCCATCCGAACAATCTACATTATACTAGGGGGAAAGGGGAAAATTTTCGACGGGGCTCATACTCATCGGGATGCATCATTGCGTCTTCCGAGTAATCACACGTTCCGACCATCCACCCGAATTCCGACGGCCTCATCTTTCTCCGATCAAAACTCGTGTCGCCGCGACAGCGCTAGGCCCGACCTAGACTACGACCAGCAAACGGAAAAACGACCCTCCGTGCCTCGCATGCGCCGAAACCGCCCCATGAAAAGTCTTCACGAAAGATGCCCACCGACTCGGCCGATTTTACCGAATTGCCACTCCCCGTTCCCCCACAACTCCCGCCAATTTAGGGTTTCAATCCACATCCACAGAATCCAAAAAATTCAACAACAACAAAAATCCCAAAAGAAATAACTATAAGAGCAAAAAAAGAAATGCCCAAAAAAATAGTGCAAAAATAATTTCAAAAAAAAACAAACATTTCAAAAATATACAAAATCTTGACTTTTTGATCTTGATTTTGATCTTGATTTTTTTTCTTTTCGTCTCGTCCCCTTAAAAAAGAAAGACACACTCTCGCTCTCTCGCACTGGCGACTCCTTCTTGATGGCAAGAAACGAGCCCGACCCCGGCAAGAAGCGCAAGAGGCGGCCGCCGCCGATCGCCTCCCCCGCCGCCGCCGGCCCCCGCCGCCTCCTTCTCCTCCCACTCCGTCGACTTCTCCGGCCCCTTCCGCGACAGCGTCCGCCGCTTCGTCCGGGAATGCGCCCAGCCCCAGGACCACGCGACCGTCGGGGGCTGCCCGACGTGGCGCACCGACTTCGTGGGCGGCGGCGGCGGCTGGGGCGACGCAGTCTTCCCCCTCTACACCATCGAGGAGGACGTCCGGGGCTCGCCGCGGCCCTTCTGCGACAGTTGCAGATACGTCGGTGAGTCGGTTTTCTTGATCGGTTTCCGGGAATCTTGTTATTTCGTGGCTGTTCGTGCATTGATCGGCGGTTTCCGCGTCTCGGATTCGTTTTGTTCTTGCGGGGTTGGGTTCTTCTGGGTTTTCTAGATTCTTGTTCTTTGCGTAGGGTTCTTGAGTTTTTCTGCGACGTCGAGATCGTTTCGAAATTGGTTCTTGGTCCTGGTTTGGGGGAGGATTTCGTCGAATGTGGTCGGGGAAGGATTTCGAGTTTTGTTTCTTGATTCCTGAATCTGTAATTTACCGGTTTGTGATCGGCGTCTTGTTGGCCTTTGAAGGTTGGAGTCACCATTTTGTGTCCAAGAGGAGATACCACTTCATCATTCCCAGAGAAGGCGAATGGACTAAACCCATGAGTGGAGACATACTCGAGCTCGACACTCATCTCTTACATGGCATGATTCACTGCAATGGTTTCGGGCACCTTCTCTGTATTAATGGTAATGAAGAGGGGTCTCGTTCTATTCGTGCCGAAGAGTTGATGGACCTGTGGGATCGAATCTGTGTGATTCTTCGAGCCAGGTGAATTTGAACACTAGCCTTGCGAGCGACAAATCAAATGTCGCATGTTATAGATAGGTCGATGTAATGTTGCTTTTCCTAATGGGCTTTGGCTTCTACTGTTAGGAAAATAACAGTCCATGATATGTCAAGGAAGGGTTCGATGGACCTTCGGTTGCTGTATGGCCTTGCATATGGATGCTCTTGGTTTGCGAAATGGGGTTACAAATTTAATCTTGGAAGTTTCGGAGTCACGAAAGACAAATACAACAGAGCACTTGAAGTTCTTGGTTCATTGGATCTCAATACCATTGTCCAAGACTTTACTGACACAAGCCATGGCAGAGCAATTCGGCAAATCATACGTAAATATAAAGATGTTAGTGAGTCTCGATTGGTCACCATCAGCGACCTGCTACAGTTTATGCTTGCTTTCAAGCACAAACATCCAATCCAGAAAAAGACTACTGTGGAAGGATACCCTGCTGTATGTTCTGAATCGCAAATGGTAACAGACAATCGAAAACCTCTTCTCAATACAATTGACGATATCGCGCCACCACTGTCTGCCAATATCTCAAGATCCTATGAAGAGAAGAGCCTAGTTGATGATAATCCTGCAGAAGATACGTCTTCAATTTCTGCAATACCTGTTGCAGAATTATATTCTAGATGGCCAACAAAAAGGTTGGAGCATGCAGCTAAAATTATAGTCAACACTTTGAAAGAACACCAAGCAGATGTTAAAGGACACAAGAGCATGTCCAGGCAAGAATTGCGAGATGCTGTCCGTCTATATATTGGAGATACTGGACTAATTGATTTTGTCATAAAAAACATAGACAATACAATTGTGGGCAGTCAGATTGTTCGTCGCAAGATGAACCCACAAACCAAAACTCTGGTATTTACTGTTCAAGAAGTTGGCAAGGAGGAAAAGCTTGAAGATAGAAATAGTTTGCGTTCGTGTTCTCCAGTTGTAGAGCAGGAGTTTGATATTTATGAGGACTTGTTGTGTTTGTATGAGAACATTTTGTTTGGCTACCCAGATTCCCACCCTGTGAGTTTGGCTACCCAGGTGATCCTGGACAGCAAGCATTTCGTCAAGGAGTGGAAATATGCAAACGCGAAGGATGAGAAGTTTATGAGAATCACATGCAGAGTCATGCCGACTTATGCTGAGTTGGTGTCGCATTTGACACGGCCACTGCCACCAGGCGAGTTGATTGTTGTCCCTCAGTGCGTGACCACCGGCGAGCTCAAGCTGGTGGTGCAGAGAGCGCTGAGGGACACGTACGTCATAATGGACCAGTTCATTGTGAGGGAAGTGAAAGCTTGCGAAATGCAGGTGAGAGATGATCAGCAAGTGCAGCATCGCGTTCTGGAGTCGCAAATGGAGGTGTTGGTCAGAGGCCAAGGGCTAGACTTGGAGAGTGAACTGAGGTACGAAGGTGGGACAGATAATTGGATGGTGGATTGTGTGTGCGGAGCAGGAGACGACGATGGCGAGAGGATGGTGGCTTGTGATGTTTGTCAGGTGTGGCAGCATACCTTGTGCGCCGGTATTGAAGACGACGAGGAGGTTCCTTCGATGTTCATATGTGGTAGGTGCAATGCAGTGAAGCACAGCAAGAACTGACTGGTATATATGTTCCCTTTTGTTCCCTTCCTTTCTGGGGTCAGAGAACTGGTAAATATCGTTCAGTCAATTTTGTTTATGGCTCTCTTAACGTATAGATAGTCAAGAAATGTTTTTGCTTGATCAGGATCACCATGTAGTTGTGGTTCTGCAGATGAACTGAACAGGCATTAGATCCGATTTTTTTATTCAACTTTGGAATTAGTGAAAGAGCCCTCATTTTTTATTGTTTATATACTGAAGGGTTTCAGAAAATTTGAATGGTGGGTGTTGCTTTTCCTTTGGCCCAAAAGATTCTTCATGGGAATATCCTGGGGCAGTGGGGCTGGACAGAGATCACTCCCATGCCAATCGGGTAGACAGTTAAACTGATAAAAGGCTCTAGAGAAAAGGAAAGAAGAAGATGGGGCCAGATCCTATAACTTATTCATTCTGCTAGACTAAATCTTCTCCGACTGAGAATAATAATGCTACGCATAGCAAGGTTGCGAATACGCTATTGTGTGAAATTGTGAGTAAGACATTTAAACAAATGGCATCTTCAATTGGGGTGAGTGGTTTCATCCGAAACCTACTCGTTTGAACAAGTTCTCTAATTTTTGGAATCTTAAAGCTATTTTATCATAAGATTTACGGTCGGTTTCAAGGTCTATCCGGCTTTCACATATACTCTTAATTGAATAATTGCAATAAATCATCATTGCTAATCATCATCATTTGATATAATTTACTGATCATAACTCATATTTAGACATATAAAGATTATGAAATATTATAAAAGTAAATAGTTATGTATGTAGTCGGAAATAGAAGCATAGGTTAGTAGTTTCAGATTATATGCTTATCATGGAATATCATGAATATCGTAGGATTGCGTGAAGATATAGAACAAAAAAACACAAACTTGTTGTAGGTTTCCGATTCCATCTGGAACTTACCCATAAAAACAAAATTCTCAAATTTTTGGAACTTAGGCATATCCTAAAACCCGGAACGGTTCCCATCAGTCTGATTCTCAGGTTCCTGGTCCTATCCTAAAGTTATACTTACTCCTAATCTTCAATATCGAAAAGAAGTTTGTCATAGCACTTCGCAAAGCAATCTTGATACGCCCGTCGTTTGTTTATTAAAAGCATACTGACACCCACATAAAATCTCGCGGAGAGAGGTTATAATCTCGCGGAGAGAGGTTATAGCACATTCCTTGCAATTTGTTGAATTAGTTCCTGCAAAGCAGATCTAGGAAATAAAATTATCAGATAATTGACTCATCTTCCTCCTTAGTTGAGGATCCATCCAACCATTGACTTTCATGATTCATGGTGATGTGATGAAGCGAATTTTGGAAGAAATTCTCCACTTTGGTCCATCAATCCAGGATAATAATGGTAGAGGGATTGCATTGCATAAGATAAATCACTGTGCATTTCGAATACCTCGGCTTTCTTGTACTCTTAGTAGAGGGAACGCGTGCTAAATACGCGCCAAAAAGCATACGATTTTGTCCATATTCATGACTGTCCGAGGTTAATGGTCATTTTGGTCGTCCAGCACATGCAACTTTTTCGCAAAAGTTTGAAATCCAGATGCCCTTGATTTCGTTTTGTGTATATAATAGAGATGAAAGGCTTTGTAAGGCTGTTGATTTAGATCAAATGAATTCACTTAGACATGCTTTTATTAAACTTTTAGATAGGACTACAGTGACAGGTTTGTTAATCTCATATTTTCGAATCGCGGATGGTTTAAAATAGTTATGATTTGAATCGAGTATATTATAACAAGTGTGAGATCCTACCGCCGATCAACTGCCCCCACTCTTTCGCTTACCAAAAAGTAATCTTCCATGGGTTTAATGGCCATCTTGAGACACTGCCGTTGTCCTTCCTGAGCTTTGGCTATTCTCCAGATCATAGTATTCTCCAAAATTCTCCAACGCCATGATTGCGGAGCCCCAAGATCATGACCACAAAAACAAGTTGGTCTTACATTCCGATCAATTACATGTTCCGTGATGCGGTCCAAGCGATTCCTTCATGAGTGCATATGAGAAGACAAGAACGGATGATTGTTCTTTTTCTAGGTCGTGTGAGTGGAGGATGAAACTCCCCTAAAGGACCGACTGATCATTCCCGAAGGACAAGGATTCTGACCTTTTCTTCAAGATTACATGTGATGAGCCTTTTCACGTCAGTGGACGGAACTTATGGAATCCAAGATCAGTCCCTTTTTTATCAGCTGGGAAAGGCCTCTTTCAGCCCTCTTCTCTTCTCCTCCTATCTTATGTTATCGTTATCGGGTGAAATGAGATGGATTTTCTCCGTCGCAGTCGCAAGTACATTATGCCACAAACTTGGATTTATCATCAAGATTATCTTCTGCTTTGAGTGTTCGCTGTGGCCATGTAGAAAAGAGGAAGATAAGGATAGAAAGTAAAGGAGGAGGAAGATCATTTTAGCTAAGGCTTATGCTGAACACAGAAGATACTAGGCCTACTTAGCCAATGCCCTCGTACTGGCTAGAAGCTCAAATTGCAAGAAACTTCATCAGTTTCTTGTTAGTCCTTCGCGAAAGAGAAGTCTCATGCCCTTCATGATCTCCTTTTGACCTTTGATAAGAGAACAGGGGGTTGAGACTTTCAAATGATGCTTGGATATGTAAAAGCATTCCTAGGTCAAAGGGGAAAACTTGGATGGTCGATAAAGCACGATGTAACCGGCCAGGATAAGCTTTTCGGCTTTATCAAGCTTGACCTCAAGAAAACGTATTGGGGGAGTAAGGACCAAGCCAACCACCACGAACATGAAAAGGCTATCGAATTCTAAGTAAAGACTCCTAATCTCTTTAGCCGCATTCATCAATGATCGGATGGATCGCAATAGAATTTCCGATTTCATCATGCTTTATGGGTCTTTTTACATCGTAGTCCCTTTCAAGTTCAACGATGGTGGCTGAAGCCGAACGTTTGGTGTTGTCTTCCGCACACTGGCCGGAGAAGTGGGAAAGGACGGACTTCGGGCATCGTGGGTTGGGCTGCCATCCGACTCCTCACATAGTCAAAGGAGGAACAGTGGAGAGAATGGACTGCCCGGGGAGAGCACAATCACGCTTTCTTATTCGAGCCTAACATAGACTGTTGTGACCAACGCTTACACTCCCACGGCGGCTATCCGTTTCTTCCCCAAGTTCATGTCGCCATGATATATGCCTAATTGATGGATAGATGGATGGATGGATAGATATATAGATAGCAGAACACAGCAGAAAAAAAAAGTCAAGATACATCACTAGATACTAAAACCCAGTGACGAAACGGATGATTGGTCTCAAATTCCACTAGATGAGAACCCGTCTCGTCCTTTATTCGGCACCGATGTCACGAGCTATTACGGTCTCCTGATCCCAATGTGAATTCGGCTTTTGATTGGGGTCGGACGGATAGACATAATTTGATCGACATAAGCTGACCATGAGCATCGATTCATGGTGACATTGTCAATCACCGAAAATTAAACAAAGAAAAAGGGGGAAAGTCAAGCCATGCATGTGCTTCTTGCACTCACAATTCGTGGCTCCATCCCCAAAATCTGCTCATTCTGTTCCCTCCGCAAACCTTTCGGAGGCCCCATCTTTTTTGTCTGCCACATTGGCTCTCGGGACAAAAAAACTTTGTTATATTCCTGGCCATGATCTAAGGAAAAGGCGGGCCCAACATCACACGACTAAAACGAAGACCAGGACAACCCGAAGGGCCTGCTCCACCGAAAGTGATTGAGGCAAGGGTCTACTAAAGAAAAGAAGAAAGGGAAAACAAAGTAAAAGTCCAAATGCCAACACAACCAGAAACATTCCATCAAGCAAAAGGGACGACCCCCGAACCCGATGAGCGATCAAAATCAGCAACAGCAGAAATTCGGCTGATGGTAAGCTCGTTTTTATTGTGATTCTGGTACAGCCATGATAAGAATACCCCCCTTCGAAATGAGAAAACTGGATTATTTTAAATACCCAAAAATAAGAGTCACGGCTGCAACCGACGTCGCCATGTCATTTCCTCTGTACAACCCCCCAACCCCCAAAGGAAAATTTGACTCTTCTGAAATGTTCTACCCCGGGGCCACACTCACTTTTGCAGCTAACCCAACTCAGCGAAATCAAGGGGCTACTTTGAAAGTGACATTCTTTGTTCATCGCATGATGTCCAAGCATACTGTACTTGTATTGGTTTTTATTCCTGTATTGCTCCTCTTTTTTTGGGACCTGTATATGATGATGTATTGGAAAGAAGGAATTCTCAAAGGAAGTAGCTACACTCTCGAGGGGGGTTTATTGCAGGGGAGCCCTGCGAGGGAACCCTTTTCGCTTGTTCGAACGACTTCTCGGTTTCAAGACAGAGCTATCCCCGAAATGAGCATCCTCAGAGGATTCGGCCATGGAGGTGGAAGAATCTTTTTCGTCGCCATTACTTGATGAGCAGTAGTTGTCCTTCAGTGAGAGATCGGTTAGTTCTTCAATGGGAATGGTGATGATGTCGGGATTTCGCTCATTGTTTGGCTTCAGCGACACCACTGAGACCTGGAAAAAAATTTGATTGTTTTAAGATTTACAGTTGATAATAAATTGAAGATGCTTCGAAGGGGGGAAAAACAACTGTTTTTACCTTGCAAGCAATTGAGCAGAAGCGATTAGGTAGGTCTTGGATGTATCTTCCGCAAGCTTCACAGGTCCCTCCATTCTTCGATTTTGTGGACGGCTTGGTGTCCTTGGATTGGGGCCGAGGATTTAGGTGCACTGCTTTTTCGCCATTGATCTTATATGTCTGCCAATGTCAAAATCATCAATAATTGTGGGAAGCAGACCCTTAGCGCCATTAGCCTAACTTTCGGCAAAAGAGATATTAAAGACTCAAGACTTTTTCCTTTACATATCGCAAGAACAAACAAATTCATAGATCGAAGCAACTGCTTAAACTGAGTTTAGTTTTATCAGAATTTAAAGATCAAACATTGCCCAACTGGAAAATATAAGAAAAGGAGAAATGACAGCTCACTGAACTTCTATAGCAGTTTGCCATTATTAAATCGACATTCCGGCTTATACCGAAAATGAAATAACTAGAAATAAATTCGACATGGTATTCGCCGAATCTATAACCCGACTCTACAAGGACCGCAGGCTATAATTGCCAAGCGCTTTTCCTAACAGATCCCTCTTTAATGATTCCTCAAAGAAGGTCAACAGATAAATGCAAGATTATCATAGTTTTCCATGTCTAGCTAACTAATGATTGAATTGCATTTGATAGGCATAGCACCATAGGTTCACCTAAATAAATCATCCAAATTCGGTTGTTCGTTAATGTGAACAATCAAATTTACTAAAAAACCAAGACAAAACATTGCAGACGCATTGCACAGATAAGCAATCACGTGAATTGCCGCGAATTGTCGCCTACACTGGGACTAACGTCCTCTCGAGCTGTACCAACGCGATACCTGAATTTTAGAGCAGTCGAGATGCTTCTGAACTTCCTGGAGGCGGACCACGTCCTGGTACACGTACTTGCAGATCTGCAGGCGGCGGTGGAGGCCGTGCGCCGTCATGCAATGCTTGCAGAACCCGACGTTGCAGTCGATGCAGAATATGTTCTTCTCATTCTTCCGCAGGTAGTGATGCGCGACGCACGAGCCGAAGAAGTTGCACCGCAGCAGCGTGCTCAGCCAACAACCATCCGACGGCGGTCTCTTCTTAGCATAGAACCCGCAACCTATCTGCGAAAAAGCACATTACGACGCGACGATCAGCCAGAGAAGGAGCGAACGAGACTCCAAACTACAGAAACTCGAAACTGCAGCCGAATCCGATTCCGAAGCAGATTCGGGACTCGCAACGCCGTGAGAATTAACTTCAAGTTCACAAGAAATTCGACAGACCGATGCGATTCCATGGAGCAGAAATCTAAAACGAGTCAAACTGAAAGCGACTCCTCCAAAGCAAAACTCGAGCGAAATTCGCGAAATCTTTTGCCGGCGACTCAAAGAATCTCGATCGAATCTCGACTGCAGAACGGATTAATAAACTCGAAGCCGCGGAACTCGACAAGTTCACGACTCTTTCTTCTCCTCGGACGACGAACTTCCCGTCGACCGACGCTCGTCCGCGACTTCTCCACAAGCCGAGTCGCGACTGACGAGGCGGTTCCTCAGAGAGAGGAAACTCGAAAGACGTCGACCGATCCGGACCACCGCGACACGCGCGCGAAAACCGAAAACCGAAAACCGAGAGCTCGAACTAAGAATCGAGCGACGAAGCGGAAAGCGGAAAAACGAATCCGGACGGAGCGCCGGAGGGAAACCGAGGTCGGCGAGGGGAGGTCCCCGCGATCGTACCATCTGCTCGGCTCTGGAGCGAATCCGGCGAGGGACCGGGGCGGCGGCGGCGGCGGCGGCGGTCAGAGGCGGCGGTTGGCGAGGAGGCGACGATCATGAAAAAGATGAGAATGACGATGATGATGATGATGGAGAGAGAGAGAGAGAGAGTTTGGGAACGAAGATCTTTCTGTAAGGATCGCGTTTCGGCTTCTTACTTTAAAAACGAGGGCGAAGCGCATAACCCTTCCTACCGCACTGCGGTACAGGCGGGAAGGCGCAGGCGCATTCGCTTCTGGCCGTCCGATCGAAGTGGGCCCCCACCGATCGACGCCAACCCATCCCGGCCGTCCGATCCCCCGCCCGGCGGCCCTGCGATCGTGGGAGAGGGCGACGCGTGGCGGGGCCCGACGGGATGGGATGGGGGTGTTCCCGCCAATGTGAGCGGGATTTCCGGTCGTGCCTTCTCTTTTGCTTTTGTGCGGGGTGGGGGTTGGGGGGCACGGTGTTGATTTTGGTAGCGCCGCTGCCGTTCATTTGATGTGATTTTGTGGGGATGTTTATTTGCCGCTTTGCGGTTAATTATTTCACCTTACAAATTCGTAATTAGCGTTAAATGTTCGAAGCATTGGATTTCTCGGTCGGTCCATTGTTCGGTTTGTCCTCATTTGATGCGTTTGGTGCCGAGCTTTTGAAAAGGCAACAAAGGCGAGGCACTCATGTTGTAATAAAAAGGAGGAGAGAGAGAGAGAGAGGGAGGAAAAATTGAGAGAGACTGATTAGTCAACATTGTGGGTTATAAAAGTAAACGAGATGGATTTGATTTGTGATATTAGTGCCGGTCAGTCGACATGTGAAAAAGGTAGGGACAAATGGGGTTTTGGAGGGTTGTTGTTTTGTGGCCAAAAGGAGGACGGGAGGATTCAAAAGTTTAGCACAGCGCGATTCCCTATCGCATTTGTTTTCGAGAAGTTACCATTTGATAATTTGGAAGCATCGCGCAATCGAGGGATTATCATGCTTGACGAATGAAGCCTTGCGAATGATGAATCGAAAGGTGTGAAACATCCGAGATCAGTCCTCTTATGGTATTCGATGATCTCGTCCTTTAGGGTTTTCCCTAATTTTTTGGAGTAGATTGATCGACTTTTTTCTGTCATTCGCGAAACGAAGGGAAGACTTTGCGGTGACGTCTTCCCCAGAAACTTCATTATACTCTGCTGCACGTGCATTGCCTCGTCCACTTCCCTGGAAGTTGCCTAGAGATTTCTCAGTTGATTATCTGAATTTATCCAGGAATATTGTTCAATATACTTTATAAAATTTTAATCCACCGATACATCATAACGAGTTAAAGGGTCTGCTCGGGATGGTTATATTATCATCTAAAAGAAAATTTATGATCGGCAATAAAATTGGCCAAACCATCAGATGATCGACATCCTTGGTGAGAGGTTGGTTCGAACGATTCCACCGTTATATTGACGACGGGGTGTGATTATCGTTGGTTCATATTCTATCTGGTATTTGGCAGCAACCGCCTCTTAACAACAGCAAGAACTACGAAATTACACCAAAATTTTGTGAACTTTGTCTACATGGTCACGGCAAAGAGGGATGCTTTCCAGGTATCGTATCCATATTTGTTGGGAAACTCATATCTAACCTTATGTCTCGTCCGCCTGTGCTCCAGATTGTCATAAGCCGAACTCGAAAGACGTGGCTCTTGAATTAGGAGCAGTTCCACGCATGAGGATTTCTCTAGGCAGATAATTAGCTGAAAAATCTCCATTGTGGGTTCCGAATCAATCTAAGTGTAGGTGGTGTCTTCTCTTCTGGCATCTCTTGACGTACCAAGCGGCATGCTTCTGCAGGCCCAAGCGGACCATCACTTTGAGACTCGCGAGCATGATGTATGTCACCGCTAACAAGAGGAGGATCCACAGAACTCTCCACGGGAGCGGATGGCAGGGAATGAGAGCAGCATATACTGGAGTCAGAACCCGTATTACCTGAACCCAAAACGTCACACAAAATTGCAGTTTTCACCAATTTTTTTACTACAGGTAGTTAATGATATTCTAGGCTTTATCTAGACAGATTTCTCATGGCCTATGCCTTCTACCTTCTAGGCAAGTATTTCTTTTACTCCAGACAACGACCAATAGGTGGTTGTTAAGGGGCTTTCTATGCTATTAAGCACGATGATCTATGCATGAAAAGGATTTGACTTTTCAGTAGCAGGTGCTTACCACACAAGCTGGTGCCAAAGGAACAAAGGTGAGACTGTTCTTCAGATCAGTTTGCATATTCAAAGTCTAACGAAAAAAACAGGAGGAGAAAAGTAAGTATGAGTAGAAGCAATAAAATGATATGAATGTTAGAAAGACACTTGCAGTGTCTCAGAATGGGGAAAAGAAAAGACAATTGAATAAGCAGTTGTTGGACAAAATGAGGTACCTGCTTGCAAAGGTCTTCAAGAAACTCAGAGTATGCAATGGGTTTGATATCGTTGAATTTGGCAATGAATGAATGTTTAATGATATCAATAGATATCTCACAGAAGTAAACCATGAGAGCATTCTGCAGAGTCCAAGTACGACAGAATAAGAGATTGAAATTGGTGCCACAAGAAAATTATCGACTTTAAAACAAATTATGCTGAAAGGTTCTCGAAAGAACTTACAATAAAAAAACTTTCAAACCATGGACCTTCAGCCTCCAGAATATTCTGAGCAAGAACAAATAATACAAATGCTGTAATGTGGAATCTCTCAACCGAATCTGTTTGGAAGCAAAGGCATACCGGTAACTCATCTAACAACTTAACAGTAATCCCGGAAAAAGTAAAATCCCCTAAGGAATGAATCATAAAACAAAAAAATCATGCAGATATTTCCCTGACAAACTTGATGTGTTTGGGTAGCATTAACAAAAATGCAAGTCACGACCATGTGACAGATCCACCACTCATAGAGACCCACTTATTGCACTGGTATTCTAAAGATACATAAGCTGGGTTATGCTGATTCATATTTTTCAGCCTATTTCAAGTGTAGAGGTAACCAAGCAAATCCTGCAGATGTGTGATCAATTCTAGTCAAGCAATTCTGCAGTTGTTAGATGAATTCAAGTGACAGTTTCATAGATGTTAATAGGAATTTACAGAGCTTTGCAAAAGTAGAACAAAATACTCTTTCATTACTTCCCACTATTCCATGGTCTGGTTATAAAAAAAATAAAAAAATTCCAGTGCAATGGAATTTAAGACTAAAATTAACAGTCGCTTCACACCATCTTCAAAATATAACTACTGAATAGGCCTTTTCTATTGAGATTCTTTATAAACGCTATTTTAAGGTTATGTAGGTAATATTTTTCTTTATTCGAAGATATAGATCTATAATTTTCAGAAAGTAATTTATATTCGAAGAAATATATGATTTTGTAAGACAACAGCACAATATTGATATAACTACACAAGAAACGGTATTTTACAGGAGCCAAGAGAAGGTTTTATTATGGTTCAGCTGGAAAATGAAACCACCGAAGTGAATGACAAACGTATTCTACAGCAAACCAAACCAAACCAAACCAAACCAAAAACCAAGTGGTATTAAACTACAAATTTCATATAGCTAGTTGCAAACATTGGTAGTTAACAAATAGATTTCCAGATTAAGTTTTTGTCTTTCACTAAAAATTGATTACTAGGTCTTTGTCGGGTAAAAGAATCTGCATATCCACAAGATGGAAGCATGGAAAAAAAACTAGTGAAAGGAGCGAATTGGCTAATTAAAGATACAGCATGAGGAAGTCAGAATACCAAATGCCTAGTGGTGGACATGGAATCACTGATGGTAATAATGTCTCACAGTCTAAAGATAACAACAGTTGCACATCAAAAATGAAATTCCCAATCCCATAAACACTTGGAAGTAATTCTGAAAGAACAGTGAAAAGTGGTTGACTTACCAAAGTAGACAAGACTATGAATATTGTCTCTGCTGAAACGCTTGAAAACATTACTCTTTATCTCAGCAAAGTTGTTTGATACAAGCAATGCCAGCAGCGCGTTATTGTGAGCAACAATACACGTTGACAAAGTAATTGCCTGAGCTAATAAGATAAATGAATGAACAAGTATCATTTGTAAAGGAACTTCAAAACTGAAAATGGAGGAGGAATACAAAAAGCAAACAGAAGAGCTATAATGAACTAAATATAAATTACAATAAAAAAGGATATTTAAGGCACCCACGGCTAGTACCAAATCTGAAAAGAATCTCATTTTGTAGACTATCATGTTTTCTGGCGAACAACCTGCCAGTTCTTCAGCAGAATTAAACAGAGTTTTCAGGACATCCCCACCAAAATTCTGGCATAGTTTATCGAATATCTGCACAAATGTCCGAGAAGAAGAACAAATTCATCAAAGTTTGTCCTAGGCATCACTATTACCATGGTATATAGTAACACTGGTCCATAAAAATGACAATGGCAGCATAAGAAGTAGTAGATGTTCCTTCCACAGGCAGATATCCAACTTAAATATATTTCTAAGGATAAGACTGACTTGACTAGTGAGCTGATATGCCTGAACTTGTACAGAGAACAAGGTTCCAAGCCCCTGGCTTACTTCCACATTGGAAGTCCTACGGAAGACATATACTTAAGAATCTCAGTTTAATAAGAGATTCAGTCTTACATTCAACTTCCCACCAAGTAAAAAAGAATAACAACACTTCCAGACGTTGCTGACAATAAAACTAGGTAAGGTGCAGAGGTATTAGTCTCAAAATGTAATACACAGACAGCATCCACTGACTTTACACACATAACAAATAACTTTGAAATTTTTCTGGCTTTTTAAATGCATGTAATCACCGATGATTTATGTGGCCTTTCAGACGTGTTCTTCAAACTCTACTTTAAGACATTTATTGCCAAATGAAAACAGGAAAAATCTTCAAGTGCTATTAAGAAGAGAAATGCATTTGGACATTTTTATGAGAATTGTTTTCCTACAACATGATGAAAGATTTCCTAATAATTCGTTCTTGTTACCATTTATCTCCTCACATAATAGAGCAAAGAAAATTGAAATTGACCAAACATATTATTTTCATGTTTCCAGAAACAAATTGTTTAAAAATAGAAGCTACAAAGAAATTGGATAAAGAAATGCATCTCCCTGGAATAATGACCAAGAAGTCCTGCAAATAAATCAACATTTGAGCAACTCTACCAAACAAGACTGGTTCTGGAGAATTGAATTCAGATCCGATTTGCTTCTTCTTTGACAGTTCCCCAACGCAACTAGTGCATTAGGGAAAATTAAATTTCAACAAATACAAAGGAAACCGTAACAGTGTTCTGCATTTACATCAAGAGCAACAACTGAAATTTTAATCTAAGATTCTAACTTTACTCAAAATAACTGATTTCTCCTTTACTCAAGTTTACTTAAGGTGAAAGTCTTTAGTGAAGGAAATCAACTCACAAATTCGTCTGAAAGACATTAATAACTAAGAGGTGAAAATGGCTGTAGGGTAATGTAGCTCATTATGCTCTGACCTCTAGCACGTTGTACACAACATAGAGCTTGATTGTTCCTTGACCGCGAATCATATGATATATTAAGCTTATATCTGAGGCACCAAAATTCAAAATAAGAAAAGGAAAGTTAGTACAATTTGCATCAACATGTTAAAATAACAACAGTCCACAGATAAATGTAAGAAGTACTTAGCCACACCTGTTCTCTCTAAGAGAGTAACCCCGAGAGTGAGAACAATAAAACACCCTAAATCAGACAGCTCCTCCGCAGAAGGCCTCTTTAACTGTCTGCAACAGGAACAATTAGGTGATCTAGTATAAATCATATATTATGATTCAGGTTAAAAATATAGGAGGAAGAGAAAGAGAGCCAAGTTTCAAATTTCTTTGTTAAAAGAACTTCCTGCTTCATTACCAATAGTCTCCCCTCCATCTTTACATAATTTTCACCAAAAATTACAAGGAAAGGAAGTGGAAAGTAACTTCCTTTTCTATTATGGCACAAACCTTTAAAAATACGAATGCTCACATCAAACTGCTTCGACAATCATCCTTAAAGTTTGGAAGGAAGTTGGAACAATAGCCAAGGGACATTTTGCAACCATTTACATCCATATATAACAAGATAACCATACTGAATATTCTTTCAATAGTTGGAAAACTTAGGGTACCAAATAATCTCTCTATCATGTATAAGGTGCTAGTTGCCATGCTCAATGATTCACGCCTGGGAAGCTAAAGCTTAAATAACAAGTGAGTGCTCATGGTGTCTACGTCAAAGAACCTGATTTAAACTCTCAAACCCCCAATAGCATTAAACAAAAATATCCACCAAAAAACCAAATGAGAAATAGTAGTGTAAGACAGACAAATAGTTGCAATGTGACTGCTTGAACTGCTTTATATTGTGAAAGAAATAAACATATTACCTCGTACTCAGAAGCCTCCATAGTAATATGGCGATCCTTGTTGGCATGATTGTCAACAATGAGAGAAATGAATCAAAGCACACAAGAACACCAACATCTATAAGCTGCAAATGAACCATAGGTAAAGGTATGTAAAAACGCATTAAAGGCATCAATCAGAGAAATAAGCATCAACCAATTATTCTAATACTTCCCAGACATATGCTAAACGGAGCAAAGGTGAACAACGTCAGAAGTTGCAGGACCAAATGCACAGTATTTTTCATGTAACTGGGCATTGCACGAAAAATATATATATAACCATAATCCAACTAACATCAAGTATATTGCTAATTTTATCCGACCAATTTCCTAATAATTAGCTGAATGAAATTCTAAGCAATTTAGCACAAGAATGCAGCATTCTTCTCAATGAGTAATATACCATACTTTTACATAATGTCATTCTGTGAACATACAGTTTCTCATTTACTTACAGATATTGTAACAACCCCACCCATTATACTTGGGCCAAACTCCCAAACTGAGTACTCTAAATAACCACATAAGGTGGTGACCATCAGGGAGCAGGTGTTTACTTATGAATCACTGATCAAGGGTTCTCCCATTTGACATGAAATTTTGAGATGTTACAAACTCCCCCACTTAAAGAACCAATGTCCTTGTCAGTAGTAACACATATTGCCCAGTGATGCTCCCTTATACAATGTGTGATCCAGTCCATTCCTATCCCTTCCATTCTCCTAAAGTCTATCAGAAGCTGCACCTTATCTAAGCACTCTTAATTGGGTGATCACTCTCCGATTCGTCGAATTACGTATGGGCCTAATTCATCCACATGTCACACATCAAATCTTAACTTGAACTCAAACCTACTTCTTCCAGCGAGTTCAAGGAATCTCAAAACCAATTTACTACTACATAGCATGATGTTATTAGATTAAGGAACTGGAAGAGAACATCACCAGCTCACATCTCCAAGGCAATCGGAAGATAGTATCATATACTCTCTCACGTTCTTTGTCATTTCCGAGAGTAGTTGTATTCCTCAATGAATTTCCATTGCTCATTTCATCCAAAAAGTACCTCATTGGTGACTTCTGTACTGAAAACAGCACCATAGACATGTGTGAGAAAAATAGCAGAGAACAACCTGATATTCAAACGAAACCAGGAAAATAAGGAGAATAGACCAATTCTACAAGGACAAACTAAAAGCTCCTCCTACCAAAAATTAGGAGCACAGACCAGTGAAATCATTTCAATTCACTGAACCTAGAGACACTATAAACATATTAACCAGCTCAAAAAGCACAAAAACCATATTAGCTTCTATTGTCCCACTGGCCTGAGGAACAGAAGAATCCACCATGTTCATGGTCTCCACACTGCAAAGGCCCCATGGCTCCCATTTACAAACTATTATCTCACAAAGGCTATAAACCAAATGCCTTACAGTCCTCACCCAACACTTAGGTGTTGCGAATCGAGAATTGTTCTTTATTGTAAGTACCGCATGCTTATCAGTTAGCATAAATAACTCGCACAAAATAGGTGAGAGCAAAAGCAAAATATGTTATCCCTTGACTCCAGACAAACAGTCTTTTTTTCCAATTACCTATCCAATACTCCACCGACCGAAGACTAGGTAATAACAAATTTTAGCATTCATCGATAGGATTTAACGAGTTCTGGCAGGGCCGACTCCCAAAATTCTAACCCATAATGAATAAGACTCGTGCTGAACGAATTCGAAGCAGCGTCAAAGCAAGTTTCTTCAGGCTGCCATTTGACAAGATTGTTTCCCGTCGACAATGACAGGACAAACTCAATGCAGAAGAGAATCAGCGGCTCACCAAACGAATCATCCGCTACGACCTTCTTCCAATCCAAGGACTCCGCAGCCTCCAACTTCCGCGGCACACTCCCGTTCGGCTCACTACGCCCCTTCAAGACCGAGCTCGCCTCAATGCCGCTCTCCTCTCTCGAACTCTGCTCCCCTCCCGCCGTTCTATCCTCTCCGCCATTCACAGCTCTCTGCCTCAACTCTCCGCGCCTACACTCGTCCGCAAACACGCTACCCTGACTCTCCGCATTCACCACCTGAGTAACGGAGCCCAGGCTCCCCGCGCTGTAGCTCTTGCAATCGAACTCCACGCCCTTCGCGCGCCCGCGCAAATCGACGCCGCCGTCCGGGGAGACCGAGCTCGCGTCCTCGCAAAACACGCCGCCCGCGCCGCGCTCGACGACCTCCGGGAGGGAACCGGAACCGTTCGGCCGGCAGGAACCGCCGTCCTCGGGGATGACCGAGCAGGATGCCTGCCGCTTCCTGCGGTGCTTCCGCTTCCGGCGGGCGGACTTGTCGCGAGGCGAATCGAGAGGGACGGGATCGGAGTCCGATCGGAGGACGGGGAGGGCGACTCGCCCTCCGACTCCTCCCGGAGGAGGAGGTCGTCGCTCCGGCTCAGGATCTCGAAGGACAGCTTCCGGCCCCTCGATCGCAAATCCATGGGCGGCGGCGGAGACTTCCCGGCGGCAGCCGGCCAACGGGACGAAATTCCGATCGCCGAGCGCGCTGGCGCAGTCGGATTCTCCGGCGGAGAAGATCGCAAATTCTCTGGAATCGCTTCGGCGCGTTTGCTGTTTCGGAGAGAATTCTCGGCGCCCGGAAGACCCCGGTTGGGAATTGCTGCCTTGCGCAATGCGCTTTGCCTCCCTTTTTTTTTTTTTACAGCTTTTTATTAAGGATGTAAATCGGAATTACATTCCAAATTATAATTATATGATGGAGTAATTTCTAATTACATCAGTATTACTTTTATAAAAAGCGATATATATTGTGTGAAGTGATATTTCGTCATTGTATGTCGAACATGGCACAAGTGTGTAATTTCTTATTTATAATATATTGCGTCGATTTTATTGTGTTGTTTCACTCTAGATCTCTAGTGAATTAATAGTTGGACAATTGTTATCGCAAGTTAAGATACAAGCTACTACCAAATAAAATAAAATCGAACTCATTTGATTTACAAGACATCAGAACATTTAATAAAATTAATGAATTTTCGTTTTTCTAGACTCTTCATAAAATAAATTTATCTAATTTCTTTCAATTGTTGTTATATGCTAAGAAATCTTAATGGCTGTTTTAAAGAAGTTAACCATTAAATTCATGAATCCTACCTCTAAATACCCAATATCCAAACTTACCAAATCACGTGGAAATTTTTGATGGAATTTCTTAGTATATGTAGCAATCTCGGTTTCTTTTGGTTAGGAAAGTAATTTGGTTCGGTTGGTTTTTTTTCCCCGCTATATTTTACAAATTTTAAAGTTTGCTATGAGAAAGTCGATTTTATGCAATCCATGGTCTCTAATTTTTAATCTGGACATGTGAAAAGAATAATTACATTGCATTTTATTAATAGACGTCACGTGTAATAAATCATTCATGTCCTTAACAAGCATAAATTATAGTCAAAAATTAAAATTTGTTTCATTAACAAATTTTTTCCAACGATATAGATCATCATTTTTATAAATATATTTTTCAAATCATTCAATTTTTACACAATAAATAAAATTAACATAGCCTTATTAAGCCCACTTGTTGGTCAAAAGTAGTTTAACAAAATTAAGCCTAGTCGTCTAGGAAAGAGGAACCTCGTTGAAGTGGTTTTGCTCCTTTTTAGAGTGGGATGTCCCTCGCAATCCGTGTGGATCCAACATCAATCGGCCCATCCCAGCCATTTGCCAACCTAAGAAGCACATACTTTTAAATGTCTTTTTCGTGATATTTTTTATTATATCAACTACTACCGACATAAAAAAAATTAATTTACATATTCGCCGTTAAAAAATTGACACATAGTGATGAATGCACGGGTGCTTCTTATATTGGCAATGGACATAGCAATAAACTTTTTTTATTTTCCTCCCTCTTGGCCTTTAGAAAACTAGACACTTATATTATTCATTCAGATATTTACATAAATTCTAATTTCTGTTTAAAAATTGTTCCCGGGAACAGAAATAGAAAAAAAATATTTATGTTCTGGGGAACAATTTTTTAACAGAATAACGCATTTGGTAATTGCACAAAATTTATGTCTCAGAATGAAAAAACGTAAAACACATTTGATAAACTTGTATAATTTTTTTATTTCTTTTAATTTTTTAATATTTTTATTATATTTTTCCTTTTTTTTCTTTTTCTTTTTCTTTTCTCTTTGGTCGGCGACCGGCTGGGTGACATCTGGCGAGCTCGCCGAAGCCTCGCTAGGCCAAGGCAAGGCTCGATGAGCTCGCCAGAGGCTAGCCTGGCCCCAGTGAGCCTCACCAGGCCATCGGCGAGGCTCGGTCTCGTCCAGGCGATGCGAGGTCAACCTCGCATCGGCTGGGGAGGCTGAGCCTCGCACCGGCTGGGGAGGCCGAGCCTCACGCGGCCACGACGAAGCTCGGGCCGACGAGCCTTGCCGTGGCCCGGCCTCTCCGGGGACCAGCAACTCTTCGACAAGGTCGCCGACCCTCGTCTAGCAAGTTGCCAGCACCGGCCATGGCCAAAGCCGGTGACCAGCAAAAGGAAGAAGAAGAAGAAGAAAAAGAAAGAAAAAAAAGAAGAAAAAAAATGTTTTACGGAAGTGTTCCCGAGAATAAGAAATAAGTTTTTTCTACTTCTTATTTTGTTCTAAGTTTGTTCCCTAACAAAAGTGTAAACAAACGAGTTTTTGTATTTTTTTTTTGTTTCTCATGATAAAAGAACAAAAATTGTGTTACAGGGAACAAAAACAAAAATTTGCCAAACACCCCCTTAGTCATCCAAAGCATAATTTTTTTTTTTGCTTTCCTAAAATGTCATCAATTAGCTTTTTTTTAAAAAAAAAAAATATTTTGTCAATAGACAAATGCATAAATCAATAATTCGATTCTGTCTTTCACGTTCTTCAATTTTAAAATTTCAAATCTTTTCTAATTTGCAAACTTTTTCATCAAGCAAAATCTTTTAAATATCAATTTTTTACTTACATGCAAAGCATGCTCATTTTGCTAATATTATATACGTAAAGAATAATGATATAAATGGTCAATGAACTTTGATCTAACATATAATCTTTATCCTTAAATTTTTAATTTATTCAATGTGATCCATAAATCATCCGTAAATGTTGGTTTAAAGTTTAGAGATTATTTGTATCATTTTTTTCTATATGTGAACAAGCATTTTCATTTCCCTTTCTATGTCAAATGTCGATCTCAATTAAATATAAAAAAAAAAAAGAAATTGCAGTTGTCAAAGACTAGCGATTTTTTTTTGGTGGGGGGGTTGTTGACGATATTCTATTATCAAATTCTTTGTATCTTCCACGCTACTGGCTTTTTTTTTATTTTTTATTTTTTGGGTCGAAGCTTCTGTGCTACTTCAGTTATTAAGTCTGGAGCTGTTATCCTTCTCAGTCCTGCACATCTCCAAAGTTTTTTTCTTTTTGGCGCCCGGGGGGCACGTGGCACGCGGCATCCTTTGTCATCTCCATTATTAGATGCATACGGAGAAAATCGTATTTATCACATCCAAGTTAAAATAATCATGAAAATACACAATTTTTTTTTTTTTATCAATGTATAGTTATAGCCTCACGCGTCTCCGATTCTAAATTGAGGGACTCGTTCATTTAATTTTGCGAGGATGAGTTGTCATGGAAAAATATTTCTTTTTTATTAATTCATAAAACTGATTACGAAAATGTAATCGATTTCTAAAACTTATCATAATAATATAATCAAATCTTTTTACTAACTCCATCCAACTTGATAAAGAAAAATACTAATAAATTTTAAAACTTAATTACACCAGTTTCATAAGTTTTAAAATTCAATTACACTTTTGAAGTTTTGGAAATTCAATTACACAATTATAACAAGTTCTAAAACTCGATTACATATTTTAAAAGTTTTATAACTCAATTATACTTTCATAATAACTTTTAGAATTCAATACATTTATTTCAAAAATTTATGTACTTTTATATGGATGCAAATGACCCTCTGGTCTCTAGAGCATCCCAACATGAACCGACTAGGCCATGTGCTGAATTTATTGTATACGCTTGTTTTCCACCAACCCTACTCATCTCCTAAGTAGAAAATGGTGGGCTTCCGGGGCTCCATGATCTCCACCGTCCCTTCCAACATCTTGGCCACCTTCCCCATCGACGGCCTCAGCTCCGGCCGGTCTTGGAGGCACCACATCGCCGTCTTCACCATCCGGTCGACGGGCTTGAAGTGGATCTTGTCGTCGTAGGCGTGCTTGATCTGGCGGTCCAGTATGTCCTCCACCTTCATCTCTTTGAACGCCTTGTCGAACGCCCACCCGGGGAAGTACCAGTCCTCACTCTCAATCCGCGACCCTTGCATCTCGAAGTTGCGGACCCCGCTCACGATCTCGAGCAGCACCATCCCGAAGCTGTACACGTCGGCCTTCGGGGTGATCTGGTCCGTCTTCACCCACTCGGGGGCCATGTATCCCCGGGTCCCCCGGATCCGGGACATGCTCACCATGTCCTCCTTCTTCCGGAGCTTGGCCAGCCCGAAGTCCGATATCTTGGGACAGAAGTCGTCCCCTAGGAGGATGTTCTCCGGCTTGATGTCGCAGTGGAGCACCCATTCGAGGCACTCCTCGTGCAGGTACGCGATGGCCCGGGCCACCCCGAGGGCAATCCGGTACCGCACACCCCAGTCGAGCGTCGGCTTCTGATCGGTCGCGGCGGCCTCGCCGGTCTCACTTTGGTCCGTGGCGCGGCTCGACCGGAACAGGAACTTGTCGAGCGATCCGTTCGGGACGTACTCGTACACCAGGATCCTCTGCCCCTTCTCGGCGCAGAACCCCCACAGCCTCACCAGGTTGAGGTGGTGCATCCGGGCGATGATCGTGACTTCCGCCCAGAACTCGGCGTCGCCGCCGGCCACGTTCTTGAGGCACTTGACGGCGACGACCCTCTTGTCGCTCAGCTCGCCCTTGTACACGTCGCCGAACCCGCCCCGCCCTATCGGGTCCAAGAACCCTTTGGTCGCCGCCTTGATCTCGGCCAGCGTGAATCTCTTCGGCCCGCCGGCGGGGAGCAGCTCGAGCCCCAGGGTCTGCGCCATGTTCCTATACTTGATGTACTTCTTCAGGAAGGCCCAGAAGAAGGCCATCCCGGAGATCAGCTCCGCCGCGAACAGCGTGCAGATGATCGCGATGTTCCTTTTCGTCGTGCTCGACTCGTCCGGCGGGAACGGGAGCGTCACGTTGACCGGGCACGTCGTCTCGAGCACCGAGGTAAGCCCCGTGAAGTTGCTCGTGTCCGTCTCCGACTGGTCCACCATCAGGAACATCGCGTTCGCCGTCGCCCCCGGCGACCAGTAACCGTACAGGAGCCGCCCCAGCTGCAGGACGCAGAAGCCAGTCCCGTCGTAATTGAACATGAAGCCCTCGCAAGTCCGGTCCGCCACGCACTTGGCCCGGCAATCGGAGAAGTTCGCCACCTTCAGGTTCGTCTGGTTCAGCCCGCCGGTGAAGTTGACGAAATCGAGGCGGAGGAACTTGGCGCTCTGCCGGCTCGCCACCGGGACCTTCCGCTCGCACTCGTAGTTCTTGTCGGCGGACGAGCGGAACCCCGGCGGGCAAACGCAGTAGGTGCCGTCGGCGCCGTCGCCCATGCAGATCGAGTTGCGGCCGCAGAGGCCGTGGATCTGGCAGAGCTCCGGCATCGCCTGCCACACCATCGTCCACTGGCCCTGGGAGTAGCTGAACAGCCGCAGATTGCCGTCGTCGGCGAGGGTGAGCCGCCGCCGGACGGAGTCGCCGAAGTCGGCGGAGAGGATGGACTGGCCGTTCTCTTGGCTGATCTTCCCCGAATCATCCAGATTCATGAATTTATTATTACCCGGAGACGTCCAGTAAATCTCGGTGCGGTTGAACATCAAATTCTTCGAATTGAACGAGAATCGACCGTTCCTGGAGACCAGCGTGGTCCCGCTCATGTTCTGATTCGGCAGGAAAGTGTCCCCGGGGGAGCTGAAGCTCTCCCAGGCGCCGAACACCAGGTTGCCGTCGTCGCCCAGCGAGAGCTTCGCGGTGGCCGTCGCGTTCGTCTCCCAGCGGACGGCGCTGGAGGAGTTGAGGATGAGCTGCCCGCCGGGGGTGACGACGAGGGAGGCGGAGGCGTCGACGGGGGAGGCCGGGTTGGCTGACCAGACGACGGTCGGGGGAGATCCCGTAGTACCAGACGGAGAAGGTGTACTGGGCCGACGACGCGTTGGGGAGCAGGAGGGGCTGGAAGCCGGCGGCGAAGGTGGCGCTGGGGGAGAGGAGGATCTGTTCCTGGCCGGGCCGCCAGGGGGGGTTGGAGGACGAGAAGGAGGAGATGTTGGCGGCCTGAGCAAGGGCCGACGGCGGCGGAGGGATGGCGAGGAGGAGGGGAGGAGGAGCAGAGAGAGAGACATGGTCGAGAGAGAGAGAGGACACGGCGGGCATGGACTGGGTGGAGGGAGAGGGGGAGAGGGAGGCGAAGGTATAACAATGGCGGCTTTCATGGGGGAGAGGAGAGAGATAAGGGGGACGACTTTTCAGCGCCGACGGTGCGGATGGATAGCAGACTGCAGAGAGTCTCTGTCGATTTCTTTGACTGTGGATTGGACGCTCTCGTGGGTCCTCTCCCGTGTAGGGGTTCGTTCGTTACCGCGCAGGGGTTTGACAGAGTCAGCGTTGAAAAAATATCTCCCGACAGCCCACTTCGAAATCGAACGGGGATTAGGGAACGACGAGACTTCTGAACTGAAACTCGTAAAACTTACGGCGAAAGTAAAATTGAATTTTCAAAGTCATAAATAGTGTAATTAAATTTGAAAATTTGTCAAATTGATAGAATCAAATTCTTCCATTAACTCTATCCATTTAGATTAATAAAAAAATATTGGCGTGATTTTTTAATATTTTCCTCCTCCTACGTGGTGATGATGTAGTTAAAACATGGAGCACGACTAAAACAACACTGTTTTAAATTAAATTTTAATTTTTTAATCAAAATCTTAATTAAATAAAATAAAGTTGTTATTAAAAGAACAAACAAAAGGACAAGGGCAACAGCATGTCGCCCTCACCACTCTTGCCCCCATTGTTGGAAAGGGCTGAGGGGGTTGCTATGGCCTCAGCCAAGGCTAGTGACTCTCACAAAGCATAGGCAAGAGCCCGCTGACACTTGCCTAAATCTCGCGCCCTGGTCAAGGGCCACCACAATTGGGTGAGGGTCAGCTACCAATCACTTGGATTTGGGTGGAGGGCCGCGACCCTTGCTTGCGGATGGTAAGGGTCACTGGTTTTTTTTCTTCCTTCCCTGTTTTTGTGTATTTTCAATACTTTCTATTTTTTAATTAATGTTTGGGTTAAAAAAAAAGTAGAATTTTATTTATCATAGCCGTAGGAAGCAACGTATTTTTCATTTGTCTAAATGAATGGAATTTATTGATTTGATTATACCCTTTAATCATATCGCGATAAGGACTTATGAACATATTCGAAAAATATTAAATGAATTAGATGCACGAATGCAGTTCATAACACGCGCCAGTCGCCATGGATTCGACCTGGAAACACGGGACGAGAACACGGCTTGCCCGATTTCAATGCAACACCTTCTTGGACCGGCTTCGAACAATGTCGTCGCATTAAAATATCTTGACAAAGACATAAAATAACGTAGGAATACATCACTATCTATTAACAAGGCACGATTTTTTATAAAACGGGAAGTGAGTTTCGTCCTGCTCGTGATGCGAAAAGGGGACCGTGCGAGGGCATCGGGCCGAAACGTCCTCGAGGGCGTCGAATGTCTTGGTGCGTGGGAAAGAGGTCAGATAGAAAAAGGTCATTGTCGCAACTTGTCGAATAAGTCCATTTTGTCCAGCGATTGCCCGCTAACAAATGGCGAAACTATTGCAAAAGTATGCTAATGATGTAATAGAGGTAAAGTAGATCATGAAACCCACTTTTTGGATACCGTATCATTTGGATTGGGGTTGTATGTGGATTGTTGAATCATTAGAGGGCGGGGTAAAAGTGGATTTGAAAAATTAGAGTTCTATTGGATCGGTTCTTAATGAATTTCCACAGAATCCATGACATCCTTAGATTAATTCACTTGAGGTGTTGTTTGTTTTGGTCCGTCTCTTACCAAGTCTTATGATTTTATATTCTCCAAAGGTTAACATTCTGATAGTGCTCTAATTTGAACTTATTTAACTTTGTAATTCCAAAGAAAAGTTTACCGTCAAAATGGAAGATGATCCTCTAAATTCTGTTCAATAGCTAGTTTGGAAGTTGAGGCATATATAAAGAGACCAAGGTGCCGACAAGCAAGCAAGAGACAAGAATTTGAAATTCCAAAGTCTAAGTGTACTTCGATTATATACTTATTTTTCAAGAGTTTAAACTGTTGTGGGATTTGGAATCCAAGGGCTGCACTTTCATCTGGACAAACAACTGAACAGGAGATCAATTCGTCAAAGAGAGACTTGATAGGGGACTATGCAATCTAGATTGGAGAATATCTTATCCTAACGCAGAAAGTATAGCACTACCAGCTATAGGGTCCAATCACAGCCCTATTATTATATCTCTACATGCGCGGAAAGATAAGAAAATGAAGGTCTTTCGCTATGAAGCTTTCTAGGCAGAAGATGAGGAAAGTATGCTGATAGTTAAAAAGGTATGGGCTGAAGGGGAATCACAAGGTTTGAACATAGCACAAAAGCTGCAGATGGTGGTTAAACAGTTGGCACAGTGGAGCAAAAAAAGATTTCATAATGCCAAACAGAGAATTGATGAGCTGAAAAATGAATTACAAAGGCTGACAAACGGAAATGATGTACATAAAGAATATGAGATAGCAAAGGGGTTTAATTAGGAAATAGAAAAGCTTTGGCGGCAAGATGAGATGTTTTGGGGGATGCGCTCAAGAATCAACTGGTTAAAATGGGGAGATAAAAACACAAAGTTTTTCCATGCAACAACTATTCAAAGAAGAAATAGAAACAGAATCACCTTACTAAAGAATGCAACTGATGAATGGGTGCAAGGAGATCAACCTTTGAAGGAGATGACAGAAACTTTCTTCAAAAACCTATACTTGTCAGTGGGGGCGCGCGACTTTCAGCCTGTCATACAACAAATCCCAACCTTAGTAGATGAAAGAATGAACCAGAGGTTGGTAAAATCTGTCACAATAGAGGAGGTTACAGAGGCAATGCAGCAATTAGGAGCTAACAAGGCTCTAGGACCGGATGGCCTCAATGGGCTGTTTTACAAAAAGCATTGGCCAGATCTAAGTCAGGGGATTTTCAGCGAAGTATAGCAGTTTTTTGAAATAAGACACTTAAACCCAGACATAAACAGAACCCTAATCACCCTTATTCCCAAAGTCCTAAACCCTGAAAAGCTCGAACAATTCCGTCCCATCAGCCTATGCAATTTCATATACAAAATCATCTCCAAAGTAATGACAAATAGACTAAAACCCTTACTACCAAGCCTCATAGCCGAAGAACAAAGTGCCTTTGTGGGGGGAAGACAAATTCAAGACAATATCTTGATTGTTCAGGAGGTGTTACATAAGTTGCGAACTCGGGAGAGGAAGAGTAAGTTCCAAGCTGTCCTTAAACTTGATATGCAAAAAGCATATGACCGAATTGAATGGGACTTTTTACAAGCATGCTTGATGAAGATGGGATTTTGTGAACAATGGGTTAAATGGGTGATGCAATGTGTGTCCACGGTATCTTTCAGTATAAACTTCAATGGCGAATCCCTACCTTTTTTCAAGCCTACCAAAGGACTACGACAAGGTGACCCACTTTCCCCATATCTATTCATTCTAGTGGCCAATGTTTTATCCTTCCTGATGAAACAAGCAATTATAGATGGCACTCTAAGAGGAATTAAGCTAAACAGTTGCTGTCCTATATTATCACACCTGCTATTTACGGATGATTCAATATTTTTCCTTCATGGCACTGTTGCGGAATGTCAGAATTTGGTAGCTATCCTACACCAATATTGTTTCGCCACAGGACAGGCCATTAATCTCAACAAATCAGGTATCCATTTCAGTAAAAGCTGCCCTATGAATTTGAGAAGAAATATGGCTGAGATGCTAAGAGTCCAAGAAATAGAGAAAACAGGGAAGTATTTAGGGATTCCCTTGGATTGGGGAGGATCGAAAAAAGATATATTTGCATGGATTCTTGCAAGAGTCAGCATGAAGTTAGAGAGTTGGAAGGATAACTTGCTGTCAAAATCTGGGAAAGAAATATTGATTAAATCAGTAGTGTAGGCCATCCCACAATATGCTATGTCCATTTTCAAACTCCCTGTGTCAATTTGCAAAGCCATTGAGAAGAAAATTGCCAACTTCTGGTGGCGGAATGGAAACAAAGCTGCTGGAATTCATTGGAAAAAATGGGAAAATTTAAAACTCAGAAAGGAGGAAGGAGGGCTTGGCTTTAAAGATCTCTTAGATTTCAATAAGGCGTTGTTAAGCAAGCAAGCTTGGTGTATTTCTCAGCAACCATCTTCACTTCTAAGTCAACTAATGAAGGGCCTTTACTACCCACAAGGCGACTTTTGGAAAGCTGGAAAAGGTTGTAGACCGTCTTGGGGATGGCAAAGCATTGTCTTGGGGAGAGACTCGATAGCTCCGAAAGTGATGTGGGCCGTTGGCAATGGACAGTCTATATCAATTAGAGAAGATAAATGACTAAAAGCAGCACTATTGGTGGGCCAGCGACAAGAAATGAGCCAGAAAAACTGGGGGCTTTAATAGAACAACGAGATGGGAAATGGAATGAGGAAATGTTACGGACATTGTTCGATGACCACAGAGTCAAGGAAATCCTGGAAACTCCCATCGGATTACCTTCTACAGCAGATAAGAGGGTATGGATGAGCAACAAATCAGGGGACTATTCAGTGAAAAGCGGATATATCTACAACGAAATCAAACAGCCAACCCACTAAAACACAAAAGCATCTTCCTCTCATCAAACAAAGCGAAACCTTTGGAACTTCATTTGGAAATCTAATACTCTACCTAGAGTTAAACAGTTTCTCTAGAATGCTTGCCAGAATGCAATCCCTACAGTGGAAAACCTGCACAGGAGGAGAATAGTACCTGATCCTCTATCTGTAAGAAAGAAGCTGAAACTACTGAATATGCGCTATTGCTCTGCCCTTGGACTATCCAGTTATGGAGAGCGAGTCCCCTGCACATCTAGATTTCCAGAATTGGGTTAACACGAGTTGATGAATGGCTACACTCGAAAAAAGAAGACCCAAACAGAGATCAAGATTTTAACTTAATTGCCACGGCTATGTGGTGCATTTGGAAAGATCGAAACCGGTTTGTTTTCGAGCATCATCCCCTGTCTCCGCATCAGACCCTATCCAAAGCAATAGCACTACATGAGAACTATACGAGCTGTAACAGTAAGCAAGCTGCAACAAAAAACAACATTTCTCACACGCAGAGATGGAAACCATTGCCACTAAACACTCTGAGCATAAATATAGACGCTTCCTTTGTTGGGGATGAAGTCGAAATACCAGACCTAGAGAGGAACCAAGTGGCCGGGAACAGAGATGATCGAGCTGTGGCTGGGAACAGGGGGGCTCTCGACACTTCTTTTTTTGGGGATGAAATTGAAGATCCAAAACCGGAAGATGCCAGAGAAGAGAACCATAATCGCATAATACTAGCTACTGAGGAAGGTTGGGCAGGGTCTTCGAACGGAGCCTCGAAAAGAGAAGCAGATCTGGAAGAAACAAGAGAGGCAGGTCAAAATCGCATAACCCAAGCTCTCGAGGAAGACTCCGTAGGGACCGAGAACAGGAATGTCTTCGGAGCCTCCTCTGTCGGGATTGCAGGAGACTTACCAGATCTGGAGGAACATGGAGACACGGTGACCAAATCGAACCGAACAGCACCAGTTCTTGGAGAAAAAAGAGGAGGAACCGAGCACAGGAGCGCCATCGCCAGCATCTGCCGTGACTCTCGGGGCTGCCCGGTGGACGGTTTCGCGAAGACGATAGCAGCCTCCTCAGCTGAACAAGCGGAAGCCATGGCTCTCATGGAAACCCTAGATTTCCTTTCTAACAGCTCGATCAAAGCTCTTCAAGTACATTCTGACTCCCTGTCGCTCATGCAAGCTGTTCGGGAAGAGACAAAACCGAACTGGGAAATTGCAAGGCTGGTGGACCGAATCCGAGAGAAAAGGAAAAGATTTCCGGGCCTAACTTTGGCCCACTGTAGCAGAGATGCCAATAGGCCCGCCGACTGGATTGCAAGGGCCCAACGACAGCATTACCTCCCTCGAAACTGGGTAATCTACCCCTCGATAGGCTTAATTGATTTACTAAGCGCTGATGTTACTGATGTAATTGCCCTGAACTTATCTAAGTAAATGAAAAGAAGATGCACTTTCGACCAAAAAAAAAAAAAACTGTTGTGATGGTAAAAGAAATACAGAAAGAGTAACTTACTAAAACAGTGTAATCTATCACTAGGTGTTTACACTTAAAATTGTAATTTCTTATTGATCATAAAATGGAATCTAATAGTAGGCTATTAATATGGGAGAGTGGACGTATGTTTGACCTAGGCCAAACCATTATAAATCTTGTGTGCAATTTTCTTTATACCCTAATCTCTTATTGTCTTTTGTTATAGTCCATTGCACACTTCCTAGTGTACACTTGCTAGTGTCTCGAAAGTCTGTTCTATTGCATAACAAATTTTAAACCATGTTCCAAAATCTGATATTTATCCAGATTTTATTCTTGATTCATTATATTCCGCATTATCTTATCAAGATTCTATGGAATCATCTATTCATCCCCTCAAAGTGATTTGTGCTAGTTGCATCAAGTCAGACACAGATATCATTTGATGGAGCATCATGAATGCTTACAATTGCGAAGTGTCCTGTAATATCCAGCAATTTTGTAGGATTGACGGAATGCGATTCCATAACTTGGTGTAGTTTAATGAGTTATTTTTATTTTTTTTTGGAATGCATTGCTGTTGGTTTGACCTTGACGCCCTCGAATTGGGATTAAGGTTTTATTTTCTTTTTCTTTTTTTTTTTTTAGAGAGAGAGAGAGAGAGAGAGAGAGAGAGAGGCACGAATAGAATAAAAGAAGTTTAAAAAATTTATAGATTCTCGACAAGATACGAGGACACAATTCATAAATGAGGAACCTATCATTAACGAATTCGACTCTGACCAGCACAATAACAAGACTTTATCTAAATTAAGACAATTATATTAGGACTCACTTGGAATAATATTGTTATCAAAAACAAAGTGAACGAACATAAATGGTTGGCCCTACAAAGGGAGAGAGCCACTTTCGTTCCTTCATATTAAAGTGGCAAAGCGTATGATATGTGGGAGAATGCCATCATAGCAAAACTATTTAATTTGATAAAATATCTTTCTCTATTAAACATGATAATTGTCCAAAAATTCATAAACCTATTGTGCGGTGGCTAACTTAGTTATTAACTTTTTAGTTTGGCCAATTCAATTTTAGAACTTTTGATGATTTTTTAATTAAGTCATTCCAATCAACCGTGGCTTAAAATCGCTGAAGTGAACATCTCTCTTCCTATATGATACAGTTGACCTTGACTTCAAAATTTTTGAACTTTTTTTTTATAAATTTTTCATTCTTATATTTTCTTTTCCTTTCTTTTTTCATTGAATGGCCACTGGGGGTCATTGGGGCCTGAACAATGGCCGGCGACCTTGCTGGCCACAAGTGGGAGCTTGTATGCTCTCGTTGGCCCATAGTTGAAAAATAAAAATTTTCTCACTATTAAACATATACGACTAGTCAAGTGGATTTGTCCTGTTCACGGTGCAAAAAGGGACTTTTTAGGCATGGGACCAAAACGTACGCGAGGGTGTGGAATTCCTTCCGGCGTATGAAAGAGGTTGGAAAACAAGGCCACAGAAAATGCGACTGGCCTATCAAGTTCATAGTCTCGTGGCCCACAAGAAAATAAATAGAAAATTTAGGGACTTTTTTGCAAAAAGATTATGATGAAGAGTTCTTTAAATATATACAAATTAGAGTGGATTTATCCCCTCTTTTGTAATTATTAATTACACCACTCAATGGATTTATGGTCCCAAAAATAGGATAGATGACCAATCGGACATCAACGTCATGTTGAGTTCCTTATGTGATTCATAAGGACCCATTCAAAAGGGGCGAAGAGTCTATAGAAATGGTCTTACATGTGGTGCTATAATCTCACCCCATTCAGACTTCACCCTGTTGAAAGATGACCATGGCATCTCACTCTCCTTTGTGGGCATGTCTCTAGATTTAATATCATACTTGATATCGCCCTGCCATGGTTATCTTCGAAGAATGACATCAACTTCTAACTAGTTTGTGCACGAGTTTGGACATTATTCACATTGATATTCCATTTATCACTATATTCCCGACACTGCGTTCTTTACTCCCGTTGTATTATTCATCGATAGAAACTATTCGATGCACTAAATTTAGATGGAGTTATCAGGAGAGATAAGAGAGGATGAGAAAAGCTTTTAAAAGAAGTTATTTTGTTTGGTAGGAGGCGTCGAGATCAAGGGATTTTGAGGCATTACAGTCCCAAATTTCCTAACCTTTCCTAATATTCTCAAATCGCTTCAAACTTGAAGAGAACTGAAGGGACCGTGGGATATGCAGAAAATATCTCTCAATACTTATGTATGCCCGCTAGTGTAAAATAAAATGACTTGTCATGTAACGTTTGTTCTCTTTTAAAAGGTGAAACACACTTTTTCTTACTGAGTTTAATTTATTCATGTACTTCTTCTATTAACTTGCCATGTTATAATCTTATGTTATCTGTCTTGGATAATGCATCTCTGATAGCTTCTTCCAAATGTTTCAAGCATTTTACCAGAGGCTCCTTCTCCTTTTCATTTGTTTGATTTTTTAAAGTACTTTGCTCGATAATTTGTTGGATTGTAAACTTGAATTTATTTAAAAAAAATTGCCCTCGTTATGTGGTACCAAACGATGGTTGCGGAGATATTAACCTCTGTTCACACCTAACTAAACCTTAAGAATGCAATTCCTTGATTTTTGATATGACCCAATACCCTCACACATGTGTACTTAGGTATCCAATCTGCCTAATTTTTTTTTTTTTTTTTTTTTTTTTTAAATTAATGGCTGGTGACTTCTTAAACGAGTAGAGAGCAAATATATGCCCAATGAGGGTAGAGAGCAATTACTGGCACTAAAGGTCTCGACAAAAGTTTGACTCTTGGCAAATTTCTAGAATGATAAAAAGGGAGAAATGAGTCATTACACATTGTATCAGGAAAAGTATCCATTTGTTATAATTGAAACTAACTCATAACAGGAATCTTTTAGTATAATGAATGGTTATTGAAATTCCAATATTAAGCTTTCTCAAGTAAGTACCATGATAGGTGATTTCCTAGAAAAGTGTTCAGTAATATATCCTTATACAAAACTATGAGACTTTATATGGAACAAGTTAAACCAAGTAAGTTCGGTCCATCTGTCATTATATAATGTGATGTTAGAGTGCGATCCACTCCAGCAGGATTGCGTTGGTACACCAAACGAAACTAGTGGGCGTGTAACGAGGACTTCACTAGAAGTGGTCAAAATGTATTCGGTTTTGTTCCGACTTTTGTTTAAAACATGTCAAATTCGTGCAAGTCTTTCATGATATATATCAAGCAATCTCATTGTGTTGTTCCTTTTACGGTGTTTATCCTTAAAGAGGAGCTCCTTATTAGGTGTGTAGCCCATGTTGACTCTTTGTTTTCAACCAATAAAATCGAACAAGAAACGGTCGTATCCGTTTTTCTTACTAATCAATAGGTTTTGGCCCTGGTTGGTCATGCTTTGAAACCGTGTGCGAAATGAATGAAACCAATCTTAAATTGCCAAACGAAGTGAGAATTCTTCATCTCTCTCTAAAATTGCGTGTAAAAACCTTATATTTTCAATACGTGACAAGAAGTCTAAGAATAAAAGTACAGAGCAAGAGGTTTCGAAGAAGGTGCGATTGCTAACAAAGACTTTTAGAATGATAATGATGCAGAGACGAACAGAATCACACACCGAACAAAGAGAGAGTATTGCCAAGTTAACAATGTGAAACCCAAACTACATGCTCAGCATGACGTAGCGCTTTAGCATTGGGACTCCTTCGGGCGAGATCACAATCGGAATGTGTGAATTCGTGGGAACCGATACTCTGAAGGACAAACATCTTGAGGCTCGTATAAGATGGGTTAAAACGAAGAGTGAATTGGGCCGGAATATCATGCTAAAATAATGTGAAACTCTCCTCTTACATGGCATCTAAGGTTTTGGCCCTGTTGTCCTTGCTTTTCATTGATCCGAATAAAGAAATTAGAAGCTTGCAAACAAACAATCATCCATCGTAATCCACCAAGGTTATTGTCCATCGCCAACTCATTTCGTTGTTTCTTAGGTCTCCCCTAAGCCTTATTTCATCCACCTAACTTAACAATCTCTCCCTCTCTAGCACGCACACACGTCTCGCACGAGATGCACAGGCGATTCCAACGTTTCTTCACATCCCTAAAGGAGCATGGCTGCGTCAGCTACGCCAAGATCGCCACGGCCAGCGGGTTCTGCGATGTCGACCTCCTGCTCATCAAGGCGACCGCCCCGGACGACCTCCCGCTTCCCGAACGATACGTGCACGAGCTCCTCAAGATCTTCTCCATCTCTCCTTGCTCGTTCCGCTCGTTCTCCCTCAGCTTCACCCGCCGGTTCCGCAGCACGCACTGCTGGCGCGTCGCCCTCAAGTGCTTGCTCCTCGTCCACCGTCTCCTCCGGTCACTCCCTGAAGATAGCCCCTTACGGTCCGAACTGCTGTGGGCCCGCTCAGCCCGATTGCTCTCGCTGAACCCGTGCCACTTTCGGGACGCCTCCTCCTCGGCCTCCGAGGACTACACCAGTTTCATCAGGGCCTATGCCGGGCTTCTTGACGATGCTCTCAATATCTTCTCCATTGAAACTATACTCAGTGAAGACGGGAAATTGCCCAAAAATCTGTCCGATAGGATGAGGGAAGTGGGGAAGTTGCTCGAGATTCTGCCGCAGCTACAGAGCCTGATCGACCGTGTCATGGACTGCAGGCCGATTGGATCCGCAGCGAGGAGTTTCATCATAAAATCGGCGATGAAACACATAATTCGCGACAGCTTCATCTGCTACACCACATTTAGGAGAGACATTGTGGTGCTGCTGGAGAACCTCTTTCACATGCCACACAGGAACTGCATCTCCGCTTTTGGCATCTACAAGAAAGCGGCTCTCCAAGCTCAACAGCTTAGCGAATTCTACGATTGGTGCAAGGCGCGGGACTTGTGCGGGCCGTACGAATGTCCGTTCATCGACCGAATCCCACATATTCAGATCCAAGCACTCGAAAGTTTCCTCAACGGGATGTGGCAATTGACGGATCAGTTGCCCTCGTCGTCCTTGTCGACCGCATCACCCTCTTTATCCATAGCACGGTCAAGGTCGTCATTGACCGAAGACGACGGCGAGTTCATGCCGAGGCGGGACGTCAACTTCGTCAGCATGCCGTGGGAGAAATTCGAGGACAACGCCTTGGTGGTGAAATCCGAGGAAGATGAAAGAGAGCCATTGATCAAGCTTGAAGATGGTGAGAAGGCCATCGGCTGGGATTTGGAGGCCCTTCTGGAGGCCTCCATCAGTCTATCTCCAATGAATCAGCAGCAGACCTTTGAAGAAGCAAGAGAGGATCAAAGTGGGAAAGAGAAGGAGTGGCAATTGCAGATACACAACAACCCAGGAAGCCACAATCCTTTTTATTGAAGTAATTGCAAGAGGAATTGTGTTTGCTGCTAAAATGTGGTTTTCATTATATAGTGTTAGAAATTGGGGGTTTTAAAGACGTAATACACTTCATGACTTCGATTATTTCCATACGATTTATTGTGTCGATTTAGAAACTACATACCAAGATCCATTTATCATAGCGAGCTACGGAAGATAGAGAAAGTCCCTCTAATCAATGTGACCGTCGGAGTGTGACAATGACGGTTGCTTAAGCCTCCAATATTTCCTAATGCTATAAAAATTTTTCTTATGTGAGTTATATTAATTGATATTATAATTTATCATTTCATGGAATTGGTCTAAGATGAAATAGAATATTTCTTAATTAGTTTAATATGGAGTTGGCTAGTATGGGCTGAGTTAAATCTGGCTTGTAATGAAATGACCCGATTGGAAACTCTACAAATAGTGCTCAAATCTCTCCTCTAATCCTAACACACACAATCATCCTCACAAAGGAGCTTTTACTAAGTGTTAGGGGTGAAAGGTTATCTTATTGAGCCTTTTAAAATACGTCTCGAGTTTAAGCCCGAAGCAGAAAACTGAATTTTGAAATAATTAAAAAAAAAAAAAAAAATAAAGGAGGAAAGTTCTTTGCTGCGAAGCCTGCGGATTCCAAATTGAAGAAAAGAAAGTGAAGTCCCTGCACGTGAAGATTGGTAAAATAGGTGGGCCCAGAGTTCTGGGCACGCACGCATGTAAGAGGAAGAAGTCCTCTCCTTTGCACCCGTGAAGAAGCCTCTGCAGCACCATTCGTCTCCGCGTGAAGCCAAAATAGGAAGGTGGTGGGGCCCAAGGTCAAAAGTTTGACCTTGGGCGTGCACACACACGTATAAAGCAGAAACTAATTCCTGTTTTTGGGTTTGCATGAAGTCGGTGAAAAACCCTACGAAGCCGCCGAAGCCAAATGTAAGAAGCCGCACGTCTGCCGAAAAGAAGCCGGAGATTATTTTTGGTGTGCAACTTGAACGTATGGTATTTTTGTGCCGTGAGTTTATACCCAAGTAAATTGTTTATTTATAAACACTTTGGGTTTGGGTTAAATTGGGGTTTGGGAAACACCGAGAGAGTGTTTAAGTGATTTAAGTGTGTAATCTCATTGTATCGCTTGATCTATAGTGAAATTCACTGCTGCTCTCCCCGTGGACGTAGGTCTTTACGATTGAATCACGTAAATCTGGTATCCGATTTATTTTTTTCTTTTTCTATCTATATTATTGTTCGATCGCTCGCCTTTTCGCAACAAGTGGTATCAGAGCTAGGTTTGGCTAAGTTGAAGTCAATAAATGGCGACAGAAGAAGTAAAAGTGAGAATCGACAAATTTGATGGGAAGGATTTTAGTTTCTGGAAGATGCAGATTGAAGATTATCTTTATCAGATGAAACTGCATTTGCCCTTATCTGGGGAGAGACCAGAGGCGATGAAGCAAGCTGATTGGGATTTGCTGGATAGACGAGCTATGGGCGTTATTCGACTGACATTGGCTCGTAACGTTACGTTTAACATCTTGAAGGAGAAGACCACTGCTGATCTGATGCAAGCCCTGTCGAATATGTATGAGAAGCCCTCTGTGATCAACAAGGTCTGTTTGATGCGATGTCTGTTTAATTTGAAGATGAGTGAAGGCTCGTCAGTTGCAGATCATATCAATGAACTCAATGTGATTGTTAGTCAATTGAGTTCGGTTGAGATTGACTTTGAAGATGAGGTACATGCTTTGATTCTCGTTATCCTCATTGCTTGATAGTTGGAATACTACGTTATTCGCTTTGTTAGTAATTCCTCCGGGGTCAACAAGTTTGACGTTTGATGGGGTTCGAGATTTGATTTTGAGCGAGGACATCCATAGAAGAGAATCTGGCGAACCTATATCTGCTGCTTTAGTAGGTGAAAATAGAGGAAGATCTAGAACACGTGTGGGTAACAGTAGCACTAATATGAATAGACGTAGTCAATCTAGGACTGCTAATGTTGTCTGTTGGAGTTGTGGCAAGAGGGGGCATCTTAGAAGGGATTGCCTAAAGTTGCAAAATGAGAAGGATAAGGGAATTATAGTTGATTCTGCAGATAATGTTGCAAAATTTGTAGCTAATAATGCCGATTATGTCTTGTCTGTCACCAATGATTCATCGCTTGATGGATGGATTTTGGATTCTGGTTGTTCTTTTCATGCTACACCAAATAGAAACTAGTTTATCACTTATTAGTGCACGGGTAGTGGTAAAGTCCAGTCAGGGAACAATGCTGAGTGCGATGTTGTGGGTGTTGGTGATGTTAAAATCAGAATGCATGATGGTATTGTGAGGACATTGACTGGAGTAAGACATGTTCCAGAGTTGAAAAAGAACTTAATTTCCTTGGGTGCCCTAGATTCAGCTAGTTGCAGGTATTCTTCAGAAGGTGGAGTTTTGAAGGTTGTTCAAGGTGCCTTGGTGATAATGAAAGGAATCAAGCACGGAGGCCTGTATAAACTTCAAGGTGAGACAGTAATAGTTTTCGGCCCGGAGACGTTGGATGCATCTGTTCGAGAGTCTATTGACTGCTCGAGGAAGACCAGGGTGTTTGTGCCAATGCACAAGTTTGATGCTGGTGTCAAGATCACGCAATCAAGAGCTTTGATCGAGACGGAGACTGGTAAGTCGATCAAGCATGTGCAGACTGACAATAGCATGGAGTTCTACTCGGAGCTGGCAAATAAATTCTACATGAAAGAAGGCATAGTGAAACACCGCACTAGTGCCGTTAAATCACAACAATTTGCAGAATTGATGAGCAAAACATTACTAGAGACGGCCCGAAAAATGATCTCTAGTGTTGGTATTGCTAGGAGAATCTTAGCTGATGTGCTTAGTACAATAAGCTGCCAAGTGAATAGATCCCCATCAATTGCTATTGAATGGTGGACTCTTGAAGAAGTGTGGTCAGGTAACGTTGCTGATTATTTTGTTTTTAGAATATTTGGTTGCTCGTGTTATTTTCGAGTAAGTGATGGTAAGCTCGATGGGAGGGCAAGGTGCATATTCCATGGCTATGCACAAGGTGAGCGGGTCAATCAGTTGTGGTGCTCGGATATAAATTCACCTGTTGACAGCAAAGAAGTTACCCTTGACAAGTCTTCGATACTTCTGGCTAGGAGTATTTGTGGCGGTGTTAATACGGATCCGGGACGGTGTTCGGCTTGAGGTGGAGTTGCGACCGAAACTCCCGAGGTAGCGATTATGAGTACTAGCAAAGTAATTGACACAGATGGTGCTCATAGCGACGTGGAGCCTATAGAGCCAATGGTTGCTGTAACTGCTGAAATTAACAAGGTACGTATTCAATCTCTTGATAGATATGGATGCAACACTGGTTTTGCTTATCTCTGCGGTTAAGGAGGTTGCATCGGAAAATCCTTGCGGCGCTTAAAGGTGCATGTGGAGTTGGTATTCGATGAGGTCCTCGGTTATGGCGAAGTTCAAGCGAGGCTTGGATTTGGATAATATACGTGGCGGTTGAGCCCATTGGGGGCTATGGAAGAAGTAGCGGCGAGTTTGAATTTTGCGAAGCGATTGCAACTTGGCTAAAACGTCGAGCCAAGGTGGAGATTGTTAAAATATGTCTCGAGTTTAAGCCCGAAGCGAAAAGCTGAATTTTGAAATAATTAAAAAAAGAAAAAAAATAAAGGAGGAAAGTTCTTTGCTGCGAAGCCTGCGGATTCCGAATAGGTGGGCCTAGAGTTCTGGGCATGCACGCACGTAAGAGGAAGAAGTCCTCTCCTCTGCACGCGTGAAGAAGCCTCTGCAGCACCATTCGTCTCCGCGTGAAGCCAAAATAGGAAGGTGGTGGGGCCCAAGGTCAAAAGTTTGACCTTGGGTGCGCACACACACGTATAAAGCAAAAACTAATTCTTGTTTTTGGGTTTCCACGAAGTCGGTGAAAAACCCTACGAAGCCGCCGAAGCCAAATGTAAGAAGCCGCATGTCCGCCGAAGAGAAGCCGGAGATTATTTTTGGTGTGCGACTTGAATGTGTGGTATTTTTGTGCCGTGAGTTTTAACCCAAGTAAATTATTTATTTATAAACACTTTGGGTTTGGGGTTAAATTAGGGTTTGGGAAACACCGAGAGAGTGTTTGAGTGATTTGAGTGTGTAATCTCCTTATATCGCTTGATCTATAGTGAAATTCGTTGCTACTCTCCCCGTGGACGTAGGTTTTTACGACTGAACCACGTAAATCTGGTGTCCGATTTATTTTTTTCTTTTTCTGTCTATATTATTATTTTATCGCTCGCCTTTTCGCAACAGAGCTAGTGATACAAAAGGTAATAGAGGAGAAGTTTTGAGTTTGGATCGTCACCATTACATATCAAGAACAATAGTCCAAATTAGGTGCATAAATCTCTTTACTTGATTACATATGTGTTTTTGGTTTTAGTCATGGAGAGCTTAAATTGTGCTTTTGCATCTAACATGTGATATCAAAGAAGCCATAGCCTAAAACTTGGACACACAAATTTTGCCATTTTTTTGTGAATTTTTGTGTAGTAAAAATAAATTTTGATCACATAAATGGAACGAGCTTGTCAAGACGAGCAAAACCGTGGTCGACGCTTCGCTGCGTGACCACGCGTTGGTGGGTGGTGACGTGCATTGAGCATGTGCCCTCATGTGTGAGCGTTACCTGTGCTTTGCACACACAATGCTAATGTCATCATGACATCGATGACTAGAGGCATGGGTTCAACCTGACTCGTTGACCCTTGACCCGACCCAATGACTTAACTCGGTTGACTGTTGATCAACTCATTGACTCGCCTGACCCGGCTCTCCATTCAATCGGTCGGACCGGATATTGACCAGTCTAACAGATTAGATTGGATGTTGACTGGTCAGACCGCTAGCTCAAATTGGTCCAAGCCAGCCTGCACATGCACTTCACGCGCCACGCGCCACACATGTATGGGCTCGTCCAACCTCTAATTGGGGTGTTCTTGAAGTCCATGTGCTCGTATGAAGATGGTGTATACTGTGGTATATTTATTTTTTATGTTTCATGATTTTATGGATGTGAAAATACGTATGGAACCTTAAACATGCGTATTTTTAGGGTATTTTCACTTATTTTTATGTATTTTTCTATGATTTTAGAAATGCAAGTGCAAGCTGACATGTATATCATCACATAAAGAATGTGTAGAGCATTGATTCATTGATAACACGTATAAGATTCAACATGTAATAATTTATAAAGTAATGTAATTGTCATAACATATGATTTTAATGACAAATTGCCCCTATCATTAGACCTAAAATCACATGTATAAGATAAATGTAAGACATAAAGTTTATATCGTTAGTGCAACTACTAAAGTAGCATACTTAATTGGGTTTGAGAAATATCGGTCTTGTATCTTCTATTCTAATGTGTGGTCATACTCCAAAGAATGTGGTATATTAGTTCATGGAGAGATACATGAACAACATATGGTGGAGGAGTGACTGATCTTAATGGTTTATACACTCAAAGATGATGAATTCACAAAGGTTGGAATATATTCTCATAACCATTGTCATGTGGAGAGTATACAATTGTATGTCATGTATTCTACCCAAAGGTAATTATGTGATGATGTATGTAACTTTCTGGATGTGTACTTCTACGTCTTCAAGTTACAATTACATACATTGCTTATTATTTTAGTTACCTTATCTATAATTAATAACTCAATGAACATTGAGGTTCTTACTAGAGCGGATTTTCTATTTGGGAAAAGAACAATTGGGTTTGCCTGTTATCCATGAAACATTCCATTTAGTAATACTTGAAAAATGATTTACCAGTTGATCGCACTACTCAAAAAGATGATAGAAGCTTTGATGGCTTGAAATTATATATTGTCTAATGTCGAGATTATGACATATCTGCAAGGACTCTTCAATATAAGGCATGATGGTTCTAATGACGTTAGAGATTACGTTCTAAGGATGGTAGATTTGAAATATAAAAATCATACTCATAAAAGAACTCATGAAATCTCCGGTCATTTTGACAATCTAGGTCCTAAGAAAGCATCCTTTAAGAGATGACGACTGTTGCTTCCTTTTAAGAAAAAAGGTCACATAAAAATAGGCTACAGTAAATATAAAAAAAAAAATTTGATTATCCAAGTATGAGCCCGTAGGTAATGTTTTTTTTTGGCATTATTTATGAATTTAATACCTATTAGAAACTCCGTCCAATTCTTGGTGGTATGACAAATTGGTTGCGTTTTCTATATGAGGATTCATAAATCTAAGAAAACCAAATTATGATGAATAATAACTCACCGTGAAAAACAACAATAAAGTCGACATTGAGTTCATTAGAGATATCATTTTAATTCTAGATTATATTTTTAATCTGATATTAATAAACATTTTATATACCTTCTTTGAGATGGAACTTAGTTTTCATATCATGTTTGAACATATGTAGCTACTTTTTTTTTAAATTAAAAAAAACAATTTTATATTTGTGTTCTTCAATTCAAATAAGGTTAAGTACTATATCATGTCCAATGGATTGTACAAATTGTATTTAACTCCCAATGATATATACTTCGCGTATATGGTAGGAAATGTTGTTTCCAAAAGACTTTTGCCTAAGGATAATATCATGCATTAATGTCTTGTTTACATGTCTAAAGAAAAAGTAGAAAGGTTGATAATGTTGACATTTTGTCTACTCTTGAGAGTTACTTAAACACTTGTGTAGACTATTGTAAAAGTAAGATGATTAAAATAATGAATAAAATTGCAGTATGAAGTTCTGACCTATTGGAGGTCATTCATAGTGATCTTAATGGACCTTATATGTTAACGTTGTGTAAAATTTTTTATTTCAACATAGTCATTGACGACTACTTCTTTTGTAATTGATTAAGAAAAGTCTGAATCTTTGTATGAATATAAGATTTTTTCGAACTAAAATCGAAAAACAGTTAGGATAAGTCTTAAAGGTTGTCAAACTTGACCATGGTGGTGAATATTTTGGCAAATATGACAATGCTGGATGGCTTAAAAAGCCATTTATCAAATACTTGGAAGATTTTGGGATAGTAACTTAATTTACTATGCCCGAAAATCTTGAACAAAATGTTGTGGCCCAAAGGCGTAATAATGGACATGATGATTAGTATAATTAGTAGGACTAATTTATTCGGTTTCTATGGGCTTATACTTTAAAAGAAGCCTTTTCACATATAAAGCCATGTTTCTACTGAAATTGTTCCATTAACTCTCTTTGAGTGATGGACTTGATGTAAACGTAGCCTAAACCATTTTAAGGTTTAGGGTATTCTACAGAAGTAAGGTTATATTATCCAATGTTAAGTAAGTTGGAATCCAGAATCACTCGGTATTATTTTGTATATTACCTAGATCGTTCAAAGGGGTATCGATTTTATGACCTTAATGAAGGTACAAGAATTATAGAATCACATATGGTAAAGTTTCAAGAGTTTAACATAGCCGCATAGGATAACCGCTCTCAAATTATTAAGGATGATAGTACGGTGGAGATCATTGTGTCTTTATCTTTGGCTATACAGACAATTGTTGAGTCTCTTACACCATAAATTAAGATTGTTGAGGTTCAAGGTACTATTCTTAAGACAATTTATGGTGAAATTTCTCAAGCCTCTACTCAATAGATCTGTTAAGAAAAGACGATTGGTTATATCACCAAACTATATAGTCTATCTATGATAACATAACTACAATATCTGTTGCATGGTTGATCTAGTGACTTATACAAATATTGTTTGTTATCCTCAATCAAGTCTATGGTTAGATGTAATGAAGTGTGCGACCTGATCTCGCCGCCCTTGATCCCTCATCATCACGAGGAGAGAAAAGGGGGAAAAGTCGGGTTTAGGGGTACTTGATCACGAAAGTTCCCTCACGGCTCGCGTTCCAAAAGACGTCATGACCTCGCCTTTCGGATCAAGCTTCTCGTGAGTTCCCTCCAAGAGATCACAAGCTCTCCCAAGCTCGTACCTCGCATGACAGCGAAGCATCGCGATCCATACCCACACGGGCGACACACCTTAGAAGAAGGGGTTGGATGTGGATATCGGATTTAAGGATACCTTTATAATGGTGGCCCTCTCGACAGTACGCCTCGCCCATAAGGATGGCATCACTTCATCCTTTGGGGTACTCCTATATCGAGTATGCTAAATCATGGTGAGTTTCATCGAAACTCATACCCCGCATGACGGGTTTATTTATACGGTCTAGTTGTTTATAACAACCTAAAAATAAGATGGGAGTTGCCACTAGCCTCATTTTGAGGGTCGGCTAGAAAACCCAATCGAGGGTCGGGAGTGTTTCCTTGATTCTTACCCAACCAAATATCTAGGTTCCGAGACTTAGGTTACGCTAATATTTCTATTAGCGTCATTTCGATACATAAACAGTATGTTGTGTTTTCTTAACATGTTCATGCATTTCTTTTTACATTTTCGGGATCATTAGTCCTAAACTAAGCAATCATGCATGATTGGTCATTTTCATTATATTATATTTCTAGAAAAACAAGAAAAGAAAGCAATCAATGGAATTGACATTACAAGACAGTAAGTAAACAATCAAGGAAAGTAGTAAATCTACAATACAATCCTAGAAAATATAAAAGAGAAACACAATTGAAAAAGATGAGAGAAAGAGAGAAAACCAGCAACTCGTCGGGTTTTATACAACTAATGGAACCTGAGACATATGTCGGGAAAATGAATAGTACATGATAATGGTTAGAATGGACATCAACCTCCACCGTCTTCGCGCTTTCTCCATGTTCGAGGTCCTAATCTAAACCTAATCTAAGAAACTTATAACTAGGTGCATAAAATTGAAAGAAACAAGCATACATATCAAAACAATAAAAAACAAGACATTATATCAAGATCAATAATTTAAAGAAGGTGTAATACAAAAGACAAATTTTAGGGCCTCGAGGTCGGCTTTTGTCTTTCATGCGAGCGTCCCACTAAGATACCTACCCAATCCATTTTTTTGTGACTTATAACAATTGTTGACCAATTGTGTTTTCGCATGGCCAATAACGCTTATAAGTCTCCTAATCAAGCGATCTATGTGATCCTAGGGTTTTCCCCCGATATCATGCATCGACCCTACCATTCATTTAAAAGTCACGTGCATTGCAAAAATTTAAACATGCATGCAAGTCTTTTTTAACCAATCAATCAAGCAAGAAAGTGAACTGTCGGCGGGTCATTTATTATCAAGGGCATGCGCCAATCACAAACACAGGCAATTTCTAATGCATGATGGGATTATATATATGAGGGGTACATATGATATTTCAAAAAATATATTTCGAAATCATTCATGAAAAGTTTTGAGACAAAGTGACGTCTCAGCTATGAAAGGCATTTAATTGCCAAGGCTAGCCCAAGGCTCGCATAAATGCACTCACAAGCATCGCAGGCATTTTGAATACAATTCAAACCGTGACTTTCACGATGTCAAATCAGAATTTTAAAAAGATTTGAAAATATTTAGGATTGAGGAATATCTAGATTATGGAACACATTCAATTGCCAAGGCTAGTATGGGGCTCACATAAATGCACTCACAAGCATCGCAGGCATTTTGAATATAGTCCAAACCAAGATTTTTCCTTAAGCCAAATTGAGCTTTGGAGAATAATTTTTTTAGAAATCGTTTTTTGAGAAACATCACATGTACCAAAGCATTTTTTTTAAAGATGCAATTTGAAAAGGCCGATTGTTTAACAACAAAGATCAAAGCATTTAGAATAATTTTCATGGGATGGCATGTCCTAATTTTATGCACAAACTAACCTAAAATGTATAGCTAAACAATCACAATCATGTTTATATCAGGAAATTTCAGAACAAGTGTGTAAGGACAGCAAAATTGGGAGATACCTAATGATAATTTGGCAATGAAAAAATTTTCTAATATGCATGACATGATGATGAACAACTTTTGTGAAGAAAGTTTTCTTAAACAATCTATACATGATTTTACAAAAATCAAACAACAAGCAACAACTCATCATAAATTTGTCAAAACAACAGGACATTCAGCTAATGTCACGATGATTTATCCTATCAAAACATGTCTAAAAATCATCAAATTTACATACAACACAGCCAACATGATGACAAGCAAGTTTCATTGAGAGGCCAAGTTCAAATTCCAAATAGAAAAAAATGAAACAAAAATATCAAAGGTTTGTCTAAATAGGGGTTAGAACAGGGGTCCGAATTTGATCCCTCGTCGAGGTTGTGATATGGCTTTGAAAAAAATGGAAAATTGGTCCAAAAAATGAGCAATTGGCATGAAATCAGCGGCATTAAAAAATTCTAAGTGTGCCATATGTCTTCCTAGAAGAGCTCGAGTCCAAACTAGGTCAATTTGGTATCCTAAAATCGAGATCTTTAAACGTGTGCGCATTAGTAACTAAAGAAAATAGAACATAAGCATTCATTAGAAAACTTTAAAATCACTCAAAGAATGCCCAAACGGTATGAAGAAATCACACGGGACTTGGGATTGGATGCGACGGAAAGTTTGGATAGTTATCTAGTCCTAAGTCAGCATGCAAAATGTCATACAATTTAAATGACATTATGAGATGATTCATGATTCTTAATGGTATGCTTGAAAATCATAAGTGTGATGAACACTTTTTGTGAGACAAATTTAATGTGCAAAATGAAACTCAAATGACATGACCTAAATATGTATGCAAACCTTGCAACATGCGATTCAATCATCCAAAAGGCATGATTCATAAGATTTGATTCCTAAATGACTCAAACAAGCATAGAAAGGTGCACATATAACAAAGTTTCATTTCAGCATTAAGTTTACAGAACAAGCATGATTTCAGCCATCCTCAAAATATGCATAAATCCTACAAAAAATCTCACATACGGAGCATATGATGATAAAGATTTCTTGTTAAGAAGTCAAAACTCAATTAAGATGATATGAGTTGTGGCAAAAATGGCAAAACAGACAAAACTATATGTCCAGCACATATTACTGCAGTACTTTTTTCACATTGCCAATGTAAAGCACGCATCAATTGAACATATATATATATATATATATATATATATATATAATGTATTTCAACTCTGATGAAGGATTTTAGACCAAATATGTGCATTTATGGACTCAATTTCATCAAAACAAATCTCGGACCAATGTAGGACAGACTGACCTATGTTCAGATCTAAGCAATTTTGACCTAGCTAAACATGTCTAAAAATTTTGAAAAAAATACAAGACATACAAAACACCTTTATGAGAAAATTTTGTGAAGGAAAGTTGTTTGAGAACTCAACAAAAAAAATATTACAAAAATAGCAAAATCAGAGACTGATGCGGAACAAATTGACCTAGGTTTAGATATGAGTAGATCTGACCTAGTTGAACACATCCAAAAATCATGAAAAAATTACAGAAGATGCATAAGATGATTTGAAACAAAATCATGAAGAAAATTTTATCAAAAAATGATCACAAAAGTCGGCACAAAAATAACAAAGCCAGAAGACGGAACAGAATCAGAACCGAAAAAAGACCTAAACTACTGCAGAATCGTTAATCTTCGGAGGTATTTTTCGAGGGTCAAATGACACTCGATTAGGGCGTACGACCTACCATTTTGAAGCTTGGGATGTCTATTATCTAATCCTAAAAGGACTCGAGCTAAAACGAGGTCGTTTCAAACATCTTTTTAGCCAAAATAGTGACCTATGTACAGACCTACGAAAATCATAGATTAGACTCAAAATCACAATCATCATTCAAATCATTGCAGCATTCATGCTCATCAATCTTAAGCATGTAAAAGCTTTAAATCTTGAATCCTAACCCTGATTGACTAACTCGATCTCGCTTCATTGGATTCGAGTTTCGAATCGTTACCTTCGTTGCGATTTTCGTCGATTTCTATCGCGATCAATCGAATCAAGCCGCCGGAATCACAATCGGGACTCCAAGAAAGTAGATCATGTCACTACGGCTTAGATTGAGATCAATCAAACCACCTGCTCAAATAAAAAAAGGAATAATCGGTCCAAAATGGACCGGCCTTGACTCACCGGCGAAGATCGGGCCGTCCGTGAAGATCCAGCCACCGATCTAATCTTCTTTGTCAGCAACAAGGTCAAAGATATTTACTACTACAGATCATCAGCAACTTACAGATCATCAGCAACTTGGATGCTTGGGAGCTCCGGCGACACCGATTCGAGCCTAGAATGAAACCGGTCCAAGAGATGAACCGAAACTTAGAGAGAGAGAGAGAGAAAGTGATCTGTTTGGGCAAGAGTCTAGAGGGAGAAAAGAGAGAGAGACCTTAAGAGAGAAGAAATTTCGTGCTAAATGAATCCCCCTTTGCTGAAAATAGAAGAGATTTCATTTATATACTCTTCACATTAAGCGATTTTGGCCGTGGGTTCGATCCGACGGTCGAAATCTCGATCCAACAATAAAAAATCCATTTTGAATGCTCCATCATGATCTCGAGGTGTCGGGTAATTGATCTAGTGGGTTTGGTTTGAAAAAAAAACAAGCCAAAATCAGGAATTGTGTCAAAATATCTAATTAGGGTTTAATTTGCAATTTGACGAAATTCAAGAACTAATTTGTAAAATTTTGGGAAATTGAAGGTGTAGAAGTGAAATTGGGATTGAGAGGGTTCTAGAACCGGTGGCCGGAGGCCAAGAACCAGCCGGTGAGGGCCTGAACCGGCCAGTCCGGCTGACGGCCGGTTAGATTGGCCGAACCGGTTTGGTCCGGTTTGGTCAAATTTTGATCGGTTCTTAATCGGTTTGATCTGGTTCTTGCTATTTTGTCCACTTGGGACCCTTGTGGATCAAAAATTTATACAATTTAACCCCTAAATGACCAAATTGAAAAGGAATTTTATCATTTTTATGAAAAAATTGACCAATTTAGATACAATTGAGCTCATGAAACCTTATGAACGTGATCTAGGGGTCTTTTATTGACCTAATTGAATGATTATCATGGAAAAAAATGAGTTGAAATCATGGGTGCTTTGAATTGGGCCTAAAGGGCTAAAATTGTAAAATTTGCAATTCAATGGGCAAAATTACAAATTAACTAAAATTGAACTCAATTAGTATAACAATTGCCCTATCTAATGAGCTACCCATACATAAGATCACTTATCATATTCAAATTGACCTTAAAATGAAGTGCTCGAGCTTAGGTCAAAAATGGATCTAAACCTAATATTAAAATTGGACTTAGATTCATGAAATTAAATCATAGCCATGAATGGGTCAATTCAAATTTTGTCGATTGAAGCTTAGTTGCTTGATTTTCCAATGCTTGTGAGGATAAAATTCTTCAAATTGATGAGTTTTAGTGTAAATTTTTCAAAATCAATATCAAATTTGGACTTATCTTAAGGAAATGAGTGAGAAACAATATGAAGGACCGATTTTGGTCCCCTAATTAGGGCTCAAAATAACAGTTCGTATTTTTACTCGATAAATCGCGAAATTGAATGCTCAAAATTTTTTTGGATAGTCCCTAAACCAAATGTCAAAGAAGGAACTACACCTAATTATGACTAGAATAAAATAATTTTATTTTTGGTCGATTTAGAACCCAAAACTAAAAATTCAAAAATCAAAGTTCTTAATCGAATTTTGTGAAATTTTTGACGCAAAAGTCAAATTGGTATTAAAATAAATGTATCTATGCATTATTTATTTATTATTTATTTTTTGGGTCAAAGGTTTGACTAAAAGTCAATCATTTAGTTAATTTTTTCCTAAAAGGTCGATTTTTTGGTCAAATCTTTGAATTTTCAAAAAAAAAAAAATTAATTTGAAAAAGTTAAATTAAAGTAAATGGAATTTTTTGAGTAAAAAGTCAATTTTTGACCCTAGGTTGACTTTTTAGTCAACACTTTGACCAAAAAGTCAACTCGAAAGTCGACCATTTGATTTTTCGGGTTTTCTTGAAAACGAGCTAGAAATAAATGAAAAATGACATTTTTTTAATCGAAAGATAAGGCTCTGTCGCAATCAGAAACCAAAATCTCGATTTTTTACATTTTAATAATGTGTCGACTAAAAATCCGGTGTCAACATGAAAGACGAGATCCAATCTATGAAACATAATGATGTTTGGAAACTTGCCGAGTTGTCTGAAAGTCACAAGCTCATCAGCTACAAATAGATCTGTAAGACTAAAAAGGACTCCAAAGAAAGATTGAGGAGTTTAAAGCCAAACTGATAATTAGGAGTTTCACTTTGAAAGAAGGGGTGGACAGTGGAGAAATATTTTTTCTAGTCTTTCCTAAAGATTCTTTTAGAGTGAATATAACATTAATAGTTCATTTTGATATGGAGTCACGCCAAATGGATATTAAAACTATCTTTCCAAATTGATTCATTGATAATGAAGTCTATATGGTGCAAGCCGAAGATTATGCAGCAGATAATTTAGGTAAGTTTGTGTGTAAACTGAAAAGTCTTATTAATTGCCTCAAGCAAGTTTCTAGACAATGTTATTAAAGTTTCATAGTATTGTCACTTCGTTCAGTTACGAACAAAGTAAATCAATATATATACTATAAGGTTAGTGGGATGAAAAAAAATTTTCTCACACTCTATGTACATAATATCTTGCTTGTAAGCAATGATCTTGAATTACTACATGAGACAAAGTAGATATTATAGAAATTTTTTGACATGAATGACCTTGATGAGGGGTCTTTTGTCCTTGGCATTGAGATTCGTAAGGATCGCTCTCATTGTATATTGGGTTTATCTCAGAGAACATGTGTTGGTCATATTTTAAAAATATTTAGTATACATCATTGCAAGTTAGGAATTACTCTTATCATTAATGGTGATGAACTGAATCTGTGATATGTCCTCATTTAGACATTGAGAAAATCCCACTAAATGAAATTAGTGCACTTGAAAGTATCATGTATACTTAAATTTGTACTAAACCAAATTTCGCTTTTGCGACAGGACTTTTGAGCAGATATTAGTTAAATCTAGAACATGATCACTGGTTCACTACCAATGAGGTTTTAAGATACTTAAAAAGGACAAAAGATTATATGTTCCAGTCTTGCAGCTAGCAAGGTATTTGGATGCAAACTTTGTTGGCTGTTAGAATGGCATGAAGTTGACAACATAATACATTTTTATAATGGTAGGAGATGCAGTAAACAGAAATCTATGTCATCCTCTACCATGTAAACGAAGTTTGTAGTATGCTTTTCAGCTATTACTCGGGTTATTAGGCTCTGAAATCTTATTATGGAGTTGATTGTATTTGACTTTATGGATAGATCCATACGATTGTATTGAGACAATAACTCTACAATATTGTTTATTAACAATAAAAGAGGTCTCAATGAGTCTAAACATATGGCAGTCAAGTTTTTTACCATAAAAAACAGTACATAATGGTGACGTTACAGCATAACATATTTTCACAAATAATATGATTATAGATTCACTAAATAAAGGCATTCACTTTTATGTTTTTACACAACATGTCATTAACATAGGCATAGGAGTATCATAAGATGCCGTTTTTTAGTGGGAGCTGTTATAATTTTGTTCGAATAAAATTTGCATATATATGTTTGTTACATTATTTAAGAAAGTACTTAAAAATGTATTGTTATTATGTTGAATACATATTGGTAAAAATCTCATGATATTGTATAAACTTTGAGTGAAGGCTAGGGGCATCCGGTTATTAATCTTGAGTATATTTTTTGTTACACATTTAGAAAGGTTAACCATAAGGATAAGATATATGTGGATTCATGTTTTGCTGATGTGGGTTATATTATTTGATATTGTAATTTACCATTTTACGGAATTGATTTAAGGTGAGATAAAATATTTCTTAATTAGTTTACTATGTGACCAACTAGTATAGGCCGAGTTGAGCCCGACTTGTAATAAGAACCATGGCTAGAAACTCTATAAATGATGCTCAAATCTCTCCTATAACCCCAACACACACAATCATCCCCATGAAGGAAGGCTTACTAAGCGCTAAGGGTGAAGAGCCGTCTCATTGACCAAGTGATATAGAGGATAATAAAGGAAAAATTCTTGAGTTTGGATCACCGCTATTCCGCATTAAGAATGATGGTCCAAATCAGGTATGTAAATCTCTTTATTTGATCACATTATGTGTTCTTGGTTTTAGTTATGGAGATCTTGAGTTGCGCTTTCGCGTCTTGCAAATGCTCCCCCTCATATAAATAAGGAAAACTTAAATGATTAAGTGAAAGGAGTTGCAAAAGTCAAGCTCAAGACCTTAATATCATACATCGAATGCAGGATGGTCTTTTGTAGAAGTTTAAGAATTCAAGAACAGGGCTAGTAATTCCTGAACAGGTGCAAAGATGCTTTCGGTGCATAGATGCTCTCACGATGTTAAAAGATGATAAGGCATCTTTGAAACGGTGGCACCATCTTTGCATATGATATGCATGCACATAAATTGATGCTGTGTTTCAGACATAATAGAAAGGAATGGATGGTGGACCGAAAGAATCGAATAGAATTGAAAATTATTTGGAAGGGAAGGAAGTTTCCAAGATACCTAGGGTTCGGTAATTTGATCGTGGAAAAATATTGCTGAAATGCAATGCAATGAATCGAGGCTTGCAATGTACTTTCCTTATGAAATAGTTACATTACATATACTTGTATTTATTTTTAACTTATAGTTGTATTCGGCACAGTATGATATTCTTATGATTTAATCATAAATAATTACGAATAGCCTTTATAACTTATGATCGCAGTTAATGATTATCAACATTCCTAAAGAAATAACCCCTGATATTCATAATCACGAAAGGCTTCTAACTACGTTGAAGAAATTCTTAACCAACTTGGCCAATCATTTCGACCAAAAACAAATGAAAAAACCTTGGCCAATCACTTTAGCGGTGATGGAAACTTATATATCTACATTAAGGCTACACTGGTTTAGTGAGAAACAAACGTTTTGGATAAAATTTTCCAAAAAATAATCTTTTATATATCTTACAAAAATTATATTTTCGTTATTATTTATGAAGATATTTAGACATAATTACTGTCAATAATGAAAATATTTTTTATTTATTATTATTTTGAGTAACATAAATGATCATTTTCAAAAAAATATTTTCGAATCATTCATTTTCTTAGAAACAAACGACTCCTCATGGACAGATCAAATCCCTCCCCATCATTCCCAAGAAACTCCTCCTGCCAATCTCTAATTGCCACCACAAGAACAAACCCTAAAAAAAAAGTGATGCGCTTTTTTTGTATAACCAATTAAATAGCAACATGTAATATATTATTCTACCATATCTTGAAAACCTTCTAATATGTTTTAACAATAATTTCGGTGCCAATCAGGGCATTGGGGACACATTAGTTGTCGGGTCCTAGGAATTTTGTATCTTTCGCAACTCCAAAACTTTCTCACTGGTCAAGTAACGCCAACACCGTCCGGCTTCGTTAGGAATTAGATCTGCTGGGATGGATGTATATACCCAGCACCAGGCTCGAAAGAAACCCATAAATAAATGCTTTGACTCCGTGCACGAGCTTACATCCCCCTCCAACTAACAACATTTAATACCGACCAAAAAAAAAAAAAAAAACCAACAACATTTAATGCGTAATCACATACGCGTTAACCGGCCGATTCGGTTCTGAGTCTCCGCTTTTGATACCGGACTCTATCCAAATATGAAAGGCGTGCTTGCCACAGTATTGGAAATAACGTATTGGAGAAAAAGTACGTAACACTATTTGTCATAACAAGAAAAATAATAACTCTGAGAAAGCGATAACAACTTAGGTCAATGAGCAATTATATGGAATGAATCTTCTCAACAAGTGAAGTGTGCACGAATGCAAACCAAATATAAACTAGCAAAATTACTATAAATTTGTGACAAAATTAAATAGGAAGTGATTAGTTCCTATAAATAATGCTAAATAGTTTCATGAACTATGCGTCCTAAGATATAATACCTTGAATCCGTTTGAGTTGGCTCTACACAAATAGGATTCTGTCAAACACCACTTGAAATCAATACACTTAGAAAAAAATTGAAGAGAAGAGATATTAATTCATCTACTCTATACTCTATTTTCTCATACACTCCATATACTCTATCTTCCTTTGGAATGAAGAATAGTTTAACGCCATTTATAGAGTTCCAATGGATATGAACTGAAAAGATACATGAATTCAAGAAATACATGTACTAAAGAGATTCATGAACTTCGGGTGCATTTGATTTGACTTTGAAAATGTGATTGAAGAGATATGTCTTGTTTTCCTCGCTTGTGTTGATCCATTAATGCACAGTAATTACAACACATAAAATCCAAATGGAAAGAACAGTTTGGAACAGGTTGGGTCGAGTTGGGTTATCGTCCTTTTTATTATCTTTTAATTACTTTATCAAGTTTAACCATCTGCGGTCTGCTTTTGTTAGACGTGTAAGAACGGAAGAAAACATTTGGCCGTTCGTCCCTGTCGGTCAGCCAAAAGCGCCAAATTCAGTCAAAATGCATCAGGGAGGAGGGAAGCAGCTACGAGGAAGTTTCCAACTCTGCCTGGCTCTCGATGGGGAAAGGACGGGGACAGGGACTTCAGAGGACGACAGACTTTTCAAACCCTGGGTTCACATTCCCAAAGAGCTGCGTTCAACGTGGGGAACCCTAAAGTTGGTTCGAGACAATTTAAGATGGCTACACAATTCTTTAAAAATAAAAAAATAAAAAAGATCGACTTCAGGACTATTTGAGTTCACGACTTGAAACCGAAAATTGAGCCATCAGAAGCTCATTATATTATCTACTATTCGAATCGGAGAGGAAACCCGTCCATAACAATTCCAAAATTTTTTATTTGGACGATTCTTTCTTACATTCCTTTATGTAATCATTACTTACAACGTCAATAGTGAGTACGAAAATAAATTTCACAAGCAGACTCCACCGTTGATTTGACGAATTTAAGCACTCATTCTCTCACTAATTATGAGATATCATTCTTATTGAGTTTGATTTATGATCGTATCACAAGTTGGTCGATTAAAACTATGTTCTTGAAAAAATCTCCTCATCTCCGGAGAAACTGGTCAAAGAATACTCACCTGGGATTTAAGTGAAGGGCCACGGGGATACGCTGCCGCGCCAATTCCCGTTCATATGGCCAATTAATTGTGGTTGCGCCCCTTGGTTATGAAGAAAAGCAAGTGAGAACTACAATGGAAATCCTATAGCTTATTAAAAAAATGCAATTAAATTACAAAATTTTCAAAACGTGCAATTAAATTCCAAAACTTATTAAATTTGTACAATCAAGTTCTTCTCTTATGTAACCAAAAAAAGAAGTCCACTAAGGAAAAATGTTAACGTGACCTTTTTATTATTTCATCTGTCCTACGTGGTGATGACTTAGCTAAAACATGAAACATAAGGTTAAAATGACGCCGTTTTGATCCAAATTTTTTTTTTTTCATGCAATTTTAAAATTATATCAAAAAATTTAAAATTTAAAAACACAAAAACGAAAAATAAAGAAAAATAAAGGAAAACTTAGGGAAGGGTTCTGCCACCCCACCATTGTCAGTAAACGTTGGTAATGGTGGGGCAAGGGGGGCAACAAGGGCTTGCAGCCCTCACCTTGCATGCATCTAGGGGTGATCGGTTTCCAATCTAATCCGATTCCACCCAATTTTGGGAACCAAGCACTGACCATTTGGTCCTAGGACTGAGAATCGGACTGGATCGGTGGTTTCGATCCAGTCCAATGGAATCGACAACTTTTTTTTCCACTAAAAGGTGGTCATGCACAACAAGAGAGAGTAACAAATTTTAAGATATTGATAGAAGAAACGATGGTGAAGAGTTATTATGCCATAACTCATGATACCACTAAACGAAATACTATTTAGTTCATATTTTTCTAATTTTTTTCAAGACATAATAAAAAAAAAACGTTTTTAGTCGGTTTGGTCCTATCCCTCTTGGAACCATGAACCGGACTGTGCGGACACCAATTCCAATTTTAGGAACCGGGAATCGGATTGACACTCCCAAGAACCAGACCGGACCGGACCGTGGTTCAATCCGAACGGTTCCCAGCTTGAGTGGTTCATTTACACACCCCTCCCCACGCTCGTGTGTGTATATATATATATTTAAAATTTACTTATTTTTTAATATAAATTAAATGGAATTTGTATTAAAAAATCAGATTTGGACCGATGTGATTTTGGCCATATTAATGCCACGTGGGATATAAAAAGCCATTCGGCATTTTCTGTCAACCAAGTTGGACGAAATTATCGGAATAATTTGATTGAACCAATTTGACAAGTTTTAAGATTTAATTGAACTTTTTGAAAAATTTTAAGACTCGATTATACTTAAATTTTAGGATATTTAGTGCCCTTATCCCGAAAAGTAACTGAATAAGAAAATGTTTCCGACGCATTGAATGATTTCACGATGCACCTCGGCATTTTTTTTTATAAAAATTACTTAAAAAGTGTTCCAGGCGTCCGTCGTCGACACGATTACTTTAAAAAAGAAGCTAATGTGGTTACGGTGGTTGCTGAGTCGATGGCCGTCTCGTTGGAAGCGACTGAAAGCGCCATCCGATATTTTCCCTGAACAGTTATTTCCGTTTCGAGACAGCATGCGAGAGAGAGACGTTTCGAAAGATCATTTTTTCTGCCCCGGCCGACACTAACATCGCTTGAAAATCAAAAGGAACACAACTACATTAAAAACACACCCAATTATATAGGCAAGCGTGGTATGGACAGTACACATTACTCCCTTCTTTTACACTAATCTAATAATCTTGAAAGATCCAAAAGCAAAACCATCGCCCTAGAGCGTTCATTAGTATTACAACACGAATGGACATCATAGAAGCACCACCCGGGTGAGACCGGTTACTGGAATCTGCTAGGAAGAACGACGGTGAGGCCGACGCTCAGGGCGAATAGGAAGATCAGCAGGCCGGTGAAGTTCATGATGAGCGCCTCCTGCTGACCCGACTGGAGCTTCAGGAAGGTGAACTTCTCGACCAGGCCGGCCTCGGCCGTGCAGACCGCGAGGAGGAAGACGACAGATCCAAGGAAGACGTGCCACGGGATGAAGGAGGCTCTGGCGTAGCTTTTTACTTTCGGGAACACGAAGGAGAAGAAGCCGAGCACCCACTGAAAAAGGAAAGAAAAACAGAGTCCCGACAGTCAGCGTTCCGATTAGCGTTTCTCTCGGTCGGTGGACGACAAGACCGAGATCAATCGAGGATTACCTGCAGACCAAACAAGGAGATGGTGGTGATGCCGAGCCAGGAGTGCAAGGTGTACAGGTTGGGGATACGGAGCTCGTTATGGAACTTGAAGACTGCATAAACCCCCACGCTCCCGAGCACAAGAGCGATCAAGTGCAGGATCAGGTGGATCGTCTTCTGAGCTTCCCTCTTCGCCGGAATCGTCTTGTACACCATGATAGCTGCATCAACCATCGAAGTTGGTACTCTATTCCATTAAGAATCCAGCTACTTCGAAAAGACTTAACGTCCACGCTTTGTCGCGACGCGGGCCAACATAAGGTATCCGTGAGAGTAATTTAATGTATGATTGTAAGGAAATATGACAAGCGACTTGGCCAACCTCGTGTCCACACGATTAATATACCGAAGAAATAAACATAGAGATTTTCGCACGAAAAAACGTTTGCGATTGCGAAAAGAAACCCCGAGATATCGAGTATAGGTGGTGGTCCTCACCTTCTCCACCGGCGAGAATTAACCCAAACACCATCAGGACCGGATGCAGCTGCACAAAGAACAGAGCATACGAATGAGTCATCTGAACGGAATGAATTGAACAACATCAACTTCTATCTGAACAAAGAATTCTCGAATTTTTTCCCTGTCGCCCGGAAAGAATTTCTTCTTCGGTTCGAGTTCATTTCAAAATAACTAATTTTTTTATTCAATCAAGAGCGTCGGTTTATTGCTCCAAAACTCAGCCTACACTTATACTATAACCGAAGCCTTCAGCAAAAGGAGTGGGAACCGCGGACTCACGTTGAAAATCTTATTTTTGTTGGCGGACGACAGGGCCACGCCGCCCTGGAAATTGAGGACCCAAACAAGGATCAGGGTCGCCACCGCCACGAGTAGCAGTTGCGCCAGCACCACCGCCGGAGTCGCGGACAGCTGCATGCTCTGGCTCTTCACCATGGCTGACCCTTTCGATCGATCAATCGAGAGAGAGAAAATAGAGAGAGAGATGGAGGGATTCTAGAGCGTTCAGAGGGAGAGAGAGAGAGAGGATGTGACGATATCTAGTAGAAAGAGACTTCAAATAGGCGAGCGTTGCGCACACAAGTGTGCGATTATAATTCGAGGTCGAGAGGGAGCGAGAGCCTTGTGCGCTTCACTATGCGCAAAGGGACGGAGCTTTATAGGAATCTCTCTTCGGTCTCGGATTACACGCCGTGTTTCGTTGGGCACCCGCTTTGGATTTTACACCCGCGACGGCTTCGACCCATCTCCAGCCCTCTCCATTTGAGGAGGACCTCGCCAGCGACCTCTTTGTCATCGAACATTGCGTGTTGTTGACGTCAAGATTAGCTAAGGATCTCTTAAGATTCAAACGCAAAAGGTGAATTGTGAAACAACTTCATTTTCTGCACATGATGTCCCTGAAAAAACGCAGATAGCTTTCTGAAGAAAGTTTTTATATTCTTAATATTTTGTACGTCAATTTTTTATAATGCTTTTGAGTACACACACAAAGAAGAAAGTCAATCCTAACAGTCCTCCTAATCAGGAGACAAAGACAAGTTTGCAGAAAATTTCTTGGGGGGAAGAGTTTTTTTCCGTAAATAGCTTCTTTTCTATTTCTATTCCTAACAGCTTTGAAGAAAAGAACCCGTTTGATAAACGCACAAAATTTTTACTTTCTTGGAATAGAAAAATAATAGAAATGCGTTTGGTAACGCAACGATTCTTTTTGTATTTATTTGTTTTTTATTTGTTTTTTTTATTTGTTTTTTTTTTTTTTTGTATTTATTTGTTTTTTATTTGTTATTTGTTATTTGTTTTTTATTATTTTTTGTATTTATTTATTTTGTATTTTTTTATTCTTTTTTGTATTTATTTGTATTTATTTGTTTTTATTCTTTTTTTGTATTTATTTTTTATTTTTTTTGTTTTTTTGTATTTATTTTTTGTATTTGTTTTTTTTATTTTTTTGTATTTTTTTGTTTTTTTGTATTTATTTTTTTGTATTCATTTGTTTTTTTATTTGTTTTTGTATTTGTTTGTTTTTTTATATTTATTTGTATTTATTTATTTGTATTTATTTGTTTTTTTTATTTATTTGTATTTATTTGTTTTTTTTATTTTTGTATTTATTTGTTTTTTTTTATATTTTTTGTATTTATTTGTTTTTTATTTTTTATTTATTTGTTTTTTTATTCTTGCTCACGGTCGAGGGCGGCGGGCGGCGGTCGGTGGTGGCTCCGAGCGGTTGGAGGTGGCCACCGCAAGAGAGAAATAAAACAAAAATAAAAAAAAGAAAATTTGCTTATTTCTAGAAATTGTTCCAGGACAAGAAGCTAGCTTTTTTTTTTTTTGTTTCTCGTTTCTATTCCCGGGCTAACTTTTCTATTCCGGGGAATAGAAATCAACTTGGCGTACATTAAAACGGGCTGTTTTTTTTGTTCCGGGGAACAAAAGAACGTAAATTCTTAGGAATAGAAATGTTCTCATGCACCCAAAATAGGAAGTAGATTGGCTAGAATTCCTATATTATTTCTAATTGAGAGCTCGTACCAAAGATTTACTTGGATTTTTATGTTCTCTAATTGACAACTAATGCCAACACCCCCCTCAAGTGGGTGAAAAGATATCTTTGATACCCAACTTGACAAGTGAGCTATAAAATGCCCTGCTTAACATAGCCTTAGTAAGTATGTCCGCCAATTGATCTTCAGACCTAACAAAAGGAAACCGAACCACCTCGGCCTCTAAATTTTGATTACCTCAATGTGCTTAGTCCGATCATGCTAAACTAGATTGTGGGAAACATCAATTGCTGCTTTATTATCACAAAAAAAATCTTATTTCAGACTTTGGTGGGAAATAAAGTTCTGTCATCAACCTCTTAAGCTATAGTAGCTCACGTAACCCTTTAGCCACCCCTCAAAACTCCGCCTCAGCACTAGACAAAGCTACTACCTTTTACTTCTTGCTCCTCCATGTAACCAAATTTCCTCCCATAAATGTAAAATACCCCAACGTAGACCTCCTAGCTGAGATGCTTCATGCCCAATCCGCATCCGTAAATCCCTCCACCTCAAGATAACCATTCTTTGCAAAGAACATACCATTTCCTAGAGCCAACTTCAAGTAACGCAAAATTCGACCCACTGCATTCATATGATCTTCACTTAGGCATGCATAAATTGACTCACAATGGTTACAGCATATGCAATATCAGGGCGAGTATGTGACAAATAGATCAATCTCCCTACTAACTTTTGATATCTATCCTTATTGGTTAGCACCCGATCCGAATACTCACCAACTCTATAATTCTAAACTATAGGGATTTTGGCAAGCTTACACTCCAACATTCCAACTTCGGCTAATAAGTCCAATGCATATTTCCTTTGAGACAAAAAAATTCCTCTTTTCGATCTAATAACTTCAATGCCTAGGAAATACTTCAATCCTCCTAGATTCTTCATTTCAAACTCTTTGCTATCTTCTCTTAGAGTTTCAAAATCTCTTCACGATCATCTCCTTTCGATCTAGCCACTTTAATGACAACGACCTCTTTGTCATCGAACATTGTGTGTTGTTGACGTCAAGATTGGCTAATGATCTCCAAAGATTCAAATGCAAGGTGAATCGAGAAACAACTTCATTTTCTACACATGATGTCCTTGTGGCACATTAGATTGAAAAGCTAATGAGTCCTCCAACTTCCATCTAAACAATATGCTTATCACCCTTTTAATCTAATCTCGCGGCACAGACACAAAGAAAGGAAAAAAAAATAAAATCTCAAGACCATTTTCATGTGTTCTTAATCTTTTCCATAGCTTTTTTTTTTTTTTTTTTTCTTTTGAGCCCGGAAATGAAAGTTTCCTAATTCAAATAAGTTTCCTATTTTGAATAGGTTTCCCAATTTGAGAAGATTTTTTCAAAAGATATTTCCTATTTTGAATAGTTTCCTAATTGAATTGGTTTACTAGTTTGAGAAGATTCCTAAATAGAAATATCCTATTTTGGATCTAAGAGTGTTGAAGGCAATTAAATTCTTGTAGTAAGAATTTGTATATAATTCCTTAGCAAAATTGAGAGATTATTTAGTGAGGAATTGTAGGAATAAACACTGTGTGAGTTATTTAGTATAATTGGTGCTTGAAAAATAGTGAAAGTGTAAGAGTGACTTGAATATAGTTGTAATCTTTGTTGTATCATTTGATCTATAGTATAATTTATTATTACTTTCCCTATGAACGTAGGTCATTTTAACCGAATCACCTAAATCTAGTGTCTGATTTATTATTTTATTCAGTCTATTTTATTGTTCGATTGCTTACTTTCCCCAACAATTGGTTTCATAGCTAGATTTGCCCAAGTTCAAGCAAATTGATGTCGACAAAAGAAGGAAATGTGAGAATTGATGGATTTGATGGGAATTATTTTGGTTTCTAGAAGATTCATATTGAGGATTATTTATATCAAATGAAATTGCACTTGTCCTTGTCTAGGAAGAAACCAGACATGATGAAGCAAGCTGACTAGGTATTGCTAAATAGACAAACTTTGGGTGTTATTTGGCTAACATTGGCTCACAATGTCGCGTTTAACATCATGAAAGAGAACATCACTACAAGTTTGAAGAAAACCTTATCGGATATGTACGAGAAGCCCTTTACGATCAATAAGGTCTATTCGATGCGATGTTTGTTTATCTTAAAGATCAATGAAGGTGTGTCAATGACAAATCATATCAATGAATTCAATGTGAATGTTAGTCAATTAAGTTCAGTTGAGATTGACTTTGAAGATGACGTATGTGCTTGAATTTAACTCCTCTAGGAATACAAGCTAGACATTTGATGAGGTTCATAATTTAATTCTAAGTGAGGACATCCATAGAAGAGAATCTAGTGAACTTGTATCTACTACTTTAGTAGGTGAAATAGAGAAAGAACTAGTACATGTGTTAACAGGACATATATAAAAATAAATAGATGTAATCAATTGGTGGAGCTGTCTGCTGGAGTTGTGACAAGATGGGGCAATTAGAAGGAATTACCTTAAGTTGAAAAAGGAGAAAGAGAAGGGAATTATAGTTGAGTCTGCAGATTATGCTACAACTGTAGTTGATGATAATTCAAGTAGTGCTAATGTTGTCTTGTTTATCACTAATAATTCATTGTTTGATGGATGAAATATGAACTTTGGTTGTTTGTTTCATGCTACGCCAAATAGAAACTAGTTTATAACTTATTATTGCCTGGATAATAGTAAAGTGTAATTGGAGAACAATGATGAGTACGATATTGTAGGCGTTGGCAATGTTAGAATCATAATGCATGATGGTATTGTGATGACATTGACTGAAGTGAGGCAAAAGAACTTAATTTCCTTGAGTGCTCTTGATTTAGCTAGATGTTAATATATTTCAGAATGTGAAATTTTAAAAAATTTTCAAAGTGCTTTAGTGATAATGAAAGGAGTCAAGCATAGTGATCTATATGAGCTTCAAGGTGAGACAATGACAGATTTCTCCGTGAAGATGTCGGATGCATATGCTCGAGAGTTTAAATTGTGGTATATGCACTTGGGGTACATTGGTGAGAGAAGCGTGAAGGTCTTAATTGAAAAAAATTCTGTTAAGTGGTTATGTAGTTAACGAACCGAATGTATGTAGAAGCTATAATTTAGTTCAACGGCGGAAAATGCAATTCAATATAACAGTTAAAGAAACCACGGAAATTACAAAGTTAATTCATTTGAATGTTCACGGGTTGTCACAGTTTCCTTTGAGGAAGAGGACTAGATTTATGCTAATAATTATGGATGATTACTCAAGAAAGACATGGGTGTTTGTGCATAGGCACAAGTTTGATACTATTGTTAGGATCGAGCAGTTAAGAGCTTTCATTGAAAAGAAAACCGATAAAAAGATAAATTATGTGTGGATTAATAAGTAATAACAACATGGAGTTTTGTTAGAAGTTGTTAAATGAATTCTACATGAAGAAAGGTATAGTGAGACACCATACTAATACTTATGAAGCACAACATGTTGCTAAATTGATGAGCAAAACATTACTAAAGAAGGCCTATAAAATATTCTCTAGTGCTGGTATGGCTAGGAGATTCCTAACATATGTATTTAGCACGACGAGCTACTCGATCAATAGATCCCCATTGATTGTGATTGGATGTCGGATTCCTGAAAAAGTGTGGTCAAGTAACATTGCTAATTGTTTTAAATATTTGGTTGCTCGTGTTATGTTCAAGTGAGTGGTTATAAGTTCGATGAAAGGGCAAGAAAGTGCATATTCCTAAGCTATGCACAAAGTGAGTGGAGCTATAAGTTGCGATGTCCGAAATTATAATTCACCTATTGTTAGTAGAAAAGTTACATTAGACGAGTCTCCAATACTTATGGCTGTGAGTGATTATAGTAATGTTCATATAGGTTTGAACGGTGTTCGGCTTAAGATGGAGTTACAACTAAAAACTCATGAGCTAGTGGATATTAACGAAGTAATCGACACAGATAGAACTTATAGCGAGGTGGAGCATATAAAGCCAACAATTGCTATAACATGCTAAATTTGACAAGGTAAGTGTTCGATCTCTAGATATATATGGATGCAACAATAGTTTTGCTTTATTTTTGATAAAGAATGTTGTGTCAGAAAATCCTTACATAACAGTTAAAAGTGCATGTGGAGTTGATGTTCTGATGAGGTCCTCGATTCTAGTGAAGTTTAAGCGAAACTTGGACTTGAAAAATATCTATAGCGTTTGAGTTCATTGGGGACTATGGAAGAAGATTACATATCAATGTCTATTTTTCCTTTAATTATCAACTTTTACCAATTTCATTTGCCTTACTTTGCTACTCCTTCCATTTACTATCTCTTTTTAGAGATTAACGTGACTTGCCAATTTTTCTCCCATTATTTCTCACCTAATATTATGTTACCAATTTTTATTTGAGCTACACATCAATAATTTTTTAATTCGTTTAATTTGCCAACCATTCTTACCCTTGACAAAATGTTATTTAAATTTCTAAGCAATGTTCAAATTTATCATTTTTTTAGGAATAACAGACTTAATTAGACTAACCTAACAACTTTTCTATGAATTAAGTTACCGACTAGTTACCAACTTTAATTCGAATTAGTTACCGAATTTATTTTCCTTTCAATACCAAATTTTCTCATCTTTTACATATTTTTATTTGTCTTTCTTAATTAGCCTCAAATTTACCAAGTCTTATATAAATTTACTAATTCCAATTTAAGTGGCTTGTCAATTTTTCTCCAATTAAGTTATCAACTAGTTTAGGTTACTAACTCCCATTTAAAATAGTTACGGATGTTTATTTGGTTTTTTCAATTTACCATTAGTTGCTTAATCGGGAATGAAGTAGGAAAGTCATCAAAATAAAAATTACTATTTTATATAATAATTGGTAAACCTAAGGTGCTTATAGAAAAGTAAAATAAAAGTTGTAAGACAATAAGATATATACATTTTTTCTTTTTGCTAGAAATGTGAAGGTCGGTTATATTAATAAAATAAACATCAATAACTAATTCAAAAAAGAGTTAGTAATACAAAAATTAGTTAGTTCACTTATAAAAAGGTTGGTAAGTAAGGTAAACAAATGTCGTAATCACTGGAAAAAGTGATGAATTAAGAAAAATCAAATAAACGTATGTGAAGGAATAACATTATCTTTCGCAATCAAAGATTATTCTTCCCAACTTTAAAGGACCATCTTCGCAAAGCCGTCAATGATAGGGCTTTAACTTTCCCCAAGGTCTCGGACAACCCCTGTAATAGAAGACTCCAACTTAGCTGGGGCATCCACCCCTCCATCTTTGATTGATTATGCTGACTGTGGGCTACTTACTGCCTTTGACATTCCTGCCCAGGGGTTTCGCACTTGCCTATTCCCTAGGGATTATTTGAGGTCGCCCCTTCTTCCTTTTCTTTGGATGGTCTCCTCCCCCCCTTTTGTTACTTGGCCTGATGGTTGGTGAAGCTTCTACGTCATCCTGCTCCTCGCCTCCTTTGCTACATTGCTGCACATCTTGCTGTTCCTGGGTGATGCTTCTAATGGAGCTCTCTCGGGTCTTCCCTAATGGTGCGGCTTGTGTTTCCAGCTTGGCATCCCTCCTGTTCAATTCCTCTTTGTGTCTTTTCCTTGTGCGGGCCATAGTGTTGTGTGCTCTTCCCCCTCATCTCCTTTGTTGGCCACTGTTTTGGCCTTCTTTTGCTGCTGTTATTATTTGCATTGTATCTCTCTCACAGCTCTTCCCTCCCCTTTTCTCCCCCCGGCCCCCTTCCACTCGTTTGGACTTCCTGTCTTTCTGAGTGTAAGCTGGTGTCGGGGTCCCCTTACTGTACAACTTTATAGCTTTTTGTGCAAAAGCCTATATACTTCTTACCTTTTACCAAAAAAAAAAAAAAAACAATTCAAGAAATGAGATTTGATAATTTAATATGGGAAAGTTGGTGATTCACACAAAAAGGGTTAGTAATCTCATATGATTTCTAGTTAGGCGCTTTTAAGAAAAGTAAATAAATTTAGTGAAAGATAAGAGAATTTTTTTCTTCACATATTGAGATGTTAATAAGTTAAATCTTTCTAATTTAGGTTGATTTGTCAAGTGTGATCATAATTTTCGTTATATTGTTTGATTTATAATTGAATCATGTGTTATTCTCTCATGGAGTAGGTTCTACTGACCATACCGCATAAATTGGGAGTCTAATTGATTTTCTGGTTTTGTTTATTTTGTTGACCACTTGTTTTGAAAGCAAGTCCGGGGACTAAGAAGCATTAAACCGTGAGAAATGATATCAAAACTTCTAGCATTTTCAAGCAATCGCACTTGGAGTTTCCAGGCTAAGTGAGTTACTATACTCTGGGACTAAGAAGATCGGTTTCTCTTCGTCGGGGGCACTTTCGTCTATCGATCTCAGTGGTTGCCACCTATCAAGCACCGACATTTTTTGGGAGTTTTCGTATCGTGTCGGACACTCCAACACGTGTCTAAATACTCTTCGACACTCGAGTCCAACATTCCAACATTCGAGTTTAGAATTTTGATACATGAATCCAATTCCCTAAGGGGTCAATTTAAAAAAACTTTCAATAAATAATGAGTCAAAATGTAAATATGTAAAAAAATAAAAATTATAAATGGAGAAAGAAGAAAAACATAATATTCTCTTTTTTTTTTTTTTACTCTCACTTTCAAAGAAGAAAAACATAATATTCTCTTTTCTTCTGACTCTCACTTTCCGTGACACACAATTTACTCCCCAAGTTTGTTTTTTTTTTCTCTTAATTCGACACACTCTGACACACAAGTTCTAAATGTAGATTGCTTGTTTTTTTTCTTCAACTTTTATGAATTATTAGAATGGAATTGAATTTACCAAATTGAAATAATGAATGATATTTACAAATGGTGGATTAATGTTTTAGTGTAAATTCATTCTAGACTCATTTTATTTATTTATTTATTTATTTATATAATCATAAAAATGATAATCTATCATGTATATTTTTAATATATAATGTGTTCTAACATAAAAAAAAAAAAAAAAATCCCTATTTTTTTAGAAATAACATATTGGCGTGTGTCATGTCGTATTGCGTGTCGCGTGTCGATGCTACTTAAGTTGCCACTAAGTCAAGAACAAAGATGAGAGGTAAATAAAGAGAAGATTACCTTTTCCTCAATGACTTGAAGATTGGTGACTCTTTCACCTTAAATCATAACCACACCTTCTTTCTTAAGTGTGAAGTAAACTTAAGACAGGGTGCAATGCCTACGACATTAGCCATCGTTATTGAGTTGACTTGATTATGCAACACATATGCCAAATTGAGAAGAAGTAGACGTGTTCGCGTGTTGTGTTGTATCATGTCACGTTACATGTCGTGCTATTTAAGTTGTCACTAAATCAAGAACAAAGACAAGAGGTAAATAACTAGAAGAATATCTTTTCCTCGATGACTTAGAAGATCATCTTTTCCTCGATGACTTGAAGATTGATGACTCTTTCGCCTTAATCGGACCCGCACTTTCTTTCTTAAGTGCAAAGTGGGACATAAGATAGGGTGCGACGCCTATGGCATTAGGCATCGTTATTGAGTTGACTTGATTTTTCGTTATTGAGTTGACTTGATTTTTGCAACACAAATGCCAAATGTAGAAGACTCCAATGAGTTCTCCGTGTTTGTTGGGCCAAACCTAGTGCGCGTTGGGAGGGTTTGAACCACACGGCAGATGATGATGATTGTAATAACTACTAATTAGTCTTTCCTCGGTTTAAACAGTCGGTCAACAAAGTCTTCGAAGGACGCGTAACATAAAAGTTAGCCACAGTAAAAGATAATAAAGAAGTAGCGACGTAAAATAGACGGATTGAATTACAAATTTAGGGACGAACTTTAGCTTAATATTTCTGAATAAATTAAAAGTGTAGGGCTATATTGAATAAATTTAAAGTTTAAAGATGATATTGATATTGAACCAAAATTCATAAATCATTTGTGTTATTTTCTCAATATTAAATGAATCAAGATATCAAAAGATGTAAATGAAGTGTTGAGAAGACTGTTTTGTGTGATGTCTTATCCTCAGTTCATTCATTCTACTTTTTTGGATTTTACCCTCTCATATTCTCCTATTTAACTCTTAATTTTCCTCCTCATATCCTGCAATATATGTATATATGTATTTAGCTTACTTTGACGGAGGCCCTGACACTCCCAATAAAAGTGTTGAGTATGAAGGACAAAACTAGCAGCTCTCACTCGGTTAAAGATTTCTTACTGCCTCGCTGCCTTTCCTATTCCAGGCAAATCTCAGCTCTGATGATCAGATCAAACGGTTTTTTTGGCACCTGTTACAACTATTATTAAGAAACTCATAATATTATTAACAACTACTTGAATTTTGCTTTATTTTTCTTATGTTTATTTGTTTTGACAACATGAGTATTGCCCACAAGATGTGCTAATTTACTCTTCCATTAAAGTGAACGATCATATGGTTAATTAAAGATGAATAAAACGTATAATCAGCACATTACTTTCGTGCGCGCAAAGAGTGTGCACTTTCCTCGAAGTACATCGAAATGAATGGCGACTAGATTCATCCTCTCATTTTTTACGAGTTAAGACATCAAAAATCAGATATTCGCTTTTTGTGGTTACCTGAGCAAGGAGGGGAAGCGTGTTGAAATGAAAGGAAGGGAAATGAATGGAAGAGGATGGAATCCTTCGCTGGTTTAAAGTTGCATGGAAGGAAAGGATGGTATAGGGAAACAGGTTTCATTGATTTTCTAGAATGACCATTGTCTTGTTTGTATTTAAGAATGAGACAAGGGATATGACGTCGGAGAAAAGCCCCTTAAAGCTTAGTTTTGTTTAATGGATAATAAATTATTTTAAAATATTTATCTAAAAATGATTACTTGAAATAAATAATTAATGAAAAATAATTTTATTATCGATGATAATTTATATTTAAATATTTTCAAAAAAATAAAAAATATTTTTCAAAAAATAAATGCACCATAAATTTATTTTCCTTTTTTCCCCGCAATTATTAAATAGAAATAATGGTGGGCCCAAGAAGACATACTTCTCTTCCTTTCCTCTTAATTCCACGTTCACTAAGTCAACCAGAAAAAAAGAAAAGTGAGCCAAACGAGGGAAACGTTTGCCTAGGTAACTTTTTCCCCATATTTCTCTCCAGTCAACCCCCATTGTGTCGTTCGGGAGACGCCAGTCAACCCCCATTTCTTTAACCAAAAAAAAAAACGAAAACAAAAACCATTTCAAACTAAGGTACCCTTTTTTGTGGCACACTCACTAGAAATGTGGAATTGTAATGTGTTCTTTGTTTTTTCCCCCAAAAAATTCACTTTCACTTGAGTTAATTACCAAATCAATTTTTTTTTTCTAATTACCAGCTTTTGTCATCTTTTATCAGCCTTAAATTTACCTACTCATATATGAAATTAGTAGCTTTAATTTAAGTTGTCAACTAATTTGGTTACAAACTCTCATTAGAAATAGTTACCGGTGTTTATTTGATTATTCTTCAATCAGACAACTTTTATATTAGTTTACCTAATTGGGAATAAAGTTGGTAAGTCATAAAATAAAGATTGGTAATTCCATATGATAATAGGTAAATTTAAGGTGCTTGTAAGAAACTTAAATAAAAGTTGGTTAATAACAACAAAAAAAAAATCTTTTTGTCAAAGATAAGAAAGTAATCTTAGAAAAAATTAAGTTGGTAACTAACTCAAATAAAAGTTAGTAACAAAAAATTAGTTGAAAATTCAATCATATTAAAGGCTGGTAAGTAAGGCAAATAAATGCAGTAAACCAATAGAGACATTGATAAATTAAGAAATTAAATAAGAATTAGTAAGCAACTTAAATGAGAATTGCCAATTCACACAAAATATATTATTAATCTCATGAAATATTCGAAAAGTTTAAGGTGTTTCTAGAAAAGTAAATAAGAGTTACTAAAAGATTAGAGGTTTTCTGTGTATGTATGTGTGCATTCTTGATAAGAGAAGTTGGTAAGGTGAAAACAAAATAACCAAGTAAACAATGGTAATTGTTACGACCAATGAAAGAAAAAAAAAATCATTAGCTAACTCAAATAAGAGTTATAAATGCAAGATAAGTTGATAATTTAATCCGAGAAAAATTTATAACCACTTTAATTTAGATTGGTATTTTCTAACAAAGTTGGTAATATCCACACACGCAAAAAAAAGAAAAAAAAAAAAAAGGAGGAAATCTTCTCTAAAGATAGCACCTCAATTCATGACACGCGGGCCCATTCTTCGAATTCGCCGTGAATGGGAGCAAATTTCAGGGCTCAAAAGGCCCAATTTCCTCCATCTTCCAGCAATGCGAATGAGCCCTTTTTCTGGCATCATTTGCGGTCCATGCAAACCTCCTTTAGAGTGGTGTAAACAAGAAACACAGCCCGAAGATTTGCTGACATGGACTACTTATATCCAAAGGAGAAATGAAGTGATGTGAATGGTGCCGTACGGGACTCGAGGTCCCTCTATTCACATATTGTGCACTTGTGTATCTATATGTATGGACGGTCAAGACGATAATCGTGAAATAATCAAACACCGGTTTTTCCGATCATGATGTAGACAAACCATGGAATACTAGCCAGACCCTCAACGAATCACTTGCCTGCGTGATGATTTCGCCAGCGCTGCTGCCTTCTAGCGTACCCATGTCGATTATATATCGTGACACATGACCGTGGACTAAAGTAAATACACTAGACCGACTTGCCAAATGCATGATTTTCGCGTCCATAATCAAGCCTAGAGCACGACAAGGACCAAACAAAGCTTAAAAGCAGCAGACACCGGGTGGGCGTCGCGGTTTTGTCGAGAGCCCGCGAAGCGTGATGCGAAAATAGCAGAAAAAACTGTCGAGACGACGAGGGAAAAAACCAAAGCATGCAGAAGAAACAAAGACGCAAAAGTCTCATCGTCTGTGCTTTTCTAGGGTTTGGTCACAAGCTAAATCTAGCGAATCTCGTCTGGTAAGTTCACGGGGGGCCATTTTAGAGGCGGAATTTTCTTCCCGCAGATCAAGGCTCGTCGACACGCGCAGCACCTCCTTGCGTGAACATCTCTCGTGTGGGGAAGTCAAGATTCGGAAAGACAGTCAGTCCGAAACTTCCGAAGTCCAATCGAGCACTGTGGACGCACGGGAATGAGGACTTGCGGCTCTGTAGCTCTAGACCCCCTATCGAGCGAGCCCCCCTTTGAAAAATTCTACAGGAAGCAGACATTTTTGCGGCTCCATGGAGAAACTTGCCCCCCGCGATTTCCAGCAAGCCGGTTCGACTTTTGACCACGTACGACGAAGATATGTGTTTTGTCCCGTTCTGTCGCGACAGTTGGAGATGTCATCGGGACGTGGTGATGGCGCCAGGCTTACGTGGGTTTTGGGTGATGGGACGCTTCGACCTTCGCGGCTCTCTAGGGTTTTGGGTGAGACACCGCTGTGGGGTTTGTCGCCAGGCACTTTGAACACTTCCTTGGATGACTTTGGTTTGGCTTGATCTATTGATTCTGCGAGTGGTGATTGCACGTGGGGCCTGGGTAAATTCGATTTATCTCGTTTTGATTTTTGTTTTGTTGGCCCTATAAATTGATTGGTTTATCTTACGATATTTTGACCAAATTGAAATACGTTTGAAGTCATCTGAAAAACTCAGATAGAAAATAGGCTTTCATAATGGAAATTGTGAAAAAGGAAATGGATGAGGAATTAACAAAAAAGGCTCAACACCACAGACAGTGTGTTTTTTTCCTTTTCTTTTTCTGGAGTAAAGGGAACAGTAGTAATCAAGTGTCAAGTGAAAGACCCTCTTGAGCATTGCCATGAGATTGATTTACTCTCTTTGGTGGAAATTAATGTTTGGTTTGGACTTTGATTACCGTTCATTTTAAACAAGCCTATCACCCAATTATATCATTAGATGCGAGTTGAGGAAGCACAAACGACGTTTAAGTCTAGTTCTCAAGCCACTGATGCCGTGAATGAATCCAAATTTCCCTAGTTTAGGAGCTATTGGGGGATTCATGCAGGCTCTAAATTGCGTGGGATTAAATTGTAACCAACTCAGCCAAACGGTATCCTGGTGGTCAATGCCCAACATTATCTGGCGTGTATATCGACCATATTTTTTGTGCATTTGATCGATGCATAGCCGGAATTTTTTAGATTCTCTGGATGTCATGGAAAGACCCAACAGGGTAAGCTCTTTGCATTCGAATCTCTGTGTGATGTAACCAACGTGACGTGGCAATCGATATCCACTTGACGTGTCCGCATGCAGAGGCTGACAAGGCGGATGGATGTGTTCAAGGCCAGCTTGCAGAATAATGGTCTCCCTTCAAGCCAAAGTGTCAGGGAAGGAGTGGGGCCAGAATTCCTTTCTGGACAGCTAACTGACCGAAAGCGAAATGTTTTATATATTTTGAAAGAAAATAATAGATTCAGCGCTTTTTTTTTTTTTCTTTTTTGAGGTCCAGGAAAGGCTAACAACGAAAAATATATCTAAAGGAGGCAGCAAAGTTAGACGTGATGAAAGAGTTAGGCGAATTTTAGAGAAATATCTACACGTGTCCATTGCAGAAAAGAGAAGATAAGCTTGGCTCTAGATAAGGATTTTAGGTCAGTACCAATCGATTTTCCTAAATTTGCTAACGATGAGAGTGTCTTCAAAGTTACTTCTAGATTGCATTCGATAGAACTGAAAATAGAGCATTGAAAAGTGTTGAATTTTGAGTGGAGCTTGCAATATCATACGTGACTCATTTCCACGAAACAGGTGACACATGAATGACGGAGAAAAAATCCAAATAAGGTGCGACATGACACGAAATACAATATATGATTATGATACGCTAACACGAACCATCAACCTTATTAAGCGTTAAGTAGCATAAGCGCTCAATTATAACCATTGAATATGTTTGATATGTTTCCCAAATTTTAATTATCGGTATAACTCCACTCATTCAATGATGACTGGTCGAAACCAAGACATTGATCCATTGTGATTTTTCCGGGTATTTTAGTTAATAACGAATGGTAAAACGAATAAGGTTAGAAGCCAACCATGATCAATGCTGCTATAAAGCCTTAAAACAAGAATACAATTTCCTTTTTTTTTTAATCAGCACGCGGAAAAAATAACAATAAAGAAATAATACATGTGGCAACTGTCCACAATTTCTTTTTCCTTTTTCTTTTCCCCCAATTGCCAGTTGGATAGCAAACATAGGAACCTCGATCGATCGCATGAGGTCCGAAGCGGGACCGCCACGTCAGCGCGGCTCGTCCGGAACCAGAAATCGGGGAAGCGGGCGGCCCCGATTGGCGGTGGGCCCGAAACTCAATTTCCATTTCTCTTTTTTTCTTTTTGTCCCTTTTTTTTCTGTCGCGCCACTCGATGCTCGTCGTCGCGCCACGTGTCCCTTCCGCGTCATTAGATTAAGGCAAGAAATAAGGGGGAGGCCCTCTTTCTCTGCGCCGAAATGTGGCAACGGCGGTCCGGCCCCACGCGCGTAGAATTTGGACTTTGCCCTTCTCGACCTCCTTTATTTACGAAAGGTGCCCTTTATGCATGCGTGCCCTTTATGCAATTTTAAATTATCCCTCTCTTTTTTTTCTTTTATATATATATATATATATATATCCATTAGGTATTCTTTAGGAATAATAAAAACTCAATCAGAATGGTGGGCTTATCGAATTGAGTACCAACGACTCGGGCTTTAATTTGGCAAGATGCTTAACTCGAGCAGAAGGACGAGCGGGTATTTAAAACAGTTCCATGATAACTTTAATGATAGACCCTAAGTCCATATGTTGGTAGGGCTTTGACTTTGGTAAAAGCATTCAAATCTCGTATGAAATTTTTTAATAATTTGTACTCAACTCATTTCAATCAACAAACAAGTTAAATACAATTTTTTTGACCCATTTTGCCACTTGCAATCGCAAGTGGTCGACCACTCCTATTCGAGCCGCACTATTTAATATGACTTTCAAATTAGAGTGAAAGACATAAATGACCCATAAACTTTATATTGATATGTACTTCGAGAACTTTAAATTTATTCAATATGATTCATAAAATTTGTGTATATGTTTAATTTTTGTCATTCCATTAAATTCAATATTGTTCAATATTAAATATTTTTGTAAATTATGCTAGCAGGCCGAGGCTTTAAGAAAGCCCCGGGGTGGTTTCGGTAAAAAGTGACGTCAGAAACAGCCGAAGGGGGAAACTGGGTCCACCCCTGGATCGGTTGTCGACTGCCCATCACCCGACCAATTTACCATCTCTCTCTCTCTCTCTCTCTTTTTTTTCTGATTTTGTTATCCAATTAATTTTAAAAAAATACATCATTTTTTTTAAAGAAAAAGGGAGATAAAAAGCGAAACATCTTTTCTACTTTTGGGCGGGCCCCACCCCAGTCCAACCTTAATAATATTTGTCCCCCCTCGCTTAATGATTCCTCGCCTGCCCGCCTTCTTTGCGTGATTGATTAACATCGAGTCTCTCTTATTTTGTAAATGACAAATTGACGACAGTTGGACTCCACTTTTGCTTCCTCCTCCCTGCGATTCCTCCTTGACTTTTCGTTTCAATGCGTCTTACAAAGCACGATCAATCTCGCGTTCACATTAATTTTTCAAAGCGGGATCGGAAAGCGCCCCCCCCAACCGTAATTGATGGCATCAAGGAAGGAAGATTTGAATCATCATTGAATCTCAACCTGTCCCGTTCCATTCTAATTGGGGGATAATCTTTAGGATTCAGATGAAGGCGGCTCCGATTTTTTTTTTTTTGGAAAAGAGCCGGAAAACATTGCGCGGCGAACAGGGTAAAATGTGACGTTAAGTGACTTGAAATAGGTAGAGAGTTGTAAAGAGAATGTGCGTTTACTTGTGATTTCTTGTCGCGTTTCGCCGAATTAGTAAAAACATAACAGGTGCAACCTTTAACGGTTTTTCAAAATTTCAAACCGAATTAGTTATAAGTAAAAGTAATACTGGAATTTCAAAGTTTCGTACATTCTGATTGACAAAAGGAAATAATGCAAAATAAAAGTGATCTCAATTAGAAAACAAATTATGCATGATGTTTAAGTTGTTGGGGGTGGCAATAGTGAAATGATGATGCGGTTCTTGGAGAAGATTTTTCGATGGTTTCCTTTTCTTTTCTTCTTTTTCTTGTCATGCTTTATTGTTTTTCACCTAACCTCTTATTGCCACAATTATGCTATTTTGAGCAAATCAACAAGTATATACATTTTCAACAAAATTGAATCGGTGACGTAGCCTTCTTACCATCTTGGATTTTTTCCCCTTTTTCCATCTGAAAAATAGACACTCAATATCGCCGCTTAGTGTCAAATGAATAGTTACAAGACAACAAGAGGTATCCCGTTTTTGTAATGTGTACTTTGGCAATTTAGAAGTGAACTTCCAAATTTTTCCTAAGCACATTATAGACACCAAATTTAAATATTGCGACAATAGGCACAATAACGATGGATGAATGATGTATCATATTGCGATTAAATAAAAATTCGAAAAATCATAATCAGTTTTCTGTCTATGATGTGCATCGGTGCTGTTTGTAGCTGATAAAAGTCAGGAATGGCAAAATGAAAATGATCTCAATTCGAAAACATATTGTATGTGATGTTTGAGTTGTTGGGGCGTGGGAATAGTGAAATGATGATGCGGCTCTTTGAGAGGATTTTTCAAGTGTTTCCTTTTTTTTCCTGTCGTGCTTTATTGTTTTTCACCCAAACCTCTCATTTGCAGCAATTATGCTATTTTGAGCAAAACAAAAAGCATATAAATTTTCAACAAAATAGAATTGATGGTGTGGCCTTCTTAGCATTGTGGGTTGTTTTTTCCCCCATTTTCCTTTCCAAATATAAACACTAAATATTGCCATTTATTGTCAATGGAATAAATAGTTACAAGACGAAAAAAAAAAATCCCTTTTTTGTAACGGGTACTTTGGCAATTTAGAAGTGAACTCCTATGTTTTCCCTAAACACATAAAGATACCAATTTTAAATCTTGTGATAGTAAATACCATAACGATGGACGAATGAATGGATGAAAGGATGAATAGATGATCTATCGCATCACACGTAAATAAAAATTAAAGTAATCGTAATCAATTTTTTGCGATTTCTTATCTTTTTCCTTTTCTTTCAGCTTTAGAAGAAGTGATTTTCACGATTTATATTTTGTATTTTTACAGGACTGATCCTTCAACTTTCGAAAGGCAATTAATTCATGCCGGACGAAGTTCTTCACGCTCTCTTTATCGCCGTACCTCCTCAAGGATCTCGAGCATTCTTTTGGGGCTTGGACGGAAAGAATAATTTTTCGAACACCCTGTTCCTCACTCACAATTTTAAAAATCCAATAATAATTAAAAAAATATATTTCACAATATTCTCCCCAAAAAACAAAAATATCCACCGTAAATAAAACAGCAGTCAGCTCGCCCTCTTCATCACTCTCTCTCTCTCTCTCTCTCTCTCTCTCTGTGCATCCTCTGTTCTGCAGCCTGCAGCCATTCCAGGCGTCTCCCTATCTCCTTCTCCTTCCCTGGCACGCCTCCGCTTTGTCATTAACATGCGCGCACAGCGCATTGCGGACTTCACCGTATAAAAAGAAAGAAAACTCGCCATTGATTGAGCAAACGAAAAATGTCTGCTTCGTGGAGCCTGACGAGCTCGCTGTTCTTCGCTTCCTGCGCGCTTCTCGTCGTTCTTGCCGTCGGGTCACCGGAGAATTCGAATTCGGAGTTGCCGGTCGTCTCTTTCGATGAAGGGTACGCCCACCTCTTCGGAGACGACAATCTGGTCATTCACAGGGATGGAAAGTCCGTTCATCTGACTCTCGACGAGCGCACAGGTTCTTGCCCCTTTTTCTCTCTTTTCTCCTTCTTTTTCCTGAACCATTCGAATGTGATGGGTGGTTTGATTTCATTGGGTTCGTGGGTTTGCGAAAAGTTCACTTTTTTAAGCGACTCTGTTTGTGTTTTTCGAATGCGAATGCAGGGTCTGGATTTGTTTCTCAGGATCTTTACCTACACGGGTTCTTCAGTGCTTCGATTAAGCTGCCTGCGGATTACACTGCGGGAGTTGTGGTTGCCTTTTATGTGAGTAAGCTCTTCAAGAACTTCAGTACCAAGCCATTGAACCTCATGTGTTTCGCTCATTTCGTTTGATATGCCCTTGGACATCTGGCTCTGTACGTTATGCATTGGAATGTTTCCTCGCTTAATCACGAACTACACCTCTGGCGACTGCTTACTGCTGTCAATTCTTGCACTTTGGGGTTTGGAAGCAGGTTCAAGTTGCTGTTTTTAGCTCCCTCCTGTTTGGTTTCGCACATCCAGATGAAATGAACATAAAATACGGTGATTTGTCCTTGGAAATCGTATTTAATTGATATTCTAGACTCTTTAGGAATCACTTTGATTTTTCATGCGTGAGAAATGAAAACATGGAGATGTGTAGCGTTCTCTATTTTGCTGTTTGTGTTTCCAAGACTGAGGTCAGAACAGTAGGTCACCTTCAGTCGGTATTGTTCATCCCAAGGACGAAACTTTCCGTCGAAGTTTTCACTTTTATGGTTAATATTTGAATTCTGTTCTCGAGAAATTGATTGGGGTAATCAATACGCATAGAAATTTCCTCGTTCCATTTCGTTAGGTTCTTCCCGATGTTAAAAATGGTGGTGGTGGTGGTGTTACAGCTTCACTAGTTATCTTATTGTGAAGCACATCTTTTAACTGATTTTCCCGAATTACAAATTCTTTATTCCAGATGTCCAATGGGGATATATTCAAGAAAACTCACGATGAAATCGACTTCGAATTCTTGGGAAACATCAGAGGCAAAGAATGGAGGGTACAGACCAATGTTTACGGCAATGGAAGCGTCGGCGTCGGCAGAGAAGAGAGATATAACCTCTGGTTCGATCCTTCCGATGATTTCCACCAGTACAGTATTCTCTGGACTGATTATCTGATAGTGTGAGTACCAATCAGAATCTGGTGACCCTCAATTTTCAATCTCTCTTCATTCCATTTGCACATGCATGCATACTCAAATGAGATCTTTCAAAATCTTGAGAAGTCGGAGTGGTCGCTGTCACCAAACTACCGTTACTATATTTTTTTCATTAGTGAGACACATGTGGGGTTCCATGAATTCATTCGGAGGTACTTTGATGGTGATGCATCTGCTGTAGAGTAGGGCATGGTTGCATTTTTAGGAGGTTCAGCTGATCTGTCTTTTGGCCCAATATGCGCACCCCCCGTTTCACAAACCCACCGGTTCCCTGATTAGTACATCGAAGATGGTGTCTAGGAGCCATTTCGTTCACTGGCGATATGGCACGGAATATAGTAAACAACCTCCATCTCAGTGGGCCATACGCTTGCAGCTACTTTGTTTGATATCCCGCTAATCATCTTTCTATGTGAGCGAGAGCTTTGCTTTACCATTCATGGTAATGTCATAAGGGTTGGTGCAATGTCACAGATGGGGTGTGCTGGTACGTGGTTTTGTAATAGGGAAGGAACATAATTGGGAACTTTTGTGGAGATGTTTGAATAGGTAAAGATTCTATAAAGGCCATGACATTCAGAACACAACGCGTTACAAGATAATCCATATATCTAGCTCCACCTTGTGGGAATACGAGATATCTGAAAGGCTTATTTATTGTATATTTACTGGTGGTTTCTAGTGTGATTTTTTCGGTTCGGCATTTTCAGTTGCCCTTGGTTTTGGTTTCGTGTCATCACGATTAATTCTCTGATTTGCTTGTTTTGATTGTTTCTTTTCTACAGATTTTACGTGGACAATGTGCCTATTAGAGAGGTCAAGCGAACAAAGGCCATGGGCGGAGACTTCCCCTCTAAACCGATGACCTTGTATGCCACAATATGGGATGGATCCAGTTGGGCTACCAATGGAGGCAAATACCGGGTGAGCTACAAGTACGCCCCCTACATTGTCGAGTTCTCTGATCTGGTCCTTCATGGGTGTGCAGTGGATCCTATCGAACACTCATCAGCATGCGACGCGGTCCTTCCTTCGGGATCGATCCGTACAGCCATCACACGTGAACAGAGAGTCCAGATGGAGAGCTTCAGGAAGAGGCACATGACTTACTCGTACTGCTACGACCGAGCTCGGTACAAGATACCTCCTCCCGAGTGCATCCTAAGTGTGAAAGAAGCCGAGCACCTCCGGTCCTTCGATCCTGTCACCTTCGGCCAAGGCAAGCGGCATTTTGTGAAGCGTCGCCACCGCTGTGTGTCGGGCACTTCCATGTGAGTTCGCGCCACCAACCGATTGTCCATTCGATTCTACAAGGCTGTCTACAGAATTTTTCCTGTGAATAGGCGGGGAGAGAGATGAAAGCGATATTGGATATTGGGTATTGACGTTGGGTCGACAGATTTCACGGCGGATTTCATGTATAGTTTCGTGATTCCATTATGTTTGTGGGCCAAAAGAATTTGTCATTGATGTTGTTTTGTCTGTGGCTATTGCTGAATTCAATTCGGTGGATATGATTCATGTACTTGGGCATAACTCATTGCTATTTTAGCTTCAATAAACATGTTGTTGGCATGGTGGGGGCATCGGTCTGCTTGCTTGCACTCATACAAATCAAAAGTGTCTTTTGTCCCCTCATCAGCTTCAGCATGACATGGGCTGTCCTATTTTGTGGGTGTGAATGGGGGTTTCATTTGTCTATGAATCTTCTGGTCAGAGGGGAGGGAGATATTTGTCAGAGGCCAAGTGGAATCCCAGGTTCAGTTAAGAGCATCTGTTGTTCCTCAGAGGCCTGGTCTGGGAGGAATAATTGTTTTCAAAGGTTCTTGCTTTGAGTTTTGAGTGGTGGTTGAGAGAGAGAGAGAGAGAGAATCTCATGGTTGCCATTTGAGAAATCATTTTCTTGAGCATAGAGACAAAGGTCCAAGTGGGCACCAAACCACGCCAAGGTACTTCATTCCTATGGGTCCATGGATTATTCGTCTGTTCTTGGAGGGGTCGGGGGAAATTATTCCCAGGGGTCTACGGATAATCCGGTCTTGTCGCGTGCGCATTCCTCGAAATTTCCGAAAATCAATGGGAAAGCCTGCCAGCCGAACCTTAAACTGCCTTTTAACTTAAATTAAACAGGAGGGAAGAGAGGTAAAGTATTGAATTAGACGCCTCGGGTGGGTTGCTATAGAAAAGAGTGGGTTACAAGAGAACTGTCCGAAATCCTTGATAGGTGTAACTAGAAAGATTTTCTTTTCTCCAGCTCAACGGTGCTCCTCCTTTTTGGAGGTTATGTAATTAAAGAAAGGCGAGGCTTTGCTTTTGCCAACTCTATGGATTTGCGTACGATCTCTTTGCCCGTTTTAGGCCTTGGCTTGCTGGCACTAGAAAGGAAAATTGAATTCGAAAAGGTTACAACTTGCGGAAAGTTATGAGATCAGCTTAGCTTGGAAATTTAAGCGGGTGTTTTGTGCTACTTTTCAATTTTATACAATTAATAGGAATGTTCGATTTTCACAATAAATCACCCATAAGTTGTTAAGGAGGAAAGATATCGAGTAAAGTACTATGATTATGTGACTTGAGAAAAAAGTAATCTTTTAAATAGAAAAATGCGGCAGCAAAGTTTTCAATATGATTATGATCTTTGCTTTTGGTGTTTTGATATCAGCTCTTTAAAATTTGAAGTGTGAATTATCTCATATCTTTATGATTTTAACAATTTAACCTTTTATTTTTATTTTTTGGAAATAGGTCTAATAATTTTGAGCTTAGAATTTGAGTAGGCCGACAAAAAGGGCCTAGTAAAGCCCAAATTCAAATGGTTTCAGCTTGCCCGTCTACGCATAGGGCAAACCCCATAAACATGGTGGTCATTTTCATCCGAGTCGTCATGTGCTATAGTGTCTAGGAAGTATTGCATCAGCTGAGGGGTCCAAAAAGGATAAAAAATTTCAAAGAAAAATTTCAAGGTTATGTTCAAACTAGATATGTAAAAGGCTTATGATCGAGTGGAATGGAGTTTTTTCAAGACAAGTATGATTGAGATGGGGCTCGGTGTTGTTTTGGTTACTTGGGTAACACAATGTGTGTCAATGGTCTTTTTCAACATCAAATTTAATGGGGAGCTCTTGCCTTATTTTCAACTGTCACGAGGAATTCAAAAAGGTTGCCCACTTTTTCCTAATCTCTTCATTTTGATTACTAATGTGTTATCCTTCTTATTGAAGAAAGCAATTGCCAATGAGAGTATAAAGGGGATAAAGCTAAACAAATTCTGTCCAACTTTATTCCACTTAGTCTTTATGGATAATCTAATCATCTCTCTTAATGGGAGAATTAATCAATGCCAAAATGTTGTTGTTGTCTTAATCAATACTATTATGTATCAACTTGAACAAATTGGGTATATTTTTCATAAGCAATTGCCTACATAGCCTAAGAAGAAATATGAGCATTGAGTTGAGAGTTCCTGAGACAGAGAAGACTACTAGCAAATATTTGGGAATACCTTCAGATTTGGGTGCAAAAGAAAGAAAAAAAATAGACGTTTGTATGAATTCTAGCTATGGTAAATATGAAACTGGAAGGATGGAAAGAGAAATTAATGTTTAAGGCTGGAAAAGAAATTCTAATTAAAGTTGCATTGCAATAACTATCACCGTATGCCATGTTAATTTTCAAAATTTCTCTTTCTATATGTGAAGCCATTGACCAAAAAGTTACTGCTTTTTAGTGGAGAAAAGTTGAGAGCCAATATGGAATGCATTGGAGGAAATGGGTTGTCCTAAAATCCAAAAAAAATGAAGTACGACTTATATTTAGAGATTTAATTATCTTCAACAAGACAATATTAGGGAAACAAGCTTGGAGGATGATGCAAACTCCTTTTTCTTCGTGGAGTCACTTAATGAAAGGTTTATATTTCCCTAGTTGTGATTTCTAGCATGCAAGCCTTGACTTCCTCAGTGTTCACAAAGCATTATATTGGGTAGGGACACTATATATCCTTCGGTTAGATGGGTTGTCGGAAATGAAGGAAAAATCAATATTTGAGAAGATAAATGGCTGCCTAGAGGACTAATTGGGGGTCTTGTAAATAGGGGGATCCTAAGTGGGTAGCTGGTTTAATTATCACTAAGGATGCAAGGTGAAATGAACTGGTGGTGCAGGATATGTTTGATGCTGAAATTACAATAAAAATATTGGCTTTTCCTCTAAGTCTCCAACTATCATAGGATAAACTGGCGTAGACTAATACTAAAGTTGGTAATCATACAGTGAAAAGCGCCTCCAACAACATAGAGAGGAATCAGGGAATCCAAATTTTCGTGAGGTTTCTCATTAGGAATCTGTTGTTTCGTTGGGTAATCTTGGAGATTTTAACAAAGTAAGTTGGTAAGAGTCTGCTATTTGTATTAATTTCTGGAAGCAATCTCTTCTAGAGCGTGAAGTAACCAGCAACCCTGGTTATGAGCAAGCTAGAGATGGTCATGATGGTAAGCCGTAGAGCAGGCCGCTCTGCTGGTGTAAGACTTCACCAGGATTGTGGCCCGGACGTCGCTTCAATGCCCATCTTGTAAGTGTCCGTCATTTTTCTCCCATTTCGATTGGGATGTCTTTAGCCATCTTGTGGGTGTCCTTAGCCATCTTGCTCTCATTCGATTGGGATGTCCTTTCACTTGTGTGGGCATATGTTGGCCAGGTATGACCCATCTAATTTATTTTGTTTAGTAAAAAAAATGGGCCAATGTGTGAGCTATATAGATGAATTAGGGTAGAACTTATTTATGACCCTATCCAAATTCAACCCCACCCACCCATTTTCATCTCTACATGTAAGAAATTTAGAGAGACAAAAGTACCTTCAAATCACTCATATGAGATGCACTGTTACGGCATCTGTTACTTTGAGATTTGACGATCCATGCATGAGCTTTTTCTAATTAACACACAATGACATCAATCAACGTATTTAGGACTTCAAAATCGCTATTATGATATTATCTTTATCTGTGTCATTTCTTAGGATGATAACTGGAAAAAGTTTGCATTGTGTTGAGGAAAATGGATCCGCAAGGGTGCTAGAAGAAATGTTAATAGAAACAAAGGTAGACATAGGCAATCCGAATTTCATAGTGATTGAAATTGCTCTGCGGTTCCACACTCATCCACTTTGTCATTTATTTTACAATAAGATCATCTTCATAAGTCTTTTCCGGCACTTATACGTGGTGCACAAACACTCACTTGATTATTACAAGGACGACATTGGGTTAGTTTAGATAGTAGTGGGTACTTCTTGCGACTCTTCAAATATATATATAGTAATATGGTTCAATTTGACAAGAAAATTTTCCCCATTTCTTCAAAAGGAATTATATTGAGTGAATTGTCATAATTTCGTGACGAGAAGATTGTAATCGTTTAAATAGACGAATGTGGTAGTAGAATTTTGATGTGATTTCCATTTTTAGCTTTTGGTGTTTTGCTTTGGACTCTTAAAAATTGAAACATGGATTACCTTGAATTTCTACGAAAATGTAGATCTTATTATTTAAAGGCAATTGCGATGTCTTCATGATTTTTGAAATTTAACCTTTTATTTATTTATTTTTAATCTTCATCTTTTGGAAACAGGTCTAATAGTATTGAGCTCAAATTTTGACTAGGCCGACAAGAAAGGCCTAGTGTAGCCCAAATTCAAACAGTTTCGGCTTTCTCATCTACGCGTAGGCCGAACCCAATAAACTCTCACTCGAACTTTATATCATTTTTCAATCTCTTAAATTCCACGTAAGCATTCTTTCCCAAAGAAATAAAAAATCTACATAAGCAATTTAAAAAGGCAAAAAATAACCCCAAACCGCTAATGCGAGATGCATCTACACCGCACCAGCCACTTTCTCCATGGTGCGATGAATGTACGAAGCCCATTGTGATTGATACACATTTCTCGAGTATATGAGGTGATTGGAGAAAAGACCGAGGTCCGGGGAGTACACGAACCATGTAGAGGCCGAATGGAATTTTTCCAAAATTGTTTTCCTATTTTCGACTTCTGAATCATTCTCCAATCTGATTAACACGACACGACAATAATCCATGTGCTGGGGAATTCAAAACCCCCAGGACGGTGTCACCTTCTATATCTTTGCCAATTTCAAGGAATGATAAACTAAAAGAAACCGCTAGCGTCGGGTCGATTCGAGGATGCCGATGTGACAAAGAAAGCCACGTCCTTCGCATATAGCGTGTAAGCCAAAAAACCAGTTGCGATTCGGGGATGGCTCGTCCGGGGAAGGCGGGACGAAAGCCGCATTCCTTACGCGAGCGGGCAAGAGAAAAAGCTTGGCATCATCTGAGAATGAATCGACCGAGGAAGGCTGTAAAGAAGCTTCGTCCCTTGGTTTTAGCTTCCTACATCCCCCACAAAAATCAAAATCCCTGGGGACGGGGGGAAGAATATTTGGAATCTAACGCAGCATCGTGTCCTTCGCAGTTTGCACTCAACTAGTTCGATTTGGGGAAAATATATTTGATGTTAGATTCAATCCTAAGCAACCATGATCAAGAATTCGTCATCGAAGTTTATAGTTCACTTCCTTTGATACAATATCCATAACGTTATGACGTCGCATTGTTTGAATAATAGAATGGATGTAATTTTATCTTTGGTTCGAGAACCACCGTTTTGTAATAGCAAAAAAATAAGTGTAAATTGTCTAAAATTGAATTATCACTCTTGGTCATATAATGACTACACCCGTACACTGCTAAGGCATTAACATTGTCACGCTATATAATCTCCTCAATTGATCATTAATTACCGGGATATATAACAATAAGCCATACAATATACTAGAATTTGATAATCATAATAGTTCATTTTTTCAATTAATAACTAATACTATGCCACCCTGATAAAGAGAGGAATAGAGGAACTAGAGGATGAGATTTAGTGGACCTCTATAATGTGGGGAAATTGTCCAATCAATCATAAATTTATTGTATGAATGCCAATTTAGTTTTAAATTTTCTAATTTTGCCAATTTAGTTCCAAATCTTTGCGCAAATTTCCAATGTAAGTCTTCTAACCAATTTTCCATTGGAAATCTCTGAGTGATGGTATGCTGCATAGAATGGGTAATAATAACTAGATCGTTATGCTGTCAATTTCTGGCAAAAATTGACTAAAGAGACCACATTTAAATTCATGAAAATATTTATGACTAAATTTACAATTATGGAAAGTTTAGGATTGAATTGACATTCGTACAATAAATTTAAAATCGATCGGGTGATTTTCCCTCTATAATGTACACATGTAAGTCATAAGACATAGGTAATAGCTATTCATGTGAATTGTGTATTAGTCATTAGCTTTTAATTATGCTTACACGGATGCTATGTGCTATAGTTTTTCATAATTAATCCATGCCAGGTAACTTAGGAGGTAGTATTTGACCAAAAATAAATAAATTATGAGGCAGTAAACATGTGATAAGATGGATTATACTGCAAGCAAACTCGCATTGAAACTTTTGCACTAAGTGACGCGACAGTAATTGATTGCATTTTCAGACCACAAAACAAAGGGCAACAATCAGACCGATCGACCCCACTTTGAAAAGAATCGTGGTGGAATTTGTGTCTTGAAAACTGTACAAACCACAAATTCAATACCCGATCGCTCTCATTCTTCTAAAAGGACAGATTGAAGTACATTATGTAAGAACATGGTTTAAATTAGGGGTGTGCAACGGGAACCACCCGAACCGGGAACCGGCCGGACCGAACTGGCCAGTTTTGGGCAGTTCCCATGGTCGGCGGTCCGGTTCCCCGGTCCTAATCTTGGCACCGGTGGCCGATCGGTCCGATTCCCGGTTCCAAGGTGGGAATAGGACCAAACCGGACCGACCAGATCAAACCAAATTTTTTTATGTATAATTTATATACATAGAATAAATAAAATTATATAAACATGATAACTTATTACAACCAAAATTGCAGTTTGAGGTAGCAACCTCTTATGTGGCCAAGAGACCATTAAAACCCTTTTTGTTACTCTTTTATTTATAGAAAAAATCTCCTTGTTAGTTTCATCTTCTACTCGATGTGGGACTAAGGCTCCAAGAGACCCACAAAGCACTTCAAGCCTCCAAGAGTCCTACATCGACTAAACATTCAAAGAGCAGAAGAAAGATTGTCTATAAAATCTAAGTCAAGCACAACTTTTAACCAAATTGTTCATGGCCTTCATGGTTAAAGTTAAGTGTGAAACACACAAGTGAAGTTTGAATTTTTTGCACGCGAAAACATGTGTGATTAGTTTTGTTGAATCGCCCGAGAACCGAATTGGATTGATCGGTCCGGAGCGCGGTCACTCTTTAGTGCAAAAAAGTAGAGTTGATTTTGTTGGACCGGACCGGACCGGAACCGATGGTCCGGTCGGTCCACGGTTCACAATTTTGAGAACTGGTGCTCCCGTGCGGTTCCCGGTTCAAGGTGGAACCGGACCGAATCGGGAATTGATCACCCCTAGTTTGAATCGCATGACACGTCTATTTTACGATAGATAAATATTTTAAAAATATTTTTATAAAAATGATTTTGAATCATTTATAAAAAAATAAATTAAAAAAATATTTTAATTATTTATCATAATGTTTATATATAAATTGATGTTGATAATGAAATAAATTTCTATTAATTAATTATTTTAAATGATAAAAGAAATCACTTTTAGAAAAGTAATAATTTTATTTGATTGTAAATTATTTTTTGTTGACTTATGATTTTTCAACAAATCAAACGTGTGAAAGTCTTAAAAACTCATCGAAGGGATATTCTTTCCTTCAAATAAACACACCCTTAGTTGAAATTTGACATCATAGAATCACAAAATTTCAAGTGATGGTGCTTATATGAAGGAGAAAAGAGGCTAGGCGGTGCTCCATTGGTGAAGAACCTTGCCCTCGATGTCATAGAAAACGATGTGGATTAGGATCTCTGTTAATTTTCTTTGTCATACTGTCCTATTTTCTCTCTTTGACTTTGGATCCACCTCCACTAGTCAAGAACTGAACTGGAACTGCACTAGACAAAAAAATATCACAAGGATACATTAAAATGACATTATCTTCTCTCGACTAAATAAATATTCCTAGGTCCTGAATCAGGCTTTTATGTATCTTAAACACTTTTTGTAATCTATGTAGGGTTAGACTAGAGACATGAATATATAAATGAGAGATCAACGATGATAAATAGTCACTATTAATCATCATGTATGCTTTTTGCTATCGCCATCATTGTTAGCATTAATCTTTTTGGCACCTTATTAGATTCTTTCTTTAGGGCGACGTCTACAAAATCAATTAGCCATTGGGAGTGTTTATGTGTTCTAACTAGTAGTCATGGCCGATTCTATAAGAGAAAATAGTACAAATGATCTTTAATACATAACATGTAATGTTGTCCCTAAACTTTTAATATATTTAATGTGGTTCTTTAACCAATGTAGTCCCTAGACTACATTAAAATACCCGATGTTATCCTTCCCTTGATGCAAGTTCAGGACAAGATTAAACATTTTCATATTGTCCATGAACTAAATTAATCATGTACCAAAAGGCCATAGATTACATTAAATAAATTAAAAGTTCGGAGATGACATTACACACTGGGTTAAAGTTTAAGGATCATTTGTGTTATTTTCCCTTTATGTAAAGATCAATGTTGTTTGACAAGACCACCGGCCGTGGTGGCTCCGCCGGGTATTTTGCGAGAGAGGGAAGAGGTTCGAAGCCCTTGCTACGCAAGGCGCGGTGGAGTTGCTTGGTGTCTTAAGCGTACGCCGTGGTGGTGGGTAAAGATCAAGCTGGTTCCTCCTGTCCCAAAAAAAAAAAAAAAATTGTTGTTTGACAAGATTTGCGTACAATCTCTTTGCTGATATTAGGGATTTGTTTGTTGGTATTGGGAAGGAATATTAAACTGGAAAGGTTACTATTTGCAGGAAGTGATAATCAGCTGAAGTTTGGTTATTAGTAGGTGTTTATTTCACAGTGAATATTTACTAATTTTAGATAAAATTTGGCAGAGATGATTAATAAAAATAGTCAAAAGACTTATAACTGAATTGTCATAATCGAGATAACAAGATTAGGACTTTTTGGACGATCATCCCTCGAATCTTCATATGATGGAGAGTGATTGAAATCGCTTTGCAGTCCCCACTCGAGCACAAATAGCTTTTATGGTCCATGAATTTGAAATAGCACATAGCATCTGCGAATAACCTATCCGAGAATGGTTGGACGAAGCTTCGTCCATTGGTTTCCAAGGGGAATATTCGGAATCTAACGAAGAATTGTACCCTTTGCAATTTGTTTTCAAATTGCTTATTCATGCTTAAGGATGATTTTATGAAAATAGACATTTGATGTAGATTCAATCCGCGCTTTTAAGAGTGAATAACCACGGTCAAGAATCAATTACCTGATATTTTCTAAAAAGATATTCATCATTGAAGTTTGTAGGCCCGTTCTCTCTAAGGAAATAATGAGACCCTATAACATGATAGATATAACGTTATGACATTGCTTTATTAAAATAGTAATACAAATGTTATATGCTCTGCAATAGCAAAGAAATAAGAGCAAAATGTCGAAAATGAATTGTCACTCTCATTGAGTATGTTCGTACACTATCGACACATTAATTAAGTTACGTTGATCATTTTTAGCCGGGATAATTAATAGTAAAAACAAAATCAAATCACATCAAAACTTTTGCATCAAGTGACGTGACAACTTTTAATTGTAATTTTTAGACAATTAAACAAGGCAAAAGTCAGACGCGTCGGCCCCCACTCGTACATAATGGCGGTTGAATTTATGTCTTGAAAATTATCCAATACTCCGTCACCCTCACTCTTGAAAAAGGACAGATTGAAGTACACAGATTGTAGTGGCCCGGTCTTGGTCGTAGTCTTGATTAATATTAATATATTCATTAAAAGTCTCATATACTTGATATGCCATAAGGTCACATTCGTAGCAATGAAATGCCCCCAAATGACAATATATATATATATTTGTAACTCCAAACATGATAGTCTCATTGATGAAAATTCTTGCAGTAGGCTAGGCATCATAACTACATAACTACTCATACAACATGACAGACTTTTACATTAGCCACTTAAGTGAAATTCGACATTACATAGTTATAACTTTTCGAGGGGCGGGTTGCTCATATGATGGAGAAAAGAGGCTTGGCAGTGCTCCACTGATGAAGAACCTGGCCTTCTATGTCGTAGAAAACGACGTCGATCTGGGCCTCCGTGACTTGCACGGTCATGAATCCTTGGCCATCGTAGTAGAACTTGAGCTCCTCTGGATTTGGCCAGCTCACGTCACCCCTCCACGACTTGGACCCACCTCCACTAGTCAAGAACTGAATAGGACTGCTCTTGCAAAAGAAAGATAATATTAAAAAGGGTACATCAGAATGACATTATTCTTTCCAAGACATCGAGAGACGGTGATGATTAGTTACGATTCATCATCATGTACACTCATTAAAAACACATACCTGTCGGAAGTCTCAATGCGTTCCAAGCAGTGGTCATGGCCATTTATGTAGAGATCAACGTTGTTTGCCTGAATGATCACATTAAATATAAATGAGAAAGGTAATTAACTAGGCTGATTAAGTGTCATATATTTTTTTATAAATCTAGTTGAAAGGACCTGAATGATAGGAAGAAGCTGAGCACCGAGCTCATCGGTGTTCTTATGGTGTCCAGCGCTTTTGATGGTGTGGTGACCTACTACAATCTTCCATTTCGCTCTCGACTCTCTCAGAGCCAAATCCACATCCTGTCACCGCAATCTAAGTGATCAGTTCTTCGTTTCACAAGTGAGATGCAAATTAAGATGCTCAGTCTGATTCGTAGTAATCAAGAATAGCTTAATAGTCAAAATCTTAGTGAGTTTGCAGTCTCATGAGGGAGAGGGAGAGCTCCAAACAAGGACACGGACTGGGTCCACGACAGTGTCAAAAAAGAACTTACACACTTATAATGTTCAAACGCACGTTTGTCAAGAATGATTCATGAGCACACGAGACTAGGGTTATTACCCTGAGCAGATTGGAGAGGTAACGTTTTCTGGGCAACACGCCACTCCAGTCATAGACATCTCCCTTCGGCTTCGTGAAGTACTTGTCGACAAAAGGAGTCGTGTCCACGAAGAACAGCTCCACAATCTCTGTAAAAAAATCCGAAACACAATAGTAAAGTTAAGACGTATTAAATTAATATAAGCACATCTATTTTGATCATGAACGTCTTTTTATCCGACATCGTCCTAAAAGTCTAGGGGCATATAAAGGGGTTGGTCCCTATCGTGTTGCTTTACCGGCATTGACGATGAAGGATCGCAGGCAAAGCCATCTGCTGTCCATTTTCCTCAGGATTGGGCTCAACTGTGCCTCCACATCCCCCCTGTAGTCATGATTTCCCAAGACTGGAAATACAACACACGAAAGAAATCGTCAAAGAGGAGAATATCCCATTTCCATAGTTCTTTTTCGATATTTCATATCTACGCTATGATTTTTCCCCCACTTATTTTGTAGGGTTTTCGGGGGGATATTTACCGCTGTACCACTGCTTCTGCAAGCCGGGATGTGTGTAGATGTCGACGAAGGACTCTTGGAAAGCCGGATCGTCCACGCCCGTGAGCCCATCTTCGTAGAAGTTGTCGCCCGTGGAGACGACGAAGTCGATGTCGAGCTTCTCTCCAATTATTCCCATCTATAGATATTATATAAACAAAAGATAAGATGTCGATAAGCTCATTATAATTCAAAGAATATACTGCCGGAAAAGAATGATGACTTTTTAATGCCCATGTGGAGCAGGTTAGACATCATTTAAAGCAAAAAGAATTGGTGGCCAGATCATACAAGAAGATAAATAATATGCTGTAAGTGTCCCGTCTTGGACCCATTTAAAAGAGACATCCCTAATATAGTTAATTAAGTTGAACTCTGGTTTTATTATAGTTAATTATATCTTGGTATTTATTTTTTTTTTTTACCAGAGGCGAACTTGGGTGAAAAATATTCCTTTGTAGTAAACTCAAAGAGGGAGTGTTATCTGCGCAGATAGGCTTATCTGGACCGGGTTCACATAAATAAATTTGTCCTATAGTAATTGGTGGGGGAGGTTGCCACACGCCAACATGAAGGAAAGAGCACATGGAATCAACAAGAGAATAATGCCCTCTCGAGAACACGATTCTACTGCACAGGCGTGCCACGTGTTCGACCCTGATTGGACGATAATTGTTCAGAGGGCCAGAGCGATGCCCAGTGGAATATTGGCCCATATTAGCGAATCCCTACTAAGGTCTTAATCCGTTGGCGAAAGAATAGACAAGATAAAGTTGAGAACCAAAGCTTTTGATCAAGTTGATGATGACTCGGACATTTTACACGGCAGATATAAATGATGTCTGTTTTCCTAATATATGATTTTTATTCATCTTAACCAAGAAAAAAAAACCAAGAAAAAAAAAAATCATGTAATAAGAAAACCACATAAATCTACGGTTTCCAAACAGATTTTAGCAACACGGAGGTCCGAACTCAAGACATTCCTTATCTTCTTGTGTCGGTAGGCAGAAAGCACTTTCTTGTGACGATCCACTCGGGGTTAATCTTCTGGGGATTAAGGATGGCATTTGGTATAAAGAAAAAAAAAAAAAGACTAATCGGGTGTTTTACGAGGACGCTGGTTATGATCTTGTTCGAAGAAGGCCAGATGACACGACAAAGCCACAGAAAAAATCAGAAAAGAGGAGGAAGAGAGAGACAGGAGCGTGACCTGGTGAGCAACTTCACTTTGGTTGTAGTTGCCTCGTCTTCCCCAGTCTCCGACGACCAGGAACGCGAGAGACCCATCCCCTTTCGGCGACTCCGCAAACCGTTGGAGCTCACCCAGAGAAGAGACCAGACAAAACCCTAGGACTAACCCAAGAACCAAGAGCCCGTTCCACACGACAGCCATGGCGTGTGTTCTCTATTGAGTAAAATATGGAAGAAGAGAGAGAGAGAGAGAGAGAGAGAGAAGGTAAAGAGAGAAACTGAGAATGGAATGGAGTTTCTCCTTTACACGAAAAGCTTAAAGGCAAGCAACTCCTTTTATATGCTATTGGGAAAGCGAAATGCAGCAGTGGACAAAGAGGTAGGGGGATATTATTAAAGCAGGGGGAGATGGTTTGATTGTGTCTTCCGATATTAGCCCGTGGGATCGAGATTCGACGGTATCCATGGGCATTTAAGCCTAATAACCCACAAATCGACAAGGGCCGGTCCACGAGAAACGTGGGTCATTTTGGGAATGGGGGCGATTAATGACTATTGTGCGTGTGGACCCACTTAGGTTATCGCCCTCACCAGTTACGTGAAGAAAAATAAATATATTTGTTAATCTATGTACCCGCATAGGGTATTGCCCTCACCAGTTACTTGGAAAAAAATGAATTTGTTTATCGCTGGGCATTAGGAGAGTAGATAACGTACACGACTTTTCACCAAGGGAATGTCGTATATTGGAAATATGAATGCAAAGAAAAGATATATGTTAATAAGACACACAATATAGAGTTATCAATTTGAATTTCTTGATATTCAAAAAAGTCTTAAACTTATTGTATTGAGACTAATTTAATTATAAAATTTTTATTGATATCAATTTAGTTCTAAACATTTTCACCCAGTGTCAATTCATTCCTTCAAGGTATTTTGGCTGAATATTGCTGACATGAATGCCGGTTGGCTTAGGAGGTATGTCTGACTCTGACGTGATCAAATTTTCATAATATTTTAATAATTTTTCAATTTATCTATTTTCTTTTCTTTTTTCCTTCCTCTTTCTCCAACTCACTGGACCTTGTCCGCCATGGATGAGGCTCGACCTCGTTAGATGTTGTGAGGTCGTGGCCTTTGACTTGAAGGGAAATCATCAAGAAACGTATTTGTGGACGAAAAGAGGAGAGAGGAAAAAAAAGGACGTCTCTCCCTATCTTAACTCGCTGTATGCTCTTTGTAATCTTTCTGCAAATCCAGGCTTGTGCTAATGCGAGGGATCATACGAGAATACGAAATCCATGCCACTGGCTTGGCACGTTGCACTGTGGTCCTCTGTGAAGCGACAGCGGCTTTGAGAAAAGCTTTAAGCAGGGAGAATTTAGGCTACTTCTATTACTGGAAGGGTGACTGTTTAAGTATTAAAATATTTGAAGGGTCGCCATTGAATTATCCTGTCCGTTGTGGGCAGCTTTTCTTTTGTAGCCTCGCTGTCTTGGTGATTTTGGAAAACTTCTGTCCTGATTGAATTTTTATTATTGAGAAAATATAAGATAGGTCAATAGAAATTGTTAGAACCCTAAAGAAAATAATGTTTGGTAGATCACGAATTTGTCCCCACAACAACTTAAGTCTCTAGTCTTCAGGGTAACTCACCTTTACATACTACATACATCACAGCTTCCATGATGGGAATTTGGGTACTTTTCTTTATCATCCGGTATCTTATTCTCATTCCCGTATTGTTAAGTCATGCGACTATGTTTATTCAACATGGAAGTTCAGACGTGCGTGCTAAATAATACTTCGGGATCATTTCGAAACGAGCATTCAATTTGTACAACCTCAGAAACTTGTATGCTTTAGTCAAATAGATTCCTTAGGTATAAAGTCTGCAATGAACGAATTATCCGGAACCAACCTTGGCCTCATCTTTCAGCTAATTCAAGATATCGAGACCAAAAGTCAAAAATTGAGTGCTTCCAAGTAATTTCTCTTTTCCCACGCCTCTAGTGGCAGTTAGAACAGAATCACTCTCCTTTCTTTTCCCCTCTTTTTTTTTTTTTTTTTTTTTGTTTCGATTTCTATTTTATTGTCGTTCTGGAACGATAGAAAAGTGCTTTCTGACCATGTGGCTTCAGCGACCATTGAGAGAGTTGTCCGCAGATGTGGTGAGAGAGACGCTGCGACCGGATAGATAGGCATATCCGCTGAAATACTACGTCGACTGTCCATTGCTTATCTGAATCGATAATCAAAGTACAAAGCACAGTATCACATTTGTCGCTGCCAAAATGTCTGAATGTGCATAAAAAAAATTGGAAAGTACTCGAAGAACAGCTAAGACTACAACCGCATTACAATTGTTCAACTGATATCATCCACACAAAAAAGGAGAGAGAGAGAGAGAGAGATGAAGAATATAGTGTCAGGTCATCCACGTGTTCCACTGAGAAAGGAAACCTTGGCCCAACAGTCCATAACCCTCGCATGAATGGAAGATTGAAAAAGAAAAAAGGAAATTTGATGATGGTTAGTTCTATTTCTTAAAAAAAATCTCATTTTTTCTTATACGGTTGACTTCCTATGCACTATTAATTACATATTGCCTGCTAAATTTTTAGGTTTATTGCAAATTACTCCTCCAGCTGTCGATTTTTGACCCATGAATTTTAGAAATAAGTTGCAATGTGGCCCTGGAGTTGACTCTAATCGAATTGTGCTTAGAGCTTGACCACTCAACAACACGTGACTGACTACCGGGAGCAAATTCATCACATAAGTGTATTTGTCTAAAAAAAAGTGGAATAATAATTCATAAATGTATTACTAAAGTTCTAGCAAAAACTTGACCAAAGGTGTCGGCCTGCCAAGTGGAATCAGAGGTGACGGACTGCCAGCCAGGAGCTATTGTGTCAATGGCGATGCGTGGTGAAATGTAGAAGTCATGGTGGTGGTCGAGCGCGGAGGTGACGATGATCTACTGTCATGGTGGTGGCCCTTGCGTGTTGGCTAGCAATGCTATGGTTAGATGTGGTTATGGGTGCTGAGGCAGCGCCATTCTTGGTTTTGGACTTAGATCCAGACTTATTCGCAAACACTAAAGATGACAAACCTTATCCGATCCGGACTTGCATCCAGCCTATCAAATGCAGCATTTGTGCTTTGGATCCTAAGATTTTGAGCCCAAACACAAAGCTGAAGTGCTCATTTAAGAATGCGCAAGAGCCTCTTTATCTTTTGAACTTTCAGCCCAAACACCTGTTGCTGGTAACCAGGTAAGGGCTTACGGGTTTCAAAGTACTCACTATTGTTATCGAGAGATTAACAATGATAAATGCTCACTATTGATCACTATCATGAAGTTAGAGACGGTAGTGCATATTAGGCAAAATTTAGAGATTCTTTGTGTTATTTTTCCTTTACGTAAATATCAATATTGTTTGCCTGGATTTGCGTACGGTGTCTTTGCCCATTTTAGGGATTTTGTTTCCAGGCATCGGAAAAGAAAATTAAATTCAAAAAGGTTACTATTCGCAGAAAGTGAAAATCAAGCTGAAGTTTGGTCATCATTGGGCGTTTATATTTCACAATAAATCTTTCACAAGCAGCCGCTTTGTCCACCAAGCGATCAACGGAAAGCACTTTTGGAAATTGGTCCACATTTCTCAAAGTTCAAGAAGTGATTCGGCATGATAACGAGGACCAGGGATACTGTGAGTTTGACGACCTGGTACAGGGGCTGGAATGGAATTTTCTTGAATTTTTCCTTAATTTTGACTTTTGAATTATACTTCTGCCAATTAACACAACGTATGCAAATTGATGTAATAAAAAAATATGGCATTTTCCTTATTTCGGTCATTTTCCAGGGATAATAACTGAAAAAAACACTTGCATCGTGTTGGGCAAAAAATGCCGAAATATTTGAAAATACATGGATATTATTTCGATTATGTCAATCTAATCCTAGACTTTTTTTTTTTATAATTTGCCAATTAGTCCCTTTGACCAATTTTGGCTAGTAATTGATAAAATGGGTGTCGATCATCCTACGTTCCATGAGCGTTGATTGCACGGACAAGTTTTGCATTTTTTAAAATTTTCATTTTTTTTAATTTAATGTATTGTAATTTAATTTAATTTCTTTTCTTTATTTCACTGATAAGGCTAGTGGTCTCGCTGGCTACTGCTGAGGCCCTGGCACCCTTGTTGACCATGGGGCAAAGGCCTGCGAGCCTTCACCGGCCCTTGCAGTGATAGGAAAAAAAGAGAAAGAACAAGAAAAAAAGAAAAAAAGAAAAATATTAATAAAAATTTATAAAAACTGTCAATATTAGAGCCAACCATATTATGTAGAATAGCTAGCGTCCACTTTAGCAATCTTTAGCCAAGTTTATCTGGAATAACTATATTAACAAACCGTTAAAAAGTTTATGATTGAGTTGATCGTTATATAATAGGTTTAAAACTCTTTGGATAATTACCTTTTGGAATTTCATATGATGAAGAGGGATTGGAATTGCTTTGCAATTTCGCAATCAAGCACAAAGTGATCGAAATGGGCTTGGATGGAGCGATAATCATCTTTAATGTGATTGAGTTGTAAAATGCGAGGACATTAAAGAATATCGAGATGGACATGCAATAAAACGAATTGCATCACTGGAATTGAAAATTGACATGAAAGGAAAGTGCTTGAAGATGAAATACATAAGGAAAAACGAAGACAAAAGATGAGCTCCTTGGTGGAGCGTTTGTCGAAAGGTTTTCTACTAGTCGAGTGACAGCTTTTATAAGTCAAAAATGTCGAAAAATAAATTATCATTCTTAACAACTATGTTCATACGTTAGTGACACATAAATTATGTTACATCAATCATAAATTACCGGGATATTTAATGATAATAACAAATAAAATTCGCGTCAAAACTTTTGCACTAGGTGACAATAATTAATTGTACTTTAGACAATTAAACAAGGCAACAGCCATATGAATCGGCCCCCACTTGCATCTAATCGTGGCTGAATTCGTGTCTTGAAAACTATATCTGTAGATCCAATACCCCGTCCCTCTCATTCTTGGAAAAGGACATATTGAATTTTTAGTCCTAGTCTTGATTAACATTAATATTCATTCTTGATATGCCCTAAGATCAAATTCGTAGCAATGAAATGCCACCAAATGACAACAATATATATATATATATATATATATATATATATATATATATATTTGTAACTCCAAACGTAATAGTCTCATTGATATAATTCTTGCATTAGGCTAGGCATACGTACGTACCTACTTATACAACATGACAAACTCTTACATTAGTCTCTTTGTAGAAATTTGGCATTACATAATCAATCATAACTTTTCAAGTGTCGGTTGCTCATATGATGGTGACAAATGGGCGATCAAACGCTCCATTGGTGACGAACATGGCCTTCAATGTCGTAGAAAACGACGTCGATATGGGCCTCTGTGACTTGCAGAGTCATGAATCCTTGACCATCGTAGTAGAACTTGAGCTCTTCTGGATCTGGCCAGCTCACGTAACCCCTCCACGCCTTGGATCCACCTCCACTAGTCAAGAACTGAATAGGACTGCAGTTGAAAAGAAAGAAAGTATTAAAAAGGATAATGACATTATTTCTTTCTAGGATATCAAGAGATCAACAGTGATGACTAGTCACGATCCTTCATCGCACACTCTCATAAAAAACAACTACCTATCGGAAGTGTCGATGCGTTGCAAGCAGTGGTCATGGCCGTTTATGTAGAGATCAACATTGTTTGCCTGAATGACACATAAAATGCAAATGAAAAAGGTGTGATTAAATTGGCTGATCAACCGATATATACAATTAATATATCTAGATTTTCTTTTCGGTTGAAAGATATATCTTGTTGAAGGGACCTGAATGATAGGAAGAAGCTGAGCGATTAGCTCAACTGTGCTGCCGTGCTCTCCAGCACTTTTGATGGGGTGGTGACCTATGACGATCTTCCATTTCGCTTTCGACTCTTTTAGAGCCAAATCCACGTCCTGGCACGGCAGTCTAAGAGATTAGTTCTTCGTTCCACAAGCAAGATGCAAATTAAGAAGATGCTCAGTCTGATTCGCAGTAATCAAGAATTGCTTAATTGTCAATCTTAGTGAGTTCTTGGTCTTTTGTATTACGACCACGTCAAAGGCCACGAGGGAGGGTTGCAAACAAGTACACGGACTAGGGTTTTGCCAGAAACGTTCTGCATTTTGGTCCATGGCATTTTCGAAAGAGAACTTACATACTTATAATGTCCAATACATGTTTATCAAGAATACTTCATGAGCGCACGAGACCAGGGTTAGTACCTTGAGGAGATTGGAGAGGTAACGCTTTCTGGGCAGCACACCACTCCAGTCATACGCTTTTAACTCCCTGAAGTACTCGTCCACAAAAGGAGTCGTGTCCACGAAGAACAGCTCCACAATCTCTGTCGAAAAAACCGAAACACGATGAACAAGAAACACAATAGATTCTATAAGCACATCTATTTGGTCATGAAATTGTTTTACTTGACTTTGTCCTAAAGTTTAGGGGCATAAAGGGGTCGGTTCTATCATGTTGCTTTACCGGCATTGATGACGAAGGATCGCAAGCAAAGCCATCTGCTGTCCACTTTTTTAAGGATCGGGCTCAGCTGTGCCTCCACGTTTCCCCTGTAGTCATGATTCCCCAAGACTGGAGAAACGACCGCAATAGAAATTGTCAGAAAAGAGAAGACCCCTAGTCATATACTATTTTTCAATATTTCATAGCTACGTTGTGATTTCGCCCATTTATTTTGTAGGGTTTTGGGGGAATATTTACTGTTGTACCACTGCTTCTGCAGTCCGGGATGTGTATAGATGTTGACGAAGGACTCTTTGAAAGCCGGATCGTCCACGCCCGTGAGGCCATCTTCGTAGAAGTTGTCGCCCGTCGAGACCACGAAGTTGATGTCTAGCTTCTCTCCAATTATTCCCATCTATATATATAATATAGGCAAAATATGAGATATTGATAAGCTCATTACCGTTCAAAGAATGTACTGCCCAAAAAGAATGATGACTTTTTAATGTCCATGCGGAGCAGGTTAGACATTATTTGAGGAAAAAGGTATTGTGGCCAGATCAAACGAAAAGATAAACATATGATGTGGGGAAAATTATCTAATAAAATCATATATTCATTCTCTTTTTTTTTTTTTTATCAATTCAGTTCTAAATATTTTAATATTATTAATTAAGTCATAAATCTTTTGACATATTGTTAATTGAGTCAATTCTATCAATTTTACCAAAAATCACCGATATGGACGTCGATTGTCCATGGGATATGGTCGGTGCTGATATTCGTTTCTATTTAATCAATTATATCTTGATTTTTTTTTTTTTTTTTACCAAAGGTGAACTCGAGTGAAAAATGTTACTTTGTCCCTGCCCCCGCCTTTTTTTTTTTTTAGGGGGGGGTTGTTTCCCACGCATATCGAATATCCAAGGGAATGATACCCTCTCGAGAATATGATTCTACTACATAACGTGCCACATGTTCAACAATCATTGGATGGGAACTGTTCAGACGCTGGGGAATATGGCCATATTAGCGAATCCCCACTAACGTCTTGATCAAGTTGACAATGCCGGATAACGTGTTGTCTGTTTTCCTAACATTATCATCTTATTCACGTTAATCGTCAAACACTTGATAATAATCAAGGAAAATCATTTAATAACAAAAGCACGCTATTCTATACTTTCCAAACAAGTTTTAGCGACCGACCGAAAAAAAAAAATAATAAACAAATTTTAGCGACACGGTGGTCCGAACTCAAGACGTTCCTCTTCTTCTTGTGGCGGAAAAAAAAAATAATAATAATAAACAAATTTTAGCGACACGGTGGTCCGAACTCAAGACGTTCCTCTTCTTCTTGTGGCGGTAGGTAGAAAGCACTTTCTTGTGACGATCCCGCTCGGAGTCAGTCTCTCTTGTGATTAACGATGGCGTTTGTTATAAAAGGGAAAAAAAAAGATTAATCAGGCGTTTTATGTGGAGCGCTGGTTATGATCTTGTTCAAAGAAGGCTAGATGACACGGCTAGCATAGAGAAAGTCAGAAAAAAGGAGGAAGAGAAGAGAGAAAGACAGAAGCGTGACCTGGCGAGCAACTTCAGTTTGGTTGTAGTTGCCTCTTCTTCCCCAGTCTCCGACGACCAAGAACGCGAGAGACCCATCCGCTTTCGGCGACTCTACGAACCGCTCGAGTTCACCCAGAGAAAAGACCAGACAAAACCCTAGGACGAACCCAAGAACCAAGGGCTTGTTCCACACGACAGCCATGGCGTGTGTTCTCTTTCGAGTGAAATGTGGAGGAAGAAGAAGAAGAAAGAATGCGGGAATGGAATGAGTTTCTTCTGTTACACGTAAAGCTTAAAGGCAAGCAACTCCTTTCATATGCCTTTGGTAAAGCGAAACGCAACAACGATGAAAAGAAATTGGGGTGTATTATTAAAGTACGAAAGATGATTCGATCATGTTTCCGATATAGACCGTGGGAACGAGATTCGCAGGTATTCATGAGAAACGTGGGGTCATTTTGGGAATGGGGGCGATTAATGACTATTGTGTGTGTGGGCCGACTTTGGTTATCATCCTTACTAATTACATGGAGAAAAATAAATAAATTTTGTTAATCCAGAGACCCGCTTGGGTTATTGCCCTTACAATTACATGGAGAAGAATGAATTTGTCAATCGCTAGACATTGGTTTTCTCTCCCAAAGCTGGTAAAGAAGATCTTTTGACGTGCACGACGTTCCGTGCGTGTAAATGGGAATATCGTATATTAAAATTACAGCATTCATACATGGACAAATAAATCGCATCTGTTAATAAGACATAATGTCATTTCGAGGAAGAATACCAATCTGTCGATCAACGTTTAAATCATTGGCGTTTTTTTTTATTCCCTCGTTATGACACGAGTTATGGTAGGAATCACACGCCGATTCTACAAAAATAACACACGCAAATAATTCGCTCAGACAAAATATAATAATAAAGAACATAATTAGAAGAATACACTAGAAAATTTATTATCAAAATTCACTCAAACTTGAGGTACGTTTCCGCGCAGAGGCACTCTACAAATTCATTAGATTCCGAAGAAAGTTAGAATACAACGATGATCTTCTCTCACGATTTGAGTACAAAGAGATTGAGAACTCTCACAAAAAGGAAACTCACTTTATTTTTTCTCCTTTTCTTTCCTCTCTATTTTCTCTATTTTCTTTTTTCAGCGTCTTGACGGTTAGCATATGTGTTGGGTGGAGTCCCTTAAAGTAAAGTGAGTGTTTTGTGAAAACTCTCTCCATGGCTTTCTAAATTTCTCTTCTTTTTTAGCCTGGTAGGATCCTCTGAAAAATGCAGCTCGGATAGTTGAAAATGTTATCATCCTGGCATCTCTAAGTGTTTCTAGCCTCTAAACTAAAGGGCTAAGTGGTTTTCTGCTAAAAGGCTGTCCCTGAAGGGCTTGAATGGGAGTTGTTCGCCCACTGTGGGAAGGCATACCTACTGGAAATTGACTTCGTCCTCCCTGGTTCTAAGTTTAGGTCCATTTAATGGTACCTAAAGAGCAAAATTAATAGAAAAGGCAAAAAAAAAAAAAAAAAAAAAAAACCCACCTAAAAAAGATTTGGCCTCATCTACTAACAATCTCCCACTTGAAAACAAATACATCTGGTGTACCAAACAACTTCGCATCCATCTTCTTCAAAGCTAGTAATTGAAAAATTTGTGTCTCTACGATGCTCCTCATCAATCATCATGGAGTAATACTAATGGTAGTAATACAAAAAATATGTTTTTCTCTATCTACTACCTTGGTAAACATGTCAGTTGGATTTTTCAAGCTATCAATCTTCTATATCTCTAACTCATTATCTTTCAATGCTAACCCGATGAAATGATAACGCTTCTTGATGTGTCTAATCCTTGAGTGATAAGCTACATTCTTTGCTAAGTGCATTGCATTTTGACTATCACTCTATAATGTGCTCACTAGCTACTTTCAATGTAACATCTCCATGTAATCTTACAACCGCATAATTTACCTGGAGGCTTCCGTGATCACCACATAATTCGCTTCCGTCATCGATAGAGCCATTGCTTTATGTAGTTGAGATATTCAACTTATTACTGTACTTGCAATTGTAAAGATATATCTAGTAATACTGTTACCACTATCTCAATCACTCAAGTGATATGCATTTATGTAACCTTCCAACTTTAAAGATGTACCACCATAACAAAAAGAATAATTTGATGTACTTGTTGGATATCCCAATATCCATTTTACTGCATTCCAATACTCTCTACTTGGGTTCTGCATATATTAACTCACAACTCCTATTGTGACATCCCGAAATTTCGGAAAAAGAAATTATCGGATGAAAAATCGGAGATTGAAAGAAAAAGAAAATTGATAACAATATTATTATTATTTTTCTCTCTCTCTCCTCTTTCTCTTCTCCTTCACGCTCCCCCCTCCTTCCTACGCAATTTCCTCCCCCTCTTTTCTTCCCTTTCTTTCCCACTTTTCCACCCCCTCACTTACAGTAACTTCTTCTGCTCTCTTTTCTTATCTCTTTCTTCTTTTTCTCCCTCTCTTTCCCACTTTTTCACCCCCTCACGTACGCCAACTTCTTCTGCTGCAATTTCCCCTCAACTTCCTCCCATTACTTTATTTTTTCTCTCTCCTCTTCCCCCCTTCCTCCTCACGACAACCCCTCCCTTCTTCCTCTTCTCTTCCTTTCTTTAGTTTCTCTTCTGTTTTGCTCCCAAAAACAGCACCGTGTGCTGCTGTCCTGTCCCAAACCAGCCACCATCTTGCACCATGGCCGTGGGCCATCACTGTCCGCAAGCCGCCGTCCACCGCCAAAGAGCCGCACCACCCATCCACGAGCCGTCCGCCCGCCGTTCGTGCCAAATCAGAAACCACCGCCAAGACCCATTTTTGCCGAGCGCCTCCATGACATTTTGGACGTAACTGTGAGTAGCCCTCGCCACCGCCGTCGCGCTCATGTTGTCGGAATTGTCGTCGGATGAGTTTAGCTCCTAATCCTTTTATTAGTGCCTAAACTTGTTTAGGAGGTTGATTAGGTTTAAGGATGGTTTAGACTAACTTAAGTATGGATTATTTATAAGTTAAAATAGTTAGATTAGCATTAGAATGGATTAATTAGTCTAATTCGTGAGATTAACACGTCTGAGGATGATTTGGGTGAAAACAGAGGCTGTTCTTCAGAACTGGTTCCTGGACGTCTGCTGTTTGCAATTTTTGTAGATTGAAATCGATCGCAAATCTAAAGCCAATGTCTTTCTAGAGAAATGTTTTAGACATTCTAAGCTACAACATATATTTTTTCTCAAGATTTTTAGGGACCCAGAAGCAGGAGATATCAGCGTCGTCATCTTCGAACAGAACTTCAATTTTCGCTGGAATTAGTGACCTGTAAGGATTCTAGGGGTATTTATTGACCCTTAGGGTTTGAATTTCCAAATGGTTCCTTCACAAAAGTTGTTTTTTACATCTTCTAGTTTAACATACTCAAATTTCAGATCAAACGGACATGTATTGGGTCTTGAACCAAATTGATTTCGGAAAATAGATGTTCTGGAAACGGACCCAGTTTCTGGTGTTGGATTGAGCGATTTACTGGGCCAAATCTAGAAGGATCTGGGTTTAGTTGTCTCATGAAAAATTTTCGTTTATGTGTTCTTTACAACATATTAAAATTTGGGAATTTTCTGAGCTCGATTGGTTAGGTTTCTGGATTTAAACTTGGAGACTCGCGAGTAGCTCGGTTTCTATCAATTAGGACCGATGTTAGTTTGGGGATGGTTCTTGATGCTTTGCTTGCTTTAATTAGTATTTTTAATGACTTATGGGTTTAATTTATTAGTTATTTAATTCTGAAATGATATAAATAGTTTCAAAATTTTGGATAAATGTACAATGTAATCCTTCATCATTTAATTTGTTCGATGTGGCCTTTGAACTTTAGCACAAACGTGCAATGTCGTTCCTAAATTTTTAGGACGCGTATGATAATCATTCTATTCCAAAAATCAAATTTTGACCAAATATTAGATTTTTTTTAATTCCTTAGACAAATTTTTGAGCAAAAATGCATGTTTGATAAAAACACAAAATTTATATTCTTAGAATAGAAATTCATTTTATAACAACAGTACATTTCTCCCCCTCGAGCAAGCGACGAGCAACCGGCTAGTGACGAGAGTGAGCAATAAGATTTTATTTCTCTTTTTTGTTCTAGAATTAGAAAAGTAAAAAGAAAAAAAAAATTCTTTTCATTTCTATTCCAAAAATAGAAAAATGAAATTGCATTACCAATGGAATTCTATTCCAAATTTGATCCCGAGAATAGAAAAGTAGAAAAGTAGAGAAACATAATGTTGTAATGCACATGCCCTTAATTTATTCAATGCGGTCCCTAAATTTTAACTCAATGTACAATATTATCCTCAAACTTTTAATTTGTTTAATATGATCCTAGACTTTACAAGCGCCAATTTTTATGGGCCCAATCTTTGAAATCCCGGATCCTATTTTTTTGAGCCCAAATACAAAGCTCAAGCGTCCATTTAAGAATGTGCGAGGGATTCTTTATCTTTTGCACTTTCAGCCCAAACACCTGTTGCTGGTAACTAGGGTACGGGCCTATGGGTTTCAAAGTTGGGTCTTGAACGGATCCGACCCATTTTTATACAGGTGCAGTCATTTCGGTTGGTACCCGAGACTCTACCCATGTTTGCAATTGACCAGTGCCGAGTTTATTAAAATCTATCTTCTACCAAAGGAAACAAAATTTATCAAAACCGATCTATCAAATTGTTATTCTAATCATGTGGTAAAATTTACAAGTAGACAATAAAACAAGTCGGTCATACTCGATAATCTATAGAAGCCAGTTGCATTAATTAATATGGAAATTTTCATGTAAATCATTCTTATAGTTTTTTTTAAATTAGCTTTTCTTTTTGTGAGTTTAGAAGGTATTTATCCGATTAATTGGCAACCACATCTTACACTATTGTTAGTTGGAGCCAAATGCATTTAAAAAAGAAAATCAATTTTTTATTGAAATGGAAAAGTCGACTTGGACTTGATTGGGGCAATTCACTGTACAAAGCGTCAGCGCACGAAATCAATCAACACTGAAAAGTTTGAAAGCTCGACGTGCCACATAATGCGAAATCTCATCTGCCGACACGTTTCTTAATCCGCTAGAAGCTTTGAATCCCTCCGAGCTTCGGCAAGACACCGACCTGCGCGGTGAAGATCGCCTTCACTGGCCGATGGTCGGACAACTTCGACTCGCCTCTCGTGTACAGGTGCTGCTTCAGCCCTTCCCCGCACCATATTATCCTATCGCACCTATACAGTATATACATCATCGACGGCGACGCGACCGCGTTATAAATGACTCGAAGAAAAACGGTGTCGAAGTGAGAACATTTCCAAAGTAAAAAAATCAGTCGATATGAATGTATAATATACCATGCAGGAGCTCGTCCTCTTCCTCCTTTGATATTCTCATGGCCACTTCCGTAGTAGACGTCCGAATTAGGGCAATATTTATAGGTAGGAACGAAATCGATTCTCCCCTCCTGCCAACCTTGGAGTACTCGACCATTCCTGAGCTCCGCCTTTAACTTCAATTCCCATATTTAAAATTACGAATCAGATTTCGGGTTATCACTGTAGAAAAAAGATCTTGATGAAGAAGTGAAAATTGGTTGGTGTTTCCTTTTTCACTACCTGATCGTGTTCTAGCAGCTTATTCCATTTATTTCGCTCGATAAGCCACCGTGTCGTTGCTTCCGGAAGGGAAATCCGGTAATTCAAGTCTCCTAGCAGGATTACCCAACTGCGATGAACACGACTTGATCAGAGGACGCTCGTGAAAACTTTAATGTCATGGGTCAAAAATAAGATTTAGCGTCAACGTGGTTATTTGATCTTTTGCTCCTTAAGATTTTGCAAACCACCAGCTTGCTTAAACAACCACAGGTTGCACAAATAATACTAGATTATAAGTTTTACTGTTTGTTTACGGATTGTATGCATGGCTCCTTGAGAAAATACAAAAAAAAAATTAAAAAAAAAATTGTGCTTTGATGCAAAACTTTGTAGTTTTTGTTAATGATGTTAATTGGGATTAGTTCGAATGAGTAACAAGGTACTCACTTGTGATCAAGGATCTTTCTAGGCGAAATTGAAGGGCCCTCCGGGAAGCATGTCCTTGACAATATGTCAGCCACGTTGGAGTTTCTTAACTTACAATCTCCTTGTCGATTGCCGGAAGCAAGATGAGTGCACACAAAGCAGAAGCTCGTTTCGTGCAATTTGAATCGAACCGACACCGAACCCTGCAAAACCATGTTTTTAGAAAGAGAGAGAGCACGGAGAGATTAATTAGAAAAAGATTACCATTTAATTCATGATATTGCTAGATTCAATCGGCTTTCTCATTATCAAATAATTTCTTTGGCATCGTTCATAACTTTTAAATCATTAATCAGGTTCATAGATAAAGGAAAATATGGCCCTTGAAAATTATCTCCCGAAGTAATTGCGTGTACGGGGTGGATAATACTTAGGTACATTTTCTTTTTCCTTTTTTTTTTCTATAAGCTTGAGCAACATGTTAATATTTATTTATGGCCTTACTTTTCCTTGAAAGGCAGAATTGGGGACTGCTGACCAACCGTATATAATTTTATAAAAACGTATAACAAGATAATATAAAAAAATATTTCTTTAAGAAAAGAAAACTTCCATAAAGAATATCATGTGGAGGCAAATTGAGGAGAGACCACCTTATTGCCGAGGCAGCCCATAATGCCACAGCCTACGCATGCAGCACTTGGATGGCTTACGTGCGGGAGCAACTCGCTGCGAACCCAAACCGTGATCAATATTCCGACCATCTGCTTGCTCGCCATGCAAAGGAACTTGTCTTGCTCGTGTCCCGTTCGGTTCAAGGATTTCCCGATCGCGGCGTTCCATTTCGTTTGGATTGTCCAGTTTTCCGACCCCAGAATGGCGGAAGCTGTCAGAGGAACTGCTTCTTGAAACCTGGATAGATCGAAAGAAGACATCACATCCATCTATGTTCAAATTGTTTTGAACTAGTGTGATCTATATTAATGAAGAACGGCCGAGTATGGCCGGAACAAGATTATTCGCAAGGTTGACTTATTCGACCGGTGATGAGGAGTCAAAAGTTAATGCAATCTTACATAGTTATCGAACACTGATGGTTCGTGTCGTTTCTTTAGTGCGGTCTTGCAGAGTTTGGACTGTAGTTGTAAATGCAATCGATTTGGTATATAAGCTCACACCGGAGACTGGAAACTTACCCTAGAACGTAAATATCGCATGGATTGTTGCGTACGTCGAGCCAATCTTCTATCGACAAGTCATCCCCTGGTGCAACACCACCAACATTCCAAGTGCTAACGAAAATCCTGGAAGAGATCAAGATTGATACAGAGATGAGAAAAGCTTAACGCTCGATACTTGTATTTATGGTATAGAATAGAAGTGAAGCGACTCTTACTTGTACTTATGCATTTCCTCGCGATGATCTAAGAGGCTTTTCCTATAATAACAAGACGATAACTGCTCTAAACTTGGAACTTGGGGCACCAATTCTGTCTCCGTGTTGATGCACGGCAAGTTGGCGACGAAGTTGTTGTTGCTGGTGCTGAACCTCTTTCCATGGATCTTGCTGGCTACCGATTTGGGCCACATGGTAGGTAAAAGAGATGAAACCCAGTGAAAGGTGGTTCTTGGGGTGGAGAAGATTTTATGGAGAGGAGGTATCAGCAAGTTGGCAAAAGAGGACTTGAAGGGTGACGTGGATGATGATGTGCATAGCTAATTTGCTTGTGGCCATTCCCATCACTGAGAGAGAGAGAGAGAGTCTCAGTGAATGCTGGAATAGTGGACTAGCTGCTAGTGCTGGATCTGCTCTTGTTAGTTGGTGGAGTTTGGTTTTTGAGGGATATTTTTTTATGTTTGTGAGATGAAACTGGGGCGGGGGGAATTGTTTAAGGTTTAAAAGAGCAAGTGGATGGGTTTGGGACAAGAGATGCACATACATATTCTCAAGGACAAGCTGCTAGAGCCACAAGATCTCCACTCCTTTTCTTTTGGCTTTGCAGGCATGGCCATATCAATGCAAGTTGCTGGAGTTGACAATGGCATAGGACAAATTTGTTTTTCTCATTTTGAAGATTTAAGGACCCTTGACATGAATCTTAGCTTGAATAGAATCAATGGAAACTTCTATTTCTCCCCTTTAATTTGAAGGCCACCACTCGTCATCTAATGTTAGTACTGATCTAGTTAGTTCCATTAGTTCCCTTGACAGGACATGGTAGCGAGGGCACATTGCTCCTTGTTTCAAACTATATTTCTGTCTCTCACAATTTGTCGATCTAGTATAACAGGCACTAATGTCTGAACATACTAGCTGTAAATGCAAAACTGAAGGATGAAGATCCGCCATCACTTTATGTTCTCATCTGCCTGTCTTGCTCTTAAGACTGCGACTCGTATCATCTTCATTTATTCTCTCAACACATCCGAACAATTTCCCCATCATCAACCCCCTTCCATCTCTCTCTCTCTCTCCCTTCCTCCAGCCAATTTGTATATCGTTGAGGCATCTCCAGACCGGCGCCACCAGATGTGATTGACAATTTCCCTTTATTCTCTCAACCTCCATGGTGAGCTCCTTCAAGAACGACAAGCTCAATGGATTCACTAGCTTTCTCCGGTGCAAGAGCTGAGGGATCAACATAGTGATGGCTCAATCAGAGGTCGTTCTCAACATATGGTGGCCGGAGGTGCGGAGCCGATGGCGGCGGGGCCAGGTGTGGTTGTGCATAAGGGAGAGAGATGGAGAGAGGCTGACAGGCAGATGGAGGGGTTGCGATTCGTGGGGTATTTCTTGTACGGACAAGCACGTGGTTCAAAGGGTGGGAAGGAGGAAGCGGATGATGCGGAACATTAATCTCGCTCCAGCCCATTTCATTACCATCCTAACTTATTCTACCTCATTGCAAATTCTCTACACCGCATCCTAGGTTTCCCCCTCGTGTCAAGGAATCAAGACGACGTTCACTAATATTCACGGGAAGAAGAAATTCCAAGGGGGCACTGTCAATTCATGACACCTAAAAGAAGAAGTTTATTGCATCAATGGACTGTGCATCATTCTTGGTAATTCATCAAATGGTGTTTTTTGTTGAACAGCCACGGATTCTACATTTGAACCTATTGGAGGGCCATTGATAATGTGCCTTATATTCATCGAGGGCCTTATGCCCTGTCGAGATTGGGCCATGAACATGCGTTGCACGGTTAGTGTAAAGACCCAAAGAGACCGTTGGGCGTTTTCTCTTTTCTTCAGAGACCATATGCAAATTGTTTGACAAGCGTAACGGCGAGCTGGTTCTGGAACAGCAAATTGGGAAAATGAGGGCGGAACAGGACAGAAATTCTACCAAGAGATGCCCAAATAGACCCTAAATCGATACGATCCAACTATTTTATGATCTAATTTTAATCGAAACAAATTTTGAACACAGTTAAATTCAAATTATTGTGTTCAGTTCAAATTATTGTGATGAGGATAAGAGAGTACATGAATAATCAGACGCAATAAGACATCACAGGCCCATTTGGCAACACGTTGGGTTTCCCAGCCATCAACGTTGACCAGAAAGGTCATGGTCCTCCATTCATGTAATTCACTACGACGAGAGTGAAGAAGGGGCACTTTTCTACAATTTCCTTCTCAATTAGCATAATCGAAATATAATAGACCTTTATGTTTTCAAGACAAGCGAAAAGTCAACTGCTTTTTACATCTTTAAAGAACATTCACCATTCACACGAAGTTCTCAAAATCACTTATAATCTTGGATCACTATCCATATGCATGACACCAATTATACGTGATTTGCCACACAATCAAGGCATGAGCACTCTGATTATTAGTATCGGTTGCACTTAAATCTCTTTTTCGGCTTCCGATGAATCCTCTCTCACCATAGCAATCTCTTCATCTCACACACACCAACTAATTATCAAAAATATGCAGGCCTATACTTTCGGGGAAGGTCTTGAAGAAATGCACATGCATGATGATTCAAATTCACGTCTTGAGCGAGGAAGAGGACGATACGCTTACTATTTGAGCAACCCGGTCTCCGTGGGGCTAACTCTATATGTTATGTTGGTGGGTGTAGTAGCACCTAACTGTTGGCTCACCTGGCCTTAGTGGTCCATGTATATATATAGGGTCTGCTCTTTAGCTCCCTTAGAGATGCAGTCAGCAAATGCGTCACTGAGGCAAGAGTTCACACTGACCTAAGGCAACTCTATCATCACCACGAATGAGAGAGAGAGAGGGAGGGAGAGAGAGGGAGATGCATTTGTACAATTTTATATGGGGTCTTCTTGCAATAAATGGTGGGTGTTATCCTGCGCTTCATCAATGAAGTTCATTTGACTTTAATTAGACCTCATTAGGATCATGGATGACTCTACGAGCATTATAGGAATCATACACATTGGGCCAGACCTTGATGCTGTCGAACCTATTGTGTCTTGGTATTCAGCTAATCTCCATTTGATCAGGAACTTGGAATTTTTTTTTTTTTTTTTGGTTGGTAAAAAATTGGATTTATTTAGAGATCAATTTAGGATGATTTTTTTTTATAGACTTTTGCATGCCATACTTCAATTTATAGCGGAGTTGTGATTAAGTTGGTCGCTTGTTTTTCCACGATTTATAAGTGCACTCTCAATATGGAAATTCTATTACAACGTTTTTCTTTGGTGGGGGGGGGGCAGGGGCACGACCATTGAGGGATGATCGGTTCAGGAAAGGTAGCTGGAATCTACACACCTGTCAAGGGCGGTTCTTAGAATTTGGAACCAGAAATTGACCCAGTTGACCATGAATTAGCGTGGGCCTTTTTTTGTTTAATTTTATTAGCTATACAATATGCACATTTTAGATATGAACATGATTCTTTCTATTTACCCATAATATACCAAACATATTCAATTTCAGCAAATAATTTCTATTTAAAAAAAAATTGAAAAAACTTACTTAGGATTATGGATAATAGGTAGCTTTTGCCGATTCCAAACGTAAAGTAGAACTAACCGATTCAAAGTATAAAACTAGGAATCAAACCAATCAAGATTGATTCTCAGCTTTTAAAATCGAGAACTGGATTAGTCCCCTTAAACATTAGCCCAATTGCTCACCCCTATCATTGCCTCTTAACCCTTGCTAAGGTGTTGCCACCCCAAATGAGGGTTGTAGAAGGCAAAGATGCCTCTTGTAGCACACCAACTCTCTTTTTTGCCCCTCTTTCTATATGCGAGGTTTGGCGACCTCACTTGAGCATGGAGTGAGTTGTTGGATTCCATCTATACCTAATGGGGGCTGGACCTCGCTATTGCTAGGCGAGGGGGTCATAGGACCCTCATTTTGGTGATCAAGCAGCCGTTGCTTCCTCCCAATCGCATAAGCTCTCTCTCTCTCTCCTCTTTTTTTATTTTTAACTCTTGTTCTTGATGTTTGCTTATGCAATGCTTAACAAGTACAACATTAGTATCCTTGATTTAGTGATGTTTATAACGGTAATCAACAGAAGGACTTGATTGAGTAATGCGAAAAGACCAGACTCAAGAGAACCATTATCAAATTTGACATCGCATTTCATATGTTTTATAAGAATTTATAATAATTCAAATGTCAGCTGATCACTAAAACATAATCTACTATATAATAGAAGATATTATTGCCTCTCGAGTCTGAAGTTCATTTCATAGAACCAAAACTAAAAATGCAATGGTCATTATGAAAGTTTACTACAAATCTAAACAAATTCTTAAAAGATTTCTTGTTGGAATCACCTGAATATAAAACAACAAAAATATAATCCTGCGTATAGGGCAAGAAATAAATATTGTTCCAATGGAGGTGCAAGATATGCAAGCATAAAGAATGCATCCGTGAAGCCTACCATCATTATATATCAAGCACGGAGATCCTTGTGAAAGTTTCGGCTCCTATTAGGATACACATTGCAATCACCAACTGACGATCCTATTTTTCTCCTGCCGACGTGAAATTGTTTTTTGTTCTTGGGCTGGAAATGAGGAATCGAAATATGACGACAAATTCTTTGTCTTTTCCTGGACCATTTTTATGTTTTTTCTTAAGCTTTCCCCGCTTTTACCAGCTGGATTCATGTTTGCTTTTGATCCTGGCTGTCAATGCGCAGTTCATCACGTACAGTCGGCCCACCTCTAAAAGCGACAAACATTTATCTCGATAAGTCGAAAACTTCCAAATAAATTAACTTTCGGGAGCGTGCGTGCGATTGGTTCGATGAAGAGACAGAAGAGGCGGGTGGGTCAGGCCTCCCTTTGGCCTCATGCGCTCGCCACCAGCTGCGGGTGCGGCGACGGCGGCGGCGGCGCTGATGCTCGTGGCGGATTGGCCGACGTGCCCGACGTCTCTCCCCCGCCTGAATAAACAGCCTGTGCTATAAAACGAGCTATTTTCTGCAACTCGAAGATAGTGCCATTCATAAAATAAATCGATCATCTATGGGAGCACAAATAAACAAGCTTGCATCCATGCAATGTAATTTATCACATCAGTCCAAAGTGTACTCCAAGCCGACAAGAGATACCAATCATTGCTTGAATTGACTCTCCTAAACAAAATATCTCTAAATCCACTTCAGAATCAAAATCATTTTCTTCTGAAAATTTGCAACTTACATAAATCTAACTTTATTTCAATACTTTTGAACTGAGTAGCATTTTAATGTTCAGTATTCATGAGCTCCAATGTTTGTGTGATAACAGCATAATTATTCATCGATAACTTAAGTGATCATGAAGCAATCGAGCTAGCTAAGAGAAAAATGTTTGGAATGACATAATTATCTGGAGAGTAATATTGCTAGCTTGGACATAAGACGACATGCATGTTGCTCGTACTCTCTAAAAATATTAGACTTTATTATAATATTTGAATATTAAATCACACATTTTTTAATAGTTTACGCTTTTATAGTTAGTAGTGATCCTATTGCACGAATAATACCAAACCAAAAACTCTCGATACTTCGGCAATCTGAATTTAAAAACTAAAATGCTCATATGGTAAATGGTTGTTGGCGGGAGCTCAAATCCTCTAATTTGTTGGGGATTTTATTTTCCTTTTGATTTTTAGAGGATTCTATTTTCCCAATCTATAGTGGCTTGACTTGTAGAAGAAGTCCATCTAATTGTATATATATGAGTATGTACATACTTGATTATTAAGGGAGAAAAAGAACCATTAAAAGAGGGTTGGGGAGGCTTACTCAAGGATGTAGGCATATTGTCAAATCTCGTTAATTCTTGTGATTTTCTCCTCTTCTTCTTGATGTGCATTTAGATTCAAAAAACAACAGGTAAAACTCTCACGCTGACAAATATTTTAAAATAATCACTTTCTTGTTAAGAAAAAAATATTTTTGTTCAATCAAATCATATATCATCAAAGTTAGGACCAATCGTACTATTTGACAATAGTATCATAATGCGCAAGTTTTTCATCCTAAATTTGTTTTTCATACCTTTGACTCATAATTGGTACATTAATTGGTTGATTTGACCAAAAAAAAGAAGAAACTAAAATGTGCTTTTATGTTTAAAAAATAAGTTGAAAATAAAGAAAATATTCATTTATTAGATTGAAACAGTAATAAACCAAAAAGGAAAAAGAGGAGAAAATTAAGCTATATAAAATCTTTTGTTTGTTTGGCAATAAAAAAAAGGGAAATGACAACTAAAAACCCCAAATTTTGCCCAAAATGACAAATTTACTCCAATCTTTTTTTTGTGACATGAAAAACCCTAAGCTTTACAAACTGTGACACATTTACCCCATCAAGGATATTTTCGTCTTATTTTTTCTATTTTTCCTTTTTTTTCTTCTTATTCTCTCTTCCCTCCCCGGCCATGGCGGAGGGAAGCTAGCATCCGACGAGGGTCGCCCTCGCCTAGGCTGGCTAGGGCCGCCCTCACCGGTGTCGGGCAAGGGCGGGCCTCGGCCGAGTCGGGTGAGGGCCGCCCTCGCCCTTAAAGGCATGGCGAGGGAGGCCCTCACCCAACGTCGACGAGGGCGCGCCCGATGACGACAAGGGCCACCCTTGCCCGACGCCAGTGAGGCCGGCTCTAGCCAGCCGACCCTCGCCCGACGCCGACGGAGGGAAGAGAGAAGAAGAAGAAAAAAAGCAAAAAATTTAAAAAGTAAAAAGACCAAAATGCCCTATATTTTAGGGTAAATGTGTCACATGAATAAAAGTTCAGAGTTTTTTATGTCACTAAAAAAGTTTGAAGTAAATGTGTCACAGTTAGCAAATTTCGAAGTTTTTCATATCACAAAAAAAGTTTTAGGTAAATTTGTCACTTTGGACAAAATTTGATTTTTTTGGTGGTTTTTTCTTTAAAAAAATAGAGACAAACTTTTAAAAAATGACACTCGACATAAAAGTAAAACAACCGAGGCATTCGAGTTGGAGTTGAACTCTCGACTTAGTACTTGGAAGTTCGTGCCACAATCATTAGGATATTAATGCCTCTTTTTTCATTCAAATCAATATCATATAACGCGCAAGTGATTGGATTGAATGATTAATCGATGCTTCACATGTGAGTTTTGTCATAAATATTGGGGAGTTTTTTGTTTGATACACCATCATAATGTTTCCATAGATATATTTAAAAAGAAAACTTGATACCTATTCTTAAATGCTACTTTGGATTACTATTTGGAGAACTTCTAGCGGGTCAATCACATCTTGCACTTCTGAAACGACTGAACAAAGATATGTGTGGACCTCATCATTGATAATAGGGAAAAAGCTAAAAAACCCCAAACTTTCGCTCGCCGAGCGACAAATTTACCCCAAACTTTGTTTTGTGATGTGAAAAACCCCGAACCAGAAACCGTGACACATTTACCCCAAACTTTTATTTGTGACACAAAAAACCCCGAACTTTCATTTGTGTGACACATTTACCCTAAATCATAGGGGCATTTTGGTCTTTTTACTTTTAAAAACTTTTTTTTTTTTTTTTTTTTTCTTCGCCGGCGGAGGGAAGCCTGCCGGCGGCCCCCGGCGAGGGCGGCCTCGCCCGGCGAGGGCGGCCCGACGCGGCGAGGGCACCCCTCGCCCGACGCGTGGCCCTCGTCGGCGCCGGCACCCCTCGCCCGACGCCGACGTGCCCGATGCCGACGAGGGCCGCCTCGCCTGCGTCGGCGCGGGGTGCCCTCGCCACCCTTGCCGGCATCGGGCGAGGGCGGCCCTCGGGCTGGGTCGGGCGAGGGTGCCCTCGCCGGAGGCCCCGCCGGCGTCGGACGAGGGCCTCCCTCGCCAGATCTGGCGAGGGCACCCTCGCCCGACCCAGCCGAGGGCCGCCCTCGCCCGACGCCGGCGAGGGCGGCCCTAGCCAGCTCAGGCGAGGGCGACCCTCGCCGGACGCGGCTTCCCTCCGCCGCTCCGGCGGAGGGAAGAGAGAATAAGAAAAAAAAAAAAAGAAAAAGAAAAAATAAAGAAAAAGACGAAAATACCCTTAATGGGGTAAATGTGTCACGGTTTCAGAAAGTTCGGGGTTTTCACGTCACAAAACAAAGTTTGGAGTAAATGCCACTCGGCGAAAGTTTTGGGTTTTTTTTTGGCTTTTTCCCTTGATAATATGGTACTTTTTGCCCTTTGTATATGGCGGAGGACCTTCCAATTTTTCCCTTGTTTTTCCCCAGCTTTCAATCGTACGTGGGGAGGGAAAGGACGGGATCGTGCTTCAATCATTTATCAGTTTCCATAGTACCAAATTCTACTGCTACCAGATTCCTACCGTCATAGAAAAAGGGGAGGACGAGGCCAATTATGATGAGAGCGGATCACCTGAGCAACAACTTCCTCGGGAGGAATGAAAGGATGATTTTTCAGGTACGTGATGGACGCAGTCGAGCTTTCTAATCAGAAGTTGGATGAATGTGAGCAATCAATTGACAGTGAAAATGTCAGTTTGTTTGGTAAGATGTCATGCTTTTATCGTTAAGGTAAATGAGTTCCCCGATGCTGTCTTGAAATGGAATCCACATGTATAGTCTGGACCAGCATTGCCGTGCTTGTTATGTCCGTTTCTCGTTCAAGTGCAATCAAGAAAACGATGACGGGTGCTTTCACAAAGTGCATGTGTATATAGATGAATGACAAGCGATCTTTTGTAAGGCCGTACGACAATAAGCTGATGCCTTATCAAGTACAGATTTGGGAAAGAGTAAGTTCGAATCTATTAGAATACCGAGATCAACTTAATTTGATTTTACTCCAAAAGTATAGTCATAAAGTCATGATCGACCATCCATTGAGTGGAGTCCACGTGGATCTCATCTAATTTGCATGCCCAAATTGAGTGGACTCACTTAGATTATGTTTATTCTAATACCAATCCTAATAATTATAGGTGTCGCTACCTCGTTTTGTGACCATAAAAGATGTTGAGCACTTTGATGGTTGCAACTTTTTTCCGGACTATCTTTTAGTGAAAAGAAGAGACTGCGTGTGAGAAGTACAAGAGGGAAATGTTGAGATTTAGTATAAGTTGTGTCAAAATAGTCCTACATAGGGAATTGTTTTGATGCAAAATAATCAAGGCTTTTAGTTAGCTCATAACTCATTATATTAACATTTTGAGTAAAGACAAGTTCAACTATATATGTTGACAAGTTCGAATTTGGCAACTCTCATTGTGATCTTTTCGAGTGAAAAAATCATATATCTATCGCATGTCCTAATAGGAAAGGTGAACATTTTTTTTTTTAAAGTGACAAGTGAAAAGTGTTGAGTTGTGTTAGAAAGTAAATATATAAGTTATATTAACAGTCTCGCATCAAAGAATTAATATTGTGTGATATTATCAATACATCTTAGATGGTTATTAACTCGTTGACTTAAGTTTTAAAGTAAATATGTGTTTAATTAAATATGTTGACCAGCTTGAATTTGAACTTCATTTTGATGATCTTCGGTGAATATAGAGGCTTTTGTTGTGTGCTCCAATAAGAAGAACATAAATGGCTAAATAAATTCGAAGCATGGATTACATACCTTAGATTAACACCACGTTTTCTAAACATGCAAATTTTACATACTAAACCATAGTCTAAATTATCTTCGAAAAATAAATTTAACAAACAAGCCAGCACGTTGTAAGAGAGGTTGGGTCTCAGGCAGTGGCCCTCCCGTACCTCGCTACAGATATTAAAGCAGCTTATGATTTTCTTCCCATCCACAATGATCTAAGTCACTCATTTCATTCTCGTCACTTGATTCAAGTTCGCCGTAACATAGATTAATTTGGAAATTTAAAAAAAGAGGGATCAATTTGGTAAAGGGTAATGATGTGAATTAACGTTTGAAGCTATAGAAAAATTTCTAATGATGAGAGCTTTTCTGCTGTCAAAAATTGCATCAGTATAATTGTTGTCATCCACCGGGAAATTATTGCTGTCCTAGCATCATTAGGAAAGCTACCCTTCAATCACAGAAAAGGCAATGAATCAATGAACAGGTTTTACAAGTCAAAACGCAAGATAATGCCCTTTGAATTTCACAATGGCAAGTTAGGTATATCGCTATATTCCTTAGCCAATTAATTGGAGGAGGGACCATAAAATATCTCAATCGAACTGAGAATTCCAGCACAAGCTCAATACATGCTCGTCAAATGAGTCAGTATCCTCAGAACTAGAGGTGCTAAATACACTTCACCGAGTTCACACAATTAATGTCTCGTTATCATTTCTACTATTCTCACCGGCTTATCAAGGCTTACTATTGAAAAGTCCCTTTTAATTACTGTGTTGTTTCCAAAAGCGATTATGTTTCTCCACCTACTAAATAGAAAGAGACTGTTGACATTTGGGGATTTGGATTTGATGGGCCAATTAATCTTGATTGATCACTGTTTGATTTTCTATTGGAACAACCACAATGCAGTGCTACATGGGGACCACCGGATGGATTTTTTCTAGTGAAAAATCATTGGTGTGGTTCATATTCATATCAAAGCGGGTCCATATCATAGCTTATACTGCTGGTCCAGCCACAGTTCCCTTGTCCTTGTCTTGCTCTGCGTTTGTTGCTATATATTTTTCAATATGCAATCATGAGTTGTAACGCAACAACATTTCCCTCCCTCCTTCCCTCTCTCTCCCTCTCTCTCCCTCTCCACAATGATTATTGCAATTATACTGATTACGTGACTATTTGGTAGGAATATTTATATGATTAGGATACCGATGATGTAGCGTGCACCTAATCTACCAAACCAACCACTATATAGAATAAATTTTATGGAAATGGAGGGTTGAGATAAGACGGTATTAATGCTGGATGCATCCAAAAAAATGTCAACAACAGGATATACGTAGAGCCAAATTGTGGTTGCATGGCTTTTTAGGGTTGCCTTAGTCTACAAATACATCCTATGGTGGACCACGAAATTAGGGTTTTTTTGCTACGTACCCAACATATATTCCTCGCATTAGTAAATACACGTCGAATTAAAATCGCAAACATCTAGGGTGCAGTTGAGTCATGGACTCTTGGCTCTTGATGAATCGTTGTCCGTGAGCTGGAGTTCGACCATTTAAGCGCCTGTCTCACGGATATTTATGCAATTCAGACAGCGATATACTATATGAGGGATGAATCATGAGATGAAAGATTACTAGATAAAGAAGGGTATCATCGGCCTACCTTTGGAGTTGTAATGATATCTATAGCAATTATGAATCCGCGACTCGTGAAAAGATATCTCTCTAGATGGTGAGCCGAACAAAAGTCTTTGTTGCTAACAAGGGGGGGAGCATGGTTGAATTCGCATGTGAAATAATTGCGAGAAAAGCGATCGATTTTTTCAAATTTTTGAGAGTAATGTGGACTCGGTTTACATCCTTTGAAAAGCCCATTTCTGTCGGGCGAGACACTTGAGAGGATATACACGAGTGTGGGAGCTGAGGTGAGACAATGAAGTCTCCCTTCGAGTATCGAGCATCTATGTACGAGTTAAGTTGTTTATAATCCTTATTAAGGTGCATGCGTGAAACTATTAGATGAAAAGAATCTCGCATCAAGAATGTGATGTAATATAATACCGGTGAGCACTTAATTCATTGACTTTAGCTTTTAAATGAATACCTATCCTACTCTAGAATTGGATTGAAACGTCCTGAAAATAAGTTCAATTCCAAATTTTGAGTAAAGAACCATTCGAGAACCAAATCGATTTTGGAACCATTTTCATAACGCTAAAAAAGACGAAGTAAAAACCCTAGTTTCTTTATTTACAACTTCTAAGCTAAGGTTTTATATAGATTTATTGCAAATTTCGATAGAATTTAAAGCGATAATTTTATGGATGATTGAAGGATGGATTGTTATAATTGATGTTTTATGTTTCATATTTGAAATTTTTATTATTAATAATTGTACGTGACTATGTTCATCTTATAAATTGTTGTTTTTGGCAGATAAGAATTTGTGTTGTTCATCTTTACTTTAAATCGTTTTATTATTCATATTATTTTGTTGTAAAAAAAATAACAAAAAAAGACAAAAGAAAAGAAAAGCAAGTTCTCAAGTAAACCTTGGAATCAAACTGGAAAACATAGTAAGTTCCAAAACCAACTCCATAACAAATATGATAGATTTCGGGTTCCAAAAATTAAGAATTAGTTCTAACATGATAGGTTCTAAGTTCCAAATCATGAGCCTGCCAACCTTGAAATCCATTACCCCTACCGTTTTGGCGATCCTCTAGGTAAAAAATTGAGTATCTGCCATGTGTTTCCTACAAGTGGTATTTAAGCCAATGGTTTAATAAGACTTGGCCCAACATATGTGGAGCTTGGAGTTGAAATAATGTTGAAGCGAGTGGATGCCAAGATTAAGGGAGACTGGATCTAATACAAAAGACTTGCACATAAGGAAGAGAGTTGTTGGATGCATCAATGAGGGTGTTAGGCAAAAGAAATCTTGCATGGATGTGATACGTAATGTAAAGTCGTTAATATATTCCGATTAATTTATAACTCACTAAATATATTTACAAGTTTGGATTTGAACTTTCTCTCGATCATATTTCCAAGTGAAGGTACCATATTTATGCGACATATCTCCAACAACCTTGGTTTCGTGATTCCTAAGGTAGGCTCTTTTGAAACTTAGCGTATTGGGCATTGTAAGCACTAGACATATTTTATAACGCCTGGGTGGCATCTGTCACTAAAAGCCACCAACACCTTTGTCCTTCTCTCTTCTCCTCTGTAATAATAATAATTAACAACAACAACTATAATAATAATAATAAGCATTTGGACACAATTGCTGAATACCATGTCGCGCAGATCAAGAGGTACAATTTTCGCAATAAGTCTTAATTTCTGTCAATTTTACGGATGGAAACAGAAGAGTGAGATCAGAAGACATTTTCAAATAAGGCCAATGGACTTAATTAAGGTGACCCTTACGTTTGGAAAAAGAAAATCAATATGCAGGAATCTTGATTAATAACAATAGCAATGGTTTGCAAGGACACATCACGTATGATTAATAAGGAACGAAAGTCTTTAAACCTTTGACCCGTCAATATATAAATTTAAGAAAAAAAAAAAAAAAACTAAGGTAAGCCACGAGCCTACTTCGAACTGACTGCCCGACCCATCATGTCCTTTGTCCTCTTATTTTCCATTTATTATTCCAGGGAAGATGAAATCGAGTCAACAAAAGATCTGTAAGAGACAATGATGATATCTATCTTATCTATCTTATGTGCTAGAGAGAGAAAGAGAGGGTACTATATAGATTAAGGTGGTGAGAAAAATGCTTACTATAATAGAAGTGATCCATATATTAATATGCCAAGTGATGTTAAGATCAGTAGTGGTAAGTAAAAGAATCAGACTGGGTTCCGAACCATTTAAATATAATGAAATCGGCCAATTCTTGATGGTTTCTATGGAAATCGGTCAATTTTCTAATTTTAGGTGTAGACAAACCCACTTAAACTATACGGATATGATCGATATATATATATATATATATATATAATTCTTATATTTGAAAATCCTAATTAAATGATGAAGTGAAAGAGAAGAATCTATCTCTCTCTATGAAACCAAAAAGGAGTGAAGTTCTCGACTAGAATATTTCTAACTGATAATTCACTAAAACTGCGACTAAAACACCACTAGCAAGTAGCAGCAATTCATCAAGATTGAACTCTTTGATAATTGTTGCTTCCAACACCGACTGAAAAGCACAAAAAACGTTGTTATTGGTTTGAAGATGTCGCTTGCCTTGCCATTGTGACGGGATGAAGAGCTTCAACTAGTGTTATTTTGCACTCCCTGTTGCTCGTTATGGTTCACCTTCCCATCGCATCACATATCTCCTAAAGGATCGTCATTCATTGTTTAGCCACCACGATTGTCGAACTTGACCACAGAGTCTCCTGGTTGTTGAATGTGACCTGTCCTTTAAGTAGAAGGTGTTCGATGAATTGCGTAATAAAGAAACAAAGGGCGAGACCATTTTGAAACAACAAACGGAGGAAGATACACCTAGAGAAAATCTCACAGGCAGCTGGTTCCTAAACCCACTCAAGAACCGGTGGGTTGGGTCTTCGATGAGTTCGAGAATTAAAGGGTGGTTCTTGATTTCAGTGGGAATTGCCCCACTTGAGAACTAATTACTCGTAAAGACCGTAACTCGATTTTTAACAAGTGGGTTATACTCAATTTCCAACAAAATTTTACCTCATCTCTTAGAATGTGGTAGTTAATGCACTATCAGATTGTCTCATTTTCTTTGTCAGAAAAGGCTTCTACTTAGTTAATATCCTTTTACATTAGTCATTCGGTCTCTAGGGGAAGAGCTATATCGATGTTTTGATATTCTTTAAGTAAATTTGGTAAACATATATCACATTATGAAATATCAACACGAGATCAAAAGTTGCAAGGACAACATCCGATTTTATTAGGAGTTTGCATCTTGTCAATTCTTTTTTTTTTTTTTGTGATCACCGACTTGTGTAACTTATCGTCTTAAAAAACATAATATCAATGCTATAACGATCCATTGGATCGCGAAATTAAAGGAGTGGCACTTTCACAAGATACCATAGCCTTCATGTTACATATTTCTCCGCAAGAGTTAATTTTGATAGTGCCTTTATTGACGGGTATAATATTTTATAGAATCCAGCAATTCATTGATGTAATTTTCAAAATGAAATATGACAACCGGTTTCTTATATTTTTTATTGTAACATTGATGTGATTAATATATTAGGGATAGGATCTTAGGCAATTATTTTTGGTCTTTAGAATCAAATTATATATGAATCTTGCTTTGCATACATATCAACAATCGCCATAAAACTTTTTACCAAAAAAAAACAATCGCCATAAAACTACCACATGATGATGATGAATGTACATATTAGATCATTACAGAAAGAATAATTGAATCTTGAGCTACCTCATAATTGAAAAGCACCTAATTTTCGTTTGACAAGACAAACGAACTTGATGATTATCCAATTGCAGCTAATAAAAGCTCGAGAGAAAACCAATTTAATGCCAGGAAATTAAACCAGTTCCTGCATCCACAAATATAGTCAGCCACTGCGGGCTTCGACTGGTCCATCGAAAATAAAAAATAAAAATCAAATCTTGTAAACTATAGTTGTGTAGTATCTGAAGAGAAACACACAGAATCGAACATCATTTTCTTGTCTCACCTGCATGCAAGAATCCCATTTGAAAAGAAGAACTCCAACAGCTTCAAAACTGACAGATAAGAAAGTGTGCTCTCTCTTTTTTATTTTTTATTTCGGTGCTTTAATTTTTCTTTCTTTCTTTTTTTCTTTGCTTTTTCAGATGAGTGCTGCAAAATTCTTTCCTTAGTACCAGAAGCCCACCAAACTCAATCCCTTTAACGATCGCCTGCTCTGTGGGGCCTTTGCATTTGCGCATTAGATTACATAAATCTTATCTTGTCGAGCTTTATTAAATATATTCTGTCCTAAATGATGCTGAGAATAATCTTTAACTCGTGTACCTTCGAAGTTCATAAATAATAATATGTCTTTACGCATAAATATAAATGCAGATTCCATATATACGTGTGTGTAAGTGTTGGTGTGTGGGTAGTTACTTGTCGTGTCTTCTTCGTACCAGCTAGTTTTAATCGACTTTCAGTCATAGATATAATTATTACCATTTCAAAAGAAGAGCACGCAACTTTTCTATCTTTCCTTCCCTTTCCCCCCTTGTCGGGACTTTACCATCATTTGGTTAATTCCATTTTTTTTTGCCCATCGTGCATGTGTCACTAGCATGTTTTGAGACATAAACTATCATAGATGTTTACTAAAATGATACTAAATTACATCATCAAAGGGTAGTATGGAATTCAACATAAACAAGTGCCTAAAAAACTTCATCTTGATCTTGTTCAGACCTCAGGATCATCGGGAAGTAAAACAACAATAGGACATTCACTTTTCAAGGAAGAGAAAAAAAATGCAAGAGAAATTAGGAGTGCAAAGCATACGTATAATGACATGTTAAAATAAAGAATGCATTCATAGAATTCGTCGTTCATACAATGCAAACAAAACATTGATATCAAGTCACGATGCACGATATCTTATTAAGGGATGAAACATTTCTTTAAATGTAAAAATGATGTCATTTTGTTGAAAATAATCTATATTATGTCGCTACCATTACATGTACAACAGTCAATGGTGAGTGAACTGCCATGTCAGATAAATTAGGTAGGATTTGGCATAGAGGATGATTGCATTTTCTATAGAATGTTTAGAATTATATCGTTTCAATTAAAATGATGGGGACTTGATTGGTTTCCTAATGGTAGATGTAGGATTGATTGTGCTTTTGTTTCTATTGGAAAGCTAGAGGAAAAAAAAAAGGAAGAATGAATAATGTGGGAATATTTTAAATTTCCCTCTTTTCCCTATAAAAGCTTTTGAGTAAATGTGAGTGAAATGGGATACATTAATAGGTCAAGCTTAAGCTCTATCTTGATTATCTTCTCATATTGAGATAATGGACTTGTGTTTCGTATTATAATAAATGATATCGACGTTGAAATGACGCAATTGAAGTCTTATACCTTCGACACAGGAGTTCACTAAGAAGGAACGCAAATTAGAGTTGTCAACATATTCAATTATATCCACTTTCACTTAAAAGGTAGAAGCTAATTGGTTATAAGCCAATTGAAGTCATTAACTCCTCCCCACCAATTCGATTCTTTGATGTGGAACTTCTTCTAACAAAAATACAGAATCAACATGTGCACATCAATTATCTCTCTCCTCACATGTGAGCTCGATGTTAAGCCTTTTCTTTTTAAATTTTGAAATCCTTGTGCACCAACATTTCTCAACTCAAATCTTCACTGCTCACTTTCATCCCTAATGTCTTTCTCCACACCGAATCACGAAAGTCGTCATCGGGATTGTGATACTATTTCAACAGTTACGAGCCCTCTATGATAATTTCGGAGGAGTTAAACACGCCGGTGACCCCTCCGCCTGTCTTCCCTTAAAAAGGGTAAAAGAAAAGCCGGATACCTTTTTTTCAACTCTCCAAGTCAAACCACCAATTTAGTCAATTATTTTTGGCCTACATATCGATCCCGTCCGCATGTGAAATTCAGCAAGGTCCAATTACCCTTTTTCCCCCATATCATGCGTCATTTATAAAATTCGGAAAATTAATTAGGTGGGCGACGTATAATTCCGAGTCACATGCTCAACTCACCAAACTCGACCTTTCCACCAAAGGAGAATATGCATTTCGATGATTTCCCCCCTTTTCCTTAAATTAAGGAATTATAAATAATTAAAAGGAAAGAGGTAAAAAAAAAAAAATCAGCAAGGAAAAATAACAAAAAAAGAAAAAAAAAAATTCACCGTCCTGTGCATGCTTTCGTACGTCAACATCAACAGCTACTCCGAGTCAATACACGAGCCTCACGCGCCTCCGAGAGCGCGGGGCCCGGACGCGCGCTGCGGGTTGGCGCCGTGGCGTCGACGAGCTGGAGATGCGCGTGGGGGAAAGGTTTCCCGAACCCCACATTTTCCCATAAATTTTTTCAGATAATAATAATAATAATAATAAAACTCAAAGTGACCTCCACTTTCTTCTGCTCAGGTCCAGAACCAGATCGTCACTGAGCAAGAAACAGAGAGAGAGAGAGAGAGAGGAAAGAAGAAGAAGAAGAAGAAGGTGAACCCTACAATGGCTAACCTGCGCACCCTCTTTACGGGCTACGGGCCCGGCGCATTTTAGCCCGACCTCCAAACCCTGAAAAAGACTCACTCCCCCCCTCTTTTCTCTCTCCTGTCGGTTGGGGTTCGGATGCTTGTTAGCTCTGCATTCTCTCTCTCTCTCTCTAGAATATAGCTTTACCTGAAGGGCCTTTTTCTCGCTACTGTCTTCGCTTACACGGATCAAAGCTCGGTTCTTGGGCTTCTGCCGTGGCTTACCCGTTCTGGGTTCGAGCCGTCTGGTGGGGTTCCCTTTTAAAGATTCTTGCTTGGCGCTGAGGGAAGCGGAGCAGAGCAAGGTTGTGTGTGCGTGTGGTTTTAAGCTCCAGATCTGAGCAAGAGAGGTTTGTTTCGAGCAATGGAGATAGGGTCGGGTGCTGTCTTAGCTTCTCGTGGCGCGACGCTCGCTTGAAGTCGAAAGAAGTGAGGGCCATTTTTGGTTTCTTGGAAGCTGCGAATTTTGGAGCTTTTCGATACTCTGTTCTTTGTTGGTTCTTTGTGGGGCGGTGGAGCGAAACCCTGGTGGGGTTTCCTATTTTACGCTTCTCTGTAGAGAGAGAGAGAGAGAGGGAGAGAGGGAAGAATTGGCGCGAGAAATGCTGGCGATTGGCAGCCTTTCGGGCGGCTTGTTTTCAAGCTCCAGCTGCAACACTTTGCTCGGGGAACTTCAGGTCTTTCTTCTTACTCTCCTCTTTACTTTTCCTTCCTGGTGTTTTCTTCTCCTTCGTGGTTTTTACTGTTTTTGGGTTTTTTCAAGAGCCTTTGGGACGGCTGCTCTTTGGTGAGGAAAAGGATAATCTGTGCTCTTTTTGATGGAAAATCACTTTTAAATGATGGGTAGTTTTCTTTCTTTTTTTCCATCGCTTTACGCTGTTTTTAACTCTGCTAAAAGAAGAAAGCACTGATTCTGCTTTTTGATGAAATCATTGTTTTGTTGGTCTAATTCGAGCCGTGTTATTAGGATCCTCGTTTCTTTAATCCCTAGGCTAGAAGGGTCGTCTATCTACTTCCTGCTAGTCAAGTAATTCTTCCTGTAGTGTTCTCTCTGTTCATGAGGATTTCTAACTTCTTTTTTGGTTTATATACTCCATACATTTACTTTCAAGTATTGTTAAGTAGATGTGAGTGACTTGAAATATTCTTTAGTGTAATGAATTCTAGAAGTTTGGCACTGTATCTTTTTTTTTTTTTTTTTTTTTTTGGGGTTATTTGGGGTTAGGTTTTCTTCATTTCACGTGCTGTGACCGTGACTGCAAATCGATATAGCTGTTTGGATTTCTGAAATGTGAATTAGCTTCTTGGCGAATTACATTTCTTTTCCTTCAATGAACTTGCTTTCCGGTTTCTTCGTGTTATCTGTTTTGGAATCGATTGGACTCTCGGGGAATTCCCTTTCTTACTGGGATAAATGTCGAAAAGGAATTTTGGGTGGGTCAAAGAGTACGGGTTGACCTCAAGTTTCAAAAGAAGTGCTTTCGGCTAACATCGTTCTTAGTAAGGCCGACAACACAGTAATTCTTGACTGCATCATTGTAAAGGGCAAGAAACTATAATCAACATATTATTGCAATAGTTCCTGGAATGTTTTTAATTATCATTTAAACCGAGGGGAAAGCTGTCAAATTTCTGTTGAACTGAATGGGAACTTCTGTTTGAGTCAATATTCAAGCAATTAGTAGTTTCTATAGAAAGAGTGTGTGAGTAGCAGATACATCACCTTTAGCGATAGTAAACCTGTTCTTTCTTGGACCAGCAATTATGGATTGACATTGGAGAAAGTGAAGCGGATAAAGATCGCATGCTTATAGAGTTGGAGGCGGAATGCTTACAAGTTTATAGAAGAAAGGTTGAGGAGGCTGCCAATGCCAAGGCTCGTCTACATCAGTCTGTTGCAGCCAAGGAAGCTGAGCTTGCAACACTTACGGCTGCTCTCGGAGAACTTAATATTCATTCGCCTGTAAGAGGAAATTACCTGTAACATGTGATTTTGTTCCACAATGCAATTTCAGTAAAATCCTTTTTCCTGCCATGAATTATTTTTTCTCCTCTTTTATGTGTTGTCTGTCATGTTGTGTTGTCACTGTATCATTAACATTGAGAAGGTAATCAACACCATAAAAGAAATGTCCAAAGGCCACATTTTTAGGTATGTTAGTGAGATGAAATATGGCACACTCTGTCAAGGGCATCCTGTTTACGAATCTGGGTTGCTTTGTTGAAATGTGGATGGCAGTTGATCCTCAGTTGTCTGAGGAAAGATCAGATTGTAAAAAAGACATCTTATGCTGGACGTCAACTGGGCCATTTAGATGATCTGAACTTACACTTTTCTATTGTACAAGAGAATGCTGCTACTGCAGAAATCTTTAGTAGAATATTGACAGGTCAGAAAAAGCACTGTCATGTACAAAGCAATATGAAGGAATTAATGTTCCCAAATGCTTTCTCAAACGGAAATATATGTAGTATGGTGTGGTGGCTGGCTGCTTGATTGCATGGTCCATCATCACCTACTTTCGTTGACAAGTATGCTGCAGCATGTAAGATGAATATAAATATAATTCTCATAAGTATATGAATCCACACAGACCATGACTTATAGCCAATTAAACCAATCCAAAGAGAACTTTCTTGTGTTGATGGACGGAATAATATTAGAAATGCCACAGTTTTTTAGCTTAGCCTGAACAAGACTGGCAGATATCTTTAGATTTCTCAAGGAAATTTTCAGTTGCTTATGGAGCTGTTAATACAAAATGTTACAGATTCAAGCTGAGAAGAGGTCAGCATCATTGAAACAGAAACTTGCTTCTGTGACTCCTGTGGTGGAAGATCTGAGGAAAAAGAAAGAGGAAAGGATAAAACAGTTGGCTGACATACGGGCTCAGATTGAGAGGATCAGTGGAGAGATATCGGAGTATGGTCATGCAAGCAATGGTGCAAGCAGTAGCCTGAGTCTGGATGAAGAAGACTTGTCCCTTAGAAAGCTTTCTGAATATCAAATGCGCCTTCGCACTCTTCAGAAGGAGAAGGTATATTTTTCTTGACAATTTTTGCTGATGCTCAATACTCCTCTATTCTTTTGATTTTTCCCTGGCTTTTTTGAGGCGTAAGATGAAATACTTAAGCTAGAATACATGAGTACTTTTTGTGATCCTCTGGAGATTGAGGGAAAAATGGACCTCTTCTGAACACGTCAGTCCAATATCTTTGAGCACAAAGAATAGCTTTGTCAACCCTATGCTAAGATGAAGAATTTTTAATGAATAAGCTGGCTGGTGACATGAAATAGGCGGAGTAGATTGAAGAAGAGAATAATCGGGGAAGAAACAATGTCTAGAAATTTCAATTTCACTTTCAGCTTCTGTCGAGAGCATGTGAAGGAGCACCTTAATATAGGTTCTTTATAGAACCATAAATAATTAACGGATCAAATGCACTAATACGGACTAAAACTTTAATTTAGCATATTTCCTTGCACTACATGTAGTATGAACATAGATGCATATATGCACAAGTTGTCAATTTTGTGCAGTGTGCTGTGTATCACTTGATTTCTCACTATTCTCGACTAATAGTTTGGTTATACTTGTCTCTTTGCAGTCTGAACGCCTTCAGAAAGTTCTAGAGTACATAAACGAGGTACATTCTCTCTGTGGTGTGCTTGGATTGGATTTTGGAAAGACTGTCATCGAGGTGCATCCAAGTCTGCAAGGTACAGCTATTGAACAATCAACAAACATTAGCAATTATACCTTGGAAGGTCTGGAACATGCCATTCTGAAGTTGAAAGCAGAACGCAAGGCTCGAATCCAGAAAGTAAGCTGAATCCTTATTGTTTCAGATCGGTCCTTAATCTTGGTTCTCACATGTTTCAATCTGTATTGTTAATTTACAGGTCAAAGATATTGTTGCGTCATTATTTGAATTATGGAATTTGATGGACTCCTCAAATGAGGAGCGGAGTAATTTTTCAAGGATCACATCCATCCTCAGGTCTTCGGAAAGTGATATTACAGAACCAGGTGTTCTGTCAATGGAGATAATTGAACAGGTTTGGAACGTGCCCTGTTTGTTGATGTGTCCTTTTCTGTGATGCTATGTCTCTAATAATAAAAGGGAAACCTTGCGGCCAGGCATCGGCAGAAGTGGATAGGCTCACTACTTTGAAAGCAAGTAGAATGAAGGAACTTGTCATGAAAAGAAGGTCAGAATTGGAAGATTTTTGCCGACTTGCTCATATTGTACCTGACACTAGTACCTCTGCTGAGAAATCCAATGCACTGATAGATTCTGGTATTCTCTCTCAATCCTTGCCAAATTGATTCCCTTTCTTCCACGTTGCGTGTTTAACATGAGAACCTTAAGTCACAAATTCTGCGCATCTCAGGTTTAGTAGATCCTTCGGAGCTTTTGGCAAACATTGAAGCACAGATAGTTAAAGTAAAAGATGAAGCCCAGAGTAGAAAAGAAATAATGGATAGAATTGACCGATGGCTTGCTGCCTGCGAGGAGGAAAACTGGCTTGAAGAATATAACCAAGTAAGCTTTTGGTCCTAGAAATGCAATCCCAAGCCAAGTACTTGTAGTGTCTAATTATCATTACTGGATGAATATAGCAGAAGTTGGTATTTCACTTAAATGTATCATTTACCAACCTTTGCCTACTTATTACGTGCTTGCTTTTAGGATGAGAACCGATACAATGCCGGAAGAGGAGCTCATATTAACCTAAAACGAGCCGAACGAGCTCGAGTGGCTGTTAGCAAAATTCCAGGTGTTTGTTTCATCATATAATTTTTTTTACCCCAGTTTGGTGAATGACTTGTTCCCGTGGCTAAAGAGCTGTTCCATGCAGCAATGGTTGACAATCTAATAAACAGAACACTGGCATGGGAAGATGAGAACAGGGCTTTATTCCTTTATGATGGAGTGAGTACTTTTGCAATAATACTTTTAACTTGCATTCTGGTTCTTTCTGTTACTTTATTTTCTGATGATGATGTCTTTAAAGGAACGACTGGTATCCATACTCGACGATTACAAATTGACCAGGAAACAGAAAGAAGAGGAGAAGAGGAGATACAGGGTAATGTTTCATGTGTAATATCTGAGTGAAGTTCATGTTGATAAGAAAAGTTTTCTCTGATTTGACACTTAACAAAATCTTCTTGAAGAATTTAAATATCCCTAAACTGCATCGGGAAAGAAGTTAGAGGAGATACAGGGTAATGTTTCATGTGTAATATCTGAGTGAAGTTCATGTTGATAAGAAAAGTTTTCTCTGATTTGACACTTAACAAAATCTTCTTGAAGAATTTAAATATCCCTAAACTGCATCGGGAAAGAAGTTAAGAGTGAAAAGTTTCTGAACATATTACTTTTACAGGGCCAAAAGAAGCTTCAAGATTTGCTTCTAACAGAGAAGGAAGCCATGTATGGGTCTAAGCCTAGTCCGAGAAAAAGCAACAGCTTCAGGAAGCAAAATGGCTATTCTGCTAATGGGAACGGATCCATGACTCCAACACCACGCCGTAATTCAATGGGAGGTGTAACTCCAGAGCTCCTCACACCAAGATCATATTCTGGACGTCAAAATGGACATTTCAAAGCAATGAGAAGGCTATCCACTGCTCCACTGAACTTTGTGGCCATATCTAAAGAGGACTCGATGTCAACGTATACGTCTGTTTGCGGTTCCGAACTGGGGTCTCCTCCACATCTCTGAAAACCTGCGATGGTACATCATCTGTCCCAAAATATGCAATTCAAAATTCTGTATGTATATTCCTTCCCTAGTGAATAGTTATACTGCAAGTAAATTAAAAAATTGAGGCACCTCTTTTCTATCTTGTCTATGCATTCTCTTTGTTGAAGACACCCTTTCTTTATCTTTTGTTAATGTTCTCTCCTTATTGTTCTCTTTTAGTGCAAACTCATTAAAACTAAGTAGCATATGAGCTCTGGTATTTAACTAGCCTACCAGCTTATCCATATTTTAGAAAATCTAAAAGAAAAGAATGAAATATGGGCAGTGTGTGCGCATGTGTGCTGTGTTCCTCTTTTAAAAGAACAGCATTAATTTCATCACAGCACAGGAGGTTGGATATGATTGTCCTTTCAAGTCGATATCATCTATGTTTCCATTCTCTTGTATATTCATCAGCTACGACAATCTGATGACAACTTCATCACCATTGATGCTAATTACGTCTTGGAGAGAGTTAATTTGTAGCGTTATAATTGTTTATTATACGCTAATCCCCTCTGAGGATCTAGACTTACAGTCCACGAAACATCTTTTCTATTTCCAGGAAAAGATACTTGTGCTGGAGATTCAGCAGCGACCTTGTGAATAGCGAAGGAACTGTACACAGTAGCTTACCATTGTACTTTCTCAAAAGTGACTTCTTGAGCGGGTTAGCTGACAGTTGAGGATGTGAATCAGGTGTTTTTTTCTTGAGATTCTAGAATGAGTTAGTGATTCTGTGGATATGATGTGGCTTTCTTTTGGTGACTGCAAGTTATTGTTTCATAGATTGTAGGAATATATGGCACGTGAAGTAGTGAAAGTTACAATTTATTTTGCGGGATTTTTTGTTATTCGGGAGTGTTGAATGTACATATATTCATCGTAAGTGTGGTTGATCTTGCTTTTGTTATTGTCTGCTGCATTCTGCTCATGTTCTTAAGCAACTTGGATGGTTCTCTCCTCTTCTTTTTCCTCATTGATGGAAATCCTTTTATGATAGTACAAGGAAAAATTTCGCAGTATAGGGAAAAAGTTGTCGGATTTCATAGTTTGCTGCAGTAGCTTTTAAGATATCCTTTATTTTACTAAAATCTGAGTCACTGTAATCAATTACTGTGTCTGCTGGACTACATGATCACAAATTTATTTAAAATATGGTCAAACTTGAATCTCGAACGCCAAAAGCAAAGTTATCAGTTTAAAGCACGAATTTGGCAAAACACACTCCCAAGAAAGTAAAATTTCAATTAATTAAGACAATCCTGTTTATATCAATGATACCTTGAGCGATCATTGAAGGCCCCCTAATTTATCAGCTAACACAATCTTTGCATTTTGACAATTATCAAGGGCTCAATGTTGCGTGACGAGTGGTACTTCGAAAAGTCATGGATTGTTGATGCACTTCAACACACCGATCGATACGGGCGGTTACAATATAAGGGGCTTTACGGACGAGCCTGTTGAGCCTGTTTTCAAACAAAGATCGGTAATTCACTAACACAAAATTGGTGAGCTTTGACATTAGCTGGTAGCTTAGTGACGGTTAATTCGCTAAATACTCTGGTAATTACAAGACAAATTACTAGCACTGCTTTAAAGTTACCAGTCACAATCTATACATGCTTCACCGCAAGAAACGATGGAATCGTCCGCAACAAAGCATAGGATGTTGAGTTTCATCAAATTTTGTGGCATGGCTCGGACCAAAAAGGATGAGCTGATGCATTGATATCTCGATTGTGATTGTTACGGTACTGACAACTTAAATATAACTTCGCAACTATGCAGTGATGACACTTTTTCTGCGTTCTGACTGGAATTTCGGCAATAACAGAGCATTCATCGTTCCCCTTACACGTATATTTCATCTTGAAGCAAGATAGAAAGAGAAAAGAACATAGTTGAAGAGCAGTGAATACAACTCGAAGCTTCTGTAGCAATCTTGCCCCCATCATGAAGAAAAGGGAACTGCTGGGTTGGCATGACGTCTCTGAGGCTGGATCAGTTCATCTTACAATCTGCAACCATGCTTCAATGCTAGAAAGACTTAGACCTATCAAACAGTAAAATGCAAGAATCTGTTTTGATTTCACACTTAAGGCCAACATTAATTCTCGTGTATGCATTGAATGATTGAGAGCACGAAGTGTTTTGTCATAAGTAATAGGAAAAAGAAATTAGAGAGAGAGAGAGAGAGAGAGAGATGGAATCCTTAATAAATTAGCTCCTTGTGTCTTAGAAATAAAAAAGCTCTGTTGAGCCAAAGCATGGTAATCTCGATGATCTTATCCACCGCTTCAAAGTAGGAGATCCTCCAAGGCTGTTTCAATTGTAATATGCTACCGAATCCCAAGAATCCTTATCGCAAAACTTGGTGCCAACACTCGTCATATCTGACTTGTTCTCCTTTGTCAAGGTTTACATTCTTGTGGACATCCTTCACTGAGCTTTATGGAAACCATTGATATTATCACGATCGTCCTAAAATTATAATTATTTCAACAAGAACATATACAGTCATCAAGTAAATATTAAATCAAGTATAGTTTTGGAAGCAAAATCCCATTTTCCCAATAATTAGTAAGTTCCTTCGTAAAAAATTGGTAAATCACTTGTTAATCTGATTGGATCTTTCATAAATTTAAGATATTGGTAAGAAAAGTAAATATAAGTTGGTAAAAAAATAAGATAACTTTTTTTGTTAGAAATAAAAAAAGTTGGTAGTTTGAATAAAAATAAATAAATATTAGTTCGTAAATTTAAAGCATCGGTGAGAAAGTCAGATAAAAGTTAGTAATTTGCGAACTGTATGAAAAGTTGGTAATATCAAAAACATGCCAACAAGTTACCAACAAATTGCACAAAAATCAGGTGAACAGTACATCGACTTTTTTTTTGGAGGGGGGGTGGTGAGAGGAGTTTTCACTAAATGAGCTCCTATTTCTATCACTGAAATAAAAAATTCCAATAAACAAAAGAATGGTAATAAAAATTTTCCTGTGTAAGAAAATTCTTAGCTTTTTTGGGGAACTAATCAACTAATTTCTTAAAATAATATCTATAGCATTTTAATATTCTGTATTACTATCTATAGCAATTTAATATTCTGTATTATGAAATGATATAAAGCTAGATTCTTGTAATGGGTCCAACTTACAAAGACTTCAGAAGAAACGGAAAATGTGAAGAACACCTTTTAAGTAAATGCAAAAAGAAAAGAAAAAAATCTTTTCAAAGTCCTTAAGGAAGATCTTGATCCGCATTCACACAAAAAAAAAAAATAAATATTAAGAAAGGCCATGAACATCTTTTCAAAGTCCCTTTCTCTTATAGCCGACCACCTAAAGCGACTAAAAAATTCCAAGTCATGCCTTGTAAGACCCGTCAAATGGGTTAACACATCAAATGCAACCATTAATGATTGGGTCCATTAGTGGAAATGCAAATGTATTTGCTTATTTTTACAGGAAGATGGATCTTACCAGAGTAACATTGATATCGGCAAACTAAGTAGATATACAGGATGACAAACTATAAAGAAAATATTGTTGTTCTATAGATTCTATAGATCAAGTTTTTATCCGAATCATTAATCGTGTGGGTCTCATAATGATGCCTCAGGATCTGGATGGATGTGTTAGATACCTGATTTCCCAAGTGATTAGATGTAATGAAGTGAAGTTCTCTCTTGGATGCCCGAAATATTTTCTTTAAAGTTGTCTGCTCTCAATGTTACTAGCCGGCAATTTACTGAAGATTGCTAAAAGTTTTTCTATTCACCTTCTAAGCTTATGGATAGATTATCCGGGAAGCTAAGCTGCATGTCGCTGCCAATGGTCTCTGCGATATCAAGGAATGCAAGACTAAGAGAAGGAAAACTGACATGGAGAGAGTGAAAATATGTTTTAGTTGTTGCCAAGATTGCAGAGAAGGAAGCATGTTGATGGAAGTTGATCGATCCTTGGCTTTCGAAAGGTCAACACCAGACAGGTGCAATTAAATCAAGGAGTACGATTTCGATATTTATTGCAACTCGTCAAGTTAAGCAAAACCCAGATCATACATATTAGTGAGTTTCGAGTAGTGTAAGTTGGAAAGGTTTTGGAGTTGAGGAATTGTTTCCATGAGAACCTGCAAAGGTGAGATCGTACTCCAGTTTCTGCAGAACATGGAGGATGAGGGAGTGTTACCTCCCAAGCTGCATTTAAATGAAGGACATTGTACTTGTGTGGTATTTGATACGAGAAACTCAGAATTATTGGCCTAAAATTGTGACTGGTAATCATGGGTGGAAGTAAACAAGCATAAAAATTCAAGACTACTGTAAAAAAAATTGATCACAAGCATACCTAAAAGTTTTGTTTTCTACTTAGATAATAATAACAAATGTACAAATTAAATATACTCTAAAGTTCAATGATTCTAAATTTGAACAGTGGTCCCAAAGTTTCAAATTGTGCTAGTAAGAAAATGTGGCCTGCAAACTATTTGGCCAGTTAGTTTTTTGTGAGCTACTTTCATCTATGTCAAATTCAATAGTAGTTATCAATTGCAATGTTGTAAAATGCTTAGGAAATAATCATTTTACCACTATTTAATATAACAGTAAATTTTGACGACTTTCGATGTTTACAAATGGGTTCAGTCATAATTTTAAGTTATAACGAGATAATGATTTTATCACTGTTAAATTCAATAGTAAATCATCAATTGCTTTTGAATTTGACATCATCTGCTTGGTTAGTTGTTAGTATACTACCCACTAAATAATGCTGTCAAATTCAGTACTAATTGCTTTTAAAATTTGAAGTGGGCACACTTAGCTGTTTTTAATCCACCAATAAATTATGATTTCACTACCATCAAATTCAATTGAGATTATGAACTGCTTAAATTGCTCAATGTTTGCCCATCTTTGCACAATTAGTTGTCAGTAGAACTTATCATTGGGCGAGCACTGCCAGGTCCTTAAGGATTGGGCCGGAATTTTCATCCAAACCCGCCATCATTATGCATTAACACATAAATTTTTGGATCGGGGCAGAGCTGGACTTTGTCACAAAATGCCCTTATTCAAGCCTATCCAAAAGTCTTCCGGCTCTTGGGGCTCGAGCCAGGCTGGACTTAGCAAGCCCGTCTACAGCCAGCCAATGATCGGGTCTAGTGGTTAGAAAGTTATCAATGGAAAAATGATTTTACCGCTATGAACTTCATGCCACAATATTATGTACTTAAGAATTTTACAAATGGCATGAAACTTTATCATAGACATAGTTATAATTAGAGACATGGTTAAATTATCAACATGCATAGCAATTCACTGAAGGCTGACATATTTGCAGTGATGGGCTAGTCGAATGGTATAGACTATAGTAGGCTACTGACCCTTGGTGGAGTTTACTAATGTGAATGGTAACTAGCCAGACGATGTTATAGCATGATGTGAATAAATTTTTCATTATATGCTTTTCGGCCGAAGTAAAGAACAGGGTGTTGAGGTCCATTTCTTAAAAATAAAATGTGACTTGCAAGAACTTGTGATTTCACAACAAGGCCAAGAGATGCATTGAAAAGGGAGAACAGAATTTGGATATTTTAGAGAGAAATTTACTTACTAAATAAGCTCCTATTGCATGGTAGAAATCGAAAAGCTCTCTTGGATCAAAGCATGCATGCTATCCGTCATCTGAAAGTATGAGATCCCTTCAGATAGTTTGAAATGTAGCATCCTGCAAAATCTTAAGAATTCTACAGCGAAACCCAGTCCCCCGTGCTGGGTAGAACCAACAACATCGAAGTCGCCTTCATTGCCCTCATATCTATTCCAATTGTCATCTGGTCTACCGTTTTCATTTTGCATATTTCCGGAACAATTTTTCAAAAGAGGAGTTCCATAGCGGCCATTATTGCCGCAACAAACAGACTCATTGAGGGAGAATTCGCGTGGACGGCAGTATTTCACTCCATTTGAAAAATCCTCAATTGATTCCCTTATATTGATCAAGAGTCTTCAGTACATGCATGGGTAAACTCCAAGGGTTTCCTCCATAGAGTAGAAATAAAAGCTAGATTCATCAATTAAAAAGCTTCCAGTTAAATTTAGTCTTGCAAGGCTCAAGAACTATAAAGGATCCACATCAGCCGTATGGATACATTAGAGACTCAAAAACATGAAACTCCCGTTTTAACCAAGTTAATTGAGTCATAATGATAATAGTTCTATAGGTTGGATTGGGTTTTGGGAAATTCGTATATATAACGAATGGGTCACTTAGGGCTACCACATTCAACCCACCTGTCTATCACCTCTACTAATATGATAAAAATGGCATCAAAGGAGTGCTTATCTTGCTCGCAACCTAAAGACAATAACTGCACCAAGTAAAGCATCACACGTTAAATAGCCACATAATTATGATCCTTCCTCAGCCACATAATCCCTTATCCCCACGTCCAGACATCAAGTTGATTTCCCCTCGTACATTCTCGGCTAAAAATACAGAATCCAAATTTATTGAAAAGTGTGACACCTTGAAACCATCTAGGCAGAATATGGTATCCTAATGGCCATTCTCTGAGCAAGCCAAGGATTCTCGGGGTTAGGGTCGATGAAGTTATGCATTAGGAACTGTTCTGCTTCTTCATCAACCAGTTCTCTGGCCCATGTCACACGTTTTGAGGGACAACTACCCGGCCCAAAGCACCTGCATTTGATCAGGAACGTATTGAGTCATGGCTACAGTCACATGCGCAGAGAAGACATCCAAGAAGATAGAATATAATCATCCTACCTAGCATTTATTTGCACTCTCAACTAGAATAGTTAGCCAAAAAAGTAGGTTGTTGCCATACCCCATGAATAAGCATATACTAAAGTGTTCACTTAGTTTATACTAGACAAATATTCAATGGATCCAGAATGCATATTACTTGACTTGCTTGTATATCTGTTTTTTTGCTTCAGATGTAAAAAGAGCCATAGACGTCAATTATTTTTGTATGCATCCCACCACATTTCATTGTTCTTTGTCCTCAATTAAAACAGAGGTATCGCAACACCTCCACTTACCCAAAAAACGCTATAACCAAATCCAAGAAACCTACCTTAACAGAAAAATAATGCTATGACTCAAATCAAAGAAACCAACACCTTTTTTTCATTCTTTAAGTTCATCGATATTTTAGTGGTTCTAGTGTATAAGTTCACGAGGTTAGCAGAGTAGGCAAACCAAGATGCTTGGGAATGCTCAAAACATGCAGGTTTTCCACAAAAATCTCAAGCCACAGCCAGATTATATCACAAAAACAAATTCGAATTTGCCATTTAGCAGTGCTCATGCCACTTCTAGATATGGAATGCGCTCAATGCGAAATTCCCTAGAGTCCAAAGAAAACGTACCTGTATTCATAAAAGCAAGCGGTTCTTTCATTCTCAGTCTTTCCCCAATTATTCCAGCCCACTTGCTTTATACAAGCATCCATGTATGTGTATGCATATACCACCCTTCCAAAAGGTCCCCATGGTCGTCCCAGATATGTATATGAAGTTCCTCCATTGCCAGTGATGACACATCTGCATCAGCATTGCAGAATTTCATTGGTAAAAAATGCACCCATCAGTGCTCATATCCATTAACACATTTTAAATTTGCCCATTTTAAATTTGATGTTTTGTCCTCCCACTTGGACATTATTGTTCTCCTTTACAATTAATATGGGATAAGTACACTAGGAGTTTTAAAATTTGTCGTGATAGTGTAATCAAATCCTAAAACTCTCAAAGAAGGTAATTGCGCCCTAAAACTCTCCAATCAGTGCAATCAAGAACTTCTGTAGCTCCACCTGATTCTAGTGACAAAAATGCATTTTGACATTTTTTTCATGGTTTTCAAGGCCGAAAATATATAATATATTTAAAAAAAAACATGGGAGAGAGAGAGAGAGAGAGAGAGAGAGAGAGAGAGAGAGAGAGATTGCATGTTTAAGGAGACTTTGAAGGGGCGGCGGCGCCTTGACTGACAAGGTCTGTCCACCCCAGCAACCTCGGCCCGCCTCAGGCAATTTGTAAGTGAACACTCCCAGATGTTCTGTTACCGAGACTTTAATGGAGAAACTCTCCTTCATCACTAACCACAACAAGAGCAGTCTTCTTTCCAGTAAATTGATCCAAAAACTTACTGTTTTTCTCAGAACCATTAAATTGAGCAATCAATTCAATATCTTCATTAGCTTTCTTCTTCCAATTGGAACCTTGCCAGCAATATTCAATGTCCTTGCAGCTTTCCTAATGCCATATTGTAGGGGCATGCTTGAATCACCATGACAATGATGACATGCCTTTATCAAAACAGGATTTACTCTAATCATTGGCCAACACCATTACTGGACAACAGAACAATTCAATCTCCTCTCTTTGACTATACCGAAAAATACCATGGAAATCCTTGGACTAATTCACAAAAAGAAAAAAAGACAAGCCTGGTTTCTCACAAAAATTCAGAGCCTTAAATATACAAAAACTTATCTTTCAACGATCAAAGCCTCAATTCACTAGATTGCAAGCTTCAACAATCAATTCAATGGCATGCAATTGAACTGTCAACCAAACAAGAAACGCTAATTGTAGAGTGGAATCAAACAGGGTTGACAGACCACAGCGAACGCACCGCTAGCCTTCAAACTTCCCCTGGTCATGCGATATCCCTCCCTACCTCTCTCCCTCCCTCCATCCTTCCCTCCCTCCCTCTCTCTCCCTCCCTCCCTCCCCAAGTTCTTTTTTTTTCTTATTAAATTTTTTTCCTTTCATCATGATGTGGCACTCATTTGACCACACATCAGAGCCTTATATTCTAAAAAAATATTAAAAATTACAAAATCAATATTTTCAGTATTCAAATTGGACGGAGTTAATGAAAGTTCTTGATTGCACTACTTGGACAGGATTTGAAATTGATTACATTAGCAAGTTTCAAGATTCTAGTGCGCTTATCCCATCAATATATATACATTTTGTGGAATAAATGGTGTGAATTTTTTTTCCCAGCAAAAGATGACAATCTATCTTGTCATACAAGTGCTCTGGTTGCGTTCGCACTGGCTCCACTCACTGCTAGAATGGTCTAGACATCAGCATGAAATGCAATTAGTTAGCAGAAAACACTAATTCATGTCTGATAGCAGCAATCAAGCGTGCCAAGTGTAGTCTATGTTGAACACATAAAAAGAATCAACAGATAAATGCGATTCCTCCTTGCAAAAAATAAGCAAGATTGGCTTAGAACCTTAAGAATATATAACCAGTCAATTCCTGAGAAGACTTCCTGCTTTGTGCTGTTATGAAACCTGCTGACTTGCAATGGATATGACAGTGCTCCAAAAGAGCAGTACTATTGCCAAAGATGAAGTCTACACTTCCCTCAATGTAGCAATCTCTTAAATACTGTTTCCCGTAATGCAAGTACAATGTATCCTGCATCATTAACAGAAAAACCGGTGAACCTGTTAGCAAGTTCCCATTCCACAGTGACTAGTCCACCGGCCAGTTTTACTCCATCTACAGCAAACAATATACCAGAGAGTCACAAATTTGAAGATCAAACAATTCATTGTATAACTTTATGCTCGTTCTTAGTTGGAAACAGGAGGTTTCACAGCAGTCAAAAGAATGACTCCAAGGCCAATGATTCTTTTGTGTGATCCTTTTAGGTCAGTCACAACACTAAATTAATTATCTGATCCTCAAAAAGACCTGATTCTCTCACTCTATACAGATTATGATGCAGACAGGGTACAAAATAGTAGGCAGTGGTTAAGTAGCTTCTACTTTAGGAGCACATTCTCGTATACTGTGCACTTATCGAAGAATGAAGCAAATTTTCTATTGGACAGGGATAAATAATTACATTCACACTTTTGCCTCGCAGCAACATGTCTATCAAAAAATCAAAGAGAGGTTTACTTTAACCTTTGTCAACTCCCTACACATGCTAGGGGTCATGTCTCCACGGACATCATGTAAGTATTTACCAGGATCATGAAAGAAGAATAAAATTTGCTTATCATTAGATTGATCCATGCTGCCCTTTTTTTCACTCTTAACACATCCTCAGATGACTATAGGTGTTCCAAATTTCATGTTCACAATAACATGTGCTTCCTCATCACTAGTGATCAAGACAAAGTGTTCAGGACCATTGCTGGTAGAATTGATCTTATTGCCCAAGTGTGACTACCATAAGGTAGTCTAGATCAGCTCGTGTTTTGTGTGTTATGGTTGAAAATATAAGTTGGAAGCAAGGAAGAGGTTTGTGCCTCCTTACATCTGCTTGCAAAAGCTACCCAATTTGTAGCAGGACCAAAGCTATCGTGGATGAAACCATCAAATGAGACAAAGGAGCAATCCCTAAAATTTTGAGTTTGTGATTTGATTCATCCCCCAAGGAAGTTGTTTGGGAGGATTATTGTTTCATTAAGCTCAGTTTCCTTCATTCTTCCTTGAGAAAAAGAAGTGACCAACCAAGACATGGTTTAATAACCCGGACGTTAACCATGATGTAAATTGAAAAACCAAGATGCTGAAGTATTTCTATTGCACAGACTCTACCAGGGCACACAGGGTAATCCCATAAGCTAGTGATGATGAATGCATACGTAATTTCACCCAAACATTGCTAGTTATGATGCTTATATATGCAAAGATTTCTCCATCGATTTCTCCTTAATCTTCACTCCTTTCTTACTCCTTTAAAAGTTTCCCTACATCAGCTTCCATCTTTTTTTTTTTCTCAGGAAGCTTAGGACTAAGGTCTCAACAGATTCCAATGACTTGACAACCAAAAAACTCCAAGATGAAATGGTGACTTTACCTGCCAACCAAGAAACCTGCAGTTGTAGAAGGCACACCTGTCTGCTGTCACCCTAATCGCCACAGCTTGGCCTGAACCCTGATAAAAAGAAATCTGATTACCCACATCATAATTCAAAAGCAATACAAATGTCCGCACCTCAAAGCCACAAATTAGGTAAAAATATCTTGAAATTGCAGAAGATAGAATGCCAGCCACGCCCTGTCCCACACTGCCTCAATGCTGCAACCACTCTCGCAATTCAGCCATCTTTCGTTTCATTTTTCCCTTTTAACATGCTTTAAGCTCAAGCGAGCCTTTTAATGATAGATTTGATTATGTCATTACATATCACTAAAAGGAAGCAAAGACAAATTGGTCAAGAATGGGTTCTGTTAGTATTGGACCCAGCCAGGCACTATAGGTTGACCAACCTATTCCACTAGGTTTCATGGATTAAAGAAGATAAATAGTTCACACTCTAATCTGTGGAAAGTGAAGAATGGCGACACTGACGACGTAACTCCATGTGCCCAACAATGGGATAATGACTAGGATGCTGACAAGGCAATGCACCAATTGGCAGTCAATATGACATGGTAGGACAACACTAGCATTAGCAGTACTGTTGAAATGGGATTGATATGATGGGCCACTGCATGCGGACTGGCAGTGATTTGTGAGATCTGGCTGTCATGGTGATGGCATGTTGATGACGTCCAGAATGCAAACTGATGGCAGACAACTTTGTCCCATAACTCAAGACAAAAAGGTTGCTCCATATCATTCTAGTTTGCACACTTATTTTGTAATGGTTACATTCCTAGTTGTCTATTTAGATGATACAATACTAATGACACTGACAGAAATAGCATTCGTCGATAAAGTGCCAACTCAGCAATCACTTTCAAACGAAGGAATTTGGGTTGTTAAGGTACTTCATCAGTATTAAAATAGCAAGACCTAAACAAGGGACCAATCTTTCTCAAAGGAAAGTGTGTCACTAAGCTTTTGGAGTAAATGACACTTTTGGGAGCAAAACTTGTAGATCTTCCTATAAATCTTAGTGTCAAACTTCAAATATATAATGGTGTCCTGGCATAGGAGGGGAGTGGATAAACTTCAAAGTGGCATGAACTGTTATAAGTGTGCACTTGGAGTTCTCGGTCAATTTATGGAGAGACCTACATAATGCTGAGAAAGTGTCTGTTGAGTTTTATGTTATCTAAAAGGGCTCTACAAAAGGTTGACGTGAACCTTCCAATTCCCTTGACCCAATTGGGTTTTCCAACATAAATTGAGACGGCCATCATGTGGTGGCACAATGGGTGATGGCTAATATTGCTTGTCAGAGGAGATGAAGTTCAGTAAGTATAGAATGGCATTTACACTAAGATCCGTCTCTGTGCATACCAAAAATTCAAAGTAGAAAGCCAAGAGTCCCTAATGTTTACAAAATGACTATCTATGTTATTAAGAAATCTCCTGCTTCTTTCCCTTCAAATCAGCCAAGAAGTCACCAGAGTGATCAACTGAACCCTCTTTCTCTTTTCTTTGTTAGTGCATACAACCCAACAAGCTCTTCTTGCGTAGTCTCTCCGCTAAACAAATAAACGCCCACCCCACTGGCAAAGCCAACTTGACCAACCACATTTTAGCAATAAGGTCAACAGTGATGAAAACACAGTGAAGATAATTTGCATTGGAATAAGATTTAGTGATGAGGAAAGAAGTCGGCAAAGATCATGTTTAATCAAAGGATCAGTAAGGGGACTTGTCAAAGCTGTTCTGTCCATCAAGTAATCTAACAAGCTGGGCACAATAGACATCTATGGCCCATCTTGGTGGCGAATATAAAGTTGTCTTTGAGACTTTATTTCTCTTTATGTTATTTATTAATTCTACTGTAGTATGTTATTTTCTAGTATAGAGTATGGGGTTTATTTGCGATTTTATTAAGTTACACACAAACACAGAGTGGTAAAAAATATAGAGGCAGGGAATATAACGTTGTCTTGAACTTTTTTTTGGGAAATTAGGTCCTTACAGTATGTACTTTTTTGTTGAGTTGATTCTTCCATTCAAATAAAAATGCAAATCCTGATGTGGACTGACTCATCGGTGCCACATCAGCACTAACTGCACAAGATGTTACATGTAATTTCCTAATTTGTTTACTGGATAAAATATTAGAAAATTATGGAAAAAAAAAGCTAAGAGAGATAAATAGAGAAGGGGGGGGGGGAGGCTATAGGGGTGGTGATGCCACCCACGCATCAGAGGGCAGCCGAGCCTGGCCAAGGCTAAATCTGGCTGAGGGTCATGCAACCAGGCAAAGCAGGCAACACTAGGCAGGGGTTGCCTAGACCCAGTAGACCCGGTTCAGATTGCGCAACCAGAGATCAGGCCTTGCTAGGGTTGCATGATTGTTGTCATTGCTTGCTAGGGTTGCGTAACCACCAGCCAGCAGCCATTGGTGTCGGACAACCCTAGGTGACCAGTGACCAGGCGCGATGTCAGCAGCACCTATTCCGCATCCATCTTTTAAAAAAAAAAAAAAAAAAAACTTTTCTCTTAATTTTTTAATGTTTATTTTGTTTTAAATATTCTTTATTTCTGAATTATCTTTTATTTTATGCCACGTAGGATGTCATGTCGGCTTTTAACAGCAACTTAAGGGTCACATCAGAATTTCTGTCCATAATTTTGACAGAAGGACCAACTTGAACAAGAACACAAATATTTTAGGGACCCAATTGTACTAAAGGGAACAATTCACCTGATTGAACAATTTGGAAAATTTGAGGAATTCTAGTGCCTTTGTCCTTCCTATTTCAAACAGGAGTAGAACTTTTAGAGAGTCTATCAATATAGTTGTACTTTCTTTTCAATAAAGTCAATGAAAAATTGAATTTTGTGAGTATTTGCCTTGGAATTATGTGAGGCAATTCTTCTCTTAAATGTGATGCGTAAGAAACCATCAGTGTGATGCTTAAGGAAGCATTAGTTGTGAAGGAGTGTCAGGGAAGGAGTTTGTGAGGGAGATTTGATAGAGACTTGGGGATGGGGGTTGGTAGATGATGTAAAAGATTTAAAAAGGTTCAACTGAAAGGGGTATGGATGGGCATCTAGAGAAGTTCAAGGAATTGAGGTAATGGTGCTCTAAGAAAGTCCTGGCTCGCCTGAAACCAACTCCATTTCCACCTTCATTTATGGGCTGATGAGGAGTTCACAAGCCAAATTCCAAGTTTACTTTCACAATCCATGCTTAGAAGCAGGAGCTTCCATCAACCTTTCCACTACCCTTACTGCCACCTCTAATCCTAACCAATGACCAACATTCCAGGTTTGCCCAGGTCGGGGATGTTGCTGTCCACCATCTAAAAGGAGAAGCTGAGCCCACCTGGATATGCTTAGTAGCTAAGTTGTCAAGCGAGTGACTCATTTTTCAGTAACAAGGTGTCCTGTCCGTGACTTACAGTTATCCGACAGAGAACTCTGTGACAAAGAGAATTTTTTTGCAAACTCTAATCAACAAGTTAAAGAATCCAAGTGTCTCCAAAAAAATAAAAAAAAAAAAAAATTTAAGTATCCAAGAAATAAATGAAATTACCATCTCTTTCACTATTCTGTCCTTATCTTCTCTTCCCTTCTTTCTCTCTCTCCTTCTCCTTCTCTCTCTACTCTCGGACATTCTATCAAACATTTGTTGGTCCACCACATCAACTGTCGTAAAAAGAACAAGAAAAATACCTCCAACGTTCACCTCATTACCTCAGGAGCCGAGTTCTCGAAAGTGATGTTCTCAGCAGTGAAATCTTCCCCTTCCACGATCGTGCTCCCGCACCCGAACGTCCCCGTCCCGATCAAACGAGACGCCTGAAGAAAGACAATGCCGAACCTCCCAAGCATCAGCCGGCCGCAATCAAGGGAATCCACGGCAGCGCCGAAAATTCACACAGGCAGAGAAGGGAAGCCGGGTATCACCTGGTGGTGGTCGATCTTGGCGGCGGTGTTGTGCCAGGTGAGGACGGTGTCCTCGGGCCGGAGCCCCGCGAGGGTGATGAAGTTCTTGGTCTTGGGCACGTACAGGGGCTGCCGGTAGACCCCGGGCGCGACCCGGACGACGGTGCGGCAGGCGTTGCCGAGCGGGACCGCGTCCACCGCCTCCTGCACCGTGCAGAAGTCCCCCGTGCCGTCCTGCGCGACCGTGATCACGCGCGCCGCCATTGCCGAGGTCGCGACGAAGCGGTGGGATCTGGGTCGGGAATGGGGGACCGAGGTGACGGGACTGGGATAAAGAAAACGGGACGGAGGACTTTGCCCCGTTATGGAGGGAGGGAATGGATCTTGCTGTTGCCTCCCCGCGACCTTTTGCTTCGGCTTCTTTCTCTCCCTCTCTCTCTCTTTTTCCTTTCTTGAACTTTGGATATTCTTTTCTTCTTCTTCTTTCTCCTTTTTGAAGAATTTGATTGCATTATTAGCACTTTTTTGACATTTTGAAAACGGTACGGGGAAAAGGTTTTGAAATGCGTTCATGAGTTTGAGCTTTCATAATGCGCGATTATTACAATGAGCCAGTTTGGTCCAGTTTGATAAAAAGGATCAATCTGTTTCCCGATTCCTATAAAAATGGAATCGGGATATTGTTAGAAGAGTTTAAAAAAAGCATTTGCTCTTATGTTCATCATGCGGCACTGGGGGAGAACATCGAATAAGATATTTAGAGCTGAACCGATTTTTGTTTAAAAAAATATTTTTTTAATTTCTAAAAATTAGTAATAAATCCTAAAAATAGTAACAACACTAGTATTTTTTCATTTTATTTTTTGATTTTTTTTTTAATCAATTACATACTTTTTTTTCCTTCTTCCTTGGTCAATCCCATCCTAGAGGTGGTTCTCAATCCTATGACCTTCTAGCCACGGTTCGAGGCTCGAGCCAAAAATCTGAGAATCGGACTTCGAGATCGGGAATAGATTGTCTCTACGGTTCATAACAATCCACGCCTAATGATAAGTTTGAAGACATCAACCTAACATTGATAAATATTCGTAAGTTCAAATTCTAGTGACATTGTCTCTAGATTTGACAACTATACTAAACTTGTTTGTGTTCGAAGAGTTTAAAAAAAAAAAAAAAGGTATTTGCTCTTATGTTCATCATGTGGCACTAGGGGAGAACATGTGCCGGCCTATAAGATGCTTATATGCTTGGCCAGGACAGCACGTCCATGGTGTATGCACGACAATGCAAGAAGAATAGTCACCATTGTAGCCCCAAATCCACCAAAGGACACGCCTGAATAGAAAGATCTCCGAGGATGCCTTGGACATCAATAAGTATGTCATTGATATCACTGTACTCCACCACCGTTTTCACGGCAATGACCATTACGTATCCCTATGCACGTAGCCTCAGCAGGAAGATTTTGGAGCTGTACATTGACATGATCAGCAAGAAAACCACGTAGGAAAACACAGAGGCGATGCACATGGCTATTACCCATATGAGCTTCGTGCGATTGGGGTCAATAATGTTGAGACACGGTTTGAGGGAGGTGAGCAAGCATATCATCCCGCTGATGCTGCTTAGCAGCAGTGGTCGCCATTCGACCTGGTCAAGGAGGAAGGTGGTGATGAGGACGAACACTGTCTTCACGAAATCAATTGTGATGTTCGTGAGTGCATTTTGTCGGAGGAAATGATGTTGGCCTTTTTGAAAATGTGAGGGTTGTAGAGTAGTATGACGTAAATACTAGAGGCTTGTTAGGTGAAGTGGGTTTCAACGGCGTAGGTGAGCATGTGGCAAATGGAGAGGGTCGGGTGGCGGAGGAGATCTCGCCACGTGCCCTCCTGAATGCTTTGCTCGGTGTTCTTCTCCTTCTTTTTGTTTAGGCACGGTAGGAACTCTCTCTAACTTTCATTTTGGCCAAACAACAGATTTTGGTTTCACGGTCGTCATTGTATTATTTTTCTCTGAGTCCTTCGCTGGAAGACTTTTTAGAAATTGTATATGAAACGTGCAACTCATGTAGAACCTCTATCTAAATTTGTATCCCAAACGTCTTCCTGGCTTTTTTTTTTTTTTTTTAAATTAGGGATGGATTATGACGATGGGAATTTGACTTCCTAAAAAACAAAAAAATTCCCTGCATTTTACAGTATTGCTCTGCGTTTCACATTTAAATTCATGACCTAACTAGAAGAATCAGGAGAGGCCAAGTCCTGATGGTGCGATTCTCTTCTCCTATGCATGCTCATCACCGGACTAACTTTATCTTGACATACCACTTAACCGGTCTCCGATGCGACTAGATATGGCGGCAAGTCGGGCAGGGGATGTTCAAGCAAGGAAAGTGAACAACAAGAAAAAGGAAGGAGAGAAAGGATAAAGAGTTCAAGCCGAAGATAAAAAGAAAAGATAGACACATGAAAGGAATCCGAAATTAGAGATCACAGACAGATAGATAGTGACATGGAGGAAGGCAATGAATCTTGCTGTCGCCTCCCCGCGACCTTTTGCTTCGGCTTCTGTCTCTCCCCCTCTTTTTCCTTTCTTGAACTTCGGATATTCTTTTCTTCTTCTTCTTTTCCCTTTTTGAAGAATTTTGATGGTACCATTAGCACATTATTTTGCACATTTTGACAAAACCAGTACGGCGAAAGGTTTTGAAATTTTAATTCGCGGTCATAAGCTTGAGCTTTCATAATGTGCGGTTCATAACAATCCACGCCTAACGATAAGTTTGAAGACATCAACCTAATATTGATAAATATTAGTAAGTTCAAATTCTAGTGACATTGTCTCCAGATTTGACAACTATCCTAAACTTGTTTGTGTTCTATTCTATTTTATCCGCTCTAATGTGTTGTTAGAAGAGTTAAAAAAAGTATTTGCTCTAATGTTCATCATGTGGCACTAGAGGAGAACATGAGCTGGCCTATAAGATACTTAGAACGCGTTTGGTAACGATTTTATTCCGGGAAGCATTTTTTGATGAGAAATGATTTTTTTGTTTTTGTTTATGTTCCCAAGAACAATTTTTGAGTATAAGAACACGCTTGGTAACTGCAAAAAAATTATACTCCGAATAGAAATGCGTTTGGTAAAATTGTATAATTTTAATTTTTTAATATTTTTATTATATTTTCCTTTTTTTCTTTTATTTTCCTTCTTCCTCCTTGGTGGCCAGGCGACGCTATCCTGGAGGTGACTTGGCGAGGCCAAGCCTTGCCTAGCCACGGCGAGGCTCGAGCCGACGAGCCTCGTCGTGGCTTGGCGTCTTCGAGGGCCATCGACGCTCCGGCAAGGTCGCCGGCCCTTGTCTGGCATTGACGATCGGCCATGGCCAACGCCGACGACCGGCCAAAAGGAAGAATAAGAAGAAAAAGAAGAGAGAAAAAAATTAATTCTAGAATTTGTTCTCGGAACAAGAAGTTACTTTTTTCTACTTATTGTCGTTCCAAATCTATTTTCGTAAATTTTTGTTCTCAGAAATAAAAATTTTACCAAATAGGCTTTTATTCTTTTTTTTTTTCTGAAACAAAAGAACAGGAATTTTTTATCCAGAGAACAAAAATTAGATTTTACCAAAGAGGGCTTTATATGCTTGGCCAGAATAGCACATCCATCGTGTCTGCATGACAATGCACGAAGAATAGTCACCGTTGTAGCCTCAAGTCCACCCAGAGAACACGCCCAAGCAAGAAGATCTCCGAGGATGCCATGTACGTCAAAAAGTATTGTCATTGATGTCATTGTACTCCAACTTTTTCGCGACAATGACCATTACGTATCCCTGCGCACATAGCCTCAGCAGGAAGACTTTGGAGCTTTACGCTGACGTGATCAGCAAGAAGACCGCGTAGGGAAGCACAGAGGGAATGCAGATGGCTATCGCCCCACATGAGCTTGGTGTGGTTGTGGTCAATAATGGTGAGACACGGTTTGAGGGAGGTGAGCAAGAAGATCATCTCGCTGATGTTACTTAGTAGCAGTGGTAGCCAACGATCAAGGAGGAAGGTGATGACAAGAATGAACATTGTCTTCAAGAAATCGATTGTGATGTTTGCGAGAGCATTTTGTCGGAGGAAGTGATGTTGGCCTTCTAAAAAATGCGAGGACTGTAGAGTAATATGATGTAAATGCTAGAGGCTTGTTGGATCAAATGGGTTTCAACGGCGTGGATGAGCATGTGGCAGATGGAGAGGGTCGGGTAGAGGAGGAGATCTCGCCACACGCCCTCCCAAGTGCTCTGCTTGGTGTTCTTCTCATTCTTTTATGTATAGGCGTAATAGGAACTCCCTATGACTTTCATTTTCACCAAACAACATGGTCATTTTGGTTTCGTGGTCGTCATTGTGTTCTTTTTCTCTTAGCCCTTCGCTGGAAGACTTTTTAGAAATTGTATATGGAACGTGGAACTCATGTAGAACTTTTATCTAAATTTCTATCCCAAATGTCTTCCTGGCACCTTTTTTTTTTTTTCTTAGGGATGGATTATGATGATGGGAATTTGACTTCCTAAAAAACAAAAAAATCCACTGCATTTTACAGCATTACTTTGCATTTCACATTTAAATTCATGACCTAACTAGAATAATCAGTAAAGACCAAATCCTGAACGTGTGAGACATACTCACACGACTCTCTCTCTCTCTCAATGGCGCAATTCTCTTCTGCCTCCATGCTCATCACCGGAGTAACTTTGTCTTGACATAGCACTTAACTGGTCTCCGATGTGACTAGATATGGCGGCGAGTCAGGCAGGGGATGTTCAAGCAAGGAAAGTGAACAAAAGGAAAAAGGATGGAGAGAAAGGATAAAGAACTCAAGCCGAAGATAAAAAGAAGAGATAGAGACACGGAAGGAATCCGAAATTGGAGATCAGATAAAAAGAAAAAGATAGTGACATGGTCATTTTTTTTCTTTGAACTCCACGAAACAAAATTGGGATCCCTTTGAATGATCTTAAAGAAAAGAAACCATACTACAAATATCAAGATTCTGTTTATTAAAAAGAGTACAGCTCTCCATAGTTCTTTCAAAAAATATATAATACTTAAATTGGGTCCGATTCTTGAATTCGAACCGATTGCCGTGGAAAGAAATCAGTCCAATTCCGAATTCAAACATCAAGAACCAATCCCAAAATGGTAAATTTCCACCACGGTGAACCGATAAGCTCCGGTCAAAAAGCGATGTGGAGTTCCAAAAAGCTGCTCTAACGACTCCCACTGAAGTACTACTGAACTGATTTATCCATGAAACAAGAAGAGGAAGAGAAAAACTCCCACTGAAACTGAGCTGTACCCAAGATTGTCCCTCGCGAAAGGAGCATTTTTCGTCTGGAAAGATTCAATTTTTTGTATGATTCCGAGGACGAATCTGCGCCCGAAGAATCGAAGCTCATGAAAGATCCCGCATTTATTATTACAGCACCGAGGGAACCGCGATGGGGGTGGTGACATTCGGCGTTATAATCGCTATCATCGTCCTCTTCTTCGCCATCGTCTGCTTCATCACCATCGAGGGCACCTGCAAGCGCCGCTCCAAATAAGGACCCGCGAGGGGAGGCCGCATTTTTCGACCCGCCAGTCCGTTTCGGCTCGAAACCCGAAAACCCTCTTCGGGAAAGTCAAAACCCAGTTCGGTTCCGTTCGAATCCGAGCCTGGGAATGGGCAGGATGAGCGGTTTGTTCGCGGTCGTCTGCGTCCTGTGCTTGGATCTGTGTTTGGGGCACGGGGGGAGCTGTCCCCATTCTGGGTTTTCTTCCCCTGCGCCGCAGGTGCACAGCTGCGGTGGTCACGGCCACGGCCACGACCACGACCACGACGAGGGTCATCACCACCACAGTGATCATGGCCATCACCATGAGGAGAAAGGTGGCAAGCTGCCCGAGGAGTTGGCTGAGGAAGAGGATCTGAAGCTGTATGGATTTGGTTTCCAGCATGGTCAGGACCACGACCACCACCACGACCACCACCATCACCATCATCACGTGGATGGGCGGTCTGGTGAATCGGATCTCTCTGGTCTAGGTAATTTGTTGGACGCTGTCGCCTTCTTGGACGGTCATTTTTCTTGCCCTTTGTTTGATTGGTCATTTTTGTTGAGTCGGCTGTTGTGCATTAACCAAATTGGATTGTAGTTGCCAAATGGTGAAAGTTGATGCAGCATAGGGTCGTGAATACTTTGATTGTTGTAGATTGTGCTGTCCGTTGTTGGAATGTGACGGTAACTGAGGATTTAGGTATTGGTTGGAGATATTGATTTTATTGCTGTCCATGGTCTCATTGAGCCTTGTGCATTCTGGATCCTGTGTGTAGAATGAATGCTGTGTTAACGTAATTCTATGGTTAGGACTGTTCTGGAATTGAAAAGCATGATATGTACTCTTTGCAGTGTGGACATTGACAGCATGTCTGTATAGGTCATTAATATTGGAACCATCCATGTGATCTAACAATTGGTGTAAACTTCTTGTTTTGTAGGTCTATGGGTTCATGCCTTGGGCTGCTCATTGTTGGTTAGCATGGCTTCACTCATTTGTTTGATCATATTGCCTCTAATGTTTGGTAAGTTGCTCGATTGTAGTTGCACCTAGCCTAGTGCCTTTCACTTTCTCAATACATTGATTGTGTCCTGATTTCAAACTGCATTAGTGTTTACTTAAACATTTTATTCTAAAAAAAAATTTCTATAAAAAGGTTAGTGCTAATTGAAGATTGAATATTCTATGCAATTGCAGTGCAAGGGAAACCGTCTAAGGCAATTGTTGATTCATTGGCATTATTTGGGGTAAGAATTAAGATATTTGAGTCCATGTCATCACAATTGGATTTAGACTCTTGGATGGTACAATATGTGCATTAAGTACTAAAACTCAGTGTGTTCTATTTACTAGGGGCCCCTTGTTTGATTTCATTTCTGATTATGAGTTTCATCATATTTGTTCAAGGTGTTTTTGTTCTTCACCACATGATAATGATGCGCGTGTCAAGTTTTCCTTATAATCGCTTTCTAGTAATTGATATCCAGCGAGTGCATGTGTAACTGTTTATGTAAGGTATGAACTCTAAAATACAGACTGCGTATCAAACTTTTCATCATTGCTGGTACTTGAGTGTGAGAGATCATAAAGGTTTTCACAAGAGGTCCCCTGTTGCTATTCAATAAATTGCTAATCCTATTATGTGCTCTAACAATCCTCTCTTTTTAGATTGCTTTAATCATTAAATTTTGGCTAGATTGTACACATTCTGTACAAATTTGCATATACAAGTTTTGACGAGCGATTTTAGAAATTTACAGTTTACATACAGTAGAGATATTAAATTGACTGGCAGTTTTTGAATACATCACTTTATAAGTTGTATCAAGTTGATAAAGTTGCAAGAAAAATTGTTCTTCTACAGTCTTATTTACCAGCATTATCTGAGAAAAAAGTTGTCAAATTGTGTAAGTTGCTATATTGCTGATCAAAGATATGCTGATTGTGATGAGGTGCTTTTTCATACATGAGCTAGCTGAAATCCCTCTTGTTTCCCATGAATTCTGAAGTTGTGTTCATTCTAATTCATTATGTTTTCAGGCAGGTGCAATGTTAGGAGATGCTTTTCTGCACCAGCTTCCACATGCTTTTGGTACATTTGATACTTATTAGATGCTTTTTTAAAGGCTTTTGTTGCTCGCTTAACTAGAGCTTCAACTCAGTCGAAAATTATAGTTCCATTGAATGAGCATATGATTGAGTAGTTGCTTTTATATTGGATACCTTGTGCTTGTTGCACATAGTGTAATTTCAAATCTGTTGCTTTAGTTGTTTCCACTGAAATGCTCACAAAGAAGCTGAATATGTGCAATTGTTCATTGGTTTTCTGATCTATAGGCCTCTATGTAAATACAGGATCTTGCATTTGATTCGTATTTGTGAAAATCGATGCCGATTTTAATATCTGCATTGGATGCTTCATAAGTGAATTCTATAGCTTTCTTGTTGCAATGAAATTTTGTTCGGGAGTTTGGGTTCACTATGGCTGGAGAAAACTTGGGTTTCTGTTGCTGCTGCTATTGTTCAGGTTGCCATTATGTATTTGCAAATTTTAAGGAAAAATTTTATATTCTGATGGTGAAAGCTTAATATACTGTCGATTCACATACGTAAAATCTTTCTCTTTTTGAGATAGAAGAAACATTATGTAGGTTATGCATGCAGGGGGTGGACACTCACATTCAGATGATCACAGTGTAGACCCTTCTCATCTTCCCCATTCCGAACATGAACATCATCACAGTTTGAAGGATCTTTCTGTGGGAATGTCCATTCTGGGTAATCCTCCTCCTCCTCCTGCTTCTCTCTGTCTCTGTCTCTGTGCATGCTTGTGTGTGCGTGTGTGCGTGCACATGCTCTCTCTCTCTCTCTCTCTCTCTCTCTCTCTCTGCATGCTTGTGTGCATGCGTGCACATGTTTTCCTGATATGACTTCATCGTCTGCTTCTGCACATGCTACTTCCCCCGTGAACCCTTGACATCATCAACACTGAGTGGAGGCAACATGTTCTCACTTCTCTCAGTGGTCTGATGTCTATTTTATATAAATCTGATTGATGAGAAAGGGTTTTGTTGTATCGATTGGTTTTAAAGAAACATCACTAAGCTTTCCATAAGCAAATGTGGGGTGTGTTTATTTGAGTCAAAGAATTTTCCGTGAATTAGTTTGTTGAACTTTCACGCATTTGGTTTGTTAAAAATGATTAGTCAACCGAAAATCATTACAGTCCAAGAGAATATGCATTCTTAAAGTTAGGAAAATGAATTTCCTAAATAGAAACGAGAAAAATTTTTCCTGGAAAAGGAATTCCGGGAAGTATTTTCCTTTATTATGAAGTTTTCCCTGAAACAAACACATCTGTGATGTGTGATCGAATGCTGTATTCTTCTGGTACCATCTAAGGTGACTTGAAGATGTAGCATGAACAAACACCCAGGAAAAAAAAGAAAAAGGAAAAAAACTAGAAGACTCGAAAGGAAGTTTCCCAATGTAGAACTCCTGGATTAGGGATTCATCAGCACTTCCTGAGAGGCTGATGCTCGGCCTCTACCTTGTATTCCTTGACTGATTAACAAGCAGGATAAACACTGAGCAAAGAGCAGATTCATCTTCCTCCTTTGTCATCAGCTGTATTAGTATTGACAAGGAGTCTCTCTTTTCTTTACCAAGATTGTTTTAAACATACTTGATTGTTCATTTTTTGAAATTGCTACTCTTGCATTCTCACCTTTCATAGAGCTTGATCACTATCTTTTGCATTGTTTATGTGTTTCATTCTCATTGCTTTGATGAATCCCCTCTTGTCCTTCTTTATTTGAAGTAGAACATGAGGGAGCTTCTCACATCATGACCAATATGTACTCGCAGGTGGAATTGTGCTTTTTCTTCTTGTAGAGAAGCTTGTAAGGTATGTTGAGGAAAAGTCTCGGGGGACAAATGTATTCAATCACGGTCATCATCACCATCATCATAAGAGTAGTAAGAAGCTGAATGATAAGAAAGATTCAGATGACGAGTTGCACTCACAGTTGTCAGATGGAAAAAGTGAAGCAAAAAAGGATGAGAAGGTTTCTGATGATTCGTTGGATGGAGATAATATGGGTCAACATAAATCTCTTCGGAAGGTAAGCTAATCTCAAATATCATCATGTGTTGTGAAGTATTAAATGCACTACTTAACTCGATCCTTTAGGATATAGAGATGATAGGTTGATAGTGCATGTCTGGTATTACCATGGATAACTTACTGTGCATCTATCTGTTTGTTTGAAAGCCTGTTCTCTTATGCAATATGATGACCGCAAAATCTCTACTTCATGGTATATGGCATAGTATTTCTGGAATGGGAATCCTATTGAGAAATGTAACACGTTGTGTTATGGTAAAGAAAGAAAAAGAATAAGGAGCATGTTCATAAGAGAATGTGGACGACTCCACTAGAAATAGAAGATTACAACGGTACTGGGAGTTAGATCCTTCCATCTTCTCCTCTGCTGTTTGAACTCTGGCTGGTTAGGCCCTTGGTATTTTTTGGTGTGCCAGCGCCTCTGGTGCTGGCTTTGGTTCTATTGCTTGCCGCGTGGCTTTCTTCTATCAGCTTCCTTCCACTCTCTATGAGCATGTTCATTGAGAGTGTAAGTTTTTTGAAGCCGAGGGTTGTATAGTTTTCCTTCCCCTTTTATTATATCTCTTACCTTACCAAAAAAAGAAAAATAAATAAAAATAAGGAGATCGTTATTTATTTCACTGTCATTTTTGGCTTTGCAGAGAAAAGCTATAGTTTCTGAAGCAGATGGTAAACCAGATGAAAATGCGGTTGATGAGTTTTCCAATGCTCAAATATTGTCGAAGGACAAAGACTTGGTTCAGTCACCTTCGAATCTTGTCTTTGGTTATCTTAACCTCTTCTCTGATGGTGTTGTAAGTATATATATTAATTTAAAGAAAGTGTCTATCTTCAATAAGACTTATAGCTTCTTGTGCAGGGATAAATTAGCTTGATCTGATCAAGATTGACTTTTGCAGCACAATTTCACTGATGGGATGGCTTTAGGAAGTGCATTCCTTCTCTACGGTTCTGTTGGTGGATGGTCCAGAACTCTGTTTTTGCTTGCTCATGAGCTTCCTCAAGAGGTTTGTATTTCCTTCAACCGATGCAAGGACTCATCGTGCTGATTTGAAGCTCACATTAAGATGCGGTGTTTTCTTCATAATGACTGAGCATGTGATTCTTGCATTAATGTCCTTGTTTGTTCTTTGGAGACACAAACTAAATGTTTTCCCATGAATCTACTGATGGGACTGTGTCCTTGCAGGCAACACATGATGAGGCATAAAAAGAATATGATCATTGCACTTTGATGTTTTTATTGTGTTTATAATAATAGAGGCAACCAACTCTGATGCTAAAATCATACAGCTTCATGCTTTTAGTTTTGCCTCAGTAAACCATACACTGTTGATATAAGATGATATTTGGACCTAGTAATAAGTGCACCTACTGCTGTTTCTGTTGTGCTCGATAATATTTAAGATCGAAATTCTAAGTGGGAAGAATCTGCTTCTTTCTCAGAGTATTTTTTTAGTTTACTCTCATAGCATGTAATAGCATTGCGGAGATAATGCAAGTACTTTGATTGTTTTGGAGATCAACTCACTGAAATAGGCTTGCCCATTGGTTATGCTCCTGTGCAGGTTGGTGATTTTGGAATTTTAGTAAGATCGGGATTTAGTGTATCCAAAGCCCTCTTTTTCAATTTTCTCTCTGCCTTGGTTGCTTTAGGAGGAACTACACTGGTAAGTAAATAAACTTTAACATTGCTAAGAACCTGTTCTTAATATGCTTGAGTTATACATCAAACCATTTGCTGCTGTTGCTGTAGGCTTTGCTTTTGGGACAAGAGCCGGGGCAGTCATCATTGATTGAGGTAGAAAAAGTTTATGATGGCCGAATTTATTAATGTTTGTGGAATTCATGTTTGTCTCATTTGTCTGAAGCTTGTCTGTCTTTCCAGGGGTTCACAGCCGGTGGTTTTATATACATTGCAGTAGCTGGAGTACTCGCAGAAATGAATAACAGCGGGCATGTAACGTTGAAGAGTACATTAGTTCAGTTAACTTCGCTAGTAATGGGTATGGGCGTGGCCTTGTTTATTTCCTTAGTAGAATGATTATTTTTCCTCTGTAATTGTAACCCATACGCGTACTGTTGGCATCAGGATAGTCCTTTTTTTTTCCTGTGAATTTTCTCTATAGTTTTACAATATGTGCATCTTGAAAGTGAAAATGAGAGTCAGGATGGAGAGCACTGTCTCCTCGTCTTGTTCTGTTTTGTGCATTAATAAGACTTATATCTGTGTTTTGTGGAAGTTCACCGAAGAAACATGACTATTCTGAAGCACATATATTCGTAGATCTCAATCGGTAGACCATTCACGTCCCAAAGGCTCTCTATTTGTTCTGTTTTCATTAAGATGATTCGTGAGTAGGTTTAGTTGCACTGCCTTCAAATGGTGACAGTCATATCAGGTGGCATGATGAACAAATAAACACATTTTGCAACATACTCAGAAGCCAGGTCATAGCATCAAGCAAAGTTCAAATGTTAAGGTTCATTATGCAATGCCAGTGAATTACGGTGGCATTATGCGGCTGATAATGGTGGCAATGTAGGGTAAAAAACAATGGCGGAGAAGGTTTTCTCGTCTGAAGATATAGTTATCGATGACACCACCGCCTATATTTTCGAGGATAAGACCTTACTCTACTGTCCAGTGTTCCGAGAAGTGAGTTAGATATGAACCAAATGGTCGAATTCGCACTTGCACTTAAGCACGATGGTTGCATCTATTGCTGCAAATTCGACATGGGGAATGCGTGCTATCGATGGAAATGCCTCATCTTTTAACGAGACTATGATTCATTCTTTGACATGTGACCGACCCATGTTGCATGGAGCCAAGAGCACGTTCAAAGGGTAGTGTTCAGGGCAAAATCTGCTAACCAATCGATCCAACCATGAATGTCCCTTTAGGAGGGGTGTGGTCATTTATCTAAAAATAAAGGTACTAATCTCAAACCATATAGTATAATAATTTCCATATTCAAGGAAATGTAAATAATTCACAACCTCACAAATTCATCCACATTTCATGTACTGCAACGTCGTTTCATAGATACATATCCAAGGATGATAAAATAATGAAGTTTTGATAATTACAATTAGTGAACAGTAATTTCGTGATTTTTTTTAGATGCTGCATTTTTTTCCAAAACTACAAGCAGAGGTAAAAAAATAACCACTGATATTTCAAATAATCATGCAAATAATTAATTATTCCCTCTAATTGTCGTTAAGATGACAAAACATGCCCAAAACGTCCTCAAGTGGAAACCGACTTAAATCCTCTAATGACTCTCTAATAACCTTAAATACCAATTCTTAATTATTCTAATTTCATGCAATCAGCCATGTCAATGCCAGCTCGGAATATTAAGATTTCCTTAATTTGGTGACTTAAACTCGAACGTCCCCATAGACATCATGTTATATAAAACCATTAGTACATCTTATATTCCCAAAGCCAGTCTAAAAAACTGATTTATTCATAGTAGTACAAACTAAAGGTCAGAGCAGGACCTTGGCATCACGCGAATTAATCTTGGCTTTTCGGTATATGCATTTTCACATCCGCAAATCATGAAAACTTTAACGGAAGATTCACGGTTGCCCAAAATCAGACCAAAATGAGGTGACGGTGGTCCACGCGCTGTCCAGCGAACCCGGCGGGCAGGGCCATAGCTCCGCCATGCCGGGTCCATTTCGAGTGATCTATACACGGTTAGAAAGCTTGTTCAACGAGCGACAACGTAAACACAAATTTGAAGCAGAATGATTAACGAATGTCTGATTAAATCGCGCCCGAATTGGGCTGATCGCTGGCCGGTGTCCCTGGGGCGCAATCGGAGACTTTAGAACCATAACTCAATCGGAAACGATTTCCTCATGGGGTTGATGGCGCCTCGCCAGAGAAACCTCTGTTCTCCGGCGAGGCGCACTGCTAACAGAAAACTCTCCATAGACACACCAATGCCCGACCGCATAGGAGTTTTACCCTCACATGACCAGATTTCGGCTCGTTCCAACGACGCTGATCGATCCTCTCGTATCTAACCCGGTTTGCAATTTAGGTTTGTTAGAAACATGGCTTATCAATCGTTATTTCCAGCGATCAGTTAGGGACAAGCCGCCGAATATGTCCAAGTTCTGCACTTAATCGCGATGCGAATGCGGGTTCATATGCTATCGCATAAACCGTGCGCTACAAATAAAGCACTGCCTTGCATGAGCTCAAGCTCTCTGACAGAACAATGTATGATGCCAAAACGTCTTGTGCAACGGGGAGTAAAAGAAACAGTATCAAGAAACCATATTGGATACGGGGGCTGTGGGATTTTCCAAAAGTTATTTTGATAGACGTTAAAGGAAGTTGCAGTGAGGATCCGATGTTCATTAACTACAGAATCGGATACTACGGAGACTCTCTTAAGTATGTTATCAGCTCTAAATCTCTTTGATCAAAAGGACTTGGCTAATTATCATTAGGGTTGAGCATTGTTCAGCCAGACATACCTGGAGCAGAGCACCAAGAACCGTCCATTTAAGGTTTAAATAGTTCAGAAACTATACTTGGAGCCCGAAATCTATCTTAAAAAAGGTTGAATTAATCCCCAAAGTTTAATCATATCTTCACCAAGAACCGTCCATTTAGGGTTTATGTAGTTCAGAAACTATACTTAGAGCCCGAAATCTATCTAAAAAAAGGTTGAATTAATCCCCAAAGTTTAATTATATCTTATACCCTTAGAAGTAAGATATTTACTCTTTAAAATCTAAAATTTATTATCATGAAGCTGAATTAGACTGACGTACGCATCCTTCAAACTTGGCGAGGCTAAAAATGTAATTATCTTGTTGCGGCGAATCATCCTTAATGCCTCCTCTTTCTTTAATCACTGGGCATTTCATTAAGACGGTTACCAATGGTCGCTACCTGTTTATCATTTGCCTTTTTTATCAAGAAGGTTACCGTTATTATCGATAGAATTTCACTTGATCTGTTAGCCATTAGCACAATTCAAGTGTGCCCTATTAGCCGTTGAATTCGTTATTAGTTACTAGATTAATAGTACAATTATACATTTCGAGAATCAAGTCAGGTGTAGGTTAATTATTGTTTGATTGAGCAACATGTTCTTCATCACATCTCAAGTATAATCACATTCTAGTTGTTCTCTGAAAGAACAAAATTTTACTTTAGTTGCACATTCTTCTTCTTTTTAAATAATCAAACCTAAGCAAAACAAAAGGCAATACAAATTTCAATTGTTAAGTGTAAATAATGTTCTTTTTTTTTTTTTCATTATAATTATCAAAATGGTTAAATTAAAGTATCGAGAGTTCAACATTCTATCATTCACCAACAGAGTTATATAAAATATTGTTGAAACATGGAAATATGGTGTAAAACAAAAAAAAATCAATGCAAACTCTTACAACGGATACTTCGAATCCTCTCTTATAATTGTTTAAAAGGCAACCTAATTAATGATGATCATATTTTTGTCCTCTTTTCCCGGCTCTTAATACTAGGCAAGATATTATGGAGAGGGAGGGAGGTGGGATGATTTTGAATCTCAAGACCTTTCATTAGAAAAAAAAAAAAAAAAAAAGAGTTTTCTTTCTGTCTATCCATTTTTGCATGCAGAAAAAAGTTGATTATAGGAACAGATTTACATTATTAGCTTCCCTGATTTTGTTTCCCTATATTAGCAGCATTATTTAATAGTTCATGCTGTAACTGACCTTTAAAATTTATGACAATTCACTTTCCTTTGGCTTTAAATACCGCTCGTGTCTCGCTCGCTTCTCCATAGTCTCTAGGATCAGAGAGAGAGCAAGAGCGAGAGAGCGAGAGAGAGAGAGAGAGAGAGAGAGAGAGATGCAGAGAGTGACATACAATGAGTGTCTCCACAACCATGCTGCCAATCTGGGTAGATACATGGTGGATGGATGCCATGAGTACAGCCCAAAGAGCATTAGCGCTGATCTCCTTTGCGCTGCTTGTGGCTGCCACCGAAACTATCACAGAAAAGTAACCATTTTCGACTCTGACATTACTGAAGCCAGTGGCAATCACAGCCCTGGCGATCACAACTTTATCACCCCAAAAGAAGAGAGTTTTGACCATGAGGCAGTGCCACCGATGCTCGGCACCGGTGGAGAGGATGAGAGGTTGAACCAACTGGTGGAACCTGCCCAGCATGAAAAGAAGAAGAGGCCGAAATCCAAATTTACCAAGGAGCAAGTCGAGCAGATGCGAGCTTTCGCTGAGAACTTAGGGTGGTCGACGAGGGACCGGAGCCGCGTGCCTGAGATTAGGGTGTTCTGCGCCAGCTTGGGCATCACCAAGGTCGTGTTCACGACTTGGCTGTATAATAACAAGAAGCATTATGGCCGTGGTTCTAGTTCTAAGAAAAACAGTTCCTCGACGAGGGACAGGATCTGAAGTCTACAAGGTTGAAGGCGTTGGTGACGCCTAGTAGGGTCTGAGGCGTTTTGCATGTTGTCCTGTAAGATAAGAGTCGATGCATGGTGGTGTGTCAAGCCTCAGTTTATCGTAATTTTCCATTTCCTGATGTTCCTGCTCACCTTTTCCTTTAGTGTTCTCGTTTCCATCCAAGCAAACAAAGAATCTTTAGCTTTCCCTTTAATCAAATGTATTTGAATGTTCACAAATCGATTCCAACTTATCAATGTGCGATCTCAACAAGTTTCTTAGACAATCGCTTCCTCCCCAAAAGTCTAAACTGGTAAAGAACGTGTCGTTGTACTTAAGACATATTAGTTATTTGATCCCCTCGCAAGTAAGTCGATCCTTCAATAATCACGTCAACTAGATGATTGTGGAACAAGAAAACAGGTAGAACAACATGAACAACAAGCAGGAGATAAAATTCAGAGAAAGTGCCATGATTTATAACCCATGATTTATATTCCAATACCTTGTTAAATAGTCGTGATAACACTCAGAGTAAGTTGATCTCTTTCATAAACACATCAACGAGATGATAGTGGAATAAGAAAGGTAGAACAACATGAACGACAAGCAGGAGATAAAACTCGAAGAAAGTGCCATGATTTACGACCCCATGATCTATATTCTGACATCGTGTTAGACAAATCTTGTTCCTCCTCTGAGCAGGGAAAAAAAAAAGTTCTTGTTCCTCCAAAAGTTTGTAATGTTAGGGAACCTGTCAAAATTTGTATCACTTAATAACTAACTAATCGAATCTACACTACGTTAACGACTAACGGTCAAGTGAATCTGTATAACGATATGAACGCTGCTCTATATATTATATGAACGGTCAACAGCAAATTAGGGCTGGTAATAATTACCGGAACAATTTGAATTACCATAACAAGATCAGCATTATATCATTGATCAGACTGCACAAATTGTACTTACAATATGCAATTCTGACTTGATGCTAATCATATCAAGACCAAAGCACACCAAAATCACTGGCATTGAATTCTCAATCCTCACTAGTATTAATTTCGGTCAGCCTTAATAATAACTCTATTTTGTCTTCTTTTCCTATCCCTCCCGAGGAACGACTTGGAGGAAAGACTAGAAACGTACCAAATCTCTCACAAATATTTGACTTATGGTCTAATTAGGAGTCATTGTCCTTTCTCTTTGGTTAGTTAATTTTCATTTTCAGCGACTGAGTCCACAATTGGTTACAGATTCTTTTTAATGTTGTGGGCTTGCCTGAGGCTTACAAATTATTAAATTTACTCTCTAGGAAAACCACACCAGCGCTTGTGCGCACAAAAAAAGGAGAGAGAGATAAAGATTCTACGTGGTTAATTTCTCTTTCAGCTAGTTTCTACGTGTCACAGACTACATTTCACTTGTCTTATGGCTTTATATAACACCTTCTGCATCTTATTGACTTCACAATAGTCTTGACGATAACCATGCATGCATACGCGCGGGGGAAGAGAGAGAGAAAACACTATATTGCCTTGTTAATTTCTCTTTGAGATATTTCCTTGTACTGGTAGTATATGTAAATGGTAACTACATTTTCCTATAAGATTTATCACACATCGTACAATGTCAACTTCTCTTTGGGTTGGTTTCGTCAATATGTGTAGGCGTCTCCGTTATATCTCATCTTTCGGCGTAATACGAAGATATGAACATAACCGGCTATTGCAATTGGCCAGGATAACCAGGAGATTTCTACGTAGTGAAATATCCCTCTTCCTCCTACGGAATTCAACCAGGGGATTAAAGACGAATCGCAAATCGAAGGTGACGCTTGTATTAGTCATTAAGGTGACGCTCGTTTTAGTCAAGCGATGACTTGATTAGTTCAATGAGAGCATATCGGCCAACAGTAATACATTAACAGTTGCAAATGCAGTCCCCAACTAAACCTACAAACAGAAAGTAACAGATTTGTCAAACCATGAGGAGATGCATCCCACTGGCCTAATGTCATGCTCAAAAAGCCAAATGGACCGGAGCACTGAACCTGAGTCGATCTCTAGATCATGCTAGTATTAAGGTTTAATCAGCTTTACCTAGAAGTACACTAACGGAAGTGTATTACTGAAATCCATGTTCGTAGTCTCCTGGCAAACGAGCATGGTGACATTCGTAATGGAATTGTCCACTAACTGATAGCAAACAAAGCATGACTGCATACAAAAGACTCCACAGTCATCAATAGGTAAGGGGTACACTCCATTCAAGCACAGATTCACATGAAAGAGGAATGCTTCCACACAAACATCGAGTATGGAGAACAAATCTGTCACCCTCCTGACCGGTAGCCCCTATCCCTCAAATACTGATTTGCAGCAACACTAGAGACAGGACCCAGAAATGAATTAATGGATCATCAAAATTGCAAGAGCAAATGGATAATGACAGAACGCGATAGTTCATCAACTATCAATTGAAAGGCTGGTCAGAATAAGATGAATATGGGATGGATTGACTTCTACCGTCCGTTCAAGATTGTGGGAACAATTGCTGCAAAAATTTACTTAAATCACAATAGATACCACAATCATTCACATTAAAATTACATAAGCATTGAATGTGATTGCCAACAAAGCATAAACTGTGTACAAAAGACTCCGCAGGCATCAATGGTTCCACACTCATTCACATTCCATTCAAGCACAAGATTCACATGAAAGGGGAAATGGTTCCACACATAAGCATAGGATATGGAGAACAAATCTGTCACCCTCCTGACAGTTAGACCTGATGCTTCGAATACAGATTATTTGCAGCAACACTAGAGACATCCAAAAATGAATTAATCGATTTGTAATGTCTGATCAAGATTTCAGGAACAATTGCTGCAAAAATTTACTTTAATTACAATAGATACCACACTCATTCACATTGAAATTATATAAGGATTGAGCATGGTTGCCAACAAGGCAAGAACTGTGTACAAAAGACTCCCCAGGCATCAATATGTACGGGGCACACTCCATTCAAGCACAGATTCACGTGAAAGGGGAAATGGTTCCACACATAAGCATAGAATATGGAGAACAAATCTATTACCCTCCAGACAGGAAGACCCTATGATTCGAGTACAGAAAATTTGCAGCAATACAAGAGATAATCCAGAAATGAATTGATCGATCATCGAAATTGCAAGAGAAAATGCATAAAAACAGAATGTGATAGTTCATCAACTATCAACTGTAAGGCTGGACAGCATAAGATAAATATAAGATAGATCAATCTGTAATGTCTGATCAACATTTCAGGAAGAATTGTTGCAAAAATTTACTTGAAAGTACAATAGATACCAAACTCATTAACATTGAAACAGTGGTAACCAGAGTCTACTGGTTCCCCTCGTAAGACAAGCAGGATAGCAAAATTAGCAATGGTAAAAAATTCTGGATGTCTCAATTTCAAAACATGCATTGTCACAAAAATTCATAAACTACAAAGTACATTAACCTCTCTACAAATGGCCTTTTGGCATAAATACAGGTAAGACAGGCCATATGCATCAGAACTTGCTCAAGCAGCACCAACAGTGTAAATCTACCTGATAGTCACAAACTTGTTGGTACCATGTTTGGCCCAATGGGTCCTCAGGTCAATTGGGTTAGCAAAATTGTAGCCCTCAGCTGCAAGTTTCTCCAGTACCTTCTTAAATGCACCTTGGCTCATTTTCCGTCCAGCTATTCTTGCACCTCGTCGCTTGGTGCTCATCGGCAATGGATACATTGATACCTGCGTGGTACAACACGCCGATTGCCAACCACCACAACCCCAGCGGTAACATTGCTGAGGAGCACCAGTGCATGAGCAGACTGGTATCGGAATACCGGATATATCCATGTCAATGCCATTGATAACAACGTCCATGCTCTTCTTTGGTGGCTTTGCACGCTGAATTGGAGGGTTTGTATTGTCCTTCGGCTTCTTGCTTTTTTTGGCTTTGGGGGTCTTAGGAATACCATTGCTCTGCCTCTTCTTCGGTTGTGGATTTTCCTTTTTAACCCCTGGGCTTGGCTCTTCAATCCTGCCAATCCTATCATCCCTCAACGAGTCAGGCATCTGTAACATTTGCACATTGTGGGCTCCAGAACTTTCCGGAAGCATAGCATAATTATGATTTGGAGGCAACATGTTGAAAAACTTCTCTCTTTGGTTCATCCAACTGTCCCTCGCATAATTGTATTGGAGAGGCGCGTCCGAAACAACAGAATCCCTAGGATGATAAGCTCCATTGGGAGCTACCAGAATGGTCGGATCACGCCCGGGCAGGAAAGGTTTCGTATCTCGCTCGGCCATGGTTGACATGAGCTGTAGATTGAGGTGTCCTTTGCAGGATGGTTCATAATAACCCCAATTACGCATGTTCAGCGCATCGTCGTCCATGATAACTATACAGTTCAGAGAAAAACAAAGAAATGTTTCATTTTCAATGCATTTTCGGGGTAAAAGCTCAAACCGGCCAGCGCTCAAGCAACGAATGTAACAGGAGAACACGTAGAAAGCCACTAGGTTTAACAAGACCCCAAAAGGAAACACGCGAATATAAGCAGCATCCTCGGAAGTCCCAAGAAATTATGTACATAAAAGATAGAACTGGTCTTAGGACAAAAAGATGCTCCAATTGCTCGTTACCCATCGAATCAAACACAAAGGGAAAACCAGATATCCAACAGCAAATCTAAAATGCGCTACATGTCTTGAGATCAAACAGATCAACCAACCAAACGCTTCCCAACCTCTCCGGACAGAACAACGAAGCCAAACATGCTTCAATCCAACACAACAGCAGGGGATTTTGAGGAATTCAAAATCCCCATCCGATCCCGTCTCCTACATTTCTTCCTCGCGATCTCGCTACAGATCAAAGAACCAATAGCTAAAAGGGGGCAAATTCAGAGATTCGGAAATTAGGGGTTTTGACGCCAGATCTGCAAATCCCGATGACGGAATTAGCAAACCCAGGTGCCCATTTAAGCTCAAACGGGGCGTCGTGCATGGAGATACAAAGGAGGAACAACAGTACAAGGACCCATCTATTGAAAATTATGGAGAGAGAGTAGTGAGGGAGACAGAGACAGAGGGAGAAAGAGAAAGAGGAGAGAGGAGAGAGAAAACTTACTTGGGTGGGTGTAAACGGCTCTTTAGGGTTTGCGCTTCTGAGAGAGAGAGAGAGAGAGAGGAGAGAGGAGAGAGAAACCAATGAGAGAGAGAGAGACAGAGAAAGAGAAAGAGAAAGAGATAGAGAAAGAGAGAGAGAAGGTAGGAGAGAGAAAACCCTAACAATTGAGAGAGAAAGGGAGAACCTAAAATTGGAGTACGTATCTATCAAGAAAACAATATTTATTTCTATTCTTAATTTAAAGTGGGAGAGAGAGGAAAAAGAAAAGAGTGAGCAAAAATCTAAGGCATATCTACATTGTAGGGCAGATGCCCATGTGACCATCTCCAAGGGTTTCAACCTTATCCTCTTCTTGCCCAGAGGAGCCCACCTCCCCTGTTTCATTCTTTCCCCCACTTTCATATGCAGATTAGTGAATCCAAAACCTTCTGTAAAGCACAGTTTATTACATATTTAAATCTATGCTTTGCTGATCATTATAATGTAATCTCTAGGTGTTGCCGCACCTGTTAATTCCTGATTGCAATTAAGTTGTGTTTAATGGTCTAAATTTCTAGCCATATAAGACTTGATAAGATATGATATGAAATGTAGGAATTTTGATATATCTTATCCTTTACTTTGTATGAATGACATATGATGTAAATGAATTAGAAAATTAACAAACGAAGATGATAAGAATTTCTTATGATTCATTTTCTAAAGAAATCACAAATGCATAAACATAGATAACCTCCATCAATTAATTCATAATCAAGGTACAATTTACAAATCACAGAAAAGGAGTTCATTGTAGCACTCTAGAGCCACGAGTTCGATTATGATAGGAAATGTAAATGGGCTACAACAAAGTTGACAAGGTAAATCAACCACTATATGCCAACTCTAATAAAAGAGAGAAAAAATGATTATTTAACTTTGTAATTCCAAAAAGAAAATAATGTTTTGATTCTCTTAACACTTTCTGAAAATTCAACATGAACCACAGAGTTACGAAAAAGGAGTTTAGACCTTTTTTTTTCCTTTCATGGACTTTTGACTTGAACCAAACGAGCTACCGGAGAGAAAGAACTTGGACTTTCTCCTCGTTTTTCGTGGAAAATGAGAATATTTTCTAGTATTTTACTAAAACCTTAAAAGAATTGAAAAAATATTTTCCGTCTTTGGAAATGAAAATCTAATTTGATTTTCCTAAATATACACACTATTTAGGTATTAGTAACTTGTGCACAAATAGCGAAGAACCAAGCACGAGCACTAGGATTTTGGGCTGGCCTCGATAGACCTAGACTTGAGCACTAGGAACTTGGATCCCAAGTAAGAGCATAGGCACCAATCCTAGGTCCCCAGAGGTCAAGCCCGAGGCCCTGAATTATTGGCACTTGAGCCTTGGTCCACAAAAGTCGAGTGTGGGACCTTGGTGCACAAGCTTGGGCTTAGGTCCACAGAGACTAGCTGAGAACTTAGTGCTCAGGCTCAAGACGCTAGTGCCCATGCCTAGGTGCTTGACGACGAGGTCCATTGATTTCGCGCGGGGGACTCCATTGCTCATGCTTGGATCGCCGATGCCCAAGCTTGAGACCCTAATTCCCATGCTCGAATCCCTAAAGTAGTGGGGTCTAGAATTGTGACCTCAATGGACCCAAGCTTGGGTGCAAGGGATCCAAGCATGAGCACTGGAATGTTGAGCCCAACCTTGGTGGGCCCAAACTCAGCCTCGATGGGTCTAGGCTTGGACGTTGGAGACCTGGGCACGGGCATAGAGGTCTTGAGCTCATTGGACCTAGCTCAAGTGCAAGGGATTTAGGCATAAGCATCGGGGTCTTGAGTTCGGTCTTGATGGACTAGAGCCCTATCTCTATGTACCCAAGCACTGGAGCCATGGGCCCAACGTCAATGGATAGGCACTCAGATGCCAAGGACTTGATCCTACACACCAGAGATTTCAAAATGAGCGTTGGGGCTTCCGAGCTCAAGCGCAAAGTTTTTAGTTTAAGCGCAAATATTTAATCATATTTTGAAGAATGATTTCTAGTCTTTTATAAAGGAAATTATTTTCTTCGAATTTAAGTAGAAAAATATTTTCCGTTGACTAGAAAAATATTTTACCTTGAATCATTTTTCTAAGCGATTCAAATGTTGAAAATGAGAAAAATGTTTTCTCAAAAAATGTCCCCCTGAAACGAACGGAGCCATGAATTAACGGATCTTATATTACATCAGCAATCTTCATTTCATTATATATAAATTATCAACAATTCCATTAAATTACCAACCGATATCATCATAATTTACTTGCGTGTTAAAGTTTCCAACCTTTAAAGAAATAACCAACCTTACTTCGAATGAGTTATCAACTTTTCTCTGATGATGTTACCAATTAGGTTTAAGTCAGCGATTTTATGTGAGTCACTGACCAACATTTATTCAATCGATGTCAGATTATTAAGTCTTGTAATAACTTAACCAATTTTGTTGAAGTTTTTCACTCTTATATGAAATTACCAATTTTATATCGGATAAAGTTACAAAACAATTTTTTAGGTTAAATAGTCTAGTTGAGCCGCTTGGCAATGCCTATTAAGTCTTTTTGGGATTACCAATTATTTCAACTATTTACTCAATTTTTTTATTTTATTTTATTTTTTTGTGTAAGTTGCCAACTTTTCGTGTGGCATGCAAATTTTTTTGAGTTACTTATCAACTTTATTTTAAGGTTGCCGACTCTTATTGGAACGGCTTGCCAACACTTATTTGATCAATCCCAAATAATCAAACTCTCTTTGGTACTAACTAAGGCACCATATCAACATCATATATGGAGGTTTTGTTCTATTTAATGATACCGTGTGAACAATTATAGGTGATGGTAATAATAGGTCACAAAATAACTTGGTTTCATATCAAAAGAATTAAGAGGACTCGATTGGACAAATCAAGAGAGGGAACTAATAGAACTGAAAAAAGTTGGCAACCTTCTCTTTCAATGTAAGTACCCACCAATCCCAAAAACAATTGCACGTTCCATTTCTTATTTCCTTATCACACTATCAAATGACCAACCGAGGAGGGAGCTGGTGGGAACCTATAGGAAGAACAAATGATGTGCATCTATGTCAACTTTGCCTTCTCAAGCTATTTTGTTTCACGGAAAGTTAATGATTTAGAAATTATTTTTCTAATTTTGATCATTTATATCTCTTAAGAAAGGAGTCGAAAAAATTCTCAGTATCCATAAAAATATTTAAGCATGAGTTATTGTTAATAGCAAAAGTATTTTTCATTAAAACATTTTTATAAACGATAACTAACGATTAAAGTTAGGAAAATCTTTTTCAAATCGTTGATTGTGAAATAATCAGAGCCTTAAATCGGTTTGAGAATCAATCAAGCAGACCACTCCTCTGTTCTTTGTCATATGTTCTAAGTATCAGCTTGTGGAGCATCCAGGCAGCAACTCTCTCCTGGTCCAAACTATTCAAGCGATCATTTTGCTTCCTGTTGTACTTAATTAGTACGTCAATGATGGAGTGCGATGAGAACGCACCGTTTCGTCTTGATATGTTACGATGGAAAGACACCATTTGAAAGGGTGTGAGTGAGTCATATAAAAGGTTCCTGAAGACAACTGTTGGTTGGGTTGGCAGAACATACGCTCAGAAATTCCTCTCATTTTTTTGTCCTCTTTCCATCAAAGAGAAATGAGGCGTTCCATTTCTCTTTTACAAGAACAATTGGCATTTACACTGTAAAAATCGGATGTTTTCCTCGTGACTACATTCAGACCAACGTGAAGTAATTTTGTTCGTGATTCATCCACAATTCAACGTTCGTTCCCGGGTAAATTGTTGACTACGCACCGAAAGAGGTAAGTCGTCTTCCGCTGACTTTCTTCCAACACTTCCACTCATGTGACACACGAATTATTACATGACAAAATCCAACCCTCTTTCCATGAACTTGACTACATAACTCCCTGTTGAATCACCGTTTACCAACAAATTTTTATGTGTACAATTGAGTCATCTAACTTACTTATTTTACGAGATTAAATAGTTGTGTACTTTATCTTAAGAGCACGCTAAAACTTTGAGATGACACCTTGATGTAAATTAGTAATAAAAGTTGTTTAGCATAGCGCAATTATTCTGATCAAGTCGCCGGACTATTATTTTATTAAATCGAGTTCTTTGTGTAACTTTCATGATCAATTACTTCCACCTCGAAATCAAGTTGATTGGATCTAGCAAGAATCTGATGGAAAGCTCAAATGTGCTGTTCGTGTTGAAAAATCTCATAATTCAAGAGTTTGGGTATGGGCTTCATCTTCAAGTATTTTAGTCTCACGCATTAGATGATATAGTCCCTGCTGGCAAAATCTTTTTTCACGTGATCTTGTCGACTCCACATTGCTCTAATTGACTGGACTTGTGGAGAGAGACTAAAAAAGTTATGTAAGTTCAAGAACTTGATTAGAGAAACTAAAAGTTTAAAGATCAGATAAAAGTTTTACTAAGTCAGGGATCAAAAGTGAAATTTTACCAAGGTAAGACGAGAAAAAAAGAACCTTTTGTGGCAAGAAGATCCTAAATTGGGCTTTACCAGGCAATAATGGGCCCAGAAGTTCAGTCTCTCTTACTTTTGGAAAAACTCTTCATATCTGAATACAAGAAAGTTACTTGGCTGGCCAATTCATTTTATCCAAAAAGAGGGAGAGTAGAGATGAGATTGTACTCGCATGAGTGCTCTTCTTGGCCAGTGATGTTGGAGATGAAACGAAAGCTCATGTCACCCACCAACGGAAGTATATCTTCTGTAATTGATTTGAATCTTGGTTTAAATTTTTTTAGTGTAGGTTTAACCACAGTGATATTATCCATGAACCACTTTGGATAAAAAATATATATATTAAGTATTAACGTGTACAACAAATAGGATATTCTTCATTAACTAGACGTTTATTAGCACATATAAGAATCAATGTACTCTAAGCGGCCATCATGGACGTCCATTTGCAATTTGTCAAGTAACATCCAAAGCAAAGCATTCTCTCTCATTTCTTTTCGAATTTTCTAGTTCAACCGCTCAACGAAATAGGACACACAGAAGAAGGGGCTGATCAATTACTCATATTTTGCATTTCCAAAATCAATTACAAAATAACACAAATCCTCTATGAATGATAGCAACAACAAATAAGGCAAGAAAGGAGAAGTTGGGTGAAAATTGGTGAAACCAGGACACTCCGTAGGAGAAGATGGATTGATACCCAGTGGAGTTTTGGAAGGGGCGATTACAGGTGCTTGCCGAGATTCAACCAGTTGTCTCATTGCAGGGTTTGCAAAATCAATGACAGCATCCTTTGCAGTTTGCGTTGAAGCCTGAGCCCTAATAGAAACTCTTTCCTACTTGGCAACTCACTTATGATCTGAGAAACATGACTGATTTATTATTTAAGATACAAATTGATATATCAATTTGTCAATACATTTAAGGAGCTAATCAGAGTCCTTGGAATGTGTGAGCCACGGTTGAGGACCGTAGAAGAAGCTTGGCCCACTTCAATTTCATTCAACTGACTCATTATTCACGATAGGCTTTGCTAATTAGATTGCCAAAGCTCAACATAATCATGCCATTCCTTCTAATTGGTTGTCTAAATCCCCAGTCCCTATGGGATTCTTTTTTTTTTTTTTTTTTTTTTTTTTTATGTTTAGAAGCCCATCACCATGTTTTAATAGTGGTGTTTAATAAATGAAGCAAATTCTTCGACAAAGAACATAAAGAGGAAAGATATGCCCTTGAAGTTTGGAGAAATAACATCCATGTACCCATCAACATGTATGGCCCCAGACACGCAACGAGAACCGAGGTGATCGACAAACTGGCGGCCCACCTTGGCCCAGAAGGTAAATGAGTGAGCTTGGCAAACATCCTCACATGAGAAAGCTCCGCCTGCCCAAGTTGGGCCCGGGCCCGACCTAGTCCGGTCCGATCTGATCCCGTGGAATGCTCACCTCGAATGTAAGGATAGTCCAATCGCATTCGCCACGACCGCAGCTGCACGGCCAGTAGCAACCTAGGCAAAAAAAGTGTCCTAAAGCTATAGAGCCACATCTCTCCTCCTAACAAGTTGCAATCTCCACCGAGGCCCACTCGCTCTAGGACATCAGCCGTATTCGGTGCCGAGAGGCTGGTACATTGGACAGGTCTTACAATCGGGACATATTTGTCTCTGACAAAGCCCAAAGCACACCATGTTTTCCCCAAATCCTCCCTTTGTACCTGTCCTAACACCCAATTATCCTTCTAATTTCTGGCACTGTTCTGGACCATTCCTCCCAATTTTTTCTTCTTTTCTCATCATTTCGTCCTTGTCAATAATATCTTCACACTCCAATTTTTCAATTCCTTCGATGCTCCCGTTTCGTTCAAACTTTGCATTATGAGGCAATTGGCAGTGCACGTTTTGCTTTTCAGAAACCTCTGACAGTATCCACCAAACAAATTATGTCAGCTCGACCTAGCCCCCCCCCTCTCTCTCTCTCTCTCTCTCTCTCTGGCTCAACCCCACAAACAAATTCCTCTAGGAAAACGAGAAAAAATGAAAGTTCCATGAAAGGAGGGGAATGAAAGAAACAAACAACGAGTGATCTAATCAAGCAGACAAGCGGACAAATTTTTATGTTAAAAATGCCCCAAAAAGCGAGTGCAAGAGATTGGGTCGCGTCTTTGCATGGGATTCTGGGTCCTACTTTTGGGAGATGATGGTCCATGTTGTTTACTCGGATGAAGCGGCCAAGATGTAGCTCACCAGCTTTGCCAGTGCAGGAGTGCAACCCGCAGGGGCCATTGATTTGGCTCTGCCCACCATGGAATAATGGAGAGGTTCATCATACAATTCACCATTTGGACACGTCTCCCAAGCTTATCGTACCTGCTTAGTTCAAACGAGGAAGTATCGAACCTAACTACCATACTATCTAAGCAGTGTAGAGTCAATCATATTCTAACAAAGTATTTACGTGTCCTGCCCAAAGGAAAACACATTTTATATTGTAAATATCATAAATTTCCTCAATTGTCAATTACATAGGACGGTAGAGTAATATAGGATATAATATTTTCCATGAAAACACGAACAAAAAGGATTGGACAATAGCCCAATGATTTGTTAGGATGAGACAAAGGTCAGTAAAACTCGTAACCCAATTTGGCTACTCTTATTTTCTATATCCTTTCAAAGAGTCAGACTAATTTCACAAATCACATCCTCTTATCCACCCATGAATATCATGACACGCCCTCGTGACGGCCTTTAGGTGGTTATCAATTCATACTCGTAATCCGCACTCTCTATAAATTTAGTGTAGTACCAACTTGGCAATCTCTCAAAGCTGTTCAAAGGGAGTTCATATTGAAACCAAACTTTGAGAAGTTGTTTCATGAGATGAATCAAAGTATCTACGCCCTCATGCCATTTAAGAGAAACCAACAAATTTGCACCATGTGCAATGCTCAAACATTTGATTTCCTTGAAGTCAACATAAAGATCTTAGATGCTTTTATCAACTTCAGAAACTCCACCTATGACTTTTCAAGTTAAGACTTTCAACGGAAAGCAATGTCTCCATTAATTAATAGGAGAGTAAAAGGGTTAGGATCTAATGCAGCTAGTCAAGTTGACTAAAACAGTCCCATTCTATAAGAAATTTTTTCACAAAACCTTAGAAAGGACTTGCCTCGAAGCCACACATGTCATGTCACATTTATGACATCATGGTCGAGCCTTGGTCAGTGGCTTTTTGTCTAGCAAATTGCCCCGGAACGGGTAATTATGTACTTCTCTAGTTCTCAATATTCGGTATGGAGAGATGCCCAAGGAGAAGTCCTGTCGTTTAACAGTAAGGGCTTAGCTTTGAAGAGTCCCTCTGGTCGGGCCTCCACTCGACACAAGGCATCATCAAGCTCCATGGATGACGCAGCTTCATTGGCATTTCATGGCTCATTTGCGCAACAATACCTCGCCCCATTGTTGTCTGAAATCACCGACAATATTTGTTGAAAACATCTTATCTTGCTTTTTTACAAGACGTGGAAATCAAAATTTATATTTGAAACTAATTATCTCTTCCTTAACCTTCCTTGAAAAGATGGGGATTTGAATCCTCCATATCTCATTTTTCTACTTTACTTAATAATAAAATTTATATGCTCATATGTGATTTCCCTTCACTTATTAACTGAAGTTTTTTGTTTTGATTTTATAATATGATATTAGAGTTAGATTCGTTGTATTTAGAGTGTGGATCAAGTCTTGTAAAAGTAATTTCATGTGACATTTATGATCTGACCTGCATGTAAGAGAGGTGTTGAAAAAATCACACATTGCTCATGACAATTGAGTTTTTATATTCTATATTCTCCATCTGCTTATTAGCTCAAGTTTTGAAGTTAGAACTTTCTGACGATATTCGATATTTGAGGCTTGGGGATTATAGAAATTGGAAGACCACGGAGCGAAAGTCTTCCTATTTTTAAAGCTGAGACCATGTGGATTGGACTTGGAAGAAGCAAGAGTATCAGTTATCTCTTTATCCACGTGGAATACCAGTAGACTGATTTTTTCGATGTTTAAAAAGGTTGAAGGTAGCTAGACTTTATCCCAAAGTCAAGCATTATAGAAGAGCAAATGGGGACCTGAACAAATATAATAATAATTTATCGAGATTTGGAATCCTAAACACCAGGGGAAGATGATGGCAGGTGATGCGACCTTCACGTGCCACAGAAACCACGTCTTAATAATTTATTACTCCATCCATTCTTTCCAACTCATTAGCAAATGGAATCATATATATATATATATATATCTCTCTCTATCTCTCTCGTAGTATCATCATGAATCTTAAATAAATAAAAAAATCGGGGCAAAATTTATTGTGATCTTGAAGAACCCCCACCCCCAATATTTTTAAATTGAGACAAAATCATTAGGTCTATCAAAATAAATTATAAGTCTATTTCTGAACTCATGTATGATGAGCTAAATTATTATTATTATTTATATTTCCAATAAATTCGTCATAAATGAGTTTAGAATGATATAGCCCAACATAATACGGATATTAAGTAGGCTCATAATTTAGTTAGACCTAATTTAGCTCTACAACTCTCTCTTCCTTTTCTATTGCCCTCACTCGATTTTGTGAACGCCACTCTGCACTCTCATGTCAATGTAGGCATATGTTTTCTTAAATTGGATTAAATATGTAAGTATTTTCAGCAATATGAATCAGGTCAGATATGAGTCGGACATGAATAGGGTCGAACATGAGTTATTATATTTGTATTATTTGGAAATGGATCTATTTGCCCGAAGAGCAGGTCCCTTCTTCGGCCATTCTTTGGTTTCGTCGTCTCAAGCTATCTGAACGAGAACTGGAGCATCATGTAGGCGGACGAGACTACTCTTTCCCGAGAGAACGGAGCTTTGCTCCTTCGAGCTCTATGGCTTCTCCATGCACGAGTACACAGCAAGCAGAACATGGAGATTTTTTTATTTTATTTTTTATTTTGCTGTTATTTTTTTTCTTTTGCCCTTTTGCTCATCACTCGTGGAAACACAAAGAAACCCCACCGAACACGTAATTCTTCTCCTCCTCCGTAACCAGGTCAAACTCACCTTCCAATTTCTTTGACTTTCTCAGATCCACGCCTAACCAAGCTCTTCTTCCAGTTTTCTATCCTAAAGTCGTGATTTTTCGGCTTCTTTCGTTTTATTTACAGCAATATATTGATTCTTCTTACATCATAGTTGAATGCCACGAACAACATAGAGAAGATTTTTTTTTCTTTTGAGAGAGAGTTTTCCCCAACTTTAATGTCGTTTTGTTCGCTTTACCACGTTGGATGAAGAATTTTCTATGTTGGACCTCAAATTTGTTTTTATGTAAAAAAGCTACTTCAGATTTATAGTTTAATTTAAAATGCTCCATAAGACCAATGGTCAGAATTTGTCGCGGCAAGCACTAAAACAATTGTTTTTCTTCCGACGTGGTATTGAAGTGATTGTTCGAAAAGTTTTAGCATTGAAATAAGTATCGTATGAAAATTATAACACTTTTACTATTTTTTTCCCATGTGATACAAAGTGTAAGCTCCAAATGAATTACCTAAAGGGTATCTCAACTCTTCTGTGACACTAGTTGCTATGTAATATTGGCCACATACGAGAATAGTCGCTATAATATTGGTGACATGCGAGAATAGACTCATTCATAGGCCTAGCAACTCTCTTGGGGCTATCCTAGGTCGAAAAGCGCAATACGTGCGGCTTGAGAATTTGCTCTACATTGAATAGCACATCTAGCTAGAGTTAGTTTGTGGCATGCCTGTTTCAATGAACTAGCACTTAATCAAGAATATCACTTCTGGTGATGTCGACACCGTCATGTGGCATTAAAAGAGGTTTGGGACTAGCGATTGAGAAAGGAGAGGGCACGAATGAAAGGAGAGTGGCCCATTCCCTATCGTTTCATGTTGTGCACGGCCGTAATATTACCACAATTATTAAGCAAAAAAAGGATTCAAGAAAATCATCTAATTTGGATTTCACAATTCCCGTGTTCATCAAGGCATCTTCAATTTAGAGTAACCGGGGAGGCAATATGCATCATGCTAGTCTAGAGTTTTACGAGACATATGAGAATAGAGTAATTTTTTATTCACACCTTTACATATTATTCGACCCGAATTGTTCATATACCTTTGTAAAAATACAAACGAAAAAAAAACAATTTATAATACTTCTCATAAATGAAAATGACTTTTGATATTTACAAACGAAAAGAAAAATGGATCCATCTTTTGAAAATGAAAAGTCGCCTCCCAAACATTAATGGAAAGTTTAGCCAGCTCCATCGCCGAACTCCAACAGCTCTTTTTGCGTCAGTCAACGAAAGACAACATCATTAAGTTTCCTATCCGCTTTGCTTTTTTAAGAGCGATTAGATCAAGGACGAGATGAACAAAGACAAAAAGTGGAAAATAACAAAGGGGAAGGAGGGTTTTGAAGGGAGACGTCACGTGAGGAGGGGGCGCGAGCTCACGTGCGGCAGAGGCCCCGGGGCCTGCATTTATTCATGCAAAACGTATTACAGCGCCATGATGATGAACGGTGACTGTTTGTTTCTAATGGTATGGGAAGGGATGTTCTCTTGTTTCTGTCCAAACGCTCGCGTTGGGTTTGCGTGGCTCGAAGTTTGAAGCAACGTGATTGGGTCAGAGCCAGTTCTCTCTCTCTAGCTTCTCTCTCATCTGAACAGGAGCTTGATAAGCAAGTGTTTGGCTCAACCTCTCCTGCTGACCTACTGTGGGTGGGGGTGGGGGTCAATTGAAAAGCGAAGGAGGAGAGCAGAGGAGAAAAAAAAAAACCCACAAAGCCAAGAAAGCTCTCACAGAAAGGAAAAGAGCTAAAAAGAAAGCTGGTTTCAGAAAGCAAAGAGCTTTTCCCTTCACGTCCTCCCCTCTCTCTCTCTCTCTCTCTGCCCATTATCAGGCTTTGTGTTTCAGTAAAGCTGAGTTGAACCCACTATTCAACATAGCTCCACCACCACCACAAGAGCTCTGTGCAGGTGCGTGTGTGTGTGGGCATAAGATTTTCTCTCTCACACCAGCGCCAATCCAAATACACACAACATAAATATTAGCCCGAGACCCTCCCATATGTTCCATAACCCTCCTCCTCCCAACTCTCCTCCTTCCAACGCTGCTTGTTCTGCCGTCAACCCCTCAGAGATCAATGCCTTCTCCAACAGCAAAAGGAGGAGAAGGCCCGCAGGCACTCCAGGTAATAGGAGAAGATAAGCAACGGCAGAAAAAGATGGACCCGGATTCACCCATCAAAGCTCTCTTTTTCTCTCACGACACAATTCCAAATCAGATTAAATACCCGCTCGAGCAATGATCTGGACCTAATCAAGTACTTCCCCTTTTCTTTTTTCCAACAGATCCGGATGCAGAAGTGGTTTCACTGTCGCCGAAGACCCTCCTCGAGTCCGACAGGTTCGGAAGCTTAGATTATATCCCCCGCCGCTGGCTTAGGCTCGCGGGTTATCTATGTATGCCCGGGTGTCCGCCGCCTGTGTATGATGGCTTGAGATTTTTGCAGGTACGTGTGCGAGATCTGCAATCAAGGGTTCCAGAGGGATCAGAACCTGCAGATGCACCGGAGGCGGCACAAGGTGCCGTGGAAGCTGCTGAAGCGGGATCGCGGGGCGGCCGATCAGGAGCAGGCGCGGAGGAAGCGGGTCTACGTGTGCCCCGAGCCGAGCTGCCTCCACCATGATCCGTGCCACGCGCTCGGGGACCTCGTGGGGATCAAGAAGCACTTCCGCCGGAAGCACAGCAGCCACAAGCAGTGGGTCTGCGAGCGGTGCTCCAAGGGCTATGCCGTGCAGTCCGACTACAAGGCCCACCTCAAAACCTGCGGCACGCGGGGACATTCCTGCGACTGCGGCCGCGTCTTCTCCAGGTATAATTGATCTCTGATTTATTCTTGATTTGAATTTTTGTCGTTCTTCTTGTTTTCTTTCCTGGCTTCAGGAGCTGTGCTTGTAATCAATACACGAAATGTACTTTTTCGACGATTTGTAACAGCTTAAGCTTTAAGATAAAAAAGGCTGCGCTCCGAGCAATTTTGCATGATGCTTTGTGGGGTTCGTCTTGGGTCATAAAACCCTAGGGTTATGTTCATGAAGAGGAGGCAAGCATGTTGGAAGCAATTTGGATAACCCTTCCGTTTGGTTTTGTTTTTTCTTCCCTACGAGCTTCTGGCTTATAAAAATATTTGAACTTGCTGGGTTGGCTTCTGAAATTTATCATCATTGTACATTGCTTTTCTTTATGTTTAGACAGCGAGAGTTTATTATTAGTTATTCCGAATCCAAGAATGATTTCCCAGGTACATTTGCCAGGCCAGCCTCTTGTCCCTACTTTTTCTGTTTCATTTTTATAACAATTCTTAGCCAGCCATTTGACTCATAATGAGCACTACATCACTTTTCCCAATGGCATTTCTTTTTGGTCTTGACGACAGAGTCTGCTCTTTATAATTGTTTTTTTTTGTTGAAAAAACCAATAAGCCAAGATCCCCAAGTCCAGATCAGTCATTAACAAAGACGCTCCCGTCTTGTTTCTGTTGTTTATTCCTCTAATTAATGTTGCAAACCTAGTCATCTGCCCTTTTTTTTAATTGCTTGTCTCTTGTTAACCCTGCATGAACAGGTCTTGATTGTTGTTTCTTGACATGGCTCGCTACAGACATCCGGACAAAGCCAAAGCCGTATATTGGTTCAGTCTTATGATCTTTACTTCTGTTGTGGTCCTTTCAGGGTAGAGAGTTTCATAGAACACCAAGACTCGTGCACCGTCCGCCGGGCTCAGCCACCAGAGATGCAGGCGGCTCAGCCAGCTTGCTCGTCCCAAACTGCTTCGAGCACTAGCCCTTCAAGCGAAGCCAATTTCGGCGTTCCGCCCTCATCGTTTCCCGGGTTCCGAATGCCAAAACCAGCGGAGACCCTCTTCCTCAACTCAGACATGTACAATCCCTCAACCTCTTCTACCCACCACAACCTTGAGCTTCAGCTACTGCCGTCGTCGAGCCTGTGTGGGACGCGGAACTTGAAGGAAAAGTTCGCGGACAACCTGAAGCTTTCGATCGGCTCATTGTCCACCGATGTGAGCAAGGACGAATTAGCCATCACCAAGAGATCTTCTACAATGTGGGACCATTATTACAGGCACGACCACGAGATGTCGCAGGCCGCGAGCATGAGGGAGTTTGCGAGCGAGCAAATAAAGCTGGCTGTAGCCGAGAAGGCGTTCGCCGAGGAGGCGAGGCAGAAGGCGAAGAGACAGGTCGAGATAGCGGAGCTCGAGCTGGCCAACGCCAAGAAGATGAGACTGCAAGCTCAGGCCGAGCTCGAACGAGCTCAACTGCTGAGAGAACAAGCCACCAAGAAGATCAGCTCCACCATCATGCAGATCACTTGCCCGGCCTGCAAACAACAGTTCCAGCCAACGTCTGTCGTCGCGGCAGCATGCGACGAGACATCTCTCGCCATAAGCTACGTGTCTTCAGCTACCACGGAAGGAGAGGGAGAGTGATTATTGTGTTGAATAGGTTGAACAATAATTTTATATTTTTTTTCTTTGAGCTCTAAATTAGAATGGTTTTTATTAAGTTCTACTCTGGTTGAGAAGTCCCTCCTTATTTGTGCCTTCTCTTTCCTCTTCCCCAACTAATTCATTGTTCGTCCTCAATTAATTTGCTCAGAAACAGTGTCTGACCAATGTTGTAGTGTGTCTTTGTTGCTTTTGTTGGGTTTCTTCTTTGAGTTATGCGAGATACAGACTAATGTACAAAATTGATGTCCTAATTGGCCTGGACTGATCGTGCGTACTTTGATACGGTGGGCGATGTTCAATGCTTTGTAAATATTTATTGCTATGACTACTGTCGAAGCGCCATCGGTCAGCAGTGTATGTATTTCATGGGGAGAGATCGAGATCAACGAGTTGATTCCAACATAATTGGCAAATTTAATATTATAGCCGCTCAATCACACTTCCACAGAAGTGTCTTCCGATTCAAAATTAACCATGGACCCACAAGAACCATAAAAAAAAAAAAAGGAGTTTTCTCAGTCTCAACTCTCCTTGACGACGGCTCTTAATTCTCTCTGTGTCTCTCACGAGTTTTCACGCATATTAAGCACACTCATTATGCAACCAAGACCAAACTCAACAAAGGAATATTTATTTGCAAGAGACTATGAGTCCTTCGGACATCGACATGGACCTCAACTTCAATAAGAAAAATAAGTCTTGGGGAAAAGTAATTTCCCTTTTTGCACATCCACTACTAATTGATAAGAGCCCAATTGGGACTTTCCTAGCATGACCTGTGTTTTCTTTCAATTAAATTATGGATTGAAATCCAAATCAATCGATTTTAGCTTCCAGCCATAATCAACATACTTCACCTTGATGAGGAGTCTAACTCCATCCTCATCGATCATGGTCTCTCCTAAGACCCTTGGGATTCCTCAACCGTTGGAGATGCCGACCAAGTCCGAACAATACTAGAACTTGGTCAATGGGATAGGCTTTGCTAACGTGTTTGCTGAATTATCTACACATGTGCGCTTTCTCGATATATGCGGTTCCTCGTGATACAATATCACGTATAAAATGTTTCCTAATATATATATGTTTTATCTATTTGCGATACATATGATTTTGTTTAAAATGTAGTGCACTATGATCACAACAGTAAACAAGACTCTTCTCCTATTGCAACCCAAGATCATTGAGCAACTCTAAAATAACTTCCTTTGTTTCCTTGATTGCCTTGGTTGTGTTTTTGATTGATGGCATGACCAGCAAAACTGAATTTATAACTCATTAATGACCTCATCTCATTTCATCTAAGTCACCACCAAAAACCGAATCTATATAACTTGTTATACCCCTTTGCACCTATCTCTTCATAGAAGTCAAACCAACGTTTGTTGTCCCTCTTAAAAACACCATAACCCATCTCACAGCTTCCTAGTGTTTCTTTCCAAGATTACTCATATACTTGCACACAACATTGACAATATGCGAAATATATGGCCTTGTGCAAGCCATATTGTCGCGACCCAACCTCAGGTGAACCACCTAAGATTTAGCTAATGGATTACTAAGCCTAAACTTAGCTCGAGCTCTCCCAAGCCCATACCAATTCGCGACTTAGGTTCAAGTTTTTAACATGCAATTGATTTTTAATTAAGAGTCGTCACTAATCTATTTTTTGTGAGTCGATTAGAAACCCAAGTAAAGTAACGAGAGATTTACTTTACTCCTACGAACCAAAGATTGTGAGTTTGGAGACTTGGTTACTCTAGATTTCTCTAACGCCCTTTCGGTACCTTTACATTTTATTTTGAAAAAAAATGTTTTGCAGGCAGCTTTGATTGATTTTAATTTACTTTCCTAACATAAAAGGTGACCATGCGGGTGTACAAACCACCAATTTAACACCTAAGAAAGCAATAAATAAATTACGGGACTTACCTCGTAGCAACGAAAGCATCTGCAGTGTTAGCTTGAAATTCATATCAAAAGCCCTAGATATGATTTTTAATCAACACACAGTCACCCAATTTTTTAGGATTTTCTCTTATTTAATGAAATCTAAGCTAATATGCAATGCAATCTAATCAAATGACCTAATTCTAATGACGGACAATTTCTAATTGAATGGACCTAGCAACAATCACTAAATGACATGCATTTCATAAACCTAATTCTATATGACATGCACATGATATTTTTGTATTTTTTTATAAAAATTCATAATTAAAAATTGCTAAAAAATAAAAATCTAACTAAAGTAAGATATTATCTATTTTAAGTTAAAAATAGACTAACCTAGACATGCATTTCACTGGAAACAACGAGATTTGATATTTGTTCCCTGATCACTCGCCGTGAAGCCTCTTGGGATTGTTAATACTCAAATGTGGGGTCTCTCCTTGGCGTTTTCTATAATGACGAGGTTTCTATAATGACGAGGATGTGGGCAGAACCTGGAAAAAAAAGAATTAAGAAAAGAATAATAGTGGAATGCAAATATGTGATATTGATGAAGGATCGGCTTCCCCTATCTTGTCTTTTGGGAAAGCTTCCTCTGTCTCTCTAGCCTTGGACCAGTCCAGACAAAGAGCACCGCTTCAAAGGCTTCTCTTTTTTCTATGCCCTTGGTTGCTCTCTTTTCCTCTCCGGATTGTCTCTTAAGAAGTGATTACGCGCCAATCGTGAATCTTCCGATGAAGTCGACCTAAACCAGCCACGTGAATTGCAACGCAAATAACTCCTCTAATGGTCGAACTCCCTCTCTATTTTTTCTCATGTGTATTCCTCATGTGCTCTAAAAATTATAATTTGCCGACCCCAAAAACCCAAGAGAAGAAACCCCCCCTCTTCGTACACGGCTCCTTTTATAGGCCAAGAATGTGATCTTCGTGGAATATTTTATCTCCTTTTTCAATATGCACGAAGATCGCCTATAACCTCCTGGACGCAAAATCTTTTTATTTTCCTCATCTCTTCTAGATTTCCTTTGCAAAAATGAATATTCTCCACCGATTTTATCACATATTGCCAAAGTTTCAAAATTGCAATAGGATTTTTCTCAAATTTCAAATATTGCAAAGATGAGCTCGTAATATCTCCTCGAGGATACGGGCTTGGGCCAATTTTCTCTATTGGCGGGCTTAGTCCAACTTGTCCATTTAAAGCTCAGAACCACCAATTTGAACTCATCTATCACCAGTCCGATGCAAATGCAAATAAAAAATGCCCCTAAAACTATATGCTACGCAATTAAATTCTAGTATTTTTTTAGGGGTTAAAATTAATCCATAATTTTTATGCATTAAATAAATGACCGAGTCGCCAAAATTTAGGTGTCAACAGCTGCCCCTCTTTGAAGGTAAGCTCGTAAAGGTTGCCTTCAAAGACAAATTTAGACCTAAATTTAGACTATGCACATGCAATGAATGACTTTTTTGTTGGAAAATGAATTCAATTTTGAAATGTAATTTATATGATGTATGGAAATGCTAATGCAAATGATAAGGAACTTACCTGGAATAACTTACCTTCAAGGAGGGTAGAGTAATCAAGATAGTTGGTGTTCCATCGTACCTTTCTACGGTCACCCGGTATGGCAGTATTTGATTGTCTAGGACCCAAACCTTTCTTCGGTCACCTTGATGGGAAAAAATTATTTTTTTAGGACCAGTACCTTTCTACGGTCGCCTGTTAGAGCAATAAATATTGTATAGGGCCCGTACCTTTCTACAATCGTCTAGCATTGCGGCATGGATCATCTGACCAGGTTCCGAACCTTTCTTCGATCGCCTTAATCAGATTAAATTTGGAGAAAAATCTTTGGGGGACAGCTCAATCGAGTCGAGTGTCGGTGCACTTGAGAGACAATACCTCTTAAGCACGCCGATTTGATAGGGGGACTCTAAGCTACAGAAGCACGCCAGGTCAGGGACTCCGGGCTATGAGGACACGCCGTGTCAATTAAAAGGGACATCAGATTATGAAAGCACGTCGAGTCGATGAAAAAGACTCTGGGTTACGAAAACACAACAAGTCAATATAAAGGGATACCAGGTTATGGAAGTATGCTGGGTCAATAAAGAGGGACATCAGGCTATAAAAGCACGCCGAGTCGATGAAATGAACTCTGGGCTACGAAAGTACGCCAGGTCAATATGAAGGGACACCAGGTTATGGAAGCACGCCGGGTCGATAAAGAGAGACATCAGGCTATAAAAGCACACTGAGTCGATGAAAATGACACCGGGCTACGGAAGCACGCCGGGTCAATGAAAAGGACATCGGGCTACGGAAGCACGTCGGGTCGATAAAGAGGGACATCGGGCTATAAAAGTACACCGAGTCGATGAAAAGGACACCGGGCTATGGAAGCATGCTGGGTCAATAAAAAGAGACATCGGGCTACAAAAGCACGCCGGGTTGATAAAAATGACATCGGGCTAAGGAAGCACGCTGAGTCAGTGAAAAGGGCTTCGGGCTAGGAAAGCAGGCCGAATCTCAAGGCTTCAAGGAGCAACTTGAATATCAAGTATTACTCAGTTTTAAGGAAATATTATCTGTCAAAAATGCTTAGAGCAAAAAATGGTATGCATTCATCAAAGAGGTAGACAATTTGAGCTACTTTAAAATGCACATTTCAAAATTCAGTGAGATTTTCATCCATTCAATCAATGTTTATGCATGATGACTTTACCATATTTGCATCACCCAAATTTCCACAGGAGAGATTGTCGTTTAAGACAATGGCATGGATTTCTTAAGAATACTAAATGAGAGACTTTCAGTTCGAAAGGACTTTCACTCACTCTCATTTAGAAGGGCTACTTTATGAGAATCATTCCATCTCACCATCATCATACCAACAAGGTATAGTATTCTCGCAAGCAGTACGACCTTACCAATCTGAGAGGTCTTTAATAAGAACCGTAATGTGGGCTTGGTTAACGGCTTAACAAATTGACTCTTTAAGTCAAGGCAATTGAAAGAACAATTATGTAATCATCCCCGCGTTTACAAGTCAAGAACCCTGCAAAATGAGAAAGAAATAATCTTGCTCGCACTTTTTCGAGCGATGCTTATAAACATATGAACTCCTATATTAATTCAAGTGCCCTAATCTGAAGAGACTTTGTAAAAGACATAACATAGGCTAGGTTCATGGGTTGAAAAATGAAAGGATCATTAGGCTCAAAATATATGTAAAGGGTGAGGGTTGATGATCATCTTAGCATTGCCACCGGTTTTCTTTTTCACCATCGGAGATTGTCTTCATAAGGCACCCCATTGATTGTAAAAACTCAGCATTTGAGTTCTTTGAGTATTACTCCATTTGAGATACAACCTTTTTACAACCGATAGTCCTTATCTCGACTCTCTTTTTTCATCTATGGGCATTGGCCTTACTTTTACCAGGCACATCGCTTTTTCATGCCCCTAGTTCTCATTCATTTTTTCTTCACTTCTTTTTTCATGGGCATTGGCATTGCTTTTACCAAGCACACTGTTTTTTTCATGCCCCTTAGTTCTATTTTGATTTCGATTCTTACGCACAATGCATATGTAAAGCCACTACATTTTGAATGACACAAGGTTCTTCATCTGCCTTTTGCCTTGCCCTAGTATGGGGGAGGATCACCAACTGGGTTTGAAGAAATGAAAATGCAGGCTCAAGTGGGCTGTGCAAAGGATATAAGTATGTATGATAGAGAAAGAAATGCTCTTTGTCATCCTAAGACACTTAAATTACCACATGAATTCAATATAATAGCACGATTTGAAGATTGATGCAAGTGAGAGCAATAAAATTTCTTTTCATTTTCCTCACCTCATGATGCCATCTTACCTCCCATTTGCCCCGATGTGGAGTGGTTATTTACAGGGGTAATTTGAAAGAATTTCCACGAGTGTATGGGGCTCAAAGAAGTTAAGCAATGGATCACCTGTAATGTTTAGGATAGAGAAATGAATTGACTCTTATCATTTTGGTCATTGTACCTTTTACGAGAGAGTTCTTTTCCTTGCGGATATGGAACTTTTTACACTCATCTCACAAGTGTATAGGTAGGGGACTGTGTATAAGATAAGGCTCGCCTTTCATCATCCTGACACATCTCATTTTGCATTCTTAAGCATTTGATATCATTCCATTGAATTGTCCATCTTGACAACATCTCCACATGAAATCGGTGAGCTAAGTAGGTAAAATCGCTATGGAAATTTTCTTTTGAAAAGAGTCCAGCAACTTTAAGAATGAAAAACTTTGTGACCACATTCAAAACATAGTTTTAAGCATTGGGATTGCCCCATAAAGGGATTGTCTTAGCAATGGATGTTCTTGAATTGTCCCTATCAATCAAGATTGAAAATTCGCTTTTGCCCCTGCACAAGAGAACATGCATGAAAATGATGTTATGCAACATCAGAGTTAATTCAAATTGCACATCCATTTTGGCTCGGATCGAGATTTTGTCTCAGTCATGTCACTACTAGAATCTGTAATGCCCCCAATTCGCCATCTGTAAAGAAAAGAATAGAGTGTCATCTCCCAAAATTAATTATGTTCAAGGACAAGACGTACCTCTTCCACCAGAGAATGATGGTCTTCTTTTACTTGCCCCTCATTTTTTTTTATTAATGTACAAGAATGAAAATTTCGTCAAGCATGGAGATGTAAAACACTTTGATTGGCTCTTCAAGATGGATATTTCAAGTGGTATCGAGATTTGACCCATATTAACTTTTAGAACTGTGTTCTCAATCTTGTTGAGTAACAGTTGAGCCAATTGATCTATCATCGCAACCCGATGCACCTTTTACAGATGCTTTCTCATCAGGTCGGGAAAGTAATGCTTTGAAACATGAAGTAATTGAGTTAGAAAATTAAACAGGGCTAACCTAATGCATGCTTTTGGAAATGGCTTGAAAAATGATTTTTTTATTCTCGTTTTTTTTGGGGAATTTTTTGGGTGAGGAAGCATGAAGAAGCCCAGTCCTCAGAATTTCTCCGTGGATGATATTTTCTTTTCATTGTTGGATATCGTCACCGGGCTAGTTTGGTGTACCACATCATGTCCTCAAAACAAAACTTGTAATTTTATTGATATTCATCAATCGAATTACATTTATTGGAATGAAAAATGTGATATTCAAGCGAAACAGAAGAAATTGAAAACAATCCCTGAAAAGCAATAAAAATTCCCACGCAAAGGAAGGTGCAACTGAACATGCCCCTAATTAAATAAGGAAAGCGAACTACTTAGGATCATGAATCATGTGTGCTTGAGTTCTTCACCCTCCTTGGTCTTGTGATGCGAACCCTCCAGGTCAGATATTCTTTATTCCAGGTATGTCACTAGTCACTTCATAGTGGCATCAAATTCAGCTATCTTAGGAAAATAAGATGGTTCAAGAGTCCTCTTGGCTCTCTTTTTAAGGTCGCAATTTCTCACTCGTTTTGATATGCCCTTTTAGCTCTCGACCATGTACGGATGGGTGAGCGAGATCACTCCATAATCACCTAATTCAAATGAACAGGAACATGTAAGCATGAGGTGTAAATAGAGAGTCAGTCAATCCATGACAATGATCTAATCGATTTTATTTTTATTTTTTTCATTTATTCATGAAAAGTTCATACAATAAGGGAATAAAAATAGACACCCTAGCAAAGACCAAATTTCCTAGAGATGAATTAGGAAAGGTCAAAATTTGAAACTTTTTAATAAGAACAATAAAGACATGAATTGAAAACAAATTCTCCAAAGTTTTTTTTTTTCAAATGATTCATTACATGGTAATTTCCTCATTTTATTTCTAATTGACAAAGGAATTAGATCAAATGACTAACCTAGATTATCATGGACGGACCAAAAGTATGACAAAGTAAGTAAATTGCATAGTATAGGAAAAAAAGACTTACTTCACCAAGGAAAATCAATGGCAATCACATAGACATGCACATGAGATGTGATGCTCGATTTCTACTCTAGACAGGCTTAACAAAGTGAAGCCACAAGGATCATCGGACTAGCCGCGGGTGTGCGGATTAAGTCGGGTCCTCATAACTCCGGCTTAGTCAAAGAGTCAACCTAGGTTGCGGGCATGCGGACTGAGGTGGGTACTTTTGACATCAAAAAAGAAATTTTGGGATTGAGGTGAGCGACTCATATGGCGGGCATGCAGTCGGAGTGGTATCCATCTCAATACCATCCTAGATGATCCTATGCGGCCTAGGTCCGGCGGCAGGTTGTGTGTGCAAAAGTGTAGTGCTAAATGCAAGGCATGCATAATAGTTTATATTAAGCAACACTTCATATATGAAAGTAAACCATACATTCCTACACCTCCCTACAAAACAAGGGTTAGTAAACACTTCCTTTTATACCTCACATCCTTTAACACCTTAACCATTAGGGACGTACCTGGGATCCTTGCTGCCAAATAAAAAATTTTCAAAATAGAAGAGAAAATCAGCCTAAGTCCACTAAGAGCTTTAACTTAAGTCCCCAACGGAGTCGCCAAGCTGTCGCGACCTAACCTCGGGCGAACCACCTAGGGTTTGGCTAATGGATTACTAAGCTTAAACTTAGCTCGGGCTCTTCCAAGCCCATACCAATTCGCGACTTAGGTTCAAGTTCTTAACATGCAATTGATTTTTAATTAAGAGTCACCACTAATCTATTTTTTGTGAGTCGATTAGAAACCCAAGTAAAGTAACGGGAGATTTACTTTATTCCTACGAACTAGAGATTGTGAGTTCGGGGACTTGGTTACGCCAGATTTCACTAACGCCCTTTCGGTACCTTTTCATTTTATTTTGAAAAAAAAAAAATTTTGTAGACAGCTTGGATTGATTTTAATTTACTTTTCTAACATGTGAGGTGACCGTGCGGGTGTGCAAACCACTAATTTAACACCCAGGAAAGCAATAAATAAATTACGAGACTTACCTCGTAGCAACGAAAGCATTTGCAGTGTTAGCTTGAAATTCATATCAAAAACCCTAGATATGATTTCTAATCAACACACGGTCACCCAATTTTTTAGGATTTTCTCTTGTTTAATGAAATCTAAGCTAATTTGCAATGCAATATGATCAAATGACCTAATTCTAATGACGGACAATTTCTAATTGAATGGACCTAGCAACAATCACTAAATGACATGCATTTCATGAATCTAATTTTATATGACATGCACATGATATTTTTGTATTTTTATAAAAATTCATAATTAAAAATCGCTAAAAAATAAAAATCTAACTAAAGTGAGATATTATCTATTTTAAGTTAGGAATAGACTAACCTAGACATGCATTTCACTGGAAACAACGAGATTTGATATTTGTTCCCTGATCACTCACCGTGAAGCCTCTTGGGATTATTAATACTCAAATGTGGGGTCTCTCCTTGGCGTTTTCTATAATGACGAGGTTTCTATAATGACGAGGATGTGGGCAGAACCTGAAAAAAAAAGAATTAAGAAAAGAATAATAGTGGAATGCAAATATGTGATATTGATGAAGGATCGACTTCCCCTATTGTCTTTTTGCGAGAGCTTCCTCTGTCTCTCTCGCCTTGGACCACTCCAGACAAAGAGCACCGGTTCAAAGGCTTCTCTTTTTTCTATGCTCTTGGTCGCTCTCTTTTCCTCTCCGGATCGTCTCTTAAGAAGTGATTACGCGCCAATCGTGAATCTTCCGATGAAGTTGACCTAGACCAGCCATGTGAATTGCAACGCAAATAACTCTTCTAATGGCCGAACTCCCTCTCTATTTTTTCTCATGTGTATTCCTCATGTGCTCTAAAAATTATAATTTGCCGACCCCAAAAACCGAAGAGAAGAAGCCCCCCTCTTTCCGTACAAGGCTCCTTTTATAGGCCAAGAATGTGATCTTCATGGAATATTTTATCTCCTTTTTTAATATGCACGAAAATCGCTTATAACCTCCCGAACGCAAAATCTTTTTATCTCCTTTTTCAATATGCACGAAAATCGCTTATAACCTCCCGAATGCAAAATCTTTTTATTTTCCTCATCTCTTCTAGATTTCCTTTGCAAAAATGAATATTCTCCACCGATTTTATCACATATTGCCAAAGATTCAAAATTGTAATAGGATTTTTTTCAAATTTCAAATCTTGCAAAGATGAGCTCGTAATATCTCCTCGAGGATACGGGGTTGGGTCAATTTGCTTTATTCGTGGGCTTAGTCCAACTTGTCAATTAAAGCTCTGAACCACCAATTTGAACCCATTTGTCACCAGTCCGATGCAAATGCAAATAAAAAAATGCCCCTAAAACTATATGCTACTTAATTTAATTCTAGTATTTTTTTAGGGGTTAAAATTAATCCTTAATTTTCTATACATTTAATAAATGACTGGGTTGCCGAAATTTAGGTGTCAACACATATCATACATAATTTTACCAACACTAGCATAGAAAACATGTGACATGTATTACCTCTATTCCTATAACTATGGTGCAAGGTCAACTAAAGTTTGAAGTGCGCAGGTTGTAGGTACTCACCAATTTGGCATTTTGCAAACAAAATTGCCTCAACACTTGAATATAGTTTCTCAATGATAGCCAAACTATCTTTGCAATCTTATCCCTCTAAATCTCTATACAGAGTACCTTTTCCGCTACCTAATCATTTCATCTTAAACTCACTACCCAATTATCATTTTAGCTCATTTAGATCAATGTTATTAGCTGCAATTAACATATCATTAACATACAACAACAAATAAATATATCCACCACCCTCTAGCCTCCTACTATATAGCTAACTAGTCAAAAAGAAATCATACTGTGTGAACTACCTGAGAAGTTGCTAAAGGCCACATAGGTTATACAAATTTATGTTTTCTTCATGGCCTAAAGTAACAAATCTCTCGAGCTATTGCATATCTATTTGTGCCTCTAACTCGCCATATAGAAATGCCGTCCTAATGTCCATCCAGTCCAACTCTAAGTTGTCATGCGCAACCAAACACAATAGCACCCTAATCAAGCTATATCTCATCATAGAATGGAATATTGCACTGTAATTGATACTTTTATGCTACGTGAACCCCTTTCGCTATTAAGCGTGGTTTGTAACTGATCACCTTGAAACCAAAACTATCATGCTTATTTATGAAGACCCACTTACATCTCACTATCTTCTATCCCTTTAGAGGTACTACCAAGTGCCATGTGTTGATTCCCTTGAAGATACCCCATATTTTCTCTCATAGCACCAACCCACTATTGAGCCTTCACTCCTAACATTACTTCCCGATAAGTCCTTAGTTTCCCTTGTAGTCGACAAGGCATAAGAAACACTATCAGAAGTAGCGCAATTGGCATAAACATACCACTATGGTTCTATAATTTCTCTATATTCTCTGCCTATCACTATGAAGTACGGTGTTTTTGTGAGCTCTAATTCACCACCAATATTATTCTCTACTCCGAATCATTTCCTCACCGGCAATTGACTCGGGACTTTTATCCTCACCGTTTGTGCATGTTATTTGATGAGCCTCAACCTGAAGCTCCACTTGTCTCTTAGCACGATGGTCCATTTGTAGTGCTCGAATCTCATTGCTACTCTATGGCATCACTAATTCACTAAAAGTCACATCTTTGCTCATGATAAATTTGAGTGGTTTAGAATCTGAACACCAAAACTTGTAACCTCTCACCCATTGTGCATAACCAAGAAGTATACACGTTTTCACCCTCGATAACATGACCATATGTAAGGCATCCAAACATTCGTAGGCTTCAGCAGTTAGTAGGTTGACCAATCCATACTTCCTTAGCCAAAATCAACAACAAATGTTGAAGATCTGGTAATTGTTAGGACTAATGTTGCAACTTAGAAAGGGGGTTGAATAGATCGAGTGGTGATGTAGTAAAACTTTTCCAGAATATCGATCAATCAACACTTAAGATGATGTTGTGAACAAACCAATATGTGTGATACTAATAAGTAAACAAAGTAGAATAGACAGATCACACAATGATATATAGTGGTTCGGCTTTTGGCTAAAGCTTACATCTTCTCTTAGACTAATAGCCTCAACAATGGCTGGATTCCACTAGTAATCAGTAACGCAAGTTACAATTGACTAGTGTAGTTTCTTTCACTTGACACACTATCGACATACAAGAACACTGCACTTACTATTGTACACTTCACTATAAGCTATTACAGTGCTAAATCAATATAGTGAGGTTTACAAATCAAAATCAATGACAATTTCTAGCTCATGAAAATATCAGTATATATATTGAGGATTTCAATAGTTTCTTTGGAGACCTTCAAAGACAACCAATTAACCATTTGAGAGACTTTGGTAGTCATTAGTATTGCTCTTGTAGTTGCTTAATTGTCCAAAGTGGATAACCCAAAATGATTATTGACTGTTGTCTTGTCTCCAAAATTGTTAGTTGATTTTTTACTACCTCAACTGGTTTTTCAACGATGGAATCCAAAGCCCTAGCAGTTATATTCTTAGCTATCAATGGTCTTCTTTTATTATCTTTCATTAGACCTGATATATCACTACCACAATCTATTGCACACTATCACCAGTACAGATTGTGAGTGACCAGACTAACTATATTCAATGATGATACTAACTAAAGACGTATGATATTAGAATCAATGATCATTAGTGTAAGGACTTCCGAGATTACTATCTCGACTGGTCTTTCGAAGCTACCATTACCGATAACTAATTTCCTAAAAGTCAGAGAGTAGTATCTTGTCATTGGTGATATGTAAGATCATTGATACTGATAGCTTTTTTCACTATCTGCTTTCATCATTGTAACTCTTGGTAACAAGAATAGTTTGATGATCAACAAAATCTCATAAGAATGTTTTCCAACATTAATCAAGTGATGCTCCTTGTTCATAGTCTCAGCCTAGAAATCTCACGACAAGTTAGTATTCAAAAGCAAACACCGGCTTCTCTCAAACAAAATTATGTTCATCCGTTCTACAACTCCACTTTGCTATGTTGTTTCACATACAATTCGATGTCTATCAATTTTTTATTCTCTGTAAAACTCATCAAACTCTTAAGAACTTCGACCAAAAAAAAAAAAAAAAAAAAACCTTAAGATCATAACTCTAACCTATTTTCTGTCTTAAGTCTACTTTCGTTCTTGTTTAATTTGCTATCAAGAGCTTAAACTTCTTAAAACAACTAAAAACCTCATTCTTGTGCTTTATATGGAGGATTAGATTTACACTCTTTCTTGGTGATCTCTCTATATGAATGTATTAGACTTCTACTACGCACCCCCAACATCTTTGTGTTTGGGCAGTTCCTTGTAATGTGCCTTTCAATCTGACAGCCATAGCATTTTAATAGCTTTCTCCTCACTTTAGACTTCGTTCTAGACGTGTGTCTATTATTAAAACCTCTCTCTAAGTTCTTAGCTTCAACCATCAAACCCTTAGCGCCACTTCTATGATCATGTCCTGCTGCTTCTTTTAGCATTCTTTCAGGAATCTCCACAATTATAATCTCACTCCCTCTCATCAGAAAATCATGAAAGTGCTCCTAAGATTTGGGCAAGGAATAAAGCAACATCATAGCTTGTCATTGATAAGATATTCTCTCATCCCTATTCTTCAAGTCATTAAACTCATTAAGGTGATCTTGGGTTGACGTTCCCTCCACCATCTTGAACGGAAGAAACATTGGATAAGGAAAAGTTTCTTCAAAGGCGATTTCCACATATGTAGCTCTTCAAGTTTTGACCAAACTATAACTGTGCTCATCTTATTGGCCACTTCAACCATATCATCACCTCCTTGATTCGGTATAATAATACTCCTAGCCTTTTGTAATATATCAACATTTTCTTGCGCTTTTTTAATCTGGGGAAACTTATCATCTTACGCCAATGTTAAGTCCAAAGCCCGTGTCTCTAAATACACCCGAATTTTAATGCACCGCAAATTAAACTTATTTTGCCATTAAATTTCTCCAACTTAATCTTTGTAGAAATTATAGCAAAGTTGTCGGCTAGAGACATTCCAAGAACAATCAATCAACAATAACCTTAGGCTCTAATACCAGTTTATTTCATGAACCAATGAAATGTCTTGTGTTGCAAAAATAAAACATTAGCACAATGGATTTACATGGTTTGGCAGTGTGCCTACTCCATAGGGAGAGATTGATGAGATGGTTTCACTATAATCGATAAAGATAGATTAAAATTGCTTAATTATACTCATTCATAAGTGTTTTGCAATCCTATTTTCAAAATCCAAACCTATAAGAATCAATTAAAAAAAAAGAATTTTCACATACTCTAAATTCTATTAGATGACAACTCCCCAACGGTCTCCGTGTCTCTCGAATGTTTTTCACATGCTAAGTACGCTCACTGAGTACCTGGACCAAAGTCAATAGCGGAATTTTTGTATGCAAAAAACTTTTGCTGTGTTCTAAGACGTCAACTTGGACATCCACTTCAATAAATTAAACAAAGTTTTGGGGGAAATCAATGTCCCTCTTTGCATTACCCATGATCCTGTTGGCAATAGTCCAACTTGGACTCTTCTAATATGGACTACAATTCAATTATGGTTCGAATATCAAATATATTGGGATTAACTTCGAACCGTGATCACCAATTATCGAGTCACCTAATTTATCGATCTTATAAGTATTCTCATGCATTATATTTTAGTTTTGCATTCATCTCTTCTGCCTCTGAATATCTGCATTCGCTTCCTGGGGACATGGAATCGAGGCTGGTGTCTCATTAAATTTTGCGTAATGATATCCTTAATTATGAGTGTCCGAAAGAGAGGGCATCCCCAATCAATGCTTTGAAAATGATGGCACTGGAAAACTTATTCGTCTCAGAAATGTGCTTCTCACAGAAGATGGAATGAAAAGGATAACTAATGTCCATTGTTTTTTTCATTACCAGTAAGAACACATCAAACATTACCTTCCTTCCCAAAAAAAAAAAAGAAGAAAATCTCCATTACTCTTGATAATCAAGAATGAAAGAATAACGTGACAGATTTTTATCGAGCATTTGAATATTATATACTCATTTCGTGAAATCGGGACAGAACACAGAACGCCGGGTCATTGAAATTTTTCATGCAGAATTGGCAAATGTGTTGCCCAAACGCATCAAAACAAGTTAAAATGCATGTACTCCCTACCCTTTAAATGGCATGGGATTAAGTCCGGACGTGGGGGACCATATTTCGCAGGAATTAATGCTTGGAGGGTAAACAATTCAATCAGTATCCAAGAGCATAGTGGGACTGGTGACCTATCTTTCAACCCCAAATGAAATTCAGTGAGAGAGAGAGAGAGAGAGAGAGAGAGTATCTGGAAAGGAGACACGGAATGGTCGTATTCGCTGCATTTGATGTCGTTCACTTTTTATTTGAATGCCGAGACCGAGGCGAGTGCGAAAATAAAGCCAGGCGCGCCATGTTTTTCAGTGCCACAGTTGTATAGCTGTGCCCACAGTCCTTCCCCTCTATCGTCCCTCTCAACCCCAGCCCAAAACCTCCGTAACTCAGTCCCATCCCTCTCTCTCTCTCTCTCTCTCTCTTCACAGTCACGCACAAACACGTATGAACACATCTGCATTACTCTTCTCTCACTTTATCTGCAGCAGCAGCGACAGGTTGCAGAAAGAGAGAGAGAGAGAGAGGAGGGCTAAGCCAGAAGAAAAATATTGTAAAAACCTTCAGCATTGAATGAGACGGAGAGGGTCATGCAGATCGCTCCAACAGGAAACAAACAAAGACCCATTTAACATTTTTCAGTGAATTAATTGAGTGGTCTTACGTTTCTTTTGCTGTGGTCGCTGCTCCATCGTTTTCTCCTCTCCTCGTGTCGGTTTTTTTTTCTTTTTTTTTACCATTCCTCGCACGGTTCAAAACAAAGGCGAAAAAGTCGAGGCTCGCAGACGATGGTGCACCCAAAAATGGCTACGGTGCAACATCAGTTTCGACTGTTGTTATTTCTGGCTTTCCGATTAATTTCCTGACCACGTGCACTCGGCCATTGGCTTTCCCTTTTTCCTCGACTTTCTTTTCCTTCTCTCTCTTTTAACCTTTTTTTCAGCTTTGTTTTACTTCCCTTTTCGATGCAGTCCCTGCTTTTCCCTCTTTTCCTTTGTCCTTTGGGGGAGGGTCAGCTGAGGAATGCACGGACGTATCTGATGTATTTCACTGTAAACATTGTCTGACTATGCGGGTTGATAAAGGAGGTGTCGGTTTAATCGACAAGCTACAGAGACATTAAAAGCAAAAGATTCGAGGGTTCGTGTCGTTCGGCCACAACTTCGATCGAAGCGTCGTCGGCACAAAAATCCGAAGATTTAAGCCACCCACCTACGACCTGATGAGGGTTTGTTTTTTCTGTTGCTCAAATCTTCGGTGTTAAGGCTCTTAGCTAGCATGACGAAGCGAGCCGATCTTGCCGGACGAGTGATTAATTGACGGGACCTCACTAAACCTCATCCCGCTACAGATGAAATGGTGCTGTCGTTACTTAGAAAACCGAGCGCCCATTGGCCATGTGGACGGTTTGATCCCCACATGCGATGACATTTCATTTTTGTCATGATGTTGTACAATTAGTCATGCAATTTGGCCATCACCTGTGGATCCCAACCCAATGGGAAGGAGTAGGATAATCTGTAACCATAGCCATTTGAAATCTGAGAAACAAGTTATGAAAATCATCATTAGCATTTTGGAAAGGGATAAAATCGGTCGATACTGTCGGAATTTCACCCTTAAACAGAAACATCCATACTACATAGTTTTGCATTCTCATTTGCGTTTTTTCGCATTTAGAAGTTAGGCCAAGTCTTATCATCCTACAGCTCGGATTGGCTCCGTCTCCTTTTCTTTTTATTCTTTTTTTTTTTGCGTTCTATTTTTAGATATGCGTGTTTGCTTGATTATCTATCTATGATTCTTGTATATTAAATGAGCATAAACACATCGACCCTTGTTAGGATCAAATGGAACCAAGAAACGCACAAAAATTGATTTCCATAAAAGGGAAAAAATCAGTCATCACAATATCATTTCTGGGCATAATTAGTAGATGAGATTGCCCTATTATTACTAACGTAAAGTGCTGTAGACCATATAAAATCACTTCTAGTTGCCTGCCCAATCCTCTAATATAAAATCACTTCTAGTTGCATGCCCTAATCCTCTAAACGACAAGCTTCAATTGCGCTAAAAAGTTTAGGTTGTAAACGATTTAAAATTGAATGCTGTTTTGGGAGAGGAGAGGAAAAGACATGGGAAAAGGCCCATCTCGCCGTCCCAAAAGTAAAAGCCACGAACTGCTCAAACAAGAAAGTGGATTCGATACTTTACTTCAAGCCTCATCAAAGCCCGGTGAGGTGAATCTGTATGAAGCATTGTGATCAATCTTTGTAGGTGTCTATAGTGGAATTGAAAAGCTGTGAATTGCTTGGATTTACATACTTTAGGGGGAAAAAATTAGCATCCTTTCACGTGCAGCCTCGTGGGGCGAAACTTTTGGCCCAAAAATGCGATGAACTGTAAATATAATATAACCCGTTTTAGTTGCAGCAATAAAATAAGATTATAATATAATATTTAATAAGTCGAAGTATAACAGAGGTGTAATGACTATTATGCTGTTTAGTTTAAGTGATGTGTTCGGGTTTATGATTAGCATATGTAATAAAGAAGGATTATCAATTATAATTTTCTCAAAGTACCCATATTATTAGAACTAGATAGATTTAACAAATATCCGTTTCATTAACAGTCTATCTTAATTCCTGAGTTTGTGTTTTAATATTCTATTCATGCTTAGAATTAAAAATTAAGCAAATAACTCGTGAATATTGTAATGTAGATACTTTATTACAATAATCACCTTTTTAGCCAATTGTAAGTGTAATACCCCATAAATATCAAGAAATTAAATTTCATATATTATCCACAATATAATATATTTTTAATGCTATGATTTGATGCTAATCATATAATTTCTAACTATATTGAAGTATTATACTTCTATATAATTAATACTATGATTGAAATGATAATCATGTAGCAATTTGTGCCAGAAATTGGGCGGCAATGCAATCGGGGTCGTGACCTTAGTTGTCATGGGGTTGTACTTTGCATGTTCTCGAATCAAAGCTTGACCTTGACATGAACTCGAACACGAGTCGATCTCAAGGATGGATCCAAGTTGGGTCTGGTTTTGGAATACATCAAGCACTTTCCATGAACATCGACCTTCTTCAGCACATAAACAATGGGAAGAAAAAAGCTCTATCTGGCTGAGTTCCAGTAACAAAGCGTCTGTCCTTTCGGGCCAAATCGAATTTGGATCGGTTTTTGATCAGGCAAGATTGGGGCTATTCATGGACTTTGTGCATGGGCTTTTTCCCCCCGACGCAAATGAACCTCAAGCATCGTTCTCACACAGGGCCCAACAACTACTGTCACGAAATTCCCAGGAATCCAAAGCAGTTCGAATTGGTTGGGAGTGCGTTGACTTTGACTATTGATGCAATCACTACCTATTCTTGATCTGCTAGAAAGAAGTCGATGTGTAGGATTACTTCCAACTGCAGGCGGTTGGCTTATCGCATCTCTCGGGTGGAAATCCTAGAAGCCGGGAATCAGACTGAATTCGAGACAAGAGAGACATTGATGGCCTCGGATAGATTAGTTCGGATTGAGCTGTCCCTATTTGTGATTCTCATCTGACTCTAGGTGGTGAGTGGTGTAGGCAAAACGTTGTCCGCAGTAGCAGCCTGCCAGGTAGTAATTTAACAATCAACTTTGCTATGCTGAGAAGTGACTAGAAGGTTGATCGGTGGTGTTAGTGTGTCGTGTTTGTGTTTGTGATTTCATGTTTACATCAATCGAAGACACCATAATTTTCATTTTGAACGAGCCAATAAGATGAGGTATGAAGCATTGAGTGTCGATTCGATGTTGTGTAGTGTCGTCTCAAGTTTTCGCTCTGTATTGCGCGCTTTAGTCTGCGCCATGGTCAAGGTTGTGTAAACGAATCGCGTAGGTCCTCACTACCAGTGCAAATATAACTCCGAAGAGCCCTCACGATGCTTTTAGAATAGAATTCATCGGGGAGATCTTGGAACAGTGAGCAAATCGACTAGGGTGCGATATTCGAATTGCTGAAGCTAAGGATATCAAGCTAATTTTTCATCTGATCCATTCAACAAGACCCTAGAAAGCAAGTTTACAGAAAATCAAACTCCTGGAATTTGTCGTTGTTCTATGCCAAAGATAAGAGCAGAGCTTTTATAGCAGAAAACATATAGAGAGAGAGCAATACTTTTTTACTTACAGTTAGGCTGGAAACTAGGAATTTCAGGCCAAGGACACAGAAAAAAGAACACTATGCACCCTTTGTTGAGCCAAAAGTTAAGAAGGACAAAAATTTTCCAAGTAGCTACATACAAGGATCACTAATCCATCAAATCAATACAAATTCACCAATTCTTTGTTCTGTCTGTTCTTCTTCTTCCTCCTCATCTTACGTTTAACATGCTCAGATGAGTGTGGCTGACATCAACTGCTGCTGCTGCTTCCAGCAGCAGATCCGGGGCTGAGCTCTCTGAGCATGGCCACAACCTGCAACATGGTTGGCCTCCTGGAAGGGAACTCATCCACGCACTGCAAAGATATCTCCATGTACCTCACCATCTCCTTCACCTCGTCCGCTTCCGCCGCCTCGTCGCCGCTCCCCCTCGCAGCCGCCATCAGCTCTGGGTCGATCACCTCCTTCTGCTTCCCCTCCCACACCTTCATCCTTACCCACCCCACCAGGTTGGTGTCCCCGAAGTCGTCCTTGTCTGTGGGCCGCCTCCCCGTCAGGAGCTCCAGGAGCACAACCCCAAGTGAGTACACATCCCCCTTGGCAGTGCACCGGAAGCTCTGGTAGTACTCAGGTGGCACGTAGCCCGGCGTGCCTGCCAGCGTGCTGACGCTTAGGTGCGTGTCGAGCGCGCTTATGAGCCTTGCCATCCCAAAGTCCGAGATCCGAGCCTCCATGTCGCGGTCCAATAGCACGTTGCTCGACTTCAGGTCACGGTGGATTATGTGGGGAATGCAGTTATGGTGCAGAAAGCAGATCCCCTTCGCCGCGCCCCTGGCGATCTTCTTCCTTTCGGCCCAAGTTAGTTTCTGCCGGTCCTGATGATCTCGAGTCCTCCCGTGGAGTACCTCCTCAAGGCTCCCGAACTCCATAAACTCGTAGACCAAGAGCCTCTCCTCGCCAACCTTGCAATAGCCCAGCAGGGGCACGAGGTTCCGGTGCTTGATCTTCCCTAGAGTCTCCATCTCAGCCATGAACTCGCGGTCACCCTGGTGGCTGAGCCTCACGAGCTTCTTGATTGCGACGTGGGACCCGTCCTTGAGTGTCGCCTTGAAGACTTCACCGAACCCGCCCGAGCCGATCAGGGTCGAGGAAGAGAAGTGGTCGGTGGCCTCTATCAGTTGGGAGAACTTGAGCTTCCTCAGTTGCCTCTGGAATGTGGCGACATTGATGCTCAGTGGGTCTTTTTCCCTCTCGATTTTCCAGGTCGTGGCGGCATGCGATGCTTGCAGGGTGCTGAGCATCTTGATCCCCTCGGCCTCTCTTTGCCTTATGCGCATTACCACGGCCCATACGATCAAAATGCATGCGAAGGCAATGGAGACTAATATCCCAAGGACCACGTTGTTAGCCCACGTCACGGCTTCATGCTTTTGTCTTCCTCCGGTATCATCCGAATTCGGATTGGTCGCCGGTTGGTAGTTCTTGCATTCAGGCAATGGAACCCCACAAAGTCCTGGATTGTTCGCATACTGACTTGCAGGAAGCGTACTAAGCTGCCCTCTCTGTGGAATCTGCCCCGTCAAGTCATTGTTGGAAAGATCTATCTGCACCAGGAAAGACAAGTTCGAGAAGGAATCGGGAATCTGACCCTGCAATCTGTTGTGCGAGGCGTCGAACACGCCTAGGTTCTTGAGGTTCCCAAGCGACGAGGGAATCTCACCGGAGAGCTGATTATGGGATATATCAAGGACCTGTATTGCTATCATTTCACCAATTTCGTCAGGAATTTTCCCGTGCAGCTCGTTGTAGGAGAGGTCTAAATACTCCAGGGTTTGGTACTTTGTGAAGAGACTGAGGATCGGACCGGAATACATTCTCGTGAAATCGCAGCTCTTCAATGTTGGGACCTGCAATAGCTTTTCTGGCCTAATCCCGGCAAATTCTAGCAAACCGCCAATGCCGCTGCATGAATTACCAACGTTCCTTACAAAGACTAGAGTATTCCCTGAGAGAATTCCGTTCAATGATTTCGCCCCAATCTGCCTGCCGAGCCTAGGCGGAATCTGTCCAGTGAGCTTGTTGCTGTTCAAGTCTAACCAAACCATGCTGGTACAATTCGCTAATTCGGAAGGTATCTCGCCACTGAAACGGTTGTGTCCAAGCTGCAGGACGGCCAACCTTGACAAAAGGCCAAACTCTCGGGGGATTTCACCAGTGAGTTCGTTGCTTGTGAGCGATACCCATTCCAAATTACTGCACTTGAATAAATCGACAGGGATACTGCCAGTGAGGCGGTTGTTATTGAGGATCAGATTCTTCAAATTCTTGCAGTTTCCAAGCTCCGGTGGAATTGACCCATCAAGGCCATTAAACCAAGCAATGAGCTGCTCCAAATTCTCAAGCCTACCGAGTTCTGCTGGAATTGGGCCAATGAAATTGTTCAGGCTGAAGTCGATCTTCTTGAGCTGAGAACACTTTGACAGTTCAGCCGGGATTTTCCCACTGATGAGATTATCCGGAACTCTCAACTCTTCAAGTGACGCAACTGCAGGACATAAATCGGGGGATGATGCCAGAGAACTTGTTGGAGCTCAAATCTATCACTCTCAGCTTCTTGCAGTTCGAGATTGTAACGGGAAACAACCCCGAGATGACATTTTTACTCAACAGGAGGTTCTCGAGGGCCGTCAGGTTCTGAAGAATAGACTCCGGAAAAGGTCCCGAGATGATGTTGTTAGACAAATCGAGAGTCTGCAGCCATGTGCACGATGAAAATGAGGCCGGGATTGGGCCAGAGATATTGTTGTAAGAAAGCGTAAGCTCCAGGAGAGACTTGCAAGCACTCCCCAACTCAAAAGGAATCCAGCCGGTGAGGTTGTTGTGCGAAAGATCCATCCTTTGCAAGTTCCCAAATTGGCCAAAGGATTTAGGAATTTCCCCGGTAAACAGGTTGGATCCCAAGTTCAAAGTTTGGAGACTAGAACAATTCGATAAGGAAGAGGGAATCGAACTTGTGAGATGGTTTCCAGACAGATCGAGCTGAAGCAAAGAGCTGCATGAATGCTTCTCAATCCTCAAACCTGAGGCCGACCCAGATAGATAATTATACGAGAGGTCAAGATTCCGAAGCTTATCAGCACCGAAGAAGAAATTCTCAGGCAATGAACCTGTCAGGTTGTTGAAAGAGAGGTTCACATCCACGAGGTTGGGGCACGCAGAGAAGAGCCCCTCAGGGACAGGGCCTACGACAACTGCAAAGGATAGGTCAAGCTGGCTGAGGCCATATGGGAGTTGCAGCAATGAAGTTGAGTTGATTATGAAGGAGTTTGACGACAATTTCAGGACAGACAACGTGTCCATAGACCGAAAAGGTTCCAAAGAGACAGAGCCAACGAGGCTGCTCCCACTGAGATCAAGCTGAGTCGGTCTTCCAGGAGGACTAGAAGAGCATGTGACGCCATACCATGTGCACGGGTCCTTGTTCAGCTGCCAACTCGATAAGGCTCCATTCGGGTCCTTCTGGATCATGTTCTTAAACGCAATGAGCGCTTCAGCATCGGTCTTGCTCGACGAGGCCGCCTGCACAGCCACTGAAGCTGATAAGAGGATGCTTATGATGAACAGAAGAGTTGACAGAGGGTGTAGCGGCTGAACGGGGTTGCTCCTCTCCATCGAGGGAATGGACTTTTAGCAGCGGGACTGAGCATTCACATTGATTCACTGAATGCGTGTAGCACAAAAGTTGAATGCATGCTCACAGAGAGAGAGAGAGAGAATGAATGAATGAATGAATGAGAGACAAGGTGAAGTTTGGTCAGTGCAGGGCAAGAGGGGGGGGAGCTTTAGGAAAAGAACCGCCTTTCCCTTTAAACGTTTCATGTGAATAAAGAATAACAAGACGTGCCAAGGAATAAGAAAAAGAAGGGATTTGGGGATCGGAGCAATCAAATGCAGATGCTCTGGCGGAGGGAGAGAGAGAGAGAGAGAGAGAGAGAGAGAGAGAATTTAGTAAAAAAGATTTGAGTTGACTTTGAGTCAAAAGAGACAAGTTCTTGCTGAGAATCTGTGCTTTTTTCCTTTCAAAAGAAGTACTTGGATTTTGGAGAGGCTTTCCTTTTTTCCTTTTCCTTCCCTTTTGTTTCGTTTGGCCAGTTCTGGGTATGCTTTATTAGGACCTTTCACACGTGAGTGGGCAAAGGCCACTGCAAGATAAAACCATTTTCATGTCCAAATTGTGCTGTTTTACTGAACATTCGATAGCAAATATGTAAGTCACTAGATTTGATGTAAGTACTGCACATCTTTTCTGAACGAGTAGATTATAACGTGTAATTGATAGTGGGAAAAAAAATTTCTACCATTTTACAGCTGTTTACATCATAACACGTGTGGAAATGATTACAATTTTTAGTATCATTTATGTGAAATGAGATAGCCAATGCTTATGCAAAAGAGTTATCTCTACGTAACTTACATTTTTAAAGAATGTGCAAAATATACCATTTAGCATAACTATCGGCTTTTCACAAATAAATAAGACGTTTTATGGGGATTATGATACTGCACATAACAAAATTCGGCACTATAAAGAGTGCAGAGCACCTCCATTGTAGCGTATTCGCAAATATCCATCCCTGTCTAATGTGAATCAACTACATATGTACCGTTAGACCGTAACTTTCGAGGGCTTTAAGAATTGTTGTCGTCGATTGGATGCATGTGAAATAGTGGCTCATGTCGTATCCGATTCTCCGAGAAAAGAATAGTATAAAGAACATGATAAGCATGGAGGAGAATTTCAAAGGCAAGATTACAGTGGAAGATCTCGTCCAAATTCCGTGGGCCAATAATGTCTTGAAATATTTTTGGGGGGAATTGGACGATTCACTTCGAGTACCGCGTTGCTTTTGATTTTTTGCCCACTAGAATTAAAGTACTTCGTCTGGATTTAGTTGGAGTGCGCATAGCAATTTTTTATTCTTTTTCTGAGAAATATAGAGAGAGGAAAACAGAAAGGCCCCCACAATCTTATGATAAATGTCATCATGACATTCCTGGGCCCCGGTTTCTTTAATGATTCTTTGTGACCTTAAATGGACTAAGCTGCTTTTTCCATTTTTTCTTTCATTTTTACCCTTCAGAGCTTTTGCTGTGTTTATCTTTTGGATATTTTATCCCCACTTGAGGATTTTTCTTGACTAAGGTGGGTCTAATTAGAGCTTAGTGGGTTCTTAGTCCTTAGTGGGTTTAGAACATTGTTTATGGATGCAATATCCAGTTTGTGGGTTTTTCTTTTAAGGTATCACGTAACGAGTTAGGTCGACTTTGTAGTCCATTTTGTAATAGTTGGGAAACAGATTGTCTATTTCAAGTCTTGAGACTTGGAAGGAAGGCAAATTAGGGTTTGGATCTAGACCTTGAAATTGAAATGGAAGAGGAAAAAAAAGTTTCCTTTGAAAGCCAATTCGCACGATGAATGATTTTCAACTTGGACACACTATGTACAAGAAATGAAATGCAAATTATTTTGATGTGGAGAAGAACAAAATGGAAGGTAAAGCCATTTGAATTCATTGGAACATTTTGTAGGTACAATTGCTCCAATAGATGGTGGAAGCAACATCGGCAAATGCAAGCAAAAGGCAACATTCCATGTTGCGATATCTAGTTTGTGGGTTTTTCTTTTAAGGTATCACATATCGAGTTAGGTCGACTTTGTAGTCCATTTTGTAATAGTTGGGAAACAGATTGTCTATTTCAAGTCTCGAGACATGGAAGGAAGGCAAATTAGGGTTTGGATCTAGACCTCGAAATTGAAATGGAAGAGGAAAAAAATGTCTCCTTTGAAAGCCAATTCGCACGATGAATGATCTTCAACTCGGACACACTATGTACAAGAAATGAAATGCAAATTATTTTGATGTGTAGAAGAACAAAATGGAAGGTAAAGCCATTTGAATTCATTGGAACATTTTATAGGTACAATTGCTCCAATAGATGGTGGAAGCAACATCGGCAAATGCAAGCAAAAGGCAACATTCCATGTTGCGATATCTAGTTTGTGGGTTTTTCTTTTAAGGTATCACATATCGAGTTAGGTCGACTTTGTAGTCCATTTTGTAATAGTTGGGAAACAGATTGTCTATTTCAAGTCTCGAGACTTGGAAGGAAGGCAAATTAGGGTTTGGATCTAGACCTCGAAATTGAAATGGAAGAGGAAAAAAATGTCTCCTTTGAAAGCCAATTCGCACGATGAATGATCTTCAACTTGGACACACTATGTACAAGAAATGAAATGCAAATTATTTTGATGTGGAGAAGAACAAAATGGAAGGTAAAGCCATTTGAATTCATTGGAACATTTTATAGGTACAATTGCTCCAATAGATGGTGGAAGCAACATCGGCAAATGCAAGCAAAAGGCAACATTCCATGTTGCAATATCTAGTTTGTGGGTTTTTCTTTGAAAGTATCACATATCGAGTTAGGTCGACTTTGTAGTCCATTTTGTAATAGTTGGGAAACAAATTGTCTATTTCAAGTCTCGAGACTTGGAAGGAAGGCAAATTAGGGTTTGGATCTAGACCTCGAAATTGAAATGGAAGAGGAAAAAAATGTCTCCTTTGAAAGCCAATTCGCACGATGAATGATCTTCAACTTGGACACACTATGTACAAGAAATGAAATGCAAATTATTTTGATGTGTAGAAGAACAAAATGGAAGGTAAAGCCATTTGAATTCATTGGAACATTTTATAGGTACAATTGCTCCAATAGATGGTGGAAGCAACATCGGCAAATGCAAGCAAAAGGCAACATTCCATGTTGCAATATCTAGTTTGTGGGTTTTTCTTTGAAAGTATCACGTATCGAGTTAGGTCGACTTTGTAGTCCATTTTGTAATAGTTGGGAAACAGATTGTCTATTTCAAGTCTCGAGACTTGGAAGGAAGGCAAATTAGGGTTTGGATCTAGACCTCGAAATTGAAATGGAAAAGGAAAAAAATGTCTACCTTGAAAGCCAATTCGCACGATGAATGATCTTCAACTTGGACACACTATGTACAAGAAATGAAATGCAAATTATTTTGATGTGGAGAAGAACAAAATGGAAGGTAAAGCCATTTGAATTCATTGGAACATTTTGTAGGTACAATTGCTCCAATAGATGGTGGAAGCAACATCGGCAAATGCAAGCAAAAGGCAACATTCCATGTTGCGATATCTAGTTTGTGGGTTTTTCTTTTAAGGTATCACGTATCGAGTTAGGTCGATTTTGTAGTCCATTTTGTAATAGTTGGGAAACAAACTGTCTATTTCAAGTCTCAAGACTTGGAAGGAAGGAAAATTAGGGTTTGGATCTAGACCTCAAAATTGAAATGGAAGAGGAAAAAAAACGTCTCCTTTGAAAGCCAATTCGCACGATGAATGATCTTCAACTTGGACACACTATGTACAAGAAATGAAATGCAGATTAGTTCGATGTAGAGAAGAACAAAATGGAAGGTAAAGCCATTTGAATTCATTGGAACATTTTGTAGGTAGAATTGCTCCAATAGATGGTGGAAGCAACATCGACAAATGCAAGCAAAAGGAAACAATAAATTTTTGGAGTTCAATATGTAAGTTTAGAAGAAACCAAAAAAAAAGGAAAAAAAGAAAAAAGAATTACTGGTTCCAAGACCGATCCTAGAACCAGGTCCGGTTCCTAGAATTACGAATTGGGAACCAAATGGGAAGAGACTCTGTCTGGTCCAATTCCAAGTTTCAAGGTACTTTGGGTAGGTTTCTTTGTTCCAACTAAAGAACATCAATCGCTCAAATTTACTTCCGTCTTTTATTTACATCTCAATACCTTTAGATGACTAGCAACAATTATTTCCAATCTCAATTTCTTTAATTTTTCCCGCTGTTTATCTTTTCTGTCCAAGAGTTAATAAAGGACTCTTTCAACACCTTTGTTGATTCATATTTGAAAGGTATTTTGCTGACACTTTTTGGCAAAATAATCTCCTAACTTAGAAAAAAGAAATGGGCAAAAAAGAACAGAGCTGTGTCCTTAGCTAATCTGCAAATTTCAATGACATTAACAGGGTAATACAAAAGTGATATCTACTAGATTAGACCCGCGTGATTTCTAACCGAGGCCTAATTATGAAAACTAAATGGACATTTATCAATACACAAAAGTCTTTTGGCGCATGCATCTCTTATTTCGTTTCTCATCATTTTCTTGGCCCTACTTCGGTCAAAGTTTGATGAAATTCGATCCTGCTAAGGATTTTTTTTGACACCCGGTCGGTCAACTCAAGCCCCTCTTTTTGACAAAGTATATCATTACATGGCAGTTTAAGTAAATTTCTGTAACATATCAAGAATTTTACAAGGTGAATTTATTTTTTGAACTATTGATATGTACTTTTTGCTTTTAAGGGTTTGAAATTTGAAATATATTTGATACTTTAAAAGTCTTGTACATGGTGAGAACACGAAATAGAAGGCTTTGCATTTTGCTTCATTTGGAAATGTACTGGTACATTTTCATTTGAGCTTCGTCCCTTCTCCCAGGCTAAGAGAAGGGCTTCCGGAATTTGCTGGGTTAAATGATGAGTCGTTTGCTAAGACTAAGACAAGCTAATCCAAATATCTACCGGTGTGACTACCGGATTCATTGCCTAGGCAGAAGAGCAGCAAAGCGGACTTACGAAAGTGAGGATATGTAATTAAAAAAAAAAATCACATAATGGATCAACTAATCAATCCAATGAATTGAACAGCAATTTGAATGGTTCAACAACCTTATAAACCGTATTAAAATTTGGAACAAGTACAAATTTGAGCTATGAAAAAGGATTGAATTGGACATGGTTAAGTCCTGAAAAACAAATCAGCTCTGATGAAGCCAAGTAGTCATATTGGTTGTGATTAAACTCCAAAAAATCATATCGGCTATGATTAAACTGGAGAAAAAAAAAAGTCAATCTGTGTACAATTAAAAATTTCAATTTCAATTTTCATAGTATCTAATTATGAAATTGCTCAATCATGAGGAAAAATTCAAAAATACAATAATTCAAATAATGTTTTCTCAATGATAGTAATTCATCCAACAGAACAAAACTTTCACCTTGTAAATAATGAAAAACATAGATATGATAGAGAGCCATTTACATAATTCCTTGAAAACCAAGCAAACACATAGAACAAAGGGTTAATATCATGACAAACTACAAGCTGATAAACTTCTAATAAAAACCTCCTGATGCACCTATAACCAAGTTACCCTAAATTGATATGGATTTTTGTGTGCACTTGCCATGTCAATTGAATTATTTTCATATGTTATTCAACTCAGCGATTTTACGATAAAAATTGACCAAAACTAATTAAAAGTAAACGAGTCACAAGTATACTGATTTGATTTTTTAGTGACCCAAAAATTAATTTGGGTTAAATTTGTCACAGACGTATCAGTTTAAAGTTTTTGGCGACCTTAAAATTAATTTAGAGTGAATTTATCACAGTTGTACCACTTTGGAATTTTCGTGATGTTAACTCCAGAACAAATAGACCTCTAGTGCTCTATCTCCACAATTAAAACTCCCAGAGTCATCCAGTAGCATCCTTCTTTCCATTGATAATCTCGACATCTTCAGAAATTCAATTTCCTATCTAACTAGATTTGTCTTCTTAAACACCAATCCTTCAAATTCAAAAGAAATTACAAATGATATTTTTTCTTTCCTCGTGCCATAAACATCTAATAATCTTCAATATAACCATCCAATTAGTAAATATCCAAAAATCTCCAATATAACAATCCAAGTGCAATTTAAATCTATAAAATAGCCCATCCTATTATTTTCTAGTGAAACTTAACTTTCTTCTTAAATCTTACTTCCATAATCATTGAATAATCTACTTTAATTCAACATTCCCAAAAACAATATCAGCAGCAATCTTAATCAAGATCATTAAATCAGAGACATTCAAACCCAATATATGGAATCCATTCTCATATTTCTTCCCATAGCCCACATTATTCAAAACATTAATTGTTATACCGACAACTCAATAACTATAATCTCAAATCCGGGTCATTACACCCGCAAGCTAGAAGTCCTAGATTAGCCAGTCTGTCACCACAGCTTCATAAAAGGGTAAATGGCTAAAAAGTCTCTTCCGATGAGTATTTTTTTTTTTTCAATTTTCTTTCATTGTTTTTCTCTCTTGACCGAAAGTAAGACTTCTCCGAAAATGGTAATCATACTCCTTATTTTACTCACCAGCAATTACACATGATAACTGGATAAGATAAGTCACTAGTTTGCATTCTTGCCACCCAAGCATGATGATTGCGGGAATTATTATAATTTTTTATATAAAGAAAAGAAAGAGGAGGAGGTGACTTTTGAGGCAGCTAGCTAGGGTTTAAGCTAGCCAGCAATAGAGAAGAGGCATGGACAAAATGTCATCTTGAGCACGCCAAAGGAGGGGGGGTCTTCCAGCACCCCATCTCCCACTAACCCTAACGAGATTATTCTATCTTGTGCCAAATGATTGGTTATGACCTCGAGAAAGAGTCATCTTTTTGCAGTGTGCAAATGGATCATAAAGAAAGAAAACCCTTTTGTCTCTTCAATCCCATTCTCTCTCTCTCTCTCTCTCTCTCTCTCTCTCTCTCTCTACCGGCACACGAAATCATGGCATTTGAGAGCCTTTTTTGAATGAAATGAAAGGATGATTCCCCCTCCTGGCGTGCATGCCTTTGATTGACTGGTAGTACTTTGATCATTGCCCTTTCTGTTGTAGTCACCTTGGTTGGGAGAAAAATATGGTTCGAATACTTTCACTGTATGGACTTGTTAAATGATTGCTATGGATGGAGTCGCACCCTGTGTGAAAGGGGCATGTTTTTGAAATTTTAATCTTCTGAGAAAGATCTTAATTTTGGATTAAAATAATTATCATAAGTATTAGATCGATCTCATTGCGTTAGATTGAAAAACTAACTCTACTCATTTAGTTTTGTTGTTTTTATGATGATCAAGTTGAATTTTGTTTTGGAAAGCCCCTTTAAGAAGATAATGGATCGAAACAACAAACCGATCCTATTTATTATTGCAAAATGTAATTAATTAGTCTTTCTATTTTCTAGGAAAATATTGGATTAGCTAAAACCACCGGAAGCTGCAATGGTGGGTGGGGGAGAGGCTTATGATTTTTCAGCGTGAAGCTCTCATGGTGGATCTCCAACATGCCCCACCCTCCATGACTATATAGGGAAGACGAATCATTACATCCCTGCTTTTAGTTTTCGGACAGGCTTCGCTTCTATTCTTACGTCTCATTCACAACGGCTGACCATAACACCAATCATGACATACAATCAATGCCCGTTCACTCCAATTCCACGGACACCTAGAAGCATTCGAGCCAATACTATGTCCACTCATATCGATCTATCCGATAGCATCGATCGTCCGATGCAGTCAGTAAATTTTTTTCAAAACAGACCATGTTTTACGTCAGTCGGTGATTGGGACGATTTAGACATGAAAGCATACACCTACTGAGGGCAGAGGATTCTCGTCAATTCAACTATTTCTTGAGGAGGGCTCGAGAGAGGTGCTAATTATGAGGCTGAATAAACGTGTTCCAAACAGCGATAATTAGCCTAGGATGAACAAGCATCAATTGAGATCATTAATTGAATATATTAGGTACGATATCATCCAATATCTTCAAGCATCAAGAAAGAAAATATTACATGATTATATGGAAACAGAAGAATTATATATTCAAGAACAAGAAAGAAAACTGGATGGGAAGCCTACCGGCCAAAGCTAAGAGGATCCATGACCTCATGAACATTGACTGAATATACCAAGAAAATAAAAAGAAAACGCACGTACCCTTTTTCTGCTTCTCACTTTTCCAAATTCCTTAGGTGTTTATTAATCGATGGAGACTGCTTTTGTCCTTTATTTTTTTGGTTTAAAGCTCATGACAATATTGAAGACCAAATGAACAATAGTCTCTAACTTTTCTTAATTGGATACCCAATTTTCTTATGTAATCAATTGAGTCCTCAAACTTTGTATTTCTTTATCCGAGCCATTTCTTTTTGTTGACTAAAAAACGACGGAATCAATGACGTGGACTCTTACATCTAATTGCATCAGCACTGACTAGACTTATTCGGGTGACGTTGAGTCAGATATAGGTGGGGAAGGACAAACCACTCAGAGAAGCCCACGCACGCGGAAGGGGGAACGGAAACTGTGGCGGCGTAACTCAGCCACCGACGAAGGTCTAGGCGTCCCTCGTCCAGCCTAGACAAAGCTGTAGCCGCCGCCGTCGTTGGCCCTAGGTGGACACATACACATGCACACGAGCACTGGCGCCCAGAAACAGAGAGCCTTCGCCGCAAACCCTGGCGAGGGTTGCGAGAGCCGCAACCCTCGCCACGGCAACCGTTACCCCTGCAGTAGCACCGGCATTGGCAGGTTATGTTGCAGGGGTCGTCACCAACTTCCATGTTCGTGGCAAGGGTTTGTTTGCGTTTGTGGGGATGTAGCGGTGAAGGCATGGCTTCCCCGGACAATCATCCTCAAGGATCCTTAGAAACATCCTAGAGACATTCGGACACCTACAGTATCCTTGATCGACGACCTAAACATCTGCGTAATTCGAAGTAGATGTCTTTTTCCAACCATAAATGAGACTAGGAACTACGCCAAAATAAACAACGTGCCTAACATTTGGAATTTCAACCTCCACAAAAATGAGAGCAAACATGCAGAGAAAAGGCTGCTTCGCACTAGGGCCACTTACACTTGGGAAGACATAAAAGTTTTCAGTAAGCAAAGTTGAGGCATACATAAAAACCAATCCTTCTCGGCACATAAATGTTGACACAAGTCACATACCAACACATTATCAACAAAAAGATTGGTGCCGCTGGCAGCATCTTGCGGCCTAACTAAATGTGCAAAAGAGATGTCAAGGATACTCCCCTGGCAGCACATGGATTTTACATTTAGCCCACTTCATCGACTATCCAGAATGCCTATTGCCTTGTATGAGAAACTAACGACCTCTCTCCATGGCAGAAATTAGTGGAATTAGGACTAGCCAATCCACTATTCACACTTGATTGACTTGTAAATGTGACGAACAAAGAGCAAAGATGCACGGAATCCCACCATCCCGAGCATAAGAAAGAAGCCATAGCAGATGCAGGCCATGTACCCAAAGAAGAAAGAAGTTTGCATAAAACCCGACATGTCTGAACGGGCATAGTAGTAATACAAGCAGTATCCATAGATAAACAGCCCAGTTGATCCACCGCAAAGGAATGACCTGAAAATAAGAACAAGTTGAGCATATTCTCCATGTACATCATCTTTGCGTAGTCAGTCAACAAATTTACTGTACTTTTTGCTTTCTAGGCAGCATAAGAAATTTTCAATACATGACTTTGAAAAACACTACCTCTGACGATATCAGATCCTAAACCACTAGATTAGCATTTAGGATGTCAGCAAGTCATTTAACAATAGAAATAACAAATATAAGAAAATCAATGAGTAATTAGGAATATGTGGCAATGCCAAAAGCAAAGCGACCCAAAACAAATCATACCTCCACCACCATTCATGATCTTCTGCAGCAAGCTGGAAGTACGTCAGGGCAACAGTGATGAAAGCAGTCACAATGAGAAGGATAATGAATACGATAAACAGGATGCTGTATATCGTATAAATCCTGTGACCCCAAACACTGGCAAATATATAGTAAAGCTCAATATAAATAGCACTGAAAGGAAGGAAGCCCGCCATCGCCATTTGAGGAACTGTACTCCGATACCAAGGCAGTGGGGGAATCTCCCTAGGATACTTTGTGGTGCGACAAGGAGCTTGAAACTCAGCCTTGCTATTTTTGCCAGCAATGCCACCCAATACAAGCAAGGGAGCTGTGACCAGTGTCCATATGAGGAATATGACCACAATAGTACCAAAAGGCAACGCTGCCGTAGAATTGTAGGCAATAGCTACAGTGTTAAGGAAGCAGAAAGTAAGGAAGAGTGGACCACAGAAGAGGCAACCTGTCAGCAACAGATTCCTCACCTACAAAGCCCAGTTGGAGAGCAAAATCAGCCCACATTATCAGCCCATACAAGAAAAGTTTTGACGTAAAAGCTAACATTAACATCACACAAGCAAAATGCTGTCAAATACCCAGTTTGGTCCCTCAAGCTGGCAATAGAAAGAGGTAGCTGTATATCCTGCAATCCCCGAGGTAAGTGCATAGATGACCACCAGTGCAGTGAACAGTGCCCCTCGGTTATAAGGATAAAATACACCAACCAGGGCAAGCATGAATATGAACACCGTTCTGAGCATTAAGAGAATTGGATAGAAGTTAAAAGAATTCTGTATAAAAGAAAAACCAATGATTCACAAGTCCACATATAAAAAGGTCCTTACAGTGCAAACAGCTGAGTACCAGAACCAAGGGCTGCAGCAAATAAAGATTTGTGCTTTGGATAACGAAACACATCTCCATGAATGTACTTCCATCCAGTCTCCTCTTGGTCATCAGCTGCTTCTTCATCCTGGGCATACCTACATAAAAGAAACAAAGTGAAATTGAAATGATTCTGAAACAAATAAAAATAACAAACTCAAAATGAATCCTTACAATGTAGTCAAAAGGAAAACTTACTTGACAAAGTCATTTTTGAGGACTCGCATGAGAATTGTTGCAAGGAAACCAGTCAAGAGGAGAACCGTTACACATGAATTGATAATTGAGAACCAATGGATTTCCAAATGATGTGGCAATGATGAAGAATGTGAGTACTTATCCATTCTTTTCTCAAAGGGAGTCTCTGTTTCCTTCCATTTTACGGTGTACATAAACTCCACATCAACATCCTTGTCCTCTGTTAAGTCCACCACAGAATGTGGGTCCATCCTAGCGCTAATTTCAATCACACGATCCTTATTATAGAGAATATCAAATTGTATATGTTTGTAGAGGAAGTATTTGTACTCGCTCGGGTCAGCTTTCCCTTCCTTATCAACCTTCCCTATGAATCCCCATATTGGCAAGTCATCATAGTACATCTGGAAGTAGTAGTCCTTTTTCACAGCAGCCCTGAACCTGGCAACTTCCTCCTTTGATAGCTTCTTTGAACAAACAACTTTGGAGTCATGCTCCTCCTTAAAGTTAAGTTTATAGGGAGCACTGACAAGCCGATCTCCATTGAGTACCTCACCAAGAGCTTCTGGTTTGTCTTTCATATTATCTGACAACCAATAGCAATGTTAGCACGACTGAATTATTCTCACAAAAAAAAAATCTTAAGCTGATCAATGTTAGGAGAGAAAAAGCCTCTCTCCCCAACCCCAACACCCCCACCCCCTCCTCCCAGATTCTTTTACCTAAAATCATCCCTCCAAAAGAACCACCAAAGGGAAAAAGCGAATAACACGTAAAGGAAGCAAAACCATAAAAACTCTCACCGTGCACAATTTTGCACATGGTAACTACTCCCTTCTTCTCTATTACCTTCTTCTCTATTACACAAATGCAGTTTACTTTTAGACTGCATTAACTTCAGAAAGTCAAGGTCTTAAATATCCATCCAAAATAGAGATGGAGCCCACTACAAGACCATATAACCCTTGGACTTGACTGGTAGTCGGCCGCAACAGGATGAAGCCTAATGCAAGTAATCTTGTTGTTGTGGCTTTAATGGATCAGAGACCTTGAATTAGGACAATTCAATCATAGTTTCCACTTTCCAGCCTCTCATTAGCCAAACTTGTGACATCCCCTTTTTTTTCACCAATAAGATTGTTATGATTCGGGCATTTTCTTGACTTCCTTCTTCCTAAAATGAACTGCCAAGCATCCATATAGTTAAAAACCCTCTCATATTTAAAGGTGAGAACGAATTTCATTATAAGCACCACCCTTAAAGCCTAAAATTTTGACATGAACATCGTGAATGATTCATTTGTGTTAATTTCCAGAAGATGCACTTCGCGGAATTTCTAGAGGAAGTGCTTTCTTCAGCACAAACTCCCTTTTCCACATGACCCACCTAATGAAAGAGGATCCACAAAAGCTCACATAGTAACATAGCTATATCAAAATTAACAGATAAGTGACTCCACACAGCAGTAACTTGCACAGCACGAATTAATCTGGAAAAACACGTTCGGTACCACCACCTTCATTCAGCTCAGTGGCAAGGGAGAATCAGACAAAGAAAAATTAGCACTTTCTTCATTCGTCAACGACAGCATCGCATCGCTCATAAAACACTCGTCTCACTACCAGTGTTCGGTCAAGCTAGAACCTAAAACCGCCTCCACGAGGAATAAAGAGGAGACGCAAAGCGCACCTGGGGGCAAAACGGCAGATCAAAGAAGCGGTAGGTTTCGCTGCAAATTAAACAAAACGAGAAGATTAGCTCAGCATCAGCTTAGGCGGAAAGAAACGAAACATCGCAGTGAAAAAACGGAGCTACACGGCCGCGTCCAGCGCCTCATCCGACGGCGCCAGAAGGAAGCGCGCCAGCGTCAACGCCACAACAACGACAGATCCGAAACGAAGATCCGACGCGAAGCTCGAAACCGAAACCGAAAGCCGAATCGATCGACGAGCGAGGCGAGGGGGGGAGGGAGGGAGGGGGGAGTTTACCTAGGGTTGTGGAAAGGGCCGACCTTGTTGGCGTAGAGGGGGACGGCCTCGCCGTCCTTGTAGCGGTGGTCGGAGGCGTCCGATCTGGCGCCGATCGCGAGGCAGGCGATCGCGAGGGCGGCGATCGCCGCGAGGAGGCGGCGGCGGCCGGCGGACGGCTCCTTCCTCATGCTTCTCTCGCCGGAGATGGCGGAATCGATCGATCGATCCGTCGGGGTTTTTGCTCCGGTTTAGGGTGAGCTCTGAGCAGAGAGAGAGAGAGAGAGAAAAGTGCCAAAAATTGGAAGAAGAAGATAGAAGGAGAGGGAGGAAAATGAAAAAAGCAATACCTTTTTCTTCGGAAATTGCATCCTAGTCCTTGGAATTCGATGATTTTCTAGTTTGGTCCCTAATAAATGGTTTTTGGAGGATTTTGTTGACGGCAGTCAAACGGAGATGATTACCTAGCCTTCTTCGTTTTGGGAAGATGACGTGAGTACTCCCTCAACTTTTGTTTGACACATATGATCCCTGAACAATGGAGAATTGCTCTTAGTACTTTTTTTATTTGTCCGATATGATCCCTGAACAATGGAGAATTGCTCAATGTAGATCTCATGTTCGCTCAAATGGCAATTTAGACGTTATTTGATGACGTGAATTATTATTTGCCAAGTTGGAACAATGATAAGTCAACATGTCCATCTTTTGATTTATCTACTTTTTAAAAGGGAAAAGGAAATTAGGGCGTGAACGTGTCCATTAATATTTGATGTCATAGAATATATATTTTGATTTATCTTACTTGGATAATTTACATCTAACTCTTCTTCTTATTTGTCTTACTTGGATAATTTACATCTAACTCTTCTTCTTTTCTTGTGCACTAATTAAAATAATAGATTGAAAGCCACATCGGTAGATTCCGTTGGCTTGTAATTATGAAAGTACGGCATTAAATATTTGTATATAATTTAGGAACTAGATCGCACATTTTTCAATAATTCAAGGATTAAACTGAATCAATTAAAAATCTAAGAATGACAGTATACGTTAGACCAAAATTTAGAAATCATTCGTGACATTTCCTTTTTACTTTTCAAACTAGGCAAGCCTAGTTGGAAATCAATTTTTTTGTGTTCTGTGTAAGTAATACTTTGCAAATCAATACATATTTGCTATCAAATATGATTAACGAGCATTCGACCATATTCTAGAACAAAGTTTGCTAGTACTATAATTTTTCATTTTTTATGCGACTTTCGTCGGTAGATTTGCTTTGAAATTTTTGGATCACGACTCCTGTGCATCATCAACTAAATCACAACTTGATTACCTAATTGACACTAACGGTCAAAGGTGATGGGAGAATAAATACCATTAAAAATTACAGCTCACCAAAACTATGTCATTTTGAATAAAATGCTTACAAGAATCATCGAGTAGATCGGACACAAATGAGAATTTCAACGAATATTTTTATTTTTTTATTTTTTTCGTCAGAGAATTTTAAGAAGTATAAGTACACTAGAAAAATTGATCAAACATTAAAATATTTTTCTGTCAAAAATGAGAATTGTAAGGGGTAAAGTACACTAGAAAAATTGTCACACCTTTTTCTGTCTTTGTTTTCCTTCTAATAAATTTTAAACATTTTTCTCACTTTTTTTCTTTTTCTTACTTGCTTTTTGAAATGATAAGATATTATTACTTTTTCATGTATATGAATATATTCACTAAGGCTTCATTCGTTTTACAGAAAATGAATAATTGAAAATATTTTTCAAAATGATCGCTCTTATCGCTTAAAATAATTAGTCGATGAAAATTTTTTCATCACTTACAACTAATTTATGTCTTAAGACAATGGAAATATTTTGTTAGCGATATAAGCAATCATCTTAAGAAAAATGTGTTTTAAATCTTCATTTTCCATGAAATAAATGCAACCTAAGGCTCATCGATTGGGTATGACTCTTTCCAACAGTATTATTAGAATTTTGCATCTTGGTAATCACATGATTAAGACAATGAAGTCCATCTTGATGGGAATGGTTGAAAAGCCAATTGTAAGTTGTAACGTCTGTTGCAGCAGACACAACACAAGAGACCAGGACTGAAGAGAAAAAGTGGGAAGCCAGGTGGTTGAGAATTGAGAAAGATTGTCTTGGACGATGAGGCGAATGTCATCCATTCAGTGTCGTTCACTCGGACAAAAAGTAAACGTCAGATGAGAAAAAGAGTGTTTGTATAAGCTTTGGAGGACAAGCGATCTCCGACTTCTGGGGCATTACATATATCCGACACGATTCCGAGGTATGAAAACATGACATATTCCATGCCATAAGCTGCACTGTCTCATGGATGTATTCATAGCTTTAACCCGGAGAACAACCTAGGAGAACTTGTCTCAGTACTATAACAAACATCGCTAGATGATAAAACAGCCCTGAAGATAACCGAGCCTCCCAAAGGGGAAGGGTAAGCAATTGGGTGCATGCACCGTCGCTAGTTGCCGGCGTATATGCTTGTGTCGGTGCGAAGACAGATGCATTGTAATGCACATTTATGATCAACACCATTGGTTCTGACATCGGGAAACCGGGCATCATCTATACATATCAGAAAATGCTAAAACAGAAGATGAAGATGGCGTGTCCTGACCAGACATAGTAGACGGTGCCTCACTATGTTTCCATCCATAGGAACATGATGGGGCTTTATAGCGTTGTTGGAGGCAAAAAAATCTTAGTCGCTCTTGATAGAGCTGTATATGTGCCGAACATATAGCAGAGATGTGTAAAACCCCACAGACCCACACATAAGGAAGATGCAATAACAGATCCAAGCCATATACCCGAAGAAGAAAGAGAGTTGTAAGAAGCCGGAGAAGTGCGATCTCCCATAGCAGTAGTAGAAGCAGAAGCCATAGACATACAGACCAACTGATCCACCACACAGAAAGGACCTGAAGTGAGCAAAACAATCAATTCAGTCCATATAAACGAATGCAGACACTTCAATTAAAGGGAAAAGGCTAATCCTGGGAGGCTGACAATGTCAAGAAACAGGATCCCATTCAGACAATATGCACATTATAATTATTAGCTGCATTTTGCAAACAACAATAAATAGTACAGCTATGACAATCGGAGCAATCATTACACTATGCGTTGCGTCAACTGTTTTCCGGCCAGCTTTCAAGCACCATGATAATATAACATCTTTAAGGGTTTCAGTGGTCATCCATGATGAACGTCAATGGGACTCAAGACTTAATGAGGGTCCTTGATGATACTACAAGCACTCGAAATTTATGACTAGGAGACTAGGATAACCTAATTAAAGAATTGCAATCACAATTCAAACTCAAACATTTGTTAATTGCATCACATTCCAGTCTTGATATGATAGGACCGAAATTAAACAGATAGTGTAAATCCTACTGCTCAAAATTGGCATTGGGCGTGCTAAGAGCTGGCACTATCAAGACGTATTGATAAGCCCACTCAAGTAGAATTTAATGAAGATGGATGAGATGCTTGGTGATATTGTTAGTTCAATGTTAACTAACAATGTATTGCCAGTTATAATAGTCGCTTCAAAGATGTTTCAATTACTATTGCCTGCGCATCCTCAACCTTACAGTTTCCATGAAAACTTGAGATTTCCAACTTGAAGGTAATATTGCTCAAGCAAATAAAAAAAAAATGCAAAAAAATGTCACAAGTGAATTGCTCATTTTATCCATCCACTTCAATGCTTTTACAGAGTCTTAGTTTGCGTGGATAGGGCCGACTTGGTATTGAAGGAATCGGAGCAATGCACTAACTGGCAGTGTGGGAAATATGATATATCCTACCTGCTTGGTGTCGATCTCGTCTCCATAGTTTGATACTAACATGCTATAAGTGGGGGAATTTATAACATTCAGATCTCACATGGAGTAGGAGAGGATTGTTAAGTGATACATAAGTAGCAGCCCACTCACAAAAGACCACTGCCAAAGTATTCATTTGGGTGGCATTGCCCTGATAAGTCATACTTGATCATTACAGACAAATGAAGTACCTAAAGAGAATATAGATGGTCTGTTAAACAGTTTAATACATATGGGAAAAATGCTTAAATGCAAGCAAGCCAAATTATTCCTAATTTCTTTCTTCTAAACCAGTAAATCAGAAAAGTGCAGTTCCAATGAGCACACACATTCAATTTCAGTTAAACATTTGTAATAGCAGCAGCCTTTCGATTCATGTGAAGTGCAGAGGCATAGCCTTTTGAACACTCTCAATTCCTATATTCACATGTCCTACAATTTCACGGATGTCAAGGTTATAGATCCTCTATTCCAATTAGAGAAGTAGCAGGACTGCAAATGTGGTGACTGGTTTCTCACATAAGACTATTGTGTTTTAACATATAAGAAACAACTTTTGTCTTGTTTCTGTCATTATAAAACCAGAAGATTGGTGTTGCACCTGTGATATAGGTAGTTGGGTTTGATCCAACTCATAAATCATCCACTGTTCTTTTTTTTTTTTTTTCTTTTTGAGGACTATCTTTCAACTTTGACATTCACATGATGAAATAAACAGAGGAAAATAAATGGAAAGAAAAAGGAGATATCACTTCCATCATTAGCAAAAAGTTTTAAAAAGTGGCATTAGAGAGAGAGAGAGATGTACCTCCACCACCATCGATGATCTTCGGCGGCTAGCTGAAAGTGCGTCAGAGCCACGGTAGTTAACGAAGTTGTGATGAGCAGAATAATGAAGACGACAAATATCGTGCTATAAAGGGTATAGACCCTATTACCCCACATGCTCATTAACACGTAATGCAGCTGCACATAGATTGTAGAAAAAGGCAAGAAACCTGCCAGGACCATCTGTGGAAGAGTGCCCCGGTACCATCGGAGTGATGGGACCTCTCTGGGGCACTTTGAGGTCTCACAAGTAGCTTGAAACTCACCGTGGCTCTTTTTCCCAGCTATTCCCCCAAGAACAAGCAATGGCAATGCAAGCAATATCCAAATCAACAGTAATATCAAGATTGTTCCTAGAGGAAGTGCTGCATTTGCTTGGTAAGACGCCGCGACAGTATTAAGGAAGCAGAATATAAGAAACAACGGCACAGAAAATAAAGACCCTGTCAGCAGCAAATTTTTGCCCTGTTGTAAAACTCAGAAGATTAGGCTCAAGTTTCATGATGAATATGAAAGTGTTCAAATGGAGATGCTTAAAATTTAGCCTGTTAGAACATACCCAATTTTTCCCTCAATCTGGCAGTAGAATAAGACAGCTAAATATCCAGCAAAGCCAGAAGTCATGGTGTACAGGACTATAAATGCTATGAACAAATTTCCTCGGTTGAATGGATAAAATACACCGAGAAGCCCAAGTAGTAAAGTAAATGTGGCTCTGAGAAAAAAGATTGTAAATAATCAGAAGTTTATAACACAAGAAGTTAGAGGACTGCCGATCGGCCTGTTGAGTAAGATGATCTCAGATGCATTGATTGGTTAAGAAACTCACAGAATGCACAGCTGAGCACCAGAACCGAGGGCTGCAGCAAACAAAGACCCATTCTTTGGATACCGGAAGACATCAGAACGGATGCACTTCCATCCTGTCTGCTCTCTGTCTACTGCTGTGTCTTCAGGTATGAAACTGCCAAGCGATCAAACATGTAAAAACACATATTCCATGGCACAGATAGAGAGAACACAATAAGAACAAGGAAAAGAGGGTGACAAATGCTTGCAATCTTACTCATAGAAATCCTTCCGGATGACTCTCATATAGTAAATTAAAAGGCATCCAAACAGAATCAGAAACGTCACACATGAATTTATAATTGAAAAATGGTGTATTGAAGAATCGTGTGACACTGAATACTTCTTCATCCTTTCATGGAAATGTGCATTTGTTTCTATCCAATGCACGCTGTACTGTAGCTCTATGTCCATATCCCTGCCTTCAGCCAACTCCACTACCTCATTAGGGCGCATCAACAAATGAGCCTCTATTATTTGATCCTTATTGAAAAAGATTTCAAGTTCGAAATGCTGGTAAAGGAGATATTTGTGCTCTGAATTATTTGTTGATGATCCTTCAACCTTTCCTATAAATCCCCAGATTGGCAAGTCATCACAGTACATCTGAAATATATAATACTGCTTGATTGCAGCTTGGATTTGAGAGACTTCTTCACTTGTCAACTTCTTTGCACACACAACCTCATGATCCTTCCGCTGTAGAAATTTTACTTCGTATGGAGCAGTTACTAGGCGATCTCCATTCAATATCTCACCAAAAGTCTCCTGTTTCTCCTCCAAATGATCTGTCATCATGAAAATGCGAAGAATTGGGGAAAGATATGACATGCATACATAATTGAGGAAAAGGACGAAATTGAGGTACTTGAACCCCAAACAAAACTTAGGTACATGTTGCAAGGCTAACCTGGTCGACAAAATGGAAGACTGTAATAACCATATGTTTCACTGTAACCATCACATGAACAGGAAGTAAGAAAGTATACAGTAACATCCTTAAGAGGAGAGACTTGTGTAGATTTGATAAATGTAAAGACAACGTATCTACTTCTAGCGTTAGAACATAGTATTGAACCTCAAACTGCCACATTTAAACAACCATGATCTTAGCTGACTGCAAGCATACAACTCATACTTCATTTCATCCTCTACAGACATCAATGCTTACCATGCACTCCACACTTTTCTAGAAAAATGAAAAGCTAGCTTCCTAAATTTACAGGTTGATAATTACCTCGGATTGTAATATGGACCCACTTTGTTGACGTAAAGAGGAACTGCATCATCAACTTTGTACCTATGCTCCAGCAAATCTGATCTCACATGACTTAAGCAACAAATGACAAGAAGAAGAACAGCTAGATATACCACATATTTCTCCATTCCCATAATATATCCAATGCCAAGATGAAACCAACTGTGATTTTAGGAGCCCTGAAGCATTAAGGGAGGACCTACACGTTCAAAACAGAACACGTGAGGGATGTTCCTTTTGTCTTAATTTTAGTACATCACAGTGATTTAGGACATCAAAAGATCGAGGGAAAAATTCAAGGTTTGAACACCATTTGTCCATAGACAATGGGTCATACATCTGGACAAGAGATACTTTAATAAACCAGAAAAGAAAACCATTATCATATAGTCAGTTTCCCTGATTGCAGAGCGTAAGAGTACAATGGCTAATATTGTTGATGTAATTAAAGTGATAGGCATGAGTTCATTGAATGTTTATGGTTGCTACACAATATCATCCTCTTTATCTTTCTTGAACTAATTTTACTGATGAAATATATGAAAATAAATATCAACTGTATGGGGGATAAGGATGAGTAAAACTACTTAGTCTATGGGATAGTCATCAGGGATTATCTTGATTAATAAGTCTTCTTTTATTGCAGCAACCACCAATATGACCTCTAATTGGTGGAAATGTTTATACAATTATCACAGATCAAAGTTATCACTTCAGGCCTGAATTCCAATTTGGAATCAAAACCTTGTTTTGGACCACTAATGGCTGATGAACTAGGCACTTCCAATTTTTACAAACTCATGATCTCGATGGTCCATGACCTGGAAATTCAAAATCTGGAAATTTAGTAGCTTTCCCACAGAACATTTTAGAGCTTCTGAAATTCACATATTGTCTTCACATGAGGAAGCTTTGCACGCTGAAAAGCTTTAGTTGCTGAAATAAACAGATCCTCATTCTTACGGAACAGAACAAGTGTCAAGAGGTCTTGGGTCACCTCTATCTGGGTCCACTACTATTTCTTGCATGTGAAGTTGATGTATTGAAATACCATTACTACCAAATCAGTACACAAGAAGGTGATGGTCTCAAAAGTTCATTACTTGATAGGTTTCGCATGCACCGAGAGATATGTAGTGCCAAACCTACCTAACACTTTACATCAGTTTCAGCTCCACCGAGTCATTATCATTTCCAACTGAACTATGAGAACTAAGAAAAATGTCCAGCCTACATGTAAACAGCTGCATTAAAGGGAACACAAATGATTATTAAAGATGTCCATGCATCAAGAAGCCCCTGGTTACTAAAAGTTGCTGCATATTTTTTTGAAATTGCACACCAATACTTGCTTCAACAAGTGAATATAGCAAAATATATCTTATTTTACCGTTCTGACACAAGATGTATCCCAATTCTCGCATTAGCTTAACACATATTCTACCTACATTATGCGAAAATAAGGAAAGACTAGAAGAGGACCATCTGTAGTATTTCTCTCGACCCTTCCTCGACAACTTACTAGAAACTTTGGATAGAAACTGAAGTTTCGAGAGTGGAGATGGTCTTCTCAACTTATACGTGTGAATATCCTAAGAGCACGCAATCACTCACCTGTGTAAGAGAAAAGGCAGACAATTAACTCCTTCTACGGGTAAGTTCCATCTACGCTCATTTGTACTTTAACGAAGCTTGCAATCTGATCACTGAACTTTGACTTCCAATCACTGAATCCAACTAAATTTGATTCATTTTCAGTAGACGCCTTCAGCCCATCAACATCCTCCAACTACCCTTCGATCTGCATCACATGAAAAAAAGCCGGGTGGCCGGCATTAGCCAAGCCAGAAAATTGACCAGTTCAGGGAACAAGAACATCGCCTCCTCCAAAGCTTCAAGGCTAGAGTAGGAGATTGGGTAACATTTGTCCCCCAAAGCTGTGCCATCGCAAGCTTGCTTGACGGACCGACAAGCTCTCGAACCAGAGACAACATAGTCAGCCCAACCCATCAAAAACCAGCAAAAACAAAAACATTCCCATTTGAAGCTCGACCCATCCCGAGTAACCACTACCAGCAAAAAGCAACTACAACGGCGCACTCGATACTTACCAAATCAATCCCGAAAGCATACCCGCAAACGAGCACGAGAGAGAGAGAGAGACCTCTGCTTTACGATATCGAAACCGGGTCGCGCGTTGCCGCAGCAGCAGTTGCAGTCGCGGGCCGAACGACGACGACGACGACGGCGAAGCGAACGGAGAGCGAGACGACGACCGGGAGAGAGCGCGTTTCATAGGCCGGCCGGCACTGTGCATGACTCGACGAAGATGACGACGGAGTCCGACGCGAGCCAAAAAGTCAATGGAATTCGCTGGCTTGGATCCCGAAGCGGCTCGGCTTTCCATTTTCGGACATGGAGGGTCAAAAGTTCTCTCTCGGAAAAAAAAGGGAAAAAAAAAAAACGAGCCTAACCCGATCGATAAGTCCGGTTCATCAGTTTATTAGTTTGGTCACGGTCTAGACCTTTTTGGGTATCGATTTATTAATGTGGTTTTGATTTACAATTTCAGATGGTTAGAAATGAATGAATCCGATGAATCATAAGATTTGATCTATTTTCCCTTTTGACTAACGAAGTTTGTAGTTTGGTCTAACCAAGTGAGTTCTTCCTATCTAAGATTACTCTATGCTCCCAAAAGTAAAACTTCTACTTCTCGAATTCGTCGTCAATAGAGTGATTTTTAATCCCAACCAATTTTTATTGGAGAGTTTTTTCTTTTCTTTCAATATTTAGTGTTTTCTTGTCTAGTTAAATAAAAGTTTTAATGTTTTTTCCTCTTTTTTTGTTTTTTTTTGTTAAATAAGTATGTAGAAATGGGTGCTCTTTTCTCATTCCATTGCATGTTGGAGTTAGATAGTATAATTATCTATTGAACTCCTTAATTATCTATTGAACTCCTTACTTTGCGAATCGGTTTGCTAGTAATGCCTTGCAATCGAACTAAAATGATACCAAAATGAAGTTAGTCATTTCGTTTTGAGTTGTAATTGCACTGGTTTGGTTTGGATTTGAATTTGGATTTGGGTTGAAATATTTGCCAAACGATAAGTCCAATTTAGGTTGAAAATATGTCCAAACCGAACAAAGAAGTCCCTACGCAGGACAACTGCAAGTAGTCACGCGAATTGACATAGGTTGAAAAATTGACATGGGTTGTCGGGTGGATTATATTTCATTTCCTATATTTGATTGTGATAAACAAACAGCTGTAAACCTATCATAATGTTCTCATTTTCTCATGGTTGGCATATCCCCTTGTTTGACAATTAACGCGGCTTAAAGTGGGTATTGATCCAATTAGTGAAAAAATCTTTCACCAAATGTTAATCTTTAATTCTTTATCTGAGATGTGTTATGGGACAATTCCCTACAGGAATTGAATTGGTGTAACGATGAAGAAGGAGAATAAATTTAAAGATACAGAAAGCCATAAATTATTGAAATTGAAAAGACATTAACATTGATTAACTGAAAAGGTACATCGGGAATATATGTTCTGATGGTGGATGATGCAATAATTACGTCTCGCCATATATCACATGCAACAGAGTTTCTAGCCGAATGGAAGCTTGTTCCTCTCACCCATGTGAGTTTTCCCCTATCCATGGTGATAGTATTCTCCCCCAAACCCTTCCGCTTAAGCCCTAGATCAAAACCCATCGATTTCTATTCATACTCTTTTTTATCCATAGCTCATAACCAGATTCCTTAAAATGGAGGAAGAAGCAATTTTCCTTTTCTTAGTTACAAAACCCTAGAGTTCCACCATGAATACAACGGTGCTTGTTGTCAAGCCCTATTCTTGAAAGCTCCAGTTGGGTCGATTCTTGAAAGCTCCAGTTGGGTCGATCACTATCTTCATCTCGCTTCAACATTCATCCAGTGAAATTTTAGGAAGTATGGGCGACGACCCACCCATGGTATTGAGTAGAGCTCCCTTCAATCCCATGGTCTAGACTCTAGAGTGTTTATTTTCACCTTCTTGCGAATCCTAGAAGGGGCTAAATCTGTATAGCCATTTGAACTTTGAATCTTAGTGGCCACTGGAAAGTTACCCATCCAGGTAATCTCACACCTGCACTTACCAGACAGAAGGCCGGTTGCCCTTTGTAGAAGACTGGGAGTATGGGGATGATTAAGGGCAAAGTACCTACAGAAAAGAAACGCAAGTGTGAATTAACCCTTATCTACAAACTTTATTCCAAACCAAACATGAATTTATGGACATTCTTTATTACAATGAAAAGGGTATGGAAATCAGACTTGATAGAATAGCACATAGCACATGAGCCGGACGTACAGTAGAGATGTGTAGAACCCACAGATCCACATGTGAGGAATATGCAATAGCAGATCCAAGCCATATGCCCTAAGAAGAAAGAGAGCTATAAGAAGTAGGGGTGAACATGGTTTTAGAATAGAACTAGAAACTTGAGAATTGGATAGGTGAAAACCAGTTGTTAAACTGTTGTCGACGGTTGTCTGGCTAGCTTTTACACAGCAAGATAATGTGACATTTTTATGGGTTCCTAAGCTAATCTCCGTACAACTTCAGTTTGTCGTCCATGATTAACGCCAATGGGCCTCAAGACTTAATAAGGGCCTTAACATTCCATGATGCTACAGGCACTGGGAAATTTACGACTAGGACCCTAGGATGATAACCTGGTTCAAAAATCGCAATGGTGGTTAGAATTCGAACGTTTGTTAAGCGAGCATCGCATCGCGGTCGATATGATAGGATCGAAATTAGACAGAAAGTGTAGATTTTACAGTGGCCAGCAGTATCAAACGTTTTTCCCAGCTACAACAGTTGCTTCAAGCATGTTTCAATTACCGTTGACTGCGCATCCTCAACCTTCCTAAAGAGAATGTAGATGGTCTGGTGAGACAGCTTGAAACTCACCATGGCTCTTTTTCCCAGCTATTCTCCGAAGAACAGGCAACTGTAATGCAATGCAAGCTCCACCATGGCAGCTCTTTCTCGCTTGTGCTTCCTTGAGCTTGGTCATGGCAGCTATAGTCCTTTCAGACTTCCTCAATGCCAGCAACGTTCCGAGATGAACCCCCGCAGCATGCCATTGAGCTCCGCTGCAAAACCTCTACAAGCCGGGGACTAACGAGATCTTGCCATTTTATTTATTTATTATTATTTAGGATGCGTTTTTTTGCAGAAAATGAGTGATTTGAAAAATCACTTGTGTCACTTATAAAAATAAATGAACGGACTAATTTTTTATCACTCACAAAAATAGTTATGCATAGATTGTCATCCATCATGAAAAGATTTTGCATTTACTAATCTTTCTAAACGATATAAATAATTATTTTTTGAAAATATTTTTCATTTTTATCACTCATTTTCTGCAAAAAAAAAAAATGCACATTAATGTTAAGCTTTTTTTTTTCCATTCTTATCCTTTTTCTTTTATCCTCTTTTTTTCCTTCTTTTATAAAATTTTTATCATTCTTTCATTTTTCAAATTTTTTTAAGTTTTTCAGACGTGGCGCTTAGTGGGCATCACATTGATGCCACATGTCCTAAGAAAGTAATTGGAAAAAACCACACACACATTTTTCATTAGTCAAATTGGATAGAATTAATGAAATGATTCGAATGCACAAATTTAACAAATTTTAATTTAAAATTTTATGACCCTATCACACTTTTCGGATAAATTTTAGGATTCCTAATACAATTTAAGCTTTTTATTTATCAGTCAGCTCAAAAATTGTTTGCTCGGTACAAGAAAAAAAAAAATCGGTTTGGGTTAGGATTGAAATTTTTGCGAAACCGGGCTAGTCCGTTTACCGGAAAAGCCCACGGATTTGCGACTTTCAAGAGCGGCCTCGGGAAATCGATGACGATCAATCTTCGTGCTAAGCGTGGCGATCGTTATTACTAACGATCCATTACACCGTCCCATCAGAATGGACAAAGGGACAAAGTCACGCGGACACGAACGGTCACGCCGCCCTTGGTCGTAATGATGAATGGACCTCTTGATGCCCGGGCAAGGATCTCGCGTGGGCGGAAAAAGGCCGAGACGCTAGCGTCCCATCAATACGTCCCGGTGCATGTCTCGTCTTTCAACTATGCACGTGCAAAGCAAGGTTTCGACGATGATAATCGCGGCTCGGGTTCATCGCGTCCCGCAACTTCCGGGCCGCCTTTCGCCTGGTATTTAATGCGTTTCCGATCGTCATCAAGCCTATAGATGGCATCTCACCGAAAATCCAAAAGCCCGCACTGGAAAGGCACGGGAGCGCGCTCGGTTTTTAACTTGAAATGAAAAGACCTTCCTTTGTGCTAGCTAGCACCTGAGTAAAAGTTCTTAAACTGCATCGTTCTAGACCTCGTGCAAACCTTAGCATCCCTGAGCGTAAATCACCTAGAGGATAGAGCTAGGCATAGGGCTGAAAAAATATACCGTGTCAAATTGGGATCGAGGCGTATAAGCACCAACATGTTAAAATAAAAAATGCAGTCCCGACAGCCATCATTGATAGTTATATCCGTTGGACAGATGAGGCGGCTCTCAATTGGTGTTGCAAGACACATGCTTCTAGTTGAGGAAACCTTAAACCTCCAAGGATCTAAGAGTAGTAGCGATGGGATCTCGTGAGGCCGTACTCCATCTCTATATGCTTCATCCCTATCTTAATTCGGGAAAATTATCGAAAATGTCATTAACTTATTGTACTTGTGTTAATTCAATCTCCTACCTTTCAATTGTGTTGTTTGGGTCATAAATATTCTTACGTTTTGCCAATTGAATCAATCTGACTAATTTTAGTTGAAGATTGCTAACATGGACACCATAGTGACACATAGAATAATTAGCGTTGATATGAATAATTTTTTTTTAAAAAATTCTTTATTTATTTTCTTTTATTATTTCATTTTCTTTCTTTATTTTCCTTTTTTTTCTACCAAGTCCGGCGAGAGTCCGCTGGCCCTCACCAACTTGAAACATATATTAAAAAAAAAAAAGGAAAAAAATGAAAAAAGAAAAGATAATAAAAATTCAGATTTTTAAAAAATTATAAAAATTGTCAATATCAACATTAGCGTACTACGTAGGACGGTTATCGTTCACATAAGCAATTTCCAACTAAAATTGATTAATTGAATTTAATTGGTAAAATTTAAAAATATTTAAAACTCAATTGGCACAGCAAAAAATGTTTAAAACTAAATAGACACAAGTGCAATAATTTTTTGATTTTTTACGCAATTTTCCCATCTGAACTCCTAAAACACCACAAGGTCCTCAAGAAATGTGGTTCTACGAATCGAGACGGTCCAACCGTCTGTTCAGCTACAGCAGGCAACGAAGAAGACGCTAAATGAAGCTACAGAGAAATCGCTCGATTGCCTTTCAAAGAGAAAATGGGGACGAACCAAATTATGACGTCAACATGCTACAATCTACTATAAGCTTCGCGCTCTTAGTTTTGGGTCGTTGACTTCCATGGCTTATGCAATGGATCAAGTTGTAATTCTTTTACCACAGGCTATCATAAGCGTTGTTTTCGTGACATCTGACTAGTCTTTTATACCTACCAACTCGTGCATTGCGTCGTAATTGGAACGGAGCTTTGGAAGCAGGGATTGGTCGCTCAACTTCAGGTCGATCCTTCAGGTGCTGCATCTACTACTTAGCATTACACGGGCAAGCGTCACTATCTCACAGCTTGGGCCGTTGACTTTCATGCCTTTTTTGGTTCCTTTCATTTATCATGGCGATAGCATCATTGCATCGAGTGGCGACCCTTTTGCCATATGTGTTTTATTGTCTTTTTATATTAGACGAGCGGCTAAATTTATCAGCTCACAAAATACGTCGTGTCGAGTTAGAATAGTGCTTTTTGGAGGAGGGATTGCCCGCTTAGCTTCAAGATAGTAGAACTACTAGTCACATGCTACATTTACTATGTAGCATGCGCGCAGAAGTTTCGCTCTCTTAGTGTGGGTAGTTGACTCCCGTGATTTTTCCCCTTTAATTTTTTCTTGGTGACGGCTGTTAGGAACATGAATCTTTAAAGATGTAAAACAGAGAAGAAGACAAGCGACTTTTTATGCGAACGCCCTTTCAAAATCAGAGGAGAAAAACTTGATGCCGCACTAAGCAATCTCTTCACTATTAATAGCAGTATCAAAGGTACAAGCTTCAGAATTAGCAGGAGTTTAGATCATAGATAGTTATGATGGAAATTATATATATGTCATTAGTAGTAAGAAGCTCCAAGTTTTAATATTACTTTGTTATATCAGATTTCACAACTCCATCAATTTCCTACTTGGAGGTTGATATTCAAAACAAAAATAATCTTTCATAATCTTCACTTGTCTTTGTAACCCGAATTGTCTTAGTGTGACAGCCTCTCATCATTAACCATGGAGGCCAACTAAGGCTACGTTTGGTTCGGTTTTTGGTGAACGGCTTTTAGCCTAAAACATTCGATGAAATGCAAATACTGTTTAGTAAATTGTAATTGAAAAGTGCCTTGGGAAATAAATTTGGGGAAAATGCTATTTGATAAACATACATATGTAAAGTCCTTTGTGTGACCAATTTAATTTTTTTGACTTGTTTAAAATTGAAAAAAAAAACAATAATTTTTAACCTTTTATTTTCACATTGAGAGTAATGTAAAAGAGACATATGAACAAATTTATTAAAAAAAATAATAATCACATCAAATTAGATATTGTCAATTAAAAAAGAGTAATTTCATTATATAAACATGGTCACATATGTCTCGAGGAAAGAAATGCATTATTCTTAAATATTACAAACCTTCTCATGGCTATTTCATCATGTAAACATGCCATGTTAGGAGATGCAAGCTCTCGCCCCTTCACTTACAGTATCATGGTTAAATAAATATCCATGATTGTATCCAAATTTGTTGATCAAAATCCGTATTAATCATAGCATTTCTTCATTTATAATTGTGCAAATCCATTGTTATTATGACAATTGCACTTGCATTTCATATGGATAATTTGTAGAATCTTTCACTTCTTTTTTAATATGCTAAATGCTTACTCAAGTTTTTAGTATAGTGAGGAATGGACAAGGTTGAACACTTCTCGATAACCTATAGGTGCAAGACCTTGGCGAAACTCTAGCAAATGAAGCAATTGAAGTGAAGCCAAATCAAGATGAATCAACAAAGCATAAATCAAGGTGACGTGGTCAAAAACTCCATGCTCAACACAAAGTTGTCCAAAAAAATTGACCATCAATTTACAAGTGACCAACAAATCAAATCGACCATATGGTTCTTCATGTAAAAGTAGATTGAAGATATCGCTCCATTAGAAAGAAACCACATATTGAAAAAATGCTCAACAAGCAAAGTAGATATTGAAATCAATCCAAACTAAGAGAGTACGAACCAGCATACCTTGTAAAAACCACAAATCAAAGTGACATCGCGAACGAAACGAAAGCAGCATCTCAAGCCAATCCAATTGGTGGAATCTCAGTTCACGGAGAAAAAGAATGGCACCATTGTTGTTGAGTTTAGTAATGAAAAGGAAGAGACTTCTTCTTCTATCTTTTTTCTTTCTATCTTGATAATACATCCTTGTGCTATTGACGATTCCTTCAACTCTAAGCCATCATAGAAACCTTTGACCGAGACGAACGATCGATTCATTATAATAAATATCCCTGATTAGGCCACTGTTTTTGGGATATTGATTGCTAGTGTATCCTTTGTAGAAATACTCCAGACGATGTGGACGATAGACCATCCAGAAGGAAAAAAATGGTCCATGTAAGATTAGCTTTATCAAAAGTACCTGGTAGGAGACCCATGGTTAGACCTTTTGGTGAGGAGGGGAGAGGATACCGATTTATTGTTTGATATGGTCCACCCTGGACACAAACTCCTCCTCCTTTTCTTGAGCTATGATCACCGCTTTTCCACCACCATCATCTCCTAGAAAAAAGCCCGATTCATAAAATTGAAAAATGGATCCTGTGACCCCAATTTCCAAAAATTGAAATTGGGAACCAAACCTATCCAAATTTTGTGTTGTGTGAAAAGTCAAATTTAATTAATTTAAAAGTTGCATCATTTCGTTATAAAGCATATGTTGGTCAAGTGATTATGTGCAAAATCATATTTATTCCAAGAGAAGTTCAAAATTGGTTCTTGTATATTGAACCGATCATAGATTCTTGGTTCTAGTTTCTTCAAATCGTCGATCGGTTTAGTTTGCAGGTTGAACCGAACTTGGTGTCCATCCCTAGTGACCGCCATGTTGGTAATTTTTATGGAAAAAATGAGAGCAATCAAATCATATCGATCATAAAAACCACAAAAATACAACATATTTAGCAATGGAAGTCTAAATTTGTTAGATCTAACTAAAAGTTACGATAACTTTTTGTTTTTGCTAAGCAAATTATATTAAAGTTTACTAAGGATTGTGCATTTTCCACTCTTCTTTTAATTTAGACACCATTTTTTGTGTTTTGGTAATGCTATCCATTAAGTGGCACACCACTTTCGTTACGTCTCCATAAAAGTGGTACATTTTTTTGTTTGGTTAAATGTGAGGTAACTCTTTTTTTCCTTTTATATTTTTGGGGGGTGAGGGGGGCATTTTCCTTCTTCATCTTACTTCTTTCTGTTGCACGCAATTTTCTTCCGGGTTCCACATTCAACACAACTCTTTTGCAATTCAAGCAATTTTCATGACCCGGGATGTCGCTACAATGCCATAAAATCCCAGGGTTTTTTTTTTTTTTTTGGTCAGAAATAAAATCCCATAGTTGGCTGACATTCATACAAATAAAAATGGATGCACAAAGGAAAGGTAAACAAGAAACACACACCAACAACCCCAACGAGTTCCAGAAAAATATCATCGTCCATGTCATCATCGGTAGCGGGCCATTCAATCGCCAACAAAGCAGGAGTGAGTGAAACAATGGGTTAAACAAGTATAAATGATGAATCCTAACAAACGCACAATTAGGAAATGATTGTTCAGAAACTAGCTTGAAGTTTAACTCTACACACAACTAGAGCTTATGGCTAAATGCAACAATTGCAACATAAATGAAAGAACAATGCGTCATTATAGACATGTGTTCCAAGAAATTAATATGTGAAAGCACAATTTTTATTTCAACACTCGGACATCGCATTGAAAATTGCAATCAAATAAAATCACTAATTTCAATTTCACTTAACATTCATCTAAAAGCACACAACCCACCTATTGCTCCAGACTTTTACGCCAGCACACGGTGGGGACACCTATTCTTTCTCTACACTCTCATATGTGTGAGAAGAGGAGAGAAAAATCTAGAAAAGGGAAGAGAAAGGGAGGGAGTGGGTGGTTGGCGGTGCTTTTCAATATTACCTTTTACCGTGTGCGATGATAAAAAGGGGCTCGTTAGGGAGGTCGACGATGAGCCCGATGCCGGTGCTTCTTGATATTACCTTTTACATGCAAGAAGAGGCTGCGTCAGCATGAAAGAGGCTCGTTAGGGACGTCAAACTGTGAACACAACGCGGATGCCAGCAAAAAGGGGAGGATGGCAAAGTTGGCGTCACAGATGTATGCCTCCTTAAGGCCTTGTGACTTGAGGAGGAAAAAAAATGGCCCGAATGAGAGAGAACACAACGACGGAAACGATGCTACAAGACCCCAGAAATGAGACGTCGAAGGCGCGGAAATGAGAAGGAAAAGAAAAGAAGAAAAAAAAATAAAAAAGGGTCAGTAACCATTTTTGGAGAATCGTAATAAAAGCGTTGGCTGCGCGAATGATAATGGGTGCGTTTGGGAGTGGCCTTTAGAAGCCAGTTTGAATCCCCAAAGATCCTTGGGCCAATGTAGGGGTATTTGGTAAAAAATTTTCAAACCCTATTTGGAAATTGCCAGCCTTCACAAGATTGAAAGCCCAAGGCAGATTGGGGGCTACCTTGGGCTTTTAGCCTTCTCGGCGTGCTGAGCTGAGGGGGTAAATAAAAAAAAATTCTTCCCAAATTATCCTCATTAGTTTTTCGTTTTTTTCGGCTTTGCCCTCACTATTCATCTTCTTCTTCTTCTTCTTCTCCGTGAGCGGTTGTTGGCGAAGGGCAGGCATGGTCGCAATGGCCAAATGACCGTCGTCGGGGGGTGGCGCAACCATCGCGCCATATGGGTCACCGTGAGGTTTGGGTCGCCAACCTCGCCGCCCCGAATCTAGGTTGCGGCGGGGTTGCGTGACCTCATCCCCCTAGATCCGAGGGCGGCGAGGTCGTGCGACCTCTTGCACCTCACCACCCTAGATCTGGGTCGCGGCGAGGTCGTCGGAGGTCGCCCGACCTCAGGCGGCCTTCGTCGGTGGTTTTCGAGGGTCGCTCGACCCCGAGCAACCCTCCCCAGTTGTCTCCGAGGCTGCCTGAGTCAAATGTTGGCCGTCGGCAACAGATTTCGATCGTCGACGACCACTGCCCTTGTCGACCAATTATTTTTATTTTTATTTTTTAAGAATTCTTCTTATCACAAAAGTCATTTGTAAATATAATATCTCTAAATACTATTTTGTTCAAAAGTACTTTAAATGAATTTTCAGATTATAATTTAATAAATATAATTTACATTTAAAAAATCTCTTTAATTTAAAGTCTTTTACATTTCCCTAGCTTTTTCAAAAGTCCAAAACAAAGGCACCTAAGTATGGTCCCAATCCAAGTGTTTTTTTTTCTTTTCTCTCAGCCAAACTGCTGACGTCGGCTGAAAATCTTTCTTGTCCTTGTCTCGTGACTTGGCAATCAATCTCTCACCCCACCACGATTAATACAATAATGCCTTTTTCCCCCTTAAATAACTCAGTATAAAAGAATATATGACAGCCTGCGAAGGGTCCTGGCTTGACCAAAGTACCACCGAGCGACAGCGACAGCTCCACTCATGCCCCGCCACGTGCGCGATCGCAGGTTGTCAGCCCGGGTTGCGTACTGTCCCTGCTCACCGAGACGGATCCGATCCGTCAGATCTGGCCGGTCCAGTACCGCCGTGGCCAGCAGAAATTAGACTAAATTTTCTATGTTTTGTCCCATGCTAGGCGATGATTGTTTAACTTGCAATAATTTTACCAAAATCCTAAATCGATCTAGGCTCGATCCCGAGTCTATCTCTGCACCGCGCAAGTGGACGTCTTGATTGTTTTTTTAACGATAGCCATTTGTAATTTTCTAAAGATCGTGAGATATTCAATTGCTCGTGATTTTATATTTCAGTAGTTGTTGTTTGGAGAGGTTCGGTGCCTTCCACGTTAAAGAAAAAAAGTTGGATTAATGAGAGCACAACATTCTGGACAAGAGAAGGATAAAAGGTAGAAGGAGAAGAACCGGCCTAATTTCTTAATCTCAGTTCCGCCTCGAACTTTTTTTTGTCTAAAAAAGAAAGTCTCAAACTTTCATTTGAATCCTTAATCCGCTCACATGTCCAAAAATCACCATTAATTTCTTCAAGATTTTTTTGTATTGGGATTAACTAGAGGTTCATTGCCTTCTGTGTTAAAGAGAAAAAGGTTGGATTTATGAAAACACAACATTCTGTACAAGAGAAGGATAAAAGTTAGAAGGAGAAGGACCGGCCTAATTTCTTAATCTCAGTTCCGCCTCGAACTTCTTTTTGTCTAAAAAAGAAAATCTTAAACTTTCATTTAAACTCTTAATCCACTCAAATGTCCAAAATTCACCATTAAATTCTTCAAGATTTTTTATATCAGGATTAACTAAAGGTTCATTATCGGAATCTCTCGTTATTATCAATGCTTCCACTTTTATATGGAGCAACAACAGCCTCTCAACACTGATAATCTTGAAAAAAACCAAGGATAGTCTTTTGACGTGTAGGCAGATTTACGACTACAAAAAAAAGGGGGATTTTCTTTTAGACAGAAAAGTAGTTTGGGGTAGAATTGTGATAAATTTGAGGCTGAATTTGATTAGACCTAAAATTAAGGGTTTTTTTTTATTATTATAAAGGAATGACTCCTGGAAGGACTATGAAAAGACCTTGTTTTCTTTCAATATCTAATACATAAAATCTGGTAAGTGACCAAATAGACTTACGGCGAGGGAAGGTGCACGTAATAGCTGCCTGCTCTCCCAAGCGTTCACGGTCCACGGATTTGATGGCGAGTTTTGACTTATCTCTTGTTTTTTTCTTGTTTTGTTTTGTTTTGTTTTATATAATGATTTCCTTGAATAAAAAACCACAGAAGGATCCAAACATAAAAGGAAAACTAAAAGAAGCATATACTTAAGGCCTTGTAGAAAGCTATAAAAAAATATTTAATTAAGGCGGGGAGATCATAAAGCATAAACATTCCATTTACTGAATATTACTACAAAAGAACAAAGCTGACAATGAAAGGAAAAAGGCAAAGCAAGCTCTAGTTATTTTTAAAATTGAAAATATTCAGCATTTATAAATTAGAAACTATAGAACCAAAATAACTTTTATGAGTCCACTCAAATAAATATACTCAACTACTGACCAAAAAAGAAAACTAAATAAATTCAAGTAAATCGATTTTTTCCTTCTCCCTTAAATGTGCAAAATACAAATGTGCTTGCGTGCATGTGTGCATAAGTCCAAGATAAAGAACAGAGATAGGAACTAACCATAATATTATTTTTTTTTTATAGTGAAAAGACCTAACTTTACAAACCTATCTATACATAAATGAAAAATAGTCGATTAGTGAAAATAAGAAGAAAAAAAGAGGGTAGCCGTGCATAGCACGTCTTCTACACTAACTTTGATTTTGGCCACCCGATGATGATATTATTTATTTTACATTATCTCTCTCTCTTTTTTATTTATTTATCTGTCCATACTCCTCTTGCGCTCATCTGTCTTCCATTTCATGAGGAATGTGACATGGCGCCGGAGGCGTTCGGAGCTAGTGACTTGCTCGCCAATCTCGGCCTTTTGAATTATGGATGGTGCCTGAGAAAGTTGACAATTTGAACTTGTTATTTGCAAGCATCGCTTGACCTTGACATTCCTTAACCCTTGCTAGACTCTAGGGTAACATTTGAGGAGGATGGTTAAGCTCGGTGGGGTTCTCCTTCCCGCTTTTGTGCTCATAAAAACCAGAGGGCACCTCGCAGAATAGAAATAAGACAACTTTGATGGTTTTTGAGAAGATTTATGCATCAATATGATATTTGAAAGCCGGGTGTTTTGGATGTGTTTTCTCAAATATAATCGCATGTGAATGCACATCATGGTACTAAACTAACGAACACGTAGAAAATGGGTCATGGTTTTATAGTAAATCAAGTGGAAATTAAATATAAAAAAGTGATGAACAGTTAATGCACAACACATTAACTAATTTTACTTTCCTAAACCATATGCTCAATAACTTAAAAAAGAAGAATTCTCCTTCGGTTGAAAATAATTGATGGAAAATACATTTTTAACTATTTAGAGTGCATGTGTCCAGCTTCTAAATTATATTATAGAAAAGAGTTTGTAATAATGTATTTTATATAGGTAAATCATACTTAAGGCCCGCAAGGAGGAGGGGAAAGGAGGGGCGTTTCGATTACGAAGGGGCGCACGCAACTCGCGGGGCGTCTCCCGTGTCAAAAGCAAAAGTGCAAAGTTTCGATAACACATCAAGTCGATTTTTTTTTTTTAATTAAAGTAGTGGTGCTTTTTCTTTTTCCCTTTTCTAAAAAAATACTTTTGGATTGTGGGAAAAAGATAGATACGGAAAAAGATCTTATAGCTCGTGTCCACGTACTGTGATCAAGCCCATATTCATTCGCTGGGAAGCGGCATATTTTCCACCAATTATGTTATTGCACATGGTGTTGGGAGTTTGGTGGTCTTAAGTGTTTTTCACCTTGGCCCTTGGGTTGGAGCAACAACATGACTATCGAGTCTAGACTTGTTGGTCAGTCAACAATCTCCTCCTTACGCCTTTTTCAACTCAAACGTTAATTCAAATTGTGAAATTTTTCCTTATACTTATAAACTAATCATCAGTCAATTTTATAATCGATAGGAGATATTCTCAACATATAAATATATTTAAGTTCATACTGATCCTCGTGTCCTTTGGACGTGTTACCTAATCGCGCACGAACGGTGTCGATCCGCACAGGAAATCGACCAGCCCATTCATCGACGGCCTTGATGCGGCCAGGAGTCAACGTCAAGGAGGGCCACGGCTGACGTACCGAACTTGAATGGTCGAGGCGGCGCTATTGGACCTCATCATCGATCGCCACTACAACCACACTTACGTAATCATCCCAGTATCCAATATTTATCATCCTAAATCTTTCCCCAACATGTCTTTCTTCCTTTTGTTTTTTTTGTTTTGTTTTGTTTTGTTTCCCATTATAAGCACTAGCGAGTTTCAAAATTAGAAGGCCCAATCTTTTTCTTCACCCACAGTGTCGGAAAGCAAGGTCCAATTAAGTTGCTTCTTTTTTGGGAAACGAAATCTCGACATCGGATCGATTGCTCGCGATTCTACTTCCCGCTAATTGTTTTTATTATCTCGACATCGGGCCCTCTTACTCGATTCTCATTCGGCACGGATTGTCCAGGGTCAGGTCATAAAAGGGCAAGCTTTTTTGAGGGGGGTTTGATTCTCTGGTCTTGATGCAGAGGGTCTGTCTGTAAGCGCTTCGACCAGCTTTAATGGGTAATTTTTAATGAGGAAATATTTGAATTTCCAAAAAAAGCTTAATTTACAGCATAAATTTACTACAATTTGTGTGCGCGCATATTTAGGGTTAATATCATCAAAAATCCTAAATTGCACAAAAGACTCCAAATTGTATATCTATGATAATTTTACTCTTCGTTAATTTTCGTTAAATTTTACCGTTAAATTGCTAAGTTTGATGATATGTGGCAATTAATGGACATATTAATTTAGAATTTTACTCTCTGTATGTCATAAGTACATCAATTTGCAATTTCTCGTGATATTAATATAATTTAATGAAAATTAACAAATGGTAAATCTGTTACAAATATATCAATTTGTGATTTTAAATTTATGATAAATGTATTGATTTGAGATTTTTCGTGATCTTAATTCAGTTGATCGTTTGAAAAAATAGTCTGGGATGATGATGAGGACAACGTTGATCATAATAGTAATAATAATAAAATAAAAATAAAAATAAAAGGGAGGGAAAGGACTGAAGGAAATTCAGGAGAAAATCACCGGAAGTGATCAAATTGAGAAGTTATCCAGCGCAACTACTTTCCATTGATGGATGCCATGACAGTTGAATTTAAATCCCCGAGATCCGCCATCCAAGGTATTTTCACCGCCCAGCTCTTTAGCGCCACCCAAGCAGAAGCAAAGGAGGCCCCCGCCGGAGAGAGCCCCCGCCGCCGCCGCCGCCGCCGGCGACGAGGAGGAGGAGGAGGAGGAGGAATCGCCGTCGCCGCCCGTCGCTGTCCCCTCCCCCATCGCTTTCTCCTTTTGTTTATAATTCTCGCCCTTCCCTCGTGGTCGCGCGGCCGTGTTATATATTCCCCGAGATTCTCACTCCCCCACGGCACTCGCCACACCGCCTCCGTCGCCGGCGAGTCCCGCGTCCGTTCCTCCGTATCGATCGCGTCTCTCTCTCTCGATGGCCGCTCTCCCGGAGGTGGAGGGGGAGGAGGTGCTCCCCTTCCGGATACTGGCCGAGGTGACCGACGGCGGCTCCTCCAACCCGACCGACGCCGTCATCTTCGTCGGCATCTGCCTCGTGCTCGGGATCGCCTGCCGGCACCTCCTCCGCGGCACGCGCGTGCCTTACACCGTCGCCCTCCTCGTCCTCGGCATTGCTCTCGGATCCATAGGTTCGATTTCGCCCCCGCCCCCGCCCTTCCGTTTCTCTCTCTTCTTTTTCCCCCTTCCTTCCGGCGCGGAGTCGATCGGAGCTCGTTCTTCGGTTCGGCGGGGGACTGTTCTGTCTTTTTTTTTTTCTTTGGACTGGCGTAGGAAGAGAGAAAGAAAAAAAAGTCAACGCTGAGCCTAGTGTGTTGCCAGGCTTCCCGAGCCTTTTTGTGAATTTGAACTGCTGGAGTTACTATTTATGTCACTTGTTCCATTGAATTTGTGAGGTTGAGCGTTCCTTTGTTAAGTGATTTGCTAAATTGGAGACCAAGAAGCTGCGAATTATTGTTTGGGATTCGTGTTCATATTCAATGTGACAACTTTTTCTTAACTCTTCCGCTAACGTCGGCTGAAATTTCTGGTTCGTCGAACCGTGTATCTGTGAAATATGGATCAAGAAAAGCAAAATGGTCGAAGATGAAAGTCGGGTTCTATTGGAATAACTTAGCGTCCTCTCTAAATATATGCACATCAGCTCATGCGATCGCTTTCATGGAAGTTACAGATGGAGCTTTTAGATGCTTGCCCTCTCTTCTCTCTGGTTAGACTATTCTCTATGTGAGAAGAAAGTGATCGATGATATAATGCCAGGAACAACAAGTCGGCATACTTAGTGCACATGAACTTTGGAAGGGATTAGTCTTGCACCAGCACATGGCTTCTGTGTCTACTCTAATTAGCTCGCAGATGCCAAGTGTGTTTCTCTCCGGTTACGTTCTGCTATGAAATGGCATGCCTGGGAGGCTTTATGCTGTAAAAGAAAAACGTGTTTCTCTCCGGTTACGTTCTGCTATGAAATGGCATGCCTGGGAGGCTTTATGCTGTAAAAGAAAAACCTCTGTGTGGAATGATAATATTTATAATATAGTAAGAAATAGTGTTCTCAGGCTACTTTGCGGGTGCCTTGTGATTTGATTGCTACATTCAGATAGCTTCTACTGTTAGTTTGCCCTGTACTGTGATGACAGTGCCTGGATTTGTAGTTCTTGGACAGCCAATTTCTTATTTATGCAAGCATGGATTGTTACTCTTTTAACTTTTGAGCAAAATGTTTTGCTCTGAAGTACTTCTTTAGAATTTCATGGATTCTTTGTCCAGTTAATTGAACCTTTATAATACTGCTGAAAGTGCTGATCGATCCATATGGCTACTATTATATGTTATTCTTCTACTGTTATGCAGAGTATGGCACACATCATCACTTGGGGAAGATAGGGGATGGCATTCGTCTTTGTAAGTGCTTTTAATTTTTTGGGTCGAATTGAAATCCCAAGCATTTACAGATAGGCTTCCAAGAAACTGGTCTTTACGCCTCTAAGAGAGGTGAATCTTCCTTTGTACGAAATTGTTTGAGATGCAGCAGTAACATTTTGTCAATATGTTAACTTGCAGGGGCAAATATTGATCCTGACCTTCTCTTGGCTGTTTTCCTGCCGGCCCTTCTTTTTGAAAGTTCATTTTCAATGGAAATACATCAAATAAAGGTTTAATTCTCGTTTTGCATCTTCCTGTTCTATTTGAGTTCACCTTGGCATTGTAAAAAACACCTTTCCATTCTTCTTTTTCCACTGCCCACATTTTGGGAGCAGGCGCATTGTGGTTTTGTTCCTTTCCTATGACAGCATTCTTGTGCTGAAGAGATCCTGCTTGTGGACCTTGTTTTGAAATTAATGGCGCTGGTCTTTACCCTACTCTTGTGAAGAGCATGAGGGTTTCCATCTAGTTGTTATAATTAGGTGGGCATTGACACATTCAAATATCAGGCTGATACCCATAGGCTAGCCTCATATTATGACAATGGTGACTATACAACAACCTCTCACGGCTTATGGTTCTGGAAAAATATGAGGCAACCTGTGTCCTTTCTACGTAGGACCGCTCTAAATTAATTTATATAATTGCCGATAACTGGGCTAGCCCTCGAGTTCTTGAATTTGATATTATCTTAGTTGAATATTCACCTTTCAATTTGTAATAGTGTCACTATGGAGAGGCGAAGGTAGTGGAGAGATTGGAAGGGTGCATGTGGGTGGGTGGTATAGCAGTTCAGTTGGTGGAGTCGGTGCTGGTAGTTGCAACAATGATGCATTGATGGAAATGGTGGTGCTATAAAAGTCCAATTGGTGGTAGTGAAGGTTTGTGGTGATGGGGTTGGTGAAAGTAGTAGTCCACTGTGGATGGAGTTTGCAGTACTATAACTGTCTTGGATCAAATGGCAATCTCGAACCGCATAGGCCTCACAGGAGATCGAGCTTTATATTCTATTGCTCTGTTTTTGATTTTTGGCGAAAATATATCTAAGATTTAGGTAACATGAGTTAAAACGTTGGCTCCTTGATTCATATTATTGCCTCCAGTGTGGATGAACCACTTAGGGAGCAATTTCCTTGTTTGTGCATGATACCTACTCTTTCTGTTGGAACTAGGTTTTATGTGATTTTTATGTCCTTCTTGCACTTTCTTGGACATCCTATAAGACAGTTCTCATTTCTTTTAGTTTTGTTTTAAATGAGCAGAGGTGTATAATGCAAATGATTTTGCTAGCGGGTCCTGGTGTTCTCATATCAACATTCTGTCTTGGGTCTGCCCTGAAGGTATTCTGCGCGAAGCTATTCTTGCAAATCTGAAACAGCACTTGCAATGTATATTGATCTGTTTCGAGAACTTAGTTTAGCTCTTTTGGTGATGATGCAGCTCACTTTCCCATATGACTGGAATTGGAAAACTTGTCTGCTGCTTGGGGGACTTCTGAGTGCTACTGATCCAGTTGCTGTAGTTGCTCTCTTGAAAGACCTTGGTGCTAGCAAAAAACTAAGTACCATTATTGAGGGAGAGTCCTTGATGAATGATGGGTATCTGCTTCAATATATATATGTATAAGCATATTGTGTTTATGCTAGTGAAATAGCAAGCAAGTTTTTGGATGAACTAAGTTTTTCCTTTTGATATGCGACATCTTTGCTAATTCACTTTGTTCTGAATCTTTCATTATCCTTGTTCAGAACAGCGATCGTGGTTTATCAGCTATTTTATAAGATGGTTCTTGGCAAGAGTTATGACTGGGCAGCCATAATAAAGTTTCTAACCGAAGTCTCTCTTGGCGCGTAGGTATCTCATTAGCATTGGCAACTGAATCCCTAATTTTTTTGGTTATCTGACTCTTTCTCCTTTTTAGTGTATGCATAGGCCTTGCTTTTGGAATAATTTCTGTGTTATGGCTTGGGTTTATTTTCAACGATACGGTGATAGAAATTACTTTGACGCTGGCTGTGAGCTACATCGCTTACTTCACGGTATGTACCACACCCTTAAATGTTTATGCACATATACATACATACATACATACATATACATATATATATGCTGGTATTATTGTATGGTTCTCTTTATCAGGACTTCGACTAACGCGTGGCTAATGTATTACTGGACCACTTGAGACACTAGTTTACTCTTTCCTTGCTGCTCTATGTCCTTTAAACCCAGTCTTCCTGGTTCTCTTGCTATACATTTAAGGTTGTTTTTTGGGGCGCGTCTCTGAGTATGTGTGAATAGGTACCAAGATAATTGTTACATTCAGCTGGGTTGACAAGCCTGCACAAATGGGGGGAGCAGGGATTAATGTTCCTGTATGTAGAGCTCTGTTATCACATTTCATAAACACTTGATATCCGCAAGTTATTGCATATTCATTTACAAGTATGCGTTGCTTGTCTTGTATCAATGATCAGCATAGTAATGGCCTGAGACTGGTAGATCTGATCATAGGCTTTGCGGTTGGCCGTGCTCAGCATGGCTCAAAATGCAAATGGGTGGGCTTGGTAGAGTGCTTTACGTTGAAAATCGTGGCGAGAAATTTTTATATGTACCTGTTGAAATGGTTGGACTGGGATCAAAGAGGCCTGACCTTGGGCCCAGCCAGGCCCGCCCTGATATTTGATCAGTTCTCATATTTTTAGGAAATTAAATATTGTATATGCCATGGATTGGCCAGTCAATTGATCCATTCTCATCTTAAGCTGCTGCACCGACGATAAGTTACTTTAGCACAAGGTTGAGACCTATATCATTGTTTGTTTGTTTTCCTTTCATCTCCTGTTAGATATATCCTTTAGTTCATGCAATTATTGCACCTGTTCTTTTGAAACTTCTAAGTATATTGTCATCTGGTAAGAATTGGATCTTCAGGTCTCGCCAGAATCAGTATTTCTTGGCACACACCTTCAGTTAATAACCATTCTTGAAGTCTAAATTCTGGATATTAGAATTTGTAGTTTACTTAAAAAGTGACATGAGTATGTATTTCGGTTATTTTCCATAGAATTGCTTTGCTATAGGCGTATTTGTCAGATAATTTGATATATGGTAGTGGGCAGGTAGATGATAGTAGTTTAAATGAGAGTCCAACCATTCACTTGGGAGAGAGATATGTTGGACGCCGGATGCAATGAGGATAGCATTTCTCATGAACCATGTGATTGCCTAATCATTTGTGTTTCGTCCCTACATATGATTCATGGCTCTGTGACCATTGTTAACTAATTCTGTCTGTTCTTCCTCCTTTCATTATTGATCTTATTTGAATGGTCTCACAGATGCGACATCAATCACCTATGCCTTGTACACAACTTGATAACTCTCTCTGTAGGAGTAAATTTTTAAAATATCCCTTGCAATTGCAAGAGTGCTGCTTGTTGTGGGTTATAGCTTAAGACTGGTCAGGTCTGAGGGGTTGAAATTTTCTGAAAGACAGAAATTTCTGGCAGGGTTTCGTTTTCATCTTCTTAATAAGTTTTTCTTGTTTGTTCATGTGCAACAAGCCTTTAATTTTCCATAGTTCAAATTATCTACTTTGTCCTGATAAGCCAAATTAATGAATATGGAAATTTGTAGTCGAGCGATTTTCCAAGATCCTCATGCTATGCAAAGAAGACTGACAAAATTCTGTTGTTTTTATTAGGCTCAAGAGGGCGTTGATGTTTCTGGTGTTTTGACTGTGATGACTCTAGGAATGTAAGTCGAATTGCCATGGCAAAGTTTCTTTCTTATGACTTAAGTAAAACATCTCTTCAGATGATCGACTTTGGCAGGTTCTATGCTGCAGTTGCTAAAACAGCCTTTAAGGGTGACGGTCAAGAAAGTTTACATCACTTTTGGTGAGCCTTGAAGAATTGTTTTGCTTGAGCCACTTCATCTTGACGGAGTTTAATGTTCTTGTGGTAGTTGAGACTGTATCTATCCTTTTAGAAGATAATGCTCTGGGTTGGAGTGCATCGGATGTAATACTAAGTGCACTCTTGCATAGTCATGCATGGATTCTTTCTTGCGGAAACTGTATATTTGTGAGCTTGACTAGGTGGAATTGGCAGTGGGGCTAGAGTGACTTTAATCTACAGTATTCAATCCTGCACAAAATTAACAAAAGCCTATAGATTTCTGTGGGCATTTTCTACCCTCTATTTTCAATCGATGTAAAGATCAGGAGATAGTTGCAAAAATTGAAAAGGTTGGGAGATTGCAAGTAATGGATTATCTAGAAGGTATCTACATTTTCCCTGAACTGGTGATAGCAAGTTTGATTGTTGCCATAATTGATTTTGTTGGCTAATCTCTTGCTGATCATGCTGAATGCCCCGAGAGCACAGTAATTTGGTTCCAAAACATAGTTAAACTACTGCTTACTCACTTTTAGAGTTTGTGCTATTAGACTCAACTATGGTAAGTTTGGAACACAGATTATTCGTTATCTTTCCTAAAATCAGGGCATCCTGCCTAATCAGCCATTCGTAGGGTATATTCTATCAAAGAAAAAGTTGCATTGGTATAGCATTTGGGTTATATAGATCCAGTCATGCTGCATTTAAAAGTGATATGACTAGTAAACACCTTATTAACTTGAGGTCTGGTCTTTTTGGGAGAAATATGGTCAAATTATGTATTGTGATTTTTTGGTTGAACTTTCTTTGACATTAGTGCTACCTTTACCATCCAGGGAAATGGTTGCTTACATTGCCAATACATTGATTTTTATCTTAAGGTGAGTCCTTGTTTTACTTGCCAGTGTCTATTCTTGCATATTGACTGTACAAAATGAAATTGACACTCTTATTGCACGTCCCTTGTGCATGCCCTGCAAAAGGTCATCCTTAAACTGAGCAATAATGTTGGTAGAAGAACATACAAGATGTTTACACTTTGATCTGCAAATGAAGGTGTAACTGATCGAGAACTCTTTGAAAATGCTACGAGCTAGTTTTCCTTGTATGATGTAATACAAGCATTAATTATGGAATATATGAAGAAGCATCCTACATAGCCTGGGAAGAGTTTGCTTAATATCAAACTAGTCCATTTAACTGGTTAATCATGTACCTGTCTGCCATCCGGAATGGCCTTTGCTACAGTTTGAAAAAATTGATCTCCAAAAGCTACGATAAGCTATTAGTTAAAAAGTAAAATGCAAAAAGCTCCATCTTAAATACACTTAAGTGTAAGCACAAATGACCTACTTTCTATCTCAATGATGTTGACAATATTAGTGACGATTTATTTATATTTTGCTCTGCAGTGGAGTGGTAATTGCTGAAGGTGTTCTCAGTGATGCAGATATTATTGAAAATGGTACCTGTTGCATCTGTTCCTGTTATTTTTCGTACTATACTTGAAATTTATCCTCTTTCTTCTTAAATCAGTAGAAAATAAAATGGCAGGATTCGAGTTTTCTTTCTTTTAATCTCTTGCATTTTTGAGTTCTTCTATGCTTCACTTTTGTAGTTATTCATTTTCATCGTCTCTGGACATGGAGTTATCATTTAAGCGAGCAGATCATGTTAACCCCCGCAATAATGTGTGTGAGGAAAACGTACTTTGTATTATTCAATAAAGTTTAATATATATACATCAAAATAAACCCTAAAAGTGGTAAAGACTCATTTACCCTTCTTACTTCTAACATGTGGAAGCTGATAAAGAAAAGTTGTAGCTCCACAGAAGCTCTTCACTAGCATGTAACTGCATTGTGCTACTAAAAAGCTTTATAGTGACTTTGGTTTCAGATCCAACTCCTGTTTCTTTCACTAGGCCTAATGGCAAGTTGTGATATTATATAGTTAAGATCTTACGTGATTTACAAAATAGCTGGAACTGACTTTCATTGTCCCCTAGATTTGATGAAACCTATACACCTATATTCTCAATGACCCCATTTTGAATGCAAACTAATTTTGCTTCCCTCCGTTTCTTTTTCTTGCCTTTAAGCTTCTTAAGCCATTTACTGATCACTCAATATGATCCTTTCCTCATGCTAATGATGAACTACATCTAGAAAACCACCAATCCTCCAGCTTGCTGCAGATGCTCACCTCCTGCATGCAGTCTTGAACCAGTTGGTCAAATCCTTTCCACAAGGTTTCTAAAAATGGATGATGTCCCCTTTAAGATGATGAAAATTTAGGAATGAGTCCCAAGAAGAATGTTACTCTCCACACCTCTGCTTGATGGTTAGATCAACAAAAGTCTTTTTAACCTGCCAAGTAATGTCATGATAACCCTGTGGAATATCAGGCATTCAGCAGCTCACTCCTCCATGCGATACAAGAAAATAACTCGCTGTACTGATATTCAAGTATATATGGTTCAGCTGCTTCATTTATAAGACTTGTTAAAAGAGTTCTTTTTTTTTTTTTTTTTTTTTTGGCTAAAATTGTTAAAAGAGCTTGTACTGCGAACAATTTTATGCTCCAACACAATTTGAGATCACACTAATACTTGAAGACATGCTTGGAGGCGTGAGGAATGAATACCTTTCTCAAATTTACTGATACATCATCAAACATGCAAGCTTTCTTAAAAGAGAATGGAACGAACTTATATGCTGAAAACCCTCCATTAGTCATAGGTTCAAAGTAGGAAATTGTAATCTAACAGGATAAAGCGATTAATATCAGCTGATATCTGATTAGTATAAATGTGAAGGAAACTTAATCAAATTTCTATACGGAAAATTATATGGGCCCACATCACTTCGCCAGTTTGAAGTTGGGATTTAAATAAAATTCAAAATATAATATTTTCAAGAAGGGATGTTGATTTGATATAAAGAATAATTTTGTAGATGCCAATTTATTAGACCTTCTTTTTGCATTTTTTCCTATGTATAAAATATTCTGATTATTTTAGTAAATGTCTCTCTCTCTCTCTCTCTCTCTCTTTTTTTTTTTTTTTTTTTTTTTCTGGTTGAACTTTTTCCATGTCAAGGGATCTGATTGGATTCTTTTTCCTTTCCTTCAGGAACTTCATGGGCATGCCTTGGTCTTCTTTATGTCTTTGTACAAGCATCACGTCTTGTAGTTGTCACACTCTTGTATCCATTTCTGCGTTACTTAGGCTACGGTTTGGACTTGAAAGAAGCTACTATCCTCACTTGGTCTGGCTTGCGTGGGGCTGTTGCCTTGTCTCTCTCCCTTTCAGTTAAGGCAAGTATTCATTGCTCAATCTTTCACAAATAATCCTGCTTCCATAGATGACATAGTTGCACTTAAAACATGAATGTTTGCAGTCATATTTTCCTCAACATAGGTTCTTCTTCTGTGACAATTAAAACATTCCATCTGATTTTCTGGTCTAATTATGTTCTCATGTCAGTTTCGATAAACTACCTCCAAGAAGAATATCATATAAAAATCTGAAACACTATTTGGGCCTGTAAGTGTTGTATTCTTGTAGAAGCACTTCTATTTGTACCCCATGTTGCACATTACCTCATAGGACTTCTTATCCCTTCCTATTATAGAAAGGAAACCTTACAACCTAGGGTATCTCGGTCTTACATCATAACACTCAACTAATTGCAGTCAAATGTGGAAGGAGGATGCAATGTAACCCAAGACATTTTACTCAAATTTTTAACCAAGTGATGTACTGGGGATTTGAGCATACTCTACCACGTTGTATGGAGACGTGTATTATGAGGCACTAATGGAGTACCATCACAGAGTGACTCATTGACTTTGTAAAAGACTATTGAGTTGCTTTCCAGCATCAGTGGAATTAGTTTGCCAGAAAGCTGTAGCATGACGTTTCAGATCTGTAATCTTAAATACTATGTTTTTGGTTTTACTTCTCTTCTTCCATCTATTTCCAACATCACGTAATACCTCTGTCATGACTCAATGGATGAGATTCCAAGCAAATCATTCACTAACCAAATAATAACACTGAATGTTGTAATGTAAGGTCTTTTCTACTTAACCGGGTCTAAACTAGACTTAACTAACCAGTTAGATGAGTAATGAACAAGGACCATATCATCCTGTTGACTGAGTGACTAGTACTCCTGTTGAAAGAACTAAAATCCTTCCGCTGACGGTCATCAACTAGAGAAGTTTTGGTCAGCATCACAAGCACTACTGTTGCCATTGATTTCCCATCACTACCCCCTCTTTATCACTCTGCCCACCACCACAGAAAAAAACTTGAGGCCTGTGTCTTAACCACCAGAACTGCCATCATCATTATCAAGATCAGCACTACGGTTGCTGCATTAGCCTCAGTCTCACTGGTGTAGCAGCTGCTGTGAACACCAGCACAGCAGAAGCACCAAATACCAGCGGTCCCAACTCCAAGATCTTTAGCTTTGCTGACAGCACCTCTATCCATTCCTAACCTGGTGACAGCACTTTTTTTTTCTGCATTACCTTATTAGCTCCTGCTCTGGCCACACTGACAGCAGCAGTGCGGGCACTAATAAGAGAGGCAGATGGTGAAGAAGGTAGCAATGTTGAAAGTGGCCAATTCTAGAAAAAAAAGTTGATTCGGATGCAGCAGGCTGATGCACGTTGCTATTGATGTCATATAATTGGTTCATGATGGAGGCGGAGTGACAGGGTAGTTATCCGATTTAGGGGGACAAATGTAGTTTATGTGTGTGTGGCAGCTTTATGTGCAAGAATGCACTAAGTTCACTTGGGTAAGGATAAAAGTCGTACTCAAGGTGGCACTGGCGATCAGGGACACCACCAGGGATCGATTCCTGGAAGGAGCCCTGGTATATATATATATATATATGCTCAAGTGTCACCTTGCCAAGAAAATGGTAAATATGAGCCATAGATTGTTTCCCAAATAATTAATTGCATAACGGCCCAAAGATCACTTAATGCTGCACCTGCAGTTGACACTTGATAATTTTTTTTTTTTTGGTAAGGGACAATTGATAAATTTATTGAGGTCCACAAAATGCAATAAACTTAGCGTAAAGTTGAATTGGGTCTTTGATTAGTTGAATTGATTGCCTTGTATCTTTTAAAAGATAAATATGTGACAGCAGGCTGTATGCAATGCTTAGATCACATTCAGGTCTCTTCTTTAACATCTGGAATAGTGTCTCAAGTGGAATTCAAGGGAAAGTTTCTTTATCCCGCATATGCAAATTTTCCTTTTATTTTGTTCTTGATCCTCACATTTTGACTATTTCAGAAGTCATAATGCCATTCTCCTGTTCACAATTTTTCTTCTTTTCTGATTATAGGGCTCCAGTGGCACACCATATCTCACTGCTAAAACAGGGACTCAGGTATGTGACATCAGAAAAATGATGTGATTACATGATGAATTCTAAGAAACATGGATATGAACTTTGATTTTTGACTTCTTGCAGTTTGTCTTTTTCACTGGTGGAATTGTCTTCTTAACGCTTATTATAAATGGATCAACAACTCAGTTTGTTTTGCATCTTCTTGGAATGGACAAGCTATCATCGGCTAAGGTGAATTTTAATTTAGTCTGAATAGTTTATTGTCTTGAGGCCAAAAACAAAGGGAACATAGTATCGTATCCTCTTTTGTATCATTTCAAACAATAATAACTATGGTTATTGCTTGAAATATGAGATTACTTTGTCGAGCATATGATACCACAATGAATTGACATTTGGTGGAGATTCCTTCCCTTGTTCTTCTCTTGATGGTTTTCTCATTCAATTAATTTTCAACTATTACGTTTTCATTTACCCCTGGTTTTTGGGTGAAAAATAGGGAGATGATGCTCTTAGAACTGATAATCTACTTGAGTTGATGCATAATGATGACATCTAAAGCAAAAAGGACAGCCTTTTAGTCTACTTTGATGAATGGAGATATTATATTTAAGATGGAGGAAAAGGTTTCCTGGCATACATAAGAGATGGCAATAGACCTTAGCTTTAGCTGACCATGGAATTTGTATTGACTTTCATTTCTATAAGTAAATTTTACCTTTCTATTCCCACAAAGCTTAAAAGTCTGTTGTTCCAATATTGTGTACATATCTTACTCTGGTATCTGACAGAGACGAATATTGGAGTACACAAAGTATGAAATGCTGAACAAAGCCTTGGAGGCTTTTGGTGATCTTGGAGACGATGAAGAACTTGGACCTGCTGACTGGCCTACTGTGAAAAGATATATCGCAAGCCTAAGTAATTTGGACGGGGAGCGAGTGCACCCTCATACTGCGTCTGAAAGTGATGCGGATCTTGACCCTATGAATTTAAAAGACATACGAATTCGCTTCTTGAATGGTATATTTTTCATTCAATACATTTGCTTTTTCCTTGCAGCTACGTGATTCTCACCATTGCATACCATTATTAATTTTTGATTTAAGAGAGGCAAAAGCACCTTATGTATCAGCAATCACTGTTGCTTGTTAAGCTTGTTGTGTTTTAGACCATTCTTTCATTAGAACATGGATAGGATGGTTTGGACCAAAGAAGAGACTTGTCTGGTTGGCTTTTAATAAACTCACAGAAAATAGTTGCATGCTGCATCAATGAAATTTCCTTAGGTGAGTTTGAGGGGAGCCAAACAGGATGTTTGGTACACCAAATCTTCAAAATTAGAGTCAACTGGGTACTATTCTGTCACAGGCTCTCCTCTTTTTTAAACTCAACAACAGCCGAAAAATGGTTGAGGGGATTGGATACGAAACTCTCTCTTCCTTTAGTAACTCTTACATTTCATGCCAAAGCTCTTTCCCACAGAAACTGCTGCCCGCCACTTCTAACAGTTGCTAAGTTCTGACCCACATAGTTTTAATGCAAGGGCAAAGCAAAAGAAGACGATCCACTTTCTTTGTTCACCCTTTACTGTGAAATATCTGCTGATGACTTCTTCAGCTTTCACCTCTTTGACAGATGGTTTGACGCTGCAACGGTCGACATATTTATCCAGTGAAACTCTTTTAGACACCCTGTTTAATATGCCTTAGAAAGTGATGAGGAAACTTTTGTTGCAGGGTAGAGTATGCATTATGCTTAGTTTATATAGTATTAACAGAACTGAACCTGAAAATGGTTGCCGGTCCAGTTTTCTTCTTAAATTAATAATTACATTCTGGTCAAAACTGGTCAAACTGATGAATTCGTCAATTTAGTTTGAGCAGATCTTGACCATTTCAAAATTGTAAATTTGGATTTGTTTGGTCTGAATTTGAAACCCAATTTCTTGACACTTTGGACGTGCCAGTTTTTGTTTATATGATGTTGAAATATTGCCCCTCATCGCTTGACAATGGATCCTGAATGCTCTTTATATTTTTATGTGGTATCTCTCCACTTGTTAGCCTAAGCTTTTGGGTTGGAGTTTATAGCATGGTATCAGAGCCAGTTATCTCTTACGCGAAGGTGTGTGGTAAAAGAATTCCATGTGAATGTGTGTAGTCAAGATTTCACATGCCGCTTGTAATCTGACTTGCATGTGAGAGGAGGTGTTGAAATATTGTCCCACATCGCTTGACAACGGATCCTAAATTCTCTCTATATTCAGGTGGTATCCCTCCACCCATCAGCTTAAGCTTTTGGGTTGGAGTTTCTAACATACTAAGTTAACAAGCTTCACATCCATAAAACATAAAAGCTGCAGGAGGAATGTTGAACTTGTCACCTTCAGGATCGAAGGACTTTGTCCTTGCCATTTTGTTGGGCAAGATTCGTGTTAATGGCTGCATGAGTTTATGTATACTAATATTTATCTGGTGATTTTTACCTCATATTGAACCAGCTGTTTTAACTGATTTAACTGTGAATTGTCTACAAGCTTTGTATGGTTAGTATTTTACGGCAGTATTCTTTTTTTAAAATAGGACTGTTAAAAGTAATTTTGTGAGAACTTGATATTAATTGACATGTCATCTTTGTTATAGTGCTTATGTATAATAAAGATTGTTGTCCATTGACATCCTAAGCATGGTCACTGATGAGTACTTTTCTTTCGATTTGCTTTCTCAAACTGTAGACCTCCTACCTTAATGAATGCTTCAACTCTTAGTTGAAAACACTGTTGTTCTTTTGGTTTGTATATTTAGCTTTTTTAAGCTCAGCAGTTATTTGTTAGCACTATTTTTTGGATTACATCGTCATCTTATAATAAAAGCAACTAGTGAATACTCTTTTTTCACTACCACTTTGACTAGATTGTTCTAATGCAATACACTTGATAGCTGTTTTGGAACATAGATATTGATGTTTCCTGTATTGCTAAAAAAAATCTTAATTTCAGGTGTCCAAGCTGCTTACTGGGGTATGTTAGATGAAGGAAGGATCACACAAACTACTGCAAACATCTTGATGCAGTCAGTGGATGAAGCAATTGATACAGTCGCTGATGAGCCTCTGTGTGATTGGAAAGGCTTAAAGTCCCATGTTCATTTCCCAAATTACTACAGGTTTCTTCAAAGAATCTGTCCACCGAAATTGGTTACATACTTCACCGTGGAAAGGTTGGAGTCTGCATGTTATCTTTGTGCAGCCTTTCTTCGTGCCCATAGAATTGCGCGTCGACAACTACATGACTTTATAGGTATAATCTATATGGGAAATGCTCAACTTTTAGCTGAGAAATGGTTCTCTTTCTCTCGTCCATTTCCTGCATATTGTAGAAAGTCTCTGCATCATAGCTAGCAATCTTTTATTCAGGCCGTATACCACTGCCCACCCCATTTCTTATCCACTGGTTCAACAGCTGAAGAGCTAAATTATAAGTTTAATTATTTTAATCAGTCCTTCGGCTTTGAAGTGAAACTGATCAGTTAATGAAATATTGAAACTGATGGCTTTTTTTCCTTGAAGAAGCCCTAAAAGTCTTTTAATTTGGAGACCTCGTGAGGGCAATAAATAACTATTCTTTAATGAACGTTGTCATCCTAGTGTGTCTTCAAAATTTTGATAAGTTCACCCAAGCTTACCGTATGAATGGAAACTTACTTTAGCGAGTCATGATCAGAAACAAGTATTTACTATATGCAGTGCACTGAAGTGGCCTAAGATACCACTTGACCACTACAACCATATAAAAAATAATAAACTAGTTTTACTCTGTGCATGATAATAAGCTATGACAGTCAATGAATGACTGTAATCTTTAAAATAGCAATTATCTGTAATCCTTTGATTCTATCAAGTTAATTAAAGACAAGGAAAAAAATTGAATGGGGATTGGAACCTCAACTCAACTAAATATGAAAAATTAAATGTAGTTGTGACTGCTGTACTGGGGATAATATCCAGCATTGGTAAGACAGAAAGGGCAGTGCCTGCATCATTGTTTAATGCCAATCTGTTTCACATGCACATGCAATTAATATCTGGATTAAGGACATGGGGAGAGATTTTTTTTTTTTTTTTGGGGGGTTGGTGTGGACTTCAAGTAAAATGGATATAGAAAAAAAATAAACAATTAGATGCTTCACATTTGACCTTTTATGAGAAGAAAATATGTTCCATGCAATGGTCAAGTGAAAACTGAGAACTTTGAGAAGGACCTCATGGAGGCTTTTGCTATAAGTTCTTGTTTCTGTGCTCTCCAGGGGTACAATCAGTCTAGTCCTTTTCTCAGCTGATGTATGCTTTTGCTACCGATATGTGTCAGTAGATGAAAATGAGCATGATTGAATGTAAACTTGAATAATGTTAAAATTTCCATTATGCTAGTAGAACTGATGAAATGGAGAAGTTACAGTATGTCATGCAGGATGCTTCCTAAACTTAAAGACAATTGCAATTGGAGTGCAAAGAAGACAATGTATTTTACTGATCAGATTGTTGAGCAGTAATCACCAACATGAGCACAAATGAGTACCAAAAATTATAGAAATTGATGGATATGTAGGCATTTCAAAGAATAAATAGAGCTCCAAATGAATATGTGCACAAAAAAAAAGCACCAAAGAAAAGTTGGTTTGCGCAATCTAGATGTCTTGCCTGAGGTAGTCTGGAAGTTTACCTAGTGCATGGTTCGCTCGGACACATGGACCAAAAAGCAAAGCGGAATGTCCCTTGTCAGGAATGTGGTAGGATAGGGCTAAGCTTCTTTTGGTCATCTAGTTGGAATAAGAGCAGATTGTAAAGTTATGTCGAAGATAATATAGATAATGTACATGCTTGAATCATGAAACATTAAGATGCTTGCCCACATATATGAAATTTATTTTCGAACACAATTATCATAAAGAACATATCGGGTGAAAGTAACATGGTTATATATATCCGAACACAGGGAACACACTCTTTTTGGTGTTCCAAATCTCTAATGTAATTGTAAAATAGGAACTTCAATCTGTAGGTATTAATAGAGAAGCGTGGTATTTTGGTTATGGATTGATAGAGAAATAGGGTATTTTGGTAACCCCTCAGCCCGTCGAGTGATAATGACCCTTTAGATGCTGAATGAGGATATAAAACTTCATGAAGGGGACTCAAGATAAAGAAGTACGTGGAGACTCAAAAAGGCTTGACTAAAAGCTTTATATAACGACAATTAGTAATTTGATCTCAATTTGATCTCACAGGAAAGTTATGGTATTAAACAAAACACAATGGTGCAAAAGCATCAATAAAGCCAATATGACTTGTAGAAACAGGGTTTGTTTCTGTAAGTTATCATGCAATCCGCTCTTCAACTTCCCCTAATTGTCCTATACTTGAAATTGATCATATGAGGAAATTTATTTAGAAAGAGTGGATCGTAACTGTTGGGGTAAAGCACAGCAGAAAGCATTCATAACCGTTTTGCAGCATATTTTGATTTGATGACTACCAGATGCTCTCTTTACTCTCCATATACTAAAACTGAGGCTAAGAAAGTATTACTCTTTCTGTATGGCACTGCATCCTAGATGTATATGTCTAATAGATTCGTTCATGGGGTTTTCCTTTCGGAAAGAGTTCTAATTCTTTCTGTCTCTATCCATTAGGTGATAGTGATGTGGCTTCTACTGTCATCAATGAAAGCGAGGCAGAAGGAGAAGAAGCCAAAAATTTTCTGGAAGATGTCCGTGTGACATTTCCTCAGGTTAATAAGTGTGACTCTGTTGCTCCTTTGTCTTTTAGCTTTCCCTTGGTAGTCAAACTTATTGGATGTGTATGCTCTGATTGCTGATGTGGTAGTCTTTGTATCTGATTGATTTTCATATTGGAAACTGTACCAGGTTCTCCGTGTGGTTAAAACAAGACAGGTTACTTATTCCGTGCTGAATCATTTGATCGAATATGTCCAAAATCTTGAGAAGGTTGGGTTGTTGGAGGAGAAAGAGATGCTTCATCTCCATGATGCAGTGCAGGTACATTTGAGTGGCCTTCCATTAACTGTAACATTTGATACTCCGTAGCTCACAACAGTATGTAACTTTTAACACAGACTGATTTGAAGAAACTCCTGAGAAATCCTCCTTTAGTTAAGATGCCCAAAATGAGTGATTTAGTTAGTGTGCATCCCCTGCTGGGTGCCCTTCCTTCCGTGGTCAGTGAACCACTCAAAGGCTCAACCAAGGAGACACTGAAACTACGTGGTGTGACGCTATACAGAGAGGGCTCCAAGCCAAATGGTATTTGGCTTGTATCTAATGGGATAGTCAAGGTAATTTTATAGAGCATGGGCAAGATGGATTTTCCCACTTTTTTCTTTTCTTGGTTGAAAAATTTTCCCACTTATTTGGTTGAAGATCTATTTCTTTTGTTCTAATAGCTTTTTTGTGGATCTTTGGCAGTGGAGTAGTAAGAGCATAAGAAACAAGCATTCACTGCATCCGACTTTTACATATGGGAGTACACTGGGCCTATATGAAGTGTTGAGTGGGAAACTATGTATCTGTGACATGATTACAGATTCTGTTGTTCTTTGTTTCTTTCTGGAGTCTGAAAAGATACTTTCGGTGCTTCGGTCAGATCCTTCAGTAGAAGATTTCCTCTGGCAGGTATGACTCCTATGAATATCCCTTAGCAAGCTTGCAAAGCATGTCTGATATCTGTTTTAGGGACTTAATGTCTGCATCAAGATCTCTGTCATTGAGTAACAGGCATCTTTTCATTGTCAAAAGGATATCACTTTTTTCTGGATGATGGTTTGCTAATTTTACTATTTGCTAATAATCCGTGAATAGTATTTAATTCTTCATCGAATGATCAAGGATGTATAGCTGAGTACATTTACTTGCAGGAAAGTGCTATCATTCTTGCAAAGCTCTTGCTTCCTCAAGTATTTGAGAAAATGGCAATGCAAGAACTGAGAGCTCTTGTTGCTGAAAGGTCAGAAATGACAATATTCATTAGAGGAGAAACTATAGAAATACCCCAACATACCATTGGATTTTTGTTAGAAGGATTTATAAAAACACAAGGTGTTGAGGAAGAACTGATTACATCGCCAGCGGCGCTATGGCCTTCACATGGGAATTCAAGTTTCCGAAGTCCAGAGACGTCAGGTAACCTAATCTATTATCTGTTGGGAAGTGTGTCACCAGATAATTATACTTAATTTTGACTGATTCGGGCACCGTTGGGCAGAATACTGAAGCTCTTGACTCTTGCAATTTCTTCTTCAATACTTCAGCAATGCAAACTTTCTACTGCTGTTTGCAGATTAATGTAATGTAACTTTTAGATGTTGAGTGCCTTAGTTGTGAGGGTAGCGGTAGCCTAGTCAACATCTTTCTTTTCACAAGAAAACGATACTCTAATCTGGCTAAATACAGTAAAGAAGATAATCTGTTATTAAAAGGTTCAGTTTTCTATGAAGATAATCTATGATTGAAAAGGTTCAATTAGTTTCTTTTCATAGTTTCTTTCTACTGCTGTTTGCAGATTCATGTCATGTAACTTTTTGATATAGAGTGCCTTAGCTATGAGGGCAGCAGTAGCCTAGCCAACATTTCTCTTTTCACAAGAAAGTGATACTCTATTTTAGCTAAATACAGTAAAGAAGATAATCGGTGATTTAAAGGTTCAGTTAGTTTCTACAACCACATATCTGGTAGGAATAATGGTGTGCTCCCCCGGGCTTGCCGAGCCATTTTGTAGGAGAAGCCAAGTCATGAATTTGTTTCCGTGGATTTTTGGCAGTACTATATTAATTTTGCTTCCGTAAATGGTGTGCTACAATGTTATTGTTTTCCAATTTTAGTGAGGCCGTTGCAAACCAGAGACATGGATAGTTTATCATGGAGAGCGGTACTAATATGCGTGTTTTGCAAATAAATCTTTGATTTATGCTAATGGGAAACAGGTATTAGGACCGTCAGTTTCTCCCATCAAGGATCCTGGTATCTCGTGGAGACTAGAGCTAGGGTTATTATTTTTGATGTTGCGGCATTTGAAGCTGACTCTGCTGTTCAAAGAACGACTTCATTAATTCCTCATGCGGTAGATCACCCCCTCAGAACCCACAGTCGGGAACATGGTGGTCTTATGAGCTGGCCAAAACATTTCTACAAGGCTGGTCAAAATAGACAGAGCCATGAAGAAATTAATCAACACTCAAACAGTATGTCTGCCAGAGCAATGCAGCTGAGCGTCTACGGCAGTATGGTATGTTCGATTTCTTTTCACCAAGCTTATAGTTGCATAGTGCTGGATACTGTTGACTGGGAAAGTTCTTGATAGTGAAATCTTTTTAGGATGATGGTATATCGAAGTCTGTGTCACAGGGACTAGATTTCCTTTTTTCTTTTTTCCTCTGTACTGAGTTCTAATGCCGAGTTCATTGCGAACGCTTTTAACTTAGTCCCAGCTGCGTGTCTGCACTCAGCAGTCAGTACTAACTATACTTCTTCTGAATTCACAAGGTGGATGTTCGTCTCCGAAATCGAAGCTTCATCAGAGCAAGCCAGCCAAAGACTTCACATAGCCAGTCGTATCCAAGGGTTCCTTTGAACCTTAATCGACCGCTTATCTCAGTCAAATCCGAAGGGTCTGCTACTGCAGGGAAGAGCCTTGAGGTGAGGAAGTTCACTAGACCAGCTCCTCCACCTCAGCAGCAGAGTACAGAGACATTGGTAACTCGTGCAGACGATTCCAGCGACGATGAATCCACTGCTGAAGAAGTTATAGTGAGAATCGATTCGCCCAGTCGACTTTCATTTCGCCACGTTTCTTGAAAGACGAAAGGAAGTCTCTTCTCATCATCGCAATCAGTGTTTGTAAACAATTGCTTTTATTATCTAGTGCATGTAAATTTTGTGGCGCTGACGGTGCTCTTACGAATGCTGGCATTGTAAGAAAGATAACAATAAGTGATGAAAAAAAAAAGAGAATGAAGAAATTAGACGTTCGAGGAGATATAAATGGCAAGTCAAAGCATTGTTGACTCTATCTATATCTGTTCTTTTGACTTAGTGAGAGCAACCAAGAGGAGCTGTCTTACCGTACCGCATCATCTGCTGAGATTTCACTGAGAATAGATTTTCTTAAATTGAAGTCAGTTTGTTTCTTTATCCTAAACAAACTTTGATGACCTAGGGTTTCTCTTTAATAAAGGACATACAAGCTTAAGAAGCTAAAACAAGGTCATTATATCAGGTTCTTCCTCGGCCTCCTTTCCGCAGACTGATCTGCTCATACATTTGCTTCTCTGAACATATGAGCAAAACCCTAAACTTGAAATACTAGATTGTTAAGGACAAATAGCGATCTCTGCAGTCTCATGGTTGCAAATATGAACTGGACAATGTTTCGCAGATAACATTTGAATTGGCCAATCTGATGTGCATAGGCAGGAAAGCAAGTTGATGTTACCCTTGTGATCTCAAATGACATCCCGATCCGGATGATCCTGGTAAGTTTACCATCAGAACATTCATCCACGTTGAACTTCCCAACTCCTGCATCAGGTGTAGTCCAAGGACAGAACCTTTGTCTTCCTCCTTTTTGGGCACAACTGGATTTGCTCCGGCCAAATGAACATCGAATTGCAGAACACTCAAAAGGGATGCCCAGCACGATCCGTCGAGCTTTCTAATTAGGAAACTTACTCTTCCAATTTATATCTCGTTCCTCGAAAAGTACGATGTTTTCTTTCAAATGTATAGACCACGTCTAGGTACACAAGGCCATCGTCCGATGCTGTCAATAAGGACATTCATTGCATTCCTCATTTTTCCACGACGTGCCCCACGGATGGAGCAGAATTTCTCTGATCTACCTAGAATGCCTCTCGATGCCAGCAGCACCTTAACAACTCTTCCTTTCATAAATTACCAACAAAGATTCTCAAGTTTTGGTTGGCACCAGATAGCATCACATTGTTGATTCATGGTAGGTGCGATGCGCAAGATACTGTCATGAGTGAAGATAGACTGACTGTAGAATCCGAATATACACTAAGCTTGAGTTTGCGATATAGTTGTAAGTGGATGTGCTCAATTATCAATTGTGGTTGGACCTGAGGCACAATTTGGGTGGATCTGAGCTGATATATCCATTCTTTCGCCCTCGCCCCATTTTGGCTCTCCTAAAGACGATTATGTTTAATGAAGAAAATTTGATATTCTTTATGTCATGGGGGAGCTTAAGTAAGGACTTTTACATTGGGTACCCGATACGGTTTGCTCAGGCCCACCCATTGATCAGGTCTAGGCAGAGTAACTTTCGAGACTTGTTCGACATGATTGTAACGATGCCAATGTCAGGAGGTAGAATTCATGCACACTACCAATTGGTCATAAGCTCCACCACGTTACAGCTTTTACATTAACAACCATCCTTATGAACAAAGGATTTACAATCCCCAGATTGTCATGAGAGAGGTATTTTTCAACTCGTCATGCTCAATATTTCTCTCTAAGTCGATCCAGTTATTTCCATCGTATTCCTTTCAATCTCAACTAGAAAAAGAGGTTTAACATTTATCTGCCATTTGAAAAAAAAAAGTTGCTTTGAACATCCATTTGTGACATCTCTTTTTTCCATTTTACGCAATTATTTTGGCTAATACAACCCCTAAAAGAAGTACCAACTCAACAAGATGAAAAGTGATGAGATCAGTAGATGAAAGAAGATCTGCAACAGAGAAAAATAACATAGAGATGAGGACCAGATCATTGATTTGAGTACACATTAATGCAGTACTTCCTCCATATCCATCTATTGTTCCCACCTCATTTCCCATTCCAAAACCAAAATGCCATTTACAAGAAGTAACGTGCAAACTGTAAAGCACCAGACTCCACAAACTGCAGTCCAACCCCAACTTTTGGGGGAATGACACTAGAAAATGTGTTTGATCATCACGAGAGCAGGACATGGAGACTGAATTGAGACTATTGTATATCTAAGTAGATAAAAACTTACACGTCAGTAGTCATAACTTTATCTGACAGAAATCCACGGTAAGTACCACTTCTTCTCCCTCCAATTGGAAGTTCCCTGAACCAGAAGCCATCCATGGGAGGACTTAATGACCAAGTTGGATACATAATCACTAGCAATGATGCATCACCTTTCATGCCTCGTAAAGCATTCCGACCTCAATACGCTGTGGCAATGGCACCCCTAAAGCAGGCAGTGCGGACCTGCAATTACTGTGCAAGACTTCATAGAAGCCAAGCAGAATCTTATCGAACCAGCCACAACTATTGCTTATGTCAAACCTAGTCTTCCCTTGTATGTGTACAACACCGGCTAACTTCGCCTCTTCTATGTAAGCAACTTCTTGATGCACTTCCTCTGGCGAGCCAGGCAGTGAGAAACTCGAGCAGGTCTGCAAGTGCGCGATCAGCGCATTGGTAACTTGAGTGACCAAATCGTCTCCTTCATGATTAAGTGAATCTGCATATCCATACTGAATCACACAACCATACACTCCTTTGGGGCCCACTTTATTTACAACGATTCTCTCATGCGGAGCTACTTTTGGAACCAATAAATATCTAAGAGTAGTGAAAACAGTGACTTTGTGAAGTGATCTCATGTTCTTTATATAATGACCAAGAATGGGAGTAAGCCCGTCTTGAATGTTGGTGTAAAAGAAGCATAATCCAGGAGCCCTTTGTATACCAGGCTCAGACAATAATGTCTCGAGCCTGTCGAGGTTTATCTTATGTGTCAGCTCATACTCCATCTTTCTCTGCCTTCCGTAGAACCAACCAAACATGATAAAGGCGAGAATAATAGATATGGCAAAAGGAATCCATCCACCCTCAGGAATTTTTGTGAAAACAGCGCTGACATAGACACCTTCCATCACAAAGAATACACAGAAATAAAGCATGACCAGCACTATGGGAGTTCTCCAAATCATGATCATAACAATGGTTAAGAGTATGGTGGTGATGAGCATGACTAGACTGACAACAACACCTGCAAGATATGCTTAGTGTTAGTAAGGTCTTTCCATCTGATTATCAAATGTGCCCAAAGAAAAACAATATCAATTTTATGATCAACTTTTTGACAGAGTGCCAACACTTACTTTCAATAAAGAGATCATGAATGCTTGATTAGGTTAACAGTGCAAAGAGATTTTATTCAGCACGCTATTGCACCTCACTTAAGCATATTTATATTCAGCGTCTTGCCTTCAAAACCTTTATAGTAAGATTAGAAGTATCAGGGTACCTTTTTGAGCTTTTCTTAAGTAGAAAGTACTGATTTAAATTTCCCACCAAAACTAGAAACTTTTATTTTTAGTTTGACAGATTCTGAAGTATCAGGGTACCTTTGGTGACCTTAAATGTCCATAAAAGCATATATATTTGAACAATTGAGGCGTTTAGTACAAAATAACTCTCAAATGCTAAAAGCAAAAAGTTGAAAAGCAAAACTCCAAGCAGGCCCTCAAAATTTATCTTAATTATTCCTGTGGTCACATGCAGAGATTTTGCTTGGAAAAGAAGATGACATTAATGCAGCAATGGCATACTAAAATAGTTTCTGTATGATATAGAATTCAGGATATCATATATACCCACCAAAAGCATTGCCGATAACTTTTCCATCTCCAAAAATAAGAATGACGGCAACACAGAGGATCATGAGGATGTAATTAATTTCTGGAGAGTAAACTTCGCCTTCTTTGTTGGGGGAAGTATGGACCACCTTTACTCGAGGAAAATAATCAAGTACTACGGATTGCTTAATTACAGAGAAGGTAGCTGATATTAACGACTGGCTTGCAACAATTGCTGCAAGTGTGGCAACAACAAACATTGGCCAGTATATAGATCCTGGAATGAACTTATAAAACCCATCATCATGATCATTAGGATGACAAATTAAGTACGCAGTCTGGCCAGCATATGTTAGTACCAGTGATGGATAAATCGTACATAGAAATGCTATCTGTCAAGGAAAAGTGGCATTAGACTGATACGTTGGAAAGGAATCAACGCTAAGAGCTTGGGAGAGGAAGGTTCACCTGGATAGAAGCCCGATTGAAATGACCAAGATCAGCAAACAGAGCTTCTGAACCTGACATTATAAAAGAGAGTCACATGAATGTACCATGTTTCCTATTGTCAGAAGAGCAGGTTTATTTTCATGCACATCGGCAATGCAAGCTTAGTTCATTATTAGGCATCAGTGAGTACTGAGAGCAAGTTTGAATCCCCTATGGGCCAGTCCAATCAGTCGCTGAACTGGAGCGAGAGAGAGAGAGAGAGATTATTTGGACTCTAACTACTGGAACACAAACTGGAATAGGTGATTCAGATTGTGTCATGACATAATTCATCCTTGTACATAATATAGAACTCTGGTGGAATTTAAACGGTAAAGACTAAGGATACTCCAGATACTGTCAAGTAATCCATCAGGGCAATGTATCAGTAAAACTTGTTTCGCCTATCAGAGTTTATAGCTCAAAGTAAATTGCAGGAACAAGCAAATGGTTTAGGAATTATCCTGTAAATCTTGAAGCACATTTGTTTGAAATACATCTGATCAATGAACAGCTAAAATGCAGCAGCAGCAAAACCTGACAAAATCCTAAGAATTACAGAAATGCCCTCATATAACCCGACAACCTGGAAGTAACCATAAAATCAGTCTAAATTTCCATAATGACTCCTATACTTACCCTCTACAACAGTTCAAATGAAAAAGGATCCATACTTCTATTTAAGTCAAAAGAATGCAATCCTGTTAGTCTTGGATTTCGTGCAATGCGAAATAACAGTAAGCTCACCTGTAATACAAAGCACAGTTCCACCAAGTAATAGCCAACCTTCCTTGCCATTTCTCCAGAAGAAATGGACAATGTAGTGTGGTGACAAGGCCTTGAATATACTCGGATAATGCTTTATGATGCTGTAAATTCCTACAAGTGGGGTGGTCAACGTCCATGCTCCCATGATGGGAGAAAAGAGGAAACTCACTTTAGATGTACCAAACTTTTGCAGTAGGAACAGAACGATAAGAACTATCGCAGAGAGTGCTTCCACCAAAGCTGAAAAAAAGTGAATATGTGTAAACATACGAATGCCAGTTTCTTTTTTTATTCACTTCAAACATAACGCGGAACTGATGGGCTTAACAATTTCGTTCCTTGAAAACATAAAAAAATATGGATAGTTGTAGATCCTTACATTTGCTGACAGAAGGAAAAGGTGCTCTCACTCCCTCCATTGCCGATAACACTATCAACAAATATAATAAGTCAAAAACTCAAAACCCCAAGCAGAAATCTCAGCAAAGGGGGAAAAATGGCATGGGGACTAACCTGAAATTGCAGGGGTAAGAATACCATCACCGATTATCATACACATCCCCAATATAGCAATAAAAAGTAATACCCTCCTTGCAACCATGCTCTGTTCAAAGAATTTTTCAAGCCTACTTTGCTCTTCAATGCCTTCAGGCAAGGCATGCCGTGAAACACCAGAGTTTGAGTCTACACGTTTGGAATGGACGATGCCAACATTCACTTTCCTACATAGCAACGAGTACAGTGCAAATGTTCCACCTGCAATAGCAGTTGTCTTCATCATTCAAAATCATAACAGCTCATATTATGAGAGAGAAACCAATTTTAATTTCCAAAAAACCATCAGAAAGGTCAAAACACCAAATTGAAGAAGGACAACTGACATCATCAGACACCTCCTAACTTGTTGATGGTTAACTTAGGGTGTGTTTGTTTAAAATTGTTTCTGTTCAAATTTTTGTTCTTTTGTTCCGGAGAACAAAAAAAAAACATAAACGCGTTTGTTTACACTTTTGTTTCCGGGAACAGAAATAAGAAATAGAAAAAACTTGTTTTTTTGTTCCCGGGAACACTTCTGAGAAACACTTTTTCTTCTTCTCATTCTTCTTCTTCTTCTTTTTTTCTTTTGCCGATCACCGGCCTTGGTCATGTGCCGACAACTGGCCAGACGGGGCCGGCGACCTCGCCGGAGCATCGCTGGCCCCTGAGAGGCCGAGCCATAGCGAGGCTCGTCGGCCCAAGCCTCGCCGTGGCCGCGTGAGGCTCAACCTTGCAGATTTGGGCGAGGTCAGCCTCACCCAACGGGCCGAGCCTCGCGCGGCCACGGCGAGGCCCGGTCTCCCCAACCAGCGCGAGGGCGAGGCTCGGCCTCGCCCAGATCTAGCAAGGCCAAGCCTCGCTGGGGCCAGGCCGGCCTCCGGCGAGCTCGCCGGACATCGCTCAGCCGGTAGCCGACCACGGTGGTGGCCGGTGACAGGCCAAAGAGAAAAAGAAAAAGAAAAAATAAATTTAAAAAAATTAAAAGAAAAGAAATAATACAAGTTTACCAAACGTGTTTCTGTTCTTTTTCTATTTCAGAAACAAAAATTTTGTATAATTACCAAACGCGTTCTTCTGTTCAAAATTTGTTTCCTGGAACAGAAATAGAACTTTTTGTTCCCGGGAATAATTTTTAAACGGAAACGTTACCAAACGCACCCTTGATCTATGGAGTATACTTACTTCTAAAACATCAAAAAGTTTTGAAATGACATACCAGCAATGTTTCCCCAATGTCGGACAACTTCATGAATTTGCAATAAAATACTTTCAACATAACAATAATTGACACCCTTCATTGAAAAGGATCTCTATCGTTTAATGTGCCACCAAGAGAAAGATCCAATATGTTCACAAACAATGTCTGACTCATGGGGTGGCTCTGAACTACTCAGCATCGTTAACAGCTTAAAACCACAATGCTCTAGGAAAACGTAAGGTCCACTTCTAATAGACATAACCATTTTGCAGGTCATAGAATTTCTAAATTGTTTTACTATTTTCAATTTCAAAAAACCTTCCTTCAGGTGTCACTCCTGCCGCCATTTTCTCGTTCATTCAGATGGAGTTGTAATTCTCTATTTGGCAGTGTACTTTTCAGCAAAAACTAGAGTAGAACCATGAAAGAGATGACTCAAAATACTTTACCTGGCTCTCTAAAAAAAGAGCAACTACTGTACAAATCTATCTCTTCAAGAGAGAGAACTACTCCAAAAGACCTTTCGAGCCGTCACATGTCACCAATTTTAAATTCTTGTGGCAACAACTGCGTGCAGAACTCTGTATACCACTTTTTCGACTAAACTGGTTTTAGAATTGTAGAATAATGTGCAATGGTGTGTGTAAAATGAAGCTACAGAGTGGACTAGAGTATGTGGGAACCAGTAGAATTAGCAAAGCAACTGTAAGAAATGATTATAATAAAAACCAAACTAAATTGAAAACATTATTAGGGTCGACAAAAGAACACTCCAAGTACCAAAACTTGACACAATGAGATACTTAAGTGCTAAAAGTTTAGAAAGTGACATTTAAGTGCCATTTTTAAAAAAAAAAAAAAAAAAGGGACAATTGAGTGTCACATCTAGCGAACTCGCTGGAAATCCTATGTGGCATTTTTTTATTATTAATTTTGCTTGCTTATGTGGCTCACCGGAACGCTGACTTAGCAAAGAAACGAAAACGACGTTGTTTTGGCACAATTCAAATTTTAATATAAAAATTAATTTAAAAAAAAAAGAGGAAGAAGGTAGTTGGCAGTTGAGGGCTCAGCCCTCGCCGCCGCCGCCTCCCCGTCATCACCGAAAAGGTGAGGGAGGGTCAGCTGGGGTCGTTGAGCCCTAGCCAGGATTAGGCGACCCTAGCCAACTGGCGGCAAGGGTCTGCGAGCCCTCGCCCAAATCCGACGACCGACTGAGCTCCCTCGCCTTTCCGGCGACGACGGGGAGGCGGCGCCAACAAGGGCTGAGCCCTCAGCAGCCGGTTGCCTTCTTCCTTTTTTTTTTTTTTTTGTTTTAAATTTAATTTAATTAATTTTTATATTAATTATTTACCTACGTCAGCATGCAAAACGATGTTGTTTTGCACTTGGCTTCCGGAAAATTGCCACGTTAGTATTTTAGCTGGATTTTCTCTCCTTACACTTAACCGATTTTCTCTGATTTTGGCACTTAATTGTCCATTTATGTCAAGTTTTGGCACTTTAAGTGTTTCGGTGTCTATTAGGGTCTTGTATTGACCTTCACCGTGATCATCAGCTTTGAGAGCTACTCCGGCGTACTTTACAACACCAATGAGGGTGAGCGTCCAAAACATGATGCTGTAGATCCCCAAGTAGTCTTCTTCTGATGGAGACTTTAGTGGCATTGATGGGTACACATATAGGGGAGACGTTACTAGGCCTCCAAACACGACCCCAAGTGTCTTGTAGGCAAGTATCAGAGTAGCCGCTCTTCCCTTCCTCTGTTTCAAACACTTTCTTTGCTCAGAACATCTGACTGATCTTTAAATTGTTAAGGTATAATTCAAACAGTGCAATAACAAATTCCAAAATATATAAAAGACGAAAATCGGGAAGGAAACCAGTAAACAAGGTTCAACCGCAGCAACTTTGGTGGCCAAAGACATGGTTACATGCTTATTAGCTGTTACACAGCAAAGAGTGTCGTGATTGATGCACAAACAGTTGATACTTTCTGTACAAACAGTAGTTCCACATGATATCTGAGCTTGAAGTCCGAGTTTCCAGTTCTTAACAATCTCTGACCTGGTTATTCTGCTTATATTTCTCGCGTTATTAGCTTCTGCCCTGTGTCTCTTTGACGTGCACATACACATGCAATGCCCGGCGTTCGCAAGAGGAGGATTTCTCACAAATATGCTTGACGTATATACTGTTTTTCTTTCAGAACAAACATAAACACTGAAAAAGTCGTAATTTTTTAGCCATTCAACTGATATGCCTTATTCATTGCGCACACCCACTTGGAAAACACAACAAAAATGAAAAACGAAACAAAACGAAGCTCAGTCCGACCCAACTAATCAGACCAAAGCATTCACAACCCACGACGAACGATGAGAAAACGCAAAGACCTCGTCTTTTCTCCACGCCACTGCAATCCCACTAAGAATCCGAAAAACTCAAGCTTTCAATTTTCCCACACAGACAAAGACAAGACAAGACAAAGACCACCCTCCATATTCAAGAAAAGCGTCTGTACAAACACAGACAGTACCTTGTCCGGACGATGACGACTCAGCGAGCCGCGAGGGTCGAGCGGGGGATGGTGGTGGCAACCGTCGCTGCGACCAGCATCAACTCCGATCTCCAACACTGCCGCCTCCGCCGCCTTGGGCGGTCCGACCGGTTGAGCCGTGGGCATCGCCATCTCGCTTTCTCGTCGCTCGATCCGTGAATGAGAGAGAGAGAGAGAGGCCTTTTTTATATATTTTTGCCGCCGCTCTCTCAGCTTCGAGCTCCCTTTCGACTCTTACAACGGCGTCCGTACCATGTTCCATGATTTCGACGTATGCTTTTCCCACGATGTTGATCCACTCATGGTGCGATACACGTCTCTAGCGGGCTCACTCTGGGATGTCTGTCTCACCTTTGTCTCTCCTCTCTCTCTCTCTCTCTCTCTCACACACACATCGGCTTCCGACATCGCCTCATCCGACAACTCCACCATTGACGTCGCCTCTCTCTCTCTCTCACATCGGCTTCCGACATCGCCTCATCCGACAACTCCACCATCGACGTCGTCCGCCACCCTTGGGTCCAAGAACAAGCCCAAGTCCCGATCGTAGCCCTGGCCGTGAGGGTCGATCCCTCGCCGGCCATGGTCGAGTACTTGGCACAGGCCAAAGGCAAAAGAAAGAAAAGAAAAAAAGAGTGGAAGAAACGGCGAAGAAGGAGACAAACGGAGGTGCAAGAGGAGAGACAAATGGAGAGAGATCTGACAGGTGAGCCCTCGAGAAACACGTGTCCCGTACGGTGAGTGTGGGTAGACTAATATTTTGCCGACGTGGTAAATCCTACGTAATCAGAATTACCTGCGAATGGCGCATTTCCAAGTGCGCGAGCCTAAGTCCTAGAAGTGATCTTCGATATTAAACCAATTAATTTGAGTGCGATTACGTAATAATATTTCCTTGCACCAAGTGCTCGAGCCGAAGTCCTAGAAGTGATCTTCGATATAAAACCAATTGATTTGAGTGCGATTACATAATGTTTCCTTGCAAATGTCACGTCTCCAAGTGGGCGAGCCAAAGTCCTAGAAGCAATCTTTAATATGAAACTAATTGATTTGAGTGCGCCTAGCAAGGGCTGCAATTATGATCATAATTAAATTGAATTACACTTGCGAAGTGTAGTCAACTTTATTTATAGCGATGGGCACTCGCGACATGATTGTTGCAATGTACGAGTATAGATAAGGAGAGTAATTCCCTTCGTAAATCCATCTTGGGGTTTCAGCTGTATCGTGAATTCGAAAGGCAGTGCCGTTTGGAGTCGCTGAAAAAGAGTAATTTTTATATACTTGCAAGAAATTAGAAGAATTGAAAAAGATTACAATAAGTGCAATATATCACGAAAATATAATATGCAGATTTATATATAAATAGCTCTATCTCTGTCCTATAAATAACTTCCGATATTAAGGATAAAAAAAGAAAACAAAAAAACGTGATAAGAAGTCATATCAAACGCGCACAAACTTAAATGTTAAACCCTTATTATATATATATATATATATATGTATATTTTTGACGTGAAAACAAATAAAATACAAGAGTTTTTAGGTAAATCCTTTTTCTTTATCTTTTTTTTTTTTTTTTTCCTTTTTCCCCTCCGAAAGCTCCTTTTAGTGAAAGAGTGGGGCCTTCAAAATCAAAAGGTTTTTAACCGTTGGATGGAAAAGCCGCGAATCTTAGTCGTCCAATGTGTCTTGGTTTGGAAGGTTGACGAATCTTGCTTTTTCGACCCAACGGTGAATATCCGTTGAGGTGCGGCGCGCACGGGGGCATTATCTATCGCTCCAATAAAGTTGGCCGTACGCTGACGTATGAGTGACGTCACTTATGATGACAGCAATAGTAAGATGCATAAAGCGATCTCTCGTGGCGCTATTGAAATGCCACCATGAAATAGCTAATTTAGGTCATTCTTTATGTGATCTCCTTACGCTTTTGTGTATGCCGATTTCTCAACAAAAATCTGAATCACTTAATTTTCCATTTAATGCGCGCGCGTATCTAGAACACATTGAATTGCAAGCGAAAGTTTTAATGAGTGATTTCAATATGACGTGCCAATTGAGTCATTGTAGTATGTCTAATTAATTTGAACATGTGTCGCAAGGGTCGATCATTTTTTGAGCCAAATGTCCTAATAAGTGATGATAAATGATCTTGCAATGTTGGAGCCTAAATAGGAAAATAATTTCCTCATAAGTCTATCTTGGGCATATATTTTCGAATGTGAGATTTGTTTTGGACGAGATCTTTCGAGTTCTATCATGAATTTGAAGATTTGCAGTTTTATTGGGACGAGACTTATTTTTTATTAAGGTGTTTGTTTGGATTTGCTCAAAAAAGAGTAATCTTATATATTGTTTTGAAAATTTGAAAATGGAGAAGATTACAATAAGTTTGAAAAATTATGAAAATGTTATAGGTAAAACTATATATTAAAAGTAACTATATCTGTGGCAATTAGAAGTTAAGTCCTGGAACTAGGAGTTCTGATATCTTGAAAAAAAGAGAGATTGATATCGCAAAAAACCATACCTAAAAAATTTACCATGTCACAACAAATTTTAAATTTTTCCTCAAACTTTTTTTTTTTTTTGCCAACAAAACCCTTGATCTTGTCCTAGTGTGATGAAAAAAATCCTAAAGTATTTTCACATCAGTACAAGTTTAAGATATTGATGACGCAAAAAAGAAAAGTTTGGATATTAGTGTCATAATGGATAAAATTTAAGGATTTTAGTAGTAGATAGAGGGCATATTTTTTTTTTTTTTTTAAAATAAAAGGCGCTAAAAGTTCATGTCCACACGAACTTAAATCTAGACTCTTTATTTTAATATTATTTTGAACATGAAAAGAGATAGGATTCAAGATTTTCTACGTAAAGCCTTTCCTTTTCCGTCCCCCTTGTGACATTTATAATCATATGAGGCATGAGCTTAATAACAAAAACACCAGCAAAGCTTCAACCCCGGTGGCACAAAATATTCAACCACAAGCCATGGTGACATTTAGGACTTGGAAGGTACACATGATGTAAGGGATGCTGACCACAGCGGGAAGACCGGTCAAAAGATACAAAAAGGTTTATAGAAAGACCAAGTCCATCAGGGGTGAGTCTATGTTTCCCCAGGGCCATCCGCGCCGTCGCAATCTTTTGCTGTTGGGTTGAGATGTCATAAGTCTCAATCGTTCGATAGATTTGGTTATTATGTTTTGCTTCTCGACCAGATAATCAAAATCTATTGAAACATGATGTGCACAAGAGACCACAGATTAGAGGTGTCAAACGGGTGGGTCGGGTCGGGTCGGGTCGGGTCGGGTCGGGTCATTAATGGGTCGACCCAAATCGACTCATTAACCTATTTATGACCCATTTAAGCTTAATGTAAATTTTCCGACCCATACCCGACCCTACCCAACCCATATTAATAAAATATTTTCATATTTACCAAATTTAGAAAAACTTATTCCTATGTTTTTTTTAAGATTATATTACTAAAATACTTCCAAGCTTATTTCTTATATATATATAAATATTTTATAAATTTTAAAAAATGATATTGCTAAAATATTTTTATACAATACAAATTTAATGGACAATTTTTATGATTTTTAAAATAATTATTTTAAAAATATATTTTTAATTTTTTTAATTTTTTTTTTTTTTAAAAATAATTTTTCTTTTTCTTTTTCTTTGGCCGGCTGCCGGCCACGATGACGGCCGGCGGCCAGCCACAGGCAAGCCTCAAACTCGCCCGGCTCGCCGATGCCGCGAGCTTGAGTCTCGCCAAATCGACAAGGCTTGAGCCTCGCATGAACGTCGGCGAGGCTCGCGGCTCGATCCCGAGCTCGAGGCTCGTCGGCCATTCGGCCATTACCGTGCCGACGACCGGAAGAAGAAGAAAGAGAAAAAAAGAAGAAAGAAAAAAAAAAGGAAAGAAAAGAAAATTAAAATAAAAAAGTAATTATAATTTCAGTTTTTATAAAAAAATATTTTTGCAAAGTTAAAGAGAGAAAAGAGAGGATGTGAGGTTTTGAGTGAAAATAAATGGGTTTATTTTTAATGGGTTGATAAATGGATCTTAAATGAGTCGAGAGCTGACCCATTTAAGACCCGTATATTTCAATTTCTTTATCTTTAAAACCCATTATGGGTGCTTTAGGAAATAAGATTTGACTCATTAATGACCCATTTAAACATAAATGGGTCAATAACCCATTTTGACACCTCTACCACAGATCACTTCAACAAAATAGGTCATACTCAAGACGCGAATGGCGCCACTTATGATGACTGCCACATCAAGATGGATCGCTGATCTTTGTGGGCACTTTAAAATGCTCTCGTGAAGTACTTTATTTAGGTCCTCTGTTGCATGATCTTTTCATACTTTCTGGATAAGCTAACTTCATCATAGGTTCTGACCAAAAAAAAAAAAAAAAAAAACTTCATCATGGGTGAATCTAGGGTTTCTTAAAGGCATCCGTGCCCTCGCAAATTTTCACTATTGAATTGAAATGTCGTAAATCTTAGTTGTTTTATAGATCTCGGCTTAGAATTTAAACATTTAATTTCAGGTGTGAAGTTCAACTTTCACATTTTGTAAAAGAGACAAAGTAAAAGTCAAAGAGAGGGAAGAATTAGAGTATGACGAGAAAAAAGATCTCGGTTTGGATGGTTGTGATATTTTTCATTTTGACCCAATAGTAAAATTCTGTCAAGGCATGGTACGCATGAGGGATCACACATCACTTCAACAAAATTGGCCATCGCAACATAGGATCGGTGTCCCTTATGAGACTTTCACAGTAAGATGTATCTCGTGATCTTTTGTGGCACTTTGAAATGCCCCATAAGGTACTTAATTTAGGTCATTGTTAGATTATCTCTTGACGTTTCTACTTATATTGCTTCTTCCTAAAAAAATTGATGACATTTTTTTGTCATAACCTTGGCAATTTATTTGTGTCACAAGTAAACTTGTTTATTTGAAAAAACAATTAGAGACGTTTTCTTGAATATCATGGTGGCATTTTATATGTCAAATGGTAAACTTCGTATTTATTAATTTTTCTTTCACTCTTTTAGCTCAAAACCTGTAAAACCTGTTTTCTTCCTCATTAAAGGGGTTTTGCAGCGTTTAGCTCGCGATAGTAAGATGAAATCATCGTTCCGCTCTTCCTGGTGCTGGAAGATTGCTATAGAAGCTTCAAGCAATTAACAAAGGAGTTGTACTCAATTGTTCTTCTCTTTCTGCAGTCATTCAACATCAACTGTACGTTCGATAGAAAATGATGCACGGTCTATCTTGATGAGCCCAAATTCCAGTACGACTGACTCAGAAGCCATGTCATCCCAGCTGCATAGTTGTCAAGTTACATTTTGTCGTTAAGAAATGGAAGTTAACAATCAACACCCTATTCTTTATTTTTGGCCAATATATATATAATATATAAATAAATTTTTTTATTCATGTCACATTACAACGTGATCTCGCTAGGTAAAGTTCATGAATGGTCGATAGCTTACTCTACCATCCGGTTGGTCCAACACTGCAAACATGCCAACCTTTAGTGAATTGCCATGCACGATGGTGATTTATACTGCATTTCTATTTTCAAATATAAGTAACTAAATTCTGAGGTAAATTTTTTTATGCCACTTGTTAAATTTTATCAGTAGATAATAACGTAGTAGTGATGTTCCATAGTGGTAGACCATTATTTCGCTAAAACCTTACCAAAAACTAAACCAGATCATTCGCTTGGCTGCTTATTATGGGCCTGTCCAAGTCTAGCCTGGCCTGAGCCACAAGGGCATGAAGACTTTCTAGTTAGACTTGAGTAAGGGCATTTAGGGAAAAAGCCTGGCCCAACTCGACTTGACCTAAATATTTATGCATAAATATTTATGCATAAATATTTTGTAGGCTTGGGCGAAAATTTAGGCTCGATTTTAAGGTTCTGGTTAGGCCTTCCCAAGGATCATCTCTACTAATAACTTATTGGGCAAACATTGTACAATAAAAGCGATTCATAATCTAAAATTGATATTTTCTTTTGGTCGGAAATCTAAAATTGAATTTGATAGTGGAATAATTACTTAATAACATGTAACTGGGCCCCCCTTTTTTTGGGGGGGTCAGAATAAAACTTTCCATTACTTTAGGGACAAGCCCAATTACAACTTAAAGGAGTTCAAAAGCAATTAATAATCTACTACTGAATTTGACAGTGTAATTTACTAACAACGAAACAAGCAGATGATGTAACACCTGAAAATGATTGATAATCTACTATTAAATTTCATAGAGGTAAAATCATTATCTCGTTGATAACTTACCATCTACCGACTGAGCCACCTTCAAAAGCAGTTTAATCCATTATTGAATTTGTTTTTGGTCGAAAATCCACTATTTAATTAAACAATGCTTCCGACCAAAACAAAATATATTAAACAATGCTAAAGTTATTATTTTGTTAGTATTTTACTAACAATGAAGTTGATAATATACTATTGAGAGATAAAATCATTATCCCTTAGTGGCTAATGAATAACTAGCCAGCCAAATAGTTTGCCAATCACATTTTTCTTGCTAGCACAGTTTGAAACTTACTGACCACCGTTCAAATTTAGAATCACAGAACATATCCTATTTTACATTTGTTATTTTCTAAACAGAAAACAAAATTTTTCAGATTTATATGTGATCACTTTTTTCACAATAGTCCTGATTCTTCATGCGTGTTTACTTCCACACATGATTATCAGTAAAAATTATTTAAACCAATGATTCTGACTTTCTCCTATCAATTACCACACAAAATACATCTTTCCTGTGTTTTCTCCATAGACCAGAGTACAATGTCTCTGCGCAGCTTTTCATGGAAACAATTCCTCAACTCAATAGGGAAATTTACCAGCAAAATCCTAAATTTATTATACTTGTACCAATTCAGTCATAAATCTATCAATTTGTTTTGCCAATTAAGTCCCAAACCTTTTGACAATTTACTTATTAAGTCAGCAGGCCAATTTTGGACATAAAATAGCCGACGTGAATGCCGGATGTCCTACGTGGTATAACCAGCACTAATGTTACTAATTTTTTAAAATTTTTTTAAAATTTTTTTCTTTTATTTTTTCCATCGTGGTAGGCAAGGTTTGATGGCCACTAGGTGAGGGCCCTTGCTGGCCGTGAATGCCTTGCTTGCGGTCGGTGAGGGCCTTTGTGCCCTTGCCTGTGGTTTGCGAGACCACGATGGCTCGCCCATAGGCAAGAGCGTGAAGACCCTCGGCTAATGCCCTCGCTTGTGGTAGAAGAGGGCGCGGAGGCCCTCGCCTGTGGCCGCGACACCTTTGTCTAGACCCGACGAGTAGACCGGGTGAGGGTTGGTCGGCGACCTTGCCGGCTTGGGGTTATAAAAGAAAAAGAACATAAAAGAATTAATAAAAAAAATCGAAAAATATTAAAATACTATTAAAATTGTATTAATTTATAATTTCATGTAAGAGTTGGTAAATAATGCTCTGTAAATAAATATTAGAAAATGATTGGAGTATTTGGTAAATTCAAAAATAGCTGATAATTTTCTACAAGAGATAGTACATATAGCTTGTTGGTAACTCTAATAAATAAGTGGTTGTAAATTATAAGAACGGTCGTAATTTTCGAAATAATCTAATAAACATGGGTAAGTTGACTCAATTAGCAGTAGCCAATATCCTGGAATAGTGCACAAGTCTGTAAGCTGAGCAAATAAATGTTAGTAAATTATTGGAATGGTTGGTAATTTCAAAACAATTAAACAATCATTGATACTGACTAAAACAAAAGTTGATTATTTCCTATAAGACTAGCAAATTTAACAACCATAACAAATAAATGTGTAGAGTATTGGAACGGTTGGTAATTTCAAACAATCAGATAACATTGGCAAAAGAAACTAAAAAAGAGTTGATAATTTCCAATAAGAGTTAATAAATTTAATTTGACGGTATGCTCCAAAGATAAATGTTAGTGAATTGTTAATATTGTTGTTAATTTCGAAGTAATCAAACAAATGTTGTTAACTCGCCCCAATAAGAATTTGCAAACCTAAAAGTATTTGGTAACTAAATCCTCAAAAAAGTTGGTAAGTCACCCAAATCAAGACAGGTAGTTTTGTATAAAAGTTAGTAAAAGTTAGTAATTTTGATGCGTTAATAACTTATACAAACGAAAATAAGTGAATAACCAGAGCAATTGGTAATTTTGAAACAACGTGATAAATGTTGATAAGTGGACTCAAATAAGACTTGATAATTTTCTCTTAAAGTTAGTAATTCTAACATATTGGTAAATTATGTAAATAAATGTTGGTAAATTATTAAAATAGTTGATAATTTAAGACAATCTAGTAACTATTGGAAGTGTTGGTAACTTACCAACATGCCATTGACAGTTGCCGGCCAAAATTTTGTTGCCAACGTGTTTTGATAACTATCAATGGTTTTCAAATGTTATTAGCACGAAATAGTGTTCAAATTTTTACCCAACGAAGCAGTAGACTCGTCCAATTTTGGCCCACATATTTGGCCATTTTATATTAAATGTACACAATAATCCTATCCACCGCTTGAAAATAGGAGATTGTCCAAGATTGCTTGAAATGTAATATGCCACAAAATCCCAAAAATGCCACCATGAAATCCCGGTCCCAATCGAGAGAAAAACGAAGCAATGGAGTCACCTTCATTAGAGTCATCTTCGCTCAAATAGCAACAATCTTGTCTATTCATATCATTATGCTCATCTCCAGGACAAACTTTCAAAAGAGGAGCTCCCCAAAGTTTATTGTGTTGAGAAAACTCCTATAAGGTTTTGAACTTGACAAAATTTTCTTGTTCTTATTCTTATTCTAAAGAATAGTAGATTTTTGAAGTCATATCGCAGACTTTTGTCAAAGTCTATTCATTCCAGAAGTCTTTCCCACTCGACGCAAGCCAAACCGAAACCAAGTTTAGAATAAAGATATAAGCAGACTCAGGTTTATTGATCTTGCGACAAAAATTCAATATGAACATAATATATATTTATTCTTTAATATCTGATTTTCTGGTGAAAAATCTCACTTACCTTTTATAAATACATTGATGGAATCAATCACGAATTGATGAAATCAATCTTGAAGACAAGTTTCTTTTTTGGAAGCATCTACTTTTAGAAACCTAGATTCTGATTGTATGGGCGATCAAAATCAACGGATTTTCATCTCAATCTTCAAACGGCTACAAGATTTCCTTACTCAATTCTATCCAACAGATTGATTTGAAGAAATTCCTCTGGAGAATGCCAATAGTTAGTAAGAAATGAAGGAGTATTTAAGAAGGTTATTCAGTATATTTGAGATAGTGCGTGAAAATTGAAATTCCAAAGTCTAAAATCTTTCCAACCATTTCTTCTTCAACGATAGCTTTTACAAATTGTATTCAAGAGAGAAAATCATAAAAATATTAACTTAGTGAGGGAAAAAGAAATCTTTCACTGAGTGTTTGCACTCGAAATATTGTACATCTCTGTTGATACTTTAGTAAATTTCAGCCAGAAGGCTGCCAGCATGGGAGAGTGGACGTACGCTTGATCTAAGCCAAACTACTATAAATCCCTTGTGCAATTTTCTCTTCCCTTAACTCTTTTCAACTTTATCTGTTGTAACTTTTTTAAGTTTCACAAAAATCTATTCCATCTCTTATTTGATTATGAATTTTCACAAGAAGTCTAGTGGCTCATTTAATCATACCATGATCCTTTTTCAGACTTTGCTCACAACTTATTTTATTCTACATTTATTTGTCCAGGTTTATTTTAAACACCTTTTAACCCCCTCTAGGTGTTAGTACTAGCATTTTCAATTGATATTAGAGCCCTGTGCTCTTCTGTTGAAGTGTTTATACTTCTCATGGCTAGTTGTTTAACACTAGGACTCATGGAGGGGCAGAGCAATACCAGACCACCTTATTTTGATGGAAAAGAATACAGTGTGTGGAAGAATAAAATGAAGGCATTCCTGAGATCCAAAGATACTTTGGAATAGGATGTTGTAGAAAGAGGAATCAATCCAAAGGCAGGTTTAGCATCTAACAAGGGAAAAGAAGTCTTAGATAAGGATGTTGAATAATTCAACCAAGCATAAATTACGAAGAGACAGGCTCTTGATGCAAAAGTCATCTATTCTTTATACCGTGCCTTGTCTCTTGTTGAATATAACAGAATTTCTTTATGTGAAATAGTCAAAGAAGTCTGGGATCGACTACATGTCACTTATTAAGAAATAGATCGTGTAAATGAGACAAAATTAAATATCTTACTTGGCCAATATGAATCCTTCAAAATGAAGTTTGGAGAGTCTATTGGAGATATGTTTAGTTGATTTATAGAAATTGTAAATGGGTTGGCATATCAAGGTCAACTAATTTCTACTCCAATAAAGGTCAACAAACTTTTGCGAGAACTTTCAAAGGATTGGAACCATGTGAAAACATCAATTTGGGAGACACAAAGAATCATGGCTCTGTTAACAAGCTGATAGGCACTCTTCAATCGTATAAAGTGGAACAGATCAATGATGAAGAGGATCCAAAAGGTAAGAAGTCAATTGCGCTTAAGTCTAATACTGACTTTGATGATATAGACACAAACGATGGTATGAACAACGAGGAGCTAGCTCTCATGATAAAGAAATTCAGGAAACTGAATAGGAAAGGAAAAAGATTGAACTAGAAAAAGTAAAGTAAGCAAAATTTCCAAAAAAGATCAATAGAAGATGTTGAATCTAGTAGGGATGTGATATACTTTGAGTGCAAAAAGAAGGGACACGTCAAGCCTAATTGTCTCTTGCTAAAAAAGAAGAAAGGTAAGTATGAACAATACAAGAAAGCCCTAAAGGTAGACATGTGGAGTGACACAGAATGTGAGGAAAGTGAAGAGGATTTTGCAAATTTTTGTGTGATAGCTCACTTAGAATCAGACTCAGATCGTAGTCGACTGCGAGACACGGACTTTAATCGACAAGGAAATCAAGGTAAGTCATTCAGAAATTCCTATTAAAGTTTCTAAGTAGATAGATGAACTTTGCTTGAACCTCAAATCTTCTCTTAAAATGATCTTCAAATTACAAAAAATGAAAATTCAAAACTCAGGCAACGGGATAATTCTTGGAGAGAAAAGTTTGAAAATTTGAAAAAATATTTTGATGATTTGAAAGAAAATACTGATTCCTTTTCAAAAGAAAATGAATGTTTGAAAAATGAGATTTCAAATATTTCTACAAAGTTCACCAAAGAATCAAAAACTTTAGAGAAAATTTTTTTAGCCCAAATATCCTATTGTAACAAATTTGGTTTGGGTATGAATAAAAAAAGTACTCTTTTAATTGATTTTCCTAAAGTCAATGAGATACTTAGACAAATATCTCCAAAATCTGCTTATAAAAATCATTTTCAATTTTTTTTTTGTAAAATTTATTGGTCGGAGTGTTCTTAAATGTTCTAAATGTAATGCTCAGAACATTTTGAGAATGAATATCCTAAAGTTTGGAGACATGTTAATAAGAATTGGGCAAAGACTGTTTTTAGAATTAACTCACCAAGACCCAAGAAAATTTGGGTACCAAGGAAAGTTTGAGATTTCTTTTTGGCTGTAGGTTGTTGTTAAAAGGAAAAGTAAATGGTACTTGGACTGTTATTGTTTTATACATATGACTGGAGATTCAAGTAGTTTTATAAAACTAGAAAAATAAAAAAAGAAAATGTTTCTTTCGGTGGAAACATCAAAAGAAAAATCATTGGATATGGAACAATGAGGATTGGAAGTTTGATCATCAACAATGTTTCCTTAGTGAAATGTTTGAACTACAATCTTCTGAGCATAAGCCAGCTATGTGATACAGGATTCAGAATCAATTTTCAAAAAGATGTTTGTTTTGGAGTTAGTCGAGACTTTTCTCAAACCTTCATTGGGCAAAGACATGACAATATTTATCTTCTGGACATAAGTTTAGAGAACTCTCAATATCTTATCTCAATTCAAGATGAAGCAAGTCTCTGGCATTGCAAGCTTAGACATGTGAGTATGAAATAGATTGCTAAACAATCGTCTAAGAATGGTTCGTGATATTCCTAGAATGATGTACCAGAAGTCTGAGTTGTGTGCTCCATGTATCTTGGAAAAACACGTCAGAAGCTCATTTAAACCTATAAATCAAGTTTCCACTAATCGCATTTTGCAACTTCTTCATATGGATCTTTTCGGACCAACTAGAACGCAAAGCATCGATGGTAAGAAGTACTATTTGGTAGTTGTGGGCGATTATTCAAGATTTACATGGGTTTTCTTCTTGGCAAATAAAACAAAAACCCTCTCATATTTTTCAAAATTTGCTAAGAAGATTCAGAATGAGAAAGGTTATTCCATTTCAAGTATAAAAATTGATCATGGGGAAGAATTTGAAAATCAAGACTTTGCAAATTTTTGTGATAAGAATGGTTTACAACAAATATAAAAATTGATCATGGGGGAAAATTTGAAAATCAAGACTTTATAATTTTGTGTGATGAGAATGGTTTACAACATGTTTTCTCTTCTCCATACATTCCAAAACAAAATGGAGTTGTAAAAAGGAAAAAAAGGTCTTTACATGAGATGATTGGAACTCTGCAAATTGAAAGTAGAATCTCTTCTCGTTTTTAGGTAGAAGCAGTTTCCACGGCCTGTTATATAATTAACAGAGTATTTTTAAAGCCCATCCTAGAAAAAACTCCCTATGAAGTTTACAAAGGGAAAAAAGCAAATATCTCTTATTTTCATATGTTTGATTGCAAGTGTTTTATTTTGAAGAATGAAAATGATTGGCCCGAGAAGATCGGATGAAGAAATATTTCTTGGCTATTCTACTTTAAGCAAAACTTACAGGGTTTTCAACAAGAATACATAGACTGTCGAAGAATCCACGAATGTCAGATTTCAAGAAAGTGTCCAGAACCAACAAGATTAGACTCAACTTGAAGAATCTGAGCTAGTTTCAAACTTAATGGAGTTTGATTCCCCCGAGGAACCTCAGTCTTCTGGTGATCAAAGTTAAGCAGAAGAAAAGTCAGAAAAATTTATGAAAATAGATGTTCAGCAAATTCTTGCAGACAATGACAAATCCAACAGTAACTGGAAGCACAAATCAAGCCATCCTGAAGAGCTCATTATTGGCAATATAGAAGAAGGGATTCGTACCAGATCCAAAGTAAAAGGAGATTCAAGTGCTCTAGCTCTTATTTCTGAAATAGAATCAAAGGGAGTAGAAGAAATTTTGTCTGATGAAAGCTGGATAGAAGTAATGCAAGAAGAACTCAGACAATTTAGAATTAATGATGTTTGGAAGTTAGTTCCAAAACCAAAAGGAAAATCTATGATTGGAACAAAGTGGGTGTTCAAAAACAAGATGGATGAAAAGGGTAAAGTAACTAGGAACAAAGCAAGACTTGTTGCAAAAAGTTATACACAAGAGGAAAGAATAGATTATAATAAGACATATGCACCTGTAGTTAGGTTAGAAGTCATAAGATTATTGCTAGAATATGGATGTTTCCATAATTTCAAGTTATTCCAGATAGATGTCAAGAGTGCATTCCTAAATGGGTTCATATAAGAAGAAGTCTATGTGAAACAACCACCGGGATTCAAAGATCCTAGAAAACCAGACTTTATCTACATATTGAAGAAGGTTTTACACGATCTAAAAAAAGATACCTCGAGCTTGGTATGTGAGATTGAGTAAGTTTCTAGTAAGCAATGGTTTCACGAAAGGAAGAGTTGACAAAACTTTGTTTATTAAAAGGGAAGAAAAAGACTTTCTACTTGTTCAAATATATGTAGATGATATAATCTTTGGGTCTTCTAATGAAGGTTTGTGCAAGAAATTTTCAAAGTTTATACAGGAAGAATTCGAAATGAGCATGATGAGTGAGTTAACATTTTTTCTGAGTCTACAAGTCAGATAATCAAAGAAAGAAACTTTCATTTATCAAGAGAAATATGCCAAAGATGTTATCAAGAAATTTGGGATGGAAAAATGCAAGAAGACTAAGACTCTCATGTCAAGTTCTTCCAAACTTGATAAAGATGAAGATGGAAAGAAAGTAGACTAAAAGGCATACATAAGCATCACTGGTTCTATTCTCTACCTTACTACTTCTTGACCTGATATTTCATTCAGTGTGTGTATGTGTGCTAGATTCCAAGCCAATCGTAGAGAATCTCATCTCAGTGTTGTCAAATGTATTATCAAAAATATTGCAACAAATCCAAAGTTAGGTCTGTGGTATCCAAAAGGATGAGACTTTACATTATTTGGATACTTAGATGCTGATCTAGCTAGTTGTAAAGTTGACAGGAAAAGTATTTCAAAAATGAGCCAACTCTTGGGACAAATATTAGTGTTCTGGTTCCCAAAGAAGCAGAACACTGTGACACTCTCAACAATAAAAGCAGAATATGTTGTTTAAAGTTACTGTTCACAAATTCTTTGGATCAAGTAACAACTGAAGGACTTTGGAAAAGAAGAACCTTGTACTGAAATCAGATGTGACAACACAAGTGCGATCAACCTCACCAAAAATCCTATTCTTCATTCTAGGGCAAAGCATATTGAAATTTGCTAGCATTTCACAAGAGACTATGTACAAAATGGCGAAATCAATGTTCAATTCATTGATTCAAAGAATCAACTGGCAGATATCTTCATCAAACTATTGGGGAAAGGATCATTCGAGTTCATTCGTGAAAAGCTGAATATTACTCTTGCATTTGGTTAAAGTTTATGGACAAGCAGACTCATTAGTTCAATCTATAGTAGAAACATCCATCTGAAAGCCCTTCCAAACTTAGGTAGTTATATTTCAAATTTTGGCGTGTAAGTTTTTTTCATTATTGAACATGTATGATTATTCTCAAATTAGTACTTGCATTTTATATTTTTGGAAATTGTTATAACTTTGCTGATTTTTTGGAATTAATATTTCAAAAATTATTGACAATTACTTTTTAAATTTTTTAAAATGGAAGTTTTTTTTTTCTTTTATGCCTATTCGGTTGCCTGGTTCATTTTCTTTAAATAAAGTCTTCGACATTTTTCCCCAGATATCTAGACTCTTTGCAAACCCTAATCTTTCTCTCAAATCCTTGCTTCTCTTGATTTACTCTCATATTCTTTGCAAAATTTCTTACTCAATCACTCTCAAACATGTCATCAAAATCCTCCAAGTCCGTTTCAATGTCTTGTTAGAGGAAATCCTCTCGCATTGCTAGTTGCGGGCCTTGATTTGTCCTTGAAGGTTTGACACATTTTGATCTCATCGGGGATGAATCACCTCAAAGCACGAATTAACAATTGGTGGAGGAAGAGGTTACTCAGGAAGTGACTCTTATTTCGGTAAGAAAGCCCGACGTACTTCTCAAACATTATGAGTTTCTAAAAAAGGGAGGAAGTCTCATGGATTTCATAAGTTCGTTCTTGAAAGAAAATGACTATGGGAACAAAACCTTATTCTTGAGAGTCACGGAAAACTTATGGTTGGTAGAGGTTGGAAGAGCAGAAAATGAATTTTTAAACTTTCTTGCTGATTCTCGTTTTGGTACAGAGGGTCAGACTAAAAGTAAAAACGAAGATGATGATGAGAGGGTGTTTAAACGGATTTTCAAACGGGTGTTGTTGCAGAAATCGCTAGAACAAAAGGGAAGTTGTTTCGGTCAAAGTACCATAAAAAAGTCTACGCATAGATGCTAAACAGAGGAGTCATCAACTCTTGAACAATAGATTTTGATTTCATAGATTCCATCAAGGTGAATTTGCGAGAAAAAATTGCTAAGCTTCAGATGAAGAGGTTCTGTGTGGAGTCATCTGATGCTTATCCTGAATTGACTGCTTACTTCTATTCTAGCCCGTCTGTTCTTGATCCCACTCATGTTCAATTCGCCATGAGTGATAAAGTTTTTGATGTTGATGTTAATTTGTTGACTGATATTGTAGGAGAAGAAAGGAGTGGATTTTTGCCCATCAATTTGTCCAACGAAGAGGTTACCAAGTTTCTAGTGAAGGACATGATTCCTAGGGGAAGCATTACTTACTTTAGGATGTTAACTTCTAATATTTTACCTGCATAAGATCGTCATCAACTGCATCAGACCCAAGGTTGCTTCCAAAACTGATATTTCCATATTCGAGGCAAAAATGATGTGAGCCATTTGCAATGGTGTTGCTTTCTCACTCCCTCACACAATCTTACTGCACATGTACAAAATTGTCATGAAGGAAAAGGGAAACTTCCGTATATAGTCTTGGTAACCAGACTTTTCCAACACTTTCAGATTCAACCGCCATCCAATTTTTGCTCCAGAACAATTCTTCTCATGCAAATTGGATTGAAATTGATTTCAAAAATAAGATTAAAGGATCTCTCTAGAGCCTTGAAACTTTTGAAAAAGGAATCTGCTAGTAAAGCTAAGATAGGATCTGCAGCTAATAAGAAGCGCAAAGGGAAGAGCGTTCTCTCGCGAACTCCAAATTAAAAATGACATGTTCTTCTTCTACAAGATGAAGAAGAGGAAGATGATGAAGACGAGACTGTCTCTAATATTGTGGCAAATATTGCCATGAGAGATCCTCTTGGTGGCATAACCGATTCTGAAGAAGAATAAGAGGATGAGAGTGAGAAAGAACTATAAGAAGAAAGTGAAGGAGAAGAAACTGGAGTAAAAAAGAGCGAGGAGGATGACTCAGATGATGAAGAGGAAGATGCGACTCTAAACAAGGGACAACGGCATTCTGACAAGGAAGGAGAAGATACAAGGGAAGTTGGTACATGAGATGCTGGAGAGAAGGGAACTGGTCAACAAATCAATGTTGAAGAGAAGGAGTGTAGGAAGGAGAATGAGTTCTTCCTCAACTTGAAGGCACTATGACGGGAGGAGTAGGTGAGAAAACTCCTCTTATTGACCAGACTGTAGAATCAACTGCAAGTGATGGAATTAGTCGATCTCCTCCAGATGCTGAAGATATTTATGCATCTCATTTCCCTAAAGTTTCTCTTGAAGGTCAAGATAAAGAAGCTAGTGTTGAGGGGGAGCACCAAATTTCACATGTTTAGGTCGATGTTTCTTCACTTTTGAATACTCCACCAGTATATTTTGCAGAAGCTAATGCCCAAACTAAATTAGAATCAAACTGTCCTCAGATAGTGGAAATCCTTTTGAAGATTAAGGCATGGCAATATGGGATAGAGATTGAAATCCAAAAGTTGCATACTGCTCTCGATACTACCTCATAATCTCTCACTAGAAAGGTACAGTCTCTTGATGATAAGGTTCAAAACATGAATCAGCAGGCATCTCAGAATTTAGCGAAGGTTGAGACTGTCTTCCATCAATGCCTGACTAAGCTTGAGGAGAACGTGTAGACTTTGGAGGATTTTTGACTTGTTCATGTTCCTAGGTAACCCCGATCCTTTTCAAAACAAACTCTTTTTCTTATTTTCTTTGTGCTTGTTTACTTTTTTCTTTTTGCTATTGACAAAAGGGGGAGAGTTTTGCAGATTTGAAGCTTTGATTAGTGTTTCTACATGATTGAGTTTTTCTACGTTGGAGTGGTTGGTATTTCTTTTATATAGACTATTGGTTGGTGTGTTTTATATGTGTGGACTATGTGTATTTTATGCAGACTTATGCAAACTTTATAAATTATCATGTGCTATAAAGTGTTGTTTTGCAGAATAACTTTCATACTATGTTTAAATCTGCATGAAAGTTTTTTCACCATAAAAAATGAGGAGATTGTTGAGAAAACTCATACTATGTTTTGAAGTTAACAAAACTTTCTTGTTCATGTTCTTATTCTGAAAAATAGTAGACTTCTGAAATCATAACGTAGACTTTTGTCAAAGTTTATTCATTCCAAAAGTCTTTCCCATTCTAACGCAATCCAGATTGAAATCAAGTCCAAAATGAATATATAATCGGACTCAAATTTATTGATCTTGCGACAAGGATTCAGTATAAACATAATAGAGATTAATTCTTTAATATCTGGCTTTCTGGCAAAAAATTTCACTTACCTTTTATAAATACATTAATGGAATCAATCACGAATTGATGAAATCAATCTTGAAGACAAGTTCCTTTTTGGGAAGTATCTATTTATGGAAACTTAGATTCTTGATTGTATGAGCAACCATAATCAATGGATTTTCATCTTAATCTTCAAATGGCTATAAGATTTCCTTAATCCATTCTGTCTAACAGATTGATTGGAAGAAATTCCTCTAGAGAATGCTAATGGCTAGTAAGGCATGGATGAGTATTTAAGGAGGTCATTCGGTCTATTTGAGATAGTGCGTGAAAATTGAAATTCCAAAGTTTGAAGCCCTTCCAACCACTTGTTCTTCAACGACAGCTCTTACAAATTGTATTCAAGAAAGAAAATCACAAAAAGAGTGACTTAGTGAGGAAAAAAGAAATCTTACACTGAATGTTTACACCCGAAATATTGTACTTCTCTGTTGATACTTTAGTGAATTTAAGCTAAAAGGCTGCTAGCATGGGATAGTGGACGTAGGCTTGATCTAAGCCGAACCATTATAAATCTCGTGTGCAATTTTCTCTTCCCTTAACTCTTTTCAACTTTATCTGTTGCAACTTTTTGTAAGTTTCGCAAAAATCTATTCCATCTCTTATCTGATTCTAAATTTTCACTAGAAGTGTGGTGACTCATTTAATCAGATTCTGATCATTTTTCAGATTTTGCTTGCAACTTAATTTATTCCGCATTTATTTATCAAGATTTATTTTAAACACCTATTCATCCATCTCTAGGTGTTAAACTAACATTTTCACACTGTTGCCACGATAAATAGATTGATAACGTAGAGTGCTTAGATGATTGCTCAATGGAAGAGGACTGGATAAATTGTTGAAGGAAAGATCCAAACGACTTAAAATGTCTAAATTGGATATACACCTAATAGTTTGTTATTGGATAGATCCAGTGATTCTAAATCTCTCACGTTGCCAATATCTAAAGGGATTTTGCTGATCAACTTATTTTGGGAGAGGTTCAAATTTTGAAGTTGAGCAAGCCTAGTTAGCCCTTCCGATATTTGTCGTTCTAATGCGTTGCTTGAGAGATTAATAGAAAATAAATATTGGAGCAAGCTGGTGAATTCTAGGCATATTCTTTTTATATTAGCCATGACATGAATCCCTCGCCGGCCAACCAAATCTAAAGTATCGGTGGAATTGGCCCACATTAGTGAGAAGTTGTTAAAACAAGGAGGAATGACTCTAGAAAGGTTGTTATGTGCTAGGCTTTGATACTAGAGTTTATGAAGTTGATATAGTAGCAAAGGAATGTCGCCAGTGAAGTAATTTCTCCCAAGGTCGATTATCTATTCCACCAACAAATAGATTGTCACTAAGATCGAGAATTACCAAATCTAGCTTTAGTAAACATTTTGGAAGCACTCCATTCAAGCCATTTTTACGTAGGTATAGAAGTTTTAAATGCTCCAAACTGCATAAAGAGTTTGGAATCTAACCATTGAACTTATTGTCTCCCAATGAAATTGTAACGCTCAGCTTAGCTTGTGCTTCCCAGGAGAATTTTCCCCTCCCCACGTGGATGCCAGGTGGAGATGCCGAGAGGGGGGGGCGGCGCTGCACTTTTACTTTTTTTCTTTCTTCCCTTGGACGTTCAATTTCAGCAGCCCAATTCACCCACACTTCTCCCCTCTTTGCCGATACCCATCACTTTCCCTCCTCCATTTTCTTTTCTCCGCCCAAGCTAGACCCTGTCACGAGAACGCTCACAGCTCTGGACCTTCTGTCCAACAGCGACCGACTCTGCTTTGGCTTCTTCGGAGCCACGACAGCAAACCATGAAGCCTCAGCTCATCTGCTACCTCTCCTCTTCTCCGCAAGCGCGAGCCCAGGCTAGTAGAGCTATTATTAGCGTCCTGGGTACACGGATTGGCTTTGCCTAGCTGTGCATGTGAAGATCGGGGTAGATTTCACGGTTTCGGTGGAAATTGGGAACCAGAGCTCTGTTCGGAGCTGGGATGTGAGCAAGTAGAGTCTTTACTGTCCGAATGCGAGTATAGAGCTGTCCTTAGGGTCTAGGGTGTTCGGATGAACTCCTCGTAGCTCTGCATGTGCAATTCATGGTCTTGCATGTTGCTGTGATGTTCGGATCATGAAGAACTGGTGTTGTGGTAGTGTGGTTTTGGAAGGAGGGTGGGTTGCGTGACGGTTTTAAAAGGTTCGGTGGGCTTGCATGTGTTTCTTTTTTTTCTTTTTTTTAATGCTTGTTTTAGCTTGTAGGAACTTTGCTTGTTATCTATACCTGGCTATATGACTTACGTGTGTTCTGTGAGGCTGGAATGGGCATGCATGTAAATATCGGACAGGGGAAATGCATAGATTACGAGTGTTTTGAATTTGCCTTTCGTTCTTTTCCGAAACTGAGATTTCTCAAGCTCTTTGGTTGTTGATTTCGTGATGCTCATTAGGTTGAGATCTAGGTAAAGTCCTCTCCATAGTGATTTCGGTGGACTTTTTGGAAGTAAGGTAGCTAAGGTATGGACGTGGGTTTCTACCGAGTCCGTACTGCCCAGAACGACTCGTTTGCAACTCTGCAGTCTTGTAAATTTCTACCGAGATTTCTAGTACGAATTTGGTCTCGACTTCTTCATGGAAGTTGTGACAAATTGTTCAAACTATGACATATAATTTTGTCAGATTTTCCAGATCAATATAATTGGCACGGACATATTTTAGTGTGCGGTGCTTGTTCTGCTGGAATGTGAAAACAGAGAACCTGAGTGTGTTATCAAATTCTTAGAAGATCTTTGGAGTTGATTCGAGCAATAATTTCTTCGGTGAAATTGTACTATACCTTGGAACATGCAATATATATAAAAAAAAATTGAGTTTATTAAATTTAGAAGGTCTCAATGCATTTCTTTTGTGATTGTGAGTTCTGGTCGATGGTAGAAATCTGGGGTTGAATTGTGTGATTTACTGCTCTCTGTACATGACTAATTAGGCTTAGCGTCCTTCATGAAATTATTTTTTTCTCTGTCTTTTTTTTTTTTTTTGGGGCTGGAGGAACCGCCGTCGCCAACCGCTGCGACGTAAACCCCCAGGTGACTCTAGTGCAAGACCCACCACCACGGCGTCACGCTTAAGACCTCCAGCGCTTACGCTGGGGTTCGAACTCCTCAGGGAACTCCTCAGTCCTGAGCGGGACTTCACTGGAGCCTTATCCAACGCAGCCACCACGAGCGGTGGTTTTTTCTTTGTCTTATTTATAACATACTAAAAATTATTTTTGCCATTTGGTACAGTCTTAAGTCTGAAAACTTCTCGACTTTGAATCACTCTGTTTTGTAGTACGTTGAGTCAAATCCGGTTGAAGAGGTGACGAAACAGCGTGGTCTATGTCACTCGAATGAGTTCTAAGTTTCACTGTCTTAATTCCAGCGTTACACGTTAACTTAATGTAGTTAGTCTAAGAAGTAGATATGACAAAATAAGGGAAATGAAGGTTCGGGGAGCTTCGGGCCATATCACCTTATTACCAAGTTTGTTTAAGTCTAGGACTCATACTCGACTTTAGGAAAGCGAGAGCTGTTTTGTGCACTGGAATTGTTTATGCTGCAATAGGATGAGATTACATATGTTGTGTAGTAGGCCGAGAAGCCGATGAGAGGCCCCGGGTGTCGGGATGCCTGGAGAGGGGTGAAAGGGAGTGATGGCGTACTCTGACTTCTCAGGGGACCTTGCGATGCTAGATTGGGTGCGAGGGGTACAGGGTGGGGGTGTTGTCTCCCCTTAGGTGATTGTTGCAGCCAAACCCACACGGACACGTCCAATAAATAGTTTCTGTTCTATTTCGATCGTTAGTGGGAACCACACTTATTAGTCTCTTATTTTAGCACTGGATTTACCTTCGGGCGAATAGCATAGATTCCTAACCGAACCCCGTAGTGATGTATGGCGAAATATTTTATTTGTTAGCGGCCAACCCCCAAGCTAGGACTATTGGCCTACTTGTTGAGTTTTATTTAAACTCACACTTGTTTTCGGTGTCTTTTCTTCATATTAGAAGATGTCCTCTGCTCCACCTGCTGCCACCACGACTATTCTCTATGGCGCCCCATCCGACTTCATATGGCGACAGGAGGAGATTTGCGACCGGCAGTTTCCAAGCGTGACCTTCGTCAAGTGTACCTCCTGCTTGATGGTGGACATAGGGGCTCCAATAGGGCCAGCATACCTGGTCTTTGTAGCCCTTTATGCATGCGTGGGAGGCCGGCTGATGGGACCTCTGCCACTGTACGATGAGGGTTTGGGTCATGGCGGTAGCCCAGTGGTGTAGGTGGTGATTGATGAGCGCCTAACTTTTGGGAGAGTTTTTTGTTTTTTGACTATGTGTATATGACCGACAGGAGGCGAGGTACCTAGTGATTGTATTCCCTAGTGTTTTTTTGTACAAATCTCCCTTCATAGTTCCATATCCCGATATGTACAAAGATAAGACTGATGGTAAATAGAGTCGAAGGCAGCTAGTTTCTTATTTTCTAATCTAGTTTAATCGTTATAGTTGCGCTTTGTCATCAGTATTTTATCGAGTATCGCCCTCCTAATTTAGCAACCAAGTAAGGCAAGTAATCGGTAATTGGGTCCCATAGAAATCCACTGCAAATGATGTTGCAACTTCCCCCAACATCGCTAAAGTCTCCCAAACAATTGGTTTTCAGAGAGATCAAGGAAATACAAACTATGCAACAGCATAATGAATTTGAAATGTCACCAGTGATGTTATTTCGAGAAAGTGACAATCATTTTGTATGTGCTGCCTTTTTTTCCAATAATTCCTAATGTGTTGCCTCTGAGCATATTGCCTGAGAGATCTAAATCTCTAATGTTAGATAAAATGTCAGGCAGCCAATGGGAGACTTTACTTGAGATGCTAGCATTTGACATAAGCAACTGCTAAATGTTCCTCTAAGTTTGAAGCCAGTTTGGGAATTCTACTCCCACCTTGCAACTTGACAAGAAAATGAAATTTATTTGGAAAGGAGGAACCCAAGACAAGCTAACATTTATAACAAGCTCGTTCGACCATAATATAAACCAAGTCAAGCTAGTGAGATTTGCCAAGTGAAGTTCATTGACAACTCCATCAAATCGTTTATTACTAAAGTCCATCACCTCAAGATTAGATAGTCGCCCTATACTTTTGAGAATGTTTCCCCTCAAATTATTAAGAGAAAGGCCCAAAAATCTCAAAGATGATAGGAATAAGATAAAGGGATAAGAATAACGCAAGTGCCTTAACTTTCATACGGCGTTTATCTGAGTGTCATAATTTTTTTTTTTTTTTTGCTCACTAGAGTGACATCGGCAATTTTACTTGTTGAAAAATCCAATGTGGATGCAGGTTGTCTTATGTGGTTTCACCAACACGACGTAAACAATTTTTTAATAATTTTTTCAATTATTTTTTTTTTTTTTGCCTTTTTTTAGGGCCGGCGAGGGTGTGCAGCCCTAAAAAAGGGAAAAATAAAAAAATTGAAATGAAAATAAATAAATAAAAATTCAAAATAAAATTTAAAAAATCCATGTTGGATGGGAAATCAATAAAAAAATCCAATTAGGATAATTTGCTAGAAATGACACTCAAATGATCGATTTTACTCCGATGTGGCATTTAAGTGAGCGAAAAAAAAAAAAAAAGTTATAGCACTTGCATTGTTCTTCTCCCAAAGATAAAGAAATTTGAGATCTTTGAAATTCCCAAATTGATTGGGTAGATGACCATTGAAATTGTTGAAGCCGAGGTCTAGATACTTCAGATTCTTCAATTCGCTAAGACCAAGATGTATCTTACCTCCTAGACCGCAATCATTTAGATCAAGTTTCAAGACGTGACCAGTCTTGTTGCTGCATTCGACTCCTTCCACTTGCAACAATGCTCGCTGGTCCACGAAGATAGATGTCTCGAAGGATTGGTGAAATTCTGCTTGAACTTCAGAAGAGCTTCCCTCTTGGCGCCGATGCAACTTACATTAGTTAAGGCATTGGGGTTGACTAAATTCCAAGGTTTGAATGATAGAGAGTGCACGCAAGAGTGTAGGCACGAAGTTATTCAAGAGGTAGGAAACCATTGTTGTTTAACATGGACCCGAGAACTTCCATTTATAATAGCAAAACCACGCTTCCTTCAAGAAATATCATCTTTTTTGGTCACAAAAATGTGGAAAAAAAAATGAGGAAATTAACATCTTTTCAAAGTCCAACCTCCTTTCGCTGGCCACCTAAAGCGACTTAAAGATTTCAAGTCGTGCGTTGCAAGACGCGTTAAATGGTCAAGATGATCAAGGAAATCGTAGACAATGGAAGCCTTTGAAAAGAGATGTGTTTGGACTCCGTTTCATATTGTGAGGGAAAAGAAATGTCCATCATAAGTTGTTTTCTATATTCTTTTTCCTGCATCCGTTGCAATTTACAAAAAAGAAAAAGGTTACATTTGCTGCAAGTGCATCGTCATCTAAGTATGTGGCATTCACAGTGCAATGAGCAATTCTATAATAAGACTCCATTTCTTTCATAGGAAATAAATTATTTAAAAAACATTTTCCTAAAAATGACCGCTCGTATCGCTTGTAAAAATTATTCAGTGGACAAAAAAGAGAAGTGGAATGTCCTTATCAGGAATGTGATACGATAGGGCTAAGCTTCTTTTGGTCGTCTAGTTGGAACAAGAACAAACTTTACAGTTACGTCAAAAAAATATAATTAATGTAGTCTTTAATCATGAATAAGACATTAAGATGCATGACCACATAAAGATTTTGAAATTTATTTTCGAACGCGATTATCGTAAAGCACATATTGGGTGAAAATATCATGGTTATATTTCAGAACATGGGGAACACTCATTTTGGTGTTCCAAATCTCTAATGTAATAGTAAAATAGAAAATTCAATCTGTAGGTATCTTGGTTATGGATTGATAGAGAAATGGGGTATTTTGGTAACCCCTCAGCCCGTCAATTGACAATGACCCTTTAGATGCGGAATGAGGATAAAAAACTTCATGAAGGGGACTCAAGCTAAAGCTGTACGTGGAGAGACTCAAAAAGGATTGAACAAAACTTGATCGAACGACCATTTGTAGATCTTGCAGAAAAGTTCAGGTACTAAACAAAGCACAAGGGTTCAAAAGCATCAACAAAGCCTACGTGATTAGTAGAAACTGGGTTTGTTTGTATAAGTTATCATGCAAAATGAAAAGTGAAGAGATCAGTAGATCAAAGAGGATCAGAAAACAGAGAAAAATAACATATAGATGAGGACCAGAACACAGATTTAAGTACATTAATGCAGGACTTCCTCCATATCCATCTATTGTCTCCCCCATTTTTCATTCCAAAACCAAAACGCCATCTACAAGAAGTTCCAACTTCATAAGACCCTCCACGTACAAACTGTAAAACACCAGACTCCACAAACCGCACTCCAATTCTTCCAGTCCAACCCCAACTTTTGGGGGAAGAACACTAGAAAGGGTGTTTGATCATCATAAGAGCAGAACACGGAGACTGAATTGAGATGTATTACGTATTTAAGTAGATACAAACTTACACGTAAGTAGTCATAACTTTATCTGACAGTACTCCCTGTTCTCCCTCCAATTGGAAGTTCCCAGGACCAGAAGCCATCTGTGCGAGGACTTAACCACTAGCAATGACGCATCAGCTTTCATGCCTCGTAAAGCATTCCAACCTCAATACGCTGTGGCAATGGCACCCCTAAGCCAGGCAGTGCAGACCTGCAATTACTGTGCAAGACTTCATAGAAGCCAAGCAGAATCTTATCGAACCAACCACAAGTATTGGTTATGTAAAACCTAGTCTTCCCTTGTATGTGTACAACACCAGCAAGCTTCGCCTCTTCTATATCAGCAACTTCTTGATGCACTTCCACTGGCGAGCCAGACAATGAGAAACTCGAGCAGGTCTGTAAGTGTGCAATCAGTGCATTGGTAACTTGAGTGACCAAATCATCTCCTTCATGATTAAGTGAATCTGCATATCCATACTGAATCACACATCCATAAACTCCTTTGAGGCCCAGTTTATTAACAACAATTCTCTCATGCGGAGCGACTTTTGGAACCAATAAGTATCTAAGAGTAGTGAAAACAGTGACTTTGTGAAGTGATCTCATGTTCTTTATATAATGACCAAGAATGGGAGTAAGCCCGTCTTGAATATTGGTGTAAAAGAAGCATAATCCAGGAACCCTTTGTATTCCAGGTTCAGACAACAATATCTCAAGCCTGTTGAAGTTTATCTTATGTCTCAGCTCATACTCCATCTTTCTCTGCCTTCCATAGAACCAACCAAACATGATAAAGGCGAGAATAATAGATATGGCAAAAGGAATCCATCCCCCCTCAGGAATTTTTGTGAAAACAGCACTGACATAGACACCTTCCATCACAAAGAATACACAGAAATAAAGCGCAACCAGCACTATGGGAGTTCTCCAAATCATGATCATAACCAGGGTTAAGAGTATAGTGGTGATGAGCATGACTAGACTGACAACAACACCTGCAAGAGATGCTTAGTTGTTAGTAAGGTCTTTCCAGATGATCAAATGTACCCAAAGAAAAACAATATTATTAATGCTATGATCAACTTTTTCACAGAGTGCCATCACTTAGTTTCAATATAGAGATCATGAATGCTTGATTGGGTTTACAGTGTAAAGAAATTTCATTCAGTACACTACTGCACCTCACTTAAGCATATTTTATATTCAGCGTTTTGCCTTCGAAACCTTTATAGAAAGATTAGCAGTATCAGGGCACCGTTTTTGAGCTTTTCTTGAGTAGAAAGTAGTAATTTAAATTTCCCACCAAAACCAGAAACTTTTATATTTAGTTTCACAGATTCTGCAAAAATTCCATAGTACCTTTGGTGATCTTAAATCTCGATAAAAGTATATTTCAAACAATTGAGGTGTTTAGTACAAAATAAATCTCAAATGCTAAAAGCAAAAAGTTGAAAAGCAAAACTCCAAGCAGACCCTCACAATTTATCTTCATTACTCCGGTGGTCACACACACAGATTTTGCCGGGAAGAGAAGATGACACTAATGCAGCAATGGCATGCTTAAATAGTTGCTGTATGATATAGAATTCAGGATATCATATACCCACCAAAAGCATTGCCAATATCTTTTCCATCTCCAAAAATAAGAATGACGGCAACACAGAGGATCATGAGGATGTAATTAATTTCTGGAGAGTAAACTTCGCCTTCTTTGTTGGGGGAAGTATGGACCACCTTTACTCGAGGAAAATAATCAAGTGCTACGGATTGCTTAATTACAGAGAAGGTAGCTGATATTAACGACTGGCTTGCAACAATTGCTGAAAGTGTGGCAACAACAAACATTGGCCAGTATATAGATCCTGGAATGAACTTGTAAAACCCATCATCATGATCATTAGGATGACGAATTAAGTAAGCAGTCTGGCCGGCGTATGTTAGTACCAGCGATGGATAAATCGTACATAGAAATGCTATCTGTTGAGGAAAAGTGGCATTAGACTGATACGTTGGAAAGGAATCAACACTAAGAGCTTGGGAGAGGAAGGTTCACCTGGATAGAGGCCCGATTGAAATGACCAAGATCAGCAAACAGAGCTTCTGAACCTGATATTATAAAAGAGAGTGACACAAATGTATCATGTTTCCTATTGTCAGAAGAGTAGGTTTATTTTAATGCACATCCGCAACTCAAGCTTAGTTCATTATTAGGCATCAGTGAGTAATGAGAGCAAGTTTGAATCCACTATGGCCCAGTCCAATCAGTCGCTCGACTTTTGGGGTGGGGGAGGGGGAGAGAGAGAGATTATTTGGACTCTAACTACTGGAACACAAACTAGAATAGGTGATTCAGATTGTGTCATGACATAATTCATCCTTGTACATAATAAAGAACTCTGGTGAAATTTAAACGGTGAAGACTAAGGATACTCCATATACTATTAAGTAATCCATCAGGACAATGTATCAGTAAAACTCGTTTTGTCTATCAAAGTTTATAGCTCAAAGTAAATTGCAGGAACAAGCAAAGGATTCAGAAATTATTCTGTAAATCTTGAAGCACATTTGTTTGTAATACATCTGATCAATGAACAGTTAAAATACAGCAGCAAAACCTGACAAAATCCTAAGAATTACAGAAATGCCCCCATATAACCTGACAACCTGGAAGTACCCGTAAAATCAGAGTCTAAATTTCCATAATGACTCCTATACTTACCCTCTACAATGATTCAAATGAAAAAAGGATTCATGCTTCTATTCAAGTCACAAGAATGCAAACCTGTCAGTCTTTGAGCTCGTGTAATGTAAAATAACGGTAAGCTCACCTGTAATACAAAGCACAGTTCCACCAAGTAATAGCCAACCTTCCTTGCCATTTCTATGGAAGAAATGGACAATGTAGTGTGGGGACAAGGCCTTGAATATACTCGGATAATGCTTTATGATGCTGTAAATTCCTACAAGTGGGGTGGTCAACGTCCATGCTCCCATGATGGGAGAAAAGAGGAAACTCACTTTAGATGTACCAAACTTTTGCAGTAGGAACAGAACGATAAGAACTATCGCAGAGAGTGCTTCCACCAAAGCTGAAAAAAAGTGAATATGTGTAAACATACAATTGCCGGATTCTTTTTTTATTCCCTTCAAATATAACGCGGAACTGATGGGCTTAACAATTTCCCACCTTGAAAAAATTTAACAATTTCCCACCTTGAAAACACAAAAAAATATGGATAGTTGTAGATTCTTACATTTGCTGACAGAAGGAAAAGGTGCTCTCACTCCCTCCATTGCCGATAACACTATCAACAAATATAATAAGTCAAAAACTCAAAACCCCAAGCAGAAATCTCAGCAATGGGGGAAAAATGGGATGGTGACTAACCTGAAATTGCAGGGGTAAGTATACCATCACCGATTAGCATACACATTCCCAACATAGCAATAAAAAGTAGTACCCTCCTCGCAACTATGCTCCGTTCAAAGAATTTTCCAAGCCTACTTTGCTTTTCAGTGCCCTCTGGCAAGCCATGTCGTGAAACAGCAGAGTTTAATTCTACATGTTTGGGATGGAGGATGCCAACATTCACTTTCCTACATAGCAACGAGTACAATGCAAATGTCCCACCTGCAATAGCAGTTGTCTTCCTCAATCAAAAACATAACAGCTCATATTACGAGAGGGAAATCAATTTTAATTTCCAAAAGACCATCAGAAAGGTCCAAAAACCAAATTGAAGAAGGAGAAGTGACATCATCAAACACCTCCAAGCTTGTTGTAGGTTTACTTAATCTCTGGACTATACTTGCTTCTAAAACATTAAAAAGCTTTGAAATGACATACTAGCAATGTTTCCCCAGTGTCGGACAACTTCATGAATTTGCAATAAAATACTTTCAACATGACAATAATAGACACTCTTCATTAAAAAGGATCTCCATTGTTTAATGTGCCACCAAGAGAAAGATCCAATATGTTCACAAACAAATAATTGTCTGACTCATGGAGTGGCTCTAAACTACTCAGCATCGTTAACGGCTTAAACCACAATGCTCTAGGAAATTGTAAAGTCCACTTATAATAAACATAACCATTTTGCAGGTCATAAGATTTCTAAATCGTTTTACTAATTTCAATTTCAAAAAACCTTCCTTCAGGTGTCACTCCTGATAGCATTTTCTTGTTCACTCAGCTGGAGTTGTAATTCTCTCTTTGGTAGTGTACTTTTCAGAAAAAACTAGAGTGGAACAATGGAGGAGATGACTTAAAATACTTTACCTAGCTCTCTATAAAAAAACAAAGAGGCACTACTGTACAAATCTAGCCCTTCAAGAGAGACAACTACTCCAAAATAGCTTTCGAGCCATCACGTGTAACCAATTTTAAATTCTTGGGGCAACAACTGCGTGCAGAACTCCAAATACCACTTTTTCAAGTAGACTGGTCTTAGAATTGTAGAACAATGTGCAATGGTGTGTGTAGAAGGAGCTACAGAGTGGACTAGAGTATGTGGGAACCAGTAGAATTAGCACAGCAACTGTAAGAAATGAAAATAATACAAACCAAACTAAATCAAAAACATTATTAGGGTCTTGTATTGACCTTCGCCCTGATCATCAGCTTTGAGAGCTACTCCCGCATACTTTACAACACCAATGAGGGTGAGCGTCCAAAACATGATACTGTAGATCCCTAAGTAGTCTTCTTCTGTTGGAGACTTTAGCGGCATTGACGGGTACACGTATAGGGGAGATGTTACTAGGCCTCCAAACACGACCCCAAGTGTCTTGTAGGCAAGTATCAGAGTAGCCCCTCTTCCCTTCCCCTGTTTCAAACACTATCTTTACTCAGAACATCTGACTGATCATTAGATTGTTAGGGTATAATTCAAATAGCGCAATAACAAATTTCAAAATATATAAAAGACTAAAAATCGGGAAGAAAAGCAGTAAACTAGGTTCAACCGCAGCAACTTTCATGGCCAAAGACATGGTTACATGCTTATTAGCTGTCACATAGCAAAGGGTGTCATGATTGATGCACAAAAAATTGACATTTTCTGCACAAACAGTTGTTCCACATGATATCTGAGCTTGAAGTCCAAGTTTCCGGTTCTTAACACTCTCTGATCTAATTATTCTGCTTATATTTCTTACGTTAGTAGCTTCTGCGCGGAGTCTCTTTGACGTTCACATACACATGTAATGCCCGGCGTTCGAAAGAGGAGGATTTCTCACAAATATGCTTGACGTATGTAATGTTTTCTTTCAGAACAAACAGTTGCTGAAATAAACACTGAAAAAGTTTTAAATTTTCAGCCATTCAACTGATATGCTTCATTCATTGTAAACACCCACTTGGAAATCACAATAAAAATGGAAAAAAAAAAAAAAAAACGAACCTCACTGACCCAACTAATCAGACTTCGGAAACCAAAGCATTCACAACAACGATGAGAAATCGCAAAGGCCTCGCCTTTTCTCCACAGCAGTCCGAGTCAGAATCCCAAAAACTCAAACTTTCCGAGTTTCCCGCACAGACAAGACAGAAACAGAGACACCCATATCCAAGAAAAAGCGTCAGACAGTACCTTGTCCAGACAATGACGACCCCGCGGGCCGCGACCGGACTCGACCCCGATCTCCAACGCGGCCGCCGCCGCCGCCTCGGGCGGCCCGACCGGCTGATTCGTGGGCATCGCCGCCCTCCCGCGTTGCAAGCCACAGAGAGAGAGAGAGAGAGAGAGAGAGAGCGGCGACTTGTCTTCTGCTTTTGAAGCCCCACACTTTCGGCTGTCTTATAATGGCGTGCGTTTCGTGTCCTTATGATTTCGACGGCATGCCTTAACGACGGTCCACGAGGACTCTGCGTACTCCGAATCCGCCTATATTGTTTTTTTCCATGCAAATGCCCCGCATGTCTCACGTGCGGCTGAGCCAAAAAGTCCTAGGAATCCATCTTCGTGACATGAAATTTTTCGTTATCATTCGAACCCGTGACCATTCAAGATTTTCTAGGTTAAAGCTCATCTTTTCTGCTCCCCCGCGTGACATTTATAAATCACATCAAACAAGAGCTTCATAACATTTCACCAGCAGAGTTTCAATCCCGGCGGCTCAAAATATTCCACCACTTGCCATGACATTTAGGACTTGGGAGGTATACATGATGTACGAGATGGTGACCATAGCGGTAAGGCTGGTCAAAAAATATCAACAGGTTTATAAAAAGACCAACTTCATCCTAGGCAGGTCTAAGGTTTCCCGGGACAATCGCTGCCGTCGCAATCTTTTGCCTTTGGATCTCAACCCATTTGACAATTTTGTTTGTAATACTTTGCTTTTTGATCTGATAATTAAAATCTATTAAAACACGATGTGCACGAGAGACACAAGATCATTTCAACAAAATTGGCTATACTTGAGACGTGAATGGCGTCACTTATGATGGCTGCCACTGTAAGATGTATCCAGTGATCTTTTTTAAGCACTCCCCATGAAGTACTTTATTTAGGTCATTTGTTACATGATCTTTTTAGATTTGCCAAACAAGAAATTTCAACTACCATTCTAAATTTGAAACGCAACAAATGAGATTCTATAATTTTGATAGAGTGACTGCTTTCCAATTAAAGTGTTTGTTTGGATTTGCTTTAAAAGAGTAATTTTATATTTTTTTATAAATTCAAAAATGGTGAAGATTAAGACATGGTTAAAAAATAACGAATATTATATAAATTTACATATCAGTAGCTATATCCGCGTCAGATACAAGTCAAGTCACAGAACTGGGAGTTCTGAAATGTGGAAAAGATAAAAAGATTAAAAAAAAAAAAAAAAAAGGTGCTCACAAGTCAATATCAGACGGACACAAACTTAAATCTGGACTTTGTTAATGCTTTTCCTTTGCGCTCGTGGGTACGGGGAATCTCCTTACCTAATGGAATACATATCGAGCCGCCTTTTGGGACTCGCCGACCTGGATGATGGATGAGGCTGGGACCCTCAGCAGGTTGACTCGTCAAAAGATATCAGAAGGTTTACTAAGAGACCAACTTCGTTATGGGTCAATTGAGGGTTTTCTGTAGACATCCGTCCTTGAAATGCCATAGATCTTAATTATTCTATAGGTCTTCGCTTAGGGTGGAGACATATAGTTTTAAGTATTGGGTTTAACTCCCATATTCTGCAAAAAGAGGAAGTAAAAATCATAAAGAGAGAGAAGAGAAAGTATATGACAAAAAAAAAAAAAAATATATGGATAAATGCATCAGAATTCCTAAAACTTCTTACGAAAGTGCAATCGAATCTAAAAATTTTCAAAAAGTTCAATCAAGTCATAAAACTTGTCATGAAAATGTAATTAAGTTCCAAAATTTTTAAAAGTTCAATCAAGTTCTAAAACTTGTCATGAAAGTGCAATCAAATCATAAAGTTTTCAAAAAATGTAAATAACAAAAAGATTTGATTAGACTAATTTGACAAGTTTTAGGACTTTATTATACTTTTTGAAAATTTTATGACTGAATTATACTTTAGTCATAAGTTTTAGGACTTCCAATAAATTTATCCTGAAAACATATTTTAGTTTGGATGGTTGTGATATTTTACATTTCAACCCCATAGTGAAAATCTATTAAGGCATGTTGATACTTGTCACTTCAACAAAATTGGCCATTCGCAACACAGGACTGGTGTCCCTTATGAGACTTCCGCGGTAAGATGCATCTAGTGATCTTTTGTGGCACTTTGAAATGCCCCTATAAGACACTAAATTTAGGTCATTGTTAGATTATCTCTTAATGTTTCTACTATATAACTTCTTTCAACAAAAATTGACAACATTTTTTGTCATGACCTTGGCAATTTATTTGTGTCACAATTAAATTTGTTTATTTGAAAAACAATTAGAGACGTCTTTTTCAAAATCGTGGTGGCATTTTATTTGTGAAAATAGTAAACTTGGTATTTATAAATTTTTCTTTCACACTCTTTCAGCTCAAAACCTGTTTTGTTCCTCATTGAAGGGATTTTGCGGCGTTTCGCTCGCGATAGCAAAATGAACTCATCGGTCCTGAGGGTTGTTCTGCTCTTCATGATTGTAAAAGACTGCTATAGAAGCTTCAAGTAATTAACAAAGGAGTTGTACTCAATTGTTTTTCTCTTTTCTACTATCATACAAGATCAACTATATGTTTAATGGAAAATGATGCATGGTCCATCTTGATGAGCTGAAATTCTAATCCGACTAACTTAGAATTCATGTCATTCCAGCTGCATCTGTCAAATTACATTTTGTTGTTAAGGAATGGAATTTAACACCCTATTCTATTTTTTTGGCCATCTAATGAAAAATTTTATTCACATTAAACTACAATGTCATATTGCTAGTTACCTCTTGCATTGGTAAAATCTATGAATGGATCATAGCCATGCCAACCTTCATTAAATTGGCATGCACGCGGGTGATTTATACCACATTTCTATTTTCAAAAGTAAGTTACTAAATTCTGAGATAAGTTTTTTATGCCGCTTGTTGAATTACGTACGTAGATAATAACGTATTTAGTGATGCTCCATATTGGTATAATGATTATTTCGTTGATACCTTACCAAAAACTAAACCCGATCATTTGCCGGGCTGCCCACAGGCCCAAGTCAGCCTGGTCCCACCCCGACTTTTTGGTTAGGATATACTAAGGGCATTTAGTGAGAACGGCCTAACCCAACCTGGTTCGAAGATTTGTTTGGGCAAAAATTTAGGCCCGATTTTTAGGTCCTGGCAGGCCTACCGTTCATCCCCACTAACAGCCTAACACCGTACGATAAAAGCGGTTCACAATCTATAATTGAATTTGGTAGTGGTATTATTTTGTAATATACTTAATAACCTGTAACTGGGCCCACTTTAAATTTCAAAAGAAATTAATAACAACCACTAAATTTTAAAAGATTTGTGAGTCTATGGTTTCACGTGGCCATCCGTGACCTCGCAATTTTTTACCGTTCGGTTGCCGTCGGGTAGAGACGCCGTAGATCTCAATCGTTCGACAGATTTGGTTGTGACATTTTGCTTTGTGACTCGATAATTAAAATCTAATGAAACATGATGTGCACAAAAGACCACAGATCACTTCAACAAAACTGGACATACATGAGACATGACTAGCGTCATTTATGATAAATGTCGCAGTAAAGTACATCGGTGATTTTTTTGTACACCATAAAGTACTTTCTTTAGATAATTTCTTACATGATCTTTTCAAATTTTCTGGACGAAAACTTTCGACTACTATAATAAAGTTCAAAGACACATCAGGTTTTATGATTTTGTTGAGTGACTACTTTCCGATTAAAGTGTTTGCTTGGATTTGCTTAACTAAAGCAATTTTTTTAATATTCGAAAATGAAGAATATTCAAACAAGTTTAAAAAATAACGAATATTATAAATCTACATATCAATAGCTACATCCGCGCCAAATAAAAGTCAAGTCACAGAAGTGGGAGTTCTGAATTGTGGAAAGGATGAAAAAAATAAAAGGTGCTGACAAGTCATATGTGGAATATATATATCGAGCCACCTTTTAGGACTTGACCGACCTGAAAATTTTCCATAACCCTATGATAGTCAGGACTTAGGAGGTAGAGATGATGGATGAAGCTGGGACCTTCAGCAGTGAGACTAGTCAAAAGACATCAAAAAGTTTGTCGAGAGACCAACTTCATCATGGGTCAATAGGGTTTCTTATAGGCATTCGTGTCCTCGCAATCTTTCGTTGTTGAATTGAAATGTCATAGATCTTAGTTGCTCTACAGATCTCAGCTTTGAAAATATTTAATTTCAAGTATTGATTGTCCACAATATGCAAAAAGACAAAGTAAAAAGAGAGGAGTTTATGACAAAAAAAAAGAAAACATATCTCAGCTTGGATGGCTGTGATATTTTATATTTCGACTCAACAACAAAAATCCGTTAAAGCACGGTGTGCATGAGGAACCACGGACCACTACAACAAAATTGATCATTCACGACATAGGACTAGTGTCACTTATAAGACTCCCATGATAATATGCATCTAATGATCTTTTGTGGGCACTTTGAAATGCCCCATAAAGTACTTAATTTAGGTCACAAGTACAGTATATCTTGAGTTTCTACTTATGAACATTTTTTGTCATCCATTTGGCAATTTATTTGTCACAAGTAAACTTGTTTATTTGATAAATGATTAGAGACGTTTATTGATATCATGGTGACATTTTATTTGTGCAAATAGTAAACATGGTATTTATAAAATTTTCTTTCACACTTATTTAGCTCAAAAGCTGTTTTGTTCCTCATTCAAGGGTTTTTGCGGCATTTCGTTCGCAATCGTAAGATGAGCTCATCCGTCCAAAGGGGGTTAATCCGATCTTCATGATGGTGGAAGATTGCTATAGAAGCTTCAAGTAATTGACAAAGGAGTTGTCCTTAATTGTTCTTCTCTTTTCTACTGTCATACAAGATCAACTATATGTTTAATGAAAAAAAAAAAATGATGCATGGTCCATCTTGATGAGCTGAAATTCTAGATTGATTAACTTAGAATCCATGTTATCCCAACTGCATCTGTCAAGTTACATTTGTTGTTAAGAAATGGAACTTAACATCCTCTTCTATTTTTTGGCCCTATAATGAAAAATTCCATCACGTCACACGACAACGACGTCGTCTTGCTAGTTACCTTTTACAATAGGCATGCAATTGCCATGCATGCTGGTGATTTATATCACATTTCTATTTTCAAATATAAGTTATTAAATTCTGAGGTAAGTTTTTTATGCCGCTTGTTTAATATTATAAATAGATAATAATGTATTTAGTGATGTTCCGTAGAGGTAGAATAATTATTTTGTTGATACCTTATTGAAAACTAAACCCGATCATTCGCCTGGTTATCCACGAGCCGCCGAAATCAATGTGACCAGACCCATAAGGGCGTGAGACTTTTTTGTTAGGCTTGAGCAAGGGCATTTTGTGAGAAATCTTGGCCTAACCCGACCTGACCGGAAGATTTGTGCATAAATGTTTTGGTGGGTATGTTTGGGCAAAAATTTAGGCACGATTGTAAGGTCCTAGCTGGGCCTCCTCAATGATCATCCCCACTAACAGCTAATTGGGCAAACATTGGACAATAAAAGCGGTTCATAATCTATAATTGAGTTTCATAGTGATATTATTTACTTAATAACATGTAACTGGGCCCACTTTAAATTTTAAAAGCAATCGATAATCTACCACGGAATTTGACAGTGATAATTACAAAAAAAACACTAACCAAGCAGATAATGTTACAAATGAAAATGATCGATTATCTACTATTGAAATTCCCAGTGGTAAAATTATTATCTCATTGATAACTTACCATTTACTGACGGAGCCCCTTTTAAAACTTAAAAGTAGTTTATCAACTATTGAATTAAACATTGGTAAATTTATTATTTTGTTAGTATTTTACTAACAATGCAGTTGATAATCCACTCTTGAATTCGACATTGATAAAATCATTATCGGTTACTAGCTAATAAATAACTAACTGGCCATATAATTTACCAATCACATTTTTCTTACTAGCACAATTTGAAACTTACTGACCCATTCATATTTAGAATCACGGAACATTAGCCTATTTTACATTTGTTATTTTCTATACAGAAAACGAAAATTTTCAGATTAATATGCGATCACTTTTTCATTATAGCTCGGTCGAAAATTTAAGTCAATGGTCTGACTTTTTCCTATCAAGTACCACACAAGAACAACATCCTTCCCTTCATGTAAGTGCAGCTTGGGAGGTAACACTCCCCGAGTTCCTCTGTTCACCGGATGGACTGGAGTACAATCTCTTCTTTGCAGTTTTTTATGGAAAAAATTTCTCAACTCCGCAACCTTTCCAACCTACACTACTTGGACCTCGCCAATATATACGATCCGGGTTTGCGCAAGAACACGCCGAGTTGTAACGGATGTCGAAATTGTCCTGCTTGAATTAATTGCGCCTATCCGGTGTTGACCTTTCGAAAGCTGAGGATCGGTCGTCTTCCATCAACATGCTTCCTTCTCTGCATTGTTGGCAACTACTAGAACAAATTTCTCACTCTCTGCATTTCAATTTCTCTTCTCTCAGTCTTGCATTCCTTGATCTTGCAGGGATAATTGACAACATCTGGCATCTTAGCTTGCTGGATAATCCATTAATAAGCTAGAAGGTGAAAATTTGAAAACCTTTTATCAGTCTTCAGCAAATGGCCGGCAGTCCATTGAGATCAAACAACTTTATAAGGATATATTTTGGGCATCCTTTGTGATGGTTTTAAAAGAGAACTCCAGTTTAGATACGAGGGGTTATGTCGGAACGAATCTCGGTGATACATGTTTGTTTTTTGGGCTCGTCTTCCGCATTCGTTTTAGGGGTTCGATTTAGTGTCAAATCCGATTTTGGGGTCTGACAGAGTTGTCCCCATGTTTTACATCTAATTTCATTAATATGATGGGTTTGTGCAAAATGGATGCATAAATGATATGCATTAATTATTCGTGCATATATGTCTGATGTGTTCAGATCAATAGTTTCAGCCACAAAGAGCATAGTTGCCGAGCTGAACAAAGGTGAAAAGCTCAATGGCGATAACTATGAAATCTGGCACATGAAAATCCAATATGTGCTGGAAGAGCAAGAGGCACTAGAAGCTCTTGACCTAACCATGGAAGAGCCTGAAGATGGAAACACTGCACAACACAAGAGAGATAAGGATGCATTTGCTGCATGGAAAAGGAAGAACTCTCTTACTTGCATTACGTTGCTGAGTAGCATGGAAAATGATGTTATGCGAGAGTTCAGGCGTTTTGTGAATGCCAAGGAAATGTGGGAAGCGTTGGCAGCAAGATTTGGTCATACTTCGGTGACCAAGGCGAGGCAGCTCACTATTAGGCTTGACTCTTACAAGAAGCCTCATGGTCGAGATCATGAAGCAACACTTGAGAAAGATGTCAAACATGATAAATGAGTGAAGGATGCTAGCCATGTCCTGACTGATGAGCAGCAAGTGTAAGCAGTGATCCGTTCCTTGCCTCAAAGTTGGGAGCATATGAAGGTGCACCTGATCCACAATGAGAATATCAAACTCTTTGAGGATGCATTGCGCCATCTTGAGCTGGAAGAGGACCGCCTCCTGGAGGCTAAGCCGGAAACTAAGATATATAACGCTGGTTCTAGCTCAAATGGAGCTTCAGGCTCCAAGCGCAAACGTCCTGACTAGTTCAAGAGGTGGAAAGGCAAGGGACCAAGTGCTTCAGGGAAGAAACCAAATGTTGACCAACATGAAAGAGGAAAGCGTCCTCGAATGAAGAAGCTGACAAGGGTGAAGTGTTACAATTGTGACAAGAATGGTCGCTATGCTCGCGAGCCAAAAAAGGTATACACCCCTTGTGCTTTTAAGAACTTTGCCTATGTGTCAAGTTCTGTATTTTTGACTGAGTCTAATTCTTTGTGGACTGTGGATTCGGGAGCAACGAGACCATGTAGCGAAGGATAGAGGATCCTTCGTGGAATTCCGATGAGTACCAACCGGAACTAAGTGGATCTATGTGGGAAACAATTCAGAGCTGAAGTAAAAGGAATTGACACTCCGCTAACCGAACATGCGTGGTGGACGCACTTTGTTCCTACATGATGTATTGTATGCTCCGGAGATTCGTCGGAATTTAGTGTCTGTTTTAGTGTTGGTCAAGCTAGGTTTTAATATGAACTTCCATAATAGAGGTGTGGATTTGTTTTTGGATACAAATTTCTATGGTTGTGGTTATTTTCTGGATGGTTTCATTGTATTAGATATTGACTATGTTAATGCAAATGTTTGTTATTCCCTTCTCACGTCTCCTAATTCATATGATAATGATGTGAATGTGTGGCATGCTAGCCTTGGTCATATTGGCCAACAATGTATGAATAGACTAGCCAAAGAGGGCTTGTTGGGCAACATAGCCAAAGAAGGCTTGTTGGGCAACATTGAAAAAGTCGATTTGCCCATATGTGAGCATTGCCTAGTAGGGAAAACGACAAGGAAACCATTTGGAAAAGGTAAAAGAGCTAAATTACCTCTGCATTTAATCCATTCTGACGTCTGTGGTCCAATGAATGTGAGAGGAAGGCATGGGGCTGTTTATTTCATCACTTTTATAGATGATTATACTCGATTCGGATATGTCTATTTGATTTCTCATAAATCTGAAGCATTAAGTTGTTTTAAAAGGTTTATGAACTTGGTAGAAAATCAATTAGACAAGAAAATAAAAGCATTGAGATCCGATCGAGGTCGAGAATATTTATACGATGAGTTCAGAAAATTATGTGATGAAAAAGGAATAGAAAGACAGTTGTCTATTCCATATACTCCTCAACAAAATAGTGTTGCGGAGAGAAGAAACAAAACCCTACTGGAAATGGTTAGGTCCATGATGGCGCATGCTAACTTACCTATCACTTTTTGGAGTGATGCGTTGTTAACTGCTGCTTATATACTTAACCGGGTGCCTTCCAAATCAATTACTTCCACTCCATATGAGTTATAGACAAGTATAAAACCGGACTTAAGTTTTCTTAAGCCATGGGGTTGTGCTGCCTATACTCATGAGCCCTCTCACAAGTTTGGGAAATTGGGTCCCGGAGGAAAGAAGAGTATTTTCATAAGATACTCCGAACACTCGAAAGGGTATGTATTCATAGGTGAGCAGGAAAGTGGGAGTATAACTGAATTTGAATCACGGGATGTCACATTCTTAGAGGATGAATTTCCTAAGAAGGGCGAAATAGGTAAAGATTACTCTCTATTTGAAACCTTGGATCAAGATAATTATATTAGTGGAGTTTGTCCAAGTGGGAGTAATATGAGAAGTGATGAATTGAATTCAACTCATTCTCAATTACAACCACATGATAATACGACATCATCATTATCTAATCCTAGTGGGAGCATAATGGGGAATGATGTGCAAAGTGTACAATCTCCCATACGGCGAACAAGTCGCAAAAGTATTCCCCGTCGATGTTTTGACATTGAAGGGGAAACTTTTATGATTGCCCCACAAGATGAGGATGAGCCAAGAAATATACATGAGGCTCTAAGTTGTCCTAATAAGGAAAAATGGATGCATGCAATGGGAGAGGAAATTGAGTCAATGAAGTCAAACCATGTTTAGGAACTGGTTGATCTTCCAAAAGGACGCAAAGCTATTGGGAACAAGTGGGTTCTCAAAATAAAGCGTAAAGCTGATGGTTCGATAGAGAGATATAAAGCTCGCCTTGTGGCGAAGGGGTATAATCAATAGGAAGGAATTGATTATGAGGAAACATTTTCTCCTGTTGTGAGATTTACCTCGATTCGCATTATTCTGGTAATAGTGGCAAGTATGGATCTTGAATTATATCAAATGGATGTAAAGACTACTTTTCTCAATAGAGAATTGGATGAGAAAATATATATGGAATAACCTATTAGTTTCATTACAAAATGCCAAGAAGAAAATGTATGTCGACTTTTGAAATTGATATATGGCCTTAAGCAGTCATCAAGACAGTGGTATATACGTTTTCATAATGCCATAATGGCATATGATTTTACAATGATTGATGAGGATCATTGTGTATATATCAAAAGATCCAAAGATCAATTTGTGATCATATCATTATATATTGATGATATACTAATTGCCAGAAACAATATGGAATTTGTTAATACCATCAAAAGTTGGTTATCTTCCAACTTTGAGATGAAAGATATGGGTGAGGCTGCATACATTCTTGGAGTTAAGATTTCAAGAGATCGTTCGAAGAGGTCGTTATCTCTTTCGCAAGAAACATATATAAATAAGGTTCTTGAACGATTTTGTATGCAAGATTGTAAACCCATAGACACTCTTATTGCAAAAGGTGAAGGATTGAGCCAAAGCGTGTCCAAGGACTCCACAAGAGAAGGAACAAATGAAACATGTTCCTTATGCTAGTGCTGTTGGGAGTTTGATGTACGCTATGATGTGTACAAGACCTGACATATGTTTTGCAGTTGAAATAGTGAGTAGATACCAATCCAATCCAGGTCAAGCACATGGAAAGCCGTTAAGAGAATACTGAGGTATCTGAAGGGAACTGTTGATTACAAGTTGAATTACCAAGGAAAGGATCTGCAACTTGAAGGCTATTCAGATGCTGATTGGGGAGGAGATTTAGATAAAAGGAAATCTACCTTTGGATTCGCTTTCTTACTGAACAATGGCGCCATACCATGGAGCAGTAAGAAGCAAACGTGTATAGCCTTGTCCACGATAGAAGCTGAGTTCGTGGCATTATCAGCAGCGGTACAAGAAGGAGTTTGGCTTAAGAGATTTTTGGATAATTTAGGTGTTATTGAGAAAGCTGCAAATCCATTATTGGTTAACTGTGATAGCCAAGCAGCTATAGCATACACCAAAAATCCAAAATATCATGACAAGACCAAACATATAGATACCAAGTATAACTTTGTTAAAGATATAGTTGCACGAAAGGATGTGAACTTACAGTACATATCTACGCATAAAATGGTAGCATATCCAAAGCCAATACCTAGAGATGTGTTTTGTGGTCATGTAAAATCTCTAGGATTGCGTAGAGTCTGATGTCTTGGATATTGTAATTTCCCTGAGTTGTTCACATTTATGAACTTGTGTTTTTCATTATTAATGCCTATGAATCTTTATTTGACCTTTATGCATCTTAATGCTCAGTGCATTACATTAAGTTGAGAAAGTATGTCGGACAGATATAAGATTAGCCCACTCACACGGGTAATCACCTCTATTTACTATGTGATAAATAGAGATGAGACGGTTTTTAAGCTTATTATCTAAGTGATAATCGAGAGCTCAAGCTTAAAATATATATGTTGCCTTAACTAAGTGTTAAGATGAGGACATGATATGTACTATGTCCGAAAGTAAAATACCCCACATATTTTACTTTATCTGTCAAAGATGCCAGATGTGAGTTCTGATGAATTTTATGAATGAGTAGATACGTGAACTCAAGTTAGACATTGGATATGTCTAAACTATCATCTGTGCGGTATTGAAGGTGTAGACATACGCTCCATGGGAAAGGAGTTAATACCGTAATACGTATTTCATACTACGTATGCATGAGACGACCAATAAGAGTGGCAAAAGTTTGATCTCAACTTTTATGCCGTGCGAGACTCTTGAGGAAAATAGTTCCTCAATTTTAGTGTCCTCATGACTTTTACTTATTCTCAAGATTTTTATTTAGTGTTTGCTATTTTAGGATGTTGCCAATGGTCATGAGTTGATTCGATCTAATGGGACATTTCTAGAAAAGCAAGCTGAACTGAAATCGAGAGTTTGAAGGAAAGAGGAAGATTGAATTTGGAGAATCACATTATAGTTTTGTATTCACTGGTCGACCAATTATGACTGTCTTTGGGATAATCATAATTGTGAATACAATATATATATCATTGTTTAAAAGAGATCAAGAAAGATATAAATGTGATCGATCGATCTAGGGTACTGCATACTAAATCTACTCAGAGTGTGATGCCCATTATGAGCTGCTATATATTCCTAACAGATGTATAGCAACGAGCTCTCAAAGTATGCTGGTCGCACGGATTATTCACCGGTATGAATGTTGAAGAGAGGTAAAAAGGATCTTGTTCGGCCCACCATGTGCGAGTGGGAGATGATGGTTTTATTTATTTATGTTGATGGGCCTTATAGGGCCCGTCCGCCCATGTTGGGCCTAAAAGCCCGGCCCGCAAGATAAGGGCCCATGGAGGAACGGTTGCGATGTGAAAAGCTACGTTGTTTAGATACGAGGGGTTATGTCTTTTTGGAGGAACGTTTTACGTTGAAGAGTTACGTCTGTTGGAGAAGATGTAAGAGAGAAAAAGAAAAAGGGAACGTACCCTTTGGGGAACGTACGTTGTTTTCTGTCTCTCTCTCTCCCTCCAAGTAACGTAAGACGCTACGCTCCTTAAAGATAGAGTTTTTCTCCCCCTAACAGCAATAGTACGCTCCTCAGTAGAACGGGATCAGGATTCTTCCTCAAATCAACGTTGGTGTTTAATCTGTGGACAATAAGGTACACTCGATTCTGTGGTGTATCTTTGATCGGTGATACATGTTTGTTTTTTGGGCTTGTCTTCCGCATTCGTTTTAGGGGTTCGATTTAGTGTCGAATCCGATTTTGGGAATCCGATATTCCCTACACTTTGCAAATCATTTAATTGACATGTCGGGCTGCAAAGTCGGTCCAGAGTTTCTGAGATGGCTTCAAAGGCAAATGTCCATTCCGTTAATGTCAAACAGTGACATCTCAGCTGAAATTCCCGATTGGCTCCCTGTCAGTTCATCCGATGCCATCTTGTTGAGAAAATTCCTATTTGGTTTTGAAGTTGACAAAACTTTCCTTCTCGTATTCTTATTCTTACTTTGAGAAATATTGGACTTCTGTGTTTATCAATAAATGCTGTTAAAGTCTATTTTACATTAGAAGTCTTTCCCATTCTGACGAAGATCCAGACTGAATTTAAGTCAAGAATGAAGATATAATCAGACTCAAGATTATTAATCTTTCGACAAGGATTCAGTACGAACAAGATATATCTGGCTTTCTAGCGGAGAATCTCACTTACCTTTTCTAAATATATTGATGAAATTAATCACGGATTGGTGAAATCAATCTCGAAGACAAGTTTCTTTTTGGGAAGCATCTACTTATGAAAATCTAGATTATGATTGTATGGGCGACCATGATCATCGGATTTTCACTTCAATCTTCAAACGGCTATAAGATTTTCTTAATTGATTCTGTCCAACGGGTTGATTGGAAGAAATTCATCTGGAAAGTGCCAACGATTATAAAGGCATGTAGGAGTATTTAAGGAGGTCATTCGGTTCTTTTGAGAGTGTGCGTGAGAATTAAAATTCCAAAGTCTGAAACTTTTCAAATCACTTGTTCTTCTTCGATAGTGCTTACAATTGTACTCAAGAGAGAAAAACAAAAAGGAGAGTGTGAGAAAAAGAAACTCTTCATTGAGTGATCGTACTCAAATCGATGTAATTCTCTTTTGATTCATAGTAAATCTAGCCAAAAGGTTGTCGGCGTGGGAGAGTGGACGAAGGCTTGATCTAAGCCGAACCACTATAAATTTCTTGTTCAATTTCTTTTCCCTTAACTCCTTTAATTTGTTTGTTGCAATAATTTTCTAACTTCTGCTAATTTCCAAAACATTTTATTTGAGTCTACTGGTGTTAGTCAGACTTTGATTGAAAAAATTACTTTTACTGCTTTTATTGGATAAATTCGTTTTTACACCTATTCACCTCCCCTTATAGGTGATAATACTAGCACTTTCACATCTCTTCAGAAATATGTTCAGAGGTGAAAGATGGGGCTTTTACGAGCATTGTTGCTTCCTCGTGATAATTGCAATTGAGGCATTTTGAATTCTCTTTGCCATCTGTAGTCATAACAACAAATTCTTGCCTAATCTTTCTAATTTGGCATTGGTTGATCTCAGATCATCGACATGCGTCAACTAAACAATCTCCAATTCTTAAGCTTTGCAAAGAAAAATATTTCAAGAAGGATTCTTCACTAATTTAAACAACTTCTTGCCTAAATGGCGAAGAGGTATCGATCATTGGTCAAGTGGGACGTACCATTTCTCCTACACAGGGCCATGTTTATATGCTAACATAACCTACCAAATGCTCCTGCTGATGCTTTGACATTTCTTTTCTGTTGTTGATCTTTTAGTAGACGGATAAGATGGGGAAAGTACACTAGAAGTGCCAAAAGTTGTGTACAACGCTCACTTTTGTGTCAAAAGTTTCCATTGGATCACTTAAGTGCCAAATCGGAGAAAAAATGATCACTTTGGTGCCATTGGCGAGAGATTTTGGCCAAATTGGTTACGTGATTTTTATATTTAAAAAAAAAAGAAAAGAAAAGTTGACGTGGCTATTAAACGACATCATTTTCTGTCCTCCTTAAGAAACGACGTCGTTTTGCCGTCATACGTGGACCGCCTCACAAAAACGATGCCGCATAGCTCATATGGGGATTGAAATTAGGGTTCTTTGTCCGATCCTCGCCCAACATTGACCATAGCTTGTCGCCCACCATTGCTCGCCTGCCATCACTTGGCCATCGTCGCTTAGCCATTGTTGTAGTTGCTTGACCAGGTGAGCGAGAATAGTTTGAGGTTGTTGCCCGGGCAAGAAGCGGTGGGAAGAATAGGAGGCGAGGGCAAAGGAGGAGGAGGAGGAAGAAGGGGGGTCAAAGGTGGAGAGAGCGAAGATGAGGAGGATGAAGGGAGACGAGGAGGGTGTAGATGGAGATGGTGGATTGGGCTCTATTCAGGGAGCGGCTGAAGTAGGTCCTTTTGAAGGGGGAAAGAGAAGGAGGAGGAGAGGAGGAGGAGGACAAGAGCTTGGGTTGTCGATAATGTCAAATGAACTGGAGGTGGAGTTGTGTTGGTGCTAGTGTTGGTGCTGGTGCCGCTGCTTGTGCTGGGGTTGTTCTTCGGGGAAGAAGATGAGGAGGAAGCCCATTCCCATTCTCTCTCTCTCTCTCTAAATTTGGGGATTTAGGGTTCTTAATTGGGGGAAAGACACTAAACAGTGTCGTTTTGTTATTTGGATGCTGACTGTACTCTCCGGCAAGTCATGTCAGCTTCAAAAATTAAGAAAAAAGTGTAACGTCAGATTTCTGGTCAATTAGATTGGTGTTGGCACTAAAATGATAATTTTTCAAACTTTTTGGCACTTAAGTGATCCAAAATAAACTTTTGACATCAAAATGAGCGTTGTACACAATTTTTGGCATTTTTAATGTACTTATCCCTAGATAAGATGGACGAATACATGAGAATTGTCTATGCTCAATGGCCTTCAGAATTTGTACTCTCTCGAAGTTATTGGAGTGGAAGAATCCCTTCAAACATTGGGAATTTGAAATATTATGCATAGAACTCTATATGAGCTTCCAGGATTCGTTTATGGGCCCATTACTTCTCCCGGATCGAAAATTCTCACCTATTCATCATTGGTAGCAAGTTCCCAGGCCGGCCTCGCCTTCGGATTTTTGCTTGATGGAAATCTCCCAAAGTCTTCATAATCAGCATCCGCATCAAGAAGGCTTGACTATCTATTATTCATCCATTTCTATAAATAGACCAAGAACTCAGCTGTCAACTCTATAGTCTAGCTGGTGTACTTTACAAAAGAAGTCAAGAAAGAAAAAAAAAACTCAATACGTTCTAAATCAATACAATAAGCTCTCAGAAATGTGCAACCACCTACCCACAGAGGATTCTATCGGGTTAAGTCGAATTGGGCAATTGAGTTTAGGACTCAGTAGTTTTGATCATTTAGTTTACTTTTCCCCATAATGAAAAGCTTGGTAGATATGAACGGGCAATTTCAAGCGGGGTTACTTCTTCATTCCGAGTCCAATGTCCGGATAGTTGCAACCTTGAAAAATTTGGATTTGAGCAATAATTGTCTCCAAGGGACATTCCCCTGTGTCATCGTTGAACATTATCACTGTCTTAGATTCCTTGATGTCAATGGGAGTTCACTAGATGGTGAATTCTTGAAAAACTTGAGTTGTTTCTGCATTGTGCAAGTACCATGCTTGAGTTATATTAATTTCAGTGGGAAGATCTCAGACACTAAAGATGGTATGTTGTCTGTTGACTGCAAAGTAATCCGAAGGTTATTGATGTTTCCAACAGCAATGAGAGGATGTGTTGAAATATTGTCTTATATTGCTTGACAATTAACCCTATAGACTTTTTATTGGACTTTCCATCTCAACTTACAATTTGGCTGCAAATAGAAATTTTCTACATAGGCGAATAAAATAAGTTGTGATTAGATTGTTGAAATGTTTAAAGTGCAAAATAATAAACGATATAAAGACTTTGATGTCTTATTGTGCTTGATGGCTTGACCGGACGGGTCTTGGGGGCATTGACTTGGAAGTATTGAATCGTGCTTTAGGATATGAAAAAGATTGAGTGCCTTTTCCTTGTGAATCAAGCCAAGAGATCCGTTTGACCCAAACCTAGCACTTATGTATTCATTGAAACCCCAGTTAGGAAATCACGAAGAACTATGGCATTCTACACTAGCTTTTGGGAAATTTATCAAAAATGTCTTAAATCTGTCGTGCGGATGCCAATTCAATCCCAAACCTTTCAATTTGGCCAATTTAGTTTTAAACATTTTGATAATTAGCCAATGTAGTCCTTTGGCCAATTTTGGCCGGAAAATTGTTAACGTATATCCTAGCCGTCTTACGTGGCATGACCGATACTAACGTATACAATTTTTACAATTATTTTATAATTTAAAATTTTTCTATTTTTTTCTGTTTTTATTTTCTTTCCTTTTTCCTTTTTCTTATTTCCCTCTGCCAGCGCACGACCTTGATGGTGGCTGGCCGAGGTCACCGGCCCTCCCCAGTGGTGAATGAAGGTTGCCGGCCATCATTGAAAGTCTTCTCCAAGGAACATCCCCAAAACCAACATTGAAAATTGTTGAAAGTTTTTATACATGTGTGATCTCTCTCCATGCTTTCGCGTTGACTCTCTAATATGATATTAGAGTCACATTCTGCTTGATTTTATTTCACGTATGTGTCCACCTCGTGCAATCCAATTCCATGAGTTTATGCGCTCTTTATTCACATTAAAGCAACTTAAGTTTTGGGTTGGGCATTCTAAAAATTAATGAACAGCTTAAATTCCTTGATGTCTCTGACAATTATTGGCGGGAAGTTGAACTCTTGAAAAACTTGAGGCACTAGCAAGTAGCAAATACTAAGCTTGAGCTGGAACCAAGTTAGAAAATAATAATCACTAGTCTATGGTTACTCATTTAGTCTTCACATTCAAAATATCAAAGTAATTTACATGCATTCCATATATAGTCTTCACATTCAAAATTTGAATTTAATTTAGTCTTCACATTCAAAATATCAAAGCAAGGAAAATATTTTTTTCTATGTATTTTTTTGAATAATTTTATTTTATTTTTTAAAATCAATTTTTAAAAATATATTTAAAAAAATATTTTTATTATTATTTATTATTTTTCTTTCTTTTTATCTTCTTTCTTCTTTGACCGTTCGCTAGCCACGTGAAAGCGGGTGATCACCGAAGGCCAGCTTCCGCTATTTCGCCGATCTAGCAAGCGGTGAGCCCGAGCTCATCGGCCCTCGGCCTCGCTTGATCGGTGACCTAGGGGCTAGCGCTCATTGCGGCTCGGCGATCTGGCAAGTAGTGCACCTCGAGCTCACCACTCGCCAAAGATTGGTGAGCGTTAGGGTCTGAGCGTGAGGGCGAGCCTTAAGCTTGCTGGCCTCTAGCCTCACCAAAGGCTCATGCTTGCCAGAGATCGGCGAGCCAAGTGAGGCCCAAGGTTGGTGCTGCTGTCGGCGAGCCTCGAGCTCGCCTATGGCTGGTCGCCGGCTGTAGCTATGTTGTCGACCGGCCAAAGAAGAAGGTGGAAAAAAAAAAAAAAAAAAAAAAAAAAAAAAGAGAAAAAAGAAAAAAGAATTTAAGATTCAAATTATTAAAAAAGAAAACAAGAAAGAAGGGGGCTAATAGGTTATGAGAGGAGATAGTGAGTAAGGAAAATGTTTTCCCTATTTTGAAAAGTGGAAAATATTTTTCCCTCTTTTAGAAGACTTTTTTTCTTTGGTGGAAAATGATTTCCACAACTAGTTCATTTTCCGTGAAATGAACACTGTAAAATTCAAAAAATGTTTTCCCGGAAATTATTTTTGCGAAATGAACAAACCTTAAGTATACATTTTTGTGTAAAATGACATAATTATAAGCCGAAATTGGACGAGTCTACAATTCCGGAGAGTTAAGATCAGAACACTGTTTCATGCTAGTAACATGTGAAAAGCATCTATAACTATTGAAACACATTAGAACAAAATTTTAACTAACAACTTATTCAGCGATAACACGTAGATAAATTACTGACACATTTACAAAAATGCCAACCGTTAGCATATTGTCACAAATGGAAAATTACCAACTTTTATTCCGAGTCCACTTTTCAATATTTATTACAATTTGAAACAATTGCTTTAAGAACTTACTAATATTAATTCGTAATGAAATGAATAATGAACAAAAGAACAAATTCGCAAAAAATGATAAACGAAAGGGGTCTTTGGTCCAGATGCACACAAAATTTTGATATTCAAATAGTTCGCACGGCCCACTCTGGATACGCCCATTCTAATAAGCTTTTTGAACAGGGACTCATGGGAATCGAATTATTCGGCCTTACAAACCTCAGACCGTGCGGTGGGAAGGATAATCGAAACATTGTCTATATCAAGGATGATTAGGATGCTTTGTTGTGCGAGAGCTTTTCAATCTTAGCTACACAAATAAGAGGTTATTTAGTAAGTAAAATCTCTCTCATATGAGTCACATCTTTTTTTTCTCATACTCACTTATTTTGTTGATTGATTTTGCTATTCATTTCTAGCATTTGTCTTAGCATTTATGAGTCGCAAGTGACATCCTACATAAAAGTACAAATTGATTATCCAATTACAAACGTCCATCACTACAATTGCTATGGAGCTAACAGTTCCTTCATTCATGATGGAAGATTGCCATTGAAGTTTCAAGTAATAAAGATGTTGTGCTCATTATTCTCCAACGTTTCTCTCTCTCTCTGGTTATAAAAAAAGAAAAAAAAATCTCTTGCTTTTTTCCAAGAAAATGTAAATGTCATATGTGAAATGAGCCTGACTATGTGAGCCAAAATCGGATGAGTCTATCATTCCGGTAGGGTAAAAATTGGAACAATGTTTCATGCCGGTAACATGTGAAAAGCATGACAACTACCAAACACATTAGCAATTAAATTTTGATCGGCAGCTTGTTCAGTTGATAACACATTAGTAAATTACCAACACTTTTACGAAAGTACCAACAGTTACTAGATTGTCTTAAATTACTTATTTTAATCATTTATGAACATTATTTACATCATTTACCAATGTGTTAATGTTACCAATTTTTTATAGAAAATTAGCGACTCTTATTTGAGTCCACTTATCAACATTTATTAAATTGTTTCAAAATTAGTGATTGCTTCAATATTTTATTGTTTAGATTTGTTGTAAAAGTCATTGGCGCTTCAAAATTACTAAATCTTATCCAAAACTACCAGTCTTGATTTGATTTGGGTGATATATCAAGTTTTGCGGGTTAAGTTACCAACTAATTTTAACTTTACTAATTATTGTTTAAGTTAATTACCAACATTTGTTTGATTGTAACTAAAAACGATATTAGCAAGAGCATACGAACTAGTAAATATGTTAACTCTTCTAGGAAATTACCAACTCTTGTTTAAATCATATTACAAATGTCACATGATTGTTTGCAATTACCAACCTTCCAATACTTTACAAAGTTATTTCCTAAAGTTAGCAAGATGTTAAATTTACTAGTTCTTATAGGAAATACCCAACTTTTGCTTGAGCCATAATTAACCATCGTTTAATTATTTTCAAATGCCAATCGTTCAAATAATTTACCATCATTTATTTGCACAGCTTACCAACTATTTACATGCGCTTGCTCTTTACTAGTATTAAATTCTATCAGTGTAATTTGAGGACAAGGTTAGAAACTATTCTTATACTCTTATCTAATGCTCAATTTGGCTTTTGCATTTTGATTGTGGCCAAATTGGTCCATGTGCTCTTTCAGTGAAATCAATTTAATCCTTGAAATCAAATTGGTCCGATTGGCATTTTGACATGACAATCCTAATCAGCCATGCATGCGACTCACATTTGCTGCTGTGGCTTTATACGCCATTGCCCACATCATTAAAACCTGAAAAAGAAAAAAAAACTAAAAAAAGCAAAAACAGGGGAAAAAAGAGGACAGAACGAACGTGAAACCGAAAAAAAAAAAGGACCATATAGCACAATTTTCAGAGAAAGGCGGCAAGGCCGTCCCACCTTTGCCGTTGAGCGCCCTTGCCTTGAGCCGGCGATGGCATGCAGCCGGGTGGTGTGTCTATCGGCCCTTGCGGGGGTCAACCAGCTCCTGTCGCTGTGTCTTGTACACGCGCGTGCGTGCTATCTTATTAGTACTAATTCCATACGCGTAAAAATTATGTTTCGTTCTCAAGTACACCACCGATATAAGCACAACATAGAATCTTTTCTTTAAAATCCTTTAAAATTTGCCACGCACAAAATTGGAAATGTTTATTGAGAGTTAGGAAATCTTATGTTTAGGTAGCTAATTAATGCTCCCTTTATTTCACGAAAAGTGAATGATTTGGAAAATATTTTCCTAAAAAAAATCGTATGTATCAATTGAAATAATTAATTAATATAAATTATTTCATTATCGAGAATAATTTATATCCATATATTTTTGTGGATGATGAAAATTTTATAAGAAATACAAGTGATTATTTTGAGAAAAAATATTTTTCAAATCATTATTTTTTCGTGAGACAAATCTAGGTGAGTAGATAGGGAGTTAGATGCATGTTGGTTTTTCACTATAAGTGGATGAAAACTAAAATGAGGAAATCCTTGGCCAAAAAAAGGAGAGAACGAATTTGCTATGGAGAAAGGAAACGAGCAACGCAATTATCATGGGAAACTATTTTTATTAAGGGGTGATAAAATGAGAAAACTGCTCCAGTGGTGCAGCTCTACCAAAATACATAATTAATCAATCGGCCTGGACAAATTAAGCAGAGAATGATCCTTTTACATTAGCAAAGTGTCTTTGGCAAAATCCCTAGCTTTCTCAAGCCATTGCTTCAATTAGCATCCTCCTATCTTAGGCCGGGCTCAGCATTTGCTTCTCACGTGGGCCTGTTTATAACGTTGCACCTCTTTAGGATCGAGATAGCCGTGGCCTGCATGGTCCTGGCCTGCTTCCCTAGAGGAGAGAGCAGACGGCCAGTGGGGAGCGATGTGGATGAGCACATTGACTTTGGCGCAGCACGCAGGCGGGACCTTAGCCCGGACGCCTCTAGCTAACCCCGGGCAAGTGCTCAGGTTGGCGGCGGCCGACCGGATGGGGGTCCACCCGCACTCTCCAGGTGCGCTTGCTTCCCAAACGAGGCCATTTGAGAAATCACCAATACCATCAAGATGGACAAGGGCACGGACATGTCGACATGCGAATTGTGAGCCATTTCTTCTATTTGGAGATTGCAGGTAACAATTACTCTATTCTAGGACTTTGCTCTTGGAAGTTGGGTGTGTGGAGAGAAATCAGGAACATGACTCAATAAATATACACAACACGAGCCATGAAGAAGGAAGGGAACTTAAAAAGGTCATGCGTTTGGGAAAAAAAGAAATAAAACCAAAGATAGGTTAAAAAAAAGGCAAAACGAGAAACAAAAAAGGATGCACACAGCACAGGTTCCAAAGAAAGGCAACAGGAGCCGCCCTAGCTTCACTAGTAAATATACATACATAATATATATATATATATATATATATATATATATATATATATATATATCGGAAGTATCATAATATTTGTACGATGTCACTTTACTACTAAAACTTTTCATCGGATTATTTTAGTACTGCTTTGTTAAGAAAATGATTACTTAAGTGTCATTACTGATTTAAGATACCATATATCTAATATGACAATGTTTTATCAATTTTATTTTCTAATCGACATGCTCACAAGCGATTCGAGTCAACATAAATAGCCCTATACAACATCATTCAACAAATCTGCCCCAAATTTAAACTCATTAGACAAATCAAGCCATTTCTCTCTTCTTCAAACCCTAATTCGACCGGAGGTAATTTGGGACAAAACAAACGGCAATTCAGAACAAAGAACAATGCCATGAACGAAGCAGACAATGACGAGCAAGAAAGCCTCGGTCTCGTAGCGAACGCTTGCAAGGTGGTGAGAGTATCTAGAGCCAGTGATGTTAGTAAACCTCCACCACAAGTTCCTGGATAACTCGTTCTTCACCTTCAACTACTGGCAAAGATCGATCTAGTCTCCACTCCTCCCTCATTCCCATTTCCCGATCAATTCTAACTGCCTCGCCACTCCGAAGAAGCTCTTCTTCGGTTCGCTTCATAGAAAACGATGAAGAAGAGGAAGAAGAAGAAGATCAATCTCTCGATGAGTAATGTGAAGAAGGTGATTATGGATTTCTAAGTTTGAATTATCAAATTTTTATGAAAAATTTCCAACGGGCTCCTCCTATTCGGGTTGTCCCAGGATATGATTATCGGACCAAATCTCTTGTTGAAAATATTGCCATTCAGTTGTCAATTTTTTCTTCTAATGAGGAGTGGGAGGAAGATGACAATGGCGGGAGTTCGGAAATGTCATGGTTTAATAGTTAGTTAAGTGATTAGACAGGCGGTTAGAATCATGCCAATTTCTCAACAAAGGGACTATATTAGGATGAAAATTAAAAAGAAGCAAATTCCTGGCCATAAAATGTTGGAATAAATTTGCTACTAATTAAGAATCAATATATGAAATATCATGGGAAATGATTTTTATTAAAGGATAGGAAAAATACATAATTATTAATTACCATAGAAAATGCCATAATGGGCCTGGGCCAATCAAACAAAGAATGGCCCTTTTACATTAGCAAAGCTTATTTAGTAAATCCCTAGCTTTCTCAAGCCATTACTTCGATCAACATCCTCCCCCTAGATTGGGCCGGGCTCAGCATTTGTCACTCAGGGTACAGTATATCCTGCAGTTAATAAATGAAGGAAAAAAAAAAAGACAAAAATAATTAATTTTGGATGATATTTAATAATTAAAAGTAGCTACTTAGTGGATTGTTAGGCATATGATAGTTATACTCACTCCCGCATTTCTTTCCAGCGGGCCTGTTCCTGATGTTGCACCTCTTCGGAATCGAGATGGCCGTGACCGGCATGATCCCCGCCTTCTTCGCTAGAGGAGAGAGCAGGACGGCGCAGAGGCACCGAGGAGAGGTGCGGATGAGCGCGTTGACTTTGGCGCAGCAGGCGGGCGGGACCTTAGCTCGAGCATTTTTAGCTGCCCCTAGGCAAGGACTCAGGCTGGCGGCGGCCGACCCGATTGGGGTCCTCCCGCACTCTCCAGCTGCGCTCACTTCCCAAACTAAGTTATTCAAAATCACCAATACCATAAAGACTGACCAGGGCACAACCATGGCAACGCGAGAGTTGTGAGCCATTCTTGCGTGTGAGGATTGCAGGTGACAATTTTTCTTTATTCTAGGACTTTGCTCTAGTAAGTTGGTGCGTGGAGAGAAGTCAGGAATATGACTCCATATAAATACCCAACACAGGCCACGAAGAAGGAAGAGGAACTGAAAAAAGGTAATGGATTTTGGAATAGTGGGGTGGTTGAGCAAACCGACGTGGAAGAAATTTGGAGGGTTCGTGACCTTGGCTTGTACCTTCAAGAGGGTAATTATGATTTGACACGTTCGAATCAAATGTTTCCCACTGATGATGGTGCAAAAAAGCAGTGAGTCTCCCTCTCATCGGACGACACATCGGTTCCTCCTTTTGTTCAGTTGAAGGGATTTTAGATCGTGGGGTGGGTGAGATTGGGAAGATCAAGGTGTGAACATGCAGGGCTTTGGTCTCGTGAAGTTTCCGTGTCTATTCTTGCTAAAGCATGCGGACGCAAAGTCCCACGATTGGGTCCTCCCACTGAGGGCTCCGTTAGATCACAAGTGCGCATGCCCTGCGTAATGATAGATAACAAACTATTTACAACAGTAGACTAACGGTTTCAATGCCGTGAATAGAAGGTGAAGTTTAATATCGAGTGGAAAGCTTAGAAGGCCTGAAAGAATGCCTGGAAAAAAGAGGCGTAGGCAAGAAAAAAGATTGATAGAATATTCGTAGAAAAGTTGGTGAAGCAGCTGTGGGTATACATGATATAAGTGTAGCACATCATCTTCAGTTTCTCAAAGACAAAACTTTGGGTTAATTCTTGTGATGAAGAGCCTGCTAACCTCACAGGTTAGGTAATGCACAAGTCAAATTTCGAGTAATAAGTGGCTTCGACATAGGTTCTGTGCACTTCGTGGTTCGAGAAATCCAACTCAAACTGTATCTTTTAAGCAAATTTGTCCATTATTTAGTCCTCTCTAATAATGACCTGAGTCTTCAATGGTTGAACATATTTAATAGAATTGCACCTGATTAGTATTTGGTCTTAATATTAACGCTATTAGGTGATCTTCAAAAGTGCACAACGGCATCCAACGTGCTCTCTCTCTCTCTCTCTCTCTCTCTCTCTCTCTCTCTCTCTCTCTAAATCTAAATCTAAATCTCTTATTTTGTTAAAATTTTGTTAGAAAATGCCTTTGGTAAGCAGCTCATTAAGCAAAGCTTGTAGTTTGTGTACTTGTTATTTTGTGTCTCGCATAAATGATGTTTCCAAAAACAAAACATTTCATATTAAGTATCATTAGCAAGTGCCCTAAGGGAACTCATTAACAAGATAGTTTTTTTATTGAAAACTCTCCCAGCCACCCCTAGCCCCATCTCCAGCAGCGGCCACTACTGCTCTCGAACACTTTGCTACCATTACGGACCCAAAAACCACCAACGCCAGTAGTCACCATTACCTAAGTCTATGTAACCACTGTTAGTAGTACTTCGTCCTGCCGATGTGAACAAATCGAGCCTTACGACCACCAACCACACCGCCTCACCATCACAGAAAGAAGAAACGAAGGAACGAAAACAAAATGCGAAAGAAATTTCTTTGTGTTGAGTTGAAAAAATTGAACGACATGACCGTCCACATCATCAGCTTGACCTAATTAGTCAGTCCATCTCAGTAAAAATCAAGTAAAATGTGCTTCAATTTACCAGAAGCCTAACATTAGCCTAATTTTGAAAGTTGAGGTACTTAGTTGAATAAAGTTAAAAATTAAGTTCTTGATTATAAAAAGATGAAAAGTTTAGGCCCTTATAGGATCATACACCTACAAAATGTAATTATATTCCACTTTCCAAACACTGATCACATATCATAGAAATTTAAGCCTTGCAATTCATTTGTGTAATAAGTACCCTTGGAGCACTTTTTAACAAAACTTACATCTTTTCCCAGGAGGTATTTGAAAATTTCGGCTCAACTAAACCCAAGCACTTAACAAATATGGGTTATCTGATGGAGTGGCTTTTTAGTTATTCTGGATGAAAGCCACTATACTTTAAATATAAAATCTATCGTGTCCAAGTCAAGCACTTGACACTTAACCACCTAAAGTAACAGGATCCACAATCATAAGAAAATCCAAAGAAAAAGTGTCAGAAAAATTCTAAACTCATTGTATTGGCAAGGACCCCAAATGTATGCTTGGGTTATATGAATTCCTTCTATAAATAAAAGTTCCCCACATAAATTTAGGACTTCGATTTTACACCCAGTAATGGACTAGAGCCCGTTTGTGTTTGTTTAAGGAAACTACTTTCCCTATTATATACTTATATGAATTCCTTCTATAAATAAAATAATTAGATAACCAATTTCTTTTTCTTTTTTTTTTCATGTATACATATAAAAATTATTGTGCGTGCTGTTATTGGACTCTCAGATCAGAATGCATTTAAGGAAAAACAGCTCTTGTCGTCTTGGTGGTATTGGCCGCAATATGCGGCCTGATTTCCTTGAATTTTCAGAAGGTAAGATCGGTTTCATGGGGATCAAATATGACACTCAAATTCAAGATTTTCCCCTCGAGTCTCCTTTCCCAATGCCTTCATGAAGATTGTTGCGACATCCCCAAGCCCTACACACGGGCGCAAAAGCTAATGACTTGCTAAGATCACGAATGATAATCATTCTGATCAAGATAGATTATTCTATTTTTTTTCATGGATGAATTTATAAGCAAAAATATGCGTTTGATTACGATATAGAATTTCCATACCTTGAGTAAAAATTCATTTTTTAACGACATAAAATTTCTTCATTCTAACTGTGGCGAACGGCGACGAAAGGTGGTTGATGGCGAACGGCAATGAATGGCGACCAGTGGCAAACAACGGCAAATGACAACGGATAGCTGCAATGGTGGTCGACAACCAACGGTGGAAAACGGTGGGTAATGGCAAGCGAGCGGGCGGTCAGCTAATAGCAAGAATGAGCAATGATAAGAGTTTTTATTTTTGTTGGCGCCGGACTCCCCCTTGGCCGAACCGGCAACCAATCGGCCGCACCATCCTCGATAGGTCAGGCCCTACCTTGGCCAAGCCTGCTCTGCGGCGTTCGGCGGCATTGATGGTGCCTGCGAGACGTCCCATCCGTCGCCGGCTACCTACTCTGCCTCGGTACCAGCCTTCGCTCTGAGGGTTGCAGGAAGGAAGGAGGAAGAGGTAGGAGAAAGAGGGAGAGGGGGACGGGCCGAGGGGGGAGAGTTGGGGCGAACTGGGCCCGGTCCCGCTGGGGGAAGAAAAATAGAAGGAGGCTGGGGCGAAAGCCCACCACGAAGTCCCCATTTTTTTAAATACTAAAATAATAATTTTTTATTTTTTAAAAAGTCTATTTATCCGAAATAAAGGAAAGTGAAATAAAAAAATGAAACTAAGTTGATGCATATAATATCAATACCTATGTGATGTGCTATTCCATGAAAATCTTTTTGTTTGGGCCGAATCAATTCTTATTTTTCTGTGTAATCAAGTTATTTTGCCACCTACTATTATTATCATAAAAAACATGTAAATTTGGTATTGCTTATGTGACCAAACTTTTGTATGCATTATTGACATGGTGCCCAAAGCTGTATTAGTAAAATAACGTCAATTGAGCGTGCTTATATCACGAAAATCAATAATTTGGAGATGTTTTTTATGAGAATTATTTGTGTCACTTAAAAAAATTAGCCAATAGAAAATTTCATCAACAACAACAATCAATCCTTAAATGTATCCATTATTGACTAAAAAATATTTTTTATTAATTCACTTTTATGCATAATATAAGCTGTTTTTTTTAAAAGATGTTTTCCAAATCATTACTTTTTAGTGAAATAAACACATCCATAATTATCCATCAGTGGGCAGTTGAGTTGATTCGACTTTGGGCACTTCACCGCATAGGTCCCAGAATCGAAACTCCGCAGCTGCTAACACGTCTTAAGTGGAGGGCCATGGTAGTGAGGTCATGTGCTAACTTCCCCTCAGGTATTGACGCTTGGTCCGAGGTGCACTACGCACTGTATGGGCCATGGGTTGGCGATTAGCGTAAGCGAAAGTCAGGCCCAACGGATCATGGGTCACGAAAAAAAAAAAAAAAAAAACACATCCATAAGTCATAGAAAACTTTTGTGTATGTTAAAGAAATAGATATTTAGGTTGCCATGCCATCCTTTTCTTTTCCTTTTCTTTTTTGTTAAATGTGACGGCATCTCGATAAAACTAAGGTTAAAATGGTAATATGACTTGATCTTAGTCCTCTATTATTTGGTTGCCTATATGTTGATCATTTGAGGAAAATGAAATTAAGCTGTAAATTAACCCCTTAATCATTCAAATCCTCGTAATTCCGATTTTTTTATCGGTCTCGATCCCTCTCTTCATTCCAAAAAAAGAAAAAAATAATCAAGGATCTTATTATGTACAATTACTATTTTGAAAATCAGAATTATCTTAAATTAAATATATCCGATAAGTGTCACACCACGATATATTCAGAATAAAAAATTGGGAGCAGCAAAGAAATTCATAGTAAGTTCAACGTTAGGTTCAGGCTGGTTCCCCATACGGACATATCGTGTTGACTGTCGTTGGATTCTCTTGGCGTTTCATGGCCCGACCTCGATCCAATGGTCTTCTGTTAATCATTTGTGAGTTACATGCTTATATATGCTTTGAAGGTGAATCTAGGCTGTATGTTTCTAAATTGCATTCTTTTTTTGTGTGTCAGAAAGTGCGTTTTAATGATGAGTATTTGGATGCATGTCTTCGTTTTAAACATCGTTCAGTCGTTTTTTTTTTTTTTTTAAATAAATAGCTCTCTTTAGTCAGACGTAAATATTACTTTGATTTTGAATTTAGTTCACGGGGATTCGTATCTCGAGGTTCAACAATGTGGTTTTGTATATCTTTTACTTGAGTAGTATTGGATTTACTTTCTGGTATAGTCGTACTATACCTCCAACTTGCATAAATTGTGATTGTTTACTTTCTCAGCTTTGTATATTCTTTACTCAAATTAAAGGACCTCCGTCACTCCATACTTGGACGCAAAATATGTGAATGAGGCTTAGATGGAGTGATGAATCTATGAATCCAAGTTCGAAGAAATGTATTATATGAAATTAAAGAGTATTGGAACACAACTTCCCCAGTTATTTTTCAGGCTATAAATTTATTGCCTCGACCTCGACTTACTCCCCCATTTTCACTTTCCTTCGGTTCATCCTATCTTTGCATTTTTTAAGTGCAACTTTGCTTTGCTCCTTCTTTGATTGATTGTACTTTAATATAAAGTCGTGAGTTATATAAAAAATACATATAATAAATGTTGCTCACATTTACATTAAACACGAGAAAAGTATTAAAAAAATAAAAACTATTGTACTGATACCTATTCATTTAATAAATCTTTAAATTGGGTCAATTTAGTTTTAAATATATTTACATTGGTACTGATTCAATCCATCCGGTCAATTTAGGCTAAAAATCATTAATGTAGATGCAAACCGTCTTAAGTAGCACAAATGGCACTAATGTGGATATTTTTTTTATAATTATTTTAATTATTTTGGTTTTTTATTTTCTTTTATTTTTATTTTTTTTTTCTATTTTTTTCCTTCACTTTGACCGACAAGGGCTAGCAAGCCCTCCTAGCCCTCACTGAGTGTTGGCAAGGGTCGCCTTGGCCTTACTAGTTGTAGGTGAGATTGTGAAGGCCCTCACTAGATCTGGGTGAGGGCCGCCTTGCTAGTGGTGGGCAAAGGCGGCTAGCAAGAGTTTCTGGCCCTTGCTAGTGAGGGCTTGTTAGCTCTTGCCTAGTGGCTGACAAGGGTCGCCAACCAAGACCAAAATGAAGGGGGCAAAAAAAAAAGAAAGAAAAATAATAATAAACGAAAATGATAAAAATTCAAAAAATTACTAAAATATTATTAAAAAATATCCATGTCAATGTTGGCTGCACCACATAGGACAATTGGAGTTTATGTCAATGGTTGCCGGCCTAAATTGACCAAATGGACTGAATTAGTATTTATGTTAAAAGATTTATATCTATATTGACCAAATTGAAAAGTTTTGGACTGAACAATGGGTGACGGTGGCAAATAGCAGTGGATGACAGGCGGTGAGGAAGAAGAAGAAGAAGAAGAAGAAGAAGAAGAAGAAGAAACGAAAAAAAGAAAAGAAAGAAAATGACGTATTTCTAGAAATTAAAACCTAAGAATAAGAAGGTACTTTTTCCTACTTTTTGTTTTAATTTCAAATCTACTTCCTCGCCATTTTTTTATTATGGAGAAAAAAAAAAAAATTAGCTAGTGTTATTGAAAGGATTTATGTTCTTTTTCTATTCCGGGGAGTAAAAGAACTAAAAAAGAAAAAAAGAAAAAGAAATGTTACCATGCGGAGTCCTAATTGATGATTTGCTTGATCATCACCTTAATTTTTTCTAGATTTTAGTCAAGTAGATGAAACAATATTGCACCTTCATCGCGAAGTTCACGGCTCACTTTTATTAAAAATAGGATAAAGTAACGTACAACATGCAACTAATAATCTACTTATAAATTAAAATTTCATGGTAAATATTATTTGACTCGGCTTCACGATGGAAACCTCCTATGGATAATTCTACCCATATAAACATGCTTAGTCGGAGCTATTGTAGTGTTGGCTCCATTGAGTGGTCCTAGATAGTAGATTTCGCATAACCTTTATATGTCTGGTTGAAGACGCTTCCTACTGATGAATTATTTATGAAAATATAAACCTGGAAGAGAGAGAAATAAACGCACTAGTAAGGCTGGGTAAGTCTTTTTAAATAAATAAATAATAGTTTTTCTTAACTAAAATTGTTCAAAACAGAATGAAACTACATTTTTCAAATATTAAAAATAAAAAAAATTGAAAAAAATTACTCAAAACTTTTCACTAGACTAAACCAAATTGAAATACAAGTATAACTTCACATAATTAAAAAAAAATTATTCGTAAGGGTGCTCTGATAATGATTACACAAAAACTGCACTAAAAGAGAATGTCCAATAAATTTAAAAAACTTCGGTGCCATGTCCCTTATCTAGACTTGGACGATACAATGTCATTGTTGTCCTCTTGTTCGTGTTGAGAACGTTCCCCTAGAGTCAATTCTTACAAAAAGAATCATGTCCTATGACAGCCATTTCTAAATTTTCTGCAGAAGTTGGATCTATTGTACGCCCAAATTCATTGGCTAGTACTGAACATGGAATTTGATGGTATCATAAACACTTTTAGGCTCATTAAGTCAAAAGTCATGGTGGAAAGAATAGGAAAATTGGTGGCTCCCCTTTCTTATTATTTTAGAACGTCAACCCCGTTGTCTTCGCCAACTTTATTTATTAATTTGAAGTAGTCTATTTCCAAGCACGCATCCAATTCATTAGTAGATGAAAATGAAGACTTATCAAAAGATTGTGGTGTTTTCTTTTTATTACGAAACAAAGACCATATAGGTCGCCGTCCATGAGAATGGAACTCATCGCATCGAATCGACTGGCATATATCCCAAACCAACTCATTGCCATCGCCAATATATTTTCCACTTGGACCTCCTCATCCAGTCCTAGCTTCATAACGTGGAACAAGGAGAGTTTCCCACCCCTCCAACTTGAATCTCATATACAAAACAGTGGATTTCTAAGAAACAGAAAATTGTCTTCTTTATATATATATTGAGGAATTTCGCCTTTACAGCCGCCACTAGTGTGATACCAAATATATGCTACTTGGATAGCATATATTTTCTTAGCTATTCTCTTCGTTATGTGGTCAATGACAGTCAGTTACCCATTTAGTTGATATATTTGAATGCACATGCCTAAGCATATCTCTATTATATGTGAGGCAAATTCAATAGGGAATTTCAACAATATGCTTTTGCACAAGAATCTCAAGAACACCAATGCTCTTTGTATGTCTTTTAATAGATATTTTTACATTAGCGACAAAACCTTTTGAATTGAATATATCAAGATAATTTACGTGCAATCTATATAGTCTTCACATTCCAAATTAATATATCATTAATATTTTACGTCCGGTAATAATTTCTATTTAATTCTCTAGTTGGCTTGCTTACGGCAATGATCAAGAGTACATCTTCTTTTATTCTATTACATTGATTAATCATTTTTTGACTTTCTGGACTGAATCTGGCATTTGTCCAACATCTCAGACTTTAGAGTTGACAGTGGTTCCAAACAAGGTGGGAGGATAGAGATTTCTTCGGTTCTTCCCAACGGATTGTAGGTCTTTTTCTATTATACTTTAAGGAAAAGATCAAACCGGGACTCGATGAACTATATTGGTTAGATTATTCTCTTCCCTTGCTTTATAGTTATATGAACGAGCAGTTTCTGATTTGAAATTTCACTAAAGTTCGCGTAAGATCAAACAAATTACAAATAGAACATATTGATTATACTAAAGTACATATCGTATGCACATTACATGGTGTCGTGTTTTTCTAACATATCGTAAACATCATTCACCTCATTCCTGACATCACACACAGTTGCCAAAAGTGCATATTTACATCTCATGACCCCACTTCGAGGCAAATATGGTTGGTCTCCCACGTTCTCATCCTCCGACGAACTGATTTTGATGGCCCGGTTTCTCCGAAGTTTGCCATACATAGCTTGTAAGTTTCAGTCAGCAGTAAGACGATGAAAGTTGTCTCGGTACAGTTGCATTTCACTGTAATTGACATCATAAATGCCAACACCTTACTGCCATTTCAGTTGCTCAACACCATTTTAGCCGCTTCTTTAGCTTCTGATTTTTTTTCCCGTAAGCTAGATAACCTAGATGGGGATAATTGCATAATCGTCATTAGGACATTTGATTTGTGAAAAAACATGGAGCTTTACTAGCATAATAGTCTTTGGGTTATTGTGAAAATAACAGTTTGTTGTAAACTATAAATTCTTAAAGAAGTGAGCTCTGCAACTATTTATAATTTTTTATTGTTTGATTTTTTTGTAATTTAGAATAGACTTTTATTCTAACAGTAGATTAAACTTTCATGTAATCATTTCTCAAAAAATGATACCATTCATCTTCAAGATGTTAGTCATATATAGGCTATGGTAAATTAAGCTGTTTGGTAATTTTTTTTCAGAGTTTGTTAAAATCAACTTCAATCACTGTCACTTCATTGCTCATCTCTGGAAGCAAGAAAAATAAATCGTTTAACATGCCATATAGTTTATAGTAAATAGCCCTTGTTTATAAATGAGATAAATTATATTTTACATAAGATGCTAATTCTGATAGATATTAGCAACTCAGAGACGTATTTTGAATTTGCGGAAGTGACTTTAGTAGGAAAAACAAGACGCCTTAAAGAAAGTATGCATTAGTTTCCTGGGAAGAGAACTGACTAGAAGCAGCTTCAACGTTTTTTTTATTTTTTTTAATAAGTAGAAGCAGCTTCAATTTGCATCTGAAAGTTCTATGTAATAGCTGATTATTAATAAGGAAACGCATAATTTCATTTGCTGTGAAATTTGTTGGGTGGGAACTTTTTAACATCTTTTTAGAGACAATACAGCATACTTCTCGATGATTGCTGAAATTTTTTGGCTATTTTAATTCACCCTTTTGTTGGCATTGTTGCAATTGTAAATTTTTTAAGGTCATCATCTTTTAATAATATTCAAATTTGATTAGGGTTATTATCTTCTCTGTTGTTTGAAGAAGTACGTAATTAGATTTTTTTGGGTAGAGCAAAGATATATTCGTGTTCTTCACGTCTAGTTTTCCATGCAATGCGCCATGTAGCTTCTACAGCATCTTTTGCACCTATCAAAATGGCTTTTCTTCTTTTATAATTTCCCCAACGTGAATGCCTCCACGTGCTTCTCATAGTCTCTCGTGACACCTTCGCCAATTATCATGAAGGCTTCTAAATTTGTAGCCTCGTCCTCGGCTTACTCCTCCGTTTTCACTTTCCTTTGTGTTCGACCTATCTTTGCCATTTTTAAGTGACACTACTCGATGAAGGCGTGATCTCTGTCCGTTGGCGAAACTCATGGTATCGAATCGACCAACGTGTGAAACATACATATTCCGAAGCCAATTCATCACCATTGCCAACATCTACTCCACTTCGACCTCCTCACCCAGTCTCAGATATTCTTAATATGGAATAAGGAGAGTTTTGAGCCTCTCCCACTTGAACCTCAAATCCAAAACAATGGACGTTAAAAGAACAGGCAGAATAGTCTATCAATATTTGATGAATTTCATCTTCATGGCCACTATTGCTGTGACACCAGTGCTACTTGCGTAACAAATATTTTCTGCTGTTCTTTATGTTACATGATAAATGACAGTCAATTGGCCATTTAATTACTTACATCTGTGTATCTTAAGCAAAGATGTGAGTTTAATTTACTAACAAAGGCTTAAAGCAGATATATAAACTAAAAATAGAGAAGTTGGAATCATTTTCTTCCACAATGAACTGAATAAATTAGCCAACCCACTAGGATAGTTTTTACATTATACTTAAGGGACAGGATTTACGGAAGTAAAGGAATTATATATGATTTCAGTGGAGTTAATATTTACGGATGACTATTATTTTGAAAATTACATTGTCGGTAACAGATGTGATGAAACTATAGGTTATGGTGTGAATTATATTATTTATATGGTCTATGGTTATCAGAACTAATGTGGAAAGAGTAAGGAAAGCTTAGATGTTTGTTGCACTAAAAATGATTTTGTATTAGTACATTGATATTGGGAACTTTCCGAGGCCTATTCACTTCCAAAAGCTTTCTTTCTTGTTGGAAATAATCTCCAACGTATCAACTAAATAATCTTGTCACCATCCAAGTTAGAATTTTTTGAAGTCTTGAAGTAAGTCTCTCTAATAAATTCATATGACGCTCCTAACCATTTAATTAATCAATGATTTGCTTGATCATTGCGTTAATATTTCCAGCTTCTTACTCAAGTAAATGAAACATGTCACCCCTCCATCGTGAATTTCACGGCTCTCTTTCATTGAAAATAGAATAAAGTACGTGCAACATACAACTAATAATCTACTTATAAATTAATAATTCATGGTAGATATGATTTGATTCAGGTTCATGATCAAAATCTCCTATAGATAATTTTACCCATACGAACATCCTTGTTCAGAACTGCCGTAGTATTGGCCTCGTTGAGCAGTCCTAAATTTCGCATAAGCTTTATATGTCTTGAAGACGCTTCCTACTTATGAATCATTTATGAAAAGATAAAATTGGAAGAGGGAGAAATAAACACACTAGTAAGGCTGGGTAAGTCTTTTTAAATAAATTAATTATAAATTTTTCTTAACTAGAATTATTCAAAACAAAATGAAAGTATTTTTTCCAAATATAAAAATAATAAAACAAAATTAATCATGGAAAATTAATGAAAAACTCTCATTAAACTAAACCAAATCCAAATATGAGTATAACCTCACATAATTTTAAAAAAAATTATTCATAATGGTGCTCTAATAATGATTATACAAAAACTACACTAAAAGAGAATGTCTAATAAATTTAGTATCTTCCATGCCTTGTCCCTTATCATGATTCAGATGATACCATGTCATCATTGTCCTATTATACGTGTTGAGAACGTTCTTTAAAGTCAATTCTTTTTTTTTTTTAAGTCAATAATGTCCTATGACAACCATTTCTAAATTTTTTGCAGAAGTTGGCTCTATTGTCTTTCCAAATTCATTGGCTAGTATTGAACATGGAATTTTGATGTTACCATAAACGCTTATAGGGTCAATAGGTCAAAAGCGGTGGTCGAAAGAATGGGAAAATTGGTGGCTTTCTTCTCCCATTATTTTAGGACGTCAACCCTGTTGTCTTCGTCAACTTTACTAATGTATTTGTAGCAGTCTATTTCCAAGCACGCCTCCAACTTATTGGTAGATGAAGATAACGACCTAGCAAAAGATTGCATTCTTTTTCCTACAAAACAAATGACCACATTGGTCGCCGTTCGTGGGAAGGGAACTCATCGCATCGAATCAACTAGCATATTCCCCAAAGCCAACTCATTGCCATCGTGACGGAGCTCCTCCTAGCTTTCATCATATGTAACAAGGAGAGTTTCCAACCCCTCTAACTTGAACCTCAGATACAAAACAGTGGATGTCTAAAAAACAGAAAGTTGTTCTTTTGTTTTTATATATGAGGAATTTCGCCTTTATAGCCACTACTAGTGTGATACCAATGCTACTTGTATAGCGTATATTTTCTTAGCTATTCTGTTTGTTACGTGGTCAATGACAATAATTTACCCTTTTAGTTAATATATTTGAATGGCCCGTGCCTAAACTTATTTCTGTTATATGTGAGGTCAAATTAATGGGGAATTTCAGCAACATACTTTTGCACAATAATCTCATGAATACCAATGCTTTCTATATGTATTTTAATAAATATTTTTACATTACCGACAAAACCTTTTAAATTGAAAGTGTCAAGATAATTTAGGTGCAATCCTTATAGTCTTCACATTCCAAATTCAATTATAATTAACATTTTACGTCCAGTAATAATTTCAATTTAATTCTTTAGTTGTCTTGCTTGTGTCAACGATCAAGAATACATCTTCTTTTATTCTATTACATAAATTAATCATTTTTTTACTTGCTGGACCGAATCTGGGATCTGTCCAACATTTCAGACTTTAGAGTTGATAGTGGGAGGATAGAAATTTCTTACGTTCTTCCCAACGGACTGTAGATCTTTTTCTATTATACTTTAAGAATAATATCAAAGCAGGACTTAATGAACTATATTGATTAGATTATTCTCTTCCCTTTTTTAGCTATATAAATGAACAGTTTCATTTAAAATTTCCTTAAAATTCGAATAAGAACATCATAATTGCAAATAGAACATGTTGATCATACTAAAGTACATATCGTAAACATCATCTACCTCATTCCCGACATCAACCACTGTTGCCAAAAGTGCATATTTACATCTCATGACCCCCTTCAGAAAAACAACATTGCTAATGTGACATGTTTTGTCTTCCACGTTCTCATCCTCCGACGAACTGATTTTGATGACCTGGTTTCTCTAAGTTCGCCCCACATAGCTTGAAGTTTCAGTCAGCAGTAAGACGATGAAAATTGTCTCGTTACAGCTGCATTTCACTATGATTGACATCATATATGCCAACACCATACTTGCCATTTCAGTTGCTCAACACCATGTTAGCTGCTTCTTTAGCGTCTGATTTCTTTTCTTTTTTTCCGTAAGCTAGATAACTCCAGGGGAGGATGGCATATTCGTGATTAGGACACTGGATTTGTAAAAAGCATGATACTTGCGATCTTCGAGACGGTAGTCATATAGAGGCTGTGGTAAATTGAGCTTTCTGGTAATTTTCTTCAGAGTTTCTTAAAATCAACTTCAATCACTTTCACTTCACTGCTCATCTCTGGAAGCAAGGAAACTAAATCGTTAGGAGCCCTAACTAGTTTATAGTAAATAGCCCTTGCAGTTTATAAGTGAGATAAATTATATTCTATATAAGATGCTAAGTTTGATGGAAATTAGCTACTGAGAGACTTATTTTGAGTTTGCCGAATTGAATTTAGTAGGAAAAACACGACTCCTTAAAGTGTGCACTAGTTTCCTGGGAAGATAATTGATTAAAGCAGCTTCCAGGTACTTTTTTTTTTTAATAAGTAGAAACAGCTTCAATTTGCATCTGAAAGTTCTATGTAATAGCTGATTATAAACAAGATAACACATAATTTCATTTGCTGTGAAATTAGTTGGTTATTTTCATTCACCCTTTTGTTGGCATTGTTGCAATTGTAAATTCATGAAGGTCATCATCATTAACAATATTCAAATTTTTTGGGGGTTATTAACTTCTCGATTGTTTGAAGAAGTAGTAATTAAATTTCTCAGATAGAGCGAAGCAGTATTTGTGTGCTTCACGTCTAGCTTTATATTAATCTATTGAATGTTATATGTTCTACATTAGATGGAATATAATTAAATTTGAATATGACATTTACTCCTATACTTTTTTAACAATTTCCATAATAAAACAAATAAAAAAATTGGTTTTTCTCCATAGCATTTCCTCTCTAAACGAGCAAACATGAAGCATCAAAAAAAAAAAAAAAGAGCTAACGTGAAGAAAAAGAAGGTTATAAAACCAACTTCATAAACAATTTATTCGCAACAAAAATATGCGAAATATGACATGGTATATATGAAGATAGTAAGAAAGTAACATACTCGTAGACTCTGATTTTCTTGGTTTCATTTTAACGTTCAATGACTCTAGATGTCCTGTAAATTGGAAACAATGACAGGTCGACTGCAATTGGAGCCGTAAAAAGGAAGGGCCGTAGAAAAGAGAATATTAGAGGGAGGAAGAAGAATGGGTATTTAAACCCATTGTCACGGCAAGTAGAAATGATTAATGTCCTTTTCTTGGTGATAATCAATCAAGCCTATCCATCTCACTGTCAAACCATGGAAGTAAATTTGCATTTACACTGGCCTTGTGCTCCCAAGGTGATGGACTATTGGTTACAGTTGATGTCCTTGACCATTTGATTACGGGTCTTGCAAGGCATGACTAGAAATTTTGAGTCACTTTAGGAGGCCAGCGATCAGGACTTTGAATAGATGTTAATGTCCTCTTTTTTGTTTTTTTTTTTTTTTTTTTTTTTTGTGAATCAAGGTCAGAGTTCGTATAACAAAAATATTTTTAAAAAATTGCAACTTCCTTAAGGAATAGTGTTTTTTTCCAGCCATTATATAAACGGAAGTTCTCAGGTTGATTTTTAACAACAATGGCATCCTACTTCTACATTAGCTTCATGTCCCTACTTTTGTGTGCACTCTTTGTCATTCAAGCCTTGGAGTTAATTCATTCCAAAGTCTTAACAAATGTAACCTGCATTGGCTATGAGAGGGAAGCTCTTCTCAAGTTCAAGCAGGATCTCACCGATCCTTCCAAACGTCTTTGGTCGTGGACTGGTGAAGATTGTTGCAAGTGGGAAGGAGTCACATGCAACAAGAAGACCGCTCATGTCTCGAAGCTCAATCTTCGTAATCCCTGTGATGACTTAGAGAAGTGCAGTCTAGGAGGTAAGATACATATTGATCTAAACAAACTAGAGCATTTGAAGTATCTAGACCTCAGCTTCAATAATTTTTCAACCCAAAAAATTCCAGAATCTTTAGCTTCTCTTAAAAAAATGGAGTATCTTAACCTCTCAAATGGAGGTTTCCATGGAGATATTCCTCATCAGCTGAGTAACCTTTCCAAGTTACAATACTTGGATCTTCGTAGTGGGTGGTGGGTGCATTCTTTAAAAATAGGGAATCCTCAATGGCTATCCACACTTTCCAACTTGAAGTACTTGGACCTCTCTGGTACTCACGGTCTTGATACCAAAGAATGGCTAAGCCCTATCAACATGCTTTCCTCCCTAGATTTTTTAATATTGAGTCAATGTGATTTGAAAGATGTTCCAGCCTCTCTACATGTCAATTTCACTTCTCTTAGATTCCTTGATCTGAGTTACAACTCCTTGAATTCATCTATTCCTCCTTGGTTTCAAAACTTTAGCAAACTCGAACATCTTGATTTAAGCGATAATGATCTCCAACATATATTCCCTACTATCATCCTTGAAAATAATCCATGGCTTAGATTCCTTGATGTCTCTGAAAATGAGTTGGAAGGTGAGCTCTTGCAAAACTTGAGCATGTTCTGCAATCTTCAAGTACTAATCTTGTGTATTAACAAATTTACTGGGAGGATTTCTGACACCAAATACAGTGCTTTGATTTGTGAACAAAATAACTTGAAGATTGTTGATTTTTCCAGCAACAATTTCAGTGGTCACTTGCCCAATCAATTTGAGAATTTCAAAGATCTTGAATTCCTTGATCTTTCTTGGAACTCAATTTCAGGTCCTATTCCAGAAAGTATTGGGCAACTATCCAATCTAGAGGTGATGGACATTAGTGACAATCAATTGGATGGAGTTGTTAATGAACTTCACTTTGCAAATCTCACCAACTTGACCAAGTTGTATTTTTCAAGGAACGAGCTTATTATAAATCTTAGCACATCTTGGGTTCCTCCTTTTCAAATTCAAGAAGCTTTCATGGCAAGTTGCAAAACGGGACCAGAATTCCCAAACTGGCTTCGAACACAAAGGAAAATACAGGCATTGGACTTGTCGAATGCTAGCATCTTAGATGAAGTTCCCTATTGGCTATCTGACATTTTATCTAACATTAGAGTGTTGGATCTCTCAGGCAATATGCTCAGAGGAAACATTTCCCAAATTATAGGAAAAAAGATGCCATTTTTAATGCAAATGTCACTTTCTGGAAGTAACCTTACCGGTGGCATTCCAAATTCATTATGCATGTCGGATTTTTTGTCTTCTCTTGATCTCTCTAAGAACCAACTCTCTGGGAAACTTCCACGGTGTTGGAGGAAGTCGCAAGCATATTTAAATTGGATTTCATTGGGAGGCAACAAGTTAAAAGGTCAGATTCCAAACTCTCTATGCTATCTAAAGGAATTAGGAGTTCTAAGCCTCCATGAAAATGGCTTGAATGGAGTGATTCCGAAATGTTTATCAAAGCTACATTTAGAAATCCTCGATCTCAGTGACAATCAATTTACTGGTAGGATACCTTTTTTTGGACAACACTCTCGATCATTTAGGATAATTGATCTTGAGAAAAATTACTTCATCGGGGATATTCCTTTGCAACTATGCCATCTTGCTAATCTTCAGTGCTTAAGCTTAGCACATAACAACCTTTCCGGAGGCATTCCTCATTGTTTCAACAACTTCTCACAGATGTGGGCTAGCTCCACTTTTGACTTGTATGGGGGATTCATGTCAAGGGTTTCTATTATGGCTACTATGAAAGGAGAAATCCTAGAATTCACCAAGACGCTCCTATATTTATTTTCCATTGACCTTTCATGCAACGCATTAGATGGACAAATACCAGAAGGGTTGACTAAGCTTGTTCGACTTCAGAATTTGAACCTCTCCCAAAATAGGTTGAATGGAAAAATCCCTCAGGATATTGGCAACTTAAGATATTTGGAATCACTTGATCTATCCAACAACATGCTATCGGGTGAAATCCCTCCTAGTATATCCAATTTAGACTTTCTAAGTTGTTTGGATCTTTCCTTCAACAATTTGTCAGGTCATGTTCCATTGGGCAATCATCTAAGAACTCTGAATGATCAATCTGCTTATCGCGGCAACAATGGACTTTGCGGAGCTCCTCCCTTGAAAGTTTGTCCAGGAGATGAGCATAATAATATGGATAGATCATATGGTCACAATTCAAGTGAACATGAATCTAATGAAGGTGACTTTGCTTTCAATTGGTTTTACTCAGGATTAGGAGTGGGTTTCGCAACAGCATTGATGGGATTCTGTGGCATATTACATATCAATCATTCTTGGAGGACCTCCTATTGTCGGATGGTAGATAGGATTGTCGAAAAATTGTCGATTGGGAGGATGATTATTATGGTTTGGTTCAAGAGAGTTTTTCCATTTCAACTGCACAAAGAAGAGGTTATTTAGTGAGTAAACTCTCTCTCTCTCTCTCTCTCTCTCTCTCTCTCTCTCTCTCTCTCTAGCTTCTTTTTTCTCTTACTCAATTATTTTGTTGATAGATTTTGCTAATTGTTTCTAGCATTTGTCCTCATATTTATGATGCGGGGTAATGGCTTCTTTTTTCTCATACTCAATTATTTTGTTGATAGATTTTGCTAATTGTTTCTAGCATTTGTCCTCATATTTATGATGCAGAGGGCACCCTGCATGAAAGTACAAAATGAATGTCCAATTACCGACGTGCACCATTGCAACTGCCGTGGAGCTCATAGTTCCTTTCTTAATGATGGAAGATTGTCGTTGAAGTTTCAAGTTATAAAGAAGTTGTGCTCATTATTCTCCAGCATTTCTCTCTTTCTTTCCATTTGGTGATTAAAAGAACGTCTTGCTTTTGTCCTGTAATATAATGTAAATGTTTAATGTTAAATGAGCGGACTATGTAGAATTGGACAAGTCTACTATTCCATAATTAAAAACTCGAGCGCCATTTCGTGCTGGTAACATGTGTTAAGCATTGATAACAATCAAAAAATGTTAGCAACAAATTTTTAATTCGTAACTTGTTGACATCTAAATTTTCATCGAAAAATCAAGCATATTTTTTTGTAAAAAGAAGAAAAAGAAAGTATAAAAAAAAAGTAGGAAAAATAAAGAAAGAAAGAGAAAGAATGAAAAGAACAAAAAATGAGAAAATTGAACAAATCCAAAAAAATAAAAAGAAGACGAAGAAAAAGAAAAGTTAAACTATAAGTAAGGTGTTCGCTAGTGCGTCAAATATAGAGGATTGAAGTAAGCGTACATCGGTATATACTTAAACTATTTTCTTACGTAAAAAACATTTGCGCTTACATTTCATACTTGTCAACAAAATTCAAGCATATTTTATCTTCGAAAGAAGAGATTTCTTGCAAAGAGTTGGTAGCTATTGATACCTAAATTTTTACCCGACAAAGCGCAGGCGGCCCATACCACTTAGGCCCAAATAGTTTGAGCTTTGCATGCCTTCAAATGGACTTAGTCCGTTTGGTCCAAAATAATAGCTCAATTGAGTCCACAGCCTATTTGAACTCTTGACTTGGAAAAGGCCCATCCAATTGATAAACAAAGAAAGCCCATTTATCACACACAGTATCCCCATCTTTCCCTGGCTCGTTCTGTCTCGCTCTCTCGGCTCCGGGGGAGACGAACGACGACGTCAACGCCCGCCAAGATTGAGGGAGGCCATGCGAAGAAAGGGGATCTCAGCCCCCGGAACGCCTCGACGAATGAGGAGAAGAGAGAGGTGTCCGCTTTGGACAAAGGGAGGCTTCGTTCGTTTAGTGGGCAGAGGAGGTGATGAAATAAAGGGGATTTTGGGGGCTCATTTTCTTCATGCATGTCAAAAAGAGTACCTAAAAATCTCCTTAGTTGCCTGGAGGCCTCTAGATCCATCATTCTTAGTCACCATAAACGCCGTTTTGCAAGAGCTTCCATTCGTGACTTCATCGCCATGACAGTGCAGCTCTGTTAGACTCTGTTTCTCAATCCAAGAAGTCTGAATAGCTTGGATTTTCGCTCGAAACTTCTTCGCTGTTGTTGACCGATAGCAACGACATTTCCGAGATCTTGTAATTACAGGTTTTATGTAGGCTTGATACGGTTAGAAGGGAAAAGGGCTCAGTGTAATTAGTTTCAACAAGTTGGGTTTGATGAGTTTTCTATTTGAGGTGGGCTTGTTTTAAGCAAGACCAATGGTGTCCATGGCCCAAACCCGTAAGACTATGTCGACCAATTATCCAGGCCGGGCCCACGGGACTAGCCCGAGTCCCCACTTCGGAATATAAAAAATAAAATTAATTAATGAAAAATTAAATAAATAAAATAAAATTTTCAAGTTTTCAAAAAAAAATTAAATTTGCAAAATGGCAAGAAACAGAGACCTGTTGATTAGGTTGTTAAGTTTTAGCACTAGATTTAGCTTGGTTTCACTTAGTTATAGTTTATGGATTTTACCAAGTACCTTCGATATAGTTTAGACTTAGTAGATTAGTCTTTTCAAAGAAAAATTGGACTAATATTAAACTTTGCTTGTGGGGCTTACTATCCTGGGGTTTAATAATAAGGCCATATTATATTTTTACCTGACTCATGTTGAGTTACTTTATCTTTTACCCACTTTGGTATTACCATTCTTGTTTACTTGGTTATGATTCACTTTGCAGTTTGGGGAAAAGATCCAAATAAAGAAAACCTGAGTGAATATGTCTTAGTGGAGATATCAGCAGCCTAACCAACCATTGAAGTAAAGACAAGACGGACAGTGCTGCGAAGTACATAATATCGAATGAAATGATAATCTATTTCGATGTATTTATAAAAAACATCCCTACGTGTTATTTACATAATACTCCGTTTGTTGTAGTAAATAACTATTCCACTATTATAATAGACTCTCATGTCTTCCTCTTTTTCTAATTTTACCAATGTGCTCATGGGAATTTCTACGGCTTTAGAGTTCTTGGTCTTATACTTCCTGAGAAGTTCTTTGACATTCTTGGATTGATGAATAATAATATCTTCTAATGAATAAGAATATCTTCTTTGCTTGTTTGATTTGTAAACCAAGAAAGTAGTTGGGTTCTCCTATTATGTTCATTTCAAATTCATTTTACATAATTTTAGCAAATTCTTCACACATGGACTCTTTGTTAGAACAAAAAATTATGTCTATCTTCATATATTTGTACAATCAACATATCGTTATTTTTGCATTTGACAAAGAGAGAAGTACCAACCTGGCATATGGCACTAAAACAAATATGGAAACAAATATGGCAGGTCTAAGGAAATGCCTCCACGGCTGTCTATCAATGACAATATGGAGAAAAATGATTGTGTAATCATCTTTAATATACTATAAGAATAACAATTTATTTTGGATCACAAAAAAACAAATCACAAATAATTATAAATTATTGTGGAACCCACTTTTTTAAAAATTTGTGGCTCACAATAGATTATTATTTTCATAATACCACAAAGACTATCATACTAGTAAAGCTTCAGTGTGGAAATGTCACCTTGCATTAGTAACATCTTTCTGACATGACACCTCAAAACCGCCATCTCTCTTATTTGTGAAGATTCAGAAGCGTCGTTGAAGTAATTCATCTTGTGACATTTTTCAAAATTGTCATGGGAAGGTAGCCCACATAATATTCAAGATTGTCTTATTTGTAACGATTTATAAAGGAAATTTGTTCCAAACTCTCCACGACATTAGTTTGACCTTATTAGGTAGCCCACCTCCGTAAGTAACAAAAGGGGTAACATGCATTGAATTTTTCGAGAGCCCAACATCGAGCCTAATATTAAAAGTTGAGGTACTTAATGGAACAAAATAAAAATGTAAGTTCTTGACTATACAAAGTGAAAAGTAATATCATCACCATTATTGAATAAAAACATATTTGATTTTCTAAACATTGATCACATACTTAAAGAACTTTGAACCTTTGTAATTCATTCACTTAACAAATATTCTTACAGAATCTTTCCACTCAATCTGTTAAAATAATTTAGGTTTTCAGGTGATTTAGTTCTTACTGTTAAACATTTAAATTCTATCATTTAATATATGTTTGTACAAGTGACTGCTCCCCACGATACTGTGCCTGATGATGGAGAAGAAAAGAGTATATATATTGGAGTAGAGACCTCCATGGAATATCCAGGTGATCATATTATAATACCCGTAAGCCCAAGATTTACCACTTTAAATGCCATAGAAAAAGTATTGCCGTATCATATTGTGAATATTACGTGTTTACTTCTCTTCTACGTAGTATATATAATCAGGAAAAAAGGCTCGACAAGTTGGAGGGCGCACCAATCAATCGCGACCAGATCCCACGACTCCACCAAATAATTTGAACGCAGATGGCTTTGGTAAGTCAATTTTTCGTTTATCTATTTTTGACCAATAAGCTGAATTAAAAAATTAGAGATGGTGGTTGAGTTGGATTAGATCATTTAATTGTCATTAGTCTAAAAAGCATCGTATGTTTCCAATTTGAATTTAAATATTTCTCTTTAATTTATCTCGTAAACTGGTTCTGATCTAGATGCTTTCATTTTTCTCCACGTATTTAGAACAATCTTTTTCTTTGTTCTTCTACACAAATATATTATAAAGAGTTGGCTCATAAATTTTCGATCGTGAATTATTTATGCATCTCATAAGAAAGCCAGAGATTGGATTTGTTGAAAACAATAGAATTTGACACCTAACCAAAAAAATCATTATCGCATAAACCCGCATTCGCATTTCTCATCTTTGTTCCCTCTCATCATCCAATTTTTAAAAAAATTTCAGACTTGTGACCGCTCTCCATTCACCCACTTTTTTCCAATTTTTCACATCATTAACCCTTTTAAATTTTCCCCCATGTATTGATGATAAAATAAGGAAAGAATGGACGAGCAAATAAGGCTATATTGGGGTGTCCCAGGTTCAATTGGCAAATAAAGCTGTAGGGAGCCGCCCCAGCTTCGCCGACAAGTCCCCACACCAAAAGCAAACAATGCAACGCCCTCGATGGTGTGTCTAGCGACTCTCGTGAGGGTCAATCAAGCGAGGGCCACGGCGTTCATTGGCGGCCTTTCGAGGGACAGATTTGATTTCAAAAGACTAAAATTGATGTCCTTAAAAGAGATCGAGGATTTAAGTGGTGGGAATCGAAGCTTAAGGACCAAATTAAATATTGGATAGAAGTATAGGGACTATTTTTGACATTGTCCCTATAATTTTTTTTTTTTTTGTGCTAGGGAACCGCCCCAACGGACAGCTGGTGCGTAAACCCCCAGGTGACACGTAAGCGGGAGGACCCACCACCCCCGGCGTCACACTTAAGTCACCAAATGTCTCCCCTGGGTTTTGAACTCCTCACCTCCTCACAAAGGATCCTAAATATTTATTCCTAAACTAGTTCCAATCTACGTACATTTATTCTCTATGTAAGTATTCAAGGCAAAATTTTCTCCTTTTTTTTCTTATAAAAATATAGGCATGCTCTTTGACTAGTACTAACTTCATATTTGTAATATATTATGTCTTGATCTCAAGTAAATCTTTTTTTTAAACTCCGATCGAAATTCAGCAGATGACATGTGGAATTGGAAATGTTTGCTTGGACTTAAAAAATCTCATGGTTAGCTATTTAGTCAAATACACAGATAGCAAGTTGTATACATCTTAATTTTTCAACTAAGGGACTATTTTTAAATGAAAAGTAAAATGAGCCATTTCATGGCCAACCTATGTAAAAACTATCCCTAAAGGGGCATAAGCACTTCACTCGCTAGGAGATGGAATTTGAAGTAATTTCGTATATATAAAAGGATTTCTCTTGGAAAGTTATACGAAAAAATATATGCTGTACAATTTCCCTTGGAATTCCAGGGAATTCCAATTTGTATCATCGCCATTTTTGGATGCTTTTTGTCTGAATTTATGTTGGGAAGTGCTTCTTTTGCATATTCTTGGTCAAAATGGCGAATTGGAATATTTACCAGAATTTTGCTTGCATTGTGAGGGACCTGATGAGGGTGTTTAGGCTCAATGACATGTCCATGGTGGCGCAGGAAAATTTTTGCAAAAGCTCTTCGTCTGTTACTTTATGCAGAGCTTCTTTTGCATATTCTTGGTCAAAATGGCGAAAAGGCATCCATTTTGGCCAAAGTTGATAGCTCATGTATACTAGATCGCATATTCTAAAAAAAGTGGAAAGAAGATGAAAGAAGAAATCAAGAACAGCAGTTGCTTCTTCAAGCAACTCCATTCATTCCTTCATCTTCCAAAATTTGCTGCTTTTTGTCTCTTGAACTCATTCCTAAGTTCTTCTCTTTGCTAAAATTGAAGGAATGGAGAAATTAGAACTTAATCTAAAAGCAACTCCATGCATTTCTTCATCTTCTAAAGTTTGTTGCTTTTTGTCTCTTGCTAAAAAGAGACTATAATTGGAAGAAAAGTAAAAAGAACTATATGCTATCGATAGGGAACCAAGAGATGAAATGAGGCAACTACTCCACCGAAATACATAACTGTTGATTACCTGTACAGAGAACGATTTATTGGCAAGTTTTATCTAGGAAAATCCCAACATTCTCAAGCCATCACTTTGATTATCATCCTCCTCCTATGTTGTTGCTGGGCACCATTTGTCGCTCAGGGGACAGTGTATCCAGCAGCTAACAAATGAAGGGAAAAAAAGAAGACAAAAACATTGTCAATATGAATGACGTTCGATTATTATATGTAGCTACTTAGTAGAATATTATGTAAAGGGTAGTTATACTCACTTAAGCATTCCTTCTGGCGGGCCTGTTCCCAATGTTGCACCTCTTGGGGATCGACATAGCCGCGGCCGGAACGATCCCGGCAAACCTTGCTTCGGGCGAGTGAAAGACAGCGTAGAGGCAGCGAGGATTGATCTGCATGAGCGATTTTACTCTATCACAGCAGGCGGGTGGGACCTTAGCTTGGGCGTCTCTAGCTGCCACCATGCAAGGACTCAGGCCAGCGAACGCGGTACTGATCGGGATCCTCCCACACTCGCCGTCAGTGCTCCCTTCCCAAATGAAGCCACTCAAAGTCACTCCTAACATCATCATGACGAATAAGCGCGCAGACTTGGCTTCTCGAGACTTGCGAACCATGCTTTTATTTGGAGATTGTAGACGAGAATTTCCAGCACTCTAGAACATTGCCTTGTGTGAAGAGAAATCACGGACCATGAGTCACTATACATATACTTCCGAATCAAGAGAATAAAGAAGGAAGAATAAGAGGATGTATGCAAACTTTTCATACACCACCACCACCACCACCATCGAGAAGTGACTAAGGACATCAAAGGTAGGTTGTACTGTGCTGAAAAATGATTAGTCAAAGAGGCTAAGCTAATAATCATTTAGGTATTTTCTGATTATGAAAATGATTAGTTTAGCCTATGTCACATTAAAGTTGGACTATCTAAATTTTAGGGTTTTTGCACAGAGAGAAAAAGGGGTACACGAAAGCACCAACACAAAAGCAATGGTTTTTTCGGAGATAGAGAGAGAGGGAAAGCAATGGTTTTTGCAGATCAGAGAGGAAAAGGTAGAGAGAGAAGCAAATTATTGAAGTAATGGTTGTTGCAGATCTCTCCCTCTCTCTCTCTCTCTCAACACGAACGCGAAAGCGATGGTTTTTGGAGAGAGAGAGAGAGAGAGATCTGCAACCACCAACACGAACCAATATTTTCTCATGGTTTTTGCAGAGATCAGAGAGGAAAAGGTAGAGAGAGAAGCAAATTATTGAGGCAATGGTTTTTGCTTCTCTCTCTCTATTTTGCTCTCTCTCTCTCTCTCTCCAAAAACCAACGCTTTCGCGTTCTTGTTTGAGAGAGAGAGAGAGAGAGAGAGAGAGAGATCTGCAACAACCAACACGAAAGCAATGGTTTTTGCAGACAGAGAGAGAGAGAAACAAATTTCTCTCTAAGGAGAGAACTAGTGCAAACAGAAAGGAGGCCAAAAATGAAATAAACATACCGGGGGGTGGGGAGCAGGCGAACCTGGCAACAAAATCGGAGGGGGTTTCACAGGAAGCGTCGTGTGCGGAGATGGACGTTCCAGCCGAGCCGCACCAGAAACGGACGTTCCAGCCGAGAACTCTCTCCCTCTCTCTCTCTCTGTGTGGAGAGTGAAATCGCGAGCGCGCGCGCGCGCGCGATATATATCCACCGTCCACGAAGGGAAAGAGAGAATCTTTTTTGTTTTTCCTTTTTTTTTTCTAGGGCATACGTTAATCCCTATCCCATGAACAATTATTAGATGCGTTCCCGGAAGCCACCTCATAACGCATTAGTGCATTGGACCATTCCACAAGCGATCTCGGAAGCCGACCATCGAGAGAATCCAATCTGCAAGTCCCTCCATCTCTTTCGTTTCCCTATCTTCTCCACCACTGGCAGCGTTGGATTACACACACATTTTTGTCTTTTATCGTTGGTTTGGGCCACTCGCCACTATTGTTCGTTAAATTTAACCCGCGGCTGCACTGGATCTTACCCGGGCGGATCTCACGCTTAAAAGTTGAAAAAACCTAGCCAACTTGCCTGCACTGTGTGGATTTGCGCAGATCACGTGACTCCTCAACTCTTGCTCTTCGCTTCTATTTTAGATCTTTATTATTTTCTGTTGTTGCCTTTTCTGGTTCTGAAATGGTATTCTCGAATTATCAAAAAGGTCCATGCAATTTTTTCAATATCTAATAGGGTTACAAAAGCAAACAAAAAATAAATAAATAAAATTGTTTTGGAGTTTTATCATCCATTCGTCATAAATATACTACTTCGTAATTTTTTTCTAATATTAATCTAACAGAAAATAACATATGGTAAATTTGTCACAAGTGTCCTAATTTGGATTTTTTTAAAGTCAAAAAATTTGTTTGGGGTAAATGTATAACAAATGCATTAATTTGGGGTTTTTCATAGTATTAACCATTTTTAGCACAATTTGGAATTGCCCCTTTTGCTAATGAGATTGAAGGAACAACCGAAATCTCCTTTTTATGATCTTTCATCATTTGATTGAAATGTAATAGATCTTAATCGTTCAATGGATCCTAAACTGGAGAAATCTTCTTGATTCAATGACGAAAGATCCAGGAAGCACAATACCTTTTGAGAATGGGAGACCTGTCTTCAAATTGCCATTGTGAGTTAAAGAAATTGCTCATGGGATTTTCTTTTAAACTTTTAAGGTGGGTTAATGCAAAACATCTTGTTGTTCAATGACTCTTTTTTTTTCTTTTTGGCCAAATTGATGCTGCGGTTCACATGCAAGCTTGAGTTGTTATATTATGAAGGAAGTAATTTGTATTTTCAGTCTATACTTAATGAAGGCTACAAAGTTTTACGACCCAAAAAAAAAAAAATTGTCATTTCCGGAGCGCTTGAGATCAAATCGTGGTCTCACTTCCCCTTCACACTTTCCAATTTTCCAAAATTAACTACCCAGCAATTCAAAATAGAAGTTAGGCTATCAGATATCCTGTCTCATGCAATTACGCAATTTAATTGAGAATTACTTTCGAACTTCCCACAAATGGCGAACTCGAACATCTTGACAATTATACTAAATAAGTTGGAGAAAAATATGAAATTATAGGTAATAGTGAAAGGGTTGAATAGACCAATCCTCATCACATTTTGCTTCTCGGTCCAAGATATTTTGCTAGCCATCTTCTACTAATCTAATTGCTGCTTTTTATTCAACTCAATAGATTCAAATTCAAATTCAAATTCGTTACAAAATTGAAAGTTAACTTTGATCATCCCCATTTTTAAGGAGAAAAATAGGGCGATTTCATCAAATTTCATGAGAAGACATTTCCATCCTCCTGCAGAGAAATGTCACGAGAAGTCAAATTTCATGAGGAGACGAATTTCATTAAGGAAAAATGCTACGAAATTTTGTACTTTTGAAAGACGCGTTAAAATATAAAGTTCGTCATTAATTGCGTGATAATGAGGAAAGATGACAAAGCTGACTAAGGAAAACTTAGGTGAAGTAGCTTTTTGGTTCCATAACTCTGGTGAAAAATGTGCAATTCAGTGTTTGAATTGTTTTGTACTATCACGTTCGGTAACTATTTTCATTTCTAAAATTAAGTCTTCTAACTCTTTTAGTCTGTGCAATTGAGTCATTTTTATCACCTACTATTACTATCATCATAAAAATGCTATTTGTAGTATTGATTAAGTGACACAACTTTTGAATGTGATGTCGACGTGATGCCTAGCGCCGTGTTGATAATATAAAAGAGATTGAATGCATTTGTATCATGGAAAATCAATAAATTGGAGATGTCCTATGACAATTCTTGTGTTGCTTAGAAAAATTAGACAATGAAAAATAATTTCACAATCGACTTAATCTATCCCTAAACATTTTTGTTATTAGTAAAAATGTTTTCCATTGATTCAATTTTATGAGTGATATAAGCTGTCGGTTTTAGATGTATTGGTGTCTCGATATAAAATACGACTTGGTCCTCTAAATTAACTCCTTAATGTTAAATTTTGTAGGCCTGATATAATAATAAAAAAATGGATTCAATTAAGTAGAGGAGAGAACAAAAGAAATGAAATCAGGGATTTAAGTTATAAATTTGGAAGCTAGTAAAAGAGGAAAAAAGGACTGAACAATAACACATCACGAAATAAATACTCCTTTTTATCGATTATTTTATATAAAATATAGGGAATCAGTGAAAAAGCATAATATAGGGTTTGGTAAAACTCCTCTATCCTCGGAATTGCTGCCGATTCTCTCTTCCTGATCCCCTCACCGTCTCCTTTCCTCGTTTTTAGAAAGAGGAAAAGAAAAAACCAAAGACCTTTATACAATTGTCGGTGTCTTAACTCTAGAGTGCAATAAATTAATATCGGGAGAGCAATTTATTATTTTTTTTTTATCATGGGGAGGGCAACTTCTAATGATATCATGTCGCAATAATTACTATAAAAAATTATCTTTAAAATTAAATAATTTCGATTAGCATGGCGCCACGATTTATTTAAAAAAAAAATTTGGGAGCGGCAAAGAAATTCACAATAAATTTAAATCTCTCTCTCTCGTAATTGCTTCGGACATTAGAGGAGCGAACGTCGAAAATGGTAATACCCACGAAGTCGTCAGAAAATAAAAATTCGATCTTGAAAGAACCGGACCTCTTTCTTTTAGGCCTGATTTCAATAATAATAAAAAAAGAACATTAACTTTATGTTGAGTGACAAATTTAGCTCAAACATTGTTTATCTTGTAAAGAAACACCAACTCTAATAATAAATTTGGCCCCAATTTTTTTATTCCGAAAAAAATTATCAACTTTCACTTAAATCTCAAATCTAACCCTCCTTCATTTAGATCCATTGATTGTCCTCAGCAATAAAACCATGTGCACTTGCTGGTCGGATTTAAAGCACTATTCATCACCTTCTTGTTTAAGCCATAGCTTGGAGAATATTGGTAAAGATGTTCATCATCCTCCTACACTTCATTAGGAAGTTAAAAAGATCTCCATATTAAATTTCTCTAACCTTTATCACTTTGCCCATCGAAAGACACCATGGATGAGATACGCTAAGCTCATGACTAGAACCCTTTTTTCCTAAACAAGATTGACTTCGGATAGAGAGTTAACGGGAGAAGTGCCAAAAAAGTCCTAAACCTTTTGGTTTTGTGCCGATTTAGTCCTAAACCTTTTTTGGTGCGGATTTAGTCCTAAACCTTTTTATGTTGTGCCAATTTAGTCTTTTCCGGCCAAAATTGGCCGGATTTTGCTAACCGGACGCCGGCCGGCCGACGTGGCCGATCGGCGCGACGTGGACAACTTTTAATAATATTTTAATATTTTTGAATTTTTGAATTTTTGAATTTTTTTCTTTTTATTTATTTATAATTTATTTTTTTAATTTTCTTCTCATCTTCTACCTCCAGTAGGTCGCCGGAGCTCGGCGACCGACGGGAGGCGACGGCCGGCGAGGTCGAGGTCGACCTCGCCGGCCACCTCGCCGGTGGGCGGCGCGAGGGCGGCCTCACGGGGGCGCGAGGCTCGCCCGCCCGGCACGAGGCCGCCTCAACCCTCGCCAGATCCGGCGAGGGCGAGCCTCGCCGCCCGGCGCGAGGCCGCCCTCGAGGCCCGGGCGGCGAGGCTCGCCCATGGCTAGCGAGGGCAAGCCCCGCCGCCGGTTCAGCCTCGCCGCCCAAGCCTCGAGGGCGGCCTCGCGCCGAGCGGGCGAGGCTCGCCCATGGCCGGCGAGGGCGAGCCCCGCCGCTCGGCCTCGCCGCCCTCGCGGCCATCGGCGGGTGGCCGGCGAGGTCGATTGACCTCGCCGGCCGTCGCCTCGGCCGGTTGCCGAGCTCCGGTGACCGGCCTGGAGGAAGAAGATGAGAAGAAAAAAAGAAAAAGAAAAAAGGAAAAAGAAAATAAATAAATAAAAAATAAATAAAATATTTAATATTAAAATATTAAAATATTATTAAAAGTTGTCCACGTCAGCGCCGATCAGGCCACGTCAGCCAGCCGGCGTCTAGTCAGCAAAATCCAGCCAAATTTGGCCGGAAAGGACTAAATTGGCACAACATAAAAAAGTTTAGGACTAAATCCGCACCAAAAAAAGGTTTAGGACTAAATTAGCACAAAACCAAAAGGTTTAGGACTTTTTTGGCACTTCTCCCGAGAGTTAACGGTAGATGCCATAATTGGGATAGTTGTGAAAATTTGTGATTTTTTATGAGACAAAAAAAAAAATTTGAGGTCGGAACTGTCACTCAACTTGAAGTTGATACTTTTTTACGATACAAAAAAAGTTTAGATCAGATTCGTCATTCGATCTAAAATTGATATTTTTTAATGAGATAAAGAAAATTTTAGGCCACATCACTTGACATAAAGTTTATGCTTTTTCTTGGAATTAGCCCCCTTCTTTAACCTTCGATCCATTATAGAGACCCAACCGAGCCCCCCCAAGTACCGTTTTTCCTCTTTCTCAATTCCTCCCCTCGTCACCGTTCGTGCACCAACTTGACAGGTCAAACTCGCCGTTGCAATTCCCTAATAATTCGGTCGATGACATCAGCCACGTTAGGGAAATGTGAAATCCTTTCATTTGTCCATGCTCCATTGGTTCGTTTAGATCGTCCTGTCTGTCGCGACCTATTTTCGGGTGCACCACCTAAAACTAGGTTAATGGACTATCAAGTTTTTAAACTTAACTCGGGCTCTCCCAAGCCCATACCAATTCGCGACTTAAGGTTCAAATATTTAACATGCAAATGATTATTAACTAGGAGTCGCCACTAATCGATTTATGGTAGGTCGATTAGACACCTAAGTAAAATAATGGAAGGACTATTTTACTCCTACGAACCAGAGACTAAGGGTACGGGGACTTGGTTACACTAGAATTTTCTAATGCCCTTTCGGTACCATTTTATTTTAATTTCAAAAATATTTTGCAGGCGGTATTGATCAATTTAAACCTAAGCTACTAACATGCAAATGGTGGTCATGCGGGTGCACAATCAATGAGATAACATTCAATAAACCGAAATGCTAGATTCGTATGAAATTATAAACTACAACTCTATTAAAGTCTATCCTCTAAAAAAATTTACAAAAATGCTAATAAAAATGCATGTCCTAAACATGATTTTCTAAATGACATGACACATAATTTTTATTATTATGCAATCTTAATCTAAACTTAATATGCATGAATTTTACTTTAATGATATGTGAGATGCAATTCATATGACATAACTTGAACTATCACTATATGTATGCAATCTAATTTTTATAATCCTAAATATGCATGCGTTTCATGATATGGGATGAATGACATAATAATTCTATATGCATGTTTTTTTTATGATTTTTTTAATGATTCTTTTTTAATGTATGCAGCCTATCCTAAACAATGATGACATAAAATGGGATTCATTATGAGCTAACCTATTAACTATCCAAATAAATAACCTTTTGTGTTTTTTCTTTTTCTCTTTTTTTTTTTATTACTTAATAATTCTTATTAAAAAAAACAACATAATGATGTATTTAAAAAAACTACATGATAGGATTACTAAAACATAACAACATGATGCAATCCTAATTTACTAAGCCTAAAAATTAATTTACTAAACCTACGTGTCTAATCTATTAAACCTACTTGTCCTATATGCTCATGCAAGATTTTGAATTTTTTTTTTAAATTAAAAATTTTTGTTTCTTTTTAATTTTTTTATGCGGAATTATGAGATATTAAATCTAAATAATCAACATAACCAACCAACAAAAGATTAAAATAATCGAAAAAATAACATGTTGTCTCACAAGTCAAATTAACGATTATTCTAACCCTAATTATCACAACAAGGAAATCAAAATAATTATAAATCTGATCCGAAGTCTTACGGACCAAATTAAATAATTATTGTGATTTAACAATTGAAATTCTACCAATAAGCCCAAAAATTAATATAATTAAAAAATGATCCGATGTCTCTCGGATCAAATTAATAATTACAATAATTTCGGACAAAATCCCTATGAATAATGCCTACAAAATTCTTGAAAACTAACATTCAATATTGCAATTTAACTGACTAAACTTAAAAATGCTATCAAATAAAATAAATGAAAAGTAAAAATAAATAAACTACCTAAGGAATAATGCAGGAAAGACAGCAAGCGCGATGGGGGTGGACGCGGCGACGCGGAGATCGGATGGAGAGTGGCCGGCGTCGGAGCTCCGGCGAGGCTCGGGTGATAACCGGACCTGCAACAAAAACAGGGGAGGCAGCAGGTGGCTCTGTTCGGGCGTGCAGCAGCGAGCAGAGGACAGCAACGTAGGGTGCAGGGGCGTCGGACTACTGGGACTGATTCGGGTTGAGGCAGAGCAGCGGGGGCAGAGACGCGCAGCGGAGACTGGTGGAGATAGCTCGGCGTTCAGATCTGGAGCGGTGGAAGCAACTCGGGTGAGACTTGGATCCGCGCAGCAGCAGCGTCACCGGACAGAACAGAGGCGGCTTCGTGGGCCTCGCGGACGGCAACCAGCGGGGCGGAGCTTCGGTCGTCTAGCAGGGGTGTGGTCAGAGAGTGGCGCAAGCGTGGGCTGCTGGTGCTGGGGTTGTGTGCGCTGCAGGCGCGACAAGAACAGCTTCTGGCGTCGCAGAGGGCTCGGACTTTGGAGGCTGGGCGACGGGCGACGCACGGGTCTTCGGCTCCGAACAGCAGGTGGATCGCAGGTCTTCGGCTCCGAGTAGCAGGTGTCGCGATTCAGGCAATGCCGGGGAGCAGCGCTTGGTCACTGGTGCGGGACTGACTCAAGCGAACGGGGGCGTCGGGCTTGGCTGCAGCGGGCTTTGGGTAGCGGCGGCGGCGAAGACGGTCTCCGGCGGCAACGAACAGCAGGATCTTGGGTCGGCGCGGCACGGGGAGGCGTTGGGCAACAACGGGTCGTCGGAATCGTGGGTCGGCGCCTGGGTCTTCGTGGGCTTCAAGCAGAAATGGCGTGGGCACAGGCGAATGCTGTGGATCAGCTTCGATGGTGAAGAATTCTTCCCTTTTTTTTTTAATTTTTTTTCTCTCTCCTTCTCACCTGTCACTCTCACGTCACTCTCACTCTGTTTCTCTCTGCATACTTCCTCTGACTTTTCCCTCAGCAGGTTTTCGTCAAAGGTACGAACGGAAAAGCCATGGAAAACCTTTTTTTTCGAACCAAAAGAAGCCCCCCCACACTTTTCTATTTTTTCCTTCGACAAAAGACGAAGAGAAGCCCCCTTCTTCCAAGGCTTCGTACTCTCTATTTATAAAGAAAAAAAATCAACGAACAAGTGAAGATTTCCCAATATTCACTCAACTTCTCAAATGAAGATTTCCCAATATTTACTCAACCTCTCAACAATAAAGTGGCTCCGAAATCACTTAAAAAATTTTTGAATTCAAAATTCTTTTTAAAAAAAAATTCCCTCTATAATCAAATATTATATTCTAAAGATAAATTTAAATTAGGTGTCAACACTGTCCAAGCGTCTATGCATCTCCTTGTCGATAATAGACAACAAACCATATACGAAAATAGGTTGACGTGTCGAATGCTGTGAATAAAAGGTAAAGTTTTGAGAATAGTACCAAAAAAGTCTTAAAACTATTATATCGATATTAATTCAACTAAACCTTTCAATTTAACTAATTTAGTCTTAAATATTTTTCATTGGTATCAATTTAATCAATTCAATTATATTAGACCCAAAATCACTAACATGAATGTTGACCATCTTACGTGGCATAACCAAGGCTGATATGGATATTTTAATATAAAATTTTGATATTTTTTCATCTGTAATTAATTTTAAATTTTTTTCCTTTTTGTCCTTTTTTTCCTTTCTTTTTTCTTCCATGTTCTTTCTCCTTTGCACTGTGGTTGATCCTAGCCATGGCTAGTGATCGGCCACAGTCAAGGCCCAACGAAGTTTGCCCTCACTGGATCTACTGGTGAGGGCACAACCCTTGCGACCTGAGCAAGGGCGACCCTCGTTGAATCTGGCGAGGATCGCCCTCATGGCCTTTGACGAGGGTTGCCCTTATGGCCCTCGGCTATGGCTAATCGCTAGCCATGGCCAGTACAGGCCACAGGACAAAGGAGAAATAATTGAAAAAAAAAAAAAAAGAAAAAAGGAATTTTTTAAAATAATTTAAAATAAAAAAAAATATTAACAATATATTTTAAAATATCAATATCAACGCTGATTGTGTCATATAAGACAGCCGATGTCCACATTAATGACTTCTAGTCCAAATTGGCCAGATAGACTAAATTGACATCAATGTGAAAATATTTAGAATTAAATTGATTTAATTGAAATGTTTAAGTTTAAATAAATACCAATTTAATAGATTTATGTCTTTTTTTGGTGTTTTTCCTATAAATTTTTATATTGACTGGAAAACTAAAGGGATTAAGAGAGTGACTTGGACAAAAGAGTTGTAGGCACGGAAAACGATTGATGTAATATTAGCAGGAAAAATTGGGTGAAGCAACTTTGGGTAAATACTAAATATGCTACAAGGGCTAGCACATTTTCTTTTGTTTCTCAAAGACGAAGTTTTGGGTAAATCCAGATCGCAAAGGGCCCGGTAAGCTCACGAGGTGGGTAATGCAGAAGTCAATTTCAAGTAATAAGTGGCTTCAATGTAGACATTGTGCACTTGGTGATGGGTGAAATTGAACTGCATTTTTTAAGGACATCCAATCTTTTAGGCTATGTTTGGTCGTCCGGATTTCTAATCGGGATATGACTGGATAGGATAGGATATGATATCTTAGGTTTTTTTATATCCTATCTATTATTTGGTGAATCGCAGTATTAAAGTCGGATATATTCACATCATATCATGTACATTTTTTTGATATAAATGGCATATCATTATAAATGAACCTAAATGTTCATAAATGAAAATGGTGAAAATCTTTCGTAACACTATTCCTTAATTTAATTTAATTTAATTTAATTTATTTTTCCTCTTTTTTTATATTATTTTCGTTATTATTTATTTTTTCTCCTTTCATCATTCTTTAATAAAATTTTATCAAATAGTAAACTGTACTAACATACCCAAAATACAAAAATACCTAAAATATATAATAAATATAAATATTCAATTTATAGATTTTATTATAAGATAGAATTAAAGTTGAATATATAAATTAAAATACTATTACTTAATTTTTTAATTTCTTAAATTATAATTCAAATATTATTTATATTGAAATATAATTTCAATTTTTTTAATTTAATAAGTTTGTTATTCAAGAAAAATGACTTTCCTATTATGGACATTAGAAATCATATCCACCTTTATCCCACCTCCCCCATGGGATAATTTTATCCTGTCTATATTTCCCTTATATCCGACTTTATCCTATCCTGAGCAAGCATCAAACGTAGGATAGGATAAATCATATCATATCTCAAATTTTATCCCGACTGCCTTACACAGCCTTAAGGTTTTCTCCTTTTAGATAATGACTTGAGTTTTAATGGGGAAATACCAAAAAAGTCTTAAATGAATTATGTTTGTGTCAATTTACTTTTACATTTTTCAATTTGGCTAATTGAATCTCAAACATTTCGACATTTTTTCAATAAAATCTATCAAGTTAATTTTAGCCGAAAATTACTAACACGAACGCTGACCATCTTATATAGCACAGTCAGTGCTGATGTTGATAATTTCCATAATTTTTTAATAATAAAAAATCGAAAAAAATATTAAAATATCATCAAATATTGTCTATGTTAGCATTAGTCGTTTTACGTGGCGTGACTAGTGTCTACATCAGCAATTTCCCATCAAAATTGGCTAGATGGACTCAATTTGTAAAAATGTATAAAGATTTTGGATTTAATTAGTAAAATTGAAAATTTTAGAACTGAATTAGCAAAAATATAATAGATTTAAGACTTTTTGAACTATTTTCCTTGTCCAAAAATCACCAGCGCCGCTACCACTCCCTAACTCAGCCTCACCACCGCCAATAGTACTTTTATATATATATATATATATGTATATGCTGGAACACCGCCATTAGTACTTATTAGTCCCGCCAATATGAACAAATCCGGCCTCTAACCACACTCAGCTTCAACATCACAAACCACAAACCACAACCACCAAAAACTCTCTTTCTCTCTCTCTAGAAAGGCCATAGTGACGATATGAATCATCATTGATGACGACGCCAATGGACGGAGGCTCAAGTAGGAGGCGATCAGAGGAATAAGAAGGACTAGGACAAAAGAAAAGGTAAAGGAGCGAAAAACAAAAAGGCGAAAGTAATTTCCATGTGCTGAGTTCAAAAGAGTGAATGATGGGATTGACCACAAATTATGGGATGCCTAAGATGGAGCCAAATTTTGAAAATTGAGGTACTTAATTGAATAAAATAAAAAGCCAAGTCTTGGATTATAATTTATGAAAAGTTTAGGCCCTTACAATATCACTATCCCTTGTAAACTAAAACATATTCGACTTTTTCAAACATCGATCAAGTATTGTAAAAAATATAGAGTATTTGAACATTGCAGATTAATTAAGCCCCAAGGGCATAAATAAATCATCTCATTCATCTATATTGAAGATGGATTATGATGACATGTTAGGGTTCCAATGTTATTCCGAATCAAGAACGCTAAAATATCTAATATAATATCTTTAGCATCCAAATTCAAGCACTTTAAACCTTAACCACCTAACCTTACAGAATCCAAAATCATGAGAAAACCCCACATTAATATTTTCGATTTCTATATGGTTAAAGTGATAAGCATGGACCCAACATGTGGGCCTGGGCCAACAGAACCTGGCCCTGACGGGACGAGAATATAGGCCTTACATATAAGGCTCTCATGCCAGAGTGCAATTTATGAAGCGACAGTCCATGTCTTGTGGGCGGCACGCGCCGCAATCTGCCATCTCGATTTCCAAGGATTTTCAGACTGGCAAAATCGGTTTCATCAAATTGTAATACCCTTTCCTTGGATGGTGTGAGAATTTGACAGTAAAACATTAAGATGGACCCAAATGAGGACTCTTTCATCGAAGGCCTCTTGTCGAATGTGAGACAGGGGGGCTAAGATCTCTGCTACAAGCGTTCCACCTGAAGACCATCTTACAAAGTTTTTAAACTTTTTCGCCATGCCTTTTTATAATGTGTGAAAGTCGAAATCTACATTTAAAACTAAATTATCTTTACCCAACTCTTTGAAGATGTGAGAATTCGAATCATTAACATCTGTACTCCCATATGAGAAGAATGGCCATTAGGGTACTGGGACAAACCCAGTGGTTCAATCATCTTCAATAGCAAAGTATAACTACACAAAGTTTGTAACACTAAATCATCCTTGACTAAATAGATGTTGCATGAGATCCCGCTTTATATTAAAGTTTTGTATCGGCCTTTCCATACAATCTAGACAAAACTTAAAGATAGGCTTATGGTATTTACATGAAACTTTCTACCCCATGAGTTGATTTATTGAAAATCTAGAATGCGCTATCTAGATTGGAATTGTGAGAATCGACAATGCACGATTGTATTTATGAGTATGCATAATTACTGTGATGGGTGAGTCATAATCTTTACATCCTAATGCAATGTTCCACATAATTTTTCATCTAATTCTACTCAAATTTGCAACAGATTGAAGAATGCAAGTACACCCGCCCTTTAAGATTCTTTCCTTTTTCTATATATTTAAGCTTTTTCCATAATAAGTCAAGACACCTTAGATTTATCTAAAGTTTTAAGGGACGTTATATGCCGAAATCCAGGGTTTAGTCATTGTTTGTTAGGCAAATAAACGAATGTTCTCATTGACCAATTATTTTCCTCTCTCCCTTTTTTTTCTTGGTCTTGTTTACAATTTCTTCTTGCTTATCCATGCAATTACTTGCATGCTCGAGGGCAACGTGGTGCCTGGTTTTTTATGGCCACCGCCTCATGTTTTCTTTCTTGAAGCATTGGAAGAGTTCAGGAGTCAAATTCCACCGTTCTTGCAAACTAGTCTGGATTTGGGCCACCTTCACAAGCCGAGATTTGATTTTAACTTGTTCATAAGGCTTGCAGGATACTTCACGGGCCTCCAGGTAGTCATGTTTTTTTATGCACACATTAAATTATATGTAATGACAAATTCTGTTTAACGACGAAAGGAGGGATTATTCTTAAATAATGAGATTAAATCTCTAAATGGTAAGTGAGCGTCTCGAATTACTGTTATAGCCTTGCAGGATTTTTTATTTTTTATTTTTGCTTTCCTTCCTTTCACGACAAGTTCATTGATTAATGAGATACAAAATCCAATAATGCGAGCCTCAAATGCTCTGACTTTTATCCAAAGCGGATCATATTCAAAGTTTTGGAGTTAAGACTCCCCTTCAAGTAGGCGTCTTGAATTCTTTCAAACCCAGTTTGTTTGCAGTACTTTTCAAAAATCTCATTTTTCAATGCCTTTGCATAGATGTTTGTTGACTATAATATGTATCATTGAAATGTCACATCGCTTGATAATAGGATTCATATGCTATTTATATACATTTCATTTATAAATTTAAACTTTTGGGTTGTTTCTTTGCAACAATGTATCAAAGTCAAGTTTCGCCCCTTTTCATCTAGTGTCCACCTACATTAGTCAAATTTCATGTGTCACTCCCAATCCTCCATATATGTGAAAGGGAGCTTTGAAATATCTCGCATCACTTAACATTGGGGTTTACATACTCTTTATCTACATTCGATATGCTTAAGTTTAACAATTGTATTTGCAAACAAAAGTCGCGTAGCTTGGCTTCACAAGTGCTTGTTGTGTGTTTTCTCTGACAAGATGACAATCTAGTTCTATGAGTTTTTTTATGTTAATGGGAAACCAGATTTGTTGTAATACATAAACCTGTCTGATTATCAAAAAAACATTTTTGGAGTAGACAAACTTATTAATTTCAATTGCTTGAATAAATATGTTAGTCATTGAACTTCACAGCATGCATTTACCATGGATATATGCTCAGCTTCTGCAGATGATCTCGACACGGTTGATTGGCTCAACTCATATTGGGCGTCTTTCTATATATAAGAAGATTGAATTGGATATTGTGCTTGTGTGAAAGTATTATCTCATGAAGGGTGAATGGATCGATGACAGAAGTCATGAGGATCGATGACAGAAGTCATGAGGATCGATGATGGGCAACAAACGAGTTTGCAAATTAATGTGGTGCAATGACCTAGTTGCAATTCCTTACGAAATTTGGAATAAGAAAGTCGAATTTCAGTGTGAAAGTTTAAGCTTTTCATTCTTTCTAAATATCGAGAGAGAGAGAGAGAGAGGTATACAATAAATGTGATGCTATGATTAAATTCAAATCTTCCAAAATTAATGCTAGACCTACCTAGCAATTCAAAGTAGAAGTTAGGCTATCAAATATCCCCTTTCATACGGTCACGCAATATGATTACGAATTACTTCCCAGCTTCACACAAATAGCAAACTCAAACATATTGATAATTATATTAAATAAGTGGGAGAAAAACATGAAATAATAGGAAATAGTGAAAGAGTTCTATTTTTTTGGGTCGAAAAAAGCGAAAGAGTAGAATATACAATCTTCATTACTTTTTGCTTCTCGGTCCAAGATATTTTGCTAGCCATCTTCTACTCATCTAGTTCCTGCTTGTAATTCAAATTAATAACTTCAAATTCAAACTCAAATTCGTAACAAATTTGAAAGTCAACTTTGATCATTCCCAATTTTAAGAAGAAAATTGGGCAGTATCATCGAATTTCAAGACAAGACATTTCCATCCTCCGGCGGAGAAAGGTTCCAAAACGTCAAATTTCATGAGGAGACGAATTTCACTAAGGAAAGATGCTAAGAAAAATTTGTGCCTTGGAAAGACACGTTTCTGTTCAAAAAAAAAGAAAAAAGAAAGACACGTCAAAGTATAAACTTCGTCATTGATTGCGTGATAAAGAGGAAATATGATAAAGTTGACTAAAGAAAACTTAGGCGACGTAGCTTCTTGATTCCATTACTTGTGAAAAGCGGGCAATTCAGTGTTTCAATTTTATTTGTATAATCAAATCCAATAACTATTTTTTAATTTCTATGATTAAGTCTTTTAACTCTTTTAGTCTGGTAACCAAGTAATCTTTTCACCTACTATTACTATCATTATAAAAAGGTTAATTTAGTCTTGGTTATACACCAAAACTTTTGTATGTGATGTTGACATGGTGCGTGGCCCCACATCGATAAGGTAGAAGAAATTGAGTATTTGTACAATAGAAGATCAATACTTTGGATACTTTTTCCTATAACAATTACTTGTATTGCTGAAGAAATTTAGCTAATGAAAAATAATTGTATCAACAACATTCTATCTCTAAATATTTTGGTTATTAAGGAAAATGTAATTCATTAATTCAATTTTGTAAGAGATATAAGTAGTTGCTTTTAAATGTGAAGGCATCTCTACAAATTAAGGGTCATATGACTTTAGCCCTCTAAATTAACTCCTTAACGTTAAATTCGGTAGGTTCGATATAATAAAAAAACTGGATACAATTAATTACAAGAGAGAACAAAAGAAATGAAATAAGGTATTATGTTATGAATTTGAATGCTACTAAAAGAAAAAAAAAAAGGAATGAACAATAGCACATCACGAAATAAATGTCCCTTTTTATCGATTATTCTATATAAAATATAGGGAATTAGTGAAAAAGCATAGTCCAGTGTTTGATAAAAATCAAATCCCTCCCGATTGCTTTATGCTTTTTCCCCCTCTGCGTCTCCTTTCCTCCTTCACAAAAAAGGAAAAAAAAAGTCAAAAAACGAATCTTAATAGTTTTTCTCGGTCCCAAAAAAAGGAAAAGAAAATCAAGAATCTTAATCCTTTTTTTTGCTAAAAGTGAAGATTAACTTAAAACCCATAATGTTTGGAGAAATTTCAAATGAGTACAAGCGTGGCTCTCATTGCTTTAGAGCTCGACGCGTAATAAATTAATATATCGGAAGGGCAATTCTCAAGGTTACCTTTTTTTGCTTTTTTTTTTCCGATGATATCATGCCGCAATAATTATTTTAAAAAAATAGAATTATCTTTAAAATTAAATATATTCGATAAGGCGCCAAGATTTATTCCAAAAAAAAAAAAAAAAAACACATGGGAGGCGGCCAAGAAATTCGCAATAATTGCTTCAGACATCAGATTACCAACATCGGAAAATGGAAATACTGCCCACGAAGTCATCGTAAATAAAAATCCGATCTTGAAAAAGCGCGCTCCTCGTCCTTTCACCTTCGATCCATCCCGGAGACCCAACCGATTCCTCCCCACCTACCGTTCTTCATCTTCCCCCGTTCCCCATTGCGATTCGCTGATAATTCGGTCGCGTCAGGGGAAGGAAGCGTGGAATCCCTTCCCTTTGCCCATACTCCATTTGGTCCCGTTTTATATCCGTCCCGTCCAAAGGGTCTGCCCATCCCCCCTTCCCTTGTCGATCGCTTCGGTGCCCGTTCCCTCGTTCTATCCTCTCGATCGCGTTGCAAGAAGGAAAGGCGAGATGGGTTCTCAGGAAGAGGAGAGATTGCTCGTGGAAGACGGCCTCCCGGAGGTTCTTGAACTTTCCCTTTTTTTTTTTCTTGCTTTTTCCGGTTTCTTGGTTTGACTTTTGATCGCCCATCTGGCTGTGCGCCCTGTTTCCTTCTTCTTTTTGTTGGGTTTGATTTTGTTAGTTTGTGGTGGGTGTGTTTCCGATTTGCTGATGCTGAAGCTGGAAATTCGCTCAATTCTTTCTTTCTTTGATTCTCGAGAGCTTTACTTGATTATGGAAATTCAGCTGGCGGGTGTAAATGATGGCTGAAATTGGTCATCGATTCTGTTGATCAACAATGAGCTTCTTGGTTTCCTTTGTGATCGGGGACTTTTTGGATAGATGTCGATGGATATTGCCAAGTCTGCATCTTCTGTTCATCCAGAGGATTGTGCTTTTGCTAGTAGCTGTCATGATGAGTTTTTGAACTAGTTTCGGCTGGGTTATTGCAAAATTGCTTGGGAATTAAGTTCATGGCTGGGTTTAACTTTTTTCCCCCCTTAAAAACCATGTGATGTGGTTGCTCTGATTGCGGATTGAGCTTTGAAGTCAAAAGCAATAGAGGTCCTATAATGGCACTTCCATTGCTGCTGACCGCCAGTTTGTGGATGACACTAGGAGTTTTTGGTTTGTATATGTTCCTGCAGGGAGGACCTGGTGATAAGTAGAAGACATCAGTTCTAGTTGTTCGATATATTCTTTTTCTGTGTCTAGGAAAATACTATCTTACTGTGAAGGAGTATGGTCGTTGCAAAATGGTTGCAGTTCAGTTTAAATGGGGTGAATTGCTGAGTTTTTCTCTTCTTGCTCACTATTAATGACTTTCTTGATTCTGTCAATGAGAAAAGAACTTTTTTTTTTACCGATTCTGGTACATCTTAGCATCTTCTGAGGTGGATTTAGTGGCGGATTTTGATTCTTTTTTTAACTTGATGATGTAATAATTGAAATGTACTCTTTACCATGATTCACATGTCTTTCCATCGAAGAGGCACCTTGAATAGGGGGTTGTCCAAGACAAAGAGAGGAGATGAGATTTTTTATCTGCTTTCTGGTATCAGTTTTTCCATGATGATGAGTTATTTTACTCAGAGCATGTAAAATGTAAGGAGTAGCCTCCCTACAGTGTAAATTAAAAAAAAGAGAGGCTTTCATAGTGGTAGCTGATGACAACAAGCTTGCTGCATCTCACTCTTTTCGATTTTGGACATATTACCTCCTCTTCTATTAAAATATGAAAAAATATAAACGCTCTTGAAATTTTGGTCATGTGAATATCAGAATTGCTGATGCTATTTTATTCGTGACATGGGACTTATGTCACAGAAAAAGCAGAATGGACTGTACACTGGAGATGGCTCGGTTGACGTCAACGGAAACCCCGTTTTGAAGAGTAATACCGGGAATTGGAGAGCTTGTCCTTTCATCCTAGGTAATGGAAAGATAATATATGTTAATCTTTCGTGAACTTTATTTTATCGAATTCATTATGTATTAATAGCTGGAATGGCGAAATGTAGGCACTGAATGTTGTGAACGTTTGGCCTACTATGGGATTGCTACGAATCTTGTTAGTTATCTGACCAACAAAATGCACGAGGGAAATGTCTCTGCTGCAAGAAACGTTACCACTTGGGCAGGCACTTGCTATCTTGCACCTCTTATTGGAGCTGTGATAGCAGATGCTTATTGGGGAAGATATTGGACGATTGCTGCTTTCTCGACAATTTACTTCTTTGTGAGTAGTCAAACTAGTTCATGACCTGGAAGTAGATATGTGAGTAAATGAATAGGGTTGATTCACCTTAAGAGATTCTATCCTCTTACATATAATATCAGATAAATAGAAATATTCTCAATGATTACACTCTTCATATTGTCATCAACTTGTGAATTGTTTGGATGATCTCTGCTAAAGGTAGAGGATAACTCCAAAACCTAAATTTAGTCACTGGTGCATCATAATGCTTCTAAATTCTGCTGGATTAGAATTATCAAAAAGTTTAGCTTTGTTGCTAATAATGATTAGAACGAACTGCTGAATGTTGCAGCTGAGATGAAACTGTGACACTCATATATCACACCTGGATTACAAAACAGGAACTTTGCCTTTTTGTACTAATGTTTGTCTTTTATATCATAACTATAGCTTTTGGTGAAAGTGTGTTCTCTCAGTATCACATCAGTGAGGAAATATGCTGCAAAGTTGTGGGAATACAATATTATTGGGGATTCAAGCACTATGTTAGTTAGTCAGCACTGTTCGTGTCAAGTTATGACCATTGGATGTTTAAAATGGGTGTTCAAAGTGCACTTCAATAGTTCAGTATTATTACCAGAGCAATCATCATTTCCTTAAAAAGTCATCGTGAATCACAATTGCAACAAAAGTTTCTTCAATATCAACACTAATTGAGGCACTTTTCTTCTTCTTAGTGCTATGTGGGAATGCATTAAAAATTATGTCATGAGTATGCGTAGTATCTGTCTTTTTAAGAGTGGCTCGAGTCTTGAACTGATAGAATTGCAACACTTTTAGTTAAAGGAAACTGAGTCATAAGTAATACTTTGGACTCTAGCAAACACGTTGTCACATGGCACAACTGGAGTCATAACTATTTTGAAGAGGGGCCAAACTACAGCTTATTTGTCTAAAATGTTGTGTGTTTATGTAAATTGGCTATGTTGCGTAGGATAGCATTTTGGCTCAACAAGAGTAAGAATAATAGTGTGGCAAGGCATGAGTAAATGATCAAGTGATGGAGTGATTTTCTTGTATCTTGTACTTGTTTTCTGTGACCATTACCCATTCTTCATGTGAATGTGCATGACATATGTGCTTGCATGAGGAGCAAGAGTTTTGTTCATTCAAAACTGTCTGCTTGAAATTGATCTGTATTCCTTTACAGGGGATGTGTACCTTGACTCTCTCTGCAACCGTTCCAGCATTTAAGCCTGTAGAATGCGTTGGTTCTTTATGCCCTACTGCTACCCCAGCACAGTATGCAGTGTTTTTCTTCGGACTCTATCTGATTGCCCTGGGAACTGGTGGGATCAAACCATGCGTGTCGTCTTTTGGAGCAGACCAGTTTGATGACACTGATCCTAGAGAGAGGACAAAGAAAGGATCCTTTTTTAACTGGTTTTACTTTTCCATCAATATCGGTGCTCTCATTTCCAGTAGCTTGTTGGTTTGGATTCAAGAAAATGCTGGGTGGGGCTGGGGATTTGGTATTCCTGCATTATTTATGGGGATTGCCATTGCCAGTTTCTTCTCAGGCACACCCCTGTATCGTTTCCAGAGACCTGGGGGGAGTCCCATCACAAGGATGTGCCAGGTTTTAGTTGCCTCATTCCGGAAGTGGAGCATCAAGGTACCTGAAGATGGTAGTCTCCTTTACGAAACGCAAAACTCAGCGATTGAAGGAAGTCGTAAACTGGAGCACACTGATGAACTGAAGTATGTTTTACTCCTCCAAACCTCATCTTGGAACCTATCAATTAGTCTAATGGAAGATTGGGTCTGCATTTTAAAGTACAAGAATACAGCATCAAGTTTGGCTCTTTTTCTCATGAGGCATTTCTTAAAGCTAAAGAGTTCAGATATATTTCTTTTAAATTGTGTGTAGGCTTGTCTTCTAGACTTTTATGATTTCATAACTTGTAAAGCGTATATGAAAAAACATCCTGATCATAAGTAGCTTGGGCTATTATGGTCTTATTGTCTAGCCCAAGAAGCTAATCTAGCCCAAAAACATCCTGATCATATGTAGCTTGAGCATTTACTCTTGGTGGCCGCCACTAGTATTATGAGCTATGCATGATTTGTCCATGGCAAACTTTGCATGCTTCTGTTGATTTCACACCACTTTGCTCATACTGTTGATGATTTTACAAACTTGATGGTTACTTACAGATGTCTCGACAAAGCTGCTGTGCTCTCAGATGCAGAGGCCAAAAGTGGGGAGTACAACTCGTGGAGTCTGTGTACTGTGACACAAGTGGAGGAGCTCAAGATTCTGATCCGCATGTTCCCCATCTGGGCCACTGGAATCGTGTTCTCAGCCGTCTATGCTCAGATGTCCACAATGTTCGTGGAGCAAGGCATGATGATGGATACCACTGTTGGTTCCTTCGCCATCCCTCCGGCGTCCCTCTCCACATTTGATGTCATCAGTGTGATCTTCTGGGTCCCGGTATATGACAGCATCATTGTCCCCATTGCCCGAAAATTCACTGGGAAGGAACGTGGATTTTCGGAATTGCAGCGGATGGGGATTGGCCTCTTCATCTCTGTTCTTGCAATGGCAGCGGCTGCTGTGGTGGAGATAAGGAGGTTGCAACTGGCTCGGGAGCTCGGATTGGCCCACCAGGATGTGGCGGTCCCACTCAGCATCTTGTGGCAAATACCCCAATACTTTCTTGTGGGCGCAGCTGAGGTTTGTACCTTCATTGGACAGCTCGAGTTCTTCTACGAGCAGTCTCCTGATGCCATGCGGAGCCTGTGCAGTGCACTTGCGCTCCTGACAACTGCGCTAGGTAATTACTTGAGCTCTTTGATTTTGACGATTGTGACATACTTCACGACTTCGGGTGGCAAGGCTGGGTGGATTCCGGATAACTTGAACGAGGGGCATCTTGATTATTATTTCTGGCTTCTGGCTGGACTCAGCTTCTCAAACATGTTGGTCTATGTCGTTTGTGCCAAAAGGTACAAGCAAAAAAGGGCCACTTGAGGCTTGCTTCAAGTCATTTACACAATGAATCCGTTGTGATGCCTCGGTTGCCCTCATTGTATATAGGAATGAAGCTGGTCAGTTTGGTTATGTAATTAGACAAACAGTGATCGCTGCAGTTTCATTTGATTTATTCCTCTTTTTCTGGAGGCGCTATGTTTTCCTGTGTGCTGAATGTGCTTAAAGATTTGTGTGCGGCAGATCTAAGATGCTGCGATAAATTTCTCTGCTGTTTCTATGGTCCATTTCTCCGAAATCTCAAACATTTCCCTTGTTTGCGATTGATGGTCTAGTCTAAGAAGCTGCTCAAGCCAAAATCCTCTGCCTGTAAAATTAGGAGCACTCGCTGGTTTTAGGGAACAATACAGCTGAACGGAGAAGGGTAATGATGCTCAAATCGAACATTGGTATGAACTTATGCTGCTCTGTCCAACTGTACCGATTCGGATCCACCCACAATTTGCTTTGGTAGCTAAGGTTGGTTTCATTGTTGCCGATTGTTGTCCAAAATCGGCCTGCTTTCGACACTTAGAATCGATATCTCTAGTGCATTCGAATACAGTATCGCGCACAAGAACGAACCCAGAAAATTCTGCGGTCGAGGGGATCTGTTTGTCCGACTTCCCATCATCAGGTCAAGATTGAAATGAGAAATGAATCCGAAGGACTTGAGGACACGAACCAAACTTCAACAGCTACGGACATTGGCCAATTAGCTTAAGAAACATACACAAGCCTTTTGGCATTGTCGCGAAATTAACACGAACTTTCAAATGTCTCATGAAAACACGCAACCTTTTAGGCTTTTACCATTGCTTTAAATCGAGCATGGACATTTTAAACGTCTCGAAAGGATACGTAAATCAACCGAAAAAAAAAAAAAAAAAAAAAAAAAACCGATGCTGTGGCTCGATTTCCTTATTTTACAGATGCCGATTGCTTATCCCATCACAACTGATCTCCAAAAATACTCTCTTCATTGCTAGATCGTTGCTAGCCACTTCCAAACGATGAGCCAACCAACTTTCGCATTACGTGTAGACCATTGCTGCTCATTTTTTTTTTTTCCCATCGTATAAATGTTGTTTAATGTGGCCGTGCTTCTATACAACAATCAATTTTATCATGATGTAGTCATAAGCTTGTAATTTATGGGAAAATTTACCTAATTAGTGTTAAACCTATTGTATAGATGCCAATTTAGTTCTAAATATTTTAATTTTGCCAATTAAGTTGTAAACCTTAGATGAAACTCTATTATAATCCGTTCGGTCAATTTTCATTGAAAATCACTGATGTGACAATTCAATCATCATTAATCGTCCTAGGCGGCACATCGTAATGTGAGCGATTCCTAACAAAGATTGGCCGAAAAAACTACATTAAAACTTTGTGCAATAGTTTAGTTAGACCTGTCAAAATATGTCCTAGACCCGTTTCTTCACCCATATATGATGAGCTGAGTTATTATATGGGTTAGTTATATTCAATAAATAGGTTATAAATGGATTTAAACATAAGATAAGTGATAGATAGGTCATAAATGGATTTTTAACTTATTTAGATCCAACCCACTTCTATAACTTTTTCTTCATTCTCTCTCACCTCACTTGATCTCGAGCTCATTACTCCATACTCTCACCTCAGTTTGGTTATGATTTTCTTCAATTGGGTTAATTATGAAAGTGTTTTAACAATATGTATCGGGTTAAGTGGGTATAAGTCACTAGATTTGCATTGCATAAAAATAGATCAACACAAGTTGAACAATTTTTCACCTGACCCACTCGTTTGATAGGTCTAGTAAATGCCCCTATTTTACGGAGCATAATTATTTGGGGCTTATCACATGATCAGCTTTTGGCATCCCCACAGCAAACTATCTTTTGGTTCTACAGCAAGAGTCAAGACCTTGGAATAATAGATCACCTAACGCACATTTTCCTTTAATCCATCTGTCCTCATCATCATATAATGCCTGGATTTAGTCAAACTTGGGCATGCCATAATACATCCAAAAAGAGAAAAGATTGTTAAATTGTTTTGCTTTGACAATTGGGTTCTCATTCCAAAATTCTCATTCCATGCAATTCTCTTCGTTCGTCTTTTACCGAATTTTCCACAAGAGCCGTCACATCCATGCAGAGAAAATGGAATTTGGAGGGGTGCGAAAAACAGCTACGATCAAATCAAGTTAGCTAGATGATAACGCAATTAGTTCATTTAGTTTTCTTTTAGCGTTAAGGTTAAGGCTCCAATCATAGGAAGTCACGATTAATTACCGAATTTGCGGAAGTGATGACTTTCTTGTGACTAAATTTAAGAGGTCATTCAGGATAAAATAAAATAAAATAAAAAATCCACCAGCTCTTCTTTTTATTGACAAGCGAAACCTTTGTAGTGAGGAGATCCCAAAAGGAGCTATTTCAAAATTTAAGTCGATCGACATATCTAGGCTTCATTTATCTCACGAAAAATGGATAATTTAGAAGACATTTTCCTAAAATTCATCCTTTCTAACTCTTAAAATAATTGATAAATGAAAAAAAAATTCATTAACGACAACAATTTATATTAAAAAAAATTCGTGGGTGATAAAAACATTTTTATATTCAATTATTTTTATAAGTGATAGAAAAAGCAATCATTTGTAAGTAAAATGCTTTCCGAATTATTTATTTTCAGCCAAACAAATGGAATCTTAATGAGACCCAACCTCGCTAAAAATTTTAAGCCTACTATTATATGTGAGCCAACTCGAATATATCGGTAATTCTTTTTATTAGCTCAAGACATCAGCTACATTAGATTCCCCTCTGTTGCGGATCAAATCCATTACTATCTCTCTTGTTGAACTTGTGAAATGCGTCGGTTCACGATCACCTCTCGTGTTGAAAAAACCATCCAAGCTACAAAAAAAAAAAAAAAAAAAAAGATTATCATACACACACATGTATACGTGAATCAAAACAAGACTTTGGAGAGACGGATAGCGATGATTCAAATATATAGAACCCTACCTAATTCCCTTGCCCTTGATTATCGAGCGTGAAAGTCAATAATCGCTGGGATCCACTCCGTGCATCAACTTTCTCACGAATTGCCTGGATCAACTAGTGGCCACGGCCACTTTAGTCAAAGGCAAAATTCGATGTCGCAGCCTATGAAAAGTTCGACAGGAAAACGTGGGACTACGCCAAAAACGGACAAGGTCAATGCGTGCATGCATGTCCCTGCCTTGATTTACGGTCTCTCTTTCGAGGGGTTATTCAGAAGTTGGGTGCCTGAGAGCTGGAACTCCGGAACGACCAAGAAAAGAACAATAAGAGATGGAGGGCATCTTGAAGAGAGGAACATGTGTGTTGGACAACAAGCGAATGTGAACGAAATGGCAAACCTCCAATGGTTTTTTTTTTTCTATCATTTAATGGAATTGCATGTAGTACGGGAAAGGGTCACGTGGATGGATGTTTTTCCTCGATGTGATTGCTTGGAACTGAAACAGCTGTATCATGTGGCATGTGCGTACCAAAAATCAATACACAAAACACACATAGAAGCTTTTTTATGGGTACTACTATGACTTAGTAATTACGCCAGCGCCTCTGTGTAGTTAAATTTCTCAATCTGGAATGGTTATGTCTATTTTCGGAGTTTTCAATTAATGGAGGGCGAATCACACGATATGGAAGATCAGCTGGTGCAAAGTTCATTAATTCTATCCGAGGAAGAGTAGGTTGAGTTTTACAGCGCCAGCGTGACACCACCTGAGCTCATATGTCCCTTTTTCCCTGACTTCCCCAGATAGGATCCATCCGTTCAGCGCTTCAATGATCGTGATCGTCACTAGTAGAGGTTGATCTCGTGTTAACGGACAGTTTAGAAACTTATGATGTTTTTGATTCGTGGGCATGATGCAAGTAAAAGTTTCTCCCTAGGTTAAACCAGAAAGTTAGAATGAAATGGGCCACTCCCAACCTCTCTCTTTGAACGGAACTCCCGGCGCTACATTTTTGAGGAGCAGGTTGAGAACTGTAAGTTCACTTTTGTTAGTTGAAAAGTAACAGAACAACTCCCTCTTGATAGACTTCATTGCATCACAAGATTTCAACGGCCCATGATAGCGAGACTAATCTGTTATCTGGTAATTTAAGAGTATCACATGACAGTACTCATGTATTCACAAGAATTGCCATTCTTGGGAATAATACATTACCCAGCTCCTTCCTTTCTCTACTTAGCTACCGGTGCATGAGCACGGCATCACGTGATACTACAAGCAGACTCGAAAATTGGTCATTAAGATTGGGCACATGCCTACTTCTCTTTGTGTAATTGGTAAAATCTTGAAAACCCTAGCTCTTTAATGGATCAAATCCCCCCTTCCTGTCAAAGTGCAGCCATAAAAAGGTCCACTATGCATGCGAAAGGGTCTATTCTTTAGTGTCGGCTCTGAGGCATCGTAATTATGTGCACGTTTGTTTTGATAAACACCAAAAAGGTTGTCTGGAACAACGTCAGACAAATCTTAATTCGGTCAAACCAGCATGTAATGTAAAGGTTCTTCTGTTGGCGGTTGCGTCTTCTACGCAATGACGGTGCCTACTCTTGAAAAGCATTGTACGGGTACAAGCAAGTTTGTCTGGGATTCTCCTTTCTTGAAATGATTAGATGTGTTGAATTTGCTTACTGAAGGCACCATTATTGATTCAATAGTTTTTGCCATGGTGTTATCTGTGCCGACCTCTTTGAATTTCAGGATAGTTTCAGCTCATGCATAACATGCGAGAGACTAATCTGGACTTGTTTTCCTACACTATATTAATTATAATATTCAAGAAAACAATAACCCCGTTGAGCCGGAAGAAAAACGCACGTCCTAAATGATAGTGGCCTACCAAACATGTGAACAAGACTTTAGGGATCTAGGGGGAAAAAAAACAGAGAACATTTTCAAATAAAACTGATGAAGCTTTTGACAGCAAATGAGGCAAGTAGGCTTTGGTAAACGCAAAAGATGAAGAAAGAGAGAAACATACCAACCTAATAAATAGGGGCTTTTGGTATATTGACGATTTTGGCACTCCCAACGCAGAGAGAGAGAAAGAGAGAGAGAGAGAGAGACTAAAGGTCAAAGCGGAGCAGGTGCACTTCCAAGTGTGTGTTTACAGACTGAGCAAAGATGGTAATTCTTTCCTAGTTCCTTTTGTAATAGTCTCTTCTCATGAAGGCAATCACTTTTGACCTTTGGCAAACGCAAGAGCAGATCATAATCAGAGATTTCATAACTTCCGTTATAAGAGTCCCTCTCTCCCACACACACACACACACACAAGTTCAAACACGATCTTTTCCTTTAAAAAAACCCAGCCAGTGAATCATTGCTTTTAAAACGCATCCACCGGCAGAGTTTTAAAAGAAGCACACACATTCATAAGTCTCACCCCCTCTCTGCATCTCTTGTGGATCAATCTGTAGAAGCGAAGCAAAGCAAGCTTAAGCGGAGTGCTATATGTAATAACTCCACATACATGCAACACAGAAAGCGGGTCAATATTGAGGTTGTTTATGAGACAGGTACCTTCTTTGGGAGATGACAACACTGATATAAGCACAGAATATCGCAGCAAGAACCAGGTTGTTAATAGCCACTAATATATTAGTGAGACTTTCACTTTGTGAGAGAGAGAGATTGATGGGGGGAGTGAGGCAGTACATAAGATCAAAGGCACCTCGGCTGAGATGGACTCCAGAGCTTCACCGCTGCTTTGTGCATGCTGTCCACCTTCTTGGCGGTCATCACAGTTACGTATCACATTAATCCTCTCTTCTTTGTGATGTGATCAATTTGCTTTTACTTTTGATGCTTGTATGATTTGTGTGATGCGCTTCACAATAAATTTATTCTGATCTTTTAATGCATCTCAGAGGCCACACCCAAGATGGTTCTTCAGCTCATGGATGTAAGGGGTCTGACCATTTCCCACGTTAAGAGCCATCTCCAGGTCAGTAGGTTTTGTTAGCTTTCCAGGATTTCTGAGTGATGATTTGGATAAAATCTTTGCTAAGTGTCTGAATAAATTCAACAACTTTTTATGCTACTTGATCCTCTTACTAATTCAGAGTCATGTAGTCAGAATTCGTCCCAAAACTTTCAAAGACTTATTCTTAGTGGACTTCTTACTAAGTATCTCCATGATCTGATCTCTGTCTCTCGCAGATGTACAGGAGCATGAGAAATGACTTGAACAGACAGCAAGGTAAGTAAGCTACAACAAGAAGCCCGAAGGGCACGTCTTGGTGTTGATTTCATAGTTTCAGATGTAGTATAGTGCATGCCCTAATTAACGGCAGATTTTCTACTTCAGCAATGATGTTGCATTTCATCATCTCTTTGCGGCCTCCCATCATCACTTCATTTATTAAGCTCGGCTAAAAACAAAAAGTGCATACAAAATCTCATAAATTAGAGCTAATAACCAAGCAGACAGCAAGGGCGACAGCCCCTGCCAGCCCACCTCTCGGTCCTAGGTCACATGGAATTTTGGATACGGATACTCATAGATACATTTGTATATATGCCTAGAATTACAGATCTCTTTTTGAATCTTCTTATATGTATACTAACCTGCGTAAACACCACATTTTGCGCAGTCACAGATAGGAGTCACAGCAGTGCTGGACAAAAACGACCATCTTTTGAAGATGATGAACCTGACGGGTGCATAATAGTTGAACAACCCGAACCCAGCGACGGAAACGTTCTTCACTCATCCTCGAAACCAAATAAGGAAGACTCGTCGGAATCAGATTCTCGGTTGTCCATGCACTGTGTCTGTGATTCGCTCCAGCATAGAGTCGAGACGACGGTGGTGACAAATTTGGTGACGACTTCATGCACTGATCTGCAGATGATGATCAAGCCTGAGTGCTATGCAGTGGCAAAATCTGATTTTCTCCAGGTACGCACACAAAGGTGCTTGTATATCATGGTTTGGTGTGGTTTTAATTTTTGGCATTCCACTCTTCTTTTCCTTTTATTTTGTGGAGTTTGAAATTTTATTAAAATAGCTCGATCTTTAAAGTCATACTAGAATAGGAGCGCACGTATTGCACGCGAAGTGATATAGCGATAAAACTACTTAGTAAATTAACTAATGTGAATGATCTTATTTTTAAATATAATTAATTAAATTTCGGTAAAAAGGAGAGATGGGAGATTCATGAAATGCCTGACAATTATGTGGAATTAAAATTTAGAGACAAGAGATTCCTTGATTACAAGCCAACTATCTTGATTATCATTACAATTTTCTCCATGTATGATCATAGGCAATTTCAAATTTATGCATCGGTTCTCGTGGAATGGAAAAAAAATTTAGGTTGAAGTGGCCTTTGAGTTCGTTTAATTAGTTGTTCATTTATCAAGGACTAGTGAAATCACTTTCGATTTCATTAAAAATATTAAAGATGGTCCACAAGTACAAATGACCCACGATCAAATTCTTGAGAGGATCGCGGTTTTATCTTGTTAAAAATTTGAAAAGGAATAACTTTAATGACTTGAAAATGTAAAGCCCCACAGTATATACTATAAGTTCATGGAAAAGATATTGAATAAACTCATCTCAATGCGATTGTGTAGTGTTTAGCATTGCACATAATTTGAGTAAGGTCAAATGCGCATTTGACTGCCTTTGAAATATTACTGGTTTGACTGTATATACTATAAGTTTAGTCATGCTATACATTTTCTGAATACGAAGGTTGTGGGATTTCTTCCATAATTGAATTTAATTTACACGATTAGGTTAATTAAAGGGCAATAATTTCAAATTCAATGTTCCAATAATAGCTGAAAAGATTGTTGGCACCTATGCATTGGCGTGTTCATAAGGATACATCACAGTGCTCCGCCTATCAAGCATATTCAAAACGGCTTTGCTCCATGTTTTTGCATTGTCCCTATCGATTCTTTCGACATTCATCTTATCCCGACAGAGAGCGAAACCAGAAGATGTTCAAGAGCAAATGCTGCGAAAGAAGACGAAACGAGCAGGCATGAGGAGAAGTGATGTCGGAAAACTCAAAGACATCGACGGCTGTGGCTGCGAGTTGTCGCTGTCGCTGTCGCTTCCGATGAATATTCAACCTTCCTTCCAGGGAAGTAATGCGTTTACAGAGAGCGGGATCAGCGAAGCGATATCGTCGACCTCTTCCCCGAAACCGTCCTCATACTCATCCTTCGAAGAGCCTTGTGTCAACTTAGATCTATCCATCGCTCGTTGTGGCGCATAATTCATCTGATCATATTTTGTTCCTTCGATTCTTGCTGTGTTTAGTTCCTTCCCTGAAGCATTTGTTCTGTAGGTACAAACTTGTTGGCTCTAAAAAAATGGATTTTGAATAGATTTTCTTGTCCCCAGAAGAGCAACATCATCACCATGTTAATGGGCTCGTCATAGTTGCGCTAGTTTATGTTTTCGCGCTAAGGGAAGTAAGCATTGTTTGTCAATACACTGAGTTCCAAATACCGTGCGCTCCGCGGATGACCTGTTATCCATGACGCCTTGGTGATTCATGTTACAGAATACTAATATGCTTGACCTGGCGATTCATGCTGAGCATGAATGAGCAAGGGCCGGTTATGATCAGCCTTAAGGTAGCAATCCTTCACAAAGTCTCACAGAACAAGGGTACACATCTTCAACAATGAATGTCAGAACTATTGTCTGATCACAGTGATCGGGAGTTTTTGAAATGAGGATATCAGATGATCCTTCAAAGTAAATTGCTACCATCAATGATTCAACAGGAAATGCACCCATGTTCAGGGAAAATTTTGAAAGAATAATTACAAAATCATAGTTGATTTACATTACCGATGCCAACACTGCATTCGCAAGTTGTTAACGGAGAGATATATTTCAACTCTAGAGGAGAAAGGGGAAAAACAGTATAGTAGTCTCGGTCAAATATGAGAGCACAAAGACACTGGAAAGATATAACAGAAAATATCAATATTTCCCCCCAATCCCAACATGTTCTAAAGGATCAAGTATTGTTTTTTTTGGAAAAAAAAAAAAGCGGTCAAGCTTTAGTTAGAAACAGGTCAAGATGTCAACTTGCATGGAGACTGGAACTTTTCATTGACGTGACTATATTAACCTGTTGTGTCTGCTGAAAGCTGACTAACACAAATGGATGGCAGTTGGATTCCGTTTGTTTCATCTTTTCACAGTTCTTTGGAATCCAAGGCCAGAATCACGAGCATCTTCCATTTGAAGATTTCACAGCTGTGAGTTGCTGTTTTAGTCCTCCAACTTACTTATTCTTTGACTTAGCCTGAGGAACCAACGCCTTGACACACAGCCGTGGCTTTGTAGTGACCATTTTTGGCGGAAGCACTGATACAGCGGCCACCAGTGACCCACTAGGAATGGCTGCAAGGGGTAGGAGCTCCACCAGAACAGAAATCTGCAATAAACGATGTCAGATAAGCATGAGAGAGAAAGAAAGAAGAGAAAGGAGAGGGAAGGGGGGGGGGCACTGTGGAGCTCTACCTCAGGGTTTTTAAGATCTACGACAGAATCTGATATAGCATCCTTAACTGCTGCAGCTACGACTTCAAAGCATTTGTGGCGGTCCAACAAAGGTAATAGATCAGAACCATCAGGTTTATCTTTCGAATTCTTCAGCTCCATCTCTTCAAGACCTCTTCTATTATATCCAACTGCAAACTAGAGGCCAGTGGAAGAGTTGATCAATTGAGCAGACAGATTCACAACATGGACCAATTTATAAGGATGCATAATGAGATTGTAACAGCTCTGATTTGATTTAAGGTAGAGGAGAACACTTCGTGTGACAGGGTAAGAAGCAACAGCTTAAACAAATTAGAAAATGAAATCCCCAAAGTGTCACACTTAAAAAGAGGGCAGAAGGGGGAAGGGACTTAAGCAATAAATAGATAACTTGATCTTCTTATGATACAGATTGAACATGTACCTTTATTGGTGATGCAAGTGTACTTCGCTTATCCTTTACAAACTTAAGAACAAGCTTTTGAACAACAGTCCTTAGGTCTGGCTCATTCAAACTGCATGTAGCTTGGATAGGAAAAATTCGATGACACCAACTGCACCAAAAAACCGACTTCTTTAATTGTCATTTGAACGAATAAATCCTAAAATGTAATTCGAATCATATAATAAATAAAATAAAGTCAGAGTTCAGGGAGAAAACATTCAGCAAAGTTTAAAATAATATTTTTTTTAGAGAGATCCCTTCAAGTTAAAATTCTCAAAATTTGCAAAACAGTGGTCTGTCGAATCAAATGCTAGCAACGAATTCATAAGAAGTTACGTCTACAAGCTACAAGTTTCCAGCAATGGGGAAAATTCTTGATGCATTTTCCACAGCCAAAGATCCACAAAAAACCTTCATTTTTTTTTTTTTTTTTTACTTTTTTTTTTTTTTGGGGGGGGGGAACTAAAATATCAGCAAAGATGTCTCATTCAAAAACAAAAAAGAATGCTTTCATTATTGTCCTTCCACGACAGATGCATTTGCAATATTTCGAGTTATCTGAAATGCATGCTTAACTGCATTTGTAGGGTGCACTAATGAGTTATTGGATGGCCTTTAATATATAAAAGTAATGTTTTAATTGATAGAAATTACAATAAACTTTGGGGCAACTTTAAATGTTGCATATACATTTTTCAAGAGAATATGGACATTTATTGTTGAAAAAGTCCCAAAAAAACCAAAGTACAAGTCAAAAGCAAATTAGCCAAACCAAACACTCACATTACTTTTCCAGTCATAAGTAGCACAAATATGCAGCAATCCTATTATACTATAGTGGGTAGAGTTTAAGCTGATCAAGTAAGGCAGATATGCCTCATCAAGGCTTAGTTGCATGTCTGTTTTTTTTTCCCTTTAACTTTCAACTTAGAGGACTCATCCATCAATGCCAAGTTTCTCTGTCACATGCGGTGCAAGAAGGTCTTATGCATCAGTAGTGACTCCTAGCACATTGCTCAATCCTAAAGAAACAAGCCAGGGCAGGAAATGCATGTTATCAACTAAGTAGCTAGTTCAGTGTCTAATGTCAAGGAAGGAAACTAAAAACTCACTGTGGGGAACTCGAATCTGCAGATCCCAGGGAATCAATAATATCAGACACAATTTGAATGGTGTCGGCTGAATCCTCATGGGGGAACGTAAAGAGGAGCAAACCACTCCCTGTCAACTTGACTAATGAAAGAGCTGAACATTTATTTGCACTGATGTCTTCCTTTGTTTGAGAGGACACATCTTCTGAAAGCTTACCTGCCAGTTGAATAGTGAAGTTGGAGGCACTTAGACTACAATTTGCAGGGATCTAAGTACATAGCGATTTGGTTTTGACCAGAAGAGTACCATCCTCTTTACAACACTGATCAGTTATCTGCCCACTCTCGGCACCATCGACACCTTCCTGATCCAATTCCTCAGGACATACTTTCCTTCTCTTAGCAGTCAATTTTGCATCAGCCAACTCCAAGTTAGTACTCTCCCTAGCAGCAAATGCCCCACAAAACTGCAAAAGCATCCATAACAATGCGATGAAATTCCACTAGCCTAAGTAGGAAAAGGAAGACCCATTTCATCGAGCTACTTCAAATCGCTTCCACATGAACCAGTCAGGACATCATCAATCAACACAATTACACTTGCTCAAAGGAGACCCAATTCTTCACTCTTAGCTCCAAGCATAAATGAACCACGAACTTACTCAAACAAATTACGTAGCATCTCATTCAGTAACGCTTAAAAAGGTTCGACTTTAAGAAGGCAATCGAACCTTCTCAAGGAGGCACATGGCTTCTTTGGTGGCGCTCTTCTCCCTCTCTGGAGAAAGGAAAATGGACCAAAACGAAAACCCATCAGCCCAAGACTCAATCATCGAATTGACAACCGAGAAAGCGAAGGAGAGATGGTACACTGATGGTGCAGGTGATGAGGAAGCCGGAGTGGGAGCGCCGAAGGAGGGAAGAGGGGGCGTTGTAGTCGAAGCGAGGGATGCTGATGACGGCCGAGTGCTGCTCCCATGGCGTCATCGTCGTCTTCTTCGTCTTCGCTTCTTCATCGTTGTCGCCTTCTTCTTCAAAATCTCTTTTCTCTCTGCTCTGAGTCCGTTCCATAGTCGACCTCAAGCTCTGTTTCTGCCCTAACGAATGGTGAAGCGGTTTTTCATTTTCAGTTGAAGTTCGGCCCGAGCGCCCGGTCCGTTTTCTCACAACGGCTCGACCGGTTTATCCAAATATTTTCCAAATTTCCTTTTTAAGAAAAAGATTGGACTGTGATTACTTACAAAAGCACAAGAGAACTATAGTTAATTATAAAAACACAAGCTTTCTAATTCCATTGTTTATTTAGGACGCGTTTGGTAACCATTCTGTTCCCGGGAATAATTTCTGATAAGAAATGATTATTTTTTATTCTCGTTAAGAACGATTTTTGAACCAAAGAACGCATTTGGTAACTGCACAAAATTTCTAATTTTAGAATAAAAAAAGAACATAAATGCGTTTGGTAATTACATAAAATTTATATTTCAATTCTTTTTCAATTACCTTTTTAGATGAGTATAAATTTGATATTGAATTCTTATGGACCACTCACCAATATAATTATCTTCTTATGAGTGAAGAAATCATATTATATTTTATTATATTTTCAATTTCAAAAGAATTTGAATTTAGAATTCTATTCCATTCTAAAATTTTATCAAATCATATAAATTTTATTGATTAATTATATTTATACTAAATAATAAAAATATTAACTAATTAAATAGTAAATAATAAACTATAGTATAAACTATAAATATAAAATAAATAATAAATTAAAATATATAAATTAAATGTGTATTCTATATATAGCAAAATTTAAGTTCCTAATTAAAATCATTTTTTTTTTATTTTCTAAATAATTTTATTTATTTATTTATTTTTCCTTTCTTTCTCCCCTTCTTCTTCTTCCTCTTCAAGATGGCCGATGGCCGGCGACCGGCTAGACGAGGGCTAGCGACCTCACCAGAGCGTCGCCGGCCTTCGGCGTGCCTCGTCGGTCGAGCCTTGGCTGGGCGGCGAGTCTCGCCCGGCCCGGGTGAGGCTCGTTGGTGGCGGGAGAGGCCCGCCTAGCCACCGGTGAGGTCGAGCCTCGCAGGCAACTGGGCAAGCCTCCGGCACGCTCGCTAGGCCTTGTCGGTGGCTAGGCGAGCCTCCCATGAGCTTGCCGGTGACTAGCGGCGGTGGATGGCAGATGGCGACGTTTGGGCGGGGGGCGGCGGCGGCAGCAGACGGCAATGGCGGTGGCAGCAGCACTTGAAGAACAAGAGAGAGGACAGAGTGGAATTTTAAGCTAATCAAGTAAAACAGACCTGCCTCATTGAAAATTAGTTGCACATCTGTTTTTTCTTTCCTTTTTCATTTAGAGTACTCATCCATCAATGCCAAAATTTTCTGTCCCATGCGATGCAAGAGGTTTTATGCATCAGTAGTGACTCTTAGCAAATTACCCAATCCGAAAGTAACAAGCCGGGGTAGGAAATGAATGAGAAATCAATTAGGGAACCGTATTAGTGTCCAATGTCAGGGAAGAAAAAGAAAAACTTACTGTGAGGAACTTGAATTTCCAGATCACCAGGAATCGAAAATATGAGACACAATTTGAATGGTATAGGCTGAATCCTCATGAGGGAATGTAAAGAGAAGCACACCACTCCCTGTCAACTCAACTAATGAAAGAGCTGGAGATTGATCCACACGCATGTCTTCCTTTGCTTGGGAAGATACATCTTCTGAAAGCTTACCTGCTTTCAGTTAGATAGTAAAGTTGAAGGCAGTTAGACCACCGTTTTGCAGATATCTAAGTATGTAGTAATCGGGTTTTGAACAGAAGAAGAGCACCATTCTCATTCCAATATTCATTGGCTGAATGCCCACACTCGGCACCATCAGCACCGTCCTGATCCAGTTCCTCGGGACATACTTTCCTTCTCTCAGCAGTCAACTTTGCATTAGCCAGCTCCAAGTTATTACTCTCCCTAGCAGCAGATGTCCTAAAATACTGCGAAAGCATCCATCACAGAGCTAAGGACAACGAAATTTTACAATCCTATATACGAATGGAAGACCCATATCGTTTAGCTATTTCAACCAACTTCCACATGAACAAGTCTATGATCAGGATATCGCTGACCAATGCAATTACAATAACTCAAAGGAGATCCAATTCTTCACTCTAAGCTTCAAGCACAAACGAACCATGCACTCATTCAAAACACATTATGTAGCCAGTAGCATCTCACTGAGTAACGCTTAAAAGTTTCAACTTTAAGAAGGCAATCCAACCTTTTCAAGGAGGCACATGGCTTCTTTGGTGGTGCTTTTCTCCCTCCCGGAGTGCTGTTCCCATGACGTCATCGTCGTCTTCTTTGTCTTCGCTTCTTCATCCTCGTCTTCTTCTTCTTCTTCTTCTCTTCTCTCACTGCCCAAAAACATGGTGAAAGTCCGGCGGTTTTCATGTTCAGTTGAGGTTCGACCCGACCACCCGGTTCATTTTCCAATGACGACCCGACCCGATCGTCTTACCGAAACGTTTTTCCATCCGCCCTTCTAAGAAAAGATTGAATTATACTTTTTTTCTATTAAAGCGCCAAATTTCTAATTCGATTGTTTGTAGTCTTTAGTTAACACTTTCGTAGAAACTTCTAGGAAGAAGCTAGATGACCAGAAATGACTGATTTTGCTAACCTCTTATTTTATAAACTTTACGCCAACTTTCTTGACATACAATAATAGCAAGCAATATGTAGCCACTCCACTCTTATGAAAGATACTTAATTTCCATGTTTCTATCTTCTAAATACTGCTTATGATTATATCGACATTCCCATTGCAGGAGTGTTAAATTATTCTCTTTTACCTTTTTAGGGAAACTAATACTAATAGTTCCCAAATTTGGATGTAATATATAATGTCATTTTTGAACTTTTAATTTACTCAATATAATCATTGAATTACTTCTAAATGTTCAATCTAATTTATAAACTTTTAATTTGATAAATCTAGTCTATTAGCTTTCTATGAAAAAAGTTAAATCAGTCCTTTAATACTATTCATAATTTTTTGCTATTGCACTATTGCCCAAATTTTTATATATGTTTTCATTTCAATATATTTCTAAAATCAACAAAAAAAATATGTTTCCTTTTTGTTACTTTTTTTTTTTTGTCTTTATAACATTAGGATAGTTCCATATAAGTTTATCTTAGCTTATGATATCTATAGTAGAAAAAGTAGGACCTTGTTTACAGTAATATCTTATTGAGATTCCAGCTATTTTAATTTTCTAATTTACACATATGACTAATAATTAAGAAAACACGAAACAAAAAAAGTTTGAAAATTTTATTTATCTAAAAAGTTAGGAAACAGATTCTGTTTAATATAAGTATGATTATGTATAGATAAATTAATATTGATATTAGATGTCCTTATGAAAACACTTTTTTTAAGGGGTAATAATATTAAAAATTCCAAACTACCAAAAACTAATTTTCACTTCACAAAAAACCTGAAATAAGTACTCATCACTCAAATCTACCCTCCGGGTCATAACAAGTATGTCAACTTGATATCTAAACGAGGTGTTACTTTTATTGTTTCGGAGATAATAAAGTAAATATATTTAGACGGAATTACCATAATATTTATAAATACCAAAAAGTAAAAAAAAAAAATTGATATAGGAGAAGTATTAAAATGAAAATATATTCAAAAGTCTGGGCAATAAAGTAATTAGGAAAACTTAAGAATAGTACCAAAAAACTAATTTGACTTTGTTATGGAAAGTTAAGTACTAGATTGAACAAATTAAGAGGTTTAGGGGCTAGATTTAGGAATGGTTCAAAGACAATATCAAACAAATTAAAAGTTTAAATGTGACATTGCATATTATTTCTAAAATCCTCATTTAATTTGGCTGTGGAAAACGTTGAAAAAAGATGTTTTTGGTGATTCACTAAGAAAAAGACCCCATTTCTTTTTACTGTCTCTCTCTCTTCCTTCAGAGTCCTACAATTCGCGTTGATTTTTTTTGGGCGCATTGTATCGCTTCTTGGCTCCATTTCTCCGGCTTTCACTTTCAGTCGTGGCCTCTCTCTCTCTCTCTCTCTCTCTCTCTCTGTAGGTGATTATCTTCTTTCCAATTGATGTCTCTCTGCTCTTTTTCAAGGCATTCATACGAGATTTCAATCCATCCGCGGCTGCTGAGATACAATGGCCCACAAAAGCAACGCCAGCGAATCCCATCGGACGAATGACTTCATCTGTCTTCTTTTGATCCTTAGCAGCATCCAAACAACCGCATTAAATTCTTTTTTCCGACTGAAGATCGTATCTGTGTGCATGCATGTGCCTGTGCATCGTCGATGTGAGTCGCACTAACGGAGTTCTTATGCGATCTTATGCTTATTTCTCTTCAAATTCTTGCAGTTAGCGTTGATTTTGTGTTGCTCTGCTAACCAACAAAATCAAATTCATTACCGAGCGTTGTCGTAATGCTTGCTTGTCTTATGAGTTGTTCTAGTACTTTCTACTTACCATTTAAGTAGATTTAATGGAGAATCTGCAGCAATTATTGGCATATTACCTCACAATCCTGGGAGGACCCAAGATTGATCGGCCTTTTAGGTCTGTAAGGGAAAATTTCTATAATGATCTTGACACATGTGAGTTTAATGTGTGAGCCTATAATTTTAATGAGTTCCACGATTTCAAAATAGAGATGCATTGGGCTAACATGTCATCGGTCCATACAAAAATATCTCTTAAAAGAGTATGGATGCGAGAATAGAGTTAAGCAAGTTCATCCCAAACAAACGTCATTTTTGCAATAATAGGAAGGATCTGGAAAATAATTTTTGCAGAAGAGTCGTGGCGGATTATACACAAAAACAAACATCCACACAATCAGACAGGAACTCTTGGTCTTGAGTTTACAATATTGATGTACTTGACGGGGGAGTCTTGTACCGTTGTCTAGTGATTGATGTTGACGCTGCTAAAGATGAACTATTCGGCTGATGAAATATGAACCATTTAGCCAGTATTAAAAAGCAGTGTCTAACATCGATCACCGGTTTTAGAGCACTAAAGACCAAGGTGCAAGACCATGTAAGACAGACATTATAAATGACTTTTCTCCCTTCCTCAACAATTGCTCTACTATTGCACCTTGTTCTTTACCTCTTCCTCAACATTTGCTCTGCTGCTGCTGTTGCTGCTCCTTGTCCTCTTCCTCTTTCTCCAAATATATACAAATCCAAAATGCCTATTATTGATTGTGATCATTCCATACTTACCCTTATCATTCCAACTATGCTCAACCTCATCACAATGAAGTATCAAGGGAGTTCCAATTCTCCATTTGAAGCCCACCCCATTACCATGTTCTTCTTCATATTTGCTCTCCTTCTCTATTTTTCCTTGTCCCTTCCACTTGTCGCTCATCTACCGGCCTTTAACACTGCTTGTGGTGCCCGCATATTTTGCTTTCTCACAATCCTTTCCTTTTCCCTCTCCATTGTTTTGCCTACATCATTGGTGTTCCAAGGTATCTCATTCTTCCTCCTCTATTTGCCATTGTTGATATTGCTCTCTATAGCTTACTTGTGCGGTCTCATTTGGAAACTTGTACATCTAGGAAGGCAAAAGATCCTAGTATTACTAATTTTGTTCGCCCATCGATTGCCAAGAGAAAGAGCACCACCGCTTCTACCACTTTGGGTTGCCAATATGCACTTCATGTTATAATTGTATTACTGCCAAAGTCCAAGGAGTCATCCTTAGAAGCACAGGAAGATATGAAGGAAACGATTTTATGACAATTGTTGTCAAGTAGACCACTTAACAAGTGCTTTGTGTTTCTACCCAAAAAAAATAGTGCTTTGAAGGATTGAAATCCAAATTGATGTCTGTTATGTCCAACAGGCCGAAGACTGCTACAAGACCATATATATTTCTATGCGCGACAGGTTATGCTTGCTTTTAGGATAAGTGTATGGCCACTGGATTTGGCTTGGAAAAACCTTTAAAAAAAGAAATTTCGTATTGGGCATTAGCAACGTTGTCTGAAGGACGATATGCGTTGGCTCTGGGCGCCATGTTTGGTGACAAGTAAGCCACGTAGACAATGCTAGTTAATGAGAAACCTAAGAAATGTCAATTTTGCTCTAAGGTCACAAGTCAAATGTGGCGTCTTTTCTTTTGTTCATTGCCAAGTAGGGCCAAAAACTTTCCCAGGGCAAAAAGGGTGTGCATTTTTAAATATTCGACCTATGATCAATTCGCCAGTGAATTACGTGAATGCAACTAAGCCATTGCGAGATTGTGGCCCTTGCCCCCTTGTCTTTTGCCAGTTGATGCTAGGTTGACGAGGGCTCCCACTATAGCCCTAGCTCAAGTTTTGCAGCCCTTTCCGCCATGGCCTTCCGTTTGCAAGTGCGAGTGAACCATTCTGTTTTCCTGTCGAGAAAAAAAATTCCTTCCCAAAAAGGTACAAAGGAAAAAAGAAAAAGGAAAAAAAAGTGTGAACACGGTTCATTTACACCCATTTTAGGGCCTAATCGACAACCTTGCAAACTAAGCTTAATCACCGTCGGCAAGTGTATATAATTAGAATGAACATCACCCATTTGCTTCCGCAATGCGAACAGCACCAAGATGCATCGAATCCTAGCCCAATCAAGATCACTGAGGTCGAGAACATTCACCCATTTTGCCATTCCGCCCCTCCCCACTGCAGTGGCCGACTTTGCGTCTGTGGACGGCATGACGATCACCGCCACTGGTGGCAGCTCGGTGGCTGCATTGGCTGCTGTGCTCACACTGACGGATCCAGAGAGAAGGCGGCAACTCCAGGCGGAGGAGGTGGGCAGTGGGGACAAGGAGGTGGTTAGGGAGTACTTCAACAACTCGGGGTTCCAGAGATGGAAGAAGACATAAGGCGAGACGGATGATGTCAAAGACCTCACTTTTCGTGAAAATGTTGTAAAAAACCCGTGTAGAAAAGATGTCGTTTTGGGTGACTCACTATAAGAAAGACCTTATTCTTCGTGATTCTCTTCTTCCTCTCTCTCTCTCTCTCTCTCTCTTCAGAGTCCCACAATTCGCGCTGATTTTTTGTAGGCATTGCATCGTTTGTTGGCTCCATTTCTCAGGCCTTCAATTTTAGCTGTGGCCATTGCCGATCTCTCTTTCTCTGGAGGTGATTATTTTTGTTTGAATTGATGTCTCTTTACTCTTTTTCAAGGCATTTATCTGAGTTTTCGATCCATCCGCGGCTGCTGAGAAATGATGGACCGCGCAAGCGACGTTGATGAATCTCATTGGACATCCAAATTCGTTTTTGTCTCTTTTCAATTCCTCAGCAGCATCCAAACAACCGCATTGTATTCTTCTTTTCCACTGAAGATCGTGTATATACGTACGTGTGTCCACAATGTGAGTCGTATTAATGGAGTTCCTATGTGATTTCACTCGTCTCTCTTTGAAGGCACTGTCAAATTCTCTTATCCGGCATTTCAAACAGGTTCGCCAATCGCGCACTGTGCCACTTTTGAGCATGCAGAGTCACCTGATAGACCAATGTGTGAGAATGCATGACAAGATTGTAACAGCTCTGATTCAATTGAAGGGAGAGGAAAAGACTTCGAGCAACTGGGTATAAAGCAACCGTTGAAACAGAATTATTAAATACAATCCCCAAAATGCCACGCAAAAAGAAAAGACAGAAGGGGGGAAGCGCCTGAAGATATCAGTAGAAAACTTGATCATCATACATACAGTACCTTTATCGGTCGGTCAAGTCTGCTTGGTTTATCCTTCATAAACTTGAGAACAAGCCTTGTGAACAACAGTCCTTAGGTCTGGCTCGTTCGACCTGCATGTAGCTCGGATAGGAAAAATGCGGTGATGCCAACTGCACCAGAAAAACTGACTCGCAATTTGCAAAACAGTGGTCAGCTTAATCAAATGCTAGCAAAGAAATAACAAGTTGTTGAGTAGGTCACTCCCACTTGGAGAGGCCAAATTATGTATATCTGTAGTAGAATATGTATAGTAGTGAGTGTGTAAATGTAAAAAGAAAAATAAAAATCAAGAGAGATCGGGAGATAAATCAATATGATCTTCCATATCCAGAAAATCAAGGAAGATTGGGAAACAAATCAAAGTGATCTTCTCAGATCTACAAAATCACAAGAAATTAGGAGATAAATCTACGTGATTTTCATATCGTATAATTCCAATTGGGATTGCATTTGCTCCTATAAATAGGAGTCCTCCTCAACGAAGAAGTATATACAAAAGCAAGAATATCATAGCAGCGTAGCGGAAGTGAGTTATCTAGTTTGTGAGATCTTCAAATCCACAAATTGAAGATAGTGAGAGATCCACTTGTATCCCATTATTTATCATAATGGAAGTTTGAAGTGGACTACGGTCCCGTGGTTTTTTCCTTCACCTTGGAGGGTTTTCCACGTTAAAATTCTGATGTTATTTATTATTCATCTTTACAAGTTTCATTCAATATTTTATCCTATTTAATTTTCACAGAAATAGTAGTGGGAAATATTATCTGAGCCTTCTACACAAATATTGTTCTTTTTCCCAACAAGTGGTATCAGAGTGAGGTTGCTCTCTATATTATTTTTCTATGCCGAATTAAATGGAGGAAAATTTTGGCAACATGATAAACTTGACTACATTCAATTATGCAATCTGGAAACTAAAGATGGAGGATATGCTATACATTAAAGACCTTTGGAGGCCAATTGTGATACCGATGGAGGTGCCAGTACCAACGTCCGTGGACTCTAATCCTGTAGTGGAAGCCAAATTGGCATCGTCTTTTGATGGCAAATCGACCATGTCCAAAAGTCAATGGATGGTGCTCAATCGAAAGTGTGCTGCTCAAATTCGACAATGGATTAAATAGATCATTTTTCAAAATTTTGCTAATGAACATGATGCTAGTGTTCTTTGGCAAAAATTAGAGAAAATGTATGCAAGAACAATAGCGCAAAATAAAGCAAATCACATGTGGCGGCTCGTGAATCTGAAATACAAAGACGGGAGCAGTGTCTCGAAACACATGAGCGAGTTCCAAGGTATAGTAGACCAACTCAACTCTATAAAGATGACATTAGATGATGAATTGCAGGCATTATTGCTACTTAGCTCTTTGCCGAACAACTGGGACACACTTGTTGTGTCGGTCAGCAACTCGCCTTCTAACAACAAGCTTACCATGGACTTGGTAAAACATAGAATGTTGAATGAAGAATCCGGCGAAAAGAGAGTGGAATCAACCCTCAGTCCTAGGCTCTTGTCATTAATTGACAAGAAAATCAAGAATAGAGAGGGAGAAGCAAAAGCCGAAACTTCCAGAATCAGCAATGAGGAAGGTCCCAATCCAACTTCAGACGAGACAAGAAGTGCCATCATTGTGGTAAATTGGGACACTTCATCCGAGAATGCAGAAAGCTAAAGGCAGAAAAATCAAAGAGTCATAACATCAACAAAGCTACGAGAATTGGACGAATGACACTACAAATATTGCAGACGAGGTGATCATTATTCAAAGTGATGATTCCATTAATCTTGCATCCTAAGATTCGACATGGGTAGTTGATATTGGCGCATCCTACCATGTCACGGCTCATCAAGATCTTTTCACATCTTACACCACTAGCGATTTTGGACTCATAAAGATGGGAAACGAAGGTACGTCCAAAATTATCGGTATGGGTAATATTTATTTGGAGACTAATGTTGGATGTAGGCTACTACTCAAAGATGTGAGACATGTTCCAAACATACGCCTCAGTCTTATATATGCCGGCAAGCTTGATGACGAAGGCTACAACAATTTCTTTAGCAATGGGAAATGGAAGCTCACCAAATGGTGAAATATCTTTTCATTTCAAACCATTTCTAGAATCAACAAAATATATGTTGTCTTTTTTTTTTTTTTGGTCTTTATAAACGTTAGGATAGTTCCACGTAAATGTAATTTAGCTTATGACATCTATAATCGTAAAAGTCGAACCTTGTTTACAATAATATCTTGTTGAAATTCCAGCTATATTAATTTTCTAATTTACACATTTGACTAATTACTTAAGAAAACATAAAACAAAAAAGTTAAAAAATTTTATTTATCTAAAAAATTAGGAATGAGATTCAATTTGATATAAATATGATTATGTATAGATAAATTAATATCAATATTAGATATCCTTATGAAAACACCTTTTCTTTTAAAGGGATAGCATTAAAAATACCGAATTATTACCTGCATGATACATTTATATAAAAATTAATTTTCACCTCATAAAAAAACACAAATTGTTACTAATCTACCCTTCATGTCGTATAGGTATATCAGCCCGACATAACAGTAAATGAGGTGCTACTTTTATTTTTACAAAGATAATAAACTAAAATACATTTAGAAGAAATTATTGCAATATCTATAAAGACAAAAAAAGTAAAACAGGTAATAAAAAGATATTGATTTAGGGAAGGGTTAAAATGAAAAATATATTCAAAAATCTAGACAATAGAGTAGTTATGAAAATTTAAGAATAGTACCGAAGAATTAATTTGACTTTGTTATGGAAATTTGCGTGACTAATTGAACAAATTAAAAAGTTTAGGGGATAGAGTGAGTATCTAGGAATAGTTCAAAGAAAATATTAAACAAATTAAATATATAAGGATAACATTGCATACTATTTCTAAAATCCTCATTTGATTTGGCTTTGGAAAACCTTGAAAAAGATGTTTTGGGTGATTCCCTTAAAAAAAAAAAAAAAAAGGCCCTATTCTTTGTGATCTCTCTCTCTCTCTCTCTCTCTCTCTCTCTCTCTAAAGTCCTGCAATTTGCATTGATTTCTCGTATGCATTGCATTGCTTTTTGGCATCGTTTCTTAAGCTTTCACTTTTAGCTGTCGCCATTGTCGAGCTCTCTCTTTCTCTTCGACTGATTATCTTCTTTCGAATCAATATCTCTTTACTCTTTTTCAAGGCATTCATAAGAGTTTTCAATCCATCCATAGCTGTTGAGAAACGATGGCCCACGATAGGGGCGAGCGGTTTCAGGTTCCTTTCAAGTTCTACTTGAAACCTGGAATCTACTCTCGGGTATAGGTTCCTCATTTTTTGGAACCTGGAATCTATTCGTCGAAATCAAGAACCTGGAACTTACCCTGTTATAGATTCTAAGGTCGATTTCAGGTTACAACGAGTTCTTCTTTTTTTTTTTTTTAGGAGGGGAGTTTTGTTCATAGTTAAAAAAAAAAAAGGAAATGAACGCAACAATTACAAAAAAACTTGTCATTCATCAAAGAGAATACAAAATGAACAAAACTATCAACAGAGAAAAAGGAGTTCTTGACAAGGAATTCAACTAGATAAAATAGAGAAAGTGGAACAAAAGTTTGCATTGAAATGGAACAAAATTCACTAGACCGACAATAATGGGAGATGTTGGTAAACTAAAATAAGTATTAGATGCCTTACCACATATATTCATTCCGCTTTAACTGGTAGGCTCTATTTACTGACGATAATCTCCTCATTAAGACAATCCATATCTGAAAAAGAGAGAGAGAGATTAAATAAAATATTCACTTATTAAATATATAAGGAATTATCATATATAAAAATATAAACATTACTTACGCAACTCAAATTTTTCTACATTTTCGATGCTTTCTTCAACATTAATCAACACACGAATGGCTCTCAACCAATCTTTAATGCAAGTCAAAGCTTCCACTACTTTAGGAGTTAAAATACTTTTTAAAAGCCATCAAGCACACAGCTCGATGTACTAAAAGTTGACTTTGAAGTAACAGTAATTACAGGAATAAATAAAATATCTTGAGCTATTAAAGAAAGGATATTATATTTTGAGCTAGTAGTCTTTCACCACGTTAAAAGGTCAAGATTAAGAACTTTTTCATTTTTTTCTTGAAGATATTCATCAAGCTCGGATTTGTTGTCATTGCACCCTTGTTCATTCGAGTGTAAATTTTTTTTTTCCAAGTTTAGGCGTTATACTTCTTTATACCTTCATTACCACCCGCATCGGTGTTGAAACTACTACTACTTGCACTCAAACTATGGCTACCAAAATTTCGATCATTTGAAACAATAGAAGATTGCTAATAAAATTCATACAAACGCTCCAATGCATCCTTTACCTTGTAATGCATCTCTTTAATTTTCGATTCATCATCATAAATTTGAGCATACGAGATACATAATTCAACTTGGCTCTAGGATCTAACACAACCGCAATCAAAGCCATCATATTCACTTTATTCAAGCTTCCATAATATTTGTCAAATATTTCTTTCATTTTCATACCCATAACTTGAAGCTTAGGATCCGAAGCATCCGCTGCATCTTTCAAATATATATACAAAAAAGCCATCCCTTCAAAATAATCATTTGAAATAACATATGAACTCCCTAACATCCGATTTGTGGCATCATAAAATACTTTTAGAATGAAAGAATAATAACATTTTCCCAATCATTATCTTTAGGAATTTCATGGTTAAGCTCACTTGCAAAAGATAGATTGTCTTCTTCTATCTGTTTAAAAACTTTTCTAAACTTTATGGCAGTATCAAACATGAGGTAAGTGGAGTTTTATCTAGTGGGAACGTCAAGAATAATTGAACCCTTATAAATGATCCATTCACTCTCAATACAAGGTTGAAATACTTTGACTTTTGTGGGAGAACTCCTTACATACCTAACCACATTTCAGATATGTGCAATAGAGTCACATACTATAAACAAGTCATCTCTCACAATCAAATTTAATATATGAGTTGTACATCTCATATGTAAAACACTACCATCTAATATCAACAACCTTTCTTTGGAAAGTTTTTCCCTCAAATAACCAATTGCAATATCGTTTGAACTAGCATTATCCACGATGATTATGGACACCTTTTTTTTCTATTCCCCACTCCTGGATGCATTTCTTCACTATTTTCCCAATCTCCTTATCCTTGTGACTATGCATCACCACAAAATTAATGATTCTTTTATGCAACTTTCAATTTTCATCAATAAAATGTGCAGAGAGATACAAATAATTCATGTTTGAATGGAACTCCATGTATCAGTTGTGAGTGCGGTAATAGAATTAATCTTTCCAAAATTAGTCTTCAAACAAGTTTTTTTACAAAAATACAGTTTCATACAATCTTTTGCCACTGTAAAATGTGATAAATGTTTGAAGAGATGTTGCAACTCACTAACGAATTCACGAAATTCAACATGCTTGACTAAGGAAAAAGGTTGTTCATCAAGTATTATGAATTGAGCAAATATTTTTCTACAACGTTCTTGATTAAATGATCATGTCGATAAAACGCTACCAGTACTAGAATCTTCCCATGCCTTGCCAATCATGTCTACATTATGTGGTGTAAAGAATCTCTGCCTTTTATCTACATTATGAGGAAATTTCTTACATGTGGTCAAGTGCTTTCTCATTGCAAAAGTGCCGTTAACAACACGGTACTTTAACACAAATCCACAATGAATGCACTTTACTTGGTATATTCTTCCATCATTATCATTGATTCTCGCATAATGATTCCAGCATTTGGATATATATTTATTATCACGAGAAGGGAGACGAGAACTAAGTATCTTGTTTGTGGCACTCATGGTAAGGAGATGGCTCTTCTTCATTTTCATTGCTAGACATTTCCAATTCCGTGATTGAAGTCATCTCCTCACATCCCTCCACCTCCATTGATGTGTTATCTTGATACATTAACTTCACACTACACAACAATAATAGAATATAATTAGAAATTTCAAAATAAAGATCAAACATTTATAAATTAGCAAAATAAACTACTACTTATATATTTCAATTTGGAATGATATGTCAAATTCCAATTTGGAATGATATGTACTTGTATTTATTCATCGTTCAACCTAGTGCAAACCAATATTAGCTACATGATTAATATACATTCGGTCCCATATTACGAGATATCAGTAGTGCCTAAATAATACGCAAATTATGCTTATGTCTCAAGTTTACTATATGAGATGGCCTAAAAATCTCACTCTGCTAAGCACAAATTTGACTTTGTAGAGTTGTGTACCTATTTTTTAGTATAATTAGGATGAAACTTCTCTGAAACATAGTATCGATAGCTTTACATCTCTTTTAACAAAATCTATTCAGGATCAATACGATCATTTTCAACATCTAAATGGGTGCTTCTTCCCCATTTTTTCGAACGCAAGCTTAATTCTCAGTGTCTACAATGAGCACTTTCAGCTTCTTTAGCCCAAAAAGCATGCTTGATTGCTTTGGCCATTACCATGAATTGAACAAATCAATCCAAGAAAGGACAATCAAACTCAAATCAAATGTGGAATTTCTCTACATTTTTCCCCCAAGTGAGCAAGTAAATGATTTCATTGATAATCCTATCAACACAAGCTCTAGATCCACAAATAAATAATATGGAAAATCAAGAAATGCATACCCCGATAATGATACGTCACTAATGACACTCCTGCATCTTAGAAATTGCCCAAGTTAAGCAGCTAAAATGTAGCTAAGAATTAAGAACAGAAATGACAAGATAGCGTAGAGAATAGAGATTGGACCTACGATCGAGGCAGTGGTGGAGGAGGTGAGGTTCTTCGGTGTTGAGGGTAGCCAGCGACGTCGAGGGCGTCAAGGGAGCGAGTGGCGTTGAGCGGCATCGATCGGGGGAGAGCAGCGTTGAAGCATCGAGCATCATCGATCGGGGGCGAGCAGCGTCAAGGCGGTGAGTAGCGTCAAGCGGTGTCAAGGTGGCAAGCGGCGTCGAACCGGGGCGAGTGGCTTCGAGAGCGAGGCAGGTCGTCGTTGAAGAGAAATTTTAGAGTGACAGAGGGGAGTCAGTGACAAGGAGAATGAAGAAACCAAAAGGGGAAGAAATTGAAACCTAATTAGGATTTTTAGGTATATTGAAAGCTAAGCGGTGGAAATTCGAAAGATTCCCCGGGGGAAAAATAGAGATGTCTCCTACGTTACCCGTAATATGTGGAAGTATTGACGTAATTTCATAGAGTCATTCGGTCTAAATGCTACATGAAGAACATCAGCTAGATGACGGAACGGGAAGACCTAGGATGTAGAAGATCATAACAAAGCACGAAAGCTAGGGTCTTTTAGAAAATGGATTCCTATTCGAAGAGGGCATAACCGCAGAACCCAGTTCCAGTTTTGATTCCAGTTCGGCTCTGATTCCGGTTCTGGTTCCGATTCCTATAGGAATTGAGAACCGAACTAGGAACCGCTGGTTCCAAAAAAAAAAAAATGAAATTGAGAACTGGAACCTCCCTCCCTAGAACCGAAAATTGCGCTCACCCCTAGCCCATGAAACCGTCCCCAATGAATCCGATCAGAAGTATGATTCTTCTGTCTTCTTTTGACCTCAACACATTCAAACAACTGCACTGAATTCCTTTTTTCCACCGAAGATCTTGTATATATATGCATGTGTGTCGTTGATGTGAGGCGCATTAACGGAATTCTTATGCGATTTTATGCTTGTCTCTCTTTAGAGTCCTGTAGTTTGCTTTGATTTTACGTTGCCATACCGGCGAACAAAATCAAATTCATTACCAAGCATTATCATAATGCTTGGTTGTCTTATGGGGTGTTCTAGCTCTTTCTACTTACCATTTAGGTAGACTTAAGGGGAAATATGCAGCAATTGTGGATATATCACCTCACAATCCTAGGATGACACGAGGTTGATCAAGCTTTGAATCTAGTAAGGGAAAAATTCTTTAATGATTCCGGTATATGTGAGTCCAATGTGTGTGAGCCCATAATTTTTATGAGTCCCATGATTCAAGAATTAAAATGCACTAGAATCACATGGCCCTCATCACCGTATGAGTGGGTCAACATCCCCTTTTGGACCACCTTGATGTTGACCCACCAATTTAATTCTCGTACAATAACATCGAGGTCGGACCCCCCGTTTTTGTCCCATTTTATTGTGGTCACCCCCCATTTTATTGTACGAGAATCAAATTGGGAGCTCAACATCAATCCAAGATCAAGGTGCAGGATTAGGTGAGAAGTATTATAAAATCACTTGCTCCATTTCCCAACGATTACTTTGCTATTATACCTCATTTTCCTCCTCTTTCTCAACATTTGCTCTGCTGCCATTACAAATCCGAAAATGCCTATTGTTGATTATGATCAATGGGGAAGCATGCATATGATACTTACCTTGATAATTCCAGCTTAGCTCAACCTCATTACAATAAAGTATCAAGGGAGTTTCAATTCTCCATTTGAAACCCATCCAATTACCATGTTCTTCTCCATATTTGCTCTCCTTCTCTATTGCTTCTTGTCCCTTCCACATGTCGCTCATCTACCAGACTTTAACACTACTTGCGGTGCCCGCATATTTCGCTTCCTCAAGATCCTTTCCTTTTCCCTATCTATTGTTTTGCCTACATCGTTGTTGTTCCAAGGCCTCTCCTTCTTCTTCCTCTATTTACCATTGCTAATACTACTCTCTACAACTTACTTGTGCGGTCTCGTTCGGAAACTCGTACATTTGGTAAGGCAAAAGATTCTAGTATTTCTCATTTTGTTTGCTCGTCGACTACACAGAGGAAGAGTGGCACCGCTTTTGCCATGTAGGGTTGCCTATGTGCACTTTGTGTTATAATTGGAGTACCTGCCACGGTTCAACAAGTCATCCTTAGAAGCACAAGAAGATATGAAGGAAACGATTTTGTGACAATCATTGTCAAGTAGACCACTTAACAAGTGCTTTGTGTTTCAACCAAAAAAAAAAGTACTTTGTGGATTGAAACCCAAATTGATGTCTATTATGTCCAACGGCCGAGGACTGCTACAGGATCATATTTTTTCTATGTGTGAAAGGTTATAGTTGCTTTTAGGGTAAGTGTATGGCCATTTGATTTGGCTTAGAATGTTGTTTTGGGTATTTGCATCGTCATGTAAATGACGATATGCGCTGGCTTTGGGCACCATGTTTGGTGACAAGTAGCCATGTAAATGGTGCTAGTTAATGAGAAACGTAAGAAATGTCAATTTTGTTTCAAGGTCATGAGTCAAATATTGGGTCTTTTCTTATGACGATCGCCAAGGGAGGCCAAAAATTTTCCCACAGCGAAAAGTTGTGCATTTCTCAGATATTCGACCTATGATCAATTCGTGACTGAATCACGTGAATGCAAAGAGAGTACGCGAGTGCAAGTGCAAGAAAGCCATCGCGAGATCACGGCCCTTGCCCCTTATCGCTTGCTTGTTGAGGCTAGGTTGACCACCACTATAGCCCTAGCTCAAGTTTTGTAGCCCTTGCCGCCGTGGCATTCCGTTCGCACGCGCATTTAAAGGCGGCTACTTGGGCAGGCCCAAACACCGGTGAGATCATTGAACAATCGTAGGTAGCTGGGCGCTGTCCTCGCCATTGTTTTCTGTTCTTTGTTTCTTTCATTAAGCCCGTTCGCTCTCTCCGTCTCTCCCGAGTTTATGTTGTGGAAAAATAACTGTGAACATCTTTGTCTTGCTCTTCATATGTGAGGCTAAGTTTGCGTTTATTTTACCTTTGGCTGGTTGCTGTAATATTCAATACATCACACATATGGTATGGGATCATTTTTTTTCTTTTTCCTTTTTTTTTTTCGTCCTTATGAATTATGATCTCCCCGGGAAAAAAGAATTTTGCCTTTTCCTGTCGAGACAAAAAAAAAAAAAAAAAAAAAAAAAAAAAAAAAAAAAAAAAAAAAACCTTCCCTCCCCAAAAGGCCAAAAAAAGAGGAAAAAGAAAAAAGAAAAAGTACGAAGACCGAAGATGGCAATTCGGCCACGTCGACATCTCCTGTCCAATGATGTCATTGCCTTATCCACTTCATCTCGGCCTTCATTTCGCACCCACTGCATCGCTCTCCACTCCTGTCCGTCGGATATCTCTTGTCGGAGGTAACAAGACCATGAGGGAGGCCGCAGGAAGATATTTTCCTCTGCGGGCCTGAGAGGCAGAGCCTCCCGAGTTCCGAGTCCCACTCGACCGGTTCCTACTCGCTCGCCTGACCTCCTCATTTTGATATTTCTAGAATCACCCATAAGAACGTCTGATACATCATTCTGCATGGCCTGAATCTCAAGGTAGATCGTAGGAGAAATTGAATAACTTTATTGTGGTTTTTCTTTTTTTTTTTGGGTCGGTAACTTTATTGTGGTTTTTTGGCATCGTATATAGGTGGATTTCCGTTGCAGCAAATGTCCCATAATACAGCAAAAGCATTCACTACAATGCTAAGGACGATGGAAATTTCACCAACCTAAATAGGAAAAGGAAGGCCGATTTCATCGAGCAACTTCAAATCAATTTCACATGAACCAGTCTATGATCAGGACATCATTAATCAATGCAATTACACGTACTCAAAGGAGACCGAGTTCTTCAACTTTAAGCTCCGAGCATTAACGAATTATACTCAAAACACATCGTGAAGAATTAATCATTAGCGTCTCATTCGGTCACGCTTTAAAAGGTTCAACTTTAAGAAGGCAATCAAACCCCTTCGAGGAGGCACACGGCTTCTTTGGTGGCGCTCTTCTCCCTCTCTGGAGAAAGGAAAAAGGAACAGAACGAAAACCCATCAAACCTAAGTTTCAACCATCGAATCGACAACTAAGAAAGCGAAGGAGAGATGGTACGGTGATGGTGCAGGTGATGAGGAAGCCGGAGTGGGAGCGTCGAAGGAGGGAAGAGGTAGCGTCGTAGTCGAAGCGAGGGATGCTGATGACTGCTGAGTGCCGTTCCCATGGCTTCATCGCCGTCTTCTTCGTCTTCGCTTCTTCATCGTTGTCGCCTTCTTCTTCTTCTTCTCCTCTTTCTCTTTTCTCTCTGATCTGAGTCTGTTCCATGGTCGACTTCAAGCTCTATCTCCACTGAGAACTCCGGCGGTTATCATTTCGAGTTGAAGTTTGACCCGACCACCTGGTTCGTTTTCCAGAAACGATGCGACGGTGTCGTCCGAACGTATGATCCAATCTTTTCTTCTAAAAGAAGGATGGAAAAATGATTTTTTTAATAATAAAAGAACAAAATTTCTAATTCAATTATATAGTCTCCCGACCAAAAAGACAATTATCTAGTCTTCAGTCAGCTCTTTCGCAGAAGATACCAGGAAGGAGCTGAAACTTGACCGGAAAGATGACTTTAGCAAGCAATAAACTTTCGCTGAGTTTCTTGATATGTATCAATAGCAAGAAATATCCGGCGACTCCATTCTTGCGAAAGACAGAAAAAAAATGACAATAACAGTTTTCAATTATTGACATTCCTATTGCAGGGATATTCAATTATTTCTTTTTTTTTTTATTAAGGGAAAATGATGATAACAGTTTTCAAACTTTAGCTCGATGTGTACTGTCCTCCTTAAATTTTTAATATGTTAAATGTTGTCCTTAAACTATTCCTAAATATTCAATCTAATCCCTAAAATCTCAATTTGTTCAATTTAGTCTATCGACTTTCTATATAAAAGTCAAAGCATTCATACAATACTATTCATATCTTTCCATTATTATACCATAGTCTAAATTTCTGAATATCTTTTCATATCAATCAATTCGCAAAATCAACAAAATATAAGCCATTTTTTACTACATCTTTTTTTGGTCATTATAAATATTATGATAGTTCCACATTAATTTGTTTTAACTTATGATCTCTATAATAATAAAACTAGAACATTATCTACAGTAGTACTAGGTTGACATTCCGGCTATATTAATTATCTGTTTTACATATTAATTAAGAAAATATGAAAAGCAAAAACTTATTATCTATCTAAAAATTAGAAATGAGATTTGGATTAATATAAGTACAATTATCCATAGATAAATTGATATTGATTTTAGATATCCTCATGAAGACATTTATTCTTATAAGAAATAATAATATTAAAAATTTCAAAATTGTACTTGCATAACACATTTATACCAAACTACTTTTTATCATATGAAAAATCCCAAACTGGTTCTTGTGACCCAAATCTGCCCTCAACATCATAGTAGAAATATCAACTGGATATAACTCTATATGAGGTTAGACCATAAACTAAGATATGCTCAAATGGAACTATTATAATATTTATAAAAAACAAAAAGTAAAAAAAAATTGATAAAAATATTGCATCAATTTTCTTGATCTAGAAAATGGATTAAAATGAAAATATATTAAAAAAAACTTGTGCAATGGTGCATAGTAGTATCGAAGAGCTGGTTTGACAATTTTTTGAAAATTAAGAGATTACATTGAATAAATTGGAAGTTTAGAAACTCGATTGAATATATACATAAGAAGTTTAAAGACATATTAAACAAATTAAAAATTCAAAGAATGAGATTGAATATTGGGTCAATGTTTAACGACTATTATGTCATTTCCCCTTCTTCTTCTTTTTTATACGAGTGATCTTCATATGGTTTGGTCACTGTGTAGTGAAGTTGTGGATGAGATAAGAGCTACGATTATGCATACGATCTATTCTTCCCCTCCATTTCTTCCATGTTGCACGTTTGTCAATAGGAGATTATGTTGTGTGAATTTGGGGTTTGCTTGCTTAATTTGGTGCTCTATTTTATGTTGCCATGCAGATGAACGAAATTAAACAAATCATCGAGCATTTTCACAATGTTTACTTGTCTTATGGGGTGTTCTACTTCTTTCTATTTTCAATTTAAGCAGATTTAACAGGGGAGAATCTGTGGCAATTGTGGGCGCATCATCTCACATGCCTAAGAGTGCACAAGGTTGACCAGCCGTGGAGTCTAGAGGGGAAATTTCTGAAATGATTTGCGTACACGTGAGTCCAACTCATGTGAGCCCTTAATTTTGGTGGGTTCCTCGATAAGCACTGGGTCCACACTTTCAGTGCATCCAAGATTATATCCAAGCAGAGTGTGAACGAGAGAACAGAGTAATGTAAATTGACTAAAGCAAATGTCATTTTTACGAAAAATTCATAAGTCAGAAAAGTCATTTGTGCAAAAGAATCATGAAATGTTGGTTCATTGAAACAAATTCAATTAGAGGGTAAGAGCACTGGAAATGCCATAAATTTTGGCGCTCACTTTAGTGCCAACTTTTTGACGAATCATTTCATTCCAATACTATTATCAATTTGAGATGTCAAAAATTCAACGAGACAATATTTGAATGTCTTTTTCCGACTAACATGGCTTATAAAAAATCTGACATGACAATATTTCAGCATAAACTCTCTAAGCAACATAACTACACACGTCTGCCCCAAATTATTGGGGACAAATTGAGCCAAATTCCCCCTCTTCTTTAAACCCTAATTCACATCGGGGCATTTCGGGGGCAAAAATTAAGAGCTGCTGCAATGGAGAGCAAGAAGAGGACAAGTGGCTTAAGTTCGCGCAGATAAAATCAAAATGAAGTTGAATATTACTACAATTGTGGGCTCAGACTTTCAATGCAGCTCAAGTCGAAGCCCTAATTTTTTATGCTTAATGTATTGATGGAAGGGGGGCGAGTAGCTTGTTGATTTCCCATGTGGTTTTTGGTGGGAACGGGAACAAGAGTCAATTCCTATTTTCGCCAGACTTGCCTGAGTAAAGCTGTTAATTGGATAATCAAGTTGTATTTCTGTCAGAGGCCCTCTCGAAATAATGGACGTAATGTTGGGTTGTAGTTGATCGACTTGGATGGGATTCTACAGGGCACGCAAAGGCACAGGCCCACGGCCAAAGCAATCTTCTGCACGATCCTTAGTATTTTCTTGGTGATATTGGATTCCTGGAACTTCTCCTTAAGAATACGATCACGGGATAAAATTATCAAATGATGTGGATTTAGTTTCCGGCTCTAGCGGAGCGAGTCACTGATCCATGTACTGGATTTACCGGTGATTATAGTCCCTTTGGGGTCGGTTTCTTTGCTTTTGGAGAACAACGCGAAAGCAAACGAGAGAGATTAAATTTTGAAGTAAGTGGCATCGTTTTGTCATGAAGGGCCACCTCATTGTCCATGTTGGACTTTCTTTTCTTTTCTTTTTTATAAAAAATCACATAGAAATTAGCATTCTATTAAAAAGGCTACGTAAAACTTTTACTGCAATTTATCACCGAAAGTACTTATATGGTCGTTTTTCCTCCGACACAATATTAAAGTAACCGCTTGAGAAGTTTATGTACTAAAGTGAACACTTATGATACTTCTATTACCCTTACAAGGATTGTTGAATTCAGAATGAATTTTCGGTGAATTGATGGAGCACAATTTTCTCAAAGAAATCAATTTTTTAATTTTTTGTAAGTCCAAAAAGTAAAGCATGAGGTGATTGCCTTAGGTCCAACACCTTGTGCATTCGATTAAAAGTCCAAATGCAAGACGCTTTTGGGGCGATTAGGTTCTTACATGGACCGATTATTCAAAGTCCAGAAAAGTTTTGCGGAACCGGCCCGCGGGGGCAAATCTGCGAAAGTTATAATCGTCATGGTGCAGAGCATATCCGCATAACTTTTTTGGACTTGTGTGCTAATCATGGTGGTTGGTTCCATGATAAACTTTGATAAACTTTTGCGGATATGCTCTGCACGATGATTACCACCATGATTAGTACATAACTCCAAAAAAGTTTTGCGGATATGCCCTACACCATGACGATTATAACTTTTGCAGATATGCACCCGCGGGCTGGTTCCGCAAAACTTTTCTGGACTTTGAATAATCGGTCCATGTAAGAACCTAATCGCCCCCAAAAGCGTATCAGTCCATGTGAGACAGACTCATTATAAATTGACTCAGCTCCCTTTCTCAACAATTGCTCTACTCTGTTATTGCACCTCTTTCTCAACATTCCCTCTACTGTTGCTCCTTGTCCTTGTCCTCGTCCTTTTCTCTTAATATATACCAATCCAAAAATTGCCTGTTATTGATCATGATCAATGGAGAAACACGCATACCATACTTACCTTCATCATTTCAACTTTGCTTAACTTCATTGTAGTGAAATATCAAGGGAGTTCTAATTCTCCATTTGAAACCCATGCCATTACCATGTTCTTTCTATCTTTGCTCTCCTTCTCTATCGCTCCTTATCCCTTCCACTTGTCGCTCAGCTACCAGCCTTTCATATTGCTTGCGGTGCTCACGTCTTTTGCTTCCTGACGATCCTTTCTTTTTCCTTCTCCATTGCATCGCCTACATTGTTGTTGTTCCAGGGCCTCTCCTTCATCCTCCTCTATTTACCGTTGCTTATATTGATCTCTATAGCTTACTTGTGCGGTCTCGTTCAGAAACTCATATTTTTGGTAAGGCAAAAGATTATAGAATTCCTCAATTTGTTCACCCGTTGATTGCGTGGAGGAAGAGCACCACCGCTTTTGCCACTTAGGCTTGTCAATATGCATTTCATGTTAGAATTGTAGTACCTACCAAAGTTCAACAAGTCATCTTTAGAAGCACGAGACAAAATAAAGGAAACAGTTGTAGGCAGGTGGAAAGATATGAGTAATGCTACCTATATGAGATTTTTACTTATGTCTTGTATACTGGGTAAGTCACCATGACAATAAACGAGAGATTTTATTTCTGTCAAAGTATTACATATCAATTTGAATTTAAGGTTTCAAAATCAAATGTCTCCTAAATAGAGAATGCAATTGCTGATGGTGTTGAATGCATTAGAATTTGTGCTTCGGTGATTAATTGGGGGAAAAGAAGAAAAAAACCATAAGTCGGTTGATTGAAGAAATTCAAACAAATAAAAACTGATGAATCAAGAAGTATACCTTTTTAATGGGCAGAGAATTAATTTATGTTTCTAATCTTTTTGTATATTTATTTCATTATTGCCCCTTCTGGCAAATGGTCGAGAGGCTCCAATCCTGGATATGAACCCCAATCACAGATTACGATTGTCATTTTATTTCTGGAACCCTAATTTAATTTGGCTTAGAAAAACCTTGAAAGGAAAATGTTGTTTCGGGTAATTGCAACATTGTGTAAAGGATGATATGCATGGGCTTCGTTGTTAATGAGAAACCTAAAAAATGTCAATTTTGTTCCGAAGTCACGAGTCAAATATTGTGTCTTTTCTTATGTTAATCGTCAAGTGGGGCCAAAAATTTCCCACAAGAGAAAGTTGTGCAGTTTTAGATATTCAACCTATGAGCAATTCTTGACCAAATTACGTGAATGCAAAGAGTATGCAAGTGCAAGTGCGAGTGAGCCATTGTGAGATCACGGCCCTTGCCCCTCATCGCTTGTTAGTTGAGGCTAGGTTGACGAGGGCCGCCACTATAGCCCTAGCTCAAGTTTTGTAGCCCTTGTTGCCGTGGCCTTCCATTTGCGAGTACGAGTGAGCCATTCTATTTTCCTGTCAAGGAAAAAAAAAACAAAAAGAAAACAATTCTTTCCCAAAAAAGGTAAAAAGAAAAGAAAAATGGGAAAAAAAAAAAAAAATGGACACCGAAGAGAATTAAGCTTTCTCTGTCTTGTTGATTTACATCCATTTCAGGGCCCAATCGATAGCCTTGCAATCTAGGCTTACTTACTGGAGCATCGGCAGTTGTAGATAATTACAATGGCTTGCTCGGTTTGGTGGGTGTCCTTAACATCCCCCGTTTGCTTCCACAATGGGAACACCGCCAAGACTGCACTGAATCCTAGCCCCATCAAGATCACAAAGGCAACACCGAGGTCGACAACATTCTCCCAGTTGGCGATTCCGCCCCTCTCCCATTGTAGTGGCTGACTTTGCGTCCGTGGACGGCACGACCATTGCCGTCATTGGTGGCAGCTCAGTGGCTTTTTTCGCTGCTGTGCTCGCACTGACGGAGCCAGAGAGGAGAGGCGGCAGCTCCAGGCGGAAGAGGTGGGCGGTGGGGACAAGGAGGTGGTTAGAGAGTACTTCAACAACTCAGGGTTCTGCAGATGGAAGAAGATGTACCGCGAGACAGATGATGTCAAAGACATCATTCTTCGTGAAAATGTTGTAAAAACCTTGTTAAAAAAAATGTTTTTTTGGTGACTCACCATAAGAAAGACCCCGTTCTTCGTGATTCTCTTCTTCTTCTCTCTCTGTCTCTTCAGAATCCTGCAATTTGCGTTGATTTTTTTTTTTTTTTTTTTTTTGTAGGCATTGCATTGTGTTGCGTCTTGGCTCCATTTCTCAGGCCTTCATTTTCGCGGTGGCCATTGCCGATCTCTCTCTTTCTCTGCAGGTGATTATCTTCTTTCGAATTGATGTCTCTTTACTCTCTTTCAAGGCATTTACTGGTGTTTTTGATGCATCCACGGCCGCTGAGAAATGACTGACCACAAAAGCGACATCAATGAATCTCACTGGACGTCCAGATTCATCTGTCTTCTCTTAACTCTCAGCAGCATCCAAACAACCGCGTTGAATTCTTCTTTCCACTGAAGATCGTGTATATATGTATGTGTGTCCACAACATTGAAGGCACCGTCGAATTATCTAATCTGGCATTTGGAGCTGGTTTGCCAATCGTGAGTCAGTTCGCTTTTGAACATACAGATTCACAAGATCGACCAATTTGTAAGGATGCATAAACAAATTGTTAACAGCTCTGATTCGATTGAAGGGAAAGGAATAGACTTCGTGCAACAGGGTATGAAGCAACAATTGAAACAGAACGAGGAAATACAATCCCCAAAGTGCCACACAAAAAGAAAAGGCAGGAGACGGAAGCGCCTGAAGAACTTGATTTTCTTATGATACAGTACCTTTACCGGTCGTGCAAGTCTGCTTGGGTTATCCTTCATAAACTTGAGAACAAGCGTTTGAACAACAGTCCTTAGGTCTGGCTCATTCAACCTGCATATAGCTCGGATAGGAAAAATTCAGTGACACCAACTGCACCAGAGAAATCAACTTGTAATGTGCAAAACAGTGGTTAGTTTTATCAAATGCTAGCAAGGAACAAAGATAAACTAAGTCTACAAGCAACAGTTTCCAGAATGAAGAAAATTCAAGGAGCATATTCCACAGCCAAAAATCTACTAAAAGCCTTCCCTTCTCTCTCTCTCTCTCTCTCTGTTTTTTTTTTTTTTTTTTGGGGATGAAAGGGTCAGCAAAGCTTCCTTCAAGAAAAATGCTTTCATCATCGTCCTTCAATGCCAGCCTAAATGCACAGTTGCATTAGTTGCAATGCATGCTTAACCGCAATTGCAGGGGGTGCTTATGGGCTATTATATAGCCTTTAATTATAAAAATAATATTTTAATCGACTTTAAATGATAACATATCTAGATTTCTAGTGATTATGGGTATTTATTTGAAAAAAGGTCACCAAAATATTAAAAGTAAAAATTGAAAGCATACTGTTACGGCAATCCCTTTATATTATAGAGGACAGAGTAGAATTTTAAGCTGATCAAATAAAATAGATATGCCTCAAAGAGGCTTAGTTGCACATATGTTTTTTCTCTCCTTTAACTTTTAATTTAGAGTACTCACCCATCAGTGCTAAAATTTTCTGTCACATGCAGTGCAAGATGGTTTACGCATTAGTAGTGACTCCTAGCACATTACCCAATCCCAAAGTAATAAGCTAGGATAGGAAATGCGCAAACTCAATTAGGGAGTCGTTTAAACTCAATTAGGGAGCCGTTTTAGTGTCTAATGTCAGGGAAGAAAAAGAAAAACTCACTGCGGGGAGCTTGACTTTCCAGATCCCAGGGAATCGATAATGTGAGACACAATGTGAATGGTGTCGACTGAATCCTCGTGGGGGAATCTAAAGAGAAGCAAACCACTCCCTGTCAACTTAACTAATGAAATAGCTGGAAATTGATTCGCACGGGCATGTCTTCCTTTGATTGGGAAGATACATCTTCTGAAAGCTTACCTGTTTTCAGTTGAATAGTAAAGTTGGAGGCAGTTAGACTACCGTTTTGCAGAAATCTAAGTATGTAGTAATCCGCTTTTGAACAGAAGAAGAGTACCATTTTCATTCCGATACTAATTGGTTGAATTCCCACACTCGGGACCATCGGCACCGTCCTGATCCGATTCCTTAGGACATACTTTCCTTCTCTCAGCAGTTTAACCTCGCATCAGCCAGCTCCAAGTCATAACTCTCCCTGGCAGCAAATGTCCCACAAAACTGCAAAAACATCCATGGACGATGACATTTCACTATCCTAAGTAGGAAGACCCATTTCATTGAGCTACTTCAAATTACTTCCACACGAACCATCCTATGAGCAGGATGTCACTAACCAAAGCGAGAACACTTACTTAAAAGGAGACCCAATTCTTCACTTTCAAGCTCCAAGCATAGATGACCACACACTTACTCAAAGACATTATGTAGCATCTCATTCAGTAACGCTCAGGTTCAACTTTAGGAAGACAATGGCTTCTTAGGTGGCGCTCTTCTCCCTCTCTGGAGAAAGGAAACAAGAACAGAACGAAAACCCATCAAATTGACAACCAAGAAAGCGAAGGAGGGAAGACGGAGCGTTGTAGTCGAAGCGAGGGATCCTGATGACAGCCGAGTGCTGCTCCCATGGCCTCATCGCCGTCTTCTTCTTCTTCTTCTTCTTGCATTTCTCTTTTCTCTCCGCTCTGCGTCTGTTCCATAGTCCGGTTCAAGCTCTTTCTCCGCCCTTCAAAATGGGGAAACTGCCTCCACCCGGTTCGTTTCGAGTGGAAGTTCGACCCGACCACCCCGGTTCGTTTTCCAGAAACGACCCGACCGTCTAATCCGAACATTTTTACATGCTTCTTTCTTAAGAAAAGATTGGATTATACGTTTTTTTTTTTTCTTTTCAATGGGAGCACCAGATTTCTAATTCAATTATTTTAGTCTTCAGTCAACTCTTTCGTAGAAGATACCAGGAAGGAGCTGAAACTTGACCAGAAAGATGACTTTAGCAAGCAATAAACTCTTCATTGTATTTCTTGATATGTTAGTCTTAAACTTTTAATTTATTAAATATGTTCCTTGAAATATTTCTAATTATTTAAACTAATCCCTAAACTTTCAATATGTTCTATTTAGTCCATCAACTTTCTATAAAAAAGTTAAATCATTCATTCGATACTATTCATAACTTTTCATTATTATACCATTGCACAGATTTTTGAATGTCTTTTCATTTCAATCCATTTCCAAAGCTAAAAAAAACTACCTTTTTATCTTTTTGGTCTTTATAAATATTATGATGGTTCCACATTAATTATAGTAGAAACTTATTTACAGTAGTAGCAAGTTGATATTCGGGCTATATTAATTTTCTACTAGACAGATTTAATTAAGAAAATGCAAAAGAAAAAAACAAAGATTCAGATTAATATAAGTACAATTTTCCATAGATAAATAATATCAATTTTAGATATCCCTAAAATATGAAAAATTTCAAACTAGTACTTGCATGACACACTTATCCTAAACTAGTTTTTACCTCATGGAAAATCCTAGACCAGTAGTTATGACCCAAATTTACCGTCAATGTCATAGCAAAAACATCAACCCAATATAACTCTACATGAGGTTTTATTTTTACTATTACGGAGACCACAAACTAAAATATGCTCAAATGGAACTATTATAATATTTATAAAAGGTAAAAAAAAAGTAATAAAAGATATCATAGTTTTTTTAATTATTATTTAGAAATGGATTAAAATGAAAATATAATTAAAAAATGTGTGATGGTGTAGAATAGTATCGAAGGACTGATTTGACATTTTTATGGGAAGTTGAAAAATTATATTAAACAAATTGAAAATTTAGTAACTACATTGAATACTTATGAATAGTTTAAAGACTATATTGAATAAATTAAAAAAGTCCAAAGAATGAGATTGCACATTAGTCAATGTTTAACGATTATTATGTAATTTTCCTTTTTTATTTTATATAGAGTGATCTTCATATTATTAGCTTACTACATCGAGAAGTTGTAGATGAGATAGAGCTACAATTATGCATATGGTCTTTTGACCAACACCCCCCCTTTCCAATTCTTCTATGTTGCACGTTAGTCATTATAGTAACTGACTCTGTTGTGTGAATTTGGGGTTTATTTACTTAACTAGGTGCTCTATATTATGTTGCAATTTAGATGAACGAAATCAAACTCATGATTGAGCGTTTTCATAATGCTTGTCTTGTGGGGTGTTCTACTTTCTGCTTTCCATTTAAGCAGATTTAACAGGGGAGAATCCGTAGCAATTGTGGGCATATCGTATCACATTCCTAAGAGCACACAAGGGTGACCAGCCTTGGAGTCCAGAAGGAAAATTTCTCAAATGATTTGGATACCCGTGAGTCCAACTCATGTGAGCCCTTAATTTTGGTGAGTTCCTTGATTCAGGGACTAAGATGCACTGGGCCCACACGTTTTCAGTGCACCCAATAATATGTCAAAGGAGAGTGTGAATGGGAGAACAAAGCAAAGCAAATTGACTCAAGCATATGTCATAGTTTCAAAGGATTGATAAGTCAGAAAAATCATTTGTGCAAAAGAATCATGAAATGTTGATTCACCAAAACAAATTCAATTAGGGCATCAAAAATGTCATAATTTTCAATGCTCACTTTAATATCAAAATTTTTTGACAAATCATTTCATTCCCACTTTGGTAAAATAAAATAAATAATCACATAAATACTATAGCCAATTTGAGATGTTGAAAATTTGACGGGACAATATTTTAACATTTTTTTTATTAATATGGCTTATCGGAGATCCAACGTCGTAATATTTCAGCATAAATGCCCTAAACAACGTAACTACACATGTTTGCCCCAAATTATTGGGACAAATGGGGCCAAATTCCCCCTCTTCTTGAAACCCTAATTCACATCAGGGCATTTTGGGGAAAAAGAGCCGCTGCAATGGAGAGCAAGAAGAGCACAAGTGGCTCAAGTTCGTGTAGATAAAATAAAGATGAAACTGAATATTACTACTATTGTGCGTCAAGACTTTCGATGCAGCTTGAGTCGTAGCCCTGACTTTTGATGCTTGATGTATTGGTGGAAGGGGCCCGGACAGCTTGTTGATTGATTATGTGGCTTTTGGTGGGAACGGCGAAAAGAGGCAATTCCTATTTACACCAGACTTGCCTGAGTAAAGCTGTTAATTGGATAATCAACATTCAAAGGCTTAGTTTCAAGTTGTATTTCTGTCAGAGGCGCCCTCGAACTAATGGGATGTAATGCGGGGTTGTAGTTGATCGACTTGGACGTGATTCTGTAGGCCACGCATAGGGCACAGGCACATGGCCAACCCAATAGTCTGCACGGTTCTCGTCATTTTCTTGGTGAAATTGGATTTTTGGAACTTCTCCTTAAGAATACGATCACGGGGTAATATCATCAAATTTTGTGGATTTAGTTTCCTTCTCTAGCGGAGTATGTGAGTCACTGATTCATGTACTGGATTTATGGGTGACTGTAGTCCCTTTGGGGTCGGTTTACTTGCTTTTGGAGACAACGCAAAGGCAAACAAGAGGGAGAATGACAAAGAGAGTCTAAATTTTAAGTGAGTGGCATCGTTTTGTCACGAAGGGCCACCTTATTATCTATGTTAAATTTTCTTTTCTTTTTTATAAAAAAAAAGTCACAAAGAAAATAACATTTTCTTGAAAAAGAGTTACGTAAAATTTTTTTATAGGAATTTATCGTTGAAAGTACTTATATGATCGTTCATCCTCCAACACAATATAAAATAACCATTTAAAAAGTTTTGATGCTAAAGTGTGTACTTATGACTCTTCAACTGTCTTTGCAAGGATTATTGAACTCGAATATATTTTGGGTGAATTGATGTAACACGATTTTCTAGAAGAAATCGATTTTCGAATTTTTTGTAAGTCCAAAAAGTCACGCATAATAGGATTGCCTTAGGGCCAGCGCCTTACGCAATTGACTAAAAGTCCAAATGCAAGACGCTTTGAGGCGTTTAAGTTCTTACGCGGACTGATTTTTATAAGTCCAACATAGCTTCTGCGGAACCAACCGACAATTCCGATTGCAAGACTCCGTCTTACCCTAACGTTTCTCCATCCTTCCTTCTACGAAAAGATGAGACTGTACTTTTTCAATTAAAGGGCAACATTTCTAGTTCGACTGTTCGTAGTCTTTAGTTAACACTTTCGTAGAAACTTCTAGGAAGGAGCTGACTCCTCAGACGACCAGAAATGACTAATTTTGCTAACCTATTATTTATAAACTCTACACCAAATTTCTTGATATGCATTAATAGCAAGCAAAATCCAGCAACTCAACCCCTGTGAAAGTTGCCTAATTTCTATGTTTCTATTTTCTACATATTGCATATGATTATATCGACATTCCCATCGTAGGAGTGTTAAATTATCCTATTTCTTCGTTTTTTTAGGAAAAAAGCGTATGATATCTATAGGAGTAAAAGTAGGACCTCATTTACAGTAATATCTTGTTGATAGTCCAGCTATTTTAATTTTCTAATTTACACATTTGACTAATTAACTGAGAAAGCTCGAAACAAAAAAATTTGAAAATTTTATTTATCTTAAAAATTAGGAATGAGATTTAGTTTAATATAAGTATGATAATGTATAGATAAATTAATGTCGTTATTAGATATCCTTATGAAAACACTTTTTTAAGGGATAATACTATTAAAAATTCCAATCGAGTACCCACACGATACATTTATCAAAAATTAATTTTCACCTCACAAAAAATCTTAAATTGATACTCATCACTCAAATGTACCCTCCATGTCATAACAGGTACTCCAAATGAGGTGTTACTTTTTTGTTAAAGAGATAATAAAGTAAAATATACCTAGATGGAATTATAAGACCAAAAAGGTTAAAAAAAAGAAGATATTTGGGCAATAAAGTAATTATGAAAACTTAACAATAGTACCAAAAAACTAATTTGACTTTGTTGTGGAAAGTTAAGTGACTAGATTGAACAAATTAAAAAGTTTAGGCTAGACTGAGCGTTTATGAATAGTTCAAAGATAAAACAAATTAAAAGTTTAAGGTGGACATTGCATATTATTTTTGAAGTCCTCATTCAATTTGGCTTTGGAAAACCTTGAAAAAAAGATGTTTTAGGTGATTCTCTCTCTCGTCCCGCAATTCTTTTTTTTTTTTTTTTTTGGTCGGTCTCATCCCGCAATTCGCGTTGATCTTTTTGTACGCATTGGATCGCTTCTTGGCTCCATTTCTCCGGCTTTCACTTTTAGCCGTGGCCGTGGCCGTGGCCAAGCGCTCTCTCTCTCTCTCTCTTTGCGCGTGCCCCTGCAGGCGATTATTTTCTTTCCACTTGGTGTCTCTCTCCTCTTTTTCAAGGCATTCATACGAAGTTTCGATCCATCCGTGGCTGCTGAAAAACAATGGCCCACAAAAGAAACACCAATGAATCCCAACAGACGTTGTCTTCTTTTGATCCTCAGCAGAACCCAAACAACCGCACTGAATTCTTTTTTTCGACCGAAGATTGTATATATATGTATACGTATGTGTGTATATATATACACGTGGGTCGTCGATGTGAGTATCATTAACGGAGTCCTTATGCAATCTAATGCTTGTGTCTCTTCAAAGTCCGTAGTTGACATGTGGGTCATCGATGTGAGTATCATTAACGGGGTTCTTATGCAATCTTATGCTTGTGTCTCTTCAGAGTCTTGTAGTTGATGTTGATTTTACGTTGCCATGCTAACGAACTAAATCAAATTCATTGCAAAGCATTATCATAACGTTTGGTTCTTATGGGGTGTTCTAGCTCTTTCTACTTCCATTTAAGCAGATTTAAGGGAGAATCTCCAGCAATTATGGGCATATCACCTCGCAATCCTAGGAGGACACAAGGTTAATCGAGCTTTGAGTCCAATAATGAAAAAATTCTTTAACGATTCCAGCATATGTGAGTCCAACGCGTGTGAGCCCATAATTTTAATGGGTCTCATGATTCAAGAATTAAAATGCGCTAGATTCAAATGTCCCTCATCAACGTAAGATTATCTTCTAAAAGAGTGCAAATATGAAATTAAAGGAAAGCAAATTCACCCCAAACAAATGTCATTTTTACAGAAATTTGAAGGATCCGGAAACTAATTTCTACAAAAGATTCGTGGTGAATGATTCACAAAAACAAATATAAGACCGTCGGATAGGGACACTTGATATTGTGTTTACCCTATTAATGCACAAAATCATTGATGCAGTTGACGGGGAGTCATACACTTGGTCTGGACTTTTTAAAGTAGAAATCCCTTGGATGTCTGGATTTAAAAAGTAGGAAAGAGAATAATTGTCCGGATTTAAAAAGTAGGAAAGAGAATAAGTAGGAAAGATTCTCTTTCCTACTTTTTAAATCCGGACATCCAAGGGAGGTGTCAAACATAAATCGAAGACCGAGACATGCTATAAAATCGCTCGCTCCCATTTGCTTTGCTATTGTCCTTGTTCTCTTCCTCTTTCTTAACATTCACTTTGCCGCTGCTCCTCCTCATCATCTTTCTCTCTCTAAATATAGATAAATCCAGAAATGCTTGTTATTGATCATGATCAAAGGACAAACATGCATGCCATACTAACCTTAATCATTCTAGCTATTCTCAACTTCATTACAGTGAAGCATCAAGGGAGCTCCAATTCTCCATTTGAAACACACCCCATTATCATGTTCCTATCCATCTTTATTCTCATTCTCTATTGCTTTTTATCCCTTCCACTTGTTGTTCATCTACCAGCCTTTCATACTGCTTGCGGTGCTCGCGTCTTTTGCTTCTTGACAATCCTTTCTTTTTCCCTCTCCATTGCATTGCCTATGTTATTGCTGTTCCAAGGCCTCTCCTTCTTCTTCCTCCATTTACCATTGCTAATATTGCTCTCTATAGCTTATTTGTGCGGCCTCATTCAGAAACTCATACTTTTGGTAAGGCAAAAGATTGTAGAATTCCTCAATTTGTTCGCCCGTCGATTGCTAGGAGGAAGAGCACCGCCACTTTTGCCACTCAGGGTTGTTGATATGCAATGTAGTACCCACCAAAGTTCAACAAGTCATCTTTAGAAGCACGAGAAAAATAAAGGAAACAGTTGTAGGCATGTGGAAAGATATGAGCAATGCTACCTGTATGAGATGCTTACTTTTGTCTTGTGTATTGAGTAAGTCACTGTGACAATACATGAGAAATTTTATTTGTGTCGAAGTATTGCACGTCAATTTGAATTTAAGGTTTCGAAATCAACTCTCTCCTAAATAGAGAATACTATCACTTATGGTGTTGAATGCATTAGAATTTGTGTTTTTAGTGATTGATTGGGGGAAAAGAAGAAGATAAAAACCAAATGTTGGCCGATCGAAGAAGTTTCAAACTAGTGAAAACTGATGAATCATACCTTTATGATGGGTAGAGAATTAATTTGTGCTTCCAATCTTTTGTTTGTTTATTTTATTATTGCCCCCTTTGGTAAATGGTTGAGGCTCCAATCCTAGATATGAACCCCAGTTACAGATAGCGACAGCCAATTTATCTCTAGAACCCTAATTTAATTTGGCTTTGAAAACCTTGAAAAAAAAATTGTTTTTTTGGGTATCTCTAACATTGTGTAAAGGACAATATGCATGGGCTTTGGGCCACGTAAACAATGCTAGTTAATGAGAAACCTAATAAATGTCAATTTTGTTCCAAGGTCACGAGTCAAATATTGCGTCTTTTCTCATGATGATAGCCAAGTAGGGCCAAAAATTTTTCCATGACAAAAAGTCGTGCATTTTTCGATTTTCGACCTCTGATCAATTCGCAACTTAATTACGTGAACACAGAGAGAGTCTACGAGTGCGTGTGAGTGTGAGCCATTGCGAGATCCCGGCCCTCGCCAGTCATCACTTGGCGGTTGAGGCTAGGTTGACAAGGGCTGCCACTATAGCCCTAGCTCAAGTTTTGCAGCCCTTAAAGCTGTGGCCTTCCGTTTGCGAGTGCGAGACAATCACTCCGTTTTCCTGTCGAGAAAAAAACAAAAAGAAAAAAAATAATTCCTTCCCAAAAATGGTAAACAGAAAAAAGGGTATGGACACTGTTGATTTACGCCCATTTTAGGGCCTAATCGACAGCCTTGCAAACTAAGCTTAATCACCAGTGTGTTGGCAGGTGTAGATAATTAGAATGAACATCACCCATTTGGTTCCACAATGCCAACAACGCCAAGATGCGTTGAATCCTAGCCCAATCAAGATCGCAAAGGCAACACCGAGGTCGAGAACATTCACCCAGTTTGCCATTCCGCCCCTCCCCACTGCAGCGGCCGACTTTGCGTCCATGGATGGCATGACGATTGCCGCCATTGGTGGCAGCTCGGTGGCTGCATTGGCTGCTGTGCTCACACTGACGGATCCAAAGAGGAGGGGGCAGATCCAGGCGGGAGGAGGTGGGCGGTGGGGACAAGGAGGTGGTTAGGGAGTACTTCAACAACTCAGGGTTCCAGAGATGGAAGAAGATCTACGGCGAGACAGATGATGTCAAACACCTCATTCTTCTTGAAAATGTTTGTAAAAAGGACCTCGCAAAAAAAATGTCGTTTCGGATGACTCACTATAAGAAAGACCTCATTCTTCGTGATCCTCTTCTTCTTCTCTCTCTTTTTCTCTCTTCATAGTCCCGCAATTCGCTCTGATTTTTTTGTACGCGTTGCTTCGCTTCTTGGCTCCATTTCTCAGGCCTTCAATTTTAGCTGTGGCCATTGCCGAGCTCTCTCTTTCTCTACAGGTGATTATTTTCTTTTCAATTGATGTCTACTTACTCTTTTTCAAGGCATTTATCCGAGTTTTTAATCCACCACGGCAGCCGAGAAATGACGCACCACTCGAGCAACGTTGAAGAATCTCATTGGATGTCCAAATTCGTCTTTGTCTTCATTCAATTCCTCAGCAGCATCCAAACAACCGCATTGAATTCTTCTTTTCCACTGAAGATCGTGTGTATATGTACATGTGTCCACAATGCGAGCCACATTGACATAGCTCCTAAGCGATTTATGCTCGTCTCTCTTTGACGACATTGTTGAATTCTCTTAACCGGCATTTCAAGCCAGTTCACCAATCATGAGTCGTGCCCCTTTTGAGCATACGGAGTCACCTGATAGACCAATTTGTGAGGATGCATAACAAGATTGTAACAGCCATGATGCAATTGAAGGGAAAGGAAAAGACTTCGAGCAACAAGGTATGAAGCAACTGTTGAAACAGAATAAGGAGATACAATCCCCAGAGTGCCACACAAAAAGAAAAGACAGAAGGGAGGAGCGCCTGAAGACATCAGTAGAAAACTTGATCATCCTACATGCAACCTTTATCGGTTGGTCAAGTCTGCTTGGTTTATCCTTCATAAACTTGAGAACAAGCTTTTTGAACGACAGTCCTTAGGTCTGGCTCGTTCAACCTGCATGTAACTCGAATAGGAAAATTTTGGTGATGCCAACTGCACCAGAAAAGCCGACTCGCAATTTGCAAAACAACAGTTACCTTAATCAAATGCTAGCAAATAAATAACAAGTTAGTCTACAAGTTACAATTCCAAGAATGGATAAAATTCAAGGTGCATACTCCACAGACATAGATCTGCAAAAAAAACCTTCCCTTTTTTTAAACTCTCTTCTTTATTTATTTATTTATTTATTTATATTTTTTTTGCGAGGGAAAAGGGTCAGTAAAGATGTCTTCTTCAAGAAAAAATGCTTTCATCATTGTCCTTCCAAGCTAGCCAGATGCACATTCACATTATTTGAAATGCATGCTTAATCGCAATTGTAAGGTGTGCGATGGGCCATTGGGTGGCCTTTAATTCATAAAAATAATATTTTAATGGATTTTAAATGTTAACATATATAGATTTCTAGTGATAATGGGCATTTATTTCTAAAAAGTCACCAAATGTTGAAAGTAAAAATCACAAGCATGCTATACAGCAATCCCATTATACTGTAGAGGGCATAGTAGAATGTTAATCTGATCAAGTAAAACAGGATTGACTTAGAGAGGCTTAGATGCACATCTGTTTTTTCTTTCCTTAACTTTTAATTTAGAGACTCATCCATCAATGCCAAAATTTTCTGTCCCATGCGGTGCAAGAAGGTTACGCATCAGTAGTGACTCCTAGGACATTAGCCACTCCTAAAGTAATAAGCCAGGGTAGGAAATGCATGAAATCAATTAGCCAGCCGTTTTGGTGTCCAATGTCAGGGATTAAAAGGAAGAACTTACTTTGGGGAACTTGAATTTCCAGATCCCATGGAATCGATAATATGAGACACAAATTGAATGGTGTCGACTGAATCCTTGTGGGGGAATCTAAAGAGAAGCAAACCACTTCCTGCCAACTTAACTAATGAAAGAGCCGGAAATTAATTCGCATGCATGCGTCTTCCTTTGCTTGGGAAGATACATATTCTGAAAGCTTACCTGCTTTCAGTTAAATAGAAAGGTCGGAGGCAGTTATATTCGTGTGTTCTGTTCCTTAACTTTGGATGCAGATACTTGCTATCAAGTGGACAACTTAACAACGCTTGGTGGGTTAAAACCCAAATTGACGTCTACAATGTCCAACGGGCCAAAGATTGTGCTACAAGGCCTTTTCTTCTTCTTCTTCTTCTTCTTTTGAGCGAAAGGTCATACTTGCTTTGGGGTAAGTAATTGGCCCTTTTATGCTTCATTTGATAAAGCATAGGTTGCCAATCATTGATTCCTAAATGATCATTCAGTCATTTATGAGGAAAAATACATATTTAGTGCATAGACAATGAAGCAATTATGCGATGTTTTCAACACATGAAGCATAAGCAAGGATAATTGTAAAAAAAAAAAAAAATAGTAATGTTACCTTTTTAATGGGTAGATAATTAATTTACATTTCTAATCTTTTATCTGTTTATTTCATCACTGCCCCCATTGGTAAATGGCCGAGGCTCTGATCTTGGATTTGAACCCCACTCCGAGATAATCACGACAAATTTATTTATGGAACCCAAATTTAATTTGGCTTTGGAAAACCTTGAAAAAAGAGGTTTTGGGTGGCTCATTGAAAGAAAGACCTCATTCGAATTGCTGAAAACCAGGAAAGATTGTGGAGGCTTAGGATTCAATGACCTTATTGCTTTTGATAAGACCATGTTAGGAAAGCAGACTTGGAGACTCATACAAGCCCCTTCAGCCTTATGGAGTCAGTTAATGAAAGGGCTATATTACCCTTTGAGGGAGTTCTTAAAGGCAAACAAAGGATCTAGACCATATTGGGGTTGACAAAGCCTACTTTCAGGAAGAGAGGTATTAGAGCAACAAATCAATGGTCCGTGGGAGATGGCACGCAAATTCGATCAAGAAAAGACAGATGGTTAGAGAGAGGATACATCGAAGGACCTATGAACCAAGGAGATCCTGAATATGTGGCTGACCTAATCGACCAAAAATCTAAAGAGTGGAATATGCAGAAATTATCGAGCTTATTTAACAAGAGTCTCATCAATGAAATTCTTGCAACTATTTTGAGTCCTACGGAAAACGACAAACTCATATGGACAAAAAACAGCTTTGGAGCCTATTCCGTTAAAAGTGTATACAACTTCTTACATTCAGCCACCAATCATAGCAATCAATTACAAGCTTCCTCATCGTACCAACCGCCCAAGGAATTATGGAACGTGATATGGCAACTCCACACCCACCCAAATATCAGGTTTTTTACATGGAGTTTGTGTACTAATGCACTCCCAACGAAGGACATTCCTGTTAAAAAGAAAGATGAATACCTTATCCACTTTGCCCAATATGCCATGGTGAACCAAAGACGCTAGAACACCTATTTTTGGTGTGTCCATGGACAAGAAACGTATGGTCAGATTTAGATATGAGAATTGCCCCATCCCCTCGAAAAATATCTAAAATCGACAAATGGTTTCTTGAGACCCTAACTTCAGATAACAATCCACCATTGAAGGAACTATTGGCCGACACCCTATGGCAAATCTGGAAGAGGCGTAACAACTTGGTCTTCCAAGGCAATGCACCAAGACACAAAGAAATAATGGAGGAAGCGAGATTAGAACTTGAGCTATTTAACAGATGGAACCCAAAAACAAAAGCTCGATCTAAAGGAGTCGCACACCAACCTGCAGTTTGGGTTCCTCCAGCAAAGGGCACTCTCAAATATAACGTTGATGGATCTTGGAGAAACGAACAGGAACAAAGCTAGGCAGTCAGGATCTGTAGGAACGCGGCCGGAGTAATCACCGACGGCTTTGTGGTGAAGTTTCACATTAATTTAGCCTTAAAAATCGAGTCTTTAGCCCTCCGTGCGGTTCTCTCAAGGCTGCTGGAAGCAAATGGTCGAGAAGCTTCAGTTTCATCTTCAACTAAAGTACACAAACTCATCCAAGTTGAAACTGACAACTTGTCAGTGGTGGAGTGCGTTGCAGGTCAAAAGCCAAGCCCATGTGTTGTTCATGCCATTTTAGAGGAATGCAAAGATTTGCTGGCCAAGCTCACAAATGTTTCTATCTTACATTCCCAGGGAGGCCAACAAGTCCGCTGATTGGGCCGCAAAAGCCCACCGGGACAATACTCTTCCACTTAGTTGGTTACATAATCCCCCCCGCGTCCACTATGGTCTTTATTATGTATGGAATTCGGACTTAGTTGCAATGCCGCAACGTTTTAGTAATGAATGCTATTTATCAACCAAAACAAAAAAAAAAAAAAAAAACAAAGAAAGACCTCATTCTCTTCATCTCTCTTTCTCTCTTTGCGGAGTCCTGCAGTTCGTCTTGATTTTTGGTACCCATTGCATCGCTACTGGGTTCCATTTCTCAACCTCTCACTTTTATCAGTGGCCAATGTAGAGCTCTGTCTTTCTCTGTAGGTGATTATATTCTTTCAAGCTAATGTCTCTTTACCTTTTTTCAATGCATTTATATATGTTTTCGATATGTCTACGGCTGCTGAGAAACAACAGACCACGAAAGCAACGTCGGTGAATCTCATTGGACGGCAAGATCGTCTTTGTCTTCTTTCGATTCCTTAGTAGCATCCAAACAACTGTATTGAGTTCTTTTTTTCAATTGAAGATCATATATATGTATGGGCATCGTCAATGTGAGTCAAATTAACAAAATTCTTATGTGATTTACACTTGTCTCTCTTCGAAGATACTGTTGAATTCTCTTATCCGGCGTTAGGAGCCAATTTGCCAATAGCGAGTCGTGCCACTTTTGAGCATACAAAGCCACAAAATAGACCAATTTGTGCAATGGTGTAGAATAGTATCAAAGGATTGAGGGAAAATTGTCCAAAAAGTTCTAAACCTATTGCACTTTTGCCAATTAAGTCTTAAACCTTTCAATTTTGCCAATTGAGTCATAAACCTTATGTCAGTTTGCCAATAAGTCCATCTGATTAGTTTTATGCTAGAAAATGTTTACGTGGATATACAGTCAACGCCAGCCGTCCTACATGGCTGGACTTGCACTGATGTGGATGCCGGACTTAAAAAAAATGATGATTTTTTTTTGCTTATGGGGGAAAATTCCCCCAAATCAGAACCCTCCCCCAAATCACCTCCAAATCAGAACCCTTAAAACCCTCGACAATGCTGGCTTTGACCTAATTTGCTCGCCCACTCCAAAAATTAGATACCCATAGCACTTGACTCCGAAAGTTTTATTGACGACAGTGGACAACTCTCGACGATGGCCGTCGACGACACTCGACGACGCTCGGGAGGAATAGGGGATTTTTGCGAGCAGCTTCTGAGGGGACCCGATTCGACGTGAAGACCCAATTCGTTCTCAAGATTCCATAGCAAACTCGATTTTTTGTGGTCCCGATTTTCTCACTCTGTCGACACTTAGAAAGCACGACAAAAAGGTATGTTTTGTGGTCCCCAATTAAGTGTGTGTAGTATAATCTGTTCAACTCATTATGTCGAAGAGAAATATTTTTCAATGCTTTTTTATACTAGAAAGAGAAAACACTAGTGGGCATTTGGGTTGACTGGTTGTTGAATGTGAAAGGCTCCACATGACCAGTGCCTGTGGGAACGAGAAAAGTGCATGCAAACGGGAATTTTGCAAGAACTTCCATTAGCTACCTCGCAAAAGGAGATGACTTTATTGAATCCGTGTGGATGTGAATGAAAAAAGTGCATATGAAATTTAAATGAATGTGAATGATGCCTTGACCAGCAAATTTAAGAATTGTTGGTTGGATTGTGGTGGATCACAAACTTTGTTAATCATCGAAACATGCATTTTTTCATCAAGACATTCACAAGGTTCGATTTCATGAAATTTAGGAATGAATATACAGTTTTTATGTTGTTCTAATGTTGTAGTATAAATTCAGAAATTGTTGAAGGTCCATTACGAGTGTACTTTAGTTTCAAACTCCTTCCATCATTCGCACTAAAACATATGCTAAATTAAGTTTGAACCATCCAATTAAAACCATAATTATCAATGTCCTAAATTCATTAGTGAATTGATTTAGTATATACGCTTTTTATGTTTTCATAAGGAGTGTCAAGATATCTCCTAAATAATCAATTAAGCACAACGACAACTATTAATTTGAGCACACAAATATTATCTTCATGGATCCCTTGCTTGGAATCATGGTCATGCCAAATTTATTTATGTCGTTACTTGTTATTTTCATGTGTGTTACTATGTTATCCCTATATTACGTGTTTTCTTAGGATATATGCTTTTTTTTTTGTAAGATTGAGATGAGCAACAAGATAGCGTTGGTTTGCCTTTTTCATGGTGGAAAACTTGTTCGTTGCCCAATGTTGGAATATGTTGGGGGAAATATGGACTTCATACATGTTGATAACAAATCAATTAGCTATGAGAGGTTCATTAAAGATCTTGAGGATGGGGTAAATCGTAAATTCGAAAAACTTTATTTGAAAATTCCTGGAAGTCTCTAGAAAATGGGTTGAGATACATATGGAATGATAGCATTGTTATCGATCTAGTTTTCCATTATTTGCATAATAGGATAGTTGAGATATATGGAGAATATGTTGATGATGAGGTAGGTGACAAAACTTGTCAATGTGATGGTCAGGATATTGGTGAGGGCATTAGTTAGGGTGTTGGCATTGGTGAGGGTATTAGTCATGGTGAGGGCATTGATTTAGGTAATGAGGTAGCGACTGATGATGATAACAATGATGATGTAGAAATCTATTCAGAAGATGAAGACACAGACATCCTCATCGATGTATGAAACTTGATGATGATGATGATGATGATGATGTGGACCTTATGGAAGGAAGGAAAAATATTAAAGAATTTGACAGGAGGGTCACAAAGGCTCAGATTATGGGGGAATCATTTCTGGGATTTGTACCATCTCAAGAATCTATAGCTGAATCATCTAATCCCCAGCAATCAGATATGGCTATTGCTGAAGCTGGTTACCGAACTGAATACTATGACACTAATGCTAATGAGAGCTTGGGGTCTAATGTAGGTGAAGAAGTTGAAGTTGTTAGAAGAAGGAGAAGTATGAACCCAATTCTGCAGTGCTTGTATTTACTACATGCATGAGGTTTGATGATAGTAGGCAATTCAAAGATGCTCTCATAAAGTATTCAGTGGCTGAGCGTAGAGAGATAAAATTTATCAAGAATGAAAAGAAGTATATTAGGGCAAAATGTGTTGATCAAAATTGTCCTTGGAAGATCTCTGCATCCTTTGATATTAGAATTGGATCGTTCCACATGAAGACGTATCATGAAGAACATACATGTACCATTAGCTTCAAAAATAAGAGGGTGACAAGTTCTTGGTTGGCAAATCATTATCTTGCTACAATTGGAGCAATGCCAACTATTAAAACCCTTGCTTTGAAAGATCTTATCAAGGAACAGTTAGGCTTAAATGTAAGCATAAATCAATGTACAAAGGCTAAGTTGCTTGCCTATAGAGTTTTGATGGGAAATTATAGGAAATAATATGCAAAGTTGTGGGATTATGTAGAGGAACTTAGGGCGACAAATCCTAGAAGTGTTATTACAGTTAAGGTTGAAAAGCTTGATGTGCAATCTAAAGCATTATTTGAAATAATATATGTATGTTTTGCAGCATGTAAGAAAGGCTCTCTTGATGGATGTAGAAAAGTTGTGGGACTAGATGGTTGTTTCTTAAAGGAAATTTGTAAAGGAGAGATCTTGTGTGCTATTGGAAGGGATGCTAATGATCAAATGTACCCAATTGCTTGGGTAGTTGTTAGAGTTGAGAGTACAAAAACCTAGACTTGGTTCTTGACGAATTTGATGTGGGATCTCAAAATTACTAACACATATGGACAATGATGGGTCATAATTAGTGACAAGCAAAAGGTAAGTTTCTTATTTCTTTTTTATTATTATTACTCTTAGATGATTATAAATGTAGTGTATACTTTACATTTGAAATCATATTTTGTAGGGCCTTATACAAGCTGTGGCCGAATTGTTGCTAGCAGCTAAGCATAGAATGTGTGTCAGACACATTTATGCTAATTGGGGCAAGAAGTATAAATAGATACAAATGCAAAGACTGTTTTGGAAGTGTGCTAAAAGTAGTACTATGGCTGATTATGACGAACATTCTCAGGCATTAAAGAAAATCAGTCTTACAGCATATCATGACTTGGTTCAAACAAAACCAAAACACTGGTGTAGAGTTTTCTTCATTACTGATGTCAAATATGACATAGTTGACAACAGCCTATGTGAGGCATTCAATGGAAGAATAATAGATGATACGTGTAAGTCCATTTACAGTATGTTGGAAGAAATGAGGATAATGATGATGACAATGATGCATACACAAAAGGATGCATGTGCTAGGTGAAGAAGGGACTATGGTCCAAGGATTGTAAGAAAGTTGGAAGAAAATAGACTTAGTGCAACTTATTGTCGGGTGATATGGAATGTTGATGCTAGATATGAGGTGATCAATAAGGATGTGAAGTATGTGGTAGATGTGTTCAAGAGAGCATGTACTTGTAGGAGATGGCAGCTAATCGACATTCCTTGTTCCCATGCCACTTCTTCTATATGCAATAGGCAAGAGGATGCATATGACTATGTGGATGACTATTATAAAAAGACCAAGTTCTTAGCTACATATCAGAAAATGATGCAGCCTGTTCGAGGAGAGAAATTTTGGAAAAAGACTATTAAGGAAGCACCTGAACCACTTCTAGTAAGGGTGAAGCCTCGCAGACACAAACAAAAAAGAAGAAGAGAGGAAGGGGAGGTCGCAAGTGGTATTAGAATGTCAAGAAGATGAATGAAGATGATATGTCGAAGTTGCAAGAAGACAGGACATAATAGTTTGACATGCCCCGCTAAGAAGGTTGGGTCAGCGGCATCACAAACGCTTCTAGTAAGTACTTCCATTTTGTTAGATTTGCATTTTTATGAACAAATTTGTGAACTAATGAATTTTAATACTACTAGGTTAAGAGTAAAAGTACCAAACAGAATAAGAGACAAAGAAGTGATTTACAAGAACAAGTTGAATCAACGTCACAAGAAGCTCCAATTGAAGTGCCAATTGAAGTACTAAGGCCATCAAGAAAGAAAAAAAATATTGAGAGGAAGCAACTCTAACCTATAAGAATGATAGCCATTTGTGTGGTTGGGTTCAAAGAAGTGACGTGGCTATTTTTATTTTTTGTTGGTGATGATGAGCTGAGGGAAGTGATGTGGCTATCTCTTTTGTTATTGTTAATGATGGGTTTAGTGAAGTGGTGTTATGGCTCTTTTCTTTTTGTCGTCATTGATAAGTTTATTGATATAGCATTGGTAGATTTTCTTTTTCTTTTTTTTTTGGTTGACGATGGGTTGGTTTAGTGAAGTGGTGTTATGGCTCTTTTCTAATGTCCAGTTTCTGGTGTGGATGAAACCACCATGTCCCTTGTTGTTCACTTTCCTTTTATGAAGTGATCCGATAGACCATAATTGTTAAGGCAATCTTATTTACTCCATTTGAAATTGCAGTCACTTATTGTTGACTTGCCGTGTTATTCAGATAGTTAGTTTTTTTTTTTTTATTCTACTTAGTAGAATTCGGTGGGATGTTAATGTTTGAGTTTATAGATACATCTACAGCAGGTATTGCTTTATAGAATTCGGTGTGATGTTAATGCATTATATCTAGAGAGTCTTCTATTTTGGCTGAAGTGATACAGTACTGATAGCTTCTTCCTTCTCTCTATAGTTCCAATATCCCTTGTAGCTTCCTTCAAGAAGATCAAAGCCCTCATTACTAGCAATGCCCAACTTTCGTCTATGTTGCAGAACTTGTCAAAACGTGATATTAGCAATCAAGGTTTCTCGAGAGCTGTAGGCCACGAGGTGTAACTGATACTTGGGTCATTTCTGGAGAAACGAGACAATTAGTTGTCCTCCATGGTGCTTTGAGCTCCCCCGCAGAGACAAAGAGAAGACAACCTAGATACCTGGGTTGCCAAGTCTGAAGAGCAACAACGTGACATTATATAACAATGCTTGGTTGGCTTTTATGTTTGAATAAATTCAATCGTTTGATTGAAACTGTTTGCTCCCTCTTGCTTCATTACCATTTTGGGAGAAAAATTGATTAGTCCATTTCATCTAAACAATCCCACAAGCCATAATACAACCACATTCAATTTCGAATATGTTTTTTTGTTTCCTTTTTCCAATTTTTTTGTGCTTATTTAGGATGTGCCGTGTCTTTCCTGAGAAATGCAGGTTGAGCTTTAAGTTATGTGATGCTCAAAAGCTTTAGAACCTGAACTCTACTTTCTTTTATTCATGTTGAGGCTCATATGAATGCAAGCTGGAAATCATAGTGACTTTTGGGGAGGTGCGTTTATGGAAATTCAATCGATGTGTAACACGGCTCAAATGGGTTGATGCCACCTACTTCTCAATCCAACCCTTTAACTAATGCCTAATGGAGCTGATTCTTCATAACAAATCAAATTAGGTCGCAAATATATGTTGCCCGAGAGCAATGGCTTGAAAAAACCTGCTTCCTCTTGGTTTGACTTTTCATTCCATCAATTTTCTTTTCTAATATTACCTTTTTCTCACACTTCCAACCTCTACTTTCCCACGATTTATGTAAGACACTCCGGAGTCTTCACAAAGAGGATATAAGAGCCTAATTCATCGATTACAAATATAAGGAAAGACGAAGACAAAAAAAAAATCCATGTATGGAACATTGAAATCAAGATTGCAGATATATACAAATTGAAGAAACTAATACTAAGACCTCAAAAGTGGAATTCATTTACTGAAAACAAAACTCCCACTTTATTTCCACAGAGAGTGCACATCCTCATATAAAACACGTCGACAAATACAAAATTTGTTCATGATAACATAGTATGGCAAACTCATCACATCCTTGACCTTCAAATTTCCAAATAACATGTAAGCTAATATTACTGTAGACATTGACAACACAATCAACATTTTCTTTAATTTACAATTTTCTTTCTTCAGCTTTGTCGTATCTTGTTTCTCACATTTCAGTTATGCCTTGAGAACTTTGACTTCAACATCCATCGAATTGCCATCATCCTCATTATGGGTTGACACTAGTTCTTCTTCGACATTGCTTTGATAAAAAATTTTAGACACACTCATTGTCGATTGAATAGTTTCCGCATCAACACAAATAAAAAATTCAAAATTTTCCACTCTATTTTTGTAGTTGTATTTTAGGCAACCATGATATCTTCTTCCCCAATTGTCCTTCGTCCCTGCTCTTTGTAGAGGAGATTTTATGCCACAATAGTAAAACACAGATGTATCGTTGCTAATTGGAGGGACCGACGCCATCGTCTATGCTGAACGGTTCTCAAAATGATCCACGACACCTGGATAGAGGAAATAAGATGACAAAAGTCAACGCCACTATAGTAGTTCCAAAGTTCAGAGACCATGAAAAACATGAGCTTTCTAATTCATATCTCTACTGTGTTTCAACTAAAAAAATGGATTATAAGCTTATGAGTTCACTAAAATAGCAGCCCCACAAGTTTTGTAAAATTAAAGCCAATGTATAAATGAAATCAACATGTTCTGAGAGAAGTACCATGCTTAAAGCAAAATAAAGTTAAAGACATGTAGAACTAAGAAGTGTTATCTTCTAGAACCAAAGTTGCAAGGTATTGTTTTCTCTTCCAAAATTTAGAGACCATGGAAAGCATGAGCTTTCTAATTCATATATCTGCTGTGTTAAAAAAAAAAAAAGGATTATACGCATGCGAGTTCACTAAAATAGCAGCCCCACAAGTCCTCTAAAACTAAAGCCAATATATAAATGAAATCAACATGTTCTGAGAGAGAAGTAACATGCTTAAAGCAAATTAAAATTAAAGACATGTTATCTTCTAGAACCAAAGTTGCAGGGTGTTTTACTCTTCCAAAGTTTAGAGACTATGGAAAGCATGAGCTATCTAATTCTTATATCTGTTGTGTATCAAATAAAAAATGGATTATACGAGTTCACTAAAACAGCAGCCCCACAAGTCCTCTAAACTTAAAGACAATATATAAACAAACGCACAATAAGCCTTTAGTTTAATCTATGTTAATGTATAACAAGTTGAAGTTGTCGATTGACCCCCAAACATTTAGGATCCCAAATAACTCCTATTGAAATAGCCAAAGATGGGATTAGAATCAGCCTGGCCTGACCTGACTTCCAAATCTACAAGTGACTTGACTCTTTCTAAACTTTGAATTGGCCGTAATTCTGCAAGCCTAATTCTAAATTTGATTATCCAACTATCATAGTATCATTTCAACGTCGTTGACCCACCAAAAGATTGAACTTTATAATCAAATTTCTTGATCAATATAAGATATGTGGCGTCAACATAGAAAATTATTTTATTAGCTGAATGAGTTTATTGACATACATGCACAAAGCAAATGAAACAACCTAACTCCTACGTGCTATTAGATCTACAACCTTTTGGACTTATTGGCGACACTGATAATTGACCTTTTTGGACTTAGTTTTCATATTCACGATACTCGTGATTTCCATTATCTCTATTTCGTAGTGTGTTGGACCCTAAAAATCAAACTCTAGATCCATCCTGCCGACTTTCAATAAACACAGGATTATCCCCTTCCTATCGGGTTCGACATTAGAACGCAAAGAAAGGAAGGAGACTTTCTAGAAAACCCAATTTGGAGAGAACTTGAGATTTTCATCGATAATTCTAAAAGCATTATTAGGCAGTGGACATGCATGCTTACGAACCCATTGGAAATTGTCTTCAAACGACATCGGCCATATCACTTGTAAAGCAGACACCTTCTCCAAAGCAGGAACGCGTCCCTGTTCGAACTAGGAACACAACCCTAAAGGAACAGTTGCCTCACACCTAATTGCTCATCTTCCTCCTTAAAGATAATCCGTCAAACCCCAAAGCCCACCAGCGTTTTCTCTTTCCAGTATAAAAAAGCATTGAAAAATATTTCTCTCCGACATCATGAGTCGAACAGATTATACTACACACACTTAATTGGGGACCACAAAACATAGCTTTTTATCATTCTCGCTAAGTGTTGACAGCGTGAGAAATCGGGACCACAAAATATCAAGTTTGCTAAGGAATCTTGAGAACGAATCGAGTCTCAATCGGGTCTTCACGTCGAATCAAGTCCCCTCAGAAGCTGCTTGCGAAAATCCCCTGTTCCTCCCAAGCGTCGTCAAGCGCCATCGACGGCCATCGTCAAGAGTTGTCCACCGTCGTCAAGAAAACTTTCGGAGTCAAGTGCTACGGGGTTCTAATTTTTGGAGTGGGTGAGCAAATTAGGGTTAGAGCCAGCGTTGTCAAGGGTTTTGAGGGTTCTGATTTGGAGGTGATTTCGGGGAGGGTTCTGATTTGGGGGAATTTTCCCTCGTAAGCAAAAAAAAAAAAAAAGTCATCATTTTTTTAAGTCCAACGTCCACGTCAGCGCCAGCGGTGACGGGCCATGTAGGACGGCCGGCGCTGATTGTATATCCACGTAAACATTTTTGGGCATAAATTAGCTAGATGGACTCAATTGGTAAACTGACAAAAGGTTTATGACTCAATTGGCAAAATTGAAAGGTTTATGACTAAATTGGCAAAAGTACAATAGAATTAAGACTTTTTGGACAATTTACCCAATGACTGATTTGACATTTTTATGGAAAGTTGAGGGGTTAAATTGAATAATTTAAAAGTTTATGAACTAGATTGAATATTTAGAAATAGTTCAAGAATTATATTAATCAAATTAAGAGTATAAGAATGACATTCCTTATTGAATCAAAGTTTAAGGATTATCGTGTCGTTTATCCTTGTCTTTTATACAGAGTGATCTTCATATAGTATGCTCACTATGTAGTGAAGTAGTAGATGAACTAAAGCTACATTTATGCACACAATCTTTTTCCCCCTCCTTTTCATCCAGTTCATATGTTGTCATTACAGTAGGAGAATATGTTGTGCAGATTGGGGGTTTAATTTCTTAACTAGGTGCTCCATTTTATGTTGCCATGCTAACGAATGAAATCAAATTCATTATTGAGCATTTTCACAATGCCTATTTGTCTTATGGGGTATCCTTGCTCTTTCGACTCATCATTTAGCTAGATTTAATGGAGAATCTACAACGATTGTGGGTATATCACCAGGTTGATAAGCTTTGAGTCCGATAAGGGAAAAATTCTTAATTTCTCGTATATGTAAGGCCCAATGCCCGAAAACTCATAATTTTGATGGGTTCCATGATTCAAAAATTGAGATGCACTAGGATCATATGATCTAGATTCATGCAAGAACATATCCTAAAACAGTGTGAGTATGAGAGCAGAGTATATTCACCAAACAAATGTCATTTTTACATAAATTTGAATGATCCAAAAAATAATTTCTGCAAAAGAATAGCCAGGGACTCTTAGTTTACAAATTTGATGCACCAAGTCAACCAACTGGTTTCCAAATAAAAAAATAAATAAACCAGCCGGTTTGTCAACATCAACAATCCAAGCCACTATTCACGCACTTAGTCAATTGACCAGCCGGGTCGACTGGATTGCCAATGTTGACAACCAGGTGCAAGACTTCCTGTAGAGGGCATCAATGACTTGGTGCGGTCCCGGTCTTTAGTATGTATGTTTTTGTGAATCGATACAAGTGCCTATTTAATCAGTCCATCTAAGACAGACTCGGTAGAAATTGACTTCGCTCCCGTTCTCGACAATCGCTCTGCTGTTGCACCTCGAATCTCTTGCTCTTTGTCAACGTTCTCTCTGCTGTTGCTCCTCGTCCTCTTCCTCTTTATCCATATTTGTAAAAATCCACAAATGCCTATCCTTGGTCATGATCAATAGAGGAACATGTATCCCATATTTATCTTCATCGCTCCTGCTCTACTCAACTTCATTACTATCAAGTACCAAGGAAGGCCCGTACATTCGAGACCCACCCCATCACATGTTCTTCTCCATCTCTGCTCTCCTTCTATATTGCTTCTTGTCCATTCCACTTGTCGTTCATCTACCAACCTTTAATGCTGCTTGCGGTGCCCATATCTTTTGCTTCCTCCCGATCCTTTCCTTTTCCCTCTCCATTGCTTTGTCTATGTCACTATTGTTCTCAAGCCTCTCCTTCTTCCCCCTCTATTTGCCGTTGCCAATGCTATTTTCTACAACTTACTTGTTTGGTGTTGTTCAAAAACTCATACACCTAGTAAGGCAAAAGATTCTAGTATTCATCAATTTGTTTGCCCATTGATTGCATAGAAGAAGAATGCCACCACCTCTGCCACATAGGGTTGCTGATAGGCATTTTGTGTTCGAATTCTAGTACCTACTAGCTAGTCATCCTTAGAAGCACAAGAAGAAATAAATAACACAGTTGTAGTCGTAGGCTAGGGGAAATGTATCAGTAATGCTATATGTATGAGATGTTTACTTATGTCTTCTATGCTAAGAAAGTCATTGGGGCAATAAACAAGAGATTTTATTCGTGTTGAAGTATCACACATCAATTTGAGTTTAAGATTTCAAATCAAGTATCTCCTAAACAGAGAATGCGATTACTAATGGTGTTGAATGCATTAGAATTTGTTCTATCGGTGATTAAGTAGGGGAAAAAGAAGAAGATAAAAGCCAAATGTTGGTTGATGGAAGAAATTTCAAGCAAATAAAAACTGATGAATCAAGGAGTAAACCTTTTTACCTGAAGCTACTCATAGTTGATGTTTGTATCAGATAGAAGAATGGATTCTTATACGTAGAGATATTAGATTAATCGACAAGCTTAAAAGGTCACTTTCGGGTTTTTACACGTGAAAACTTAAGACCCCAACTTGATTTTTAAAGTACCTAAAAAAATTCTTAATCTTGAGTGTTCATGCATGGTATCCCTCAACTTTGGACGTGACACGAGTTGTCAAGTAGACAACTTAATAGTGATTTGTGGATTGAAACCCGAATTGATGACTGTTATGTCCAACAGGCCAACGATTGTGCTGTAAAGCCATAATTTTTCTATGAGTGAAAGGTTATACTTGCTTTCGAGTATTTTGCGATTAATCTTATGCGATCTTGTGCTAGTCTGTCTTCTAAGTCCTGCGGTTAGTGTTGATTTTACATTTTCGTTCTAACAAAAGAAATCAAATTCATCACTGAGCATTTTTATAATGCTTGCTTGTCCTATGAGTTGTTCTAGTTCTTTCTACTCACAATTTAGGCAAATTTAATGGAGAACCCGCAACAATTATAGGCATATTACCTCACAATCCTAGGAGGACCCAAGGTTGATTGGCCTTTGAGTCCAATAAGGGAAAAAAATCTTTAATGATTCCAGTACATGTGAGTCCAATGTGCCAGCCTATACTTTTGATGGGTTCCGTGATTTCAAAATTGAGATGTACTTGGCTCACATGTCCTCGATTCACACAAAAATTCATCCTAAAAGAGTGTAGATGTGAGAATAGAGTTAATCAAATTCACTCCAAACAAATGTCATTTTTACACTAATTGGAAGGATTTGGAAAACAATTTCTGCAAAAGAACCGTGTTGGATGATTGAAAAAAATAAATGTATGCACAATCAGACGAGAACTCTTGGTCTGGCATTTACAACAGTGATGCACCAAGTCATTGATGCACTTGATAGGGGAGTCTTGCACCTCGGTCTTGGTTGATGTTGACACCCTCGAGGACCACAGTCAATAAACAGTGTCTGTTGACAGTGGTCCTCAAGGGTGTCTAACATTATTCTAAGACCAAGGTGCAAAACCATGTGAGACGGACGTTATAAATTGATTTTGCTCCCTTCCTCAACTATTGCACCTAGTTCTCTACCTTTTTCTCAACATTTGCTCTGCTATTGTTGATCCTTGTCCTCTCCCTCTTTCTCAAAATATACACAAATCCAAGAATGCCTATTATTGATCGTAAGCAATGGAGAAACATGCGTGCCACACTTACCTTCATCATTCCAACTCTGCTCAACTTCATTGAAGTGAAGTATCAAGGGAGTTCCGATTCTCCATTCGAAACCCACCCAATCACCATGTTCTTCTCTATCTTTACTCTCCTTCTCCATTGCTCCTTGTCCCTTCCGCTCGTCGCTCATCTACCAGCCTTTCATACTGCTCACGGTGCTTGCGTCTTTTGCTTCATGATGATCCTTTCCTTTTTCCTCTCCATTGCTTTGCCTACATCGTTGTTGTTCCCAGGCCTCTCCTTCTTCCTCCTCTATTTGTCGTTGCTAATGCTGCTCTCTATAGCTTACTTTTGCAGTCTCATTCAGAAACTCATACATCTAATATGGCAAAAGATTGTGGTATTCCTCAATTTGTTCGCCTGTCATCTACATGGAGGAAGAGCCTTACTGCTTCCACCACATAGGGTGGCTAATATGCATTTCATGCTAGAATTGTAGTACCTGCCAAAGTTCAACGAGTCATCCTTAGAAGCACAAGAAGAAATAAAGGAAATAGTTGTTGGCTAGTGAAAAGGAATGAGTATTGCTAAATGTATGAGATGCTTACTTATGTCTTGTATGCTAAGAAAGTCATCATGAATAAACAAGAGATTTTATTTCTGTCGAAGTATCGCACATCAATTTGAATTTAAGGTTTCAAAATCGAATCTCTCCTAAATAGCGAATGTGATTGCTAATGGTGTTGAATGCATTAGAATATGTGTTATCAATGATTGATTGGGGGAAAAGAAGAACATAAAAGCCAAATGTTGGTTGATTGAAGTAATTCCAAGCAAACATAAACTAGTGAATCAAGGAGTAAACCTTTTTACATGAAGCTACTCATAGTTGATATTTGTATGAGATAGAAGAATTAGTCCTTACCAACAAAGATAATAGATGAATTGATAAGTTTGAAAGGTCATTTTAGGTTTTTACACGTGGAAACTTAAAACCCCAATTTGATTTTGAAGTACCTTGGAAAAAAAAAAAACAATGCCGTTTTGAGTGTCCGTGCATTGTGTACCCAATTTTAGATGTGACACTCACTGTCAAGTAGACAACCTAACAATCTTTGTTTTGAAACCCAAATTGATGTCTACTATGTCCAACGGGCCAAAGATTGTGTTGTAAGGCCGTAATTTTTTCTACAAGCAAAAGATTATACCTGCATTGGGGTAAGTATTTGGCCATTCTATGCTCCATTTGATATAGCATAGGTCGCACATGATTGATTCATGAATGATTGATCAGTCACTTATCCGGAAAAATAAGTATGTAGGACCATAGACAATGAAGCAATTATGTGATTTTTAGCATATGAACGCATAATCGAGGACAACTGTAAAATGAATAGTAATGTCCCCTTTTGAATGAGTGGGGATTTGATTTATATTTCTAATCTTTTTTGTCTCTTTATTTCATTATTGCCCCCACTGGAAAATAGTTGAGGCCCCAATCCTGGGTATGAACTCCAATCAAAGATAATCACGGCCTTTTTTTATTTCTGGAACCCTAATTTAATTTGGCTTAGGAAAACCTTGAAAAGAAATGTTGTTTTGGGTGTTTGCACCATTGTGTAAAAGACTACATGGCGTTGGCTTTGGAGGCCATTTTTGTTGGCAAGTAAGTCAAGTAAAATGATGCTTGTTAATGAAAAACCTGAGAAATGTCAATTTTGTTCCTCAGTAACGAATCAAAGATCGCGTCTTTTCTTATGATGGTCGGCAAGTGGGGCAAAAAATTATCCACAGCAAAAAGTTAAGCATTTTTAGAAATTTTGACCTATGATCGATACACTATCGAATTACGCGAACACAAAGAGAGTGTTCTAGTTTGAGCGAGGTTACCCATCATCACTTGTCGGGCTAGGTTGACGAGGGCCACCCCATTGGCCCTACCACAAATTTGTAGACCTAAAGCCATGGTAAGGCTAGCCTCTCTCTCTCTTTGCTCACGCACGAACATTGAGGGTGATGACTAAGGCAAACCCAAACACTAGCGAGATTACTAAACGTTCATGGGCAGATGAGTGCCATTATCGCACTTGCCCTTGTCATTGTCTCGTTCATTAAGCCCGCTTTCTCACTCACTCTCTTTTTCCTGTAAATTTATCAATATGTTTGGTTGCAATAATAATTAGTACATTTACCCATAAGGTAAGGCATCCTTCTAATCAAATTTTTCTTTCATTTTTTTTTCCCTTTCTTGCCCTTAAGAATTATGATCTTCCCAAAAAAAAATGTTTATTTTCCATCTCGGTAAAAAAAATAAAAAAGAAAAAGGAAAATTCTTCACTCTAAAAAAAAAAAAAAAATGGAAAATATTCCGTCAACATTCCATGTGATCCCATCGGCATATACCTTTTCACTCGTATCCGCTAATATAGCGCCACATGTCAGCCATTGAATAGCCCGGGCCCATAGTGAGGAGAATGGCCGGCCTACCTTATATTTTCTCAAAAAAAGGAGTATAAACTCTGAGGAAGGTGATTCGGCCACGTCAAAATCTCTTGTCCAATGACTCGTCCACGTCATCGCCCTATCCACTTCATCTCGACCATCGCGTCGCTCCCCCTGCCCATGCCCTCCACTCCAGCCTGTTGGATTTCTCTGGTCGGAGACAGCAAGAACATGAGAGAGGCCGCAAGAAGAGATTTCTCTCTGCGGCTTTGAGAGGCAGACCCAGGTTCCTACTTGCTCGCGTGACCTCCCCATCATGCTAATTGCGCAGTTCCATTGAAGTTGGTGCTCCGACAATCTTGCCCATCTCCAGAATCTGGTAACTGGGTTTCTCCCGCATTGTTCTTTTCTTGTTAGGTCTGCTACTTCTTTGACCATCGCTAGTCATAGTACCGTGAAGCCCCTGTTGCTCAAAATGTAGCCTTCGTTCTGCATAAGCTAGTTCAAGAATTGTCAATGCTTTGCCATTAGAGTGTTCTCTGCTGGCTCTTTAATTGTGTTTCCCTTGAGGGTTTCTTATGGCGTTTTAAGAGAATTAAGCTATCTGTCTTGTTAACTCGCGCCTATTTCAGGGCCTAATCGACGACCTTGCAATCTAGGCTTACTCGCCGGAGCGTCGGCAGGTGTAGATAATTGTAGAATGGCTTGCTCGGTGTCCTTGACATCCCCCATCTGCTTCCACAATGCAAACAACGGCAAGACTGCATTGAATCCAGGCCCAATCAAGGCGGCAAAGGCAACGCCAAGGTCGAGAACGTTTACCCAGTTTGCGATTCCGCCCCTCTCCACTGCGGCGGCCGACTTTGCGTCCGTGGACGGCACGGCAATCGCCGTCATTGGCGGCAGCTCAGTGGCTGCTTTGGCCGCTGTGCTCACGCTGACGGATCCAGAGAGGAGACGGCAGCTCCAGGCAGAGGAGGTGGGCGGTAAAGACAAGGATGTGGTTAGGGAGTACTTCAACAACTCAGGGTTCCAGAGATGGAAGAAGATATATGGCGAGACAGATGATGTCAATAAAGTCCAGCGTGACATACGGCTTGGGCACTCCAAGACCGTGGAGAATGTGATGAAGATGTTGACTGATGAGGGGTCTCTTCAAGGGGTCACCGTTTGTGATGCTGGGTGTGGCACCGGGTGCCTCGCTATTCCGCTGGCAAAGGAAGGCGCTGTCGTATATGCCAGTGATATCTCTGCTGCTATGGTTTCCGAGGCCGAGAAACAGGTGAATCTTCAATCAACTGCCTTTCTCAGAGCTATTACAGGCACATATGATTCCTGAATGATTGATTAATAATTCTATGTGCATGCTTTGCCATTCACTGCTTCTGTTAGAAAACTTCCAAATTTCCAAATGTGTGTACAGTGACAAGTGCATTATCAGATGTTTCTATGGCACTACTTCAAACCTTGGGTTGCTTTCAATTGACTCTGCATGACTGATTAAGCTTGTCTCTTTTGTCTCATTGCCATTTAAGAAGGCAGTTGTTACTAACTCAGGATTGTTTCTGGCAATCAGGCAAAAGAGCAGCTTCAAATCACCAACGATGACCAATCATCTCCTCCGACTATGCCAAAATTCGAAGTGAGTGATTTAGAGAGCCTAAAAGGGAAGTATGATACGGTGATATGTTTGGATGTTCTCATACATTACCCACAGAGTCAGGCTGATGGGATGATCGCCCACCTTGCTTCACTGGCAGAGAGTCGGTTGATTCTGAGCTTTGCTCCAAAGACGTTCTACTATGATTTGTTAAAAAGGGTAGGGGAATTATTCCCAGGACCTTCCAAGGCAACAAGAGCTTATTTGCATGCTGAGGCGGATGTCGAGAGGGCATTACGGAAGGTTGGGTGGAAAATAAAAAACAGAGGCCTAATCACCACTCAGTTTTACTTTGCGAGACTTGTCGAGGCTGTTCCTGCATAGAGGCGATGGAGTGAGTGAGGCTAAGTTTTGGTTTTTTGACTTGTTAATCAGACTGTAGTTTTGGAAAAGATAGGAAGTTTGAACATTGGTCAGAATTTCTTCTGTAAATTAGTTATTCCAAATCAAACTCCTTAATTAAGAAATTCTCATTACATTGCCATTTTTTATGTACTCGAGTAAATGTTTACACTTCATGCTGCCAAGTCTGTTCACGAAACTCTTGAAGAAGATCCTTATCAGAAGACGCCCTCATATAACCCCTCAGCCATCCAGAAACAGCTGTAGGAAGTTAATTTTTTTTTTTTCGTCCAATAACAGCTATAGGATGTTCAGCTGATGCTCTCTAGGAGTATTACTGAAACCATTCAGTTAAATTTCTGTAGAGTATTGAATCTTTCTGAATTGATTACCCTGGGAACAGGTTCAGAACTTTATCGTGTTCTCCTTGTAATAGTAGCGCTTGATTAAGAAACTCCTGAGAGAAGTTAACTCATATAGCTTTCTGCTGAAAGGCATTGATTATTACTGGTCTTCCTACTCAAGTCAGATGTGATGTGAAGTTGAGGTTGTTTTGGATTAGACTGAATTATGCTTGACTATTCTTTATGGATGTCTTTTTTCCCCCATTTTTGGCTACCAATCATCACAATACAGGTTAAGGTCCCCCTTTCTAATAATTAACCGTTCTGTATTACCATACAAAAAACTGGATTTTATCTGGACCAATTGAGCATGTATTGAGTCAGTTACATAAATGGTGAATGATGCCGCTATTTGATGTTTCTCTCCGATCTGCTGTTCCAAGAGGTGAAACATCATTGCCATGTTTGCATGACAAAGCAGATGAAACTGTGTGCCAAAGTCAAGAGAGAAGAAGAAATAAACTTTGATACAGAAGGACCCCCACCATATAATGATAGAAAGGTGAGTTCAAGATACTAGCTGTAAAAGAGGGCATTGATGTGATCATTCCATTTTTGGCAAACTCTTGGAATATTTTAGGAGCAATAAAACTTATCAGACAAGCTGTTGCATCCTTCAATCTTTCTTTGTCAAGGGTCGGTGGACATATGGATGCTTGATTAGGTTGCTCTATAATCCTGCATTAGTCTCTCTCTCAACAGTGGTCTCTAGTCGGTTCACCGCCTCTCCCTCCCCCGAAAGGAAAAGAAAACTGAATAAAAGCAAGCAAAGTCGGTTTATAACTGAAAATTTTATCATTTGGTTGTTATTTCTCAAAATTCTTGAAACTTTTTGAGTCGTATACTGATTCTTCGTATTGGTTCTTCTAGAATGGTAGCTCAGCCGGTTGAGATGAGAGAGTAAAAACTCAAATGTTGGTGCAACATTGCAACAAAGAAACTTGTTCTCTCTGTGTGCGCGCGCAATTCTTATGCGTCCATCTGCTTTGTGAAAAACCTGTGATTTAAGAGCTGCTGAGTTTTTCATCAAAATCATTAACTGTCAAAAACACTGTCGACGGTGCAAGTGCTACGCCAAATAATTAGAATACGACTAATTTCCCTATAGCACCACAAGAGGCAATGCTCCTAAAATAAAACGAATTTCAGAATTTGATTGTCCTCCATGGCTTGCATCCTGGTGGTAACAAATGGGGAAGAGTTTCCATGTTTTGGCTCTGTGTTGCATCATCCCTTTTCTCATGATAGAATTGTTAAGTTTCTCAGCGATCTTGTGGCTGCCAATCTTCCGCCATAAGATGCTCTTCACAGTTGTCTCACAGGTGCCATTAATAAGCATCTGGTTCTCTTCAAAGTTATTGTACTTCTCTTTAGTGGGCAGATTCCGTTTGACATTTCAATCAGCAGCCTCCTCTTCTTCTTCTTCTCCTCATACCTTAATCTATATAGTTGTCGCCCTCAAAGGATGGCCCCGATATAGATATTGTCACCTGTAGTGTTGATCTGCATAAACATGGATTTAAGGTCAGCTGCTTGATCCTGTGCTGATGTACTTTCCCATTTTTTGGTTTCCCCTTGCCCGATGCATTGATTGTTGTTGACTTCGTTGTTTGGTTTCTGATTTCTTCCTCTGTTGCTGTGCTCACTGCTCAAGACCGTGCTCAGGTCGTCGCATGTGTATATATGTAAACATGTACTTACAATATGGAACAATTGTCCATGGAGGAATCATTTCGATTCAGGGTGAGTAGTTCCAATATCGGTTCATCTTTTACCTGAACCTCGCATCTACCCTATCGAAAAGTACTCCAATTTCTGGAACATGATCCTGTCAATTGTTTCCAACGTCTGTCTGAGAACCAGCCAATTAATTCAGCAAAATGCAAGTCATCGCAACAATTTAAATTATCATTTGTCAATAACAATAATACATAAAAGATGCACACGTAAAATAAAATAAATGATAAAAAATTCAAAACATGGAACATAAAACATAAATTACATAACTTTATTCCTCAATCATCCATCACCTGAAATCAAAAGAAACGACAAACAAAGTTAATCACTTAATAATAGATTTAAATTAACATTACTATTAATTAAACTAACATAATCATAGAAAACCTCACCATATATATTCAGTCCACTTTTAACTCAAACTCTATTTACTAATCATAATCTCCACATTAAAACAATTCATATCTATAAAAAAGAGAGAAAGAGAGAGAGAGATTAAATAAAACATTCATTCATTAATATACAAAGGAATTACAACACAAAAATATATAACCATCACTTACCAACTCAAATTTATCTGCATCTTCAATGCACTCTTCAACATTAATCGGCGCATGAACAGTTCTTAACCAATCTTGAGTGCAAATTAAAGCTTCCACTACTTTAGGAGTCAAGGAACTTCGAAAAGCCATCAAGCACATGACCCAATGTACTAAAAGCCGACTCTGAACCAACAGTAGTTACGGGAATAGACAAAACTTCTCGAGCCATCAAAGATAGGATTTTATATTTTGAGCCAGTAGACTTCCACCACATCAAAGGATCAAGATCATGAACATCTTCACTTTCATCTTCAAGATACCGATCAAGCTCAGATTTGTTGTCATTGTACAAGTCTTTCATCGAGTTCAAAAAGGTCGTCCGCCAAACTTGGATGTCATACTTGTTATCTTCATTACCATTGGCATTGGAACCACTATTATTAGCACCCAGACTTTGGACATCAGAATTTTTTTTACTTGAGGCAATAAAAGATTGCTCATAAAATTCATACAAACGCTTCAATGCGTTCTTCACCTTATCATGCATCTCATTAACTTTCGATTCATCATCACAAATCTGTCCATAACAGAACTTCACATATTCTAACTTTTTTGTAGGATCCAATACAGCCGCAATCAACACCATCATATTCACTTGATCTAAACTTCCATAATAATTGTCAAACTTCTCTTTCATTTTCGTACCCATAACTCTAATCTTAGGATCCAAAGCATTCGCCGCATCTTTCAAATATTTATACAAAATAGCCATTCCCTCAAAGCAATCATTTACAGTAACACGTGAACTCCCCGACATCCGATTGATGGCATCATAGAACTGCTTTAGAAATTCACAAAGAATAATGACATTTTCCCAATCTTCATCTCTAGGAAGATCATGGTTAAGCTCATTTGGGAAAGATAAACAATCCTCTTCCATTCTTTCAAAAGCTTTTCTGAATTTTATGGCGGTGTCTAGCATGAGATAAGTAGAGTTCCATCTAGTGGCGACGTCAAGACAAATAGAATCCTTGTAAGTGATCCTTTTAATCTCAATGCAAGATTGAAATGCTTCGGCTCTCATGGGAGAACTCCTCACAAACCAAACCACATCTCGGATACGTTTAATAGATTCACGTACCGCAGTTAAGCTATCTCCCACAATCAAGTTTAATATATGAGCGGTACATCTCATGTGTAAAACATTACCATCGAAGATCAATGACCTTTCTCTTGAAAGTTTTTCCTTCAAATAATCAATTGCAACATCATTCGAACTAGCATCATCCATGGTAATTGTGGATACCTTTTTTTCTATTCCCCACTCAAAGATGCATCTCCACACTATTTTCCCAATCTCTCTACCTTTATAACTATGCATCACCTCAAAATTGATAATTTTTTTATGCAACTTCCAATTTTCATCAATAAAATGTGCAGTGAGACATAAATAATTCAAGTTTTGAACGGAACTCCATGTATTAGTCGTGAGTGCAATCCTCGACTTAAACTTATCAAAGTAAGTCTTCAAACAAGTTCTTTCACTGAGATATAACTTCATACAATCTCTAGCCACAGCAAATCGCGATATATGTTTGAAGAGAGGTTGCAACTCAGTGACAAACTCACGAAATTCAACATGCTCGACCAAGGAAAAAGGTTGCTCATCAAGTATGATGAACCGAGCAAGCATGTGCCTACAATGGTCTTGATCAAACGTCCATGTCGGTAAGACATTACCGGTATTAGTATCTCCTCCTACCTTGCTACCCCCTTCCATTTTATGTGGTGCAAAGAATCTTCGTTTCTTATCTACATTGCGAGAAAACTCCTTGCACGTTTTTAAGTGCTTCCTCATTACTAAAGTACCGTTAGCAGCACGGTACACAAACTCAGCCCCACAATGGATGCACTTTACTTGATATGTATTCTTTGACTCCTCTACTAAGATTCTTGCAAAATGTTTCCAGCAATCAGATGTGTATTGCTTCTTACGAGGAGGAAGACAAGAACTAGGTACCTTGTTTTTCTTGTTTGTTGCACTCACGGATGGCTCGTCTTCACATTCATGGCCCGACCATTCCAATTTTGTGATCGGACTTGTCTCATCACATCCCTCCACCTCCATTGACATGTTATCTTGATACATGAACTTGCCATATACACAATAATAGCATAATATAATTAGAAATTTCAAAATAAAGATCAAATATTTATAAAATAGCGAAACAAACTTCCATACATAAACATTCAAACAGACATTCATTGTGTAACACAGAGTATTATGTCATGATTCCTGTTTGAGATAGTTCAAAGTACCAATAATACATTTAGTGATCTGGGAATCAATATATTTGACAAAACCAAAACTGTAACATCGCAGACAGCATGACCAACTATAAATGGCTGGAAAGAGAACAGCAAAAGCCATTCTCACTAAGCATCAGCTTAGTAAGATATGGGGTCAAACTGTAACATCCCAGACAGCATGACCAACTATAAAGTGGCTGGAAAGAGAACAGCAAAAGCCAGTCAGCTTAGTAAGATATGGGGTCAAACTGTAACGTCCCAGACAGCCCTATTCCTTTGTACCACTTATCAGAAGTTCACAGCTGTCTAGTGATGTATGCTCGAAAGTTTTAAGGGCAGCATCAATATAAAAGAGGAAACAACAAAATCATGAAGAAATTGACATATTTTCTTGGCTGAGCCGCGTCTGCATGAGGATTGAATGTCAGTACACCTAACTGTAGATTCTTAGCAAGTGTTGAACATATGACCCGAAGTTGTTAAGTTCATATACTGGTGCAAGTCATCCCTATATACCCCATATCCATCGGTCTTTGGATCATTTTTAGTTGGCTGTGTATTGACCGCCAGATGCTCTACTGTGCATGTACGAATTGTTCTGTTATCTCTCATGAGTTAGGTGAAACCCAGGCAAAATTCTTAGCATCATATCACACTTCCCGGCTCCTGGCTGTGCAATGACTACCAGATTCTTCAAGGTACAGAACCGTCATGAGCTCCAAACACCGAATCGCCAAGCAGACATTCTTTCAAACACGCGGTTCACAAAACGTATTGCGGTTTGCAAAGCAAGTCACACGCCCACGCCATGTATAGCGAAATCCATATAGCAAGGCAGAGCTCAGCTTCAACAAAAATGCTAAAGCTTACCTCACTCGGAGTAAGTCCCTGTTGCCGGAGGGAGCGAGCCGCTGGAGAGGGGTGAGTCTCCGGCGGGAGTGAGTCGCCGGAGGGAGAGTTGCCGGAGAGGAGGCTTTGCTTGCAGCCAAGAGAGGAGAGTAAGAGAGGGAGTGTGAGTTTCGCGAAGGGAGAGAGCGCGAGAGTCTTTGCATCAGAAGATGAGAGGCGGACTTAGGGTTAAAAGAGAGAAAAAAAAGAATTTAGGGTAAACATAGGTCCGGTTACCGGTTCCGGTACCGGTTCCCGGACCGGTTCCCGGTCCCGGTCCCGGTTCCCGGTTCTCGGTTCCTGATTTCCCGGTTTTTCATTTCGGTTCGCTTCCTAATTGTCAGTCCCTCATTTCCTAATCCCTGGTTTAATTCTACCCAAAAAAAAAAAAAAAAACCATTCGTAAATGTGTGTATAAAATGGTAAAACAACTGGTTTTTGTAATGAAGATACTGGTTCAGGGAATTGAGGTGGCAAAAGGGGCTCGCACGGCTAAGGGAACAATGGAGAAGATACTAGTTTTAATTTTTAGAATTGAGAATCGAACTCATAATCGCTAGAACTTGGAACTAGATTGGTTCGGTCCGATTCCCAATTTCACCCGAGACTCATGCTCATCCTTAATTTTCATGATCATTGTTGTTAAATGCATGTCCTTTGTCTTCTATCATTTTCTCCATGCAATTTTTTTTATAGTTTATAAGGATATATGCACTAAAAGTCCTAAAAACGTATTACAAAAATGTAACCGGGTCATCAAACTTGTCAAAAAAAAAAAAAAGAAACGATCAAGTTCTAAAATTTATCAAATTAATGCAATCAAAAACTTTCATTAACTCTATCCAACTTAGCTAAATCAGCCATGTACGTAAACCAAGGGCATGATGCTTGGCAGAGATAGAGCATACAGAGAATTAACAGGCCGTGCTTTCCCTCAATTCGCCGGAACTTGCAATCTCATGTCGGCGAGTTTGATCAAAATCCTCAGGAACAAAGAATTTCGTCAGCTGATCCGATCAGTTTGCAGCAATTTTACGGTGCGAAACTGGTTCGGCTTCAATCGAGTTTCGTCAAGAGAATGGTATGATGCAAGAGCAGGCTGCCATTAGTTCTCTTTTTAAAGCAATACATGGCTTTTGATTAGTGTCTTGTTGGGTGTTCTCATGAGGTGGGCATCTCTTACAATTGATACAATGATTTGCGCTGCTCATACAATTTTTCAAAATTACTTTTTCCTCCCCACTTACTCAAAGATGTTAACAAATTTACTACCAGCATTTTTCTTTTTTTGCCCATACGCCCTTCCTCTAAACAACAATATCCACCCTTAACTGATTTCTGTTATTTTGCTAAATCCAGAGACGTCCATAATGCAATTCATGCGGGCTTTTTCCACGTGTACTATATATACACATTAATTTTCATTGCGAATTCATTTTTTTGTATAAGACCATTTTTTTATTATTAATATCATCAAGAACCATAAATTAGTATATCCGAGATAAAATTTATTTCAAACTAATGTTTTTACTACTAAAATTCCTAAATTGATATACATATAACAAATTTACTCTCCATTAGTTTCAGTTAAATTACTAAATTAAATGATATGTCGTACCAATTTAATGTCTTACCCTTCGTTTGTGACCCTTTGTCCCGGTTATTATAGCGCGTGTGTCGTCCAGGCCAATTTGTGTTAACAAAAAATTAATGGAGAATAAATTCATCATAAATGTCTTAATTTGATAGTAAATTTATCATAAGTGTATCAATTTAAAACTTTTATGATCAAAAAAATAAATTTGGGGATTATTTATCGCAAATGCACTAGGAATGATTTTTATGGTATTAATGCTATTATTATTTATAGCTGATTCTTTTTCTTTTTTTTTTTTTGGTTTTATATATATAGCTGTTTCCATTTCCTTGCGTCGATGGCGATGGGGACCCACTTTCTTAAGGTCGGTCGCTCCTCGAACCCATAAAAAAACCAGCACAGGTGCTAACCAAAGTCTCCATCTCTCTCTCTCTCTCTCCGTAACAGCAAACTAACTCCGCCAGTCGCCACCGCCGCGAATGGCCGCCTCCTTCTCCGGCGCCTCTCATCCTGCGGTGGCGATCGACGGCATTTCACCTTCGTCGTCGTCGCCGGCAGCCCGCGGCCCCGCCGCCTTTTCCCTCCCGTACTGACCCCCACCACCCGCGCGCGATCGACATGCTCGCCGAGTATTCCCCGTCCGCCTCCTCCGCCGCCGCAGCCGCCGCCGCCGCCCTGGTCCCCCGCCGCCGCCGCGACCTCTACTTCTGCCTCCTCCTCCTCTTCGCCTCGCTCTACTGCTTGATCCTGTACTGTGCCAACTTCGAGAGCTCTCTCGACGCTAGCGTCTCCCCTCAGGTGAGTTCGGTCCCGCTGTCCCTCGGCTGAGCGGCGTTCGGCGTTTTCGCGTTCGGTGTTTGGCTTGGTCTGCGGCGTGAAGTAGCTTGTTGATTGACTGATTTTTTTTTTTTTTTTTTTCTGGCGGATTGGTGATTGTCGGCTTTGGATTCTGGCGCTCTGTCTTGAGGTTTCCTTTCTCCGAGTCGAGCTGGTTGCGGCTTTGGCGTTTCGGTTTGCGATTGCGAAATGAAACGGCGTGAATGTCAGTGAACTGATCGCAATGTACTTGAACAGGCTTTCCCTAACAACGAAACTTTAACTCGACTGATCGCAGTGGTGAATTCAACTGGAATTGTCGGTGCATAACGTAGAAGATGTTTTAGCAGCTCTTCTTTCTTGTTGCGGTGTTGTAGAGTTAAGTGGCCTCAGATGCCACGAAGTTCAGGCGTATGTGATTTAGGAGTATCTGTACTGAATGTAGAAGGCTTGATGAAGTAACATTGGGATGCAAGTTTAGTTGATAATCCTGCTTGATCAGAAGTTCACATAGAGAGATTTGAGTACGCTGCTATCTAGCTCCACACTAGCTGGACAGCAGTTTAGTTGATAATCTTGCTATCTAGCTTCCTTTCTATGGCGAAATGATACAGTTTAGTGTTAGTTTGGCACCGAAATTTTTCAAGTGCTGTGTGCATACTCTTTGGAGCTCCTCAATAGGCACCTCCACCTTCTGTTTTCCCCAAACATCAGTAGACACATTTTCAGAATATCTGGTTATTACGCTTTTGAGAGGCATGTTAAGTTCTCATATGTTCCTTGGTTTGCTGAAAGTGTTGATAAGCTTGATGCAAGAAATGCCAAAATGGATTTTATCTCTTGTGAAAAAGGTCTAACAAGCAGTGTTCCACATGAGCTTTCACCAAAAGATTAGCTTCTTCTTATGTCTTATAACTTTGTTACATGTGCACTGATGGAGTTAAATGTGCTTTATTCCTCGGTAAAACTATTGTATTTAGTATTCCGAGAAATACAGGCTCGAAAAAGTTTTGAAGAATGCTGCAATGAGAGACAGAACTGTTATCTTGACAACTCTAAATGAAGCATGGGCTGCTCCCAACTCCATGCTAGATCTCTTCCTTGAAAGCTTTAGAATAGGAGACAGAACTCACGGGCTCTTAAAACATCTGGTGATTATTGCCTTGGACAAGCAGGCCTATCTACGGTGTGTCGCTGTGCATACTTACTGTGTTGCTTTAACAACTGAGGGAGTTGATTTTTCAGCGGAAGCTTACTTCATGACCACTGATTATTTGAAAATGATGTGGAGAAGGATTGATTTCTTGCGTTCTATTCTTGAGATGGGGTACAATTTCATCTTCACGGTATGTGAATATCCATCTCTTTCCTGATATACATTTTATTTGATTCTTGATTGAGCTAATATAAGTACTGAACAATTTCGGGCTAGTTTGTTGATGGATGAAAGAGAGAAAGATCACAATCACAATGCATCAAGAAAAATGGAATTTGTGCTTTCATTGTTAAGAAGCAATTTTACTTGTGTTGTAATAGGCTATAGCATATGTTTGGTGAGAACTAGTTCACTTTTTGTTTGTATTATGCCTAATCCACATGTAGAGAAGTCAATCTACTGATACAAAGTCTCCAACTTAAGATGCCATGCTCAACACGGCTCCTATCTAAGACGGTGGTAGATGTGCTAGGCAGTAAATGAGCTACTCTGGTATTGATATAAGGGGGCACAAATTCCTTCTGCCTCCTATCTTTGAGCAAGTACCTGTCACGATATACTGCTGTTGGTGAAGGTTATTAATAGGAAAAGCCTGTGAGGTACAGAGTTAGACTTAAAAGAATGTTTATTTGAAAATGTACAGAGACCAATATTTGAAAATGTACAGAGACCAACAATCTCAGATGTTTACCTAATAGTATGGTGATATTGGTTAGATGCTGGTCTGGGAGACTTTAACAGCCTTTAACCTGTCTCCTCACTTGTTGTAAGTGTGCAACATAGGGGTTTGAAATAGTCAAAGGCTAATAGAAGTCACTAAGTCTTCATTTTTAACGAAATTGGTAGTGGTTCTGATTCTTAGGTTAATTTGATGCTACTAGCTAAGGATGAGAGCTAGTTTCTGCTGGAAAGCATACATATATAACAGAAAACTGGACAATCCTGGTTTTAGTTTTCAAAGTTAGTACCGCAGTTCTCTTGTTAATGCAAACAGTTATTTTGCATCTCAAATTAAAGAAACATAATAATTATAGCCACAATATAGACTATGACAGATGATGGATGAAGAGACAATGCCCCTTCCAACTTATTAGTTTGTTATTCATTAGATTCTTTTGGGAGAAGTGAGTAGAAAAAAAGTCCTTTGGTGCCAGCCCATAAGCAAACTAGCTCCAGAAATAAAAGAGAACTCATTGTATATAGGAAGAACGATTTCTATCGTGGTATATAAATCTATGAGCCACTAAGTTAAACTGTGAATGGTTCATCTTTCATTAATTTACTCTAAAACTATACACTGCATTGGTATGTGGTGCCAAAACTGGAAATGAAGGAAATTCCTGCAAGGGATAAAAGCAGGTGTAGATCTATTTCAAAGTCTAGTACTGGCTGTGCAAATTACCCCACAGATTCAGTTTGTCATTTCTTTAGATTTCTGGTTCGACCTTTCAGATATTGGATACTATTGTAGTTAATTCAAAACAAGTTATAAAAAGATCGGTAATTGTCAATACCTTACCAATTGTAACACCAGCAATTACTGCAGTATCCTTTCTGGAAGGTCAAAAGGCAAGAAATTTAGTAGAGTGGTGGCAAGAAATAGGAGGCCCTGTGAGAACATAGAAAGCCACCCCTGTGCTTAGAGGGCAAAAGGCTCTCAACTCTTTCTTCTTGGTTTTGTAGTAGCTAATCATTTGACACATGCTCTTTTCTGGGATTTTGGATCTTTTTCCATGTAATTAATTTTGTCTATGGGTTGCAGCCCCTTGGTCTGTGAGATGGTATACAAGTTTGAATGGTAACACTGGAAATACTTTAGAATCTTGGGTGACATGCTTCCTTATGCTAAATGATCAGCCTCATCAAATATATTTTTGCTGCAAATGGAGCAATGATTGGGTATCAACAATCATCTTTGACATAAATTGTTTTTCACAAAATTCTGTATTCCTAGTGAGCACATCAAATGGACATAAATATATCAATGGGCTTGATATTTATTCCTTAGCAGGGCAGATGGCTAGCCGTCCCTTACGCTAGGTTCTGGGAAATATGTCTGATAACACACGAGCACACTATTTACCTATAGCTGTCATTATTGGCTGCCTCAAGATAAAATTCAGTACATTTTATTCGTGCTTATGAAGCACATTCAAGTCTCAAGACGAGGAAATGTCTATAGTGTGTGGGAAGATGCCAGTAACCCATCCCTAAAGATTACCTCTCATTTCTCTCTTTCCACTCTCCCTCCACCCACCCAAATAAAAGAGAGAAAAAATAGTGATGTGACTTTGATACCATTTCGGCCTTTTTGAATCCAGGATGCTGATATATTGTGGTTTAGGAACCCATTTCCGAGATTTTTTGAGGATGCAGATTTCCAGATTGCATGCGACCATTTCCTAGGCGACTCTCATGATATTCGGAATAGACCCAATGGAGGATTTAACTTTGTGAAGTCCAATAACCGGACAATTCAGTTCTACAAGTTCTGGTATTCATCACAGGCAATGTACCCTGGGTACCACGACCAAGATGTCCTTAACTTCATCAAATTTGATCGTTTCATCACAGATATTGGATTGAAAATGAGATTCCTGGATACTATGTACTTTGGGGGGCTTTGTGAACCCAGCAAGGATCTAAATCAAGTGTGCACAATGCATGCAAATTGCTGTTTTGGACTGGACTCCAAGCTTAATGATCTTAGGATGATGGTTCAGGATTGGAAAGATTTTATGTCCCTAACACCAAGGTTAAAGAGGTCACTCAACTTGTCCTGGAGTGTTCCGGACAAATGCAGGTAATTTGGGTCTTTTGAATGTCTACCGGTTTTTGTTAGTGGGTTAATTCCCTCAATCATGTTTTGCAAATTTTTCCGAATGATTATTTTGACTTTTTTTTTTTTTAAATTTCTCATCAGTCTCGAAGAACTCATTCAGTATAGTTCGCTGCCAAACAATGTCCAATGGTATGGTTCACCAGTGAACGACATCGGATGACGAATGCTACTCTAGAATGGAGTTGTAAATACGCAATCTTTTTGATGCGAAGGTATGCAATTCACATGTAGAGAAGGTAGAAATTCCTTGTGCAAATTAGCACCTCTATACGCAATCCAACACTTGATGCACTGACATAGTTTCTGGGATAGATTACTTTTAGTTGTATGTACTTTAGTAGACGCAAACTGTTCATCTCTCGAGCCACATGCTTCTTTTTTTCCCCTTTTGAATGTAATAAAAAGAAGGAAGCGACGTGACTATCCCGAACTCACATTTGAAGGTCAGCAACTCATGTAAGACTGATCCTTCAAATCTTTGATAACAGTGGCTGTGTCATTCAAAACATGTTAATGAATCCTCAACCTCGAAAGCGAGGGCTTTCTTGTACTATTTTGTGTTCTGCTCATACTGCATGCAAGATTTTGTTCAGATCCTCTAAGAAGCTCGGAGTGATGCTGCTGCATTTGAAGATCGGTCTCAAACCATCATTGATGTAGTGTGCACGCGCGCTTGCACGCGCAAGTGGTCAATCAAAGGGGCAAGAGTTGGCTTTTTTGCTGATATGTTCGGTAGTTTACTTTCTTGTCTTTCCGGTCATCTGTGCCCAACTTGACCAATTGGTTCACACGTAAGTTCGTCGGTCACACCACGGATGGAAATCTCTCTCTCCCTCTCTCCAACTTCCGGTACCTCCAATATGCCAACTTGACCAATTTATTCACACATAAGTTCGTCGGTTCCACCACGGGATAAGTTCGTTGTTCACACCATAGATGGAAATCTCCACCCCCGCCCCCTTTCCCTTCCCCCCTTCCCTCCTCTCTCTCTGCTGTTTTTAGAATGCTTTATTTTGCCGATTGACGGATGAATTTCAAAGGTACTCTGCTGTCTGCATTGTTCCAATTTCACATGGTCACCGAAGATCAACAAGTATTAAGCGGTTCCTGTCAAACAAAACTAAGATCGATGGGAAAGGGTATGGTGGAACTTGAATTCAGCTGTGATATCTGAGTGTACGGGTGGCCGGTTGTCACTTTTGTACAGGTCATAAGTCGCTCTTTATCCATCTATCAATAAACATAGGCAGTTATAATCCATGCCTTACACGAGATCGATACAGAGAAAATGTCACGGAAGAGCTGAACTTATGTCATCGACCCCAACTTGTGACATCGATCCTTGTCCAAACAGCAAACCGAAAGTCTTGGTCTGCTTCAGTCCTTAATTCATGCTCGCTTCCTGCTCCCCACGTTTCTATAAAGCGTCATTTTCGGAATCTAATTGCTCACGGCTTAGCAGAACACCGTGGTCCCAGATCTCAACGTACCTGTCCATAATTAGATGCACAGGAGAAGAAATAGGTCATCTCAGCATACATAGCAAATTCAAAATAAATAAATAAATAAAAAGTTGAGATCAGATATATCAAAAATGATTTGTCCAATCAAAGCTGTTGAATACCAAAGTTGCTCTGATGGACAATAAAAGCTGATTCTACAAATGATAATTTGATTATTTAGATGTAAACTGGCAGCGCGACCCAGTTCTCAGCTATATATGGATTTTGGAGCACCCAGCCCAGACTCAATGAATTGGATTTAGCTAATATAATATGAACAGAAACCATTATTTTCTGCAATATTCCAAGCACATAGTCAAAGCATTGATCCTGTGATGCATTAGGCTGTGGAACCTAGAAAATTACAGGAACATCACAGTGGTAAGTATAAATATAATGCAGAAATTTCCGCGATAAGGTATTTCAACAAGGGGATATTTTATATGATTACGTGATTCCTGGGGTAACAATACTAAAATCTTGATTTTCAGTATTCCAATTGTTGTCATGTTACAAGTAAAATAGGTTGGGTTCCAACATGAAGTTTTCAAGTTTTTAGTTGACTCGGTTTCTTCCAAACTGGAAAGAACTCCATGCACACCCTGTTCTTTTAGGAAGGTTATCAGGAACGTTAATTTATGAGTATGTTAGGCATACAAAAAACAAAGATAGACATGTCAACTTGGATGCTGCAGAAAATACTCTGATGCAATTTACATGTTTCAATGCATTTTAAGTTTTCACCCAAAACACCAAATACCTGTCTCCATTAACTACAATGCAAAGGAAACGGCCATGTCGCCATCCATCTTCAAACTGGCCAAACCAAACATCACCAGATTTTGTGTAGAAGCGCCCTTCCCCATTGGCCTTTCCTTTCCAAAAGTTTGCAAACCATCGGTCACCAGTGTGAAAATAAAACCACCCCTGCAGGTGCATTGAAATGGTATCATTATGTTGCCACATAAGTGACTTAAATAGTCTAGCTCATATTCATATCTGGTGAATGAATTTTTAACAATTACTGATCTTATGATGGAAGCAAAACATATGGAACTCAATTTACCTTGAAACTGAAAAAAAAAAAAAAAAAAGAAAAAGAAAAAACTGAGTGCAGAATTGAGGAGACAAAGAAATAATTCTTACAGACATCAGCAGACAATACACATGCAATTTCTCACAATAGGTTTAAAATAGGCACATCGCTTGCATCTAGGAAGCATATGAAAATGTCTCATCTTTTGGTCTTAACAACTCTGAACGTAACAAGCAGGAGAAAATTGTGGAACCATGCTTAAGTCATGTAAAAATATAAGTTGTTTTAGATGAAAGCGTGGTTTGCGGTTGAATGCTTGAACACTCTCCTTCACATGTAGGCTATAAATTTCTCCTAACACTGATACATAGGAATGAATTATACATGGGGGGACATATAAAGAAAGATATTTGAACACAAGATCCATTGTTCTAATGCCATGTAGAAGTTGTGAGACCACAACCAACTTAGTCCAATAGCTGAAGTGGTTAGATAGAGGAGGGGCTTAAAATTTAAATGCTGTTACACAAATCAAAACAGCTTCATTAATGAACAGGAATATAACACTGGAAAGTCTATATCAGCAAAATAACTTTAACAGAAATTTGCCAACCTTTCCATGCATTACATCGTCCCTCCAGGATCCCTGGAACACATCCCCATTGCTGAAGCAATACGTACCAGAACCAGACCTCTTACCATAGCGCCACATACCATCATATATGCTTCCATCACTGAGAACCAGACGGCCCTATACATATTAATTCATGCACCACAGTCATATGCTTTCCTCAAGTATGACAATAAGTACAACAAAGCCTTCTTGGGTGCAGTACCTTTCCTTCAGGAAGACCACCCTGGCATCGTCCTCGGTAGATACCTCCTCTATATTTCATCTCCACGTTAGGATTCCATGTTTTTGGAGAATATCGTTCAGCTTCCTGCAGCAGAACTAGAACCTTGAATGGAATCCACCATGATCTTTGTAACTATGTACCAATTCTTGTTAAGAAATACAGATGGTGCGGTTACATTGAACTGTGACCTCTTACAATGGATAGTAGCACATTAGTATGGAAGGAGACATAATCAAACCTATGCTAATAGAAAATATTCCAGTTGCACAATACAAAATTATAGGACACAATCTGTCCTCTTCCCTAGGATCCATCACACACCTTAAAGGCCCACATTTTTAATCTCTAACAGAACTAAAAAGTGGAGAAAAAGAAATAAATAAGCATAAAGGTTAACATCAGTTTTTAAACAAAGAAGTTTCTGTTCATCTTTATATTCAATACCAAATCCAGGCAAGCCAATTTCAGTTCAATTTGACTGTCACTGCATCAAAATTTCAGCAAACAACAATATCTGAAGCAAGAGGCATTTAATCAGACATCGAGAAAAGATGATACATGAAATATCTTCGATATAGTCACTTCTCTTGATCACTCTTCAAGATCAAGAAAATGGAAATGTTGTTCTGGCTGGATGCAAAAGATGCTTCTTGTGCCCACTTTATGGCAAAACTGAAAAACAAAACACTGCTCAAAACAATTTCTAGTGCATGATTTGAAGATAAAAGATTACCAACATCGACGCTGCACGAGCAGAAAGATTTCCTTGTTTCTGGTGAACATCTGGACGTTTTCCCTGTATCAACGTTGATGCAAAATCCTTCACTGCTCCAAACCCTACATCAGCCAACCCACTCCAAGAAGATGCACTTGAATCATCAATTGGTTGGGCTTCCACAACATTCTCAATTTCCTGAATTCCATTTTGCACTGAATTTGCAATATTCTGATTGTCTTTCAACTCATTTGAAGGCTTTACACCAACCGGAAGCTGAAAGATGCTCATGGTATTGGGCATTGAACTAGAAGAGTCATGTGCCCTTTCTCTTGCCCACTCCCGAGCCACCTCATATCCAGGTGTGAAGTTCCAAGAGTTGAGTGGCTCTCTTTGAAAGGATGGACTTCCTAACAGTGCATTTAAACCAATTTAGTAAAAGAAAATTCACATATACAGTCTAACAAGCAAGTAGAGGAAGACAACATGCACCGCATTCAGATTTTACGTGTGGAAATTATTTCCTAATTACCAGTGCATAAAGTAATGTGAGGATATCATCCAAGAGTACTTGTATGTTTTACCTTCAGGAAGTTGACCATCCAAAATTTGCAACTCTGCATTGCTCTCTAAGAATCGAAATTCGCCTTGTTCATATCTTCTGCATTGTATCCATCAAAAGAAGGAATATAAAATTCAGGATTTTATAGCCAGACAGCTAAAGCTGACACAATGAAAAAGCTCTCATACCTGGATGAATGGATTTCATTGTTTTCTATTTTGGCAGATGATTCAGGCTCTCCAGAATCAAGCACAGATCCTTGTCCTCTACCATTTACAGCTACACCACTTTGCTCGTCATCTAAGTCTAGCACATTTGTCACTTGAGAAGGATCTGTAGTTTCAAATGAACCTTTCCCCTGACCTCCGTTTAATTGTGGTTGTTGCTTTCCAAAAAGATTGAAGACAAAAGGGAAACTTTGAGCTAGTCTGGACAATATGCTGCTCTTCCGAGGGTTCCGATCTCCATGACTAATTAGATGGTACAGGAGTCAAAACTCAAAAATAAGAGATAACTTTGGCAAAAACTCCCTAAGTCTTGATACAAAGTTTCTGCTTATAGAGATGCTAACAGTAGAAAGAAGCAAGGTAAAACTGTGTGCTCATTCCGATCCAAGGACAGAAAAACTATACTTTCTTTTGGAGGAGAACAGAAAAACCCTACTTGACTCACTAATAAGTTTAACTGCAGAAAAGATGAGTGGGAAAAAAAAAATAGTTCCCAATAAGAGACTTAATCCAGTTCAAAATGATCAGAAGTGATGACTACTGAGTGAAAATCTCTAATAATGCCAAAATGATTTTTTTAACAGATTAACACACATCAACAGAACTAAGAATGTCCACTAAACTCTAAAGCCTCTGTAACGCTGGAGTAGTGTCATTAATCAATAACATTTTGCCCTTAAACTATATCAATGAAGGCAAGTTGACAGTCCCTTTTCAATAGATGGAAATTAGTTCAAAATGATAAAATACCAATGCATATGCAACATATAGAGCTTTTGATATTCCATTAGGACTTACCCTACAGTAACAACTGTTGTTACCAGCATGTTTGCCTCCAAAGTAGGCTCCTGAACCACAGAAACAATAACTTCCTTTTGGTATCCTGTAACTTGACGAAAAGTTTCCAGAAAGGCTTTTAGATTGAGTTGGTTGCCAGCTGAACTGGTTAGGATGCATATGACCATCCCATTAAAATCCTGTAACCAAAGAAAAGGGAAGAAAGAGGTAGCAAACATTTAGCAGATATATTAAAGCAGCATGTGAGAAAAGAAGACAATTAAATTCATCACAAAATTGTATTTCATTATTGTTGATTTTCCCATTGAGAGAATGGAAAGGCTTGGGTTGCTAAGCTATCCGCTGGACTTGAAACACCAAGTTTCCATTTAAATTATTTTCCTATTAGGTAAATGAACATCAGCATTACCTTGAAACCACGACAAAGAAATGGGCAATCATATATTGCTTGCAAAATTGACGTTTTAATGTTGTAACCACTACCAAATCCAATCTTTCCTTCTTTGCATCTTTCCAGGACCTAACAGAGTTGCAAAGGCATATCAATGAAAGGCAAAAATATTAAATATAACAAACAAAAAGATTAGTGATTTAGAGCAACTAATGACTTCTTATATCATGTCCTAAAGAGAGAGCGGTGAGACAACAGTAAGAAAGCTAAAAAAGGAATCATCAGAATCAGATATAAACAAGAGCATGTATCGGAACTTACTTTCATGACCTCAGTAATATTCAGTTCTTTCATACTGTTCTGCGTCAAGCCTAAATGCTTCTTGTGGACATCCTGAAAATACCAGGTGCTAGAAAATGAAAGACAAAATCACCAATTCCAGGAGAGAGACAATGAAATAGAGAGGAAAACTTACAGATGTAAGAATAGAGATAGCATTTATAGCCAAGAGAACTGCATTATTTGCCGTTCTCACAGCCTCATCAAGTGTAACCAAATCTTTTTGCAGGAGCAGGTCAGTGTCAATATCTGCAAGACTACATTCCATAAGTCGGAACCATTTTGAACTTAAGAAGTGACTATAAGTGATGACAAGAGGAAATGTAGACTAAGAAAGTTTCAATTGATGAGATCTGCACGTTTTGGAGTTGAAATTAAATGGATTACCACAGAACATCAATTTAAATTCCTTACCAAAGCTCTAAACAATAGGTGGTTAGTTTCTCCCATTGTATACCTCTTATATTAAGATTGAGCAAAATGAGTCAAAGTAGCTTAGTACATCTATAAACAGAAGATAATGACAAATGGATGTCCGAAATAATATAATTGCTCCTTTGACCAAACGCTCTATTAAGTCCTCTGCTAACTTATATTACTAAAATCCATTTTCAAGACCGAGGAATAATAGCTAATTTGTTCTAGCAACCTCCTCAATAATTCTAAACCGTTTTGCCTCAGGACAATACCAGCTGAAACTCACAAGCATTTATCAATTAGACAACAGGCAGCCAAAATAATTCCAGACAACTAAATCTTATTTTATCACAATATCTAAGAATGTTATTACTAAAAGGACAGAAAAATTTACTCACTTATGCTAAAAGTTGTAAGCTCTTTAAGTTTGTCAACCAAATCTTTGACCTGCAGAATAATTATGTAAGCAAAAGAATTAAAACACCAACCACGAACGCTTAAAGAAAAAAGAAAATCTGTCATTTGCAAGATTAGCAATAAAGCCCTATTTGGAGAATCCAACAAATCTATACCCATCATCATTACTCTCCATAATGTTCTTTAATCTTTTCCAATCCAGACTTTTCAAATACTGAGCATGATATGTACAAAAAGCAGATGTTACCTCATCTTGCCGCCTTCTTCCTTCAAAGCTGAAAGGCTTCAGGAAAACAGCAACTGCAAATCCATTTGCTGATTTGACTTGTCTCAGAATATCCCAGGCTATAGTATGATCCGAGCCATATCCTGCACTAGCAACCTATCAATAGAAGGGAGAAAAGAGGGAACATCAGCAGCAGTACAAGAATCTAAGGACAATCATTAACACAATCAGTATATGATATTGTCTCGCTGAAAAGAAGGATTTAAGGTAACCTTAAAATATTATAAGCACATTTCAGAGGCATGTCCCATTAAAATATTACTAGCAACTAAAGTCCTAATATGATGGCATACCCACTGTGCACTTTGATATGTGCTTATATTCAGAGAACCATTCTAAACTCCTCCATTCGGCTCCAATGGTTTTTCTAGATGCAATTTGTAAGCCTTCCATCGAAGATTTGAATTTCATAGCACATATATAGCAAAAGAGAGTCTCAATAGGTGGACGCAGGGTTTGTAGAGTAAGAATTGGTCATGGATCAAGTGCTAGATATAAAGGGTCTAATCTACCACAAAGATGTCCCCAAGTGAATTCTTCTATAAGTTAAAATGAAGACACGCAACACGATAAAGCGTGAAGCTGTCATATTGGGAAAAAATTAACCCACTTCGTGGTATCTGCTTCATGTTACCATAATTTGTGCAAGCTTAATAGGAAGACTTGAACTGCCTTCATAGAAAATAAACCGTTATAACCTTCAAAGTGCATACAGGTTATGTCATCGTATTGATTATATAGAAAGCATAGCAGAATGACAACAGAATCCTCACAAAGAAAGAGTTCTAACTTATAGTTGAGGAATGTACAAACAAGAATTATAGCCTTTGGAGAAGACTGCATGATATGTGGAGCTTCCACAAGACTGGGAGAAGCATCTGCAACAAACAAACCAGGTTTTTAATGATATAATCAGCAGAAAAGAAATGTTTATGCAAATACTTCCCCCTATGTGCAATGAAGATGGTTCAACATAAACTGCCACACCGAATATGCAGAGTAACCATCCCAAAGTATCATTATCAGACTTAAATTTTTCCCATAGCATTGCTGTGAAGCTAAAGCTAATTCACTTGTTTTTCGCACCATATACTTAAAGCCATTGCAATTTACAACCTACATCTAAAGCCATAACCCAGCAAAACCTAAATTTTGAGGGAACCAGATAAAAGTTCATCAACTAGATAAATTCCACAATTACTGGTCAGGGATCTGTTACTTCTACAGAAGCATGAGCAGTTCATTGGAAGCGGATTCCCTTATTATTCGTGGGGCTACAAACTAAATGAGAAATTAACTTTTCCTGTCTTTATAATGCTGTCTCTGATTTTCTCAGTTAGAAGCTGAATCCCCTCTTTTCACAGGTCAAGAGATCAAAGAGAAAGGCTTTTTATCATAATGATGCCTTTGCTTTACTTGCCTAAACAGAAGCAGAGAGATCCTCCCAGGAAAACGTAGAAGACTTCCAAAACTTGAAAATTTAAGTCGCCTTCCTTTGACATGAAATTTTCCAATAATTCATGGATCGATAAACAGGTGTATAGATGAAAAATAAATCTAGAAGACCAAAAGGAAGCCCTCTTACTCTTAAGTGGATGTATTAACAGCAAAAAAAGTATTATCAAAGTCTAGCATAAGAAGTTCTAGTTTGGCTACTTCTCTTTTTTTTGTTCCTTTTTTTTTTTTTTGACATATAATTCTAATTTGGCTATTCAATCTTTGAAATTTTTGAGTACTTCATCCCCTCGAGCTAAGAAAAAAAGAACCAACTTCAGACATAAAGGACACAGTAACCTAATTGACTGGTAAATCAGCAAATTGAAGCATCTTTAGCATTCCAGGCATCTAAAAAAGTGGTATTCAAGCATATAAGGGTGTTTAAGATGGTATTTGCAAAATAGGTACTCCATAGTTTTCATGCTGAATCCTTGAAATTTCATGTCTCCATCTCTCAAACACTTCTAGATGACTGGTGCTATATAATTGTAGATGAAAAAGATGAGGAGAGAATCGACCTTCATCATTTATAATAAAAGAAGATAGAAATATGCTATGTTACATAAGTTGCATCCCATTTTGCCTCAACACTACTGAATGCCAAATGAAGAAACCATTTTCAGTTGCAGTATTGACAGCGATCCATTCATGAACAAAAACTCCCTCGCACATCGGACATCTATGACTGAACTTTAACTGTGATTATAACAAAGAGTTTGCAAGATTCCACCTATAAATTTTAAACAATCAAATATCCAATCAGCCATTCTGTTTTATCACTAAACAAAACTCACTGGATTAGAAGCCAATCTAAAGATTCAAAAAAATAGGAACAGATACAATAGAATCAGTGCGGAGAACCAGATATTGAACCTTTGTCAAGCATCCGCTGCTGTAGTTGCACCTTTGTTGGATCATTCCTTATAATATTCCTGCAAAATAGTAGCTTTCTAGATGATGTACAGGAATATAACATGAAAAAATTGGGAATGTTCTAGCTAATTGGCACTTCTCAATAAAGAACATCACCAACAAATGTATTCAATCACCAAAAAAATTCTCTGATCCGGAAGTCGCCACTTTCTGTGTTAAATAAAATCAAAGTTCCCTTCCTAAGTTACTACAATGGTAGTTCCCCTATCAAAGATCCTGGCATTTACCAAAAATCTATCAAGTCCAGCAAAACATATGCGGTGACATATGATTGCTAAATGCAGTAGGAATTAAATTGGAAAACCATCCTGAATACTGACTGAGCTGAACATGCGACCTTCTACAAGTCAATCAATTTTGGGTTATAATGTGCACTTTAATGCGCGCCAATGATTTTTGACTAAGCGAAACATGCCTCCTTCTGCAACTCCATTGTGTCATTGCCATCACCTCGGGAGTCCAAACTACTGGGTAAGCAACTCCGACGGACTACCACCCCAATGGATCCAAGTCCAACAATGTCAAATAGTGATATAGTCCATAGAAAGCTCCAAACAGACTGCCACTTTTTAAAAGAGAGTCTTGGACATATAACCTAACCACAAGTTCATATCTTCTGAGGCGTTTCATTTCCATTTTGCAAATGTCGCTTCGATATGAGAATCTCATCCTCGTGGCTATACTTTCATGTCAGGAAACCTACAGGCTACCGCTCATTGATCCTAAGCTACGTTACAAGGAACGAACCTATCCAGATGAAGCTTTTACACATACGACATGCACTCTTTCAACTACTACTCTCATACTAAGACAACCCAACACCATTCCAAACAGAGCATTGAAGTGTCAACAGAATTCAAAGAAGATGAATAAAAAAAAAGCGGGTATTACCAGAAACGCACGGATTCGAATCCAAAAGGCGAGTCCAAGCAGAAATCAAGAACGGCGTCCTTCCGACTGCCAACGCCAATCACCTCCACGAACCGGGCATCGCCGCCGCCGCCGCCGCCGCCGCCGCCGCTGCCGCTATCGCCCACCTCCTTCTCGTCCCCAACACGCTCCCCACTCAATCTAACCCGAACCCAGAACGGCGTGACGCCGGCGCCGGAAACCTCGCGCCTCTCCCCTGAATATTTGCGTCGACGGCGAGGGAACGGAGGGAAGGCGAGGGAATGGGGTGGCAGACGACGGAGCGAGGGGCGAGGCGAAGCGGCTCGGCGGGTCGTGGCGGGGTCGAGGGGGAGGCGCAGCAAGCGGGACATGGCCGGACAATGCGGCTTCCGGGTCGGGTCCCTTCAGGCGAAAGATCCGACCTTTGGTGCGAAGCGGAAGCGGAAGCGGAAGGAGTGGTTCATCTCTTTTCGCTCAGAGCTGAACTGTCTTTGCTGATATCATCTCAACCGGCAAAAAAATTTATAAAAAATTTATACTGGAAAAAGTTGGGGTTAAGAGAGGTTATTTTCAATGGATCCTAACGTCGGTTCGTTTCGCGAGAAAATTGGCCATTTTCGGAAAATATTTTCTTAAAATTTATTTTTCGGAAAAATGACAATATTTTTTAGTGTTAATTAAAACTTGAAAATATTTCAAAAATATTTTTTACGTGTTTGATAAGGAAAATATTTTCCGCTTCCCAGATTAGCGGCGTGAGCGTCAGGCTCGAGGCTCGCCGATTGACGAGCGCGGGTTTGAGATCAACGAGCTTGAGGTTCATCAGTTCGACACTAGCCAAGAAATAAGAAGTTAGGAAACAAAGAAAAAAAAAAAAAAAAAAAGGAAATTAAAAATAATTCGAATTAAAAAGAAAATGAAAATTAAAAAATAATTTGAATAAGAAAAGAAAAGAAGAAGAAGAAAGGGGAGGAAGAAGTGATAATTTGTAGAAGTGTGAGATAAGAAAAATAAAAGAGATCAGTGAGGAAAATATTTTCCACTTTTCAAAAGTGGAAAACATTTTCTCCTACTTTAGAATCTTTTTTCCTTTGATGGAAAACATTTTCCTTAAGAAATTCATTTTACGTGAAACAAACGCCTAGGAAAATCCAGGAAAATGTTTTCTCGGAAATTATTTTCCGCGAAACGAACAAAACCTGTGTTTTGTATAGGACAGGAGGCGAGCGAAACCGAAATGTTAAAGGTCAATACTAAAAATCAAATCACGTCGAAATCAAAGGAAGAGTAAAGAGAATTAATAGGAGTGAAAAAGGTGCGATTTATTCTAAGATTCAGCTGGCGACAAGGGTCACCAACTTCCTCGTACTCTTGTTGATGGTTAGAGTGATTCTCTCTCGCGAGCGGGTGCGCATGTCTACACATACAAGGATACTCTTTATTAGTTTTGTCCTTCAACGTTTAACTATAGGGTGAGGGTCGATGACCATGGCCAAAATCTGAAGAAGATGGGGCCAAAATCTGAAGAAGATGGGGACCCTCGCTCGCCCAAACAACCCCGCCAACCACGCCTCGCCCCCCTCCGACCATTTCTCATTAGTAAAATATAGGGAGAAGTCCAAAAAGTCCTAAACCTTTTCTTTTGTGCTTTGGATTTAGTCCTAAACGCTTTTTGGTCTTGGGTCCAGTCCTAAACCTTTTACGTTGTGCCAATTCAGTCCTTTGGCCAATTTTGGCGGTTTTGGGCCAGACAGGCCTTCGACGACGTGGCTGATCGGTCTTGACGTGGACAAATTTTAATAATATTTTAATATTTTTGAATTTTTTTGAATTTTTCGAATTTTTTGAATTTTTTTATTTTTTATTTTTTATTTTTGTCTTTTTCCTCCTAGGTCCCGGTCCCCGAGGTCCGGCGACCGCCGAGGCGCAGGGGCGAGGGCGAGGCCGACCTCACCAGGCCACCTCGCGGGCGAGGCCCTCGCCCATGCCGGCGAGGGCAAGCCTCCCCATGGCGGATGCGCGCGGTCGAGCCTCGCGGCCATGGGCGAGGCTCGCCGCGTCGGATCCCGGCGAGGCGGGGCCTCGCCCATGGCCGGCGAGGCTCGACCTCGCTAGATCCGGCGAGGGGGCCTCGCCCATGGCCGGCGAGGCTCGACCTCACCGGATCCGGCGAGGGGGCCTCGCCCATGGCCGGCGAGGGCAAGCCTCGCCCATGGCCGGCGAGGCCAAGCCTCGCCCATGGCGGATCTGCGCGAGGTCGAGCCTCGCCGGCCATGGCGAGGCTCGCCTCGTCGAGATCCGGCGAGGGCGAGCCTCGCCCATGGCCGGCGAGGCTCGACCTCGCCGGATCCGGCGAGGCTCGACCTCGCCGGCCTCGCCCATGGCCGGATCGGCGAGGTCGAGCCTCGCCGCCATGGGCGAGGCTCGCCTCGTCGATCCGGCGGGCGAGCCTCGCCCATGGCCGGCGAGGCTCGACCCTCGCCCGCGAGGTGGCCGGCGAGGTCGGCCTCGCCCTCGCCGGCCGTCGCCTCGGCGGTCGCCGGACTTCGGCAACCGGGCGGAGGAAAAAGACAAAACAATAAAAGAATGAAAAATAATAAAATAATAAAATAAAAATAAAAATAAAAATTCAAAAATATTAAAATAAAAAAGTTGTCCACGTCCGCCGCCGGGCCACCACACCTCGGCCCGGCCGGCGTCCCTCCGCCAAAACCATTTCGTAAAAAGGTTTAGAATCGGCACCAAAAAAAATAAATATTAAGCAAAAGGTTTTGCTTTTTGGCACTTCTCCCGTAAAATATATTAACTTTTGCCACCCAGGCCATGCTTTATCAAACTAGTGAGTACTTATGACGAATAGGTGAAGGACCCAACTGCACAATTTGCACAACTTACAAGACTTAGATTGTAAGGAAAAAAAGATTAGAAAAATAAATCGCGTATGCAATAAAGTTCCGAATATCAAACTTGTATTAGACGTATTGAAATGGGTCATAGACGCAGTTCATAACCCACATTTGATGGGTTAAGTCATAATATGGATTAATTACGTTTAGTAAATGATTATTAATGAGTTTAAAATGACAAAGCCCAAAAAAATTATGAGTATTAAATGAATTCACAATTTAGCTAAATCCAACTTATCTCTTGACTCTTTCTTCACCCTTTATGAGAAAATTTTAGACTCTTTAGATTGTTACAAGTTAAGAGAAGTCTTGGTGTGCTCGCAAAATGGGCTTGACTTCACCATTACTAAAAATATTAAGACAGCTTCTTTTTTCCTATTATTTTTTGTTAGGTGTTGGAATATATATTTCCTTGGTTGCATTGGCATTGTTATATTTATATAATATCTCAATCTGCGTTCTTGTCATTGCAATTCATAGCTAGCATAAATCTTCTCCTTCAATGTCTTACATTCCATTTAATAAAAAATTCAATTCCTCACATTCTGTGTTGCTATGATTTATAAATTAAATACAAAGCATTAATTTTCTATTATTCTTCATTGTGAATCAATACAAAAATTGAGAATTCTATGCAATGATGAAAGCCAATTCTCTAACATCTTATAATCGAAATAACGATTTTATCCAAATAACATATATACATGAAGAGCTTAAAAATGGTTAACAAGGTGAATGTGAATTTTCATAGATTAGATTAAATATGAAATTTTTTTAGTAAATAATTCGAGTTCGATACCAATGAGTTAGGTGTAGGTCACTAAATTTATATTGTATATAAATGGGTCAAACAAATTATATGGATTAATTTAAATCGGACCCTTTTCGACTCAATCCAATTCAAACCCGAACCAATACTAATAGCCCTAACTTGTACATAACCCTAATAAATACAATTCTTTTGGGGCCAGGAGAAAGGGGAAAACAGGCTGAGAGCATTGCCAACGCTATTGCTCTGCGATTCCTCCCACTCTCGGACAGAAATGGAAGGCTCGAGGGGAATTGTTTCTGTTCATTTCCCCCAACGTACTTCTCATTTTCATGGACAACAGTTGGTAATTGGAGGTGCCCACACGACCGTCCCACGCCTTGTGGGGGCAATTCCGTACGTCTGATTCCCACCCTTTTCAGCCATCGAGATTTTCTCTTTATCCCCTTTTACATCCATGTTAATTCTCAATTGTTGGTTTACACACCATGTTGGACTTCTAATCCTTCCAGAATAATAACAAAAGGTGAAGTATAAAAATAAAAAAAGCACAAATTTATGACCACGGAATAGTTTTTTAGCCGAATTTTTTAACATAAAAACGAAAGAACACATATTTATGCTTTAGGACAATTTTGGCTTCTATTACTTTGGTGGCCGACAAGTGTCCAAGATCGTCAACATGTCAGATTCACATTGCACAACGTGCCCCTGTGTCAATGGACAAAGAATCTAGAGCAAACAAATGAAAGATGGTAGGGGTGGTGGAGATTCAGGGTTAGGTTTGATTTCCGTCTAACCCGAAACCTACCATCAGCATGGGTTCTCATTTTTGGAACTTGGAACCTTAGTCGGAATTAAGAACTTGGAACCTACCCCCGTCATAGGTTAGGGGTTGCCAGGTGTTCCAACAGTTTTTTTTTTTTTCATTTTTAGATTTGAACTATAATATACGCGCATATTCCACAGTAACTTCCCACATCTTAGCAAACATAGCAGTGCCAACTATAATTATTGTGCCCACATATATCAATATATGTGCACTAAAGCTTAAATCGTCACATTTGCCATATGCCATATGTCTTTACCAGCTGAGTCAAATGAAAATGATGAAGCAAAATATACTAAGGAGATGAAAAACCAAAAGTGCCAACAAAATCTCAAATTTTCATCTACTCCATAGTGTGAACTCTGCAACATTTTCCTGCGATTCCTTTGGCACAGCAAAACCCGACAAAGCCATGGATGAAAATTAGTCAAAATCTTAAGTAAAGAAACAGAAAAAAAAAAATCAATATCAATAATACTCCATGAAGCATGCCATTTTGCCCATCTAAAAGCTCCTAAACTCTTTGACAACATAGTTAAAAAATTCGATGTACATAAAAGGAGCCTGCATTAAGATTACGACAAAAAAAAGTTGCTCATCAATCAATTTCTGCACAATTAAAGCAGCACAAGGCCAACAAAAAACTTTGCTTAACTTCTCAACCGCTGGACCCATTATAGATGCGACACCACCAACTCTATTTATCAACGATAATCTCCGCATTAAGACCAACCATATCTGGAAAAAAAAGAAGAAGAAGAGATTAAATAAAATATTTACTTATTAGATATACAAAAAGAATTACAATATATAAAGATATAAACATTACTTACCCAACTCAAATTGTTCTGCGTTCTGGATGCACTCTTCAACATCAAGTGGTACACGAACGGCTCTCAACCAATCTTGAGTGCAAATCAAAGCTTCCATTACTTGGGGAGTTAAAGAACTTCGAAAGCCATCAAGAACACGACCCGATGTACTAAAAGTTGACTCTGAAGCAACGGTAGTTACAGGAATGGACAAAATATCTCGAGCCATCAAGGAAAGGATCTTATATTTTGAGCCATTAGTCTTCCACCAAATCAAAATGTCAAGATCAAGATCCTTTTCATTTTTTTCTTGAAGATACTGATCAAGCTCGGACTTGTTGTCATCGCACCCTTGTTCATCCGAGTATAAAAACATTTTCTTCCAAGCTTGGGCGTCATACTTCTTTATTCCTTCATTACCACCCGTATCGGCATTGGAACCACTACTACTTGCACTCAAATTATGGCCACCAACATTTTGATCATTTGAAATAAGAGAAGATTGCTCATAAAATTCATACAAACGCTCCAATGTATCCTTCACCTTGTAATGCATCTCTTGAATTTTCGATTCATCATCATAAATTTGTCCATACAAGAAACTCACATAATTTAACTTGGCTCTAGGATCTAACACAACCGCAATCAACGCCATCATATTTCACTTTATCCAAGTTTCCATAATATTTGTCAAATTTTTCTTTCATTTTCACACCCATAGCTTGAAGCTTAGGATCCGAAGCATCGACCGCATCTTTCAAATATCTATACAAAAGAGCTATCCCTTCAAAATAGTCATTTGAAGTAACATATGAACTCCCAGACATCTGATTGGTGGCATCATAGAATACTTTTAGAAATTCCGAAAGAATAATACAATTTTCCCAATCATCATCACTAGGAGTTTCATGATTAAGCTCACTTACAAAAGATGGATCGTCTTCTTCCATCCTTTCGAAAGCTTTTCTAAACTTTATGGCGGTGTCTAATATGAGGTAAGTGGAGTTCCATCTAGTGGCAACGTCAAGAACTACCGAACCCTTATAAGTGATATGTTCTCTCTTAAAATAAGATTGAAATACTTCGGCTCTCGTGGGAGAACTCCTTACATACCTAATCACATTTCGGATACGTGCAATGGAGTCACGTGCCGTAGTCAAGCCATCTCTCACAATCAAATTTAATAAATGAGCTGTACACCTGATGTGCAAAACACTACCATCTAATATCAATGACCTTTGTTTCGAAATTTTTTCCCTCAAATAGCCAATTGCAACATCATTTGAGCTAGCATTATCCACGGTAATTGTGGACATCTTTTTTTCTATTCCCCACTCCCCAATGCATTTCTCCACCATTTTCCCAATCTCCCTACCCCTGTGACTATGCATCACCACAAAGTTGATGATTCTTTTATGCAACTTCCAATTTTCATCAATAAAATGTGCAGTGAGACACAAATAATTCAGATTTTGATTGGAACTCCATGTATCAGTTGTGAGTGCGATCCTAGAATTAATCTTTTCAAAATAATTCTTCAAAGAAGTTCTTTCACATAAAAACAACTTCATGCAATCTTTTGCCACTGTGAAACATGATACATGTTTGAAGAGAGGTTGTAACTCAGTAACATATTCACGAAATCCAACACGCTCAACCAAGGAAAAAGGTTGCTCATCAAAGATGATGAACCGAGCAAGCATGTGCCTACAACGCTCTTGATTAAATGACCATGTCGATAAGACGCTACCAGTACTAGAATCTCTCCTCTGTCTTGCCAGCCATGTTGACATTACATGGTGTAAAGAATTTCTGCCTCTTATCTACATTACAAGGAAACCTCTTGCATGTGGTCAAGTGCTTCCTTATTGCAAAAGTACCGTTAGTAACACGGTACTTAAGCATGGACCCACAATGAATGCACTTCACTTGATATATTTTTCCATCCTTATCACTGATTCTCGAATAATGATTCCAACATTCGGATGTATATTTCTTATCATGGGGAAGATGAGAACCAGGTACCTTATTTGTGGCACTCGAGGTAGGGGGTGCCTCTTTTCAATTTCATTGCCAGAAAACTCCAATTCCGTAATCGGAGTCATCTCCTCACGTCCCTCCATCTCCATTGACATGTTATCTTAATACATTAACTTCGCACTACACAACAATAAAAGAATATAATTAGAAATTTCAAAACAGAATGTGAATTGAGTTACAGAATATGCAGGCAGTTGGTAAAAACCCTTATAAGTGGCAACGTCGGAAACTGGCTGTGCCATCACCTTTCAATTTGACAAGTGGTAAATGGAGAAGTTAATAAATGTGAGCACCAAACCCCCCCACCCCAAACACTTTATCCCGTCGCTTTCTAAATATTAATCTGATTCTTTTTCTTTATACAACGGGTTAATGGTGCTAAAATGCATTTTTCTGTTAGAGTTCTGCTATGATTTCAGCATTTAAATATAGAATGCAGACCTCCAAATTCACCATTCATGGCACTAGGTTACCTCCATGCTCAGCTGCCCTTGGAAGACAACCTTTACTTGTGGTACTTAAAATACTGCGCACGTAGGGCCAGTCTAGAAAAAAAATACAGCTGTACAAAGGCTCAAGCTATCTCCAGAGCTACCAATGATGCAGTCATGGCTTCAGAAATCAAACATCTTAAAATGAGTTAACACACTTTGGGATAAGTTGGCATGTTGACCATACTTCATAAGCCGTCTTCACTCTATCTCCTATAAATGTGAATTCCTATCTAAGGGAGAGTGAACAATTGATAGAAGCCTTGAAGCACTCCACACACCTCTTTGTAAATCCAAATGCTTGTGGTTTTAGTTCCTCTCAAGGAAGGATTGTAATTTTCTACCCACAGAGTTTACTCAACATTCGATTTTCACAAGGCGATATAAGATCCAAAAAATGAAAAAACAATTGACGACTCTTCCTCAGCAGTCAGCAACAGCACGCCTCCATTATCATCAACAAGAAGAACAACATCGATGCGCGCTAAATGAGGACCATACCTTAATTGATCCCGGCAAATGCCAAATTCAAGAGAAGGCAAATCGCGCGATGTTTCCAGAACAGGCACCCTCAGGCTTCGCAATAAACGAGTCCTAGCAGCAACTGGCGTCGAGCGGCGACGGCGTGGCCTGCGATGTCCGACGGCGGCCTCGAGGACGAGCGGCATCGGTGACAGGCAGAGGCAGAGCACGGGAGAGACTAACGTCGAGCGGCGAGGGTTCGGGCGAGTGGCCTCGGCAATTGGCGTCCAGCGGCGTTCGGTGGCGGCGGCCTTGAGGGCAAGCGACGTCCAGCAGCCAGACTAAGAGCAGAGTCGGCGACTGGCACAGGCAGAGCACGGCAGCAATTGGCGTCAAGCGGCGAGGGTTCGTGCGAGCGGCGTTGGCGACTGGCATCCAACGGTGTCCGGCGGCAGCGGCCTTGAGGGCAAACGGCGTCCGGCGGCGAGAGTCAGAGCGGCGTTGGCGACGGGTAGAGGCAAAGCATAGCGAGACGGGCGTCAAGCGGCGAGGGTTCACGCAAGCGACGTCAACGGCTGGCGTCCGGCGGCGGCCTGGAGGGCGAGCGATGTTCGGCAACGAGAGTCAGAGCGGCGATCGGCGGCGAGACTCAGAGCGGTGTCCGGCGGCGTGAGTTTAGGTCTAAAATTTGAATAGGGGGCAAGCAGGGGAGGGGGGCTCCTTTTGGAGCCTTAACCGGTTCCGCAACTAGTTTCGCCGGTTCCTGGAAAAAAGGAACCGAGAATCGGAACCGGTCCTTTAAGAACCGGGAACCAAACCGGAACCTTTGGTTCAGTTCTATGGTTCCCGGTTCTACTCGGGAACCACGCTCACCCCTAAAAGATAGTCTTATGGACCGAATGATCTAATAGATGCTAGAACGATACAACTTTGCAAATGATCTAGCCCACTTGTTATTACTTTCAATAAGCACTATTGCAGGACGTAAAGACAATGATATGGTTTTGTTCACTTCTAACACTATTTATGTACGATAAAACAAAATAGGACAAAACTGTCCCATCGGCATACAAATATGCCTATTCTCAAGACACTGGAAACGTTTTGGTGCCAGAATAATCTCATGGCCATAAGTTTATGTCTTTCGCAAGACATTATCTAATTGGTCTTATATCCATAGTACAAAAATCAATGCATTTTTAAATTTCTATTTTTTAATTTAATTATAAATATTTATACAAAATTCCAATATAATCATTTCGACAAATTTTTTACCAAAATTAATCGAAAAAATTACATTAGAATTTCACACAAAGATTGAGAATTTAGAACCAATCATATAATTCCCCTTTGAAAGTACGTACTACAATAATACAATTGTCCTAAGGATAAGAATTTGTGTCGTTTTTTTTTTTTTTAAATGTTTAGGCTAATAACAAAAGAGTGTTTAATTAATAGGGCATTGCCTAAATTGACTTATATTTTCTTATATTCTATCTAATCTAAATCTTGTGACTCACTTAGTTTGACTTTTTTTTTTTTTAAAGCGGAAATTTCTAAAATTTCACAACACTCAAGTGTTGGCACGCGGGTTCATGAATTTTTTTTCCCATAATTTTCTGAAATTTGAATAAAATTTTAAATTTGTTAAGAAAAAACAGAATAAGTTTTGGTTAAATGCAAACAAATGTAACTGTAGTCTAAAAAAGAAAAGACCGAGGGTGCATTTGGTTTAGCATTTGGGGAAAGGTTTTGGCCCAATGTAAAAGCTTTTAGCCTAAAGGGTTTGAGGAAATGCAAAACTGTTTTGGTGAACACATATTTGGAAAGTTCTTTGAAGTGACCAAATTAAGTTTTTTTATTATTAGTTTGTTTAAAATTAAGAAAAAAACAATGATTGTAACTTTTATATTTTTGCATTGAGAGTAATGTAAAAGAGATGTATTAACAAATTTATTATAAAAAAAAATCACATCAAAGTGGACCTTTCTCAACTAAAGAGAGCATTTCATTATAAAAACATGATAACATATGTCCCTAAGAAACTAATGAGTTATCCTTCAATATTACAAACCTACTTTAACGACTTTGTAAACTCATGATATCCCGTAAGGCTAAGAGTCTACTTCCACATATATAGCGATGCTATTGCCATCGTTACTCTTCCACCGAAATCATAAGCAAATCCCAAATATGCTAATGGGACAACCGATATAAGTCAACTATCATGCCCAAATCTTACGAACTTCTACAAACAAGAGAAATTTATAAAGTTGGCACTATACTACTAGATAACCAAAATCTTTTGACCACCGTTACTAGTAACAAAGTCTTGCACAAATGCTCACAATCCCTTAATTTAGATCATTCAAATAACATAGATTTATCTACCATAGTTCCATCGAAAATAGCAACTGCTTAAGATTCATCTTCTGTGATAATCATCTTTTGTTGAAACAATTTCAAGCCATCAAAATCAACCCTTTACACATTTTACATTAGTGTATTTGCTACTTGAAGTGATCTGCAAGAAAAAAATCATATGATTATTCAAACAAAAGCCAAACAATAGGCAAGTGCACTCAAAATGCAAGCACATATAATTGACACCTGAAAATCAACATTGCCGCATCCTCTCTCACATGTGCTCCTGGCTCGTAGGAAGAGAATATGTTGAACCAAATGCACATACTATCTCTCTTATAAAGAAACTATAATATACGCGTTATGAGGCAACACATTGGAAGAACACTTGGTGGGACAAGAACAAGTAGATCCTTTCTTGGTGACTTAACTTGACTCATTCTTGCCATAAGGGAAAATTGACCAAAAAATTGTTAAACCTATTGTACAGTGATCAATTTAGTCTTAAAACCTTTCAATTTTGCTAATTCAATCCTAAACCTTTTGATGATTTGCCAATTTAATAGTCTAGACCAATTTAGCCAAAAAAAATGCTTATGTCAATACCTAGTTAGTGTGACCATCCTACATGGATGGACCAGCAAATAGCCAGCACTGATGTGGACGTAGAGATCAAAACGATATCATCATTTGTTATTAAGGAAAAAAAGCTCTTGAATATTGAAAAACATTATCGTTCTGGAATCCCTCATTTCTTGTCCCAAATCCATCGAATGCTCACCCAACTTCCTCAGTGTCGCTTCAATCCGAAGAACCCTAACTGAGATTTATTGAGATCTTAATCAAATCTATTCAATCTCAACTCAAATCGAACGATGTCGCTCAAGTCGAGTTGTTCTCTCGTCAAATCATCACCCACATTCATCCCAACACCATAATCTGTCCAAATCCCACACTCTCTTGTCCAAATCGCAAATTTAATTCATCCAATACCCAATCATGACTCAATTTGACCTCAAGATTCTACATTTAACATGATAAAGTGTCATCCCGATTTGCTTGTGTTGTCAGCACTCAGCAAACACGACATAAAGGTATGTTTTCCTTGTCCCAAATGCAACAAAAAAGTTTGTTGTTTTCATGTGTGTTATTAGAATTTTCTTACATTATTATACCTTCTAAATTTAAATCTTCCAATATTTTCATCCTTGAACTTCTTTTATATATGAGCACTCTAAGGTTAGTGGTTCGCATTTGCTATACTTTTTTTTGAAACATTTTGTTGATGTTATTAGCATCGTAAAAGGGGGTCACAAGGCTTGGATTTCTCATTTTCCATCATTATACTCAACACTTCCATGCTAGGAAGCTTGAAAGATGGCTTTTCCATCAAGATTTTTTGTCTGTGAATGACAGTTTATGTGCCTGTTTAAAAGTTTATAATCATTTCAATGCTCTAATGTCCTTTGAGTGAGACTCAAGATTTTAAGCAAAAAAGAACCTAGGATATTTTACAAATTTCACGTTCACATGATAAACAAGCTCCATCAAATTTGTAATCACAAATTTCAAAAAGCATCTTTATGTTGTAATCTATCACTCATTACTTCCGATTTTCAATAAGATTAAAGACATTGCATGTATTCACATACATAAAAAAAATAATTGGTAATTTAGGGATGTCACTCAGAGATTTAAACATTTGGTGATAAAAGAATATTTAGTTATACTATTAATATAGAATTTTGTGGTAATTTTGTAATAGTTTTGCCTGTGCAAACTTTGCTTCAGTTTCTTTATTTTCTTTTGGGGTTAGCATTTGTTTTGTTATAGTTTAAGTGATAAGTCCAACACTTGTTCAAAATTATTGATATTTATTTTCTATCTGCTCTAGCTGAATGTCTAGCCACAAATGCAAGTTTAAGAAAATACCTAACCTTGCCAATAAAGAATTAATAATTGCATAGATTCTTTTGTTATTTTTATGCTAATACATGAAAATTATTCAATTGACTAGTTATTTACTTTAATGCTATTGCTCGTTGTCTTCACATGTGCTATTATGTTAACCCTGCATTTTATGTCTGTTTATAGTATAAGTTATCTTTTTGTATATTATCAAGATGAGTAGCAAGTCAACATTGGTTTGCCTTTTTCTATAGTAGAAAACTTGTGTGACGTTTTATGCTTGAATATGTTGGGGGTAAGATAGAATTAGTACATGTAGATATCATCTCAATGAGTTATGAAAGGTTAATCACATATATCGAAAATGTGTTAAATGGTAAATCAAGAAGTTTGATTTTAAGTTTCTTGGGAAGTCTCCATAAAATGCTTTAAAATATAAAATAAAAATATAATAATAGCAATATTGTCGATCTATTTATTATTCGTTTCAAGGTGGTTAAGGTTTTATGGAGAACATTTTGATGATGAGGTAGTGAAGGTGCTACTCAAGGGGTTAGTCAAAGTGCTAGTCAAGGTGGGGGCATTGATGAGGTTACTGATAGGGTGTTGTGTCGAAAGAAAATCGGCAGAAGACGACTTATCTCTTTTTGATGCGCAGTGAACAATTTACCTCGAAAATCATTGAATTGTGGATGAATGACGAACAGTATTACTTCAAGTTGGTCTGAATGCAGTCACGAGGAAAACATCCAATTTACATAGCGTAAATGCGAATTGTTTTCGTAAAGGAGAAATGGAACGCTTTTTTTTTTTCTTTGATGGAAATGGGACAAGAAAATAAAAACAATTTCTTTATGAGCATATGTTCTGTCAACCGTACCAACAGTTATCTTCAGAAGTTTTTTATATGACCCCATCATACCCTTTCAAATGATGTATTTTCATCATAACATATCAAGTCGAAACGTTGTGTTCTAATTGCACCCCATCATGAACGTATTAATTAAGTATAACATCTCCCACTCGGACATGATGGGCTTGATAACACTCTATCAAGAATATAAGGCATTCAACATTCATTAACTTTAGAAACAATTCATACCGGCAAGAAAGCCGTGCAACCAATGAGCACATCTACACTTGAGAGCTCAAATTATGCACCTGTTAGGAATGACATAATGGTTACTAATCTAAAAAGAAATAAACAATTGATGTTTCACAGTGCCTCAGACATAATTTGTTATATCAATCCAAGTATACACATCCCTGAAAAACTATATTTGACTATTCTCATAACACTATATATTTACAATTATATCCAAAACCACATAAAGTAATATAATTGGTCGACTAGTAAATACAAGTGATATATGTAAAACAACAATAGTATTCCTTTGCACTTGTGTCTCTCTTCATTTCAAAACAATTGCTTTCCTAAACACGTCCCATAAAGCCATATCTATTCATGACTGTTGGTAACATGTTAAAGTAGTAATATTGATCTTTCACTTCGAGAACATAATTAGAAATAACATAAGACACAAGACGAGGTAAATTATAAATTACCTTAAGGGCTCACACAATGAGTGAATATGGATAATTTCACCCACCTTCCCTTATCGGTCAAACAATGCACATATAATATGAATTACATGCTATAATAGACTTCTCTTTCTATAAGAGCATATGTCATTTATTAATATATTCATTATACGGATATTTGCCTAAACATAGTCATGTGATTCTCACGTACTCAAGTTTAACTCGAGTGCTATATCAGCTCGCTTTCTATAGAGCCCAAATTAAGCACTCGTATCCGGCTTCTTTCAGGCATACATGATTGTGAGAGTATCATGTTCAGTCTTATTATAAACAAATCATAGACCTCATCTTGACTCCAATCGAGGCGACATATTATTTTATGTACTAAACTTGCTCTTCAGCATTTATTTGTACATAACGTCTCATCTCAACGTGCTAACTATAGCACTTAAGGTGATTGCTCGTGTGAGTGAGCCAATCATTGCATGCTGACATACTTTTCAATAATATATATGTGTATGTGCTAGTCTCATAATGGATTTATACTTATTGATAAAATATCAAGTCATTAATAAATAAACAAGTACAATACATATGTTCACACATACAAAAATCTATGATCCTCTACAATACCACATATCACATTTTACGTAATCCTAGTGACATCCTATGGGTCAAGAATACGTTTCTAGGAACAGCCTTCATAAAAGGATCAACAACCATTCTATTAGTTGAAATGTATTGTAGGATCACTTCTTTCTACACTATTATATCTCTGATAAAGTTGTTATTTATGTCAATGTTATTCGTCCTTCCATGATACTTGGGATCTTTCACATAGGTAATAACTGCTTGACTATCGCAATAAACTATTACCGGTCTTGTAACCTCAATGATAGTGGCCAAATTTTTCAAGAAACGTTTTAGCTATACTGCTTTTTGCACTACGGCAGAGCATGCAATAAATTATTCATCCATCGTAGATAAGGCCATGCATGTATGTTTCTTGCTATTCTAAGAAATTGCATCTCCATTGAGCAAGAACGCATATCCAAAAGTCGATTTACGCTCATCTAGGTCTCCTCCTCAATCAGCATATGAATATCCTAATAGGCATTAATCATTCCCTTGGTAATAAAGTCGATAGTCCATGGTGCTTTTTAAGTATCTCAAGATTCTCTTCACTGCTTTCCAATGTACTTGATCAGGATTTGATTGATATCGGCTCACCAATCCCACGGCATAACATATGTCGAGTTCAGTACATATCATAAAATACATCAAACTTCTGACCACACTAGCGTAAGGAACGGTTTCCATTACTTTATTTTCTTCTATAGTCTTAGGACACATTTTAGTATTTAGGTCTTCACCTTGCATAATAGGGGTATTAATGGGATTACAGTGCTACATCTTGAAACGTTCAAGAATCTTCATTATATAAGATTCTTGTGATAAAGTAAGGAGTTTTTTTTATTGATCTTTTTCGATCTTAACTCCTAATATATAAGCAGCTTCTTCCATGTCCTTCATTTCAAAATTAGACGACAACCATTCTTTTATGATGATAACAAAAACCTTGTCATTTCCAATCAATAAAATATCGTTTACATAAAGTAATAAAATCACAAATTTATTTTCGGACCGCTTGACATATAACAGTGATTTTATTCGATCATCGTGAAACCAAAAGTCATTATGGCTTGATGAAAACGAAAATACCACTGTTTAGATGATTGCTTAAGGACATATATTGAGCGATGAAATTTGCAAATTTTATGCTCTTGACCTTTAGCTATGAAACCTATTGGCTGCTTCATATAGATTTCCTCATCTAGTTTTCCATTGAGAAATTCGTTTTTACATTCATTTGATGTAATTCAAGGTCCAAATGTATAACGATGACTAGGACAAGGCTTATTGAGGCAAACCTTACAATTGGTGAAAATGTTTTCTCATAATCTACACCCTCTTGTTGAGTATAATCTTTCGCCACAAGACGAGCCTTATATTTTTCAATGGATCTATCCGCCCTTCGCTTAATTTTAAAAACTCATTTATTTCCAATAGTCTTGCGATTTGGTGGTAAATTAATTAAGTCCCAAATGCGATTTGCCCTCATTGACTCCATCTCATCTTCCAAAGGTTTTCTCTATTCTTCCTTATCAGAGGATGAGAGAGCCTCTTAAACAGTCTTAGGCTTAATATCGTCTTTCTAAGCAATCATAAATGCTTCCCCTTTAATCTCAAAACGACGACGGGGAATACTTTTACGATTACTTTTATGTAATCTCTCATTTATTAGGAAAATCGTTCTCTAAGAACGTCACATCTCGTGACTCCATTTTGGTCATACTTCCATCAACTTGTTCACCTATGAACACGTATCATTTGGAGTATTCAGAATATCTTATAAAGATACATTTCTTCCCTCTATGACCTAATTTGTCATATTTATGGGAAGAATCATGAACATAAGCTGTACTTCCCCATGGACGTAGATTACTTAAGTTTGGTTTCCTACTAATCCACAATTGATAAGGAGTGGAAGTGGCTGATTTTGAGGACACTTGGTTAAGCACATAGGCAACAGTCAATAACGCATCTCCCCAATAAAAGATAGGTGAATTTACTTGCGTCATCATAGACCTAACCATTTCCAATAGGATTCTATTTCTTTTTTTAGCTACCCTATTTTGTTGTGGAGTACCAAGAATAGTCAATTGTCGTACAATTCACTTTTCATCACAAAGAGCCTTGAATTGTTCAGATAGATACTCATGTCCACGATCGGTTCTCAATGCCTTTATTGTTTTGTTCAACTGATTCTCTACTATCGCTATATATCGTCTAAAGCAGTCTAATGCTTCTGACTTATGGAAGATCAAAAAGACATAACCAAAACGCGTGAAGTCATCTATAAAAGTGATGAAATATGAGGCTCCATGTCTCGTCTTCACATTCAAAGGACCACAAATGTTAAAATGTATGAGTTGCAATGGAAATTTGGCTCTAGTTCTTTTATCGAATGATTTTCTATTTGCTTTTCCCGCTAGACAATATTCACATACGGGTAGATTAACATTAGTGAGTAACCTTAAAAGACATTCTCTAGCTAATCTTTACATTCTTTGTAACCCAATATGACCTAATTTAACATGATAAGTATTTGCATCAATCTCAACATTACTAGAAGATACAATTAAAGAAAAACAACCATTGACATTAACACTAACACCTTAAAACCATTCAATACATTATCTAAATCATGATAAACTGTTCCAAATAAAATGTTAACACAATCACCATAGAAATTCAATACATAACCTAGGCTAAGAAGAACAATTACGGAGATCAAGTTTCATCGAATATCTGGAGCATAAAAGACATCATATAGGAATAGGCTTTGACCACCACGTAAAATTAATTTACATGTGTCGATACCATTCACTTCAACTCTTGAGTTATTCCCAACATATATCCATCTTCTTCTAGGCTGTATTCGACGATACTCCACAAATGCTTCTTGGTCTCTAGCTACGTGATATGTTGCTCCTGAGTCTATAGTCCACATTAGATAAGATTAAGTAAGCATTATAGTGCTAGAAACAAAAGCATTATTTAAAGTAATGGAGTAATAAGGTACCTCTTTCGACTAAGTGCATTCACGAGCAAAGTGACCCATCTTGCCACAATTGTAGTACTTCATCTTGGCCTTGTCCTTCTTCCCACCACGCTTTTTGCGTCGGAAGGTCTTAGCTCTCTTAGGTGCCTGATCAGTCTTCTTTCATTTATTGTTGAATTGATGATTCATTTTGCATTTGAAACCCGAAGCTTTGCGCGAACTTGATTCAGCAACATAAGCATGGGTAAAGGATTTCGCAGCCTCTAGACGCTCATTCTCTAATTCCAAATGACCCATATATCATCAAAAGTGACAATATTCACATTACGCGTCATGTTGATCTTCATATGCTCCAAATTGTCAGGAATAGACTTTATAATAGCATGAACTTGTTCATTAGTAAGGGGAGTAGCCTACCGACTTCAGTTCACGAATCATGTTTGACATCTCCCGAAGATGTTGCCTCATTGTTACATTTGGGCGCTTTCGATATGTGTTAAACTTGATGGTGAGTCTCCTTAACTTAGTGGCAGATGTACCCCCAAACTTATCTTTTAAGGCAACCCACATTGCTTGAGCTTTATCATAACTTTCAAACTCACACATGAGATCATCTTACATACAACTTAGCAATATAATGTGAGCAATGCTATTTTTTTCCAAGCTTAATACGCTTCTAGATCTCTCCTGTGTTGAGTTGAAGTTTCATGCTCAAGTTCATCCATTATGTGGTTGAGGGTTTTCAAAACCTATTGCTTCTCAAGGATGTACTGAACATTTCGATATTAAATATCATAATTGTCATCGTTCAGCTTTTCACCCTTATTGAAGTCAGCCACAGTGGTCTTGGATGCCGAAGCCACAATCAATTACTATAATACATTGACATAATAAACGCAGAATCAATATTAGCACACTTATCAGAGTAACACACATATTTAATTTGCAGCAAACACAAATTAAATTAACGATAATTCAACAAAAGACACAGAAACAAAAGTTCACTATGTTTCCAATCAGTTCTTATATACAATTGTTCTATTATCATTAATTAGTTTAATTTGCGCAAATTTTAAGTTCTAGGTGAGAACTATTTCGAATTCTACTTCTCAAAGGGAATTTGTTAATGAGAGCTCTTGTGTAATGTTGAAAGGGATATAAACGATTAGATGTCCTCAATTGCATAGGCATTTGTCAAAATTAAGAGTAGAGACACCTAAACTTAGTTCTTGATAAATTTGATATGAAACCTTAAGACTATGAATGATTCGTGGTAAGCAAAAGCTAATCCCTTATTTCTTTTTTTTTTTTTTATTGTTATGCCTCTTAAATGATCACATTAGCAGTATGTTGTTTTAATCAAAATCACATTTTGTAGAGTTTTCTAGATCATATAGCATAGCATAAAATATGTGCTAGACACATCTATCTTACTTGGGACAACAAGTACAAGGGAATACAATTGCAAAGACTATTTTGACAACGTGATAATTGTAGTACTATGATGGAGTGTGATGAACATGCTCAAGCATTGAAGAAAATCAGTCATATTGCATATCATGATTTAATTCAAACAGAGCCAAACCTTTGATCGAAGACTTTCTTCGCTACTAAGGTCAAATGTGACATGGTTGACAACAATTTATGTGAGACATTCAATGAAAGAATCATAAATGCCAATCATAAGTCCATTTATAGTATGTTCAAAGAGATAAGGATAATGATAATGACACAATTATATATAAAGGGATGCATATGCTCGATGGAGGAGAGATTGTGGTCCAAGAATCGTAATTGAAAGAAAATAGATTTTGTGCAACTTACTACCAAGTAATATGGAATGGCAACATTGGATATGAAGTGTTGGATAGTGATGAGAAGTACATTCTTGATTTGTTCAAGAGAGATTGTACTTGCTAGAGATGGCAGCTTATTGGCATCCCTTGTTTCCGTGATGTTTATGTTTAAAATGATAGGTAAGAGTATGCATATGATTATATGGATGAGTGTTATAAGAAGGCGAAGTTCTTAGCTACATATCAAAGCATGATGATGCCAGTTCAAGGAGAGAGATTTGGAAAGAAAAAGAAAACTAATAGAGAGACATTTGTTTCCAAATAAGATTTGGACTATTAAAACCCAAACATCTTTGAAAAAAAAATTGCCACAAATATATGAACTATTCATATTACAAAAAGACCTTCACTTCATTTATCCCGCAAATAAAATGCGCATACATGTACAAAATATGTTAATGAATACAAAATATGTTCAAAATAACACTCTCCATGGCAAATTCATAGAGTGTGTTATCACTATAAGTATGAACAACACAACCAACATTATCTTCAATTAGAAACTTGCTTTCTTTAAATTTGCCAAATATTATTTCACATGTTTCAATGGTGCCTTGAGAGCTTTGACTTCAATGTCCATAAAACAACCATCATCCTCATTATGAATTGACATTGGTTCAGTGGTGCCAATTGATTGATTTCTTTGTCAACCCAAATAAAAAAATAGAAACGTTCCCCTCTATCGTTGTGTTTGTATCTTAGGCAGTCGTGGTATTATCTTCCTCGATTCTCCTTCATCCTTGCTGTTCGTAGAGGAAATTTGAGGCCACAACAACAAAGCATAGACGTATCATTGTCAATTGGAGGGACCAATGTCATCAATTGTGATGAATTGGCTGATCTCTACATGAATTCACTAATATCTTCTTACGATGACACCTCGCTATTAGTTTTAATGCAATTGCTATTTTTGCTTCCAAAATCACCCGTGGAGTTTCCTTTTGTGATTCTATCATTTATAAAGGAAAAAAAAGTGAGGACAACATAAAATTAAAGAGAATCCAAAGGGACATTTCCAGTAGTCAAGACAGTGAACAAACATGACGGACAGATGAATAGATGTTATCAGATGAACACTTTTAGTAGAAACATTTTCGATATGAACAAATGCTATAAAAGAATTCAAATGCATTCAAAATTAGAAAGTGTACTATTTAGGTATTTCCTTAGTAATTGTTGTGAGTATCTAATCACTTATAAACAATGAAGCAAGTTCCACTAGAGGGAAAAAGAGAGAAAGCGGTGAAGGCAAAAAATAAAGTTCATCAATAACACATTGTCACTATTTTATCAAATAAATATAACTAAGTAAAGAATGTAAGATCTATGGACAATGTAAAAGAATCGATGGTCCACTATTGTGTTCCATCTACTATGTGTTAGGGAAATCCCTTATGATGTTTTGAAGATGATAAAATAAATCAAAGGCTACTAACGTGTTTAATGGTTGAGTAATAGACCATGCAGATGATATAACGTGTAAAGTCTATTATCAAGGTCTAATCTCCCCCTTTTTGATGATGGCAAAACAATATCTGAATATGATGCAGATGTGTAATCACACTTTCTAAAATATTGATAAATCAATCACCAAATTTTAGATTTAAAAAAAAAATGAGCATAACAATATATAGAAAAGTAATTCCAGCTCAATATTATGTAATAAATAATATCAACCAATCAACACATATGCATATTTATATTTTCTCCCCCTTTTTTGTCATAATCAAAAAGCGATAACAATGGAAATAGTATCACGTAGAGAATATAAAACTATAACAAATATATCTTGCATGAAACACAATTTCCAAAAAATCAGCTTTTATAAAGTAAATCGAATATTAAAGATATGTAATATGACTCACTTCGATCATATATATCAGCAAATATCCAATAAAAATCATGGATGCATTATAAAATTCACTTACCCTTTTTGTCATAATAAAATGATAATTTAAATAATAGATTTGTTAATGACAAAAGGTAATAAAAGATGCACTAACCGGATTTTGTAGAACTTGGTAAGTTCTAACACATTTACCTTTTCCTTCCTTCCATAATAATCAAGATCACGATCAATTCAAAAATATTTTTCCATAATTGATCAATGCTCCCCCTCAACTTGTTACCTTTTTGAGGTGATCACGATTCTTTCCTTTCTTTTGGATTCGCTTTCTCCCCCTGTCATTATGACAATATTTGCGAGTAGCACTAATTGTGGCTTGTGCACGTTGAGCAGAATATTTTTCCATTATTTCCTGCGTAACAACAATATCAACAACAATCATTTGCATTTTGAAATTCAAGGCAAAAATTTATTTTCTTCAATCAAGCTCTTCTCGAATTCAACCTGCATAAACTTAACGAACCTTTTGCACAAATAAGCTATAATAATATCTACATAATAAATAATACCCTTTCTTTGAATAAATAAATTGACTAGCATATATAAAATTATCAAATATTAAAATTCATGACCACTCAACCTTTTGTACGACACATTAGGGATTTCCATAACAATTTGCAAAAACTTTGCACAATGAAGGGAATTTTTTAGCCTCCAGAAGATAATATAGAATCTCCACGATTTTCGGATTGAGCTTTCCAAAATCCATACGAAAGATTCTTTTGCCACCTGCAAATTCGTGTATAATAGATAACAATCTTTGCAAAAATATCACGTATTATCTTCCTTCGATTTGTGGATCAAACTTGCTAGATATAAAATATCTTTTAAGAATATAGCAAGAGTGTCCATAAATATGCAATAATATCTTTCAATCATCAAAGGGATTTCTAGGAGCATAAATCTCAAAAATATATTATTGATGCATTTTGCAAAAAGAAAGCTAATATTTTTATCACGTGCCAAATCAAGTAAAAAAAAATTGCAAAGTCTTATGTTTATGACAAGGGATATTTGCAATATAAATGATAAACAATCATCCAAAATCGTGATAAATGCACATAGAAATTTGCAAGGCAGGATAATTAAAAAAAAAATTATTCTCTTACCCAAGGTATATGTTTGAAATATACCATTGATAAAAAAAAAAAAATCACTACCAATCTTTGCATGAGATACTTTTCTGATTGCACCAAAATCTGCGTAGATTCGCGATCATTCTTCTCTTATAGATTTTTCTGCAATCAACTCATTTCCGTTTTGGTATCCATCAATTTGGATCCTTCCATTTCGTTAGAGCAAAATATAAAATTTCCATAGATAATCAAATATTCTTTCTTAATTCATCATAACATATTTTTTAAGGAAAGAACATTATGCACAATAATATCTTGAAAAAATTCTCACTTAGTCAAAGCACAATAAAATCGGAGAGAATAAAATCCTTAGGTATCTAATAATATCTTGCATAATAAATCAATATGTCGTAAAACAGATTTTTACTTTGCAAAATATAACAAAATCTAAGAGCATAAAATTAATCCAAATAAACTTAATTGTCTCTAAGCAAGATATAAAAAATAATCACAAGTATTAAATCAAATCTCAACTCAAGAATCACAAAAATAAATCACACGATTCTTTCTTCAATAAAACAAATCAAAGAATATGATTATTATAAAATCTGAATCAACCGAGGATATATCGAATATCAAGTATAATGAGAATTTTTAAATTGCGTACTCAAACCAAATAAAAATACATTTCTTACCAAATTCTCTTTCTTCTTTTCCTTTATTTCCTGCAAAAAACAACTCATATTTTCTTTGGTACCCAAATTTTCTTGGATTCATGAGAGTTAGAAGAGTATGTTGTTTTTACCCAATCTTTCTTAACAGGTCTCCAGACTTTAGGAGATTCTTTCTCAAAGTGTTCTGAATCTCCACAATTGAACACTTGAGGGCATTTCAACCAACAGGCTTTTTTTGAACCCTTTGAAAATTTTGTCGAAATATTAGAAAATTCTTTCTTTAAAGAATCATTTTCTTTGACAAGTAAATCTCGACTTTCTTTTGTTTGTAGAAAATCTTTTTGCAAAATTTCAAACTTTTCTTTTCGAGAAAGATCTTGTTGCCTAAGCCAAGAATTCTCCTTTTTAAGTTTGGAGATCCTTGTAAGAGAAAATTTGAGATTTAAGCAAAACTCATTTATATACTTTAAAACCTTGATAGGAATTTTTGAATGGCTTACTTCGATTTCCTCATCGGATTCTGAGTCTATGTTTAAGTCAGACTTTGATTCTAAGTCTGTGTCTGAGTTAGACTTTGATTCCGGGTCTGATTCTGATTCGGAATCTGAGTCTGAATCTGAATATGTCATCAAGCATATATTTCTTTGCTCATCATCTTCTTTCATTGTTCTTTTCTACTCATTCTGCTTGTATTGTCTTCTTCCACTGAATTTCCTTCTTTTTCTACTCAGCTTTTTGAATTTCTTGATCATAAAAGCAAATTCATCATCGTCCATGTCATTTTCTAAATCTATATCATCAGAATCAACGTTAGATATTAAAACGATGGACTTCTTATCTTCGGGATCTTCATCATTGATTTGTTCCACTTCGTAGGATTGAAGAGTGACAATCAATTCATCAACGGAGAGGAGCATAATCCTCTGAGTCTCTTGGATTGAGGTCTTGACATGGTTCCAATATTTTGAGAAACCTCACAAAATTTTGTTGACCTTCATTGGGGAAGAAATTGGATGACCTTGATATGCCAAACCGTTTACAATTTCTATAAAATGATCGAACATATCTCCAATAGACTCTCTTGGCTTCCTCTTGAAGGTTTCATATTGGCCAAGGAGGAAGTTGTCTCTTTTACACGATCAGTCCCTTCATAAGTAACATGAAGTCTATCTCAGTCTTCTTTAGCTGTTTCACATGAAGAAATTCTGTTATATTCAGCAGGAGACAATGTGCAATATAAAGAATAAATGGCTTTTGCATCAAGCGCTTCTCTTTTAGATATCTCCGTCCGAGACATAGGAGCAGGGGGTTTGGTTTCTTTGTCTTTGCCAATCTTGTTTGATATAGACGCAGCCATAGGATTGATTCTTTTTTCCACAACATCCATTGCAAGGGATCTCTAGATCTTAGGAATGCTTTCATCTTGTTTTTCCAAACATTGTATTCATTTCCATCGAAATATGGTGGCCTAGTGTTGCTTTGCCCTTTCATAAGTCCTAGTGCCAATATACTAGCCATAGAAGATCTTTCGCTCAAAAGTAAAACCACTTTAATAAAACGAGCACTTGGCTCTGATACCAATTGTAAGTGCTAGTCTGAATACCTAGAGGGGGGATAATAGATGTGAAGACAATTTTGGCAAAGAGTAATAAAAATATTTTGTTTTTAAAACTGAGTTTGAAGAATAACAGACTTTGAGCGAGTTCAGACTTTAACTATAAATAGAACTATGAACAAAGTAAGAGAGTTTAGGGAAGAGAATAAGAACACATAATTTATAGTGGTTTGGCTTAGATCAAGCCTACGTCCACTCTCCCACGCTAACAGCTTTCTGGCTGGATTCCACTATGCAATCAATAAGAGTTTACAACTTTGAGTGCAAACACTTAGTGGTAGATCACACTATCTCACTAAGTCACTTTTTTGGTATTCTCTCGCAATCACAAACATTCAAGCTCATGAAAGATAAGTGTATAATCGAAGGTCGCTCAGACTTTGAAATTATAAATTCTATGCTCCGTCTCTTACTTGTTCATCGGTCCTTGGTCTCCTTAAATACTCCCCCACTTCTAAACTGGCCGTTGGACAATATTTAGAGGATTGTCTTTCAATCTACCCATTGGATAAATCTGTATCCAGAAGATTTGGTAGCCATTGAGTGATAGAAGTAGAATCCCAAATTGATTTCGATCGCCCATACAAACAGAATCTTGGTTTTCATAAATAGAGATTCTTCGTTTAGAAAGTTCTTGTCTTCAAGATCCAATTATCAATCAATTAGATTGAGTCAATCAAATCTATCTTGACATAGAATCCAAATCAGATCACTAGCCGTTATATGTTTGGGGCTTGTGTTACATTCTGAACATGCTTCGTTTTGAATCTGCTACATTCTGAACATGTGTCTCGTTCTGGATGTAAAGTCTGAGAGTGTTCTGTCTGAAGTAGAGTTTGAGTGTCTTCGATCTTCACTAGCGTTCAGTCTGGAATTTGTCAGAGTGGGCAGACTTTAACAAAAGTCTGGAAGTCTTCAGACTTTGACACAAAAGTCTGGAAATCTTCAGAATAGACTTTACAATCTGAATGTAAGTCTAAACATATTATGCTTTTGAATAGATTTAGCCTTATGGTCTAAACACAATCTGAATAAGTTCAGATTCAGCATAGAGTATGTCTTATGGTTCTTTCAAGTATAGACCTTGATAATATACTTTACATGTTCTATCATCTGCATAGTTTATTACTCAACCATTAAATACATTAGTAGCATTTGATTTATTTTGTCATCTTCAAAACATCATAAGGGATTTCCCTAACAATCTCTCCATTTTTTATGATGACAAGACAATCTCTAAATATGATGCAGATATGTAATCACACTTTCTACAATATTGATAAATCAATCACCAAATTTTAGATTTTCAAAAAAAATTGAGCATAACAATATATAGAAAAGTAATCGCAACTCAATATTATGCAATAAATAATATCAACCAATTAACACATATGCATATTTATATTCGATCATACATTTGTCTTTCGTGAGCTTAAACGTTTGTGACCGTGAGAGAAATATCAAAATAGTGACTTAGTGAGATAGTATGATCTACCACTAAGTGTTTGCACTCAAAGTTGTAATCTTTTATTGATTGCATAGTGGACTCCAGCCAAAAGGCTGTTAGCGTGGGAGAGTGGACATAAGATTGGTCTAAGTTGAACCACTATAAATTCTGTGTTGTTATTTTCTTCCCTAAACTCCCTTACTTTTTTCGTAGTTTTGTTTATAGTTAAAGTATGAACTCGCTCAAAGTCTGTTATTCTTCAGACTCAGTTTCAAAAACAAAATATTTTTATTACTCTTTGCGAAAATTGTGTTCACAACCTATTCACCCCCTCTAGGTATTCATACTAGCACTTACACTATGTATGGAGGTAGTACTCGATATTCACATTTGTTTCCACCCTTTTCATCATCTTCCTTTAAGCTCCACTCATGGAAAAATTCAAGGGCAAACTATAAAGTAGTTGCAAGTCCAAGCACAACAATAACTCTTGTGGCACATCCATTCAACATCATTACGTGCATACACATTTAAGACCGAGAATAACCAAAGTAGCCTCTTATTAATTATCCCTATAATTGCTATGAGTCTCTAAATAGCAATGACCTTAGGGATATAAGTTATACATGATGCATTGTAAAGTGAAGAGTCCAAAAGGAAGTCTTCGTTGGAATCCTTTGAATCTTATCAATTCAACAGTGGAAACTTTGTGCGCTCAAGAATCACTTTTGTGGTTCCTCGATAATTCACGGTTGGATGAGCAAATATGAGTGAAGTTGTCGGGGGAGCATCAAGAAAATCTAGATGAACATATTGTGCAAGTGTTTGCTTCGGATTTGGGCCACAATTTGAGAGCAATTTAGGGGAGATATCAATTAGGTTCTTTGGATTTGGGAGAGATTAGTTGGTTGCGCAAACGAGGGGTTTAGAAAAACAAAGATCTGTGTTTTCCCTTAATTGCATAAAGAACAACTCAGGCTCGAGCGAAATCATTCGATTCGGACGATTATGAGATTTGCGTTAAAGAAATGCAAATCCCTAACTAAAAAAGAGTGCAAATTTGAAGAACCCGAATTGAGATCCGCTAGCTATGGTTGGGGTTCTTTGAATTGGATCTACATTGAGGTTTTTTTTAACATGCGGGAACTTTCTTTTCTTAATTGCGGAAAACAGCAGTGATTTGATCTTCGATGTCCATGAGCTTTGTTTGTTTGTCAGTTTAGCCACATAAGACGACTAGCATTGACTAGGTATTTATTTAAGCATCTTTCGGGCTAAATTGATCGAAGGGACTAAATGGATAAATTATCAAAAGATTTATAATTAAATTAGAAAAATTAAAAGATTTAGAACTAATTAGCCGTCGTATAATAAGTTTAGAACTTTTTGCACAATTTTCTCTGTATGTTACAAACTATGAATTGCTATAATGCGGTACTTGTTGGGGGTTGGGGATGAGCTACTCTTATCATGCATACACACAATATAAATGCTTCCCTTGATATCCTTAATGCATGTAAAAATCTATAGCCCTTTGCAGTTTGAAGTTGGAACTCTTGAGCTCTTCATTGCATGGGAAGAAGGTGCCATGAGGAAAGAGCCCTACAATTTGCAAAGTGATGATTGGAGGATGATTACATGCGAGGATTGTTTTTAGGGTTAATATCCTGAAAAATCCAAAACCGGTACACGTGACAAATTTACTCCAAACTATTTTTTTGACCACAAAAAATCATAAACCGATACACTTGTGACAAATTTACCCCAACTGACAATAAAAAATCATAAACTTGTATATTTATGACAAATTTACCCCAAACTAATTTATTTGACCTCCAAAAACCCAAAACTAGTAAATTTGTAACAAATATACCCTCTGTTTAATTGGATTAATACCACAAAAAATCACAAAAATTGTAAATTGTGACAAGTAAAGAGTAAAATCCCAAACTGGTATATCAGTCAACTGTCACGTGTTATTTAACTTAATAATTTGACAGTAAAATTTAACGAAAACTAACACAGGGTAAATTTGTCAGAAGTGTACCAGTTTGGAGTAAATTTGTCAAATGTGTACCAATTTGAGGTTTTTGATAATCAAAAAATTAGTTTGGAGTAAATTTATCACAAGTGTACCAATTTGGGGTTTTTCAAGGTATTAACCCTTGTTTTTATTGGCTCGTCATCTTATTCATGCCACTTCCTTTTGGGTATTTGCTTCGAAACACGATTAACAAAGATCACTATAGGTATCACACCACAACTTAACCTAATATAAACTATATACAATAATCCTTATAAGTTTGGAATGTTTTAAGTAATAGAAAGATTCCATTAATTACCAATTGAACATCATTGTTAGTCTCAAATCATGCGCATAACTATTTACCATCAGTGTATATCATACACTTATTTGGGATGATCACATCAGTTACCAATCGAACTATTACACTATGGATAACTCAACTCATTGATTTAGGCAACACATAGAGTTTGTTGACAATGAAAATATTTTCTGTTCATTTATTTTTGTGAGTGATATAAACAATTGTTTTTTAGAAAAATATTTTTCAAGTCATTCAGTTTTTGCGAAACAAACGAAACCTAAATCAATCTAGCTTTCTCCATCTTTCATGTGGGATAAGAGCACGCTTGAGTCACATTCCCCACTCCTATATTAAGTAACTCTTTTTTTTTTCTTGGTAAAGTATTAGCACTCCATGTTGACCCTAGACTGAATCCAATAACGTGTCCCCAGCCCCCTCCACCCTAACCACCACACCGCATGCCACGGTCTTATGTACAATTAATAACCTCTTACCAATATGGTAAATTTGACAGATGCCAAGAATGCTTATAGAGACTCAGATTCATAGGGCAACCTTAATCAGTTCCAATGTGACAACCGAGAAAAAGAGGGCATAAAGTAATGATACTGCAATTTCATGAAAGTGCACCAGATTATAATTGCTGTATAATAAACCTTATCATTCGACTGTAAAAATACGGTGGAAATCATATCTAAGGATATATGGCAATCTCCAACTAATACATTTACTTATTATAGGAGTAGTATGTAATATAAATCCTAGATTGGCGTTAGGCCTCAAAATCCTTCGAATATGCTTCGAAAATAGCTACTACATCAATAAAATTAATTGCGATTAGATTAAATCAAATTTGACATGCTGAAGTTGGATAAGACCGAAGTCCAATGACACTTTTAAGCTGAGCAAACCCAAATAATTTCTCTTGACAAAATAAGTAACATAATCCCTCCTGAAATGGCCATTTCATTATGACAAATCTGTCAAAACATGGTATGTGGACTTGCCCCTAATGCTACTTACCAATAACTCAACACCTTCCTAAATGGAATTATGAGGATAATTCCGAGCAAATAATGTCCGTGTTTACGGCAAATAAACTCGCGTTCCATGCCGACTCAAGCACAAAAACACAATTGTTCAGTCCGGCAAGAAAGAAAGAGAGAGAGAGAAGAGCAGGTCCTAAAAGTCTCGGCCGGCGGCGAGACAGTTTCAAGAGGGAAGTCGAGGATCGATCTACAAGTTAGAAAATCTAACTCCAAGGTTAAGATTCTTAATTTACTCAATCTTTGCTGCTCTATAGATGTAAATCTAGCTATCATTCCTCTTTCCTTTTCTTTCTGTACTAATCTTCTGTGCCTTTCCGAGATTTCACCTTAAATATATGAATGATCTTATCAAATTTAACCGCTAACAACGATATACATGAAAAGTTTCATTGCATACGCGAAATACGGTGTAATAGATGCAAAGGTTATTTCTCTTCTCGTGGATATTTTTTACAGCGTCGTCGTCTATGATATAAGTGGACTTATGATCAGTATATAGGTTGAGTTCTTGTCCTGTGTTCCTTTTTGTATGATGTCGACTGAATCCGGTACTCATTTTTCAGGGTACTCTCTCTTGGGACGTTAATTAGGGTTTGTAGCTATATGCACATAATGTTAGGATCGCTACAGGAGGTCACGCTTCATTTTAGGGCACAACCGATGTTCTAATCTTTGAATTTTTATTAGATATAGGTTTGAAAAGATTCAAAACCGGGATCTCTTGCTCTAATATCATATAAAATTTGTAGGATCCTTGCCAATTGTTTTAAAGTTTAAGTTATTAGATAAATATGCGATTAAATATTTATATATAATAATACTTACCAAACTCAATGTTTTTTTAAGCATTTGCAATTGAATTACCCAATTGGTCTTTAATCTATTATACATATGTCAATTCAGTCTTGAATTTTTCGATTTTGCCAATTTAGTCTTAAACCTTTGTATGAAATTCCAATGTAGTAATCCTAATCAATTTTTGCCAAAAACCGCTAGCGTGGCCATCTAGTCATTACTGACCATTTTGCGTGACCCACTGCCACGTGAACAATTTCTGTCGAAAATTGGTCAGAATGACTAAATTGGAATTTCACATAAAGATTTAGGACTAAATTGGCGAAATTAAAAAGTCTATAACTGAATTGATATTCACACAACAAGTTTAGGACTGATTGAATAATTTCCCCAAGCATTTGCTGCTTCAAGATTTGTACTTTAATGTTATTTTAAACATTAATGATCACAAAGCGCCAATAATGTTTAAGGACGTTTAATTTAATTCTAGACAAAGTTGATTTGATCTTAACTAATGACTATGTTTAACCACTAAGGTTTGCCCTAATGGCCGCTCTTCTAACATGCGAAGAGGGAGGTGAAGAGTTTGATTCCCCACATTCTCAGGGGGGGCTGAGGGTGAGGACGTTTAGTTTCAAGTGTGGGATTTGACTCCCATGCTCTATAAAGAGGCATGACAAGAATTCAAGAGTGAGTTAAAAGTTAGAGTAGGGCGGGTTATAAAGAAAAAAAACTACGTTGCTGAATACATTAAAGCACTCTCATGACTATTTTATGACCACACAATTTGGAATCACAGCATTTTAGTGAACATCCCCTTTCTTCTTATGTTGAATCCCTCTTTACCCAATTGCCCACAGAAAAGAAAAAAAAAAAAAAGAATTGGCGATCTAGTTATTAGGTGAAATTCCTTTTTGCGTTCTAATTATACACTTGATCTCTGCAACTATATATTATTTATCCATCTCCGTAAGCTTCGGTAGGAAATCATGATAGAACATCCATTCACTGAGAAAAGCTCTAGTTTTGCACATGAAACTTGTCCTGAAATGCAATAATTGGCTTAGGGGGTTGCGTGCCCTTGAGGATTAGATCAACAGATAAAAGCAAAAGAGAGAATCCTAGGAGTAACAAGGTGGATGAATATGTACTGGCATCCTCGGTCCGCATGTCATCCATGGGCGCACAAGATCCTAGGCCTTCTTAAATTCATCGGAAACATTTTGACCCGTGAAAGAATGGTGTACGGTTACCGTTAAGCTGTCGCTATTTGGTAAAGTGATTGACAACTCTGCTTGATTTTGAACGGAAAAACTAGCTTTTCTTTCGACCCTCGAGACCAATCTCTCGTGGCACTTCGTCGCATTCCAACGCTTCAAGTGAAAAATTAGGGTAAAAGGGAACCTTGATTGCATTGAGTGGGGACGAGATTGGTACCTTGAAAGACCATAGTCAAGCACCGAAAAAAACAAAAGAGTCGACAAATAATCGACGTGTTGAAATGTGAAAAGCTTAGGAGAAATGTTGTTTAGAAAAATCTCATTTCCTGGGCCAAAATTACATGAACCTATCACACAATCCTATTAGAAAAGGGACATTAGTGAGTGGATTAGGTGCACATAGCGAGTTTCATTTCACACGCCGACAGATAAAAGAATTCACATTCGAGTCATTCACCCGAACTTCAATTCTCATGTCACCTTGTCTCTCGGGTTGATGAACTATATCATGCTTCCAAGTCTTAATTACTTAAGATGGTTCTATTCATCATTCATATGATGACTCCATGAGTAAATCGCATGCATATGCCGGGTCAAGGATTATGTTGATACAAATTTCTTTTCTAGTGGACGTATACATACCTGTGCATAAATCTTGGCATGTGTTTGTTTTAATGTATAAATTCCTTTGTTCTGATGAAGAAGTAGTTTATTAGATTAAAATTAACTGTCACATTAGGGTTGAAGTTTATGGACTATTATCTGTCTCATACGTTATATAATTGGAATGAATGATTTACTGAACCGGTGGCAAATTTGCAGCCCGTCTGCTTTACACAACTTTGCCCCCTCTTTTGTTGTGTGCAATCCACTTTTTATTTTATCATGAACCATCCATATTGACTAGACAGTAAACACGAGGGGCGCGAAGCTCCATTATTGCATGTGAATGACGAAACTGGATAGCTGAGCAAAGGGATTTTCACCTTTTTTGCCTAGTGCCCTTTTCTACATGTCAGTAGGCAAGCTCCCGAAATTGCTGTATGGATAATTCAGTACTCCTTCCTCCGGTATTTCTATGTTCTAGACGTGATAGAGTGAATTAATCATGATCAATAATTCGTATGTATAGCTAGATTTCGTGACAAACTTAGTTTACTGTATGCTCCGCATGTGGAATTCTGATCAGTCCTACTCGTTTGACTAATCGGGTCCCAAATTTGGTGGACTAGGTACGGGGGTCCAAGCCTATGTGGACCAAGCTATGGTCAAGAACTTTTCTTCTCTGAAACCCTAAGTCCGCGTCTCCCGTCAGAGGTCAATCTCCAAGGTAATTCGCTGCACCCTCCTCCTCCTCTTGCCTGCACATGGAATGAGAAGAACTGTTTAGAAATGACAATCATATAAAAGTAATCAATAGATATGCAGGGGCGGAGCTAACTACTCCACTAATGCTGCGCATTCCTCCAATCACAAGAGTCCAAAAACAACTAGGGTTTCTACGTCCTCAAATATTCTGTCCCTCCTTTTAAATTAAGTCAAAATTCTCCAAACCCTATTCTTCTTCTTCTTCTTTTTTTTTTGAATTTTTAGTATGAAATTTCCTGTGGCGAGGTCCACTTGAGGAGGATGGTGACGGGGGAGTTTGTCCTGAAGTGATGGGGAGGGAAAGAGAGGAAGATACCAATATTGTCACGATTAAAATAAATTTATTTCCACGGTACCGAATCGATCGCAATATAAAACACGGGATTATACCCTAATTTTCGGCCTGAATTGATAGATATACTTCCACGCGCTTTCAAGTTTGCATTGAATTTTCTTTTTTCGTCGGGCCGTTTAGAAAATTTATTTATGAAAATATGCTTTTCTTCTGTTTTCAAGAGAGAGAATGAGGGTGGTGAGGACTATAGGTCGGTGGACCCAATCCAGGCCGCAAGAGGACACAGCATGGTGGTGCTAAAACCCATCAGCCTCCCTCTCGTCGCTGTCTCTCTCATAATAAATGTTCAGCCCCGCAAACTTTTTTTAAATCATTATTTTTTTATAAATTTTTAGTGAATTCTTGAAACCAAAAATGGCAAACAGATTAAAAACGGAAAATTCAAAAACTTCTGATTTTTTCTTTTTTAAAAGGGAGGAGAGCCAAGTGCAGAATCATGTGTTTGCTTAAACCTGCAAATCACGGTGAATAATGATGGGGAAATAATGGATGTGAAAACCACTGAGGATTTTGCTTTAACGTACTCATTCAAAGCAAGGGAAAATAATAAGGGAAGAGAAATTGTGTGCAAGTGAAGGTAAACTTAGCTAGCTGCTGATGTCTCTCGTATGGCCTGTTTTCATTCCCTTTTTCCTTCCTCATGAACTTTCCCCTCTCTCTGTCTCTGTCTCTCTCTCTGTCTCTCTCTCTCTCTCTTTCTGTCTTTCTCTCTCTCTCTCTCTAGAACAAGATTTTTCCTCTTCAATCAGGTTTCAGAAACCCACACTCTAATATGCTGAAGCTGCAACCACCGTTTCGGGTTTTCCCTAGATAAGATTTCAGACAAGCTCAATTTTCCTGCCGGGTTAAGTGTTCTTGAGGATAAGGATAGAGAGTGCAAGTTGAAGAAGAACAAGAACAAGAAGAAGTGATGGCGGCCTCTTCATCGTCGGTGGCGCCGTTTTATCGAATTCAAGAAGGAGGAGATCAATTGATTCAGATGGAGCAACACCGCCACGCCCAGATGGAGCAACACCGCCATGCCCCATCAGCTCCATTGGCTTCATCAGCAGCAGCATCTGCACCTCCAGCTCCAGCTCCAGCTCCCCAGAAAAAGAAGCGAAACCAACCCGGAAACCCATGCAAGTATCATCACCCCAATTTCAATTTCATTCATGCATATCTCTAGAACAGAGAAATGGCCAATGATTCTTTGGTGGATAAGATTTTTTTTTCTCAGTTAATTTTCAGAGTCATTTGATACTCTTGATGCATCATCTGCATATACGGTACAAGAAAGAAACCCTAGGTTTTCCAAACTTCCCCTCAAAATTCCATTAATTGTGCCATGTTTGTATCCCAAAGTTTCTTTTTGTTTGACTCTCTCCTTTTGCCATAGAATTTTTCCGGTGGTTCCATGGTTTTTTGGCATTTTTCACTCATGTAAAATACTAAAATTGCGCTTCTGCAACGGCGTTGCAACACAGATCCGGACGCGGAGGTGATAGCCCTGTCGCCCAAGAGCCTGATGGCGACAAACCGGTTCGTGTGCGAGGTGTGCAAGAAAGGGTTCCAGAGGGAGCAGAACCTTCAGCTGCACCGGAGGGGCCACAACCTGCCTTGGAAGCTCAAGCAGAAGGGCGCCAACAAGGAGGCGGTACGGCGCAAAGTCTACCTGTGCCCCGAGCCCACCTGCGTGCACCATGACCCGTCCCGCGCCCTCGGCGACCTCACAGGGATAAAAAAGCACTACTCCCGCAAGCACGGCGAGAAGAAGTGGAAGTGCGAGAAATGCTCGAAGCGGTACGCAGTGCAGTCGGACTGGAAGGCGCACTCCAAGACCTGTGGCACGAGGGAGTACAGGTGTGATTGTGGCACTCTTTTTTCCAGGTATCACCATAATCTTCTCATTGACTCTTTTTTTTTTTTTTTTTGAATGAACGTATTTTGCATTTGAATGTGCGCAAATTATTAGTTGCTGAATGATTTCTCCCATGTGGCTCATGAGGATGCAAATAATGTGGTGGGTTATGGTCTCGATTGTGTGTGTGAGAGAGAGGCCTGGCGCTGGGCATCTTCAGGTTAGGATTAGATTCTTGAAATCGACAGAAGAAGCTTTTGAATCATCTTGGTTTTTCCCCTTTTTTCTTCACCGTCTCTAGGTTTCACCTTTTAGTGAATCTCTCTCTCTCTCTCTCTCTCTCTCTCTCTCTCGTGTACATTTTATAATGACTTTTTGAAAATTTTATCAAGAAGCCAAGAAATTTGAGTGAGAAAATAATCATTTCCAGCATGAGGGCCTTTCTACCTCGAAAAGAACGCCATCTGCCCGCAAGTGTCTTTCTTTTTTTTTTTTCCTCCTTATTCGCCCTCATTCACGTGTTGCTACACACAACACATGAAGAAGCTTGGGGTGGTGTTGCCATTTTTGTTATGTTATCGTTTGGCTACATGTTATCAGGACTGTTCTCCTCCAGGTACCATTTCTGACAATCAACCCCTCCCTCCCTCCCCCCTCTCTCTCTCTCTCTCTCTAGATGCCTCCATGATTGCAATCGAAAAGCTGGGTTTTGAACAGCACCTAACAATATTGCAGTAGAATCTATCCCCAGGAACACAAAACCCCAATTCAAAGACCACTTCCCATCTATTTATGATGAAATACTGTATCACTTTCATGGGCTTTTGCATTTATGAAAACCTAGGTCTGAGAGAAATAGATAGGCTCCTATCATGGATAGACATAGATTGCACCAGTTTTTTTCATGGATTTGAAAATATTCCCTCCTCATTTATTGAACTGCCGGTTCTTAGAATGGTAGTTTGACGAAGATGACTTATTCATCATCTTCTTCTTCTCATCTATTTAATGCACTAAACGATAAATTACTCCTCTGGCCAAGAACGTGTCCATGATTATATTCTCTACGGTTGATTCCTTCGAGGGTTTGTGTGTGTTTGTGGATGTGTGTCTGGAGGTCAAATATTATTAGTTTTAGAGTTAGACAGCCCTAAAATCTTTCCTTTGTACCTCTACTTATATTGCTGTACCTAAGTGCATCCAACATAAAAATGAAGCTTCAAGTATGACTTTACTGAGAACAAATGTTTGAAACACACTTGATTAAGATGGGATAATGGGAAAAATTCATACGATTACTGCCTATCAAAAACTAAAAAAGTCAAAAATCTCCTGATGAAACTTGCATGAGCCCTACCTAATTTCTTCATAACCAACTAATTATATTAGTTCCTTAATTTCCGTCACTCTCTTTGGCTAAAATTGCTGAACGGCATTGCAAATGAAACTTTTGCAGGCGCGACAGCTTCATCACTCACCGTGCCTTTTGTGACGCGCTTGCTCAAGAGAATGCTAGACACCCTCCCACCTTGAACAGCATCGGCAACCACTCCATCTATGGGAGCACCAACATGGGGTTGGGCTTGTCACAGGCGAATCGCCAAATACCCTCGATGATGCAAGGCCAGGGGATAAACCAATCCAACAATAATGACATCTCGCCACTTGGCCGTGCTCGAAGTGGACAATTATTCGATCACCTCCTTGCACCATCCATCGGAACTGCTTCTTCGACGTTTAATCAACCGCTTCCCTCAATGGTGTCACCATCCCCTAATAGTTTCTTGTTCCAAGCTCAGTCAAATCAAAGCTACAATTCTCAGGAGCAAGAATCACCTCAGCAGGGTTGCTCCAGAACAAGCCATTCCATGGGCTGATGATGCAGCAAATGATCCCTGATCATGTCAAGAGCAACAACAATGACCCATCACCATCCTCATCAGTGGCAAATATCTTCAACCTTGGAATGCTTTCGAGTAGCAGCTCGAATAGCAACAACAACAGTAGCAGCACCAGTAGCTTGCTCAATTCCGGGCTTTTGGTCCCAGATCAACATCGGTTCAAGAGCGAGATAGGAAGCGAAGGATCGAACCTCTTGCCGAGAAGCACACCCGGTGATCATCATCAGATCAGCTCATCAGGAGTTCCTTCTCTCTACAGCACTTCACTTCTGCAAACCAGCAACCACCATGATTTCTCACCGCCTCACATGTCTGCAACTGCTCTCCTCCAAAAGGCGGCTCAGATGGGCTCATCAACCTCAAGAACGAACACCAACAGCAATGCCTCTTTCCTAAAAACCTTCGCGAGCTACTCTTCCTCAAGCGGCACCAAATCCGACCGGTCGCCGCTCGCCCCAGTTAGCTTCACAAGCATTTTCGGGGTCGACAACAACCTCCAGGAGCTGGTGAACTGCGCCTTCGGAGGTGGGCGAGACCATCATCAAGAATCAGCTGGGGACGCTTACGATGGCATCTACGACAACGCGAACAAGACTGGGTCGGAGCAGTCGACGACGACCCACATGGGCCAACATGGGTTGACGAGGGACTTCCTTGGGGTCGGAGAGATAGTGAGACGCGTGAGTAATAACGTTAACAACAACGGCAACAATGGAGGGTTTATGGACGTGCAGAGAGAGGACGACCAGCGACGACAGAACCAAGAAAAGTATGGCCTGATGATCAGCGACGACAAAGCGATCAGCTCCTCCTTGGATTCAGCGCCGACAAGCCAAACCTTCGGAGATTTCCGTTGAAAAATACGACGAGCTCTTTCTGTGAAGAAAAGACCGAGTACAGGTACGTGAAATTCAGCCAACCTTTTTTTTTTTTAACTATAGAAAGAAAGAAAAGGACAACGTCTTTGAGCGGACGTGATCTGGCATGCGTAGTTAGGTTCAATTTAATTGCAAAAATCGCAGTAAACTTCATGTTTTATTTAGTGTGTGACTCACGTACTTTGTCGAATATGCGATCGGATTGATTTTTCACTCGTTTTTCTCTGGCGTTATCATTTCATGCATGGGACGAGAGGGTCACGAGAGCGAGACTGCACTCACTTTTTCTTCTGTCCCTCGGTTTGTCTTTTTCCGTGGTTGTATTCTGATTTTTCTCCCCCCTTCTTTAATTGTCTGACTTGACAATTCTGACAAATTCAAAAGGTACCACACTTTGATATGATCTTTCTTTTCCAACCCACGTTAATCTTTCTATTTTTCCAAAATTTTCTTTTTCATTTCTTGGGCGTTGGAGGTAAAATTATTATTGTTCTATAAAACTATTAATCGTGCCTATCGCCTTGTCATTGACATTTTACTCTCGAGAATCATTGGGGTCGCTAACGGACAACTATTGCTCATGTGAGATTTCATTGTTCACGCTGCATTTTTGCCTGTGATCACATGATTTGTGTAAGAAGCCAGGCTTGTGTTATCCTACTATTCTCTCTTACTCCCCCACATACATTATCTTTAGTTGGTATCCTGTCGACACTCCTATCGAATAATGTGCATTCGCCCGGGCATCTTTAGATGATGTGTCGTGGCAAATGAATGGACAGAGAAAGCCCGACTAATCGATGCGCGCATGCTAAATGGTCTAGACTCTAGAGATGTCCATTCGCAGTACGGGGCATAGCATATCCAGACGTTCATTGAGATTTTGGTTGCCTATCTTTACAATTCTGAATCGTATGGAAGTATGATGAGGTCGACTTGTGAACTGTGCAGGAACGCAAAGACTCAGGACAATTGCTGAACTGGAAAGACACAGTATCGGGCAGATCGAACTCAAAGAAATTGAAACTTTTATCTCTTTTATTGTCCCCCTTTTCTTCTTGAACTTGTCGGTTGTTTTGTGGAATTTGTTAATCCCGGTAAGAAGTTTTTTTTTTTTTTAATATTCCCCCCCATACATTTTAGACTTCGAAAGGAAAAAGAGATCCTTGAGGAACATTTTGGAGGGCGCCCAGATTTTAAAACAACGAACTTTTTATATTATGCTAAGAAGATTTAGCGGGACTCTTTTTTTCCTTCTTTTTTTTTTTTTTAAGTGCTGTAAAGTGCTATGGTAACTTCTCATTTCAGCCCCAGCCAAGATCGCTAATTATCGTTCGAATCCCACAGATTTCGCGTAGATTACATAGGTTGCCAAGTACCTAGATCTCTGCACTTCTGCCGCTGAATCATCTAAAGAAAAAAAAGGATGATAAAACACGTTTATTTTCATGCTAAATAACCGCTCATGTGCAGATACTTTTAGGCCGCGTTTGGTCAGCAAGATAAGTATTAAGATTGGGATAGGATAAGAGGTGGAATTTGTTATATCCAGTGTTTAGTTTGGTAGGTGATTAGATATGACTTTAATTAGGATTAAATAAACAATTTTATAAAAAGGCTTACACTTAAACCACTCCAAATATGGCTGGGAAATCCCCACCATTTTGAATGGATGATATTACAAGGAGTGAGCGGTTCCAGATTCCATACAGATTCCACCTAGAACCTAGAATTTACCCGTTAAAACAATTTCATCATTTTCAGAAATCTGGAACTTACCTTACATACTTTGGAACTTGGAACTTACCCTATTACAGTTTCCAAGATCTATCCAAGTTCCATCTATATTATTAATTAAACACTTATAGTGAATTATCATCTTTGATAACCACCACTAGCTATTACAATTTATTAACAATAACTTATATTTAGACACTAGAAAAATATAAAAAATTAACAAAGTAAAAATCTTAGTCATAAAATGGAAGCTCGGACTAATGATTCTAGATTATACACCCATTATTGAACGTCATGGAATACTGCATGATCGCATGAAGATATAAACTAGGAGAAGCACAAAAACTCATTCCAAATTTCAGGTTCCACCAACCAAGAACTTAGAACCTACCCATCAAAACAAGACTCCTTTTTTTTTTTTTTTTTTATTCCTAGCGTTAGGGGTGAGCATGGTTTCAAGGTAGAATCTGGAACCTAAAAACCAAATCGGTAGGAACCTATAAGTTCCAGATTCTAAAGGTATGCAAGGTAGATTCTAAATTCCAAAAAATAAAGAACCCGTTTCAACAAGTAGATTTCGAATTCTTAATTGGAAGAACCTGGAACTTGTAACCCATAATTTAGAACCCATAGCAAATTTTAATGTTTTTCTTTATTCATTTTTTTGTGTAATTTTGCGATATTTCATGCCACTCGATGATGAGTATATAATCTAGAAAAATTAGTCTGAGCTTCAATTTTATGATCGAGACTTTTACTTTATTGATGTTAATTATTTTTGTATATCTAAATATAAGTTATGGTTAGTGAATTGTAGTAACAAGTGGTGGTCATTAAAGATTTTAATTTACTGTAATCATTCAATTAATAATATAGGTGGAACCTAGTTAAATCTTGAAACTAACCATTGAACTCGTGATAGGATAGGTTTTAGGTTATAGAGTATAGAAGGTAAATTCTAGATTCCAAAAAATGAAGAACAATGGGTAGATTCCAAGTTCTAGGTGAAACCTGTATTGAACCTAAAACCATTCACCGCCACCTAGCGTCTTTTCTTCCGAGTCTCTCAATCACCCTTTTTTTTCTATGTTTGCCTTCTTCTAACTTATTCTCCATTACCCAAAAGTTCAACAACTTCTTTTAATCTAAGCAAACATCAAACGAACAAAGGAGCAATATAAAGGTTAGTTTTATTTGCAAATTTGTCACTTTATTTCACCTAGATTTTCCTCGTGATCATAAATTTTTCGACTTCATTTGCTAACACCAAATTTACAAGAATTTACTCAAATATTGAATAATGAGATTGATGTATATATTACACACAATTCCATTGTTATCAATCTAGATATTTTTATCCTTACAACTACATATGTAAGTAGGAAAAGCGTAGAAAACAGCTTGTTAAGATCAAACAATTTAATATTTTGCAATCTTAATGGTTAATAATTCCATGTAATGAAGTTAAAGATAATATACCATGTAATAATGTTTTAATCGGACCTTTTTCTTTGAATTTGCATGAGGACAATGATTGTTTAAACTTACATTGTACTTAACCCTGTCATACTGTTAATTATCTTTTCAAAATATCTATTACAAACTGTGTAGTGATGACAGGAAAAATAAATAAAAGTTGGACTATTTGATTCACCATATTAAATGAAAGTTAAGTAGTTAAAATATATGGAACATAAGGTAATGACATATATTAAAGTTTTAATTAAACAAAATGCTTTCGTTAAAACTAATAGATGATTTTCTTCACTTGTTGTTGTGCTTAGGTTATATTTAGTGTGCGTATGCATATACTCATAACACAATAGCTAGTTGGTTATTTGCCAAATAAACTATTTTTCGGAAAAGATGGTCACCAATTCCGTCCTGAAGGGGAACCAACAAAATTAAAAATAAAAAGATGGCGACAAATAAGCTTAAATTATATAAGTGGGCCTTACATTTACCCTTAGTCTACGTCGCACGCACGGCTAGAAATGTGATGGAAAATATTTAACTTCCAACAGCATGTTAAAATGAAATTTTGGCATGGAAAAGCCGCGAGCCTAATAAAAATCGTTAAAGAGTGAAAATCGGTACGTGAAAAGCGCACTCAAGGTAATACAAATTGGAGAAGCAACGACAAACGTCACGAGCGCAACAAGTCGGCGGCATCTAAAGGTGTGAATGTCCCAGCCTTGTCTTCAAGGACAGTGGGGACAAGAAGGAGCGGATTGGCAAGAAGGACAAAAGAGACAAGGAATGAGAAAAAGGTAATGAAAAGTTCGTGAAAGGAAAGAAGACGACATTGGCATCTACCCTGGAGCGAAGGCAAAAGCGAGGTAGATGATTGGTCTTGTGACGAAGGTGTCGCCAATCTAATGTCTCATGGCTATTAGTAATGGTGAAAAGGGGAAAATTATCCAAAACATTATAAATCTATTGTATTTTTTACCAATTAAATTATAAATCTATTACTTTTGTCAATTGAATCTATTTAGCATATTTTGGTCAGAATTTGTCGATGTGAACTTAGATGTAACAGACGATGCGACGTGGATAATTTTTAATAATATTATAATTTTTTTCAAATTCCTCACCAACCGCGGTGAGGATAGCCTCACCCACTCACAACCATGGTTGCCAGATCTCGAGCTTGTAGCTGCCATGACTGCTTGAGCTCGAACTTTGGTTTCATGACCGCTATGGCAGGGTGCGAGACTCGAGTCATAGCCATGGACATGAGCTCTATAACTTGAATGGTCATGATCACAAGCATCAAGCTTGAGTGGCCATGGTGGCCGCGAAACCAAAGCTTGAGCTTGAGCTCGAGCTCGAGTGGCCATGGCAGCTAGAAGCTCGAGATTCGGCAACCATGGCCACAAGTCAAGCTCAAGCAACCATGGGCAAAAGCTCGAGCTTTGGTTTTGTGGTGTTAAAAATATGTCTAAAGTTTGAGGCCAATGCGAAATTTGAATTTTCCGAATTGGATATGTTGCGAACGTTCGAAATCGAGCAAAGAAGATTTGAAGATCAACTCCCCAAAATTTGAATCTGCGTTGGAGAGTTTGGTCGCTAAAATAGGAAAGTCCAACTTTGACTTGGACTTGGATTTTGTTTAAAATATACATAGATATGTTTTGGATAAAATCGTTTAAGATAGGAAACAAAATCCTATGAGAAGTCGGCAAAAGAATAGGGGTCTCACTTATCTATATATATATAGACTTGTAGTTGTGGGTGGTAGGAGGTTGATCATGAAGAATCGTTCTTGAAGCGCCGTCTTGTCATCGAGTGCTTGGGAGGGATTTTTCTTTGTCGTTCTTGTTCGTGAATTACATCCAAGAAGATTAGTGTTCAAACCAATTAAATCTTGTGATAAGATTTGCGTGTAATTCCTTCGTGAGATTGAGAGATTATTTCTTGAGGAATTTCGGGGCTAAACACTACGTGTGTTATTAGGTGTAGTTAGGGCTTGAGAAACACCGAGAGAGTGTTTGAGTGATTTGAGTGTGTAATCTCCTTGTATCGCTTGATTTATAGTGAAATTTGCCGCTGCTCTCCCCGTGAACGTAGGTCTTTACGACTGAACCACGTAAATCTAGTGTCCAATTTATTTTCTTCTTCTGTCCATATTATTATTCGATCGCTCGCCTTTTCGCAACAATTGGTATCAGAACCAGGTTTGGCTAAGTTGAAGCGAATCGATGGCAACAGAAGAAGTAAAAGTGAGAATCGACAGATTTGATGGGAAAGATTTTAGTTTCTAGAAGATGCAGATTGAAGATTATATTTACCAGATGAAACTACACTTGCCCTTATCTGGGGAGAAACCAGAGTCGATAAAGCAAGCTGATTGGGATTTACTGGAAAGACGAGCTATGGGTGTTATTCGACTGACGTTGGCTCTTAATGTCGCATTTAACATCTTGAAGGAGAAGACCATTGTTGATTTGATGCAAGCCCTATCAGATATGAACGAGAAGCCCTCTGCGATCAACAAGGTCTATTTGATGCGACGTCTGTTTAATTTGAAGATGAGCGAAGGTGCGTCAGTTGCAGATCATATCAATGAGTTCAATGTGATTGTTAGTCAATTGAGTTTAGTTGAGATTGACTTTGAAGATGAGGTATGTGCTTTGATTTTATTATCCTCATTGCCTAATAATTGGAATACTATTGTTACTGCTGTTAGTAATTCCTCTAGGTCAACAAGTTTGACATTTGATGGGGTTCGAGATTTAATTCTGAGCAAGGACATTCGTAGAAGAGAATCTGGCGAACCTGTATCTGCTGCTTTAGTAGGTGAAAATAGAGGAAGATCTAAAGCATGTGTAGGTAAGAATAGTACTAACATGAACAGGCGTAATCAGTCTAGGACTGTTGATGTTGTATGTTGGAGCTGTGATAAGAGGGGGTATCTTAGAAGGAATTGCCTTAAGCTGAAGAATGAGAAGGGTAAGGAAATTATAGTTGATTCTGCAGATAATGTTGCAGTTATAGCAAATAATGCCAATTATGTCTTGTCTGGCACTAATTATTCATCGTTTGATGGATGGATTATGGATTCTGATTGTTCTTTTCATGTAACACAAAATGGAAACTGGTTTACTTCTTATCAATGCATGGATAATAGTAAAGTGCAGTTGGGGAACAATGTTAAATGCATGTCATCGGTATTGGCAATGTTAAAATCAGAATGCATGATGGTATTGTGAGGACATTGACTGGAGTAAGGCATGTTCCAGAGTTGAAGAAGAACTTAATTTCTTTGAGTGCCCTGGATTTAGTTGGGTATCGATATATTTCAGAATGTGGTATTCTCAAAATTGTTCAAGGTGCTTTGATAATAATGAAAGGAATCAAGCACAATAGCTTGTATGAGCTTCAAGGTGAGACAGTAACAAATTTCGTTGTGGAGACGTTGGATGCATCTGTTCGAGAGTCTGAATTGTGGCATATGCGTTTGGGGCACATTGGTGAGAGAAGCTTGAAGGTTTTAAGTAAAAGAAATTTGCTATGTGGTTATGTTTCCAACGAACTAAATGTATGCAGTGTGCTGTGATTTAGATCAACGGCGGAAAGTGCAATTCAGTACAACTGTCAAATAAACCATGGAAATTGCAGAGTTAATTCACTTGAATGTTCGCAGGTTGTCGCAGTTTCCTTCGAGGAAGAGTGCTAGATATATGCTAACAGTTGTTGATGACTACTCGATGAAGACGTGGGTATTTGTGCTTAGGCATAAGTTTGATGCTGTTGTTAGGATCAAGCAGTTGATAGCTTTGATCGAAAAGTAGACTGGTAAGATGATCAAGTAGGTGCAGACTGACAATAGCATGGAGTTTTGCTCAAAGCTATTTAATGAATTCTACATGAAAGAAGGCATAGTGAAACACCGCTCTAATGCTGATGAACCACAATATGTTGTGGAATTGATGAGCAAAATATTGCTAGAGACGGCCCATAAAATGCTCTTTAATGCTGGTATGGCTAGGAGATTCCTATCGGATGCGCTTAGTACGGCGAGCTACCTGATGAATAGATCCCCATCCACTACGATTGGATATCGAACTCCCGAAGAAGTGTGGTTAGGTAATGTTGTTGATTATTCTGTTCTTAAAATATTTGGTTGCCCATGTTATGTTCGAGCGAGTGATTGCAAGCTCAATGGAAGGGTAAGAAAGTGCATATTCCTGAGCTATGCACAAGGTGAGAGGGGTTATCGGTTGTGGTGCCTGGAGTTAAATTCACCTATTATCGGTAGAGAAGTTACGTTTGACGAGTCTCCAGTAATTCTAGCTAGGAGTGATTATAGCAGTGTTCAAACAGATCTAAACGATGTTCGGCTTGAGGAGAAGTTGCGACCAGAAACTCCTGAGGTAGCGAGTACGAGTACTAGCAAAGTAATCGACACAGATGGTGCTTGTAGCGAGGTGGAGCCTATAGAGCTAATGGTTATCGTAACTGTTGAAATTAACAAGGTACGTATTCGATCTCCTAATAGATATGGATGCAACAATGGTTTTGCTTTATCTACGGTTAAGGAGGTTGCGTCGGAAAATCCTTGCGGAGCAGTTAAAAGTGTGGAGTTGGTATTCTGATGAGGTCCTCGGTTATGGCAAAGTTCAAGCAAAGTTTGGACTTGGATAATATTTATGGCGGTTGAGCCCATTGAGGGCTATGGGAAAGTAGCGGAAAAATTTGAATTTTTGCGAAGCGATTGCAACTTGGCTAAAATGTCGAGCCAATGTGGATATTGTTAAAAATATGTCTCGAGTTTGAGCCCAATGCAAAATTCGAATATTCCGAATTGGATATGTTACGGACATTCGAAATCGAGCAAAGAAGATCCGAAGATCAACTCCCCAATATTTGAATCTACGTTGGAGAGTTTGGCCGCTAAAATAGGAAAGTCCAACTTTGACTTGGACTTGGATTTTGTTTAAAATATACAAAGATATGTTTTGGATAAAATCGTTTAAGAGACAGAATCCTATGAGAAGTCGGAAAAGAATAAGGGTCTCACTTATACATATATACATATATATGGCATATAAAGAATAAGGGTCTCACTTATATATATACATATATATACATATATGCATATATATATAGACTTGTAATTATGGGTGGTAGGAGGTTGATCATGAAGAATCGGTTTTGAAGCGCCGTCTTGTCGTCGAGTGCTTGGGAGGGATTTTTCTTTGTCATTCTTGTTCGTGAATTACATCCAAGAAGATTTAGTGTTCAAGCCAATCAAATCTTGTGGTAAGATTTGCGTGTAATTCCTTCGTGAGATTGAGAGATTATTTCTTGAGGAATTTCAGGGATAAACACTGCGTACGTTATTGGGTATAATTAGGGCTTGGGAAGCACCGAGAAAGTGTTTGAGTGACTTGAGTGTGTAATCTCCTTGTATCGCTTGATCTATAGTGAAATTCGTCGCTGCTCTCCCCGTGGACGTAGGTCTTTACGACCGAACCACGTAAATCCGGTATCCGATTTATTTTCTTCTTCTGTCTATATTATTGTTCGATCGCTCGCCTTTTCGCAACATGTGGCCACCATGGCAGGGCAAGGATCGCAGCCACGAACGTGAGCTTTATAACCCAAATGGTTGTGATCATGAGCATCAAGCTTGAGTGGCCACGGTGGCGAATCAGAACTTGAGCTCGAGCAGCCATGGCAACAGCAAGCTCCATGGCCTCGAGTCGAGCCTGAGTAGAAAATTCGAAAAAAAAATTACTACAATATTATTAGAAATGGTCCATGTCAACGATGTTTGTGCCATATAAAACAACCAACGTCTACATTAGTGATGTCTGACGAAAATTTGTCAAATAGACTCAATTGGTAAAATGTGAAAATGATTGGAATTTAATTGGCCAAATTGAAATGTCTAATTAAATGAGTATAAATGTAATAGATTTAAAAAAATTTAGATTGTGATCATAGTTCTATTCGCGCTTTTTAAGAGCTTCGAAATCAGTTGATGACCTTTATGGTAAATTTGAAAAGGTTAGTAAGAAGAATTCTTTGCACGCTCCCGAACGATCTCGAGGAGTGGAGTACGCGGCGATTTAGACCCGAACCCCTATAAATCGGCTGAGCATTTTCTATATCCTTACCTTTTTACTTATAACCATATCACTTGTTTGATAAACTGCTTAGCTCATAATTTGTGTATAAATATTTGATGATGTATACTTTAGACAAATGCATCGGCAATCACTTTAGATATAATACACTTGTGTATAAATGAGTTAGTATAATGCACTCTTGATATTATACAAACTGAAATTGCTCATACTGTTTACAAACATGTTGAAACGTGTTAATATAGGTTGTTGTGATGTTAGTGAAGCTCGATTAATATTCATATATTGTCATACATCAATATATAGCGTAATTTTAACAATCTTTTGCTCATCTCTTTATAATATAGTTTGTACATGTTAAAGTAATAAATTAAATCATATTTAAGGATAAAAAATCATAGAAGATAGAGAAAAAAACTCAATAATTCACTTTAGATGTTAGCAAAGTGAAATTACTAATATTATCTATAATCATGTCGAAACATGTTTACACATATTGTCGTACATAAATGCGTTCATCATTATAAACAGGATAAGCAGGATAAGTATCCTGATGTGTAGACACCAAACATGGTAATAAATTTGTTAATTAATCATATGATGGTTTGACATGCTCTATGAGTTGCGAGGGGCAAGTTCAACATGTTTATTAAGCATGTCATGTTAGGGGTGAGCATGGTTTCAAAATAAAATCTGGAACCAAAGAAACCAACTATTGGAAACCTATCCGATTATAAGTTCTAAAGTATGTAGGATATATTCCATGTTCCTAAAATTAGGAAACTTTTTTTGATGCGTAGGTTCTAGACAGATGAAACTTGAAACTTGGAATCTAAAACAAGATCCTATGTTTTTCTCAATCTATATCTTCGCGCGATCCTGTGGTATTCCTCCAATGATGAGTGTATTAATTGGAACCATTAATTTGAACTTCCATTTTATGACTAAGACTTTTACTTTGTTAATGTTTCTATTATTTATTTCTAAATATAAGTTGTGATTAGTGGATTATAATAGCAAATGTTGGTCATCATTCATAACAAGTTCCAAGATAAGGTTCCGAGGCATGCAAGGCAAGTTCCGGAGATAAAAAAATAAAAATAAAGAATCTATTCCAATGAATAGGTTACAGGTTCCAGATTCCAGGTGATACTAATATGGAATCTAGAACTGCTCACCCCTATGTCATGCTCAAATAAGCTATAATCGTGTTATATACCCTTGTCTCAACATAATATGAGACGACATGAATTGTTAGCCAGCTAAAAATGGCAGAGAAAACACTCATAATCCAATCCACGAACATGCATTTACGCACACAATCGCTCACGGACAAAAAACTCAATTTATTTTTAAAATGATAATTATAAGGTGTCTGAAAGACGATTACATCGAAAAGAACAAATAATCACTACACAAACCAAAGGCGACATGAGAAACCCCAAAAATAGCCGTATGCACCAAAGAAGTTCGGAAAACTTAACAAAGCCAAATATAACAGGGAAAATTGACATAAAAGTGCACCTGAAAGATGCCTAAATAATTGATTTCGAGGCCGAAATGACTTACAAATCGGTTCCCCAATTTGGCAATAGCATAGCACTCAAAATAGGCTTCTTTGTATTATGGGTCATGTAACTCCTCTCGGATCAAAAGTTATGGTCCTTTTATCACCTGTCATGCAAATTCTTGTACCTAGCCCACATTTTGGATATCTACTGGACTAAATGAGATTTTTTTTTTTTTGTACTTGACTTTTCTTAAATTATGTTATTTAGTTTTATAAATTGGTTATATTAATCAAAATATTTTAGTCAATTTTTATTATTTAATATAATCATTAATATTTATTCTTGGCTAGTCATTAATCTTATAGTTAATGTAATTTTCTCTTATCTTATCCTCTCTCTTTTCTTTGACAATTTTTGTGTTTTCATAAGTTTAATTTTCAAAAAATTGGATAAAGGCGAAAACTTGAGACAAATTTGACATATTTTATTGTGATTGAATTACTTGGCACGTAGAGTTCAATCAATACTAAGATGTTTTAAGTCGACACGAATTACAAACACGATTATGACATGTTAACACGAATTGTCAACCCTAATTAGGAATCACATGTTGGACCTGAGTAGGTCCTTAAAAGACTCAAGGGGAAGAAACAGGCGGAAGATCTGCCCTAGGGTGGGAGACCCCGCAATGTCACCCTCGTATTCCCTCTTTGTCGGAAAGATAAAGATAAACAGAGAATTTGGAGGCCTCACGGTGGTGAGGGTAGACACCACGTCGGGACGAAAGTTCTTGCTACCGCCTGCAGGTAAGCAAGTATAGTAGCCTCCCACGCCTGGAGTAAATGAGAGTGGGTGAAAGGCTCCTGCAGAGTTAGCATGCTTTACGGCACTGTACTAAATCACAAGCTTTTCTTTGACAATTTTCGTGTTTTCATAAGTTTAATTTACAAAAAAACTGCATAAAGGCGACAACCGAAAGTGCGCAGCATATTGAACCTCAATGGCGACGAAATTTCCATCGCTAAAAGAAAAAGCAGTTCTCATTCCCATTGTCCTTCCATCAAGGTTGGTTATCCTTCCCCTCGCCGTCGCCATCTCTTGAATTTTGCTGCCGACGTAACCGAGGCCGCCACGGCCGTCGTCGCCTGGTGCACAGTCACGCATAAGTCTGCTTGCAAATTTCTCTTCGTTTGTTTGTTGAACTTGAAGTGAAACTGAACGACCATATCAAATGTTTCGTCGATTAGCTTGCTGTTTTGACGTTACAAAAGTTTGCATATGCTGGTCGATGCAAGGTTATTGCTCCTCGCATATTGTGTGTCTGTTTCGTATTCGACTTGTCGGATGGCTAGAAGTCGTGACTCTCGGATGATGTTCATACTCGGTCGTCAGACTTTTGAGTTTCTCGCTGATCATCGAGGGTTTAGAGCAAGGATCACCACGGCTGAGATTTGATGCCGACGGATCGTTCGTATGAGATTTGGCTTACCCATTGCGATCTCGAGAGCATCGTAAAAGATTATCCCAACTTCTATTAGCTATTGAGCATTCTAAATTTGGACTAACGATTAAGTGGAATTTGTTATTTTTGCAACTTCTCAAACCTTGAGTTACTGCATTTGCCCAGGTGTCGTGTTCACACAATCGTACTAAATGATCCCGGCAGTTGGCTTCCGGTTCCTAAATGCCTAAATGTTCGGTTTCTCAAACACCTAGAGATCATAGCATCCGCCGTCAATGATATCGACTCATTATTTCGATGAATCATTTCTACTTAATGATCTCCAATCATCCGGTTTATTCTTAGTTTTCAATGCCTTATTAAAACACATCATGCCTATGTGCACAGACAACACACATGTTTTAATCATATGCTTGTGTTCGCTCCGAAATCATCAAATAGAACTCTGTCAAGACAGAAGACACCTCAGCCTACATCAGCAAGGGTAGATGTGCAAGGAGAGAATGTAGTTACTAAAAAGTAATTTCGCTGAAAATGAAATATAAGAAAGAAGAAATATCTACAACAATTGCATTCCCCTTCATTAAAATCGAATTCCGGACACCTATTTGATGGTGATAATTTTTTTTTTTTTTGATCATTGTCCCAGTCCGATCGATTAAAACCTTCGGATATTTGAAAGACTCTCCGGTCCGATCGAAAGGATCTGAATCTATGAATTGTCCATTCCGGTCGACTTTAGCCCCCTACAGTTGAAGGGAACTGATCCCGCCTCCGCCTAAAGAGGTTGATTTTAACTCCATTTTGCTATGATTTGTCCTCCAGGTTGGCCAGCTTTCGGTCAAGCCGAGGTCAATATTTCTCAACTCAACCGTTCCCAGCTCAACCATCAATCAATCGTTGCAACTGTTCTCGCCTCAAGAGTTTGACTTAGCGCACATAAGTGCAAGAGGCAGATTCAATCTATATAAATTGACTTAGTGAAAAGGATACATTGTTGTGTGCTTGGATTATGTGCATGAGACATGTTTATATTCCGCAAATCATAAATGCAAACAAGTTTTTATTTTTGGCCACCTAACAGGACTATGATTTGTGTCCCAGTTGATTTATAAGTTCAGCGAAATATATCATATTTCAATTCTTAATTATCTATTGGACCATGCGAGCATGCAAAAGGCAGAGTTTTTTTTTTTTTTGGGAGAGGGGGGGGGGAGCACCCACAAAACAACCAAAAAAACAAAAACAAAATCAGTAAGAATATGTAGGGCTAGGCACTTCACAAAAGCAATTCCAGCTTGGAGACCTTCCATTTTAAATACAAAGAGAAAATGTGTGTATTAGCTCTCAGCTTAGAAGAGTATTATTGAAGATGCAAAACACACATTTGGCACATTGCAAATTTGGGGAAGTGAGCAATGTTCGAGAATTTCCAAGCAATATTAAGTCCTCTTTTTTCTTTTTTCTTTTTTTGGGAGAAATTCCGGGGACCATATCTTGAAATGGTCGAGATGCAAATAATTTTCTCTTGGCCAAATCAAATGCATGAGACAAACCAGCAGAGCAATCCCTTCAGAAAGCTGCTGAAGATCGAATGCATTCTATGACTCCGCCATTATGCACTCAATTGCTTCCTTGCAAATTCCAGTCATCGTTGCTTCAGGTCCGTAAACCTATATCATAAGCAAGAAGAAAGATCAGCCAAGAATAGAGAGACGATGATTCGTCTCAACATGTCTGCATATCAAATTTGGGTTTTATACTCCTATTGAATCGTGTCATTCACTCATTAACTCATCGCAAAGAATTGTACTTTTGCTCGACATGTTAAAAAAAATTTGTAATTTAAATTCGTATCAGTTTGCATCATTTCTTATTTGCTAATATCAGGAAATGTCACTTCTAGGCATGTTGCTTAGGTATTTGTTTCTTCTTTTCCTTTTGCAGCAAAATAATGCAATTTGAGCCAGTGCACAGTATAAAAAGAAGAAATTTCCTCAGTGTGATCATAACATGCATTGGCAGCAAAGCATAACAGAGAAAGGGGACAAAGACGATCAATGACATACCTCAAGTGGAACTCCAAGTTCTTCACCAAGTGCACGCATCTTTGCTAAACCGGTCTGGTAGTTTGGACCACCTCTTCTCACATAAATATACATTCTTGCTGCTTTCAGCTTAGATTCCTTCATGTGATTGAAGAAAAAAATCAATCACACATATATGGATATTATCCATGAAAATGCACATTGTAGTGTTAATTTTACTCAGGCTATACCTTCTCCCTAAGGGCTCTAATAATGCCATTGAACGTGGCAGCAACGTCGGTGAAGTTAGCAATGCCACCTCCTATCAAAAGGGCTCTCTTACGGCCATCAGGATTTGCAGTAGCGCACTGCCAATGAAATCAGGTGATTGAAGCAGCATAAGATTTCCAAAAGTGATAACAAATATTGTGTGACATTGCAGAAACAAAGTATAAAAACGCAAATGGTCAGAGGATCTTACATCGATAACTACCCTAGCATACTGCAAAACCTCTTCCTCATTTGGAGCTCCACTGTACTCTGCATAGTTGCCGAGTTCTGATGCATAGCCCAAGTCACCAACCTGGAAAGAACTCATGTTAAATGGTAGCACGAAAAGAAGGAATTTTTTTTTTTCGCAGTGCAAAAAGAGGCCAATTTATTGAGATAAGCAGGAAGGTTACCATGACAATCACGAAATTGCAAAACAAGCAGATTTACATCAGAAACAGAGTAAGCAACGAGCCAAACAAGATGAGGTTGTGGGAGTAAGAGTGATCTAGTCAACAGATGAGATAAATGAAAACTTACAGTGTCTGCATAGATTACACTGGCTCCACCTCCAGCCACCATGGTCCAAATACGTCCTTTTGGATTCAAAACAGTAAACTTCAGGGATGAACTTGTCTGCAATATAAAAAAGGCACATGATTTGTCAAGTTTTTCTTGGGAGCAAGGACTGCCAATAGTGGACTCAAGCGCTGGTGTCAAGTGCTGTGACAATTTAAACAGAATATCCATCATATCAGATGAGGTTTAGATTCATCATGTAGCATAATGCATAAAAACCTGCCCCAGAGGGGATAAAAAATGAAGGTCAAGCATTGATAATTGCCGCATAATCTAAAAAATCATTACTATAAGCAAGCCGCAATTAGAGCTTCCAAATCCCAACTTCACCAAGAAATCCAATACCAAACACTAAACCCGGTGGCCAAGGAAGACTTCAAGAAAATGAATTCACTTTGCTGTGATATTTATGCAATAACTCAAATGAAAAGGACTTGTTAAGTCTCCATAGCTACCTTTTCATCCAATGAATGAATGAAGTTTTCCGTTGGACTTAACACTCTGCCAAATGGCAATGGAAACTCAATATCACCCCATCTGCACATTTGGAGCACCAAGCTTAATAGGCAATAAAGAAGCTGTCAAGAGGAAAGCTTTAGAAGAGTCTTATCCAGAATGATACTTATTAAAGTTCTTGAAAGCTGCAGTGTCATCGAGCTCCCCCCTCATATCCAAAGGATAGGGCTCACCATCAACCAAAGTGAATGGGTTCATCTCCAGGAAGCTGAAGTCCAAATCTGAAAAAAGGAGTGTGCATTCAAATATTTAAAAACAATATAAAAACAAAGAAGAACAAAATTTGCATGTCTCATGGTCCAGCACTAGGATGAAATAATTTTTTTAATTCAAAAGATAAGCCTTCTCATAATGCAAAGTTGTAAAGAGCCAATGCTATTATTCCATCTCAAACATTTCCATACCCTGAAATACTGAGAAGACTCCCTTTATGAAATCCCCAATCTTTCCACGAACCTGCAAGAAGGATTTTCTAAGCATGGTTTGCACATAGCAAACAGAAATCATGCATAAAAGATAATTTGAGAGAGAGCGTTTTTCTTTTCTTCCATATGCTACAAAACATGATTTTCTCTCCGACCATTTACAACCTAATTAGTTCCTTAGAAATCTTGACAAAGTATCCAGTCTAATCCTTATAAGCAGAGTAGCGTCACATATCTTGTCTTGGAATGTTACCCATCTACAAAGTACAAAACTTTAAAATGAAATCTTGAAAATTGGGAATCATGACAACCTCCAGAGGCAGTGTCGCAATAAGTGGAGCACAGGTATCACTTGTCAAAGGCTTCTCGGTAGGCAGAAAAATAGTCTTGACCTGCACACAGAGAGCGCACGTCTAATTAGCTGCACGACGATATGAGAAAACATCTGCTGTGTCACCATATTACGTCGTGACAACATCAAGTACCTTGTCCCAATTCTCTTCGATTTCAATCCCTCCACACTCTGAAAAACTTATAGTGCATCCCAGCCTCTCCGATACTATAGAAAGATAGTACTCCTGGTCGTGGGGAACAAAGGGCTCGACTATGAATGTGGTCACGGGTGCTCTGCAACCGCCCATTTCGACCTACAACCAAATCGGGAAAGCATCTTCAAACAAAAAGAACATTGCGAAACCGCAGCGAACGTAACAAAAATTTGGGTTTGTTCGATCACCTCCACACCAAGACGTTCCTTCACAAACTGCGCAACTTGAGCCATATCCAAATTCAGGGCCACAAGTCCGCTCTTGCCACGCTTCCCGAACAACATATCGGGCTTCACGACCAACTTCGTAGAGGACAGCCACGTTTCTTTGGTTCACCAGTTCGGCAAATTCCGTCGATTCCGTCACCTTCAAAACACACGTGAACACAAAACCACGACACCGTCACCACTACGGTCAACCGTCAACACCCATTTTCTATAATTCAATTTCCCACCACCAAATTGACATCACCAACACGAAAGACGGTTCCTTTCCAAATGGGTTTCACGAGCAACCGACATCTCGACACGAAATCAAGAAACAGAGGAACCAAGATCGAGGGAGCAGAACCTGAGCGGATCGGATCGCGAGGTCGATGTTGGCGAGGCGCTTCAGGTGCTGCTTGAGGAGCCTCTTGGAGTCGTACTCCCTGATCTTCTTCCTCGCCATTTTCGACTCGACACAGAGACTCTGCGCAGACCCGCTTCGTGGGTGTTTACGAACTACCCAGTACTTGGTCGCTGCAGTCAAGAAGGAAGAGAAGGAGACGGAGGAGAAGCAGAAGAGGGTTGGACCGATCGGATGGGAATTTGGGTAGGTCGAGGATTGCAGGATCGGGAGTGGATGGAGTAGGTCGAGGGATGTTGGTGGGCTACTGCGAGTTGGTTGAGCTGGATTTGTGCCGTGAATAGGACTCGGCGGACAACGGGAGATGAAAGCAACCTCATTGTTTTGCGCACCCGACGAGGCTAATGATGACTGTGTTGGTGTTTGGTTTTTTTTCGGTCAAAATTGTCTCGGTGTTTGACGGGTCGGGTTTTTTTTTTTTTTCCCCTTCCACAGAGGGATTTGCTCAAATATTTTAAGATAATTTGGTTTTGGATTAGAACGAGAAACCAAAGAAACGGACAATCAGGCCGGTTTTGGGTATAGGTTCCATAGTCCAAAAATTGATGAATTGATTCTCTGGAATCTGGAATAATTCTTCGTGCAATAGTTGCGGTATTCCCTGATATTTGATTATAAGTGTGTAGAACCATTACTTTAAGGTTTCATTTTCAAGATATCTATGACCGAGAATTTTAGTTTGTTAATATTCATATTTTACGTATATCTAAATATGAGTTATGTTAAATGGATTGTGGCAGCAAATTGTGGTCATTAGAAATGGTGATTCACTGTAATTATTTAATTAAAAATATAAGTGAGACATAAAACTTGTGAAACCTAGATTGATCGATAAATCCTGAATTTTTAATTAGTTCAATGTGATTTATAGACTTTTGGCATATTTTTAGTTTAGTCCTTGAGTTATATGAAAATATTTAATGTTATCTTTCAATTAATTCAAGTTTATGGACAATATTGAACATTTTAATATAGTTTGGGGATTGAATTTTTTTGGTTGAATTTTTGAAATCAAATTAAATAGGTACCAAAAGTTCATGGATCATAATAAATAAATTAAAAATTTAGGACCACATAATACATTTAATTAAAATTTATAAAACACATTGAATAAATTAAAAGTTTAATGATCTTGTGACAAATTTCAGAAATCATTTGTAAAATTTTCTAAATATTTGTATTGATCCATCATTTTCATATACTAATTAATGTATATAATCAAATGTCAATTTCGATAATTTGACCTCGATATTTCATTGGATTTTAAATTTTTTCAATATTGTCGCCCATATTTTTATGTTCTAATTAAGTTGCTCTTCCCTATTTCTTTGATTTCTTATTCTGTAGAAGAGTAAGGAAGAGATTTCATTCGGAAGAAAAATTAAAAATTGAAAATACCATTTTACCTATTAAAAGTCAAGTGCATTACGTATGGTAACAAAAGATATAAGTGAAAAAATTGTATTAAAAAGAAGGTGGTATTTTCGTCATTTCAATCTTATATTAAAAAGATAATGACATAAATGGTTCTTGATTTTGATCTAATATGCAATGTGATATTTAAATTATGACCTAATATGTAACGTAATATCTGAATTTTTAATTTATTTAATAAGAGATTAAGTTGAATAAGATTAAAATTGAACGAGAATGTTGAACAAATTGAAAATTCATAAATCACATTATATATTAAGCTACAATCTAAGGATTATGATGAACAAATTTATTCGAGAACTAAGCAAAATATGAACTAAAAGTCCAAAAATTAGGAACCACATATCACGACGTTGCATATCGGGCCGAATTTGAGGAACCATTTGCGTCGTTTCGCCCGATCGATTACCAATTCCGCTTCTGCTCTTCTTCTTGCGTGCAAATCTTCAGAACCCTAATTTCTCCGATCGGTTGCGTCGAGCGCGATCGATTCGGCCGATTCGTATCTCCGATCACTTCCTTCGCCGGAATCCCCGATCGCCGCCGCCGCCGCCGCAGATGGAAGGGCCGATCCCGGACATCAAGAAGTGGGTCGTCCTCTACCCGGCGTACATCAACTCGAAGAAGACGATCGCCGAGGGCCGGCGGATCTGCGTGGAGAAAGCGTGCGAGAACCCCACCTCCGTCGAGATCGGGGACTGCTGCGGCTTCCTCAAGCTCCGTTTCGCCGTCGAGGTTCGTTTTTTTTGACCGCCGCGGCGGCCGCCGTCGCTTCTTTTGCTTCGTTTTCTTGTTCACCGCGTGCTCCGGCGGGCTTTGTTGCCGTGGGGTGCGATTTTGAAGGGGTCGAAATGGGGTTTTGGTGCAGATCGATAAGGCGTATCCGCGGGATTTCATGCAGAGAGGGAGAGTGAGGGTTTTGCTCAAGGCGGAGGATGGGACTCTGTGCAATCCGGCCGTATCTTCCAGTAAGTTCGATTAGCTTCTGCATTGGTCCTGGACGTAAGCTTGTCTGAAATTGGGGTTCAAGCTGTCTTTTTTTCTCAACCCAAAGATCAGAATGATATAGTTTAGTGTGCTGGAACTATGAATATTTTCATCTTTTGGCTCTGTGGAATTTTTTCATTTTAAGAAGTGGGTGAAGTTCATTGCATAGGTCCCTGGTCAAGTTATGGGGAGTAGGATTTTGGTTGCATTAGACATGGAAGAAGAGTTGTGTAGCACTTTGCCCAAAGGACATGTTGTGATAGCCCCCGGGCGTGCTCTTTTTGGTTCTTTATTTCTAATTTGTCGAGATATAGCTGGCATGCATGTTGTGTTGCCTTTCAACAATTTTGGAACCTGATGAAACAAATGCATTTCTGATCACTCAGCTTGTCATCTAATTTAAGTTTGACAGCTATTCAACTTCATGTTTTGTTCTCGCTTCAGTATATGATGGGAATTGCGGAGTGATTGTCAAGCATCAATGCTCGATGGCTGTTATTTCTGTCTACTGGTGTCTGCTTGTTGTTCCTACTTAGTCACTGTCCTCTTGAAGTATTAGGCTTCAAGAACTGTAACCATGAATTTTTATTGCGGAGCTAGAACTCCATATAGAAATGATTTTACAAGGGTGAACTAAGTGTGAGAGATCTTGAAACTATTAATCAAGCCTCGTTGGAAAAATGGCTTTGGACATTTGTCATTCAAGACAACAATTGTTGTAAGATGTTCATTGCTATTCGGTGGTGTACATTAGATGGTTGAGTTACAGATTGTTATAGTTTTTGGAGGCTTAGAAGCGATGTTGGGATGAATTCTGTTTTGTTGTTTTTTTTTTTATGGTAAAGAATTCTGTTTTGTTGTTGGTATTGCACTGGAACCCAAATCCAATTCTGGCTGAATATTAGATAGTTTTTGTGGATAGAAGGCCCTTCACAGGGGTTTTCAGACTCTTTATTCTAATTCTCCCATAAAAGGTGCATCAATTTAAAGTTACTACAAGAAATTTGAGGTTAAATCTCATTCTATGGCCATTTGTGACAGAACGCTTTCTTTCCATAGAAGCAAATTTGGAAGGTGAAAGCTCCATTTAGAGTTACTTTCTTGACATGGTTGGCATTCCCGAATATTTATAAATGAAAAGAGTTGTGATCATATTAATTTGAATTGTCAGTGCATATGCAAGGAGAGTTCTGACTATGGATGTCCATCATGAAGTAGCCTTAGCAGTCTACTGTTCTTTCCTGATGAGAGTGGAAGTCTGTCTTAGGCGGCCCAAACTCTTTCATCGAGCTACTTAGTAATTGGAAGTGGCCCAGCATGTTCAAAATAGAAATAAATTCTAGATTTTGTGTTAGACTACTTAGCTTCTTTTCCAGATTTCAGCTTTTGTTTCTAGCTTATATTCTGTATACTTCCTGTATGCTGGTATATTGTATCCCTTTTTATCTTACAGATTTCATTACTCTTTGGAAAGGATTTCCCGACTGAAAACTGTATGTTCGTTTATCTGGGTTAAATTAGTTATTAACCTAAGGCTCATAATTTTATAAACACTTTCGGCTTGTACACTACCACCAACATCCAGTCATATTAGGAGGATACTCTAAAGGACTCACTTGATCCGATGGTTGGCTGCAAGGAAAAAAAGGACATGATTGTTGAACAAATTGAGTTTTGTTCATGTTGTGAATCTTTGGGTGTTCTCTCTGAGATGGAATTTGCATTACTTTAGTCTAAGTTAGATGAGGCCTTCTGATAGATCTTTCAGGGACTCACTCATCTAATCGGATATTTAACCCATGGTTTTTTGGACTGTTCTTGAAACAATTGATGAGGCGATATATCTTATTTAGTGAAATTATTCTCCTCTGCATGGAAGAGATCACAGCAAGCCGAATCTGTACATCGTCGCAGAGCTCCGCATCACTAGTGCCTGCAAGTGGCTCTTGCTGTTGATATGGATATAATAGAGTGGAAGTAATTTGTCCTAGCCTCTGCCAAGTGTACGTATTGTTGCGGAGTCATCTGAGTATCGTGCATAATTATTCGTTTTTCGAGGAAGTTGTAATTCTATAAAAAGAGAAGATCCTGTCATGTTGCTGGTTATAGACTTGGAAAATCTTATCTATGGTTATTGTGCAGACGTAGTAATTTTGAACGATGTTCTGCAGGAAAAGAGCTCATGCTTCGTGTTGCAGAGTTGGTTCCAAGGCATCCTGGACGGACCAAGAAGCAAGAGCCCGCGTCCACCACAAGTACTGGAGCTTCGAAATCCGGCAAGGGCGGGAAAAAGAAGAGATAGTCGAATGTAGTTGCAAATGCATGCATCATCGCAGTCATAGTTCAAACGTTAGTGAAATTGGCAGAGGCTTCTTATTCTTCAATTCGAACATCGGCGTGCTCTCCTTGGTCCGTGAAGATTTTGATAGATTGTGCTTGTGTCTGAGATTAATGCATATGGAAGAAATATGCGGACCCGTTTCGTTCATTACATTCCCAACAGAATTTCTCTTGCGAATGAACATAAAGAAGTCTCTTCGTTCCATCCCATTCCATTTCATTTCCGCGATACCCCGAAGGAGATTGTGACTTTAGATTCTATTTGATTTGATTTCCTTAGTCCTGCCACTTCCGTCGTACGAAGCATCCATGAAAAGTTCCCTTTCGATAGAAGACAAGTCTAAATCAATATGTTAAGACAATTATAAAATCGGTGGCTAAACAAAGAAAGATTTTGAATTCGATTCGTTTGGTCATCATTTGTCATTTATTGGATTGTTTCTATTATCAAGTACAATAAAATCAATTTCACTTATTATCAGGTATTATAGAATCAATTTTCTGAACTTACCTTCAACATAAAAAAATACTAGAAAACAGTTAAACATTTTTGGGATAAATGTAATAGAAGTCCTAAAACTTGTCATGAAAATGCAATTGAATTCTAAAACTTGTAAAAAATGCAATCAAATCCTAAAAACTTGTAAAAAATGCAATCAAATCCTAAAACTTATCAAATTGTTTCAATCAGTCGAAGTTAACACTGCGTCGGCCTTTTTAACGGAAAATGCGACGTGTCGCGGACGTGACGTTTAAAATGATTTTTATTTCCATGTGGCTTTTTTTATTATTATTTTTATTTAAATTAGATTTAAAAATTTAAAAAGAAAAGCTAAAATTTATTTGAAAAACAAAAAAATTAAAAAGAAATGGCTAGCTTTCTTCGCCGCCGCCCATCGCCGGCCCCTTTGGCGATGAGCAATGGCGGCGGGAGGGGAGGAGCTGCTAATTTTATCTTCTTTTTTTTTTTTTAACAATTTTTAAAAATAAATTTTAACTTTTCTTTTTACTTTTTAAATCTATTTTTTTAAAAATTGAATAATAAATAAATAAAAAGGCATGTGGAAACTGAAAAATTATTTAAAATGCCACGTCCTCGCCAATTTAGCATTTTCCATTAAAAAAGATGACGGTTTTAACTTTAAGATTCGATTGAAATAATTTGACAATTTTTAACTTGATTGCACTTTTTTGCAAGTTTTAAGACTCAATTGCATTTTCGTGACAAGTTTTAGGACTTCTATTGCACTTATCCCAACCTTTTTTGATATTGAATTTTTTAAGAGTTTAATTCCATGAAAAATTCAATTGCAACAAATTTATTCAAAATTAATTTTTTAATCATAAAGATACCAAAATTGATGTACATGTAAAAAAAAATCATCCTAAATTAAAATTTCAAATTAAATTAGATTAATACTACAAAAAAAAAAATTGCAAATTGATACATTTATGACAAACATAGGGTAAAATTTTAAATAGATATATCCGTCAACTCTCACGTATCATTAAATTCAACGATTTGATGGTAAAATTTAACATATCAACAGAGGGTAAATTTATCACAAATGTATCAATGTAGTTTTATTAATTAAAAAGCTAATTTAAGATAAATTTATTACATATATATCAGCTTAATATTTTCGTCGTTTTAACTATTTCTAAAATAATTTTCGAGGACAGTAGTTTTCGCCCAAACAAAACATGATTTCCGGTCAGCACATCGTATAGGATATAGGGCTGGTCTCCCCAAAGTCCCCCCACGTGGAATGAGGACGCGAGTTTGCACGTCCACCATGCACGCCATCCCGGAGGAAAACCGGAAAGAGAAGCCGCCGCTCGTGCCACGTTCTCTCCATGCAAACCCCCTCCGGCGTGCTATAAATCTCACTCCCCTCTCTCTCTCTCGCTAACTCCTCTCTCCAAAGAAGCGATTCATTCCAAGAAACTGCAAAAGAGAGAGAAGAAGAAGGAGAAGAAGAGACCAGAGAGCGGCAACATGCCAGGCCTGACGCTCGGCGACACCGTCCCGGACCTCGCCGTCGAGACCACCCACGGCAAGATGAAGCTTCACGACTACATCGGCGACGCCTGGACCATCCTCTTCTCTCACCCCGGTAACCGTCGTCGTCGTCGTCGTCTCTCCTTATGCCCGACTCCGCATGTTTCGACGGCCCGGAGAAAAGGGAAGTCTTGTTCACCCACGACATCGCTTGCGCAGGGGATTTCACGCCGGTGTGCACGACGGAGCTCGGGAAGATGGCGGCGTACGCGCTGGAATTCGAGCGGCGAGGGGTGAAGCTCCTGGGGTTGTCCTGCGACGAGGTCGAGTCGCACAAGGCGTGGATCAAGGACATAGAGGCCTTCACTGTCAGCTACTCTTCTCCCTATTAAACCTTTTTTTATCACTTGGCATATGTGTGTATGCATGTCTTGTAGGAACTTGCTTTTTGGGATTTTGATGTTGTGTTTCATCTGGTTATGGTGATAGTATCCTTCAGAAAGAAAAATAAAGAGAACTTATAGGAATGTGCGGTATTATGATTTAGTAGAGTGACCAAGGGAAGTCTCTTTAATCTTAGGCACAATTTGGGTAGAATGAGGTGGTTTAATTGCGCGTCACAAGGCTGACTGTTCTGTTTCACATTTGAGATTGGGACCTTTGGCTTTTGTGAAATTTTCATTATTCCAATTTCAAGCCAACATCCTCAATGTCGTGTTATTTGGTGGGGTGTAGCCTGGTGCTAAGGTGACGTACCCGATAATCGCCGACCCGAATAGAGAGATAATCAAACAGCTCAACATGGTTGAGCCCGAGGAGAAAGACGCCTCGGGGAAGCAAGTCCCTTCTAGAGCTCTGCACATCGTCGGTCCTGATAAGAAGGTATACATGCTCATCTTAACTTTTCTATTTCGCGCTAATCAAACTTTTATCAAATGGAATAAATTGCATAAACCAATGTCTTCTCACGCATGTGCTTTTCGTTTTCACGATATAACATAAATTGTATAGATCAAGCTGAGTTTTCTGTACCCGGCGAGCACGGGGAGGAACATGGACGAGGTGGTGAGGGTGCTGGAATCGCTGCAGAGGGCGACAAAGCACAAGATCGCCACCCCGTGCAACTGGAAGCCGGGGGAGGCGGTTGTCATCTCACCGTCCGTCTCCAACGAGCAGGCCAAGGAGATGTTCCCGCAGGGCTACAAGACCGCCAATCTCCCGTCCAAGAAGGATTACCTCCGCTTCACTCATGTCGATTAGCTCCGTCTGCTCCAGTCTTCGGCCCGCCTTTGTTGCTTAGCAACATGTTAATAATATGTGTCTTAGTTTTACTCCGGTGTCTGTGCAATCTGTCTTTTATATGGTGAGAGATCGTGCATGAACATGGATATGGAGACTTCGGTGAAAACCTGTTATGTTGGCTTTGGGAGAGATGACTGGGCCTGTGCAGTCATACGGAAAAGGCCTGTCGTTAAGACATGGATCTCCTTGCCGCGTTTACTTCCAACAATCTCTTCCTTTGTTTCGTACTGACATTCAAACATAGTAGCTGGTTAAGTTTTCATTGTCCTGACTCACAAGAAGAGTCATGTCTCATGATGCAAGGATTACCTTGTCATAAGCGACGACTCATGACACGAACTAAAAGAAATGGGATTCTGGTGGAGGCATGGGTGGGGATAATTGTCCCAAAAATCTAATTTTTTAACTTTTTAATTCTGTTAATTTAGTCTTTTTATCAATGTAGTCCTTTTGGTCAAATTTGTTTGACTGCTAAGGCGGTAGGCGATCGCGTCAATGGTTATTCGAGTTAAGACGGTGGACACGCCAATGGTTTTTGATCAATTAAGGCGTTTTGATCAATTAAGACGGTCACAATGGTTTTTGAGTTAAGACGGTAGTCACGCCAATGGTTTTTGATCAATTGGAAGGTATTAGCGCGTTCACGCAACGGTTTTCAATCAATTCGAAGGCGTTTATGCGTCCATGAATGGTTTTTATCAACTGGAAGGCGTTCTCGCATTCACATCAACGGTTTTCCATCAATTGGAAGGCATTTACGCGTTCACGTCAACGGTTTTCAATAAATTGGAAGGATTATATTATTTTAGGATTAATTACCTCAGATCAATTGGAAGGATCGTATTAGTTTAGGATTAAATTGATAATATTGAAAAATTTATGATAAAATTATAAAAAAGACAGCAAATATTAGGATTAAATTAATAATGTTGAAAAGTTTAGAATTGAATTAATATTAAATTAGTAATATCGAAAAGTTTAGGATAGAATCAATAAAAAAATGGTGATTTATGGTGACTGAAAGAAGAGCTGCTGCCCATAGAGAAATACTGAGACACCAATATCGGGTATGAGTACTGTGGCAGGCCATCATCCCTCAACAGGATAAGAGGGACGTTGGATGTTGAGCAAGCTCATTTGGGCAAAATATTGGCCATCGACGATCACGGTCAGCAGGCAGGGTGCGGAAATGTATCTTTTCAAAGGAATTGATTCTTGTTTCAATGACAGGATCGATTTTCAAGGTCCTAAGGGATGGGAGACTCGGCAACTTGAAGGGGTGGTTCATTGATGTCCCTCAAGTCATGGAAGTTTCAGGATTCCCATCAAATCCGATGTGCCATACACACTCATTAGCATATCAAAGTTGATTTGACTCCTTTTGAGTAATGTAAATTTGTTAACATACTACTTAAGATTGTTTTTCCTCCCCACAAGTATAGTCATGCTAAACATGAAGCGTTATCAAAGAAGATGACGAGTGACATTATCTTAAATTGTAATCGAGCCAAATTAGGTCCTTTCTGAGTCCCCATTTGTTGTAAAAAGGGACCATTTCATCTCCTTTTTGCACGTATTGAAGGACCATGTCTAGTAAGATAGGCGTAAGGCTAAACTTTGGACAAGACTATACATTCCTTTGGGACGGAGGAAATTACTTTCCATCTTGTCTTTCATTAGTGGATTACAAACTATGAACAACGCTCACGAGCAAACTTAAGTAAGACTTAAGTAAGAATAAAGGTGGGTGATCTCATCTTCATCGCCCCTTTGGACAGGATATATCATTCCATTGGCCGTTTATGTAGACCCCGAGAGAGTTGTAAACTAATGGTTGGGCCCTTTTGTTTGGGGCCACGAAGACCGCCAGAAGAGCACCCCAAAGAGATTAAACTAGCCATAACCCGACAGTGCCAAGGGTCGAGTGTTCAAAAGCTGATGCCGCGGAGAAACCCCTGCCCCAACCGCTACTATACCCCCTCGTTGGTCAAACAGCGGAAACTCTTTGAGTTTTTGAACTCCACATCTATAAAAGTTGCCTTCTTGGTTCTGTATCTACACTGCAAGGGCAAACAAGCTCATGCTCCATTGGATACCAAGACCTTCCTCAGAAGGACCAAAAAGTAAGAAAGCAATTTTTGAAAACTTCAGAGGGAAGGAAGGTGAACAACAAAACAGAGAACTTTCCATTGCTAATGTAACATTATAGTTTGTTTTTGCAATTAAAGATTCAAGACTAGACTTCTTACTTCGCCAGAACTACTTCATTTGAGTGATTGTTTGGTTGACTTGATGCCCATATTGATGCTTTTTGTGCACCGAGAAACTTTTACTCGGCAAGGACTTCAAAACTCACCCGTACAGAGTTCCAACATCTCAGGTCTCTTTGCACTATTCGAACAGTAGAATGCCTATTTCTCTCAGTCATCATCTCTACTGCATAAATTTTACAAAAAAGGTAAAGAAGAGAAGCGTCCTCAATTTTTATTCTGGTTTCTTCAAATTGAAGCAGTTATCTGTTGCCTGGCTGAATAGCTCCTGGACCAGCTTCAATTCCTTCTCTGCCAATGCCAAAAATCATAGAAGATATCACTTTCGACCAAAAATTGACATACATAAGTGAACAAGACAAATGCCCTCACACCCTCATCAATAGGGCAATTACCGGCAGCTTCAAGTTGCTTCTGAAGCTCTTGTCCTACAGCATCATTCTCAGCCTGTGCAAAGGTAATTTGGGATGAATAAGAAACAGCCTTAAACAACAGAAATAATGAACTAAAGATGGCAAAAACCATGGATCCTCTTAACCTGGAGGTCTGCAATCCTTTTGAGTTGAGCTTCTTCACCTCCCTCAGGTAGTGGAAGTCCCGCTACTAAGGCATCAAACTGCGGAAGAAAAAGAGTTCCGATAGAACTTTATCCAGATTGCCAAAGCAAACGGTGGAAAAGAGACCGAATTTTATAACTTGAAGCATAATGCTTCATCTCTAAAATGGAGGCTAATTGCTTTCACCCACAAGAATATACTGATGTCGCAGAGTTTAGGATGTCACACCGACCATCATATTACTTCAAGCATGAAGTAAAACAAAAGTGAATGAGATAGAAATCAGAAACCAACAATCCACCTTACTCAAGATCAAGAATGCTGATGGAGTTACAATCTCAAACCATTCTACGGACTTTAAGATGCAGAAACACATTTGAAAGAAACGATAGTCGTGATGACACAAGAGTGGTGGCTCTTTCAAATGTGCATAACTATTTCACACACGAGTCAAAAGATTACCCAACTCGTGTAAACCAAATCACAGCACGGTCTATGTACATATGCACACTGAGATACTCGTGGCAGATATATCCACCGACAGAATCCACAAGAAAAAAATGGAGAAGATCCCGTTTTCTTCCGTAGGAATAACTAACACACATGGAGGCATACACAAAAATGAACCAAATGCCCAACTCGCATTACATCTCCAGAACTACCCGTCACATCCGTGATCTACCAATGAGAACTTCCATAGTATACATTTATGAATGAAATCTGCTCACGTCCTCTGAAAGAACGAGCACAGAGTCCCCAGACCGAGACTAAACGCACACAAAAGCCAATCGAAGTAAGAACACCTCTCCGCCGAAACTTCGGACATAACCTAGATTTCTAGCCATACATACAATTCTCATACACAAGTAAATTTCTTTTCCTGCCGCAATAAATCAATTAATCAATCTTCATAAAGCCCTAGCCAAATAAATTCTTCCAATCACATCAAGCAGATAACGAACAAGCTCGTGACTAACTCGCAACAATAGCAAGCCGGAGAGAAACCCGAACCTGCTTGGCGGCTTTGACAAGAGCAGCACTCATCAGCTTGGGCTGCTCGGCGAAGCTGGACGCGTCCTCCGCGGCGGTCGGGGGCGGCTCGGGGTAACTCGCGGAGAGCCGCACGGAGGGCGCGTCCCTCTGCAGCGTGCCGTAGGTGTTGAAGGCGACCGACGCGATCGTGTTGACTTGCTCCTGCAGCTGGGAGATCACGTCCATCCCTGGAATTTCCTGCCGCAGGGGTTCCTAGCGCATGAGCAGTCGGCGAGATTCCGCTGGAGAGGAGCGCCGGAGACAGCCGCGCGCCGCGAATTAGGGATTCGCGCGTCCGGCGAGCGAGGTGGCGACGGAGAGACGCCGGCGACGACGAAATTCCAGAGGAAGAGATTTCCCGAGAGGGGCTGAGGAAGAGAGTGAGAGAGAGAGAGTCACCTTCAGGTTATGGACGGACGGAGGGACCGGCGGGGTGCGGCGGCGGGAGTCGGCGGGGTGCGGATTCGGGAGAACAAGCGCAGGATTTCGGGTTTCCTTCTCATTTTGCGGGTTTGAATGCTGGATTTTACTAGACTGGTAGAGAAAATCTGAATTTTTAATTAAAATATTCGGGTCCTTTTTCTTCCTTTTTTTTTTTATTTATTTTTTTGGTTTTTTTCAAGGGGTTCACTCTGAAAGTAGAATTAAGAAATCATTTCATAGGAAGCGTCGATGTTTATCTTCAGCACACCCGGATTAGGGGGACGCCAGATCTGTTCCGAAGATGGACATCGAAGGTGCTGATTCAGTGGTGGGCGAGAACAGGGTCGAGCATGGCCTTCAGCGGTAAGGGTTCCAGTAGCCTGACTTCGAACTCCTCTCTGGTTATCAACTAGATAATGTTGCTTTGAATTTTGTTGCATCAAGGTCACATGGCAGCTCTGGTAGGATCGGGCATGGGCGAGAGTAGCATATACAACCTGATTAGGGTTGGGGGTTTTCCGGCGAAAAACGAAATCATTTATGGCCTTCCAGATGTGCCACAGAACATAGACAATTACTGCAAGAACCTGTGAGTTGTTTTCCTTTTATAATATTTGCAGTAGCCAGGCATCAAATCGGTGCTCATGAACTTGCTGAACATTTAATGGTAGCTGCTGATGAGACCACACTTTAGTTGTCCAAGGGCAATGTAAGAATATATGTTCTGTAGATTCAGGGACTGGTGAAATACTGCAGTTTCGACATAACTTACATATAGGATCTGTGATGACATACCGATAGTATAGATTTTCACCTGTTGTTAGAGCGTTTTGGCATAAAGACCAAAGAAAGATACGCAATTTGGGAGTAGTCTGCACCTTCCAAATGTTTGTCCATAGTCGTCTTGGAGGTTGAAAGGATGAGGAAGCCCGATTTGGACTAACTCTGTTCTCCCCTAATCTAATTTGATTGTAACCACTTTTTACTGTATAAATGCCATTCGATCGCCCCTTCCAAATAAGCTGATCCTGTGTGTATTGCGGCCTAATATGGATTTTGAGGATTTCATCGATTGTTTGATCATCAAAGCTACGACGGAGCAAGGGGATGTTCCATGTTTGTTGTTCTGAACATATGAAATCAGCTACCATTTGAGGTTCATGCCTAGGTGCAGGGCCGCCGATTATGCCTGTAGGAAGCCACTTATCCTCCTTGACCCTTATCTGCTGACCATTGCCAAATGACCATTGTAGCTCGTTTGAAATCGAATCTCGGCCAAGCAATATGCTTTGCCAACCCCAAGAGGGACGGGAGCCTCTGTCCGCATGTCCAAAATCTTTGGAAGGGAAGTAAAGCCCTTGACTTGGGAATCTATAATATGTATTGTCTGAAGGGGCCATGAAACCACGAGACCGGATTTTAATAATAATTAAGTATGCACATAAACGTTGTCCATAACTGTAATTTATCAATCGAAGAAAAGGTAGAAAGAGATTTCTTCCATCTTGGAGGAAAGTATAGCCTTATCCAATGTTCAGCCTAACATTTTATCTTACTATAAGTGGTCTTTCAACATGTGTAAAGGAGATGAAATCAGTCCCGCTAACAAAAATTTGGGATTCGAAAGTGCCTGAATCTGGCTCGATTACAATTTATGATCATGTCAACGAGTGGCCAGATTTTTGTTTATCATTCGTCATTTAATCTGACATCGCATCATCTGCGGCACAATTATGTATGCTGGCGAAAAAAAAAAAACATCTAAGTCGTATCGTGACAATTTTACATTACATATGAGAAGTCAAATCAACTCTGAAAAGCTAATCAGTGTATGTGGCGCCTGGAAACGGAGTCCTGAAATTTCAATGTCTTGAGGGACATCAACAAGCTGCCTCTTTGCGTTGCTGGGTGTCCCATCCCTCAGTGTCTCGAAGTTGATCCCGTAATTGGAACTCGAACCGGGTTCTTGGAGGAGATCGTTTTCGCGCCATGCATGTCGACCGTGATCATCGATGGCCGCCGACATTTGCCTCAAATAAGCTTTGCTTAGCATGCCTCTTATCCCGCTGGGCCCTGATGGCCTAACATGGTACCTAGACCTTATTTTGGTACTTTAGTTCCCTTCTTTGAGAAGATTGCTTTCGCAATTCGGGAATTTGAGATCTGCAGTGCTTATGACAGGTTTGAGCAGCTTTCCTCCATTCGGAAGTTACCAGATCTCCGGCCTTGACTGTCTTTAAGCATCGAACAGGGCCGTCCGCCTATTTCAATGGCCTAGAAGACAGCCACTTCCACCGCTTGCTCTGCACACCCTGGTTTAGAAGTTTCAGAGGCTGAGAGAAAGTTTTCAAGTTTCGGTTGTCCATCAGCACTTGGCCCCAGCAAAAGAAGCCTAAATGAGATATTGCTCAATTTATTTGGTCACATTGCCCACGTACTATGTTGGTGTTATAATCCTAAGTGATGGAAATGCATTGCCGGCACAAAGCTATTTGATTCCGGCATTCTACTAGGGGAATGTCCCTCGACCAAGGGTGTCCACGCGACCAGTGGTTTGAATCCGAGATGCCATCGTCTTTGGCGGGAACGATGCATATATGACTTGTTGCAGCCTAGCCATTGCCTGTCGCGACCAACTAAACCCTCAACTACATTCGGTCGAACTGTGCCAAATTTGGTTGTGCTTTTGTGGACTCCTGAAGGGCAATCTTGCGAAGGGGGACTCCTTAGGTTAGGCTATCCCTTGGTGGGAGTTCGCATGACTATCACGCCCATCTGGAATTTGTCCTCTATGCCGCGACTTCCATCGACCTGCACATCAGGCCCAATCTGCACGATACTTTCTTCTTTAGGGGTGAGGTCATACGATGCCATTGCCATGCGCTCGTGCATGAGAAAAATCCCTTAAAACTAAGCCGCGCGCTGATCAGTCGCTTGAGAAAGAAGCCTAATGCCATCTGCACAGGGTCGACAGTCCTGCATCTTCTTGGAGTAGCCCCCCAGAGATGATGATTCAAGATCAGATCAGCCTCAGTGCGGACCATGGGATCGACTGCTAGTCATTGTTCTACAATGATCAAGGAATCTAAGAGAAGTGAAATTGACATGTAGAGAGGCTAGAACATCTTTCAAATCACATTGACTCAATATTAAAAAATCTAGGGAGGAAAGCATGTTGATAGGGCTTAGCCATTCTTTGGTATCAAGACCATGAGTACCAGAGAGGTCCAAGTACTTCAAGTTGGAAAGTGTGGATAGCCATTGAGGATTCCCTATTTTTAAAGAATGCAGCCACCACCCACTACTAAGATCCAAGTATCGTAACTTGGAAAGGTTACTCAGCTGATGAGAAACATCTCCTTGGAAACCTCCATTTGACAGGTTAAGATACTCCAATTGATTAGAGCAGCTTCAAGGTACTTTCTCTTTTTTATTTTTTAATAAGTAGAAGCAGCTTCAATTTGCATCTGAAAGTTCTTTGTAATAGTTGATTATAAATAAGATAACACATAATTTCATTTGCTATGAAATTAGTTGGGTGGGAACTCTTTAACATCTTTATACTCTTAGAGACAATATAGTATACTTCTCGATGATTGCTGAAAATTTTTGGCTATTTTCATTCACCCTTTTGTTGGCATTGTTTCAATTGTAAATTTATGAAGGTCATCATCTTCAATAAGTCACATGCAACGAAAAGACTGCTCATGTCTCAAAGCTCGATCTTCATAATCCTTGTGATGACTTAGAGACGTGCAGTCTAGGAGGTAAGATACATATTGATCTAAACAAACTAGAGCATTTAAACTATAGCCCTAGCTCAAGTTTTGCCGCCCTTTCTGCCGTGGCCTTCCGTTTGCGAGTGCGAGTGAGTCATTCTGTTTTCTTGTCAAGAAAAAAAAATTCCTTCCCAAAAAGGTTAAAACGAAAAAAGAAAAAAGGGAAAAAAAGTATGGACATGGTTTATTTACACCCATTTTAGGGCCTAATCGACAACCTTGCAAACTAAGCTTAATCACCGTCGGCTAGTGTAGATAATTATAATGACCATCACCCATTTGCTTCCACAATGGGAACAATGCCAAGATGCATCGAATCCTAGCCCAATCAAGATCACCAAGGCAACACCGAGGTCGAGATCACAACACTCTTAAAGTCATGTGAAATCAAAGAATGGAGATTTGTCGGAAAAAATTCCCTTTTGCTCCATAAAACATTCCTTCTCGATATTTTGCCTAAAAACCCAATACAAAATTTCTTTTTTTCAAGGTTTTTCTAAGCCAAATCTAGTGGCCATACACTTATCCTAAAAGCAAGCATAACCTTTCGCACATAGAAATATATATGGTCTACTATTGCACCTTGTTCTTTACCTCTTCCTCAACATTTGCTCTGCTGCTGCTGTTGCTTCTCCTTGTCCTCTTCCTCTTTCTCCAAATATGTGCAAATCCAAAATGCCTATTATTGATTGTGATCATTCCATACTTACCCTTATCATTCCAACTATGCTCAACCTTATTACAATGAAGTATCAAGGAAGTTCCAATTCTCCACTTGAAGCCCACCCCATTACCATGTTCTTCTCCATATTTGCTCTCCTTCTCTATTGTTCCTTGTCCTTCCACTTGTCGCTCATCTACCGGCCTTTAACACTGTTTGCGGTGCCTGCATATTTCGCTTTCTCACAATCCTTTCCTCTTCCCTCTCCATTGTTTTGCCTACGTCATTGTTGTTCCAAGGTATCTCCTTCTTCCTCCTCTATTTGCCATCGTTGATATTGCTCTCTACAACTTACTTGTGCGGTCTCATTCGGAAACTCGTACATCTAATAAGGCAAAAGATCCTATTCCCTACGGCCTTAAACGAAGGTACTGTCGCTTGCATTTGCCGTGATTCCTCAGGTAAACTAATCGATGGATTTGCCTGGCGCACCATCTCTGCTTCACCCCTGCAAACGGAAATACAAGCCCTCACTTTTACTCTCCACTATCTTTCGTCTAAAGAATTTCAGACTTTTACTAAAGCGATATTCCTATTGCGTTTCTTTTTTTGTACGATTTACTAGACGACGAGCATTGCACGTTAGATAACTTTAATAATGTTTGAGAATATCATACTCTGACATAATCAAGGAACGTACCAACCAAAGTTAAATATGTGGAATGTCGAAGACCATCGTGTAAGGAATCACGTGAAACAAAGTAAGTGCAGATTTTTAATTCATATTGTCATATTGAATTGATGAAAACATAGAAAATGAGTGGTGACTTTATAATAAATCAAAATAAAACTTAAAACGAAGTGAAAAATAAAATCACACTCAATAGCATTTATATAGTTTATAACTATTATAGTTCATTAGGGACGAAAATAATTAAGAGACGGTAGAAATTATGTAATTGATTCTCTTTTGATTGAAAAAAAGAAGAAGAAAAACTCAATAATAAACATATTCAATTGTTTAGATAACAAGTAGTTGGCGGCTCACTTTTTTGAGACATCTCTAACTATCTATAGTTTTAAGTCTCAAGTTTCCAGGCAATCCTGTGAGAAGTTTTTGTGATAGCACATCAATATAGATATTCAAAATTTAAAATCAACCAAAGTTGGATCTAGTCGAGCTGAGCTCGCCTCGGGCGAGGCTCCACCTCTCTAGATCTAGCAAGGCTAAACTCTTACTCGATGCTGGCAAGCTCAAGCCTTGCTAGAGGTCGGATTGCGAGCTCAAGCTCGCTAGCCCCTAGCGCTCGCTAACCTCTAGCTAGCTTGAGTCTCGCCAATTTGACAAGGCTTGACCCTCGCTGGTGCCAAAGGTCGACGAGCTTGTCCCTCATCTATGGCCGTTTGCCAATTGTCTTCATGATAGCCACCAACTAAGAAAGATTTTTTTAAAAAAAAAAAAAAAATAAAAATAAAATATTTTAAAAAAAGTCAGAAAATTTAAAAAAATAAAAATGACTTGTTTATGATTCATTTAAGCTTGTTTCGTAACCTATTTAATACACATTTAAGACCAATTAAATTGTTAAGTAACCCATTTATAACCTACTTAAGCTTGTTTTTAAAATTTAAGGCAACCCATTTACGACTCACACCATTAAATATGAGTCAAAATATGGATTTTAAACCCATTTTGATACCTCCACCGGTAGCGATGCGGTGGTTCACCATGCACGATGATGACAAGTCCTACAATTTACCGAATCGAAGCTTCGGAACATGATATCTATCTATCATCATGTGAATGGCATATCAAATGTGAGTAGATTCCCCAACCTATTACATCTCTTTAGCATTCGGTACGAAATCGATTGAATTTACCGATCAGCTTTATAAAAGCTTTTAATCTATTGACCTTTTATTAAAGTGATTATCTCGTGGCATTTTTACGATCTACGTCATGCTAGATAACGATAAAAGTCTAAGGATTCAGCTAATATTTCAAAATATTATATTTCAGCATTTTTATATAAGAATGTTTTAACCACGGCCGGATGTTTTAAATGCACTTATTCAATATAATCGTGCGAGGAGAGCTTGAAACAATGTTAGTGCAGACCTTTTAATGCATATTGTCGTTCCGAATCAATCAAAACGTAGAAAATGATTTGTGATTTTGTAATTAATAGAAATATAACTTAAAGCAAAGTGAAAGAGCGACACTCCACAGCATAACATAGTGACTGCATTTACTCTCCTGAAACACACTCTCAAGAGAGTTTTGGAAGTCCATATGGAGAGAAATAATTAAGAGACGATATGAATTACCCAATCGATTCTCCTTTGATGGACAATACTTGACAGAAAACGACGTCTGATAGCAGCTCGCTTGTCGAGGATTTGGCAAAAATAATAAGGATGAGACGTCTCTAACTATTAACAATTTTAAGTGTCGAGTTTTCGGGCAAACCTTTTAAAGATTTTTTAATAATCTATCAATATGGATGTCTGTATCAATGTTTCAGACATTTGTTCCACATGAACTTGATAGAACATTTTGTAGACTTTTACATCAAACACAGATGCCTTTGCCTTATCATTTGTCTCAATAAGGGCGCTACTTGAGTATGTAAGGTTAATGGGGGGATTTTGCTTGGCTTTGCGAATGAAATGAGAGATTGCCGGCGCGGCTTTTTATATACTATTTGTCTAAAGAACTCTGACTTTTTCTAAAGTGATAATCCTTTCACATCTCTTTTTTCTATACAATTTACTAGACGACAACCAGCGCACTGTGCATTAGATAACTTTAATAATGTCCGAGAATATTGACTTTATTAAGGAATGTATCTACCAAAGTTGAAGGGTGCATTTGGCAACATTTCTATTACCGGGAACAAATTTTTTTTTTTTCAGAAATAATTCTTTCCTATTCAAATTCCTAGAATAGTTTTTGAATAAAATAACTGTGTTTGGTAACTATAAAAAATTTCTATTTTCAGAATAGAAAAAAAACAAGAATGTGTTTGGTACAACCCAAAAGTTTTTTTGTGCCGTAGAATTTCTTTTAATTTTTTAATAATTTTTTTGAGATTTTTTTCTTTTTTTTCCCCCTTTCCTCTTCTTCCTCCTCTAGCCGATTGTTGGGTGGAGATAGGTGGCGAGTGATGGCGGACGGTGGTGGCGGTGTGAGGAAGGAGAAAAAAAAGAAAAGAAAGAAAATGACTTATTTCTAAAAATTATTCCCGAAAATAATAAGATATTTTTTTCTACTACTTGTCTCTATTATAAATCTATTCCTTAACCACTTTTCTATTCTAAAGTATAGAAAAATTAACTAACGTTATCAAATGAATTTCTATTCCTTTTTTATTTCGCAGAACAAAAGAACAAAGAAATAGGAATATTGCCATGCAGGCCCTAAATGTATTTGTTGAAGATTATTGTGAAAGGAATACATGAAATAAAGTTAGTGCAGATTTTTTATGCTTATTGTCATATTGAATTAATGAAAACGTAGAAAATGAGTGGTGATTTTATAATGAATCAAAATAGAACTTAAGACCAAGTGAAAAATAAAATCTCACTCAAAAGCATTTAGATAGTCCATAACTGTTATAATTCATTATGGAGAGAAAATAATTGAGAGATTTAGAAGTTACGTAATTGAATCTCTTTTAATTTAAAAATACTTGATAATAAACATTTTCAATTGTTCAAATAATGCCTTGATGGAAGCTCACTCCGTGGAGAATTTAGCAAAATCAACGATGGGAAGGCTTCTCTAACTTTGAGAAGTTTTTGTAATAATACATCGATACAAATGCTCAAAATTTTAAAAAACCGAAACGATTAAATAATGTTCATCATAACCAGGAAGTTCATGTTCTTCGTCAATTTCGGGTTCAAATTCATCCATCTTTCAATCTATTTACCATTTTTGATATAAAAAAATAGTTTTAATTTCTTAAAAAGTAAATTTACTCAAGATTTGATACATTTCAGGCAGACAAACAGTGGACAGTCCTAGGGTGAAAGAAATCAAGATGCTTGCTTTTCCCCTTCCTTATCCTCTTCCTTTGTCGTTGTTAGCCTGAATCGGACTCGCGGGGTCAGAAAAGGAGACATGAGTTCGCCAAAACGTGGAATTGACGTGTAAAGATGAAAGCTTTACATGCATTTCTGCAGTAACAAACATCATTGCACGATGTAGGGAGGACGAGAAGACAACGACCCACCCAGGCTCTAGGCAAGACGGCTCTGTCGCATGATGCCTCGGGACGAAGCATTTCATAGTGCGGTGCCTGTATTTGTGAAGCAAAGCCGGTGTGCCCCGTAGTGACACAATGGTTCACCATGTGCATACAAGCCGTGAAAACCATCCGAAGATCTACATAATTAAAATTTAGAAAACAATAAATGGAGACAAAAAGTTTAGTGCATCTGATTTGAAATCCATTAAGAATAATGTGGAATAACAATGATCTAATTGTAATGTTGGCTCAATGAGATTATGCGTCACGAATTGCGTTCTACAACTACTCTTTATATAAAGTTATTTGTGTTCAGGAATAGAAAAGAGACCTAAGTATTATATATAGAAATTTCAGTCACATGTCTTCTCATCACAAACCGAGCTCTATTCAACCCGTGCAAGCCAATCTCATATTAGAGTAATTAAAAATCTTTATATCTCGCCTCATTAGACAATCTTGTAAAACGGTAAATCTCAATATTAATTAATGTAGCCAACATCATAAAAACTCTTATAGCATGATGACGATGGGCCCTACATATTACAAATGAATTGAAGCTTTAAAACATAGTATCTATTCATCATCATGTCATTGACTCATTGTACATGAATAGATTCATGAACTTATCACGTCTTTTTAGCTTTCGGCGCGAAATCGGTTGAATTTTTTGAGACTAGCGACTGGCCTTTTAAAAGCTTTTACTCTATTGGCCTTTTATTAAAGTGATGTTCCTATCACATTTTTTTAATATGGATTTATCGATAATGACTCGCGCATCTTAATATTTTGAAATGTTATATTTCAAAATTTTATATAAGAATGTATTAACCAAGGCTAGATGCTTTAAATGCACTTATCGAATATACTTGTGCAAGCTGAGCTTGAAACAATGTCAGTGCAGACTTTTTAATGCATATTGTCGTATGGAATCAATCAAGACATAGAAAATAATTTGTGATTTTATAATTAATGGAAGTAGAACTTCAAGCAGAGCGAAAGAACCACACTCATAACATAGTGATTGCATTTACTTTCCTAAAACACACTCTCAATAAAGTTTCGGAAGTCCATAAATATTATAACTCGTTATGGAGATAAGTAACTGAGAGATGATAGGAATTACCAATTTGATTCTTCTTTGATTGACAATACTCGACGGAAAAGGCATCTGACTGTAGCCTTGCTTCGTCGAGAATTTGGCAAAACTAATGAGGAGGAGGCATCTCTAACTATCTACAATTTTGAATATTGAGTTTCCCAGCAATTCTTTGAAAGAGTTTTTAATGATATAGGGTTAATACCATAGAAAATTCAAAATTGGTACATATGTGATTTATTTACTTCACTAATTTGTTATCATAAAAAAACCAATACACCTGTGATAAATTTACTTTCCATTAGTATTTGTTAAATTTTACAATTAAATTGTTGATTTATATGATATGTGGCAATTAAAATGGATGTACCAATTTAAGATTTTACCTTTCATTTATCACATCTGTACCAATTTATTATTTTTCGTGACATTATTCCAATTTAATGAAAATTAATAGAAGGTAAATTTATTATAAATATACTAGTTTGAGGTTTTTTTATAGTTAAAAAATTAATTTGGGACAGGTGTACCGATTTAGAGTTTTTGATGATTAAAAAATTTTCATGATATTGATTCTATATTATATCAATATAGATGCTCAAAAATAAAAGTCAAGCGATTGAAGTAGAATGTTCACATTCATTGTCTACTTCTAGTTTGAGAAAATGACATAAATAGTCTCCAAAGTTTGGCTTAATGTGTAATTTAGTCCATAAACTTTCAATTTGTTTGATGTGATATTTGAATTTTAGCCCAATGTGCAATGTGGTCCAGGAACTTTTGATTTTTTTAATATAGTCTATAAACTTTTGATACATATTCAATACAGTCCTTGAACTTGTATCAAAATGTTCAATGTCATCCCTACTCTTGAATCAATTAAAAAACTACATTCAATATTTTCATATAATTTAGAGACTGTATTAAGTATTTATCAAAAGTTCAGGGATTACATTAAACAATTGAAAAGTTCATAGACCACATTGCATATTGGGTTAAAGTTCAAGAGGCATATTAAACAAATCAAAATTTCGAAAATCAAATTGCACATTATGTTAAAGTACAGGGAATATTCATGTCATTATTTTTCTGGTTAAGATTTATCCTTTTTTTTTTCATCTACTTATTATTTCAGTATCAACAAATAATTTTAATATCTTCAAAAAATAACCTCACTCATGCGATGATACATTTCGGACAGAAAACAGTTGACGAAGCTTAGGCTTGCAAGAAATCGAAACATGGATAAGCAAAGAAAAGCGGGAATCATTACAAGCATTTGGGAAGTAAAGAAAGCCATCAGACCGTGTTCGGAAGACGAGGTACCCCCATCTTTTCTCCTTTCGTAGACCTCGAAAGGTTGGTTGACGAAAGGACCTCGAGTTGCTTCTTTTAAGATTTCATGGACGACCCCTTTACCTTCCCCGTGTCATTCTTCTTCGTCGCTAAGAATGCTCACTTCGGAGCTCAAGAAGGGCTGATGATGTCCGTACAAGCTTTGCCCAATATATGCCTCGAAAGTTCCTTGAAACCTCAGAGCGATTTTTCCCTGGTGCTTTGATGGGCAAGAAAAGGGGAGAAAGAAACAAGTAAAAGATTTTAGTACGTGGGTTCAGATGGGTTTGGGAGGGAGCACAAACAGAGCGGTGGGCGTGGAGATAGCAGAAGGTGGTTTGAGCAGGAGGAGGAGACACAGTGCCAATGACCTGACTGATATTGTCTTCTCTTGGTCTCTTCACGACATTCTCAACGAAAACCTCTACCATGACAAGGTTTCTTTCTTTCTTCCCCCATCTTTGCTTTTTCTTTTTTTTTTCTTCCTTTCTTTTTGTCATGCCCTTTTGGTTTATTTTCGGTTAAGTTCAACGACAACGTCGTGTTTACCTGAGAATTTTCCAATGATGTCTGTTCGTTCCTTTTTTTTTTTTTTTTGGGTGTTTGTGCTTTTAGTAAGCCTGCCTTATAAGAACCTTGCATTCAACTTAGTAGAATAGAACCCTTTATGATTCTACTTTGTTCGGCAAGCTCGTTAGGCATTTTAGGAGTATATGTTATGTTTTATGGAATTTGGTCCAAGTATTTTTTTTTAAATGTCAAGGTTGGTTGGTCATATTTGACAATTGGCCGAGCTGTTTTTTTAGGTGGAGACTATACCAAATCAATTTCAGTCGGTCCAGGATTATCTCGGATCGTATGTCTACCCTTTACTGGAAGAAACACGGGCGAGTCTGTGCTCGAGTTTGGAAAATATTTCTTTGCTGCCTTTCACTGAGGTTATTGAATGTGTGGAATGCACGGGAAGTAGGAACTCATATGCTGTTAAGGCTGGTCGGTGGAGCAATGAATCCAACAGTCATGGGAAGGAAACTTACAAAACTTTGCCTGGAGATATCTTGATTCTAACTGATGCTAAGCCAACAACTGTTCCTGATTTGGAGAGGTTCGGAAGAAGATGGGCGTTTGCATTAGTAAGGATGATTGGAAAAGACGATGAAGAGGATGAGGCAACGTCATCCACAAACTTTGAAGTGGAGACATTATTGGACCTTGAAGTAAATAATTCCTGGAAGCCAATGTATGCAATTTTCCTGATAAATATAGTCACTAACAGAAGGATATGGAATGCGTTGCATATGTCTCGGAACTTGGATATTTTGAAGGAAGTTCTCTGCACAGATGTGGTGGTATGACTTTCCTTTTTGTACCTTCAGTCCATTTAGACTTGAAATTGCTATTATAACCATCTAAGCTTCAAAGCTTCATTTTACTCCTATCGATTTTTAAGTTTCTTCGGAAAAAAAGATAAATGTTGCTTTAAGCCATGCTGTTGCATCAATAGATTAGGATGATTGTTTCTTTTAGTTGGTCCGTTTCATGATATGGAGATGAATGAATTATGTCTTGAACAGGGCAAATTACTTCCTTGGTGGCAACTTACTCGTTAGTACTAGACCTTAAAATTTTCTATACTCTACTTTTCATGGGATTTAAGTTTGTGCTGTGCAATGCTCTTTATATCATATTAACACCAATTAAGTTTCAGGACCTTCTACCATATTTACATGGTCTGGATTATCACAAGAAATGTGTTTCGGTTGCAGGCTGACAAAGTTTCTAATCTTGTGTTTCGGTTGCAGGCTGACAAAGTTTCTAATCTTTGTATTACAAAGGGTAATGGTTCTGTGAGTGAGAGCCTTGACGAGAGATTGAGCCATGATCTAAATGAATCCCAAAAAAAAGCAGTGGGGGCCTGTCTCAGGAAACTCCAATGTGAGAACAAGCCATCTGTCGAACTGATATGGGGTCCACCTGGAACTGGGAAAACTAAAACCGTTGCTGCACTGCTATTTACTCTCTTGAAAAGGAAACATAGAACCATTGTTTGTGCTCCTACAAATGTTGCCATCAAGGAAGTGGCATCTCGTGTTCTAAAGCTGCTAAAGGAATCAGATAGTGGTATAAGCACTGAAACGGAAAGTTTGCTCTGTTACTTTGGAGACATGCTTATTTTTGGGAACAAGGAGCGGCTGAAAGTTGATTCCGACATTGAAGTAATATACTTGGAACATCGTGTAGAGCGCATTTCTGAATTCACTGGTTGGCATCAGTGTCTAACTTCCATGATAGATACTCTTGCCAACTGTGTCCATCAATACCACATATTTTTGGAAAACGAACACACAGAAAGAAGGAAACCAGGAAGTGATGATGATGGGAGTGAATGCGGAAGCAGTGAAGAAGATGTTAACTGCGAGCTTAAATCATTTCTTGAGTTTTTCAAGGACCAATTCAAGGAAACTGTCCAGTCCCTGCGGAGATGCCTCTATACTTTCTGTAATCATATATCTAGAACTAAATTCCAGAATATTACATCCCTCCTTAACTTACTTGATTCTTTTGAATCTTTATTATGTGGAGAGAAGTTGGATTCAGAGATGATGGAGATAACTCTTTCACGTGATGAACTTAGCCTGTTTTCGTCTGAGACGTCCATGGGTCCACTATATAATATATATATGAAGAGACAGGAATGCCTTTCCATGTTACTAACTGTTCGTGATTCTCCGAAGGATCTAAAACTTCTAAACTTTATGAGTGAGGACATGATAGCCAACTTCTGTTATCAACATGCATCCCTGATCTTTTGCACTGCTTCCAGTTCATATAAGCTGTACTCTGTGGACATGGAGCCTCTCAATTTACTGGTAATCGATGAGGCAGCCCAGTTGAAAGAATGCGAGTCACTAATTCCTCTGCAACTCCCTGGTGTCAAGCATCTGATTTTAGTTGGAGATGAGTGTCAGTTGCCTGCTATGGTCGAAAGCAAGGTAATGTTAAAATGTCTGAAAAGGAACTTTGTATTTGGTTTTGAAAGATTTGTAATATCCTTCTCTTCATTTGAGCTTAGATGGGCTAAATGTTCTATACCTAATGCCCGTTGAATTTATATCATGTTTTATTTCTACAGGTTTCTAGTGGGGCTCATTTTGGAAGGAGTCTGTTTGAACGATTGAGTTCACTTGGTTATTCAAGGCAACTTTTCAATATACAATACCGGATGCATCCATCAATAAGTCTGTTTCCGAATTCAAAATTTTATCAAAACCAAATTTTGGACTGGACAAATGTGAAGAGCAAAAGTTACAGAAAAAGTCATTTGCCATGGCCAATGTTTGGCCCTTACTCGTTCATAAATATTCCTGATGGAGAAGAACAAATCGGTGATGATGGCTGTAGCCATAGAAACCCTGTTGAGGTGGAAGTTATCTCAAGGATAGTGAGGAATCTGTACAGAGGTATGTCAAGAGAATTTTATGCATATTGCTTCGAGCACATGGATTTTACATGTATTACTTAATCATATAGGTGTAGATTATGATGACCATTAATAGTTCTTTTCCTAAGATATTTCTTTTGAGGTTTTGCAACCTGCAAAAAATAATTTCACTGTAGTGATGGTTTTATTTCCTTTTCTTTGCAGCTTGGAGTGGGTCAGAAGAAGATCTGACAGTAGGTGTCATATCTCCTTACAGAGCTCAGGTTGCTGCAGTTCTAGCTAAACTTGGGAAAGAGTATGAAAATATCAAGGGCTTTATGGTCAAGGTGAAGTCAGTGGATGGATTCCAAGGGGGTGAAGAAGACATTGTTATAATATCCACCGTAAGATCAAACTCGTGTGGGAATATTGGGTTCTTGTCCAGTCGTAAGAGAACCAATGTTGCTCTTACCAGGGCCAGGTACTCTATCCTCTTAACTGTGTCAAATTACATTTTTAGAGTGATATAGCAAGTAAATCCCAGAGTTAATTTCCTATCTATAGGTATTGTCTGTGGATTCTGGGAAATGGGAGAACACTGACAAAAAGCAATTCTGTGTGGGAAGCTGTGGTTGACAATGCAAAGAGTCGTGGATGTTTCTTCAATGTTGATGATGACAAGGATTTGGCTAAAGCCATCTTAGATGTGAAGAAAGAGAATAATCAACTTGATGATCTGCTTGACAGAAGCAGTGTACTTTTCAGAAATGCAAGGTGGAAGGTAAAAATCTTTGCTCAACAGTATTCTACGGCTACATTCATTTTTCAAAATAAGCATTGAGTTTGATAGAACTTGTGACAACATATCTTATTGTCATGCTTTGGTCTTATCAGGTTCTTTTCAGTGACAACTTCCTGAAGTCTTTCAGAAAGCTGGCATCACTCAGGATAAAGATGTCAATCATTATGCTTCTGTCAAGACTATCCAGTGGCTGGAGACCAAAAAAGAGGAATGTGGATATAATTTGTGAACACTCATCTCATATCGTGAGACAATTTAAGGCTGAAGGTCTCTATGTCTTATGCACGATTGATGTTGTAAAGGAACTGACATACATCCAAATCCTGAAGATATGGGATGTAATGCCTTTAGAGGATGTGGCAAAATTTGTCAAACGTTTGGACAGCATGTTCGAGACATATAGTCATGATTTTATTAGTCGATGCAATGAGAAATGCTTTGAGGGGTAAGTCTGATCATTTCTTCTTACTGAAGATAGGTAGCACATCACTTACTAAATTAGAAAGCATTCTTTTCCAGATAGATGACTAAAATATCTTGAATTGATCTTATCCCCCTATTTTTTTTCATTTCACATGCCTCTTCCTATTATAGGGATCTGCAAGTTCCAAAGACCTGGGCATGTACTTTCAATTTTGTCCACTATCGAAGTCCTAGTGAAGATCAATTTGGGAGTGGTTCTGATGCTGATGCTTCAGATCGTAGGTTGTATGCAGAGAACGTGAAAGTGAGCGAGAGTTTGCTTCTAATGAAATTCTACCCCTTATCATCAGATATTGTCAGACATTTGCTCAATGACAGTGATGGTAATGAAGCAAGTCTTCCGTTTGAAGTAACAGAGCAAGAACAGGAGATAATTCTTTTTCCCAGAAGTACTTTTATACTTGGGCGATCTGGAACCGGGAAAACTACGGTCCTGACAATGAAGTTGTTTAGAAACGAGAAACTGCATGATGAAGCAACCAAGGGATTTCAGGAAATCCAAAGTGGTGTCAGCCACAGCAAAGATGCCTTCCTGGAAATCAATGTTGAGGAAACCGGTGAAGGAGCAGAGGATTGTGTATTGCGCCAGCTTTTTGTGACTGTCAGTGCGAAATTATGTTTTGCGGTCAAACAACACGTATCTCAACTTAGAAGGTACATAAAATGTCATGGGAAGACGTTTGAACAATTGAATAAATATTCTGCAATTTTTACAATGAACAAACATATGCAAGGGTTAATGGATTGTCAAGTTTTTTTTTTTTTATGAATTAGTTCGGAGAAGAAGATAACCCCTTTGGCATGCTTGGGTGCTGCTACTCGGATATAGCTGCTAGAAAATAGATTTAATCATTGCACGTTAGAGATCGACATCATCTGCTCGCTGAAACTAAACATTAGTTTGTCTGGCAATATTCCTTATTCTGGTCTTTGTGCCACCTATTTAGTTTGCAATCCCATTTTATTGGAAACTTTCGTATTAAATTTTGTGATTGTAGCATTGTACGTATAAAAAGAAAATCGTACTTTACATGAACGAGTGCAATTATAATTAGAATCGAGAAAGGACCATGTGTTCTATGAATCTTGCCGCGGGGGAAGATTTTCATTGCCAGCTGATGTAAATGCTATCCATGTCTCATAGTATATCATTATAATCTTGGTGCATCAGCGTGTTCTAATTTCCCTTTTGCTGTTAGTTACCTAAAAGTAGAAATTATGAGATTGCATGTGTAGTGGAGGTATTCCTGTAAGTTTGTTAAAAATATATTTTTCCGTTTCTAATTGCTGGCTTCATTAATCCTACAGCTCCAGCATTGGTGCTAAACATAGAGTAAAAAGCTCTTCAGTTGATGAGATTGTTGATGATGCAGCATTATTCAAGGATATCCCGGATTCATTTTTAGACATATCTCCCAACTCTTATCCCCTTGTTATAACTTTTCGTAAGCTTCTGATGATGCTAGACGGAACTGTGGGGGTTTCATTCTTTGAAAGGTTCCCCGATCTAAGGGATCTTTGTCGTGGCCAATCCTTCAGTTCTAGACCTGTGGCCTTACAAAGTCTTCTAAGAGCAAAGGAGGTTACTTACGAAAAGTTTTGTGCTGTTTATTGGCCTCACTTCAATGACAAGATAAGGAGGAGGCTTGATCCTTCTAGAGTCTTCACTGAAATAATGTCCCACATAAAGGGTGGTCTTCCACCAGCAGATGGTTGTGAAGGCAAACTTGACAGACCAGCTTATGTTTCTCTTTCAGAGGGTCGTGTCTCCACTCTGAGTATTCAGAGAAGAGAAGAAATTTATGATGCTTTTGAGGATTATGAAAAGATGAAAATGAAAAATGGTGAATTTGATTTGGCTGATCTTGTCAATGATCTTCATTGCCGTCTTTTTCATGGGCAGTTTGCTGGTAACGTGGTGGATTTTGTATATATTGATGAAGTGCAGGATCTCACCATGAGGCAAATTTCACTGTTCAAGTATATCTGTAGAAATGTTGATGGGGGCTTTGTGTTTTCTGGTGACACTGCACAAACTATTGCAAGGGGAATAGACTTCAGGTTTGAAGACATAAGGTCCCTTTTCTACAAGGAGTTCTTGATGGATTCAATGGATGGACCTGATATCAGAATGGAAAAGGGATGTCTATCAAAAATTTTCCATTTGAGCCAAAACTTCCGCACTCATGCTGGTATACTCAAACTGGCGCAGAGTGTTGTTGATCTTCTTTACCATTTTTTCCCCTTATCCATTGATGCTTTAAGCCCTGAAACTAGCTTTATATGTGGGGAAGCCCCAATTTTACTTGAATCAGAGAATGACGAAAGTGCCATACTATCAATTTTTGGCAACCGTGATTTTAGTGGTAATTTTGTTGGCTTTGGAGCAGAGCAGGTTATTTTGGTTCGAGATGATCACTCTAGAAATGAAATTTCAAACCTCGTGAGAGGGCAAGCGCTAGTTCTGACGATAGTGGAGTGCAAGGGGTTGGAATTTCAGGTAGGTGTGGGTCAGGTTGGATTGTTTGCCATGGGATATTAATAGTAGCAGCATAGAGATTTCATGACCAATTTGCTGCAAGCTGTTACTCTGTAAAAAGCTAGGATTGGCATTTTCATTCTACTATACCCTTTTTATATGTAGACAATGGCATCTAGATACTCATAACGTAGAATTTGTTTGGGCTCATGTCAACATCATCCTCTAGGTTAATAGACAATATCAACGATCTTGCGACTTTACGGCTGTTCTTGATAGGCTCGTGTGTTGAAATGAGTCCAGATTTTTTTTGCTAAATTTTTGAAAATTGTTCATGTATTCAAGAAACTTGAAATCTGTCATTTTGGTCATAAATCAGATGTTCTGACCTGAAAAATTTTTGCCGTGACGTTGTGTAGGATGTCTTATTGTACAACTTCTTTGGCACATCACCTCTAAAAAGTCAGTGGAGGGTCATTTATGGATACATGAAGGAGCAAGCTTTGCTCGATCACAGCTCTCAATGGTCTTCCCCAAGTTTCGATGACGCGAAACACAATATATTATGCTCTGAATTGAAACAATTGTATGTCTCAATTACTCGGACAAGGCAAAGATTGTGGATTTGTGAGAATGCCTTGGAGTTCTCAAAGCCAATGTTCGACTACTGGAAGAAGAAGTGCCTCATTCAAGTTAGGTTGGTAGATCATGCCCTTGCAGAAGCAATGCAGGTCAGGAGCACGCCAGAGGAGTGGAAGTCACAAGGTTTTAAGGTTCGCTGTTTTTCTGTTTTTCCTTTATTGGCGGTTTCCTCTTCACAGAATTGTTGTTTTCACCTCATTTGGAGTCAACATGATCTGTGAATGCTAGGGATTTTGGAATGACCATAGTGACTGCAAAAGTATGACTGATCCTGAAAAGAAAAAAAAAGTGTGTAGAATGTGGACGTTCTATGGTACAGATATGGTGATCGATTTGCCAGCTTTATTGGTTTTTTAATAGTTTGGCTAATACTTCATTTAGACATACAATGGATAAACAATATGATAGGAATATTTCTATGATCTTTTTCCTCATTTGAGGTTATCAGGTCAATGAGCATTGTTTTGGTGTAAGTCTACACCTCTGATTTTTCCTATAAGGGAGGACTATGTTTTCTTTTTTTCTTCTTTTCACCTTCTCTGAGGAAGCTATTGATCTCTCTCTCTTTTTTTTTTTTTTTTTTCCTTTTTAATAAACTTTGCAAGCTCTTACGTGACGGTAAATACCCAATGGCAATAACGTGCTTTGAACGAGCAAGGTACACATACGGGGAGAGATTAGCTAAGGCCTCCGCTTTCAAAGCAGATGCAGATCTCAAGCACGTTTCAAATCCACAAGAGGCTTCTGACCTTCGAAGGCAGGCTGCTGAGATCTATGAAACAATTGGAATGGCCGACTCTGCAGCGGAGTGTTTCTACATGTTGAAGGAATATGAGATAGCAGGTATCATTTTTCTTTTCATTTCTTTCAAAATGATAAGGTGGAGATATGCTGCATCTTTACTTTTCTTCTTGTTGTAGCTATGTCAAAGCTGCCTAAGAGAGAGAGAGAGGAAATTTGACTTCGTATTCTTCTGCATGTAGTATTTTGCATGCGTGTTACGCTCTTGTTTACCAGTTTAATTGATTTTCCTCTTTCAATATTAAAAAAAAAAGTAGTTCGATCTCACTTGTTAACTTTGAAATGCTTTTGGTGAATTTTGAGCAAGTGCTACTAATGTTGACTTCATGATTAATGTCCTGGCTTGGAAGTTAATTATTTTCTATATGATAACCTGTCTCTGCTCTCTCAGCAGTTTGGAAAAATTTGACCTGCTAAGTTCTTAACACTGACCAGACCTATAAGTTAAAAAAAAAAGCCGTGGCTGTCAGTTGCGATACTCCATGTTGACTATGGTTTGTCAAAAACTTCTTGGTATTGTAGCCACCTACGGACGTTGATCCTGTTTCATCTCTTGACATTGGAGAATATAGTTGAGCCATACAAGAGCTGAGCTGTACAAGAGCATTTCTGGCAGCTTCCAAATGTCCCTTTGCTATGTTTTATCTTCTGAACATCAGCACTCTATAAATGAGACTGACGTCAAATTTGTTTATGCTTCAACAGGTAGAATATATATGGATAAATGTGGAGAATCTGCTTTGGAGAAAGCTGGAGAGTGTTTCTCTCTTGCTCGGTGCTACAGTCTTGCAGCAGAGGCATATGCAAGGGCAAATATTTTCTCAAAGTGCTTGTCCGTTTGTGCTGAAGAAAAACTCTTTAAAATGGGTCTACGATACATTGAGGATTGGAAAAGGCAGGGAACTGAGAAGAAAAGTAAAGAAATAGAGAAAGTGGAACAGGACTTTTTAGAGAGTTGCGCGCTTCATTTCTACAACCTCAGAGACTACAGGGCCATGATGAAGTATGTGAAGGCTATTCATTGCATCGATTCAATGAGAAACTTGCTTAAGAGGTTTGGATGCCTTGATGAACTTATAAGTCTGGAGGAAGAATTTGGTAACTTTTTGGAGGCGGCAAAGATTGTGAGGATGAAAGGTGACATCCTTCGTGAGGTTGATCTACTTGGGAAGAGCGGAAAAAACAGGGAAGCGTCGATGAATATCCTGTGGTACATATTATTCTATTCCCTTTGGGCTCCTGGAGGCAAAGGGTGGCCCTTGAAGCAGTTTGCACAGAAGGAGGAGCTGGTAGAAAAAGCCAAACTTCTCGCAGAGCCTGAGCCTATTGCCTTCTATGAATATGTTTCTGTAGAATCAAGCATTTTGTTAAATAAAGAGAACAGTTTGGCTCAAATGAAAGAACATTTGAGTGCTTCCAGTAGAAATGGAAGTGTCAGAGGTGAAATACTGTGCACTCGAAATATTCTGGACTTCCATCTTTGCCAAAATATCTCAATTTTTTGTTGGGAATGTGATTGGCTTGTCGACCGAGCAAACTATTCTGAACAACTGACCTTGGGGAATCAGATTTCCGTTGACTCATTGGTCTGCTTTTGGAATCTTTGGAGAGAGAAAATTGTTCGAATTATAGAGAGTGTACGATGTGTGAAGATGCAGGTGGGAACGGAAAATACGTCATGTTGGGAGTTCTGTCTGAATTACTTTGGTGTTCTGGAGCAATGGAACAACATGCAAAGAACTTATCACCTTGTAAACCCAGATGCTGATTGGGTCAGAAACATAGATAAAAGATCTCTTCAAAAAAAGGACAATTGGTTGCTTTGGATCTTAGACAATTGGTCTCTGCAGCTCAAAAGTATTGGTATTGTGAGCTTACTTCTGTTGGTATGGAGCTCCTGCACAAATTGAATGCTCTTTATCAATTTTTGGCGAAGAGTTCTCGGTCGAACTTCTGGCAAAGCAGATGTCTTGCTATCTTACATGAGGTTGCCAAGTTCCTTCAAGAACTTTGTCCGAATCACTCGTTCCCGTATGGTAAGGCACTCGATAGTTTCATTGAAACATCCAGTGGGAGGTACTTTGGTCGCATATTTTCACTTGACTGGAGAATATCGTCATCAGAGAATATGGTATCTCTGAGAGGAAGTGAGGCTTCTCGTAATTTACTGAGAGAAACAATGAACATGATAATTTCGAAGAAGCATTTTTCACATGGGAAGATGGGTGAGCTTGCGACTTTGGTTCTTGGGTCTGGAATGCTCGACGATGATTTGTACGGAAAAATAGCAAAATCATTTAAAGGAGATACGTCGTGGGAGGCATTCATGGAATGCATTTGTCGGGATGTACCATCAGACCTTCCTCAGGCGAGCAATGGACCCGTGGAAATGTCTTTGGCTTGGAACCTTTATCGAGCTTTGGCAGACGCTTACAATGCCAATTGGAGGACTGAAAGAGACTACATCACACCAATTTGCTTTTTGTATCTCTTGGAACGACTTCTGATTTTGTTAGCTTGCTCCAAAGGTCAGTTTTATACGACGAAATCTTCTCTAGTTGAATGGCTCATCTGCTATGAAGGTTTAGCAAAGCCTAGCTTCAGTTTCAACCTGGGAAATTGCTTGGAGCCCATTGAGTTTGTTACAAGGACTGTTGCGGACCTTCTTAACTATAAGGATGATACCAGACAATGGATAAAAAATTCGAACCTAAATGTGATGAAGTATTACCCGTTGTTGGTCTTGAAGTTGATTCTTTTGGTTTGTTTGCTTCACCTGAATTTTGGCATCAGTCCATATTTTCTCTTCGATTTGCTCGGTAAGAGTTGGATTTCTGAGCAAATACCTCCAGAATTTCGTCATATTCTTTCACGTTGCCGGAGGCCAAACTTACAGGAAATTTCAGTGGGTGTTCTCGCTGAAGCATTCAAAAAAGTTGATGATCCCCTTGTAATTACCAATTCTGCTTCAGATTGTTTAAAATGTCCACATGCCATCATTTTAGACGTGAAGTCGTACAAATGCAAAGAAGAGATTATGAAAGTTCTATTCCCCAAAGATGGAAGTGCTGAGAGCTCTTGCAAGTTGCAAGATCTGACTGAATTTTCCAAGGATTCCTCTTCATCTTCTGACAGTGCAGTACCAGTTGTGCATTTGCATGGTGCAAATGCGTCGTCATTGCCGGGACAAGAAGTGGGCTTAGCAAATGAGGAAGAGAAAGGCGAAGTTGTGGAAGCTGAAAAAACTGGTGAAGTGAAGAAGGATCAGCAGGCTTCATCATCTTCTTTTTCCCAGACTGGCGGTGTGGAAAACCGGAACAAGAACAAGGGCAATTGCAAGTCCAACGGTAAGCAAAATAAGAAAGGAAGAGGCAAGAAGATTTGAATCCTCACTTCATTGTCGCAGATACAGTTTGAGTGAAAATTGTATGTTGTTATATTCTACAGGTAGTCCACGTTCTTGTAAATACATGTGGAACTTTTTAGTAAAATAGTTCTTAGAATGAAGAAAAACAGATCTCTTGACAGGAAGCTCATTATACATGTCCTGAAGTTCTAGTAGAGAATAGTCGTGAAGATCTACTATTCCTTTCATGGCTGCAGATTATTGTTCCTTCTTTTTTACCACTCTAAACCTTTAATTCTCTCATGCCTCGCGATAGCATGTATGCAGTGAAGAATGAGAAAGAAAATGCGACTTCCTCTGCATATCTTATTTAGTTACAGACCATCTTGATAGAGAAGTTTGCTTGATTGTAGTGAAAACATGTAATGAGATCCAGCCTAGGGTACCATACGTCCATATGGGAATGCACATCATTAACCTGTGTGTACCCTCACCAGACGAAGGACGACACCGTCCCCCGGAAAACTCTCCTATTTACAGACGGATAGGCACAACAGTGAGCCAAACCTGTATCTTGATGGAGGATGAAGGACGATATTACTATAAGATTTGAATACCTGGGCGACTCTTACAATGAGCCACCTCCTGAATAGCTTTTGTTCTGCTAAGGTCTCGTCTCTATTGCTGAATGATTTCGGGCCTCGGAATTGGTCAGGTGATGTCAGTTTTTCAATCTAATGCAAAAATTAAGGAACCTCATAATTAATTCGACGCGAAGTTACTAGAGAAATAAATTGGGATTAGTAAATAAATGAAGAGATTTGCATGAGACAATCTGAATGTCGGTATTTACTCTATGGGGATAGTCATCTGTAAATAATCTACTAATAAATAGGAGAATTACAGAGTCATGATCACTTACATGTTTGAGTATTTTCCAAGTCCTAAATTACACCCAAACTCTCGGTATATATCAATGGAAACAACTCAGTTTGGACATCGACAGAAAACCTCCAATGTGTTCAATAAAGTGCACCACTTGTGCGGCTATAATCCAAGAAGCTCATGTGCTGTAGTCAGGCAAAAGAGTTGTGGATCAAAGTTCTTGACCAAATACTTATTTGTTAGAGTCTCCTGGCTGTTGATAGCTGTTATACAAATTATGCAATATAGTGGGAAAACTATTAGATCTTGCAATTAAATCAATTGGTATCACAGCTATTTAAGGAAGATAGGAAAGGCCTTGGTTAAGCTCCGATGGCTATGAGGACTTCAACAGACAAGTGTTCGGTCAAGAATTCCACTCCACATAGTCTAACTGAGGTACACGAATTTAAACATGAAGCAATGGACCTACTTTGATTCGGAAGAACTAAGGCAGCATTCTGAGTACGTTGAAGTTGAAGTAGAATGTTGTGATGATGTCATGAACTTGCTTAGCAAAAGCTTTGTCTTTTTTTTTTTTTTTTTTTTTTTCCTTTTTAGCAAAAGCTTTGTCAAATGCTGATAATTTTACCCTTTTCATAACAAGATTATTAAATATAAGAGGAAAATCAATGGACGTGCTCCAAATTGGGTTTAATAGTGAAAATGTTGAGAACCGTGGGTCAAAAAAAAAAAAAAAAAGAAACCGAACATCGTTTGCAAAGAATTTTGTCAATAAACCAAATCTGCATTTGAAAAAGAAGAAGAAAAATAATAATAATAATAATAATAATAATAATAATAATAATAATAATAATAATAATAATAATAGTGAAAATGGTATAGTAAAAAAAAAACCCCTTTTCTAACTAATTTCCCTTTCTTTTTACAACTCATTGAAAAACCAATTAAAAATTCGAATTTATAAAAGAAAAAATAAACTAAAAATTCGAACTTTTAAAAAAGAACAACTATTAAAAATTTTGATTTTTTTTTCCTTACCAAAAAAAAATCCTTACCAAAAAAATTTTGATTTTTTTTTTGCCTAGATAAAGTCATAATATTAAAATCACTTTCCAATGAGATCCAAATATCCAAAAACGTTTTGATCATATATTACCAAATAATGAAAAATTAATCATATTCTTTGAAAATACTTTTTATCATTGAGTTTTTTACGAAATGAAGGTACCATAAAAAACTTATACAATTGAAAAGAATTCTGGGTGATCCAAATACTAGAGAGATATAAAAAGGATTGATTCTCTTCCTTCGTCAGTCTCAGAGACGCATGTGGGTTATCCATCACTGCGTCTTCACCTTCATCGCAGCTCACCGTCCCTGCGTCACCGCCTAAGCCGCTGCAACATCATCGTCGCCCAGCAACACCGGACCACCCCCTATCGCCACAGACTTCATGCGCTCTCTCTTTCAGTTCATAGAACATACAGATTCTTCACCTCTGATAACTCATTCTCTCTACTTTCTTCTTCCCTCAGATGACGACTCTTCGTGGTGGCTCCACCTTCAGTCGTTCTCGAATTGTAATATCCAATTAATGTTTCTTCATCTAACTCAGCTTGAGTACCTCCGTCGGGTGATTCCGTCGCTGAATTTGTTCATTACCGAGTGTCGTCTTCCTGAGATTCTCGGAGACATTCAGTGATCTTCATTTATTAGCACGATCCATGTACTCCACTGAGATTCGATTCCATGGTTGCTCCGTATGCATATAAACGGCCGTGCTCTAAGATAGAAGATCTAACGTTACAATGTGAAATATCAATATGGTTGATTTGAAAAGGATATGTAAAACAAACGAAGCGATACAAATGATAAAAATTATAATGGCAATGACGCATTACAATATGATTAAAATATAAATAATCACAAAAATATTTCACAATACATCTTGTTGTGTTTTATATGCATTGGAGACCATGGTTGTTTGATGAAGAACATTTAGAATATCGATCATTATTTTATTGGACAATTAAAATGTTGGTGGGATAATTATCTTATAGAAGATCGGAAAAACCAAATCATAAATATATAAAAAAAAAATCACACAAAATTTTTTCCCGAAAAACTTCATCCTACCCTTCTCAAACAAAACAAAAAACAAAACAAAAAAATTAATAAAAATATAACATCCTTTCAATGTGGAAAGAAGGCCGTACTGCTGGACGTTGCGAAGTCAACAAAAAACTCAACAAGCTATAATACTCTTTATCAAATCAATGAAGTTTTTAATTCTCTCATCTCAGAAGGACTTCAAGAGGTAATAATACCTTATCCTTAGAGCATCTAGAAAGTGTATTTAAATCATAAAACTTAATATATATATATATATAATTAAGTCATAAAACTTATCAAATTAGTATGATCAAATCTTTCATTAACTCCGTCCACCTTGACAAATAGAAAATCCTAACAAATTTTAAAACTTGATTACATTTTGTAAAAAATTAAAGACACGATTACTTTTGTGATAGGTTTTAGAACTTGATTGCAATTTTTGAAAATTTAGAACCCAATTACACCTTCATGAGAAATTTTAGAACATTCAATGCACTTATCCCAATATTCTATCATCATAACTCTACTTTGTAAAAAAATATTTGTGTCCTTCCACTATTAATTGTTACTTTAATCATCAGTTCGTCTATTAGGTTGATTATAATTAAATTTCTTGAAATTTATTAATTGCTGTATTGATCATTGTTTTGTTGATTCGATTTCTTCAATCAGGTTGGGCTTATCAGCCGCATCACAATTGGGTTAGGATAAAGAGGCATTTGCGTGGCCGAGTTAGTTGCATCGGTCCTCAGATTAGCCTCTCATCTGAATAGCATCTACGAATCGAACACTTGCGCAAGTGCAACGAAACTTAGATGTGTGAAGTTATGCTATGCAGGTTTACGGTTAGAGGATGTCTTTGGGCGGAGCAATTGGGAGATTTAGAGGACAGCTTTACGGAACCTGAAAGCATTAAATGCCTGAAGAGGGTGATCGAGATAGCCAAACATAAATGGAGGGCTTTATGGAGATAAAAACAACATAATCCCAAGGGAATGAGAGGGTACCCGTTGCAGTATTTGATTCATGTGAGTAGAGATGGTTAAGCCGACCCTTTGGCTGCTTTTGAAACGCTTCAGGCAAAATCCTCCTTTCACCCACCATTCTGGCCAATGCTCTCACAACAAGATAAAATATGCAAATTAGTCGTATTCAATTATAAAAGTGAGTAAATGCAATGGATATATACGTAAATTTTCAAGTGATTTTGGGTTAAATCCCAATAATTTGAACTTTTGAAATTGAGAAATATGAGGAGCAGAATAAGCAAGCATGAGCATGACAAAGCAAGTTGGGATTTAGATAGATATTCTCTGGAAAAAGAACAGCCCAAGTGCCAAAATTTAGCATGAATGGACAGTTAGGTTTGTTTCGCTCCCGGGAACATTTGTTTATATTCTTTTGTTCCCTAGAACAGAAATAGACTAGAAACGTGTTTGGTAAGTTTTTTTTTTTTTTTTTTCTGGGGAATAGATTTAGAACATAAATAAGAAATAAAAACAAAATTGTGCCTTTTTCCCGAGAACAACTCAAGAAATAATACACAAAATTTTTCTTTCTTTCTTTCTTTCTTGCCCTTCCTCTCTTCTTCTCTCAGCCAGTTGCCAGCCTCGACATTGGCCGGCGACTAGCCAGATGAGGTCTAGCGAGGTTTGAGGGGATCTTGTCAGTGGCCGACAAAGCTCCCCTGAGGCTGGCAACCTCACTGGCCCTCGTCTGGCCGGTCGCCAGCCGACCATGGCCAAGGTCAATGGCCGACTAAGAGGGAGGAGAAGAAAAAGAAAAAAGAAAAAAATGCAATAAAATTATTAATAAATCAAAAGAAATTCTAAGTCACAAAAATATTTGGAGTTGTACCAAACGCATTTCTGTTCCGAGAACAGAAATTTTGTGTAGTTAACAAAAGCTTTTAAATGCTCAGAAACTGTTCCCAGGAACCAAAAAAAAAAGTGTTTTTGAAAAGAAGCTGTTCCCGAAAACAAAAACGTTACTATACGCATCCCTTAAGTGCTAAAAGTTAGGAAAATAACACTTAAGTGTTACTTTTTTTGAAAAATGTGACACTTGAGTGCTATTTCTAGCGAGCCCCGCTAAAAATCCTACATGGCAATTTTTTTATTAATTTTGCTTGCCTAAATGGCTTGTCGGAGAGCTAACTCAACTCCAACTCACCCAAAACGATGTCGTTTTCATAGTTGGTCAAAATAAAAGCCCTAAATTGGTCAAAACGACATCGTCTCCCACGTTGCCCCAAATCTAAAAACCCTAAATTGGTCAAAATCCCTATTGAAACGCTCAAACCTTAATCCTGAACCTTAATTTTGATGTAGCCAAAATTCCACCATTGAATATTGAGAATGGAGAGCAGGACTTTTAGTAGTGCTTCAAATTCCTCTTACTGAAGCGAAGGAGAAGATGAACGTTTTTGTTTTTGTGGGTTACTGAGTCCAAAAAGAACATCATGGACTCGAATGAATCCCTGAGGAAGATTCTATGGATGTGCACGGTATAAAGAATGATTGAAGCATAAATACTTTAAGTGGGTCAATGCGAAATTCTCTCACCGAGCCATAGAGATGATATTGGATCTACTTGATGGATGACATCAACCTCTATCTACGCTCGTGAATGACTTGGATGATGTTGATTCAATACAAGTTCAAGCATCTTCAGCTAAACATTTGAAGAATGAAGTTTTAAGAATGAAAATTGAATGGAAGTGTCATCAAGCGTTTATTATGGTGTTATTTTATTGTCTATCCTACTTTAGAATAAAATGTAAAACACTTGAAAATGAGAAGAAGTTCCTTCGGCTGTCATAGTTGAAAATCAGTGGACAAATGTAATTATTTTATATCAAATGTAGGCTTTTTATTTTGGAAGATGAGAAGAAGTTTGTGTTGTCCACAAGATTCATATGTATCGTGGGTTCCTTCTTGTGCTTGTGGGGAGGTCAAGAAAATGGAATGAGTAAATGAGATGCTGCTTGTACTATGTTTTTGTTTGTTCTTGAATATAAACCAGCAAGGATGAATGTGTATTTGAGTTAATGTGTTGTGGTGACTTCTTTACTTGAACTGAATATAAACATAAATCAACAACAAACATTAAATTGAATGGAGTTGTCATAAATTGAATTGAATATAACCAACAGCTTCTCTTATTTGCTGCAAACCACCATATACATAAGATATACATGAGTGATTACTCGAGCGCCATAAATTGTATATAGTGATCACTTAAATGCCGGTCATGATGAAAAAATAATCACTTAAGTGTCAAGTTATTATTAAAATGATCATTTAGGTGTCACTCATGGTTAAAAGTGAACACTTTTGCTAAGTTTTTTAGAGTGTGATCAGTTAAGTGCCAATTTTTGTAGGTTTCCCCTAAAAATTGCACCAGCCATCAAGCACCACCAGCCGCTGCCACTGGCCACCACCACCGGCCGCTAGCCACCACATCGAGCCACCACCAACCACAACCATGCTAGTGGTGTGCTACTGTAAAAGGTGTTGGTGCAAGCTCAGCCTTGCACCAACTTAGCACCAGTACCACTTGATGCAAGATATGCACACTGCATACTTACGTCAAGTGCAGCATGAGCCCCCAACCCCCAACTCCCAACACAGGCCCACTTCCAGGCATTACCAATTACCACCACCAGCCACCACACTAGCACCCTGGCCATTAGCCATTGTGCTTACACAAGGTGTAGCACAAGCCCCCAATTGAATCCTTACCACAGACCCATCACCACTAGGCATCACTAGCCACCACCACTAGCCATTGCACTAGCACCCTAGCCACTAGCCATTGTACTGGTTGTGGGTCTGCTGTAAAAGGTGCTAGTGCAAGCTGAACCTTACATCAGCACCACCTAGTGCAAGATGTGCATACTGTATACTTGCACTACATATAGTACAAGCCTTGAACTGAACACCCATAATAGACCCACCAGCACCAGGCATCACTAGCCACACCAGCACCCTAACTACCACCACAAACCTACCAGTAGCAGCAGCAACAACAAGTAAAAGCAGAATCCAAAAATGAAAAAGACAGAAAAATTTGACAAACAACAAGATCGTTCTATTAATATTGAAATTAAGTCTCACAAACTGAATGAATAACAAAATATATATCTATAGTAAGTTATAAACAAAACTGAATCTTGAGCTCCACAAACCTTATCCTGTCGCATCTTATCAATCAATATGCATAACGCCTCCTGTTCGTGCTCCTTTTAATAAACTTTTCACTTGATTCATAATTCTTACACTTTTTCTAACTGGATGTGCAACTTCTTTTTCAACTATCTTAGGATGCACTGATTTAGATGGAGTTACAACTATCCCATGCTGAACTAATTCATATAGACTTGCAACTGGGTTCTTACTCATCATTTTTTATTGGCGCAGTTGATGTCTTCTTCTTTGTTAACGTAACCGTTGATTCTTGAGTTGAGCTTTAAGAGATAAGAATCTCTAAACTTCTCCCAGGTTATAAAGAGACAACTAAATTGTCAGTAAAAGTTTGCACCATAAATTAAATTAAATGCAGCCCATAAAACTTACATTAAAAATGACTGTTCCAATATACTCATCTGTATAAATGTCATAATCATATTGTCTTAACCTCTTCTCAAATGCCTTTTTGTTCGAAATGGAGCATCACTTTCAGGAACCTGTGATTTGTTGGCCCTTCTTCTCGTTTGTGATTTCTTAGGGCCTTCTTTTGGCCCATCAGCTACATCACGAGCTTCTTCAGCTGAGCATTTCTAGCTGGCCTTCTTATAGTTGGCCCTTGATCTGGTCTCCTTCTAGTTGTCTTTTTATCTAGCCCTTCAGCTTCAGTGACACATTGTGGTGGCCTTTGTGGTGACTCTTCTGGTGGCTCTTTTGTTGGCAATTAAGCTCCAGCTTGCCTTCTTCAAACCTAAAGAGGCAAAAGATATCATAAATATAATAACAAGCCATATAATATGTAAAGGAAAACTAAACATAAATTATTGAACCTATTGGGTATTTTTTTCTTTACTGCTGAAGAATAGTCGACTGAACTAGCACTTCAACTGCTTCAGCCAATCCTTCATGTGTCCTTCTTATGACCTGACAAAAAAATTACATACAAGACCAATTGAGGTTATGTACATATTTGTAATAAATCATAAAGCAACATAAACACAAATGTCATGATTTACTAGGTTTCTTGTCGTTGACTAAAGAACAGTCCACTCACTTGGTCCTCATGTTTGCCCTTCTCCAATTGTCCCTTCATTAGGCCCTTTGGCTGGCCTCAACTTTTCTTGATGCTTCCTCAATTGACAACCTTTAGTATTATACCATGCTACGTGGCAATAAGAGCATGTCATATTTGCACCTATCCTAGTCATCATTTGCTAACCCGAGATCCCCCCTGCCATTCTTTGTCTTCATTTTGGCCTTTCAATTTTCTTCTTCAATGGAAAAGGTTGAGGTGTTTTACGATCTATTGGCTCCCAGAACTTGCTACTTCTAATTGGTTGCATCATGAATTGGTACGGAGTAAGGTATTTCGGTTTCTTATACTAATCATCAATGTAATCTTCTGCGTTGTGGCCCTTCAACTAAATGGCACATATGACATGTGCATAGGGAATTCCACTTAGTTGCCATGCTCTACATGAACACTTCATCATATTTAGATGGAAAACATACTTATTGGAGACCTTTATAATCTCATGTCCTTCATCCCCATTCCAAATGGTATGACAATACCTACTTGCGTCCAAGTTCTCATCCAATTTATTAGCAATTTGGGACCACATTGCCAAGTCCACTTTGCAACCTCGTCTCTTTGTTTGTGCAGCCAAGTTATGACCATAACTTGTATATCTTCAAGCATGAAGACAATTGGTTTATATCTGCCATCTATTATCTTCCCATTGAATGCTTCGCATATGTTGTTATTGATGTTATCACACTTGAATTCCTCATTAGAGAACGTCTTATGCCGATGCTTTGGTTCTATTTGGAATAGTGCAACAAAATATTATTTTGTCAACTGAAGCAATCCTTTTCCGGCTATCCTAAAGTTAGTCATGTTCGTGCTCTTTGCTAACTACCAAAATTGTGATTGCAACTTATCTCCTTTATAGGTCTTTGCCCAATTTTCGTACATGTGCCATGCACACATTTGATGTTTGGCATAGCGCAACAACTTGGCTATTGCCGGAACTAGTCATTGCAATAATTTAAAACAAGAAATGTAAGCAAATAACATGTTAATATCAAAAAGCAAACAATTGACTTGATTAGCATTACCTTTTGTTGGTCGCTCATGAATTCTCACTCTTTCCCATTTGTTATCTTTAGGTCAGTCGTTAGATTTTTCAGGAACTAGGACTAATTATCCTTGTTATCTACATTCATAATAGCCCAAGCCAGTGAAAACATTTGGTTATTCACATATCTTCTAATCGCAATCAGTAATTCTCCCTTGCATAAGCCATTCAAGAAACAGTTATCCATTCCTATAATCCGTCTACAACCAGTTAAAAATCCCCATTTGCATGTATTGAACTACACATAAAATTTATCGAACTTAGTCCCACTATCAGGAAGTGGCCTCTCCACGACCTCTACATACACTCTACTTGAAAGGTTTTGCAGCTTACACTTCCAAGCATAATTCCACACCTGCCCATATTTCTTACTTTACTGACCAATGAGTATCATCATTACCTTTGGCTTCGATCTTTTATACTGATTCACGGATATATTTGTTGAGCTATAAATAGACAAATTATATGATTGTAAATACATATGATTTTTTAGGAGGTTTTTGATTCTGATTTGATTATGATTAAATCCCACAAATCATGGGATTATAGCTGTTAACCCACAAATCGTGGGATTTTAGCTTTTCTCCTTTTTTAGGCTTTCTTTCCTTTATTTTGTTTGCTAGGATTTATCTGTGTATTAGCCTATAAATACAACATTGTAAAGCACCAGAAGATATGAATGAGAATAACAATTTCTCTCCATCTAAAATTTCATATGGTATCAAAGCTCTAGGCTAGATTCCTGAATTTAAAATTGCAGTCTTCATTGCTGCGTTTTTCAGCCTTCCTTGCTGTCTATTATTCTCCAGAAATATATTTATGGATTTCAATTGCAGCCTTCATTACTGCAGTTTTTCTGTTTTCTTTGTTGTCTATTATTCTCCAAAAAATTCTTTCTTCTTTACACAGCCTTCATAGCTGCACTATTGCCCTTGTTCTCTTCTTAACATTCACTCTCCAAAATGGCCACATATGAAATCACACCCAAAGCCACATATCCTACCATGAACCAATCTGAGGAGGTTGCCTCAACACACGACAGGTGATCTTCAGAATATCATGCCAACCTATAGATTGAATGAGAAGAACTACCTCAAGTGATCACAATTTTTCAAGACGTATATGAAGGGTAAAGGAAAACTCAGCCATTTACTTGGGATGGGAACCATGCGAATGACATTACATATCAAGTGGTTCACCATGCACGATGACAAGTCCTACAAATTACAGAATCAAAACATGGCATCTATCTATCATCATGAGAATGACATTACATATCATAAGTGAATAGATTCCCCTACCTGTTACATCTCTTTAGCATTTGGTGCAAAATCGATTGAATTTACTAATAAGCTTTTTAAAAGCTTTCAGTCTATTGACCTTTTATTAAAGTGATTATCTTATCGCATCTCTACGACCCGCTTATCACGCTAGATAACAATAAGAATATAAAGATTCTACTAATATTTCAAAATGTTATATTTCAGCTTCTTCTTTTTTTATAGATAAATGTTTTAACCACGGCCAGATGTTTTAAATGCACTTATTCAATATAATCATGCGAGAAGAGCTTGAAACAATGTTAGTGCAGAACTTTTAATGCATATTGTCGTCCCGAATCAATCAAAACGTAGAAAATAATTTGTGATTTTGTAATTAATGGAAATAGAACTTAAAGCAAAGTGAAAGAACGACAGTCCATAGCATAACATAGTGATTGCATTTACTTTCCTGAAACACACTCTCAATGCAGTTTTGGAAGTCCATGAATATTGTGACACGTTATGGAGAGATATAATGAAGAGGCGATATGAATTTACCCAGTCAATTCTCCTTTGATTGACAATACTTGACAGAAAACGACGTCTGATAGCAGCTCGCTTTGTCGAGGATTTGGCAAAAATAATGGAGATGAGGCGTCTCTAATTATTAACAATTTTAAGTGCCGAGTTTTTGGGCAAACCTTATACAGAGTTTCTAATAATATATCAATGTAGATGTCTTTACCAATGTTTCAGACATTTGTCTCACATGAACTTGATAGAACATTTCGTAGATTTTTGCGTCAAATATAGATATTTTTGCCTTATGGTTTGTCTCAATAAAGGTACCACTTGAGTACGTAAGGTTAGTGGGGGGATTTTCCTTGGCTTTGCGAATAAAATGGGAGATTGCCAGCGTATTTTTTAATATTTTTAAATATTTTTTTAATATTTTTATTTTTTATACTTTATTTATCGGACCAAAAAACTTTTGACTTTTTCTAAAGTGCCAGAGGCCGCCCTCGCGCCACCGGCTAGGCGGCGGCGAGCCTCGCCGCCGTCGCCTGGCCGGTCGCCGGGTGGTCCGGCCGGCGGCCGAGGGAGGAGGAGAGAAGAAAAAGAAAAAAAGAAAAAAGAAAAAAAAAAAAGAGAATAAAGAATAAAGAATAAAGAGAAAAGAGAAAAAGAAAAATATTAAAAATTATTAAAAATTATTAAAAATTATTAAAAATTATTAAAAAATTATTAAAAATATTCCTTTCACAACTCTATTTTTTAAAAACTTTTGACTTTTTCTAAAGTGATATTCCTTTCACAACTCTTTTTTATATATGATTTACTAGACGACAACCAGCACATTGCACGTTAGATAACTTTAATAATGCTTGGGAACATTGACTTTATTAAGGAACGAATCAATCAAAGTTGGATATGTTAAATGTACTTCTTGAAGACTATTGTGAAAGGAATACATGAAATAAAGTTAGTGCAGACCTTTGATGCTTATTGTCATAATGAATTAATGAAAACGTAGAAATGAGTGATGATTTTATAATGAATCAAAATAAAACTTAAAACAAATTGAAAAATAAAATCACATTCAACAGCATTTAGATAGTCCATAACTATTATAATTCATTATGGAGAGAAAATAATTGAGAGATTCTAGAAGTTACGTAATTGATTCTTTTTTAATTTCAAAATACTTGATAATAAACATTTTCAATTGTTCAAATAACGCCTTGATGGCAGCTCACTCATGGAATATTCGGCAAAACCAACAAGGAGAAGGCATCTCCAACCTTTTATAATTTTAAGTCTCAAGTTTCGAAGTAATCCTTTGAGAAGTTTTTATAACAATACATCGATCGATACATATGCTCAGAATTTGAAAAACCAAAACTATTAAATAATGTTCATCATAAGCCGGAAGTTCATGTTCTTCGTCGATTTCGGGTTCAAATTCATCCATCTTTCAATCTATTTACCATTTTCGATGTCAAAAAGTAGTTTTAACTTCTTGAAAAGTAAATTTACTCAAGATTCGGACAGACAAACAGTGGACAGGCCTACGGTGACAGAAATCAGACGCTTGCTTTTCCTCTTGCTTATCCTCTTCTTTTGTCGTTGTTAGCCTGAATCGGACTCGGAGTCAGAAAAGGAGACACGAGTTCACCGAAACGTGGAATTGACGAGTAAATATGAAAGCTTTACGTGCATTTTTGCAGTAACGAAAATCATTGCACGATGTGCGGAGGGCGATAAGACAACGACCCGTCCAGGTTCGAGGCAAGACGGCTCTGTCGCATGATGCCTCGGGACAAAGCGTTTCATGCCTGCGGCTCCTGCACTGTGAAGCAAAGCCGGTGCCCCGTAGCGATGCGATGGTTCACCTTGCACATGTAAGCCATGGCACTCCAAAATCTCCACAATTAAAATTTTAAAACACAATAAAAAAAAAGATTTGTGCATTTAATTTGGAATCCATCATTTTTTTTTATGTGTAATAATGACAATCTAATTGTATCACTGGATCAATGAGACCGCGTTTCACGAATTGCGTTTTGTAATTGCTCCTTATATTAAGTTATTTATGCATCAAGATTAGAAGAGAAACTTAAATACTATTTATAAAGTTTTCAGTCACATGTCTACTTATCAAAAGCAAAGCCCTATAGCCCACGCAATATAACTTCATATTAGACTAATTGAAAATCTTTATATCTTATCTTTTAGACAATCATGTAAAACGGTAAATTTTAATCTTAATTAATGCAGTACACATCAGAAAAACTCTTATAACACGATGACAACAAGGCCTACAAATTACAAATGAATTGAAGCTTTAAAACATAGTATTTATTTATCATCATGTCAATGACTCATTGTACTTGAATAGATTCTCAAACTTATCACATCTCTTTAGCTTTCGATGTGAAATCAGTTGAATTTTATGAGACTAACAACTCGCTTTTTAAAAGCGTTAACTCTATTGGCCTTTTATTAAAGTGATGTTCCTATCACATTTCTTTTTCGATGCGGATTTATCGACAATGATTTGCACATCACAATATTTGGAAATGTTTTTTTTTTCGAAATTTTATATAAGAATGCATTAACCAAGGCCGGATGTTTTAAATGCACTTATCGAATATAATCACGCAAGCTGAGCTCGAAACAATGTCAGTGCACACTTTTTAATGCATATTGTCGTACGGAAACAATCAAGACCTAGAAAATAATTTGCGATTTTATAATTAATGGAAGTATAACTTAAAGCAAAGCGAAAGAATTACTCCATAACATAGTGGTCGCATTTACTTCCCTAAAACACACTCTCGATAAAGTTCCGGAAGTCCATAAATATCATAACTCAGTATGGAGAGAAATAACCGAAAGATGACAGGAATTACCAGTTTGATGTTTCTTTGATTGCAGCCTTGCGTTGTCAAGAAGTTGGCAAAACTAATGAGGAGGAGGCATCTCTAACTATCTACAATTTTGATATAGGGTTAATATCATGAAAAATCTAAAATTGGTACATATGCGATAAATTTATTTTGCTAATTTTTTTACCATAAAAAACCAAACTGGTACATTCAGGACAAATTTACTCTCCATTAGTTTTTGTTAAATTTTACCATTAAATTATTGATTTCAATGTTGTGGTAGTTAGAATGAGTATGCCGGTTTGAGGTTTTAACTTTCGTTTATCACATGTATTTTGATTTGTGGTTTTCCGTGATATTAATCAAATTTAATATAAACTAACGGAGGGTAAATTATTATAAATGTACCAGTTTAAAGTTTTTGATGGTTAAAAATTAATTTGGGACATGTTGTATCAGTTCGGAGTATTTGGTGGTTAAAAAATCAATTTAGGGTAAATCTAAGGTTTTTCATAATATATATTGTCAAGACCTAAATTTCGGGTGCACCACCTAGGGTTTAGGCTAATGGACTACTAAGTCTTAAACTTAGCTCGGGTTCTCCCAAGCCCATACCAATTCGTGACTTAAGTTCAAGTTTTTTTTTTAAATGGATTTTATCGTCACTAATCAGTTTAGTGTAAGCCGATTAAACACCTAAGTAAAATAACGAGAGAATTATTTTACTCCTGCGAACTCGAGACTTTGGGTATGTCGACTTGGTTACACTAGATTTCTATAATGCCCTTTCGATACCATTTTTTTTTTTCAAAAATGTTTTTGTAGGCAATTTGGATTGATTTTAACCTAAATTACTATCATACAATAGGGTGATCACACGGGTGCTTAATCATTTAAACACTCAATGAATCAAACAAATTGCATAAAAATAATTAAACACACAAAACATGCAATTATTTTTTGCGTTTTCTTGAAATTATAACTTTATCATAAAACATGCATTTTAACTACATGATCTAATTTTACTAACAAGCAAATTCTAATTAAATGAATCTAACATGCAAACTAACTGACATGCACCTAATATTTTTGTTTTTTTTATTAAAATTCGTAACAAAAAAAACTAATTAAATTGTCTAGAAAGAATAATTTTCTAATATGTTTTAGGTGTTAATTTGACTTAAACTCTATCCTATCTTAGAAAATTATTTTTAAGAAAAATGAGATTACTAAAATGTGCAAACATTATCTAAAAAAAAATTATTTAGATCCAATCCTAATCTATTCAAAAAATTATCTAAACGTGCAATCTAAAAATGCAATATTAATTTACGAAACCAACATACTCGATGCAAGATTTTGATTTTTGATTTTTATATATTTTTAGTATTTTTCCAAGATAAGTAATTATCAGATAAACATTATATCTAACCAATCAAGATATTCACCAAATGAAGGATTAAAATAATGGGTAAAATAATTGGTTGTCTCACGGATTAAATTAATAATTATTTTAACCCTAAACATCACAATATATAAGAAAGTTCAAAATAAGTAAAAATTTGATCCGAAGTCTGACGAACCAAATTAATAATTATAATGATTTAATAATCAAAACACTATCAAAATGCTAAAAATATCAATATAATTAAAAAAAACGATCCGACGTCTTACGGATAAAATTAATAATTACAATAATTTTGAGCAAAACCCTGTAGATAATGCCTAGAATATTCATAAAATGATTTCAATTTAGGCAATAATAATTAAACCTGATAAAAAAAAAAAAAAATAAAAGAAAAATAAACTACCTTGACTGTTTTTATTTAAAAAAAAATGGGCACAGTGGCGAGCTGCTCCGGTTGCAGGTATCCGGGGCGGTGGCAGGCAGCGGCGTCGGACGCTGGGTCGCGGTGGTGGTGCGACGGCTGCAGCGACGAGGGGCGCTGCAAGGTCGACGGAAGGGGCGGAGCACAGCGGTGGCGAGCGGGCAGAGGCGACGCACGGGTTGGCTGAGGCGCGGGCGGAGCGGGGCGACGGCGTCGGCGCGTCTGGCGGAGGTGCAGTGGCGGGCGAGCAGTAGGTCGCGGTTGAGGCGCGGCGAGCGCTGGGCGGAGGTGCAGTGGCGAGCGCTCGAGGCGTCAGGCGGAGGCGAGCAGTGGCGTCGGGCTGCAGTGGCGGTGGTGTTCGGAGACGGCGAGTGGGGACTCGGATGGCGGAGCCGCGAGCAGCAGGTGGGTCGCGGGTCGGCGCGGTGACGGGCAGCGGGAGCAGCGATGGCAGCGACGCTCGGAGCTCCGGCGACGGTGCTGCTGGTGCCTGCAGCGAGGCGACGGAGGTGCGGGCGTCGGCTGAGTGGCGCTCGGGCGGAGGGGCAGGCACGGGGACTCGCTAGTTGCTGGCGGAGCGGCGGTGGCGCGGCGAGCAGGTGTCGCGGGGGGTCGAGCAGCGGTGGCCGGCGCGGGGGTGGTCGAGCAGCAGCGGCGGAGGCGAACTCGCGAAGAAGAAGACCGGTTTTCCCTTTTTTTTTTTTCTTTTTTTTCTCTCCCTCTCACGTCCCCTCACGTCACTTCTCTCTCTCTGTTCTCTGTTCCGCTCCCTGTTTCAGCCCTTTTTGACCTTTTCCTTCTCACCGAAGATTTTTTTTTTCCTCTTGAATTTTGAGCTCAAAGAAACCGAAGGAAAAAGCCCCTTTTTCTCCACGAATTCTTTTTTTCCTGCACGAATTTTATCTCGAAATTTTTTTTTGGCCCCGCCTTTGCACCAATCTCTTCCCCCTCACATCCGTACGGATCGAGTCCTTTTATAGTGGCTCTAAACAGCAGCTTTCCATGACAATTTTTGAGTTTCCATTCTTTGTTGCATTAATTCATGATTGCATATCGAAGCGTGATTTCGCAATCAGCTCGATTTTGCTTCGATTTCTTCCATTTTATCAAAATTATTGCCTGATTTCCTAACTCTTGATCCTCGACCGAGAATTGCTTCCGCATTTACTAAGATTTGAATATTCTTTAGAATTTCCAACTTCCATGCATAATCAATCAGATTGATTTTCCCTCTTTTTTTTTCCTTTTGTTTGCTCTGATGCGATTTTTATTTTTTATTTCCTTAAGGTTTCCAAAATTTAGCTGTCAATATATATCAATATGGATGCTCAAAAATAAAAGCCAAGTGATTGAAGTAAATGTCACATTCATCCTTAACTTCTAGTTAGGGAAGATGACACAAACAGTTTCTAAACTTTGACTTAATGTATAATTTGATTCACAAACTTCCAATTTGGTCAATATGATTCTTAAATTTTAGCTCAATGTGTAATATAGCCCATGAATTATTCAATATAATCTTTGAACTTTAGCCCAATGTATAATGCGGTCCCTAAATTTTTTATTTATTCAATATAGTCCTTAAATATTTTATATATGTTTAATATAGTTCCTAAACTGTATTAAAATGTTCGATGTAATGCCTAGTCTTGAATTAATGGAAGGATTATGTTAAATATTTTCATACCGTTTAGGAACCGTATTAAACATGTACCAAAAGTTCAGGGACTCCATTAGTTTATACATTTAGCTAAAATTTAAAGACCATATTGAACAAATTAAAAACATGGGATCAAATTGTACTTTACATGAAAGTTGATAGATTGTTTATGTCGTCGTCCCTTCTGGTTAAGATTCATCCAATTTTTTTCATCTACTTATTATTTCAGTATCAGCAAATAATTTTAATATCTTAAAAAATTAACTTCACTCATGCCATGATACGCTTCCGATATAAAACAGTCGACGAAGCTTAGGTTGCAAGAAACCGAAACATTTGAAAAAGCGGAGAAAAGCGGGAATCTTTGCATGCGCCTGGGCAGTAAAGAAAGTCATCAGACGGTGTACGGAAGACGAGAGGAAGACCCATCCCCATCTTTTCGCCTTTCGTAGACCTCGAATGGTTGGTTGACGAAAAGACCTCGAGTTGCTTCTTTTAAGATTCCATGGACGACCCCTTTACCTTACCGGTGTCATTCTTCTTCGTCGCTAAGACTGCTCACTTCGGAGCTTAAAAAGGGCTGATGATGTCCGTATAAGCTTTGCCCAATATTTGCCTCGAAAGTTCCTTGAAACCTCAGAGCGATTTTTCCCTGGTGCTTTGATGGGCAAGAAAAGGGGAGAAAGAAACGAGTAGAAGATTTTAGTACGTGGGTTCAGATGGGTTTGGGAGGGAGCACAAACAGAGCGGTGGGCGTGGAGATAGCAGAAGGTGGTTTGGGCAGGAGGAGGAGACACAGTGCCAATGACCTGACTGATTTTGTCTTCTCTTGGTCTCTTCACGACATTCTCAACGAAAACCTCTACCATGACAAGGTTTCTTTCTATTCTTCCCCGATCTTTGCTTTTTCTTTTTTTTTTCTTCCTTTCTTTTTATCATGCCCTTTTGGTTTATCTTCGTTTAAGTTCAACGACAACGTCGTGTTTACCTGAGAATTTTCCAATGATGTCTGTTCGTTCCTTCTTCTTTTATTTTATTTTATTTTTTTGTGTCTGTGCTTTTGGTAAGCCTGCCTTATAAGAACCTTGCATTCAACTTAGTAGAATAGAACCCTTTATGATTCTACTTTGTTCGGCAAGCTCGTTAGGAATTTTAGGAGTATATGTTATGTTTTATGGAATTTGGTCCAAGTATTTTTTTGAAATGTCAAGGATTGGTTGGTCATATTTGACAATTGGCCGAGCTGTTTTTTTAGGTGGAGACTATACCAAATCAATTTCAGTCGGTCCAGGATTATCTCGGATCGTATGTCTACCCTTTACTGGAAGAAACACGGGCGAGTCTGTGCTCGAGTTTGGAAAATATTTCTTTTCTGCCTTTCACTGAGGTTATTGAATGTGTGGAATGCACGGGAAGTGGGAACTCATATGCTGTTAAGGCCGGTCGGTGGAACAATGAATCCAACACTCGTGGCAAGGAAACTTACAAAACTTTGCCTGGAGATATCTTGATTCTAACTGATGCTAAGCCAGCAACTGTTCCTGACTTGGAGAGGTTCGGAAGAAGATGGGCATTCGCATTAGTTAGGATGATTGGAGAAGACGATGAAGAGGATGAGGCAACGTCATCCACAAACTTTGAAGTGGAGACATTATTGAACCTTGAAGTAAATAATTCCTGGAAGCCAATGTATGCAATTTTCCTGACAAATATAGTCACTAACAGAAGGATATGGAATGCGTTGCATATGTCTCTGAACTTGGATATTTTGAAGGAAGTTCTCTGCACAGATTTGGTGGTATGACTTTCCTTTTTTGTACCTTCGGTCCATTTAGACTTAACATTGCTATTATATTCCTCTAAGCTTCAAAGCTTCATTTTATTCCTGTCGATTTGTAAGTTTATTCGGAAAATAACATACATGTTGCTTTAAGCCATGCTGTTTCATCAATAGATTAGGATGATTGTTTCTTTTAGTTGGTCCGTTTCATGATATGGAGATGAATGAATTATGTCTTGAATAGAGCAAATTACTTCCTTGGAGGCAACTTACTCATTGGTACTAGACCTTAAAATTTTCTATACTATATTTTTCACGGGATTTAAGTTTGTGCTGTGCAATGCTCTTTATATCATATTAACACCGATTAAGTTTCAGAACCTTCTACCATATTTACATGGTCTGGATTATCACAAGAAATATGTTTCGGTTGCAGGCTGATAAAGTTTCTAATCTTTGTGTTACCAAAGGTAATGGTTCTGCGAGTGAGAGCCTTGACGAGAGATTGAGCCATGATCTGAATGAATCCCAAAAACAAGCAGTTCGGGCCTGTCTCAGTAAACTCCATTGTGAGAACAAGCCATCTGTCGACCTGATATGGGGTCCTCCTGGAACTGGGAAAACTAAAACCGTCGCTACTCTGCTACTTACTCTCTTGAAAAGGAAACATAGAACCATTGTTTGTGCTCCTACAAATGTTGCCATCAAGGAAGTGGCAACTCGTGTTCTGAAGCTGCTAAAGGAATCAGACAGTGGTAAAAACACTGAAACGGAAAGTTTGCCCTGTTACTTTGGAGACATGCTTATTTTTGGGAACAAGGAGCGGCTGAAAGTTGATTCCGACATTGAAGATATATACTTGGAATATCGTGTAGAGCGCATTTCTGAATTCACTGGTTGGCATCAGTGTCTAACTTCCGTGATAGACACACTTGCTGACTGTGTTGGTCAATACCGCGTATTTTTGGAAAACGAACACGCAAAAAGAAGGAAACTAGGAAGTGGTGATGATGGGAGTGAATGCGGAAGCAGTGAAGAAGATGGTAACTGTGAGCTCAAATCATTTCTTGAGTTCTTCAGGGGCCAATTCAAGGAAAGTGTCCAGCCCCTGCGGGCATGCCTCTATACTTTCTGTACTCATATATCCAGAACTAAATTCCAGAATATTACATCCCTCCTTAACTTACTTAATTCTTTTGAATTTTTATTATGTGGAGAGAAGTTGGATTCAGAGATGATGGAGATAACTCTTTCACGTGATGAACTTGGCCTGTTTTCGTCTGAGACATCCATGGGTCCACTATATGATATATATATGAAGAGACAGGAATGCCTTTCCATGTTGCTAACTGTTCGTGATTCTCTGAAGGATCTAAAACTTCCAAACTTTGTGAGTGAGGACATGATAGCCAACTTCTGTTATCGACATGCATCCCTGATTTTTTGCACTGCTTCTAGTTCATATAAGCTGTACTCTGTGGAGATGGAGCCTCTCAATTTACTGGTAATCGATGAGGCAGCCCAGTTGAAGGAATGTGAGTCAGTAATTCCTCTGCAAATCCCTGGTGTCAAGCATTTGATTTTAGTTGGAGATGAGTGTCAGTTGCCTGCTATGGTCGAAAGCAAGGTAATGTTAAAATGTCTGAAAAGGAACTTTGTATTTGGTTTTGTAAGATTTGTGATCTCCTTCTCTTCATTTGAGCTTAGATGGGCTAAATTTTCTATACCTAACGCCTGTTGAATTTGATATCATGTTTTTTTTTTTTTTTTTTTTACAGGTTTCTAATCAGGTTGGTTTTGGAAGGAGTCTGTTTGAACGATTGAGTTCACTGGGTTATTCAAGGCAACTTTTCAATATACAATACCGGATGCATCCATCAATAAGTCTGTTTCCGAATTCAAAATTTTATGACAAGCAAATTTTGGATGGGCCAAATGTGAAGAGCAAAACTTACAGAAAAAGTCATTTGCCATGGCCAATGTTTGGCCCTTACTCGTTCATAAATATTCCAGATGGACAAGAAGAAATCGGTGATGATGGCTGTAGCCTTAGAAACCCTGTTGAGGTGGAAGTTATCTCGAGCATAGTGAGGAATCTGTACAGAGGTATGTCAAGAGAATTTTATACGTATTGCTTTGAGCACATGGATTTTACATGTATTGCTTAATCATATAGGTGTAGATTATGATGGCCATTAATAGTTCTTTTCCTAAGATATTTCTTTCGAAGTTTTGCACCCCACCAAAAATAATATCACTGTAGTGATGGTTTTATTTTCTTTGCAGCTTGGAATGGGTCAGAAGAAGATCTGACAGTAGGTGTCATATCTCCATACAGAGCTCAGGTTGGTGCAGTTCTAGCTAACCTTGGAAAAAAGTATGAAAATATCAAGGGCTTTACGGTCAAGGTGAAGTCAGTTGATGGATTCCAAGGGGGTGAGGAAGACATTGTTATAATATCCACCGTAAGATCAAACTCGCGTGGGAATATTGGGTTCTTGTCCAGTACTAAGAGAACCAATGTTGCTCTTACCAGGGCCAGGTACTCTATCCTCTTAACTATGTCAAATTACATTTTTAGGGTGATATAGCAAGTAAACCCTGAGTTAATTTCCTATCTATAGGTATTGTCTGTGGATTCTGGGAAATGGGAAAACACTGACGAAAAGCGATTCTGTGTGGAAATCTGTGGTTGACAATGCAAAGAGTCGTGGATGTTTCTTCAATGTTGATGATGACAAGGATTTGGCTAAAGCCATCTTAGATGTGAAGAAAGAGACTAATCAGCTTGATGATCTGCTCGACAGAAGCAGTGTACTTTTCAGAAATGCAAGGTGGAAGGTAAAAAACTTTGCTCAACAGTATTCTATGGCTACATTTATTTTTAAAAATAAGCATTGAGTTTTATTGAACTTGTGACAACATATCTTATTGTCATTCTTTGGTCTTATCAGGTTCTTTTCAGTGACAACTTCCTGAAGTCTTTCAGAAAGCTGGCATCACTCAGGACAAAGATGTCCATCATCAACCTTCTGTCAAAACTCTCCAGAGGCTGGAGACCAAAGAAGATAAATGTGGACAGAATTTGTGAACACTCATCTCATATCGTAAGACAATTGAAAGCTGACGGTTTCTATGTCATATGCACGACTGATATTGTAAAGGAACTGAGATACATCCAAATCCTGAAGATATGGGATGTATTGCCTTTAGAGGATGTGGTAAAATTGGTCAAACGTTTGGACAGCATATTCGAGACATATAGTAATGATTTTATTAGTCGTTGCAATGAGAAATGCATTGAGGGGTAAGTCTGATCTTTTCTTCTTACTTAAGATAGGTAGCACATCTCTTACTAAATTAGAAAGCATTCTTTTCCAGATAGATGACTAAAATATCTTGAATTGATCTTATCCCCCTATTTTCTTTCATTTCACATGCCTCTTCCGGTTATAGGGATCTGCAAGTTCCGAAGACCTGGGCATGTACTTTCGATTTTGTCCGCTATCGAAGCCCTAGTGAAGGTCAATTTGGGAGTAGTTCTGATGCTGATGCTTCAGATCGTAGGTTGTATGTGGAGAATGTGAAAGTGAGCGAGAGTTTGCTTCTGATGAAATTCTACCCCTTATCATCAGATATTGTCAGAAATTTGCTCGATGACAGTGATGGTAATGAAGCAAGTCTTCCGTTTGAAGTAACAGAGCAAGAACAAGAGATAATTCTTTTCCCCAGAAGCACTTTTATACTTGGGCGATCTGGAACCGGTAAAACTACAGTCCTGACAATGAAGTTGTTTAGAAATGAGAAACTGCATGATGAAGCAACCAAGGGATTTCAGGAAAACCAAAGTGGTATTAGCCACAGCAAAGATGCCTCCCTGGAAATCAATGTTGAGGAAATCGGTGAAGGAGCAGAAGATTGTGTATTGCGCCAACTTTTTGTGACTGTCAGTGCAAAATTATGTTTTGCGGTCAAACAACACGTATCTCAACTTAGAAGGTACATAAAATGTCATGGGAAGATGTTTGAACAATAGAATAAATATTCTGCAATTTTCACAATGAACAAACATATGCAAGGGTTAATGGATTGTCAAGTTTTTCTTTACGAATTAGTCTGGAGAAGAAGATAACCCCTTTGGCATGCTACTATTTTCCTCCTAGCGGAGAAGCACAACCAAGATACTTCATTTTATAGAGTTCGATAGGAAATATAACATGTGGCAAGAGCGCATGGGTCAAATCAGCACTTTGCCATGCTCGGGTGCTACCACTCGGATATAGCAGCTAGAAAATAGATTTAATCATTGCATGTTAGAGATTGACATCTTCTGCTTGCTGAAACTAAACATTAGTTTGTGCAGCAATATTCCTTATTTTGGTGTTCGTGCCACTTATTTAGTTTGCAATACCATTTTATTGGAAACTTCCACATTAAATTTTGTGATTGTAGCATTGTACGTATAAAAAGAAAATCGTCCTTTTTAGAACTTGTGCAATTATAACCAGAATGGAGAAAGGACCATGCGTTCTACAAATCTTGCTGGGGGGCAAAATTTTTATTGCCAGCGGATGTAAACAGTATCCGTGTCTCATAGTATATCATTACAACCTTGGTGCATCAGCGTATTCTAATTTCCTTTTTGCTGTTAGTTACCTAAAAGTATCAATTATGAGATTGCATGTGTAGTGGAGGTATTCCCATAAGTTTGTTAACACTATATATTTCCATTTCTAATTGCTGGCTTCATTAATCCTGCAGCTCCAGCATTGGTGCAAAGCATAGAGTTAAAAGCTCTTCAGTTGATGAGATTGTTGATGATGCAGCATTATTCAAGGATATCCCGGATTCATTTTTAGACATATCTCCCAACTCTTATCCCCTTGTTATAACTTTTCGTAAGCTTCTGATGATGCTAGACGGAACTGTGGGGGTTTCATTCTTTGAAAAGTTCCCCGATCTAAGGGATCTTTGTCGTGGCCAATCCTTCAGTTCTAGACCAGTGGCCTTACAAAGTCTTCTAAGAGCAAAGGAGGTTACTTACGAAAAGTTTTGTGCTGTTTATTGGCCTCACTTTAATGACAAGATAAGGAAGAGGCTTGATCCTTCTAGAGTCTTCACTGAAATAATGTCCCACATAAAGGGTGGTCTTCCACCAGCAGATGGTTGTGAAGGAAAACTTGACAGACCAGCTTATGTTTCTCTTTCAGAGGGTCGTGTCTCCACTCTGAGTATTCAGAGAAGAGAAGAAATTTATGATGCTTTTGAGGATTATGAAAAGATGAAAATGAAAAATGGGGAATTTGATTTGGCTGATCTTGTCAATGACCTTCATTGCCGTCTTTTTCATGGGCAGTTTGCTGGTAACGTGGTGGATTTTGTATATATTGATGAAGTGCAGGATCTCACCATGAGGCAAATTTCACTGTTCAAGTATATCTGTAGAAACGTTGATGGGGGCTTTGTGTTTTCTGGTGACACTGCACAAACTATTGCAAGGGGAATAGACTTCAGGTTTGAAGACATAAGGTCCCTTTTCTACAAGGAGTTCTTGATGGATTCAATGGATGGACCTGATATCAGAATGGAAAAGGGATGTCTTTCCAAAATTTTCCATTTGAGCCAAAACTTCCGCACTCATGCTGGTATACTCAAACTGGCGCAGAGTGTTGTTGATCTTCTTTACCATTTTTTCCCCTTATCCGTTGATGCTTTAAGCCCTGAAACTAGCTTTATATGTGGGGAAGCCCCAATTTTACTTGAATCGGAGAATGACGAAAGTGCCATACTATCAATTTTTGGCAACTGTGATTTTAGTGGTAATTTTGTTGGCTTTGGAGCAGAGCAGGTTATTTTGGTTCGAGATGATCACTCTAGAAATGAAATTTCAAACCTCGTGAGAGGGCAAGCGCTAGTTCTGACAATAGTGGAGTGCAAGGGGTTGGAATTTCAGGTAGGTGTGGGTCAGGTTGGATTGTTTGCCATGGGATATTAATAGTAGCAGCATAGAGATTTCATGACCAATTTGCTGCAAGCTGTTACTCTGTAAAAAGCTTGGATTGGCATTTTCATTCTACTATACCCTTTTTTATATGTAGACAATGCCATCTAGATACGCGTAACGTAGAATTTGTTTGGGCTCATGTCAACATCATCCTCTAGGTTAATAGACAATATCAACGATCTTGCGACTTTACGGCTGTTCTTGATAGGCTGGTGTGTTGAAATGAGTCCAGATTTTTTTTGCTAAATTTTTTAGAATAGTTCATGTATTCATAAAACTTGAAATCTGTCATTTTGGTCATAAATCAGATGTTCTGACCTGAAACTTTTTTGCCATGACGTTGTGTAGGATGTCTTATTGTACAACTTCTTTGGCACATCACCTCTGAAAAGTCAGTGGAGGCTCATTTATGGATACATGAAGGAGCAAGCTTTGCTCGATCACAGCTCTCAATGGTCTTCCCCAAGTTTTGATGACGCGAAACACAATATATTATGCTCTGAATTGAAACAATTGTATGTCTCAATTACTCGGACAAGGCAAAGATTGTGGATCTGTGAGAATGCCTTGGAGTTCTCGAAGCCAATGTTCGACTACTGGAAGAAGAAGGGCCTCATTCAAGTTAGGGTGGTAGATCATGCCCTTGCAGAAGCAATGCAGGTCAGGAGCACGCCAGAGGAGTGGAAGTCACAAGGTTTTAAGGTTCGCTGTTTTTCTGTTTTTTCTTTATTGGTGGTTTCCTCTTCACGGAATTGTTGTTTTCGCCTCATTTGGAGTCAACATGATCTGTGAATGCTAGGGATTTTGGAATGACCATAGTGACTGCAAAAGTATGACAGATCCTGAAAAGAAAAAAAAGTGTGTAGAATGTGGACGTTCTATGGTACAAATATAGTGATCGATTTGCCAGCTTTATTGGTTTTTTAATAGTTTGGCTAATACTTCATTTAGACATACAATGGATAAACAATATGATAGGAATATTTCTATGATCTTTTTCCTCATTTGAGGTTATCAGGTCAATGACAGTGCATTGTTTTGGTGTAAGCACTGATTTTTCCTATGAGGGAGGACTATGTTTTCTTCTTTTGTTCTTTTCACCTCCTCTGAAGAAGCTATTGATCTCTCTTTGTTTTTAAACTTTGCAAGCTCTTACGTGAGGGTAACTACCCAATGGCAATAATGTGCTTTGAACGAGCAAGGTACACATACGGTGAGAAATTAGCTAAGGCCTCTGCTTTCAAAGCAGATGCAGATCTCAAGCACGTTTCAAATCCACAAGAGGCTTCTGACCTTCGAAGGCAGGCTGCTGAGATCTATGAAACAATTGGAATGGCCGACTCTGCCGCGGAGTGTTTCTACATGTTGAAGGAATATGAGATCGCAGGTATCATTTTTCTTTTCACTTCTTGCAAAATGATAAGGTGGAGATATGCTGCATCTTTACTTTTCTTCTTGTAGTAGCTATGTCAAAGCTGCCTAAGAAAGAGGAAATTTGACTTTGCATTCTTGTGTATGTAGTTTTCCACATGCGTGGTATGCTCTTGTTTACCAGTTTAATTGATTTTCCTCTTTCAATATTTAAAAAAAAAGTAGTTTGATCTCACTTGTTAATTTCCAAATGCTTTTGGTGAATTTTGAGCAAGCGCTATTAATGTTGACTTCATGATTGATGTCTTGGCTTGAAAGTTGATTATTTTCTATATGATAACCTGTCTCTGCACTCTCAGCAGTTTGGAAAAATATGAGCTGCTAAGTTCTCAACACTGACCAGACCTATAAGTTTAAAAAAAGCTGTGGCTGTCAGTTGCAATACTCCATGTGGACTTTGGTTTGTCAAAAACTTCTTGGTATTGTAGCCACCTACGGACGTTGATCCTGTTTCATCTTTTGACATTGGAGAATATAGTTGAGCTGTACAGAGTTTAGCTGTACAAAAGCACGTCTGGCAGCTTCCAAACGTCCCTTTGCTATGTTTTATCTTCTGAACATCAGCACTCTATAAATGAGACTGACATCAAATTTGTTTATGCTTCAACAGGTAGAATATACATGGATAAATGTGGAGAATCTGCTTTGGAGAAAGCTGGAGAGTGTTTCTCTCTTGCGCGGTGCTACAGTCTAGCAGCGGAGGCATATGCAAGGGCAAATATTTTCTCGAAGTGCTTGTCCATTTGTGCTGAAGGAAAACTCTTTGAAATTGGTCTGCGATACATTGAGGATTGGAAAAGGCAGGGAACTGAGAAGAAAAGTAAAGAAATAGAGAAATTGGAGCAGGACTTTTTAGAGAGTTGTACCCTACATTTCTACAACCTCAAAGACTACAGGGCCATGATGAAGTATGTGAAGGCTTTTCATGGCATCGATTCAATGAGAAACTTGCTCAAGAGGCTTGGATGCCTCGATGAACTTATAAGTCTGGAGGAAGAGTTTGGTAACTTTTTGGAGGCGGCGAAGATTGTGAGGATGAAAGGTGACATCCTTCGTGAGGTTGATCTACTTGGGAAGAGTGGAAAAAACAGAGAAGCGTCGATGAATATCCTGTGGTACATATTATTCTATTCCCTTTGGGCTCCTGGAGGCAAAGGGTGGCCCTTGAAGCAGTTTGCACAGGAGGAGGAGCTGGTAGCAAAAGCCAAACTTCTCGCAAAGCCTGAGCCTATTGCCTTCTATGAATATGTTTCTGTAGAATCAAGCATTTTGTTAAATAAACAGAACAGTTTGGCTCAAATGAAAGAACATTTGAGTGCTACCAGTAGAAATGGAAGTGTCAGAGGTGAAATACTGTGCGCTCGAAATATTCTGGACTTCCATCTTCGTCAAAATATCTCAAACTTTTGTTGGGAATATGATTGGCTTGTCGACCCAGTGAACTATTCTGAACAACTGATGTTGGGGAATCAGATTTCCGTTGACTCATTGGTCTGCTTTTGGAATCTTTGGAGAGAGAAAATTGTCAGAATTATAGAGAGTGTAGGATGCGTGGAGATGCCGGTGAGAAAGGAAAATACGTCATGTTGGGAGTTCTGTTTGAATTACTTTGGTGTTCTGGAGCAATGGAACAACATGCAAAGAACTTATCACCTTCTAAACCCAGATGCTGATTGGGTCAGATACATAGATAAAAGATCTCTTCAAAGAAATGGACAATTGGTTGCTTTGGATCTTAGACAATTGGTCTCTGCAGCTCAAAAGTACTGGAATTCTGAGCTTACTGCTGTTGGTATGGAGCTCCTGCACAAATTGGATGCTCTTTATCAATTTTTGGTGAAGAGTTCTCGGTCAAACTTCTGGCAAAGCAGATGTCTTGCTATCTTACATGAGGTTGCCAAGTTCCTTCGAGAACTTTGTCCGAATCACTCGTTCCAGGATGGTAAGGCACTGGATAGTTTCATTGAAACATCCAGTGGGAGGTACGTTGGTCGCATATTTCCACTTGACTGGAGAATATCGTCATCAGAGAATATGGTATCTCTGAGAGGAAGTGAGGCTTCTCGTAATTTACTGAGAGAAACAATGAACATGATAATTTCGAAGAAGCATTTTTCACATGGGAAGATGGGTGAGCTTGCGACTTTGGTTCTTGGGTCTGGAATGCTCGACGATGATTTGTACGGAAAAATAGCAAAATCATTTAAAGGAAATACGCCATGGGAGGCATTCATGGAATGCATTTGTCGGGATGTACCATCAGACCTTCCTCAGGCGAGTGATGGACCTGTGGAAATCTCTTTGGCTTGGAACCTTTATCGAGCTTTGGAAGATGCTTACAATGCCAATTGGAGGACTGAAAGAGACTACATCACACCAATTTGCTTTTTGTATCTCTTGGAACGACTTGTGATTTTGTTAGCTTGCTCCAAAGGGCAGTTTTATACAACGAAATCTTCTCTAGTTGAATGGCTCATCTGCCATGAAGGTTTAGCAAAGCCTAGCTTCAGTTTCAACCTGGGAAATTGCTTGGAGCCCATCATTCAGTTTGTTACAAGGACTGTTGCGGACCTTCTTAACAATAAGGATGATACCAGACAATGGATCAAAAATTCGAAGCTAAATGTGAGGGAGTATTACCCGTTGTTGGTCTTGAAGTTGGTTCTTTTGGTTTGTTTGCTTCATCTGAATTTTGGCATCAGTCCATATCTTCTCTTTGATTTGCTCGGTAAGAGTTGGATTTCTGAGCAACTACCTCCTGAATTTCGTCATATTCTTTCACGTTGCCGGAGGCCAAACTTACAGGAAATTTCAGTGGGTGTTCTCGCTGAAGCATTCAAAAAAGTTGATGATCCCCTTGTAATTACCAATTCTGCTTTAGATTCTTCAAAATTTCCACATGCGATCATTTTAGATGTGAAGTCGCACAAATGCAAAGAAGAGATTATGAAAGCTCTATTCCCCAAAGATGGAATTGCTGAGAGCTCTTGCAAGTTGCAAGATCTGACCGAAGTTTCCAAGGAATCCTCTTCATCTTCCAACAGTGCAGCACCAGTTGTGCATTTAGATGGGGCAAACACGTCGTCATTGCCAGGACAAAAAGTGGACTTAACAAATGAGGAAGAGAAGGGCGAAGTTGTGGAAGCTGAAAAAACCAGTGAAGTGAAGAAGGATCAGCAGGCTTCATCTTCTTTTTCCCAGACTGGTGGTGTGGAAAACCGGAACAAGAACAAGGGCAATTGCAAGTCCAAAGGTAAGCAAAATAAGAAAGGAAGAGGCAAGAAGAAATGAATCCTCACTTCATTGTCGCAGATACAGTTTGAGTGAAAATTGTGTGTTGTTATATTCTACAGGTAGTCCACGTTCTTGTAAATACATGTGGAACTTTTTAGTAAAATAGTTCTTAGAATGAAGAAAAACAGATCTCTTGACAGGAAGCTCATTATACATGTCCTGAAGTTCTAGCAGAGAATAGTCATGAAGATCTACTATTCCTTTCATGGCTGCAGATTATTGTTCCTTCTTTTTGACCACTCTAAACCTTTAATTCTCTCATGCCTCGCGATAGTATGTATGCATTGAAGAATGAGAAAGAAAATGCGACTTCCTCTGCATATCTTATTTAGTTACAGACCATCTTGATAGAGAAGTTTGCCTGATTGTAGTGAAAACATGTAATGAGATCCAGCCTAGGAGACCATATGTCCATATGGGAATGTACATCATTAACCTGTGTGTACCCTCACCAGACGAAGGACGGGACCACCCCCCGGAAAACTCTCCTATTTACAGACGGATAGGCACAACAGTGAGCCAAACATGTATCTTGATGGAGGATGAAGGACGATATTACTATAAGATTTGAATACCTGGGCGACTCTTACAATGAGCCACCTCCCGAATAGTTTTTGTTGTGCTAAGGCCTCGTCTCTGTTGCTGAAAGATTTCGGGCCTTGGAATTGGTAAGGTGATGTTAGTATTTCAATCTAATGCAAAAGCTATTGAACCTCATAATTAATTCCACGTGTGGAGAAATAAATGGGGAATAGTAAAGAAATGAAGAATTCTGCACGGGACAATTTGAATGTCGGTATTTACTCTATGGGGATAGTCAATTGTAGATAATCTATTAATAAATAGGAGAATTACAGAGTTATAATCACTTACATGTTTGAGTATTTTCCAAGTCCTAAATTACACCCAAACTCACGGTATATATCAATGGAAACAACTCAGTTTGGATGTCCACAGAAAATCTCCAATGTGTTCAATAAAGTGCCCCACTTGTGCGGCTATAATCCAAGAAGCTTATGTGCTGTCGTCAGGGAAAAGAGTTGTGGATCAAAGTTCTTGACCAAATACTTATTTGTTAGTCTCCTGGCTGTTGATAGCTGTTATACCAATTATGCAGTATAGTGCAAAAACTATTAGATCTTGCAATTAAATCAATTGGTATCACAGCTATTTAAGGAAGATAGAAAAGGCCTTGGTTAAGCTCCGATGGCTATGAGGACTTCAACAGACAAGTGTTCGGTCAAGAGTTCCACTCCACATGGTCTAACTGAGGTACACGAATTTAAACATGAAGCAATGGACCTACTTTGATTCGGAAGAACTAAGGCAGCATTCTGAGTATGTTGAAGTTGAAGTAGAATGTTGTGATGATGTCATGAACTTGCTTAGCAAAAGCTTTGTCCTTTTTTTTTTCTTTTTTTTTTATTATAGCAAAAGCTTTGTCAAATGCTGATAATTTTACCCTTTTCATAACAAGATTATTAAATATAAGAGGAAAATCAATGGACGTGCTCCAAATTGGGTTTAATAGTGAAAATGTTGAGAACCGTGGGTAAAAAAAAATAAGAAACTGAACATCGTTGGCAAAGAATTTTGTCAATAAACCAAATCTGCATTTGAAAAAAGAAGAAGAAATATTATAATAATGATGATGATGATGATGATGATGATGATGATGATGATGGTATAGTAAAAAAACCCTTTTCTAACTAATTTCTCTTTCTTTTTACAACTCATTGAAAAACCAATTAAAAATTCGAATTTAAAAAAGGAAAAAGAAAAAACTAAAAATTCGAACTTTTAAAAAAGAAAAAATATTAAAAAATTCGATTTTATTGGGCCTAAGATAAAGTCATAATATCAAAATCACTTTCCAATGAGATCCAAATATCAGAAAATGTTTTCGATTATATATTACCAAATAATGAAAAATTAATCGTATTCTTTGAAAATGCTTTTCATCATTGAATTTTCTACGAAACGAAGATATGATAAAAAAAAAACTTATACATTTGAAAAGAATTCTTGGTGATTCAAATACTAGAGAGATATAAAAACTTAAAAAGGATTGATTCTCTTCCTTTGTCAGTCTCAGAGACGCATGTGGGTTATCCATCACTGCGTCTTCACCTTCATTGCAGCTCACCGTCCCTGCGTCACCGCCTAAGCCGCTGCAACATCATCGTCGCCCAGCAACACCGGACCACCTCCTATCGCCACAGACTTCATGCGCTCTCTCTTTCAGTTCATAGAACATACAGATTCTTCACCTCTGATAACTCATTCTCTCTACTTTCTTCTTCCCTCAGATGACGACTCTTCGTGGTGGCTCCACGTTCAGTCGTTCTCGAATTGTAATATCCAATTAATGTTTCTTCATCTAACTCAGCTTGAGTACCTCCGTCGGGTGATTCCGTCGCTGAATTTGGTCATTACCAAGTGTCGTCTTCCTGAGATTCTCGGAGACATTCAGTGATCTTCATTTATTAGCAGGATCCATGTATTCCGCTGAGATTCGATTCCATGGTTGCTCCGTACGCATATAAAAGCCCGGGCTCTAAGATAGAGGATCTAACGTTACAATATGAAATATTAATATGGTTGATTTGAAAACGATATGTAAAACAAACGAAGAGCTACAAATGATGAAAATTGTAATGACAATGACGCGTTACAATATGATTGAAATATAAATAATCACAAAAATATTTCCCAATACATCTTGTTGTGTTTTATATGCATTGGAGACCATGGTTGTTTGATGAAGAACATTTAGAATATTGATGGCTGTTTTATTGGAAAATTAAAATGTTGGTGGGATAATTATCTTATAGAAGATCAGAAAATCCAAATCATAAATATAAAAAAAAAATCACACTAAAATTTTTTTCCCGAGAAACTTGATCCTACCCTTCTCAAACTAGAGAAAAAACAAAACAAAAAAATCAATAAAAATATAAAATGCTATTAATGTGGAAAAGAAGGCCATACTGCTGGATGTTGTGAAGTCAACACAAAACTCAACAAGCTATCTCTTGATAATAATACTCTTTATCAAATCAATGAAGTTTTTAATTCTCTCAGCTCAGAAGGACTTCAAGAGATAATAATAAGTTATCCTTAGAGCATTTAGAAAGTGTATTTAAATCCTAAAACTTTTTAAAAAAATATATAATCAAATCATAAAACTTGTCCATCCAACTTTACAAATGGAAAATCTTCACAAGTTTTAAAACTTGATTGCACTTTGTAAAAATTGTAGGATACAATTACTTTTGTGATAGGTTTTAGAACTTGATTGTAATTTTTGAAAATTTAGAACTCAATTGCACTTTCCTGAGAAATTCTAGAACATTTAGTGTACTTATCCCAATATCCTATCATCATAACTCTACTTCATAAGAAAATATTTGTGTCCTTTCACTATTAATTGTTACTTTAATCATCAGTCCGTCTATTAGGTTGATTATAATTAAATTTCTTAAAATTTATTAATTGCTATATTGATTATTGTTTTGTTGATTCGATTTCTTCAACCAGGGTTGGGCTTATCAGTCGCATCACACTTGAGTTGGGATAAAGAGGCAGTTGCGTGGCCAGGTTAGTTGCATCGGTCCTCAGATTAGCCTCTTATCTGAATAGCAACTACTAATCAAACACTTGCGCAAGTGCAACGAAACTTAGACCTGCTAAGTTATGCTATGCAGGTTTACGGTTAGAGTATGTCTCTGGGCTGAGCAATTGGGAGATTTAGAGGATAGCTTTACGGAACCTGAAAGCATTAAATGCCTGAAGAGGGTGAACGAGATAGCCAAACAGAATTGGAGGGCTTTATGGAGATAAAAAGAACATAATCCGAAGGGAATGAAAGGGCACCCGCTGCAGTATTTGAAACGCTTCATGCAAAATCCTCCTTTCACCCGCCACTCTGGCCAATCCTCTCACGACAAGATCAAATATGCAAATTAGTTGTATTCGATTATAAAAGTGAGTAAATGCAATGGATATATACTTAAATTTTCAAGTGATTTTGGGTTAAATCCCAATAATTTGAACTTCTGAAATTGAGAAATATGAGGAGTAGAATAAGCAAGCATGAGCATGATAAAGCAAGTTGGGATTTAGATAGATACTCTGGAAAAAAAAAAAAAAAAAAAACAGCCCAAATGTCAAAATTTAGCACAAAGGGACACTTAGGTGCTATTTCGCTCCTGGGAACATTTGTTTATGTTCTTTTGTTCTCCATAATAGAAATAGAATAGAAATCCGTTTGGTAATTTTTTTGTTTCGGGGAATAGATTTGGAGCAAAAATAAGAAATAAAAACAAAATTGTTTCTTGTTCTTGAGAACAACTCAAGAAACAAGAAACAAGTTCTTTCTTTCTTTCTCTTCGTCTCTTCTTCCCCCAGCCAGTCGCCGGCCTTGGCTTTAGCCGGCGACTAGCCATATGAGGTCCAGTGACCTCACCGTGGCTGGGTGAGGCTCGAGGGGGCCTCATCAGTGGTTAGGAGGCTCTCCCGAGGTTGGCGACCTCACCAGCCCTTGTTTGGCTGATCGCTAGTCGGCCATGGCCAAGGTTGACAGCCGGCTAAGAGGGAGGAGAAGAAAAAGAAAGAAAAAAATGTAATAAAATTATTAATAAATCAAAAGAAATTTTAAGTCAAAAAAATATTTGGGGTTGTACTAAACGCATTTCTGTTCCGAGAATAGAAATTTTGTGTAATTACCAAATACCTTTAAATGCTCAGAAACTATTCCCAGGAACAAAAAAAAAAGTGTTTCTGAAAAGAAATTATTCTCGAGAACAGAAACGTTACTATACGCACCATTAAGTGCTAAAAATTAGGAAAATGCCACTTAAGTGCCATTTTTTTTTTAAATGGGACGCTTGAGTACTACTTTAGGTGAGCCATGGTGGAAATCCTACATGGCAATTTTTTTTTTATTATTAATTTTGCTCGCCTAAGTGGCTCACCGAAGCGCTAACTCAACCTGACTCACCCAAAATGATGGCGTTTCCATAGTTGGTCAAAGTAAAAGCCCTAAATTGGTCAAAACGACGTTGTCTCCCATGTTACCCTAAATCTAAAAACCTTAAATCAGTCAAAATCCCTATTGAAGTACTCAAATCCTAATCCCAAACCTTAATTTCAATGTAGCCAAAATTCCACCATTGAATATTGAAAATGTAGAGCAGGACTTTTAACAATGTTTCAAACTCCTCTCACCGAAGAGAAAGAGAAGACGAGTGTTTTTGTTTTTGTAGATTATCGAGTCCAAAAAGAATATCGTGGACTCGAATGAATCCCTATAGAAGATTTTATGGATGCGCTTGATATAGAGAGAGGTCAAAGTATAAATACTTTAAGTGAGCTGATGCGAAATTCTCTCACCGATCCACAGAGGTGATATTGGACCTACTTGATGGATGACGTCAACCTTTATCATGCTCATGAATGACTTGGACAATGTTGATTTAATACAAGTTCAAGCATCTTCGGTTCAACATTTGAAGAATGACGTTTTAAATATGAAAATTAAACGGAAGTGTTACCAAACGTTTATTATGGTGTTATTTTATTGTCTATCCTACTTTAGGATGAAATGTGAAGCACTTGAAAATGAAAAGAAGTTTCTTCGGCCACCATAGTTGAAAATCACTGGACAAATATAATTGTTTTAGATCAAATGTAGGCTTTTTATTTTGGAAGATGAGAAGAAGTCTTTGTCGTCCACAAGATTCATATGTATTGTGGGTTACTTCTTGTGCTTGTGAGGAGGTCAAGAAAAGGGAATGAGTAAATGAGATGTTGCTTGTACTATGTTTTTGCTTGTTCTTGAATATAAACCAGCAAAGATGGATGTGTATTGAGTCAATGTGTTATAGCGACTTCTTTACTTGAATTGAAGATAAACATAAATTAACAACAAACATTGAATTGAATGGAGTTATCGTAAATTGAATTAAACATAAACCAATAGCTTTTGTGGTTTGCTGCAAACCACCATATATATAGGACAGACATAAGTGATTACTCGAGTGTCATAAATTGTATTTAGTGATTACTTAAATGCTAGTCGTGATAAAGAAAAAAAGATCACTTAAGTGTCAAGTTATTATTAAAATGATCACTTAAGTGTCAGTCATGGTTAAAAGTAAACACTTTTGCTAAGTTTTTTAGAGTGTGATCAGTTAAGTGTCAATTTTTGTAGGTTTCCCCTAAAACTTGCACTGGCCACCAGCCACCACCAACTACCACTGTGATGGTGGTGTGTTGTTGCAAAAGGTGTTGGTGCAAGCTCAGCCTTGCACCAACTTGGCACTAGTATCACTTGGTGTAAAATATGCACACTGTATACTTGCATCAAGTGTAGCACGAGCTCCCAACCCTTACCACAGGCCCACCATCACGCATCACTAACCACCACACTAGCACCCTAGCCATTAACCACTTTGCTGGTTGTGGGTTTGCTGTAGAAGGTACAACTTGCATCAACACCACCTCGTACAAGATGTGCACATTGTGCACTTACACCAGGTGCAGCACAAGCCCCCAACTAAATCCTCACCACAGACCCATCACCACCAGGCATCACTAGCCACCGGCCACTGTACTAGTTATGGGTCTGCTGCAAAAGGTGCTAGTGCAAACTGAGCCTTGCACCAATACCATCTGGTACAAGATGTGCATATTGTACACTTATACCGGATACAGCACGAACCTTGAAACGAACACCCATGACAGGCCCACCACCACCAAGCATCACTAGCATCCCAATTATCACCACAAACCTACCAGCAGCAGCAACAAGTAAAAGCAGAATCCAAAAAATGAAAAAGAAAAAAAAATTGACAAGTAACAAGATCGTTCCATTAATATTAATATTAAGTCTCACAAACTCAATGAATAACAAAAAAAAATTATCTATAGTAAGTTATAAACAAAATTGACTCTTGAGCTCCACAAACCCTATTCCGTCACATCTCATCAATCAATATGCACAACACCCCATGTTCGCGCTCCTTTTAATAAACCTTTCACTTGATTCATAATCTTTATACTCTTTTTAACTGGACGTGTAACTTCTTCTTCAACTATCTTAGGATGCATTGATTTAGATGGAGTTGCAACTATCCTATGCTGAACTAATTCAGATAGACCTGCAACTGGGTTCTAGTCTTCTTTTTTACTGGCACAGCTGATGTCTTCTTCTTTATTGATGCAACCGTTGATTCTTGATTTGGGCTTTAAGAGATAAGAATCTCTAAACTTCTCCTAGGTTATAAAAAAGACAACTAAATTGTCAATAAAAGTTTGCATCATAAATTAAATGCAGCCCATAAAACTTAAATTAAGAATGACTGTTCCAATACACTCATGTGTATAAATGTCATAATCATATTGTCTTAACCTCTTCCCAAATGCCCCTTTTGTTTGAAAGGAAGCATCATTTTTAGGAACCCGTGATTTGTTGGCTCTTCTTCTCGTTTGTGATTTCTTGGGCCCTTCTTTTGGCCCTTCAGCTATAGCACGAGCTTCTTCAGCCAATTCTTCAGTTGGGCATCTTCTAGATGGCCTTCTTATAGTTGACCCTTGATCTGGTCTCCTGCCAGTCGTCCTTTTATCTAGCCCTTCAGCTTCAATGATGCATTTTGGTGGTCTTTCTGGTGACCCTTCTAGTGGATCTTGTGGAGGCTCTTTTGTTGGCAATTAAGCTTCAACTTGCTTTCTTCAAACCTAAGAAAGAGACAAAAGATATCATAAATATAATATCAAGCTATATAGTAACGTAAAGGAAAATTAAACATAAATTATTGAACCTATTGGGTATTTTTTTCTCTGCTGCTAAAGAATAGTCGATTGAACTGGCCCTTCAACTGCTTTGGCCAATCCTTCACGTGTCCTTCTTGTGACCTGATAAAAACATCACATACAAGACCAATTGAGATTATGTACATATTTATAATAAATCATAAAGCAACATAAACACAAATGTCATGATTTACTAGGTTTCTTATGTTCGACTGAAGCACCGTTGACTCACTTGGTCCTTATGTTTGCCCTTCTCCAATTGTCCATTCATTAGGCTTTTCGGTTAGCCTCAACTATTCTTGCTATTTCCTTAATTGACAACCTTTAATATTGTACCATGCTACGTGGCAATAAGAGCATGTCATATCTGTACTTTTCCTAGTCATCATTTGCTAACTTGAGATCCCCCTCTCTGCCATTCTTCATCTTTGTTTTGGCCTTTTCATTTTCTTCTTCAGCTGAAAAGGTTGAGGTGCTTTACGATCTATTGGCTCCTAGAACTTGCTACTTATAATTGGTTGCATCATGAATTGTTTCGGAGTAAGATATTCTGGTTTCTTATACTAATCATCAATGTAATCCTCTGTGTTGTGGCCCTTCAACTAAATGGCACATATGGCATGTGCATAAAGAATTTCACTTAGTTTTATGCTCTACATGAATGCTTCCTCATACTTAGATGGACAACATAATTATTGGAGCCCTTCATTATCTTATATCCTTTATACCCAATCCAAATGGTATGACAATACCTACTTGCAACCAAGTTCTCATCCGATTTCTTGACAATTTGGACCACATTGCCAAGTCCACTTTACAGTCTCGTCTCTTTATTTGTGCAGTCGAGTCATGACTATAACTCGTATATCTTCAAGCATCAAGACGATTGATTTACATGTGGCATCTATTATCTTCCCACTAAATGTTTCGCATATGTTGTTATCGATGTTATCACACTTGAATTCCTCATTAGAGAACGCCTTACACCAATGCTTCGGTTATGTTTGGAATAGTGCAACAGAACCTTCCTTTGTCAACGGAAGCAGTCCTTCTTCGGCCATCCTAAAGTCAGTCATGTTCGTGCTTTTTGCTAACTGTCAAAATTAAGACTGCAACTTATCTACTTTATAGGTCTTTGCTAATTTTCGTATATGTGCCATGCACACATTTGATGTTTGGCATAGGGCAACAACTTGGCTATTGCCGGAACCAGTCCTTGCAATAATTCAAATTAAGAAATGTAACTAAATAACATGTATATATAAAAAAAGCAAACAATTGATCAGATTTTTCAAAAAGCAAGCATCACCTTTTGTTGGTCACTCATGAATGTCCACCCTTTCCCATTTATTATCTTTAGGTTAGTCATCAAATTTTTTAGGAATTAGGACCAATTATCCTTGTTCTCTACATTCACAATAACCCAAACCAATGGAAATATTTGGTTATTTGCATCTCTTTCAATCACAGTCAACAATTCTCCATTGTATAAGCCCTTCAAGAAACAGCTATTAATTCATATAATCCGTCTATAACCAGTTAAAAATCCCCATTTGCATGCATTGAAGCACACATAAAATTTATTGAACTTAGTCTGACTATCAGGAAGTGGCCTTTCCACGACCTCTACATACACTCTATTTAAAGGGTTTTGCAGCCTACACTTCCAATCATAATTCCACACCTGCCTATATTCCTTGCCGTACTGACCAATGAGTATCATCATTACCTTTGGGTTCGATCTTTTGTACCGATTCATGGATGTATTGATGCTTACACGCTTTAGCATCCTAAACTCAGTACTTTTCATCTCAGACATCATCTTGATCAGATCGAAGAAATGCTTAGACAACCATGCACTTGTTACCATTTTGTTTTCAAAATATATGGAACAAGTATGTTTCTCTTGGTAGGCTCTAATCTGGAAGAATCCACTCCTCTTAACACGCTGTAGATTTTCCATAGACAATTTTGTTGCGAACACCTAACTCTTGCAAAGGTCTTGGTATTTCTAATGTAGTCAATATTCCTTTGTGCAACAATGAAGTTCTTCAATATAGCTTTCCTAAATTGTTTCACATCTTGGAATTTTATACCTATTGACAAAGTAGGAGAGACAACGGATGGATTATAGGAAGGAAATTTGATTTTCCTTCTACACACAGCTTCTTAATCTTCTTTAAGCTAGTCTTGGGAAGTAGCATTCTTGACTCTTTCTTCATAATCAATCTCCTCGCCAGCAACACCGACATCTGCAGGGTCTTTGAACTTATTTGGGATTTCATCAGTTACTTGTAAAGCTACAAACCTATCTGACAAACACTTCATTTGTTTTTTTCTTTACTGTGCAAGTACTTTGTCATCTTCATCACTTAAGAAATTTTCAGTAGACAACCTTTCATCGTCATTATCACTAGATTCAGCTACTTCCAAGTCTAATCCAATGATTGTGACATCACCAATATCACCATCATTGTAATGAACTGCATATGCGCCTCTCTCCTCTCCATCCTATCTATCCTGCGCTCCTTCATCGCTAACCTCAATACTAACTTGAATATCATCTCCCCCTTCTCCTACTTGGGTGCTCTCTCTGTTATTATTTTCATCCTCATTATCATTATTGTACTCAAATACTTTCGCCTCTTCACCATGAATATAAGGTATAGGACATTCCTAAAACCATTATTATCTTTTAAACTTCTCAAACCATCATTTAAGCATTTTTCAGGAACACAATACAGTACCTTCTGTACTTTATAAGGCACATAGGTCATTATATCCCTAACAAATTCAATGTAAGATGCATTCTTTATATGGATAAAGATAATGCCATCATTTCCCCCCTCATACTCCCACTCATTCTCCCCAATCGCAAAATCTCCACCGTAACAAGTAATGACAGCAACATAATCATTATCATAAGCCATTTCTGCAACAAAGGAGAAAAAACAATTAATTTTTGGGACCACATCCACAAAGAATAATAGACAATTGTATATAGAGGTCCTCACATTCTCATAGACTTCATTAAAGAAAAGAGGGAAGATGGAAGAAATAAACATGTCAGATCATTTACTGAAAAGATGCCCTCCACAACAAACAAAGGTCTCCACACTGACAATATGCCCCCACACGACAGCCACTTTGATTATGTTGCTTTCTCTTAAAATATTGATCAACAAATAGAGGTCCTTACAACAAGCACAGGTCCTCACGACACCAATTTCAACACTTCAATCTCAAAAATATCCAAAGATCCTCACGACAACCATTTCGAACCCTAAAAATCGTCATCGCACATCATATTTCACATATGACCCTTAAAAATTGTCCTCGTACATCACAATAGCACATCTGAGCTCTAAATTACACATCACAATAGCATAAGACCCATAATTTCCCCCTCCCCCCGCTGAGCCCTACATTTCGAGGTTGAGCCTTAAATTGCCAATCTGAACCCTCATTAAGGTTCTAGCGCTACATCTGAACCCTAAATCTCGAGCCCTAAATTTGACATCGAAGTGCCATTCGAGTCTTACATTTCTTGATCAACCCACACATTTCCCAACTGAGTCTCAAATTTCCCATCGGAATCCTAATAGATGAGTCCGAGCCCTAATTTCACCACAGGAGAGGGGGAGAAGAGAACAACCATGGGTGAGCGACGATGGCGAGCAACAACGATGAGTGACGACAAGGAGTGATGATCACCTTAGTGAGCGTGAATAGTGACTGTGAATGGTGACAAAGAGAAGGGCATTAGATCTAGTATGAACGGAGAGGGTCGATGACGACTAGATGTGGTTAAGCTAAAAAAGAAGCTAAACAATGTCGCTTAGCATCAGGGAAAAATGACGTCGTTTAAGTCGACAAAGCTAGTGTGGATGGGGTGAAATCGTTTTTCGTCATCCACACGTGCTTTTTTATTTTTTAAAATATTTGCTACCTTAGTAAAGCATGTCGCCAAAAAATGCCACGTATACAATTTGGCCGGATTTTTTCACCATTGGCACTTAGCTAATGCATTTTGCTCCGTCGCTCCGATTTTGGTACTTAAGTATCACTTCCCTAACTTTTGGCACTTAAGTATCCTTTCGTGCCAAGTTTTGGTACTCCAAGTATCTGGTACTCGATATTCTCTACTAATTAAAGTAAGGCATGATATGAATTGGCATGTTATCATGTGAGTCTTGCATTTTGCTCAAAGTTTTCAGACACATAATTTTCATCTACATTAATGGAGATATAAAACTTAAGTTCATGAAATTCACTTGCATTTTTTACTTTCCCCGCTAAGGCTATAAGCCCAATAGTATAACAGTGTTTCACTTACCATTAAAAATAACGAATTTTTTTTCATACAACTAGTCATCATAATACATTTGAGTCTTAAAATATCCACAAATCATTAATCAATGATCGGTCCTTGCCAACATCATCATCGAGTACTAAGGAGGAATGTTGGAGGGGAAAACTAAGGGCTCTTAGAAGTTCTAAAGGAGAATTTCCTTTCCCTCCAAAATGCAAATTCATAATGGAGAAAAATGGTTGAGGGATGGGCATGCATGCGTGGACAATGCGTGGACAACGAGCATTGTACAAATTTGATTCTTCCCGAAATTAAGCATAGATAAAACTCTTTCAAATATGGAGAACTTTTGTGATTTTCCTAAACGTGCTTAGTATGATAGATTTTCTAATATCAGGTGAAAGGGAAAATTGTCTAAAAAGTCCTAAACCGATTGCACTTTTGCCAATTCAGTCATAAACCTTTTAATTTTACCAATTCAGTCCTAAATATTTTCACCTCTTGTTAGTTGAGTCCATCCATCTAATTTTGACTGAAAAATGCTAACGTGCATGTTGGCGATGCCACGTAGGGCTACTAGCACTGAAGTGGATAAATTTTTTAAATAATATTTTAATATTTTTTGAATTTTTAATTTTTTTGCTGCTTTTTTTCTTTTTGGCTTTCTTCTTTTCTTTTCCAATGGCCGACCGACTAGCCTTGCCTGCCATAAGTGAGGCTCGGCCGAGCAAGGGCGAGCCTCGTTGAGGGGAGCCCTTCCTTAGAAACGGCTCGATAAAGGCTGGCCTCGCCTAGGCCAGATCTGGCAAGGTTGACCCTCGCTTGGGCCAAGGCGAGGCTTAGCCTCGCCAGATCTAGTATGGTAGAGGCTTGGTGAGGGCTCCCCTCGCAAGATTTGACCAGGCCGGCCCTCGCCCAGGCTAGGGCAGCTTTGTGCATCGCTTAGCTGACGCTCGACGAGGTCGTCCTGCCCGGGTGAGGGCTCCCTTCACCGGGGCTCGCCCTCGCCCGACCCCTCGCCAGGGCTTGCCCTCACTTGTGGCAGGCGAGGCCAGCCGGTTGGCCGTGGCCAATGGCTGACCATCAACCGTGGCAGGCCGACCACCGGAAAAGGAAGAGAAGAAAGCCAAAATGAAAATAAAGAAAAATATTAAAAATTCAAAAAAATATTAAAATATTATTAAAAATTGTCCACGTCAGCACCGATGGTCCTACGTGGCACTGTCCGCGTCCACATCAATATTTTCCCGTCAAAATTGGCCTAATGGCCTAATGGACTCAATTGGCAAGAAATGAAAATGTTCATGACTGAATTGGCAAAAGTGCAATAGGTTTAGGACTTTTTGAACAATTTTCCCCAAGTGAAAGTGATTCCATTTACTTATTAAGTGATTAGATATTTTCAGATAATGCACTTGATCAGAATTTTTACATAACCCTCCAATGTATGATCCAATGACCGGTCCCTCATCGTTATAGCCCAGAAGACAAACCAAAGAAATGAATAGTGAAGGAATTACTCACAAGCTCCGTATGAAGTGTGGAATAGAAATGCAGAACGAAAATCTCATATTAATAGACACATCTTTTTGCATGGCTTAACACCATTCGTTGCAAACTTGCAATAGTCACGAACTTTGTTGCTACAGTTCATAAAACTTAATATTCCCCATCACTTTCCCCTTCACTTCGGTAGCCTTGGCTTGGCCCTGTTCCACAGCCTACTCTTCTGAAGATTTCAAGGGATGGGAATTCCGCAGAGTATTTCTCAGGTAAAGATTCTCCTGAACTTGGGCAACTTGTAAAGTTTTAAAAAGTGGTTAACTCGGAGAAGGTGATTGTCGTACCGGTCAGCTTCTTCACATTTGTCACAGCCAACAATGAGTTTCATATTTTCATGCGACCCCACCACCAGCTCTTTGATTTGCCCGACCTTCACTCAATGAGAACATAGTGGGAAAAGCATTTCCAAAAGTGGGCACCTCGAAGCCTTTATGTCTCTCAAGTTGGGTATCCGAACCTTTGGGGGAATATCATACTGCCAAATGTGCCCCAAGTTGTCCAAATCATGCAAAACCTTCATTTATATTTCACCACTCTTCCTATGGAGAATTACAAAAAAAGTCTTAAACAGATTGCAATTGCACCAATTTAGTCATAAACTTTTTTTTTGACTAATCTAGTCCTAAACCTTTTACAATTGTACTAATTTAGTCCATTCAGCCAAAATTGGCTGGCTGGACGCTGACGTGGACACCGGCCGTCCGGTGAACACTGACGTGGAAATTTTTAATATTTTATTTTATTTTTTCTCCCTTTCTTCTTCCTCTGTCCGGCCGTTGCCGGCCATTGGCGAGGCTCACCCCCGCCGGCCACTGGCAAAGGCGAGCCTCGCCCAACGACGGCGAGGCCGCCGTCACCACATCAGGCGAGGCTTGGCCTCACCCAGCCATGGCGAGGTCGAGCCTTGCCGTCCCTGGGCGAGGAGACTCGCCAGTGGCTGGTGAGGCTGCCATTGCCATATCTAGCGAGGTGGTGACCCATGAGCACTACTAGTCGCAGAGATTTCAGGCGGTTGTCGCAGCCGTGGCGTCGTCGAGGCCCGAGAGCATGGCCAAGATTTCGAAGAAAGGAGTGAAGCCGAGCGAGGCCCCAGTGAGTCAAGAGAGTCACCGGCTCAAACGGTCGGATTCAAAGAGAGAGGAAGCCGTAGCGGCGGCGGAGATCAAGCGGCTAAGGCACTCGCGGTGCAACTTGGAGAAGCTCGCCGAGTCGGTTCGTCATCCGTCACCACCAGATCCCGCACCCCTAGGGTTCCGAAGCCGCCTCCGAAGCACTCCGCCTCGTTGCCGTCGTTGCTCCACGGCTCGCCCCCGGAGCAGGCTCCACTGGCGCCAAGGCGAGCTCGGCCCTCGCCAAGGCTAGGCAGGGCCAAGCCTAGCCAAGGCGAGGCTCCTCGCCCAGGGACGGCGAGGCTCGACCTCGCCATGGCTGGGCGAGGCTCGCCTTCGCCAGTGGCCGACGAGGGTGAGCCTTGCCAGTGGCCGACGAGGCTGACCTCGTCGGCCCTAACCGCACCGGCCTGCCAATTTTGGCCGGATGGATTGAATTATCACAATTGCGAAAGGTTTAGACTAAATTAGCAAAAAAAAAAAAAGTTTAGGACTAAATTAGCACAATTGCAATAGGTTTAGGACTTTTTGGGTAATTCTCCCAACATTTTTTATATAAGAATGTTTTAGCCCCGGCTGGATGTTTCAAATGCACTTATTGAATATACTCGTGCAAGGAGAGGTTGAAACAATGTTAGTGCAGACTTTTTAATGCATACTGTCGTCCCGAATCAATCAAAACGTAGAAAATAATTTGTGATTTTGTAATTAATAAAAAAATAACTTAAAACAAAGTGAAAGAACGACCCTCCCCAACATAACATAGTGATTGGATTTACTTTCCTGAAACACTCAATAGAGTTTCGGAAATCCATAAATATCATTACTCGTTATGATGGGAAATAATAAAGAGACGATACGAAATGTCCAATCGATTCTCCTTTGATCGACAATGCTCGATGAAAAACGATGTTTGAGCAGCCTGCTTTGTCGAGAATTTGGCAAAACTAATGAAGATGAGGCATCTCGAACTATTTGCAATTTTAAGTGTCGAGTTTTCAGGCAATCTTTTGAAAGAGATTTTAGTGATATATCAATATACACGTCTGTACCAATGTTTCAGAAATTTGTCCCACATGAACTTGATAGAGCATTTTGTGGATTTTTATGTTAAACATAGCTATCTTCACCTTATCATTTGTCTCAATAAAGGTACTATACGAGTATGTAAGGTTAATGGAGGGATTTTCCTCGGCTTTGCAAATGAAATATGAGATTGCCAACGTGGCTTTTTGGAAACCGTTCGTCTAAAGAACTTTAAATTTTTACTAAAGTGATATTCCTATCACATCTCCTTTTCTACTTGATTTACTAGACAACAATTTGTGCACTAAGCGTTAAATAACTTTAATAATGTATGAGAATATCGTACTTGACATTATTAAGGAACGTATCAACTAAAGTTGGATGTGTTGTATGTATTTGTTGACGATTATTGTGAAAGGAACACTTAAAACAAAGTAAGTGCAGACTTTGATGCTTATTGTCAAATTGACTTTATGAAAACGCAGAAAAGGAGGGGTAATTTTATAATGGATCAAAATAGAAGTTAAACCAATGTGAAAAATAAAATTGGACTCAATAGCATTTAGATAGTCCACATCTACTAAAATTCATTATGGAGAGAAATAATCGTGAGACGGTAGAAATTACGTAATTGATTCTCTTTTAATTTAAAAATACTTGATAATAAACATTTTCAATTTCTCAGATAATGCCTCGATGGCAGCTCACTTTGCGGAGAATACGGTAGAACCAACGAGGAGAAGGCATCCCTACCTATTTATAATTTTAATTCTCAAGTTTCCAGGTAATCCTCCGAGCAGTTTTGCATTAATACATATGCTCAAATTAAAAGAAATGAAGCGATTGAATAATCATCATCATAATTAGAAAGTTTATATTCTTCATTGATTTTGAGTTAAAATTCATCCATTTTTTTTTTTTTTACTTCTTGAAAAGTATACTTACTCACGACATGATGCATTTAGGACAGAAAAATAGGCCTACTACATGTAAAAAGCTTAGGGTGAAAGAAATCAAGATGTTTGCTTTTTCCCCTTCCTTGCCCTTTTCTTTTGTCACTGTTAGCCTGAATCCGAATTGTTGGGTCAGAAAAGGAGACCTGAATTCACCGAAATGTGAAATGACGAGTAAAGCGGAAAGCTTTATGTGCAATTCTACAGTAAAAAAAAATCACAAAAAACTTTAGATGGTTATACATGTGACAAATTTATTCCAAATTAAAAACTTCAAACTAGTATACTTATCATAATTTTATCCCAAACTAATTTTTTTATTACAAAAAAACTCCAGACTAGTACATATATGATGAATTTGTCGTAAACTAATTTTTTGATAACCAAATATCTTAAACCAGTACATTTGTGATAAAATTTACTCTTTATAAATTTCCATTAAATTAGATTAATACCACAAAAAATCATAAACTAGTACACATGTGATAAATAGAAGGAAAAATTTCAAATTGATACACTCGTCAACTATCGAGGGTCATTCAACTGAGTAATTTGACGATAAAATTTAACGGAAATTAATAAAGAGTAAATTTATCACAAATGTATTGATTTAGAGTTTTTAGTTTCAGGTAAATTATTATAAATGTACAGGTTTAGGATTTTTTATGATATTAATTCTAAAAACAATCATTGCTCAATGTACAAATTACGAGAAAACACGACCCATGTAGGTTTGAGGCAAGGTGACCTCGTCACACGATGCCTTGCAACGAAGAGTTTTGTACCCTTGTGCTTGTCATTGTGAAGCAAAGGCGATGCCCCATAGCGATGCGGTGGTTCACCATGCATGATGATGGCGAGTCCGACCAATGACAAACGCATCAAAGCTTTAAAACATTGTGTCTATTTATCATCATGTCAATGACACATTAGATGTGAAAAGATTTCCGAACTTATTACATTTCTTTAGCTTTTGGCGCGGAATCGGTTGAATTTTGTGAGATTGGCAACTTGGCTTTTTAAAAGCTTATGGTCTATTGACCTTTTATTAAAGTGATTATCTTATCACATCTCTTGTTTATATACAAATCTATTTAATAACGACCCACGCATCATACTGGACAGCGACAAAAATATAAAGATTTTAATAATATTTTGAAATATTATATTTTAATATTTTATATAAGAATGTATTAACCAAGACCGGATGTTTTATTTGCCCTTATCGAATATAATCGTGCGAGCAAAGCTTGACGCAATGCTAATGCGGACTTTTTAATTCATATTGTTGTGAAAAATCAATCAAGATGTATAAAATAATTTGCGATTTTTATAATTAATGGAAGTAGAACTTAAAGCAAAGTGAAAGAACCACGCTCATAACATAGTGATTGCATTTACTTTCCTAAAACACACTCAATAACAGAGTTTCGGAAGTCCATAAATATTATAACTTGGTATGGAGAGAAATAATTAAGAGATGGTAGGAATTACCAAATCGATTCTTCTTTGATTGACAATACTTGACAAAAAACGGCATATTATAACATCATGCTTTGTAGAGAATTTGGCAAAACTAATGAGAAAAATGCATCTCTAACTACTACCTTCAAGTTTAAGTGTCGGTTTTCAGGCAATTCTTTGGTAGAGTTTTTAATAACGTTAATACCATAAAAAAAATCTTAAGATGATACATTTGTGACAAATTTCAACTAATTTTTAAATCCTAGAAAAATCATAAATTGGTAACTTTTGTGACAAATTTGCCATATATTACTTCATATTAAATTGGATTGACATTATTATAGAGGATAAACTTCTAAATAGTTATACTTGTCAACTGTTATATGTTATTCAATTTAGCAATTTAACAATAAAATTTAACGAAAATTAACAGAGGATAAATTTGTTATAGATATATTAATTTATAATTTTTAATTGTAAAAAAATTAATTTGAGGTAAATTTATTACATATGTATCAATTTGAAGTATTTTATGATATTAACCATTTTTAATGATATATCAATATAGATGCACAACAATAAAAAGAAAGTGATTGAATAATTTTCATCACAAGTAAAATGTTCACATTCAACACCGACTTCTGGTTAACATTCGTCCATTTTTTTCATCTACTTATCATCTCAGTATCAACAAATAATTTTAACATCTTCAAAGATAACTTCACTCATAATCCCTATGATACATTTCGGTCAGAAAACAGTGGATAGGCGCAGACCGCGTACGACGCTTAGGTTGCAAGAAATCGAAACGTGGGAAGGCGAAGAAAAGCGGGAAGCTTGACAGGCATTTGTAGTGCACTGGAGAAAGTCATCAGACAGTGTACGGAAGACGAGAGGACGACCCCGCGGCGCCCCCCCCCGGCGGGGTCTTTTCACCTTTCGTGGACCCGGAATGGTTGACGAAGACCTCGAGTTGCCTCTTTTGAGCTTCCCGTGTCACTCTTCTTCGTCGTTAAGAGTGCTTACTTAGGAGTTCAAAATGGGACTGGCGAGAAGGGTACGAGCTTCGCCCCATTTTCGCCTCGAGATTTTCTTGAAACCTCAGAGCGATTTTTACTAGGTGCTTTGATCGGCAAGAAAAGGGAAGGAAGAAACGAGGAGAAGATTTTGGGACGTGGGTTCAGATGGATTTGAGAGGGAGCACCAGCAGAGTGCTGGGTAAGGAGATAGCAGAGGGTGGTTTGAGCAGGAGGAGGAGGGACAATACGGATGACCTGACTGATATTGTCTTCTCTTGGTCTCTAGACGACATTCTCAATGAAAACCTCTACCATAACCAGGTTTCTTTTTACCATTATGTTTGCTTTTTTCTTTTTTCTTTTTTTGGCTTTTATCATTCCCTTTTGGTTTTAATCTCGTGTAAGTTCAACTATAATGTGGTGTTAACTTGAGAATTTTCCAATGCTGTTAGTTCGTTGCTTTTTTTTGTTTGTTTGTTTGTGCTTTTAGTAAAGCCTGGCCTTGTAAGAACCTTGCATTCGGCTTAGTGTAATTGAACCTTTCATTCTTCTACTTTGTTAGGCAACCTCGTTAGGTATTTTAGGAGTATATGTAATGTCTTCCAGAACGGTTAATGCCATCAATAATTTAAAACTGGTATACCTATCATAAATTTACCTAAAATTAATTTTTTTGACCATTAAAAGTCCTAAACTAATACATTTGTGACAAATTTACCCCCAAATGACTACAAAAAACCTTAAACTAGTATACTTCTGACAAATTTATCCTAAACTAACTGGTACGTTTGTGACAAATGCACCATATATTAAATTGGATTAATACTAGAAAAAATAACAAAACTAGTAAAACTAGTACAACTGTGACCAACGTAAAGTAAAATCTCAAACTTGTACATTAGTCAACTATCATGTATCATGTGTCATCTAACTTAGTAGTTTGACAGGAAAATTTAACGAAAAGTAAATTTGTTATAGTAATTTTACAGTAAAATTTAATGGAAAGTAAATTTGTTATACGTGTATCATTTTAGAGTAAATTTGTCAAAGGTGTAACGGTTTGGGATTTTTTTGTGGTCAAAAAATTAGTTTTTGGTAAATTTGTCGCCTACTTATTTAGAGCTTTTCATGGTCTTAATCATTTCCAGAATTTAGTCAAAGTATTTTTTGAATGTCAAGGTTGGTTTGTCATATTCGACTTTTGGCTGAGCTGTCTTTATAGGTGGAGACTATACCAGAGACATTTCAGTCGGTCCAGCATTATTTTGGATCGTTTGTCTACCCTTTACTGGAGGAAACGCGGGCGAGTTTGTGCTCGAGTTTGGAAAATATTTCTGTGCTGCCTTTCACAGAGGTTACTGACTTTGTGGAATGCAAGAGAAGTGGGAACATATATAGTGTTGAGGCTGGTCGGTGGAGCAATGAATCCAACACTCTTGGAAAAGAAACTTACAGAACTTTGCCTGGAGATATCTTGATTTTAACCGATGCCAAGCCGGAAACTGTTCCTGACTTGAGGAGGTTTGGAAGAAGATGGGCTTTTGCATCAGTAATGATGATTGGAAAAGATGAGGAAGAGGACGAGGCAATGTCATCCACAAACTTTAAAGTGGAGGCATTATTGGACCATGAAGTAAATAATCCCTGGAAGCCAATGTATGCAATCTTCCTGATTAATATAATCAGTAACAGAAGGATATGGAAAGTGTTGCATAAGTTTCAGAACTTGAATATTGTGAAGGAAGTTCTCTGTACAGATTTGGTGGTATGATCATTTTCGTGACTTTTGTCCCTTTGTACTTAAATTTGATATTGTATTCTTCCAAGCTTTATAACATCAATTTTGCTCCTGTCAATTTGTTTCACTGGAGAACAAGATAAACGATGCTTTAAGCCATTCTGTTGCATTAATAGATTAGGATGTTTGTTTCTTTTACTTGGTCCATGTCATGATACGGAAATGAATTAAGATATGGGAGATTAGTAAGATATGTCTTAAATTGGGCAATTGGTCCAAATTAATTCCCTGGAGGAAACTTCCTCTTGCTGATTTCAAATCTCTCTCTCTCTCTCTCTCTCTCTCTCTCTCTCTCAGCATTTCTTTCAGTAGATTTCTTCTCCACGTTGCTTTTATATATTCAAAGTTTGCTGCAGTAGCATGACCTATATTTAGAACAAGACCTTAAAATTTTCTATAGTATACTTTTTTGCATGATTTAATTTTGTGCTATGCGATGCCCTTTCTGTCATAGGAACGCCAATTAATTTCAGGGACTTTAACCTTCTACCATTTTTACATAATCCAGATTATCACAAGAAATTTGTTTGGGTGGCAGGCTGATAAAGTTTCCAATCTCTGCATTACAAAAGGTGATTGTTCTGGGAGTGAGAGCCTTGACGAGAGATTGTGCCATGATCTGAATGAATCCCAAATAAAAGCAGTTGGGGCCTGTCTCAATAAACTCCAATGTGAGAACAAGCCTTCTGTTGAACTGATATGGGGTCCTCCTGGAACTGGGAAAACTAAAACTGTGGCTATGCTGCTATTTACTCTGTTGAAAAGGAAATGTAGAACTGTTGTTTGTGGGCCTACAAATGTTGCCATCAAGGAAGTGGCATCTCGTGTTTTAAAGCTGCTAAAGGGATCAGATGGCGGTATAAGCACTGAGACGGAAAGTTTGCTCTCTTATTTCGGAGACGTGCTTATTTTTGGGAACAAGGAACGACTGAAAGTTGATTCCGACATTGAAGAAATATACTTGGAACACCGTGTGGATTGTGTTGCTGAGTGCCTCTCTACAGTCACTGGTTGGCATCAGTGTCTAACTTCCATGATGAATACTCTTGCTGACTGTGGCAGTCAATACCATATATTTTTGGAAAACGAACATACAAAAAGAAGGAAACCAGAAAGTGATATTAATGGGAGGGAATGCGGAAGCAGTGAAGAAGATGGTAACTGTGAGCTTATATCATTTCTTGAGTTTTTCAGGGGAAGATTCAAGGCAACTGTCCAGCCCCTGCGGAGATGCCTCTTCATTTTCTATACTCATGTATCCAGATTCCAGAAGATTACACACCTCCTTACCTTACTTGATTCTTTTGAAACTCTATTATGTGGAGAGAAGTTGGACTCAGAGAAGATGGAGCTAACTCTTTCACGTGATGAAATTAGCCTGTCTTCATTTCAGACATCCACAGATCCACTAAATAACTTATATATGAAGAGACAGGAATGCCTTTCCATGTTGCTAACTGTTCGTGATTCTTTGAAAGGTCTAAAACTTCCAAACCATACGAGTAAGGCCATGATTGCTGACTTCTGTTATCAACGTGCTTCCTTGACTTTTTGCACTGCTTCTAGTTCATATAAGCTGTACTCTGTGGCAATGGAGCCTCTCAATTTACTGGTAATCGATGAGGCAGCCCAGTTGAAAGAATGCGAGTCAGTAATTCCTCTGCAACTCCCTGGTGTCAAGCATCTGATTTTAGTTGGAGATGAGTGTCAGTTGCCTGCTATGGTCGAAAGCAAGGTAATGTTATAATATCTGAAAAGTAAACTTCTATTTCATCTGGAAAGATGTGAAGTATCCTTCTCTTCATTTGAGCTCAGATGGGCTAATTTTCTATACCTAACGGCCCTTGATTTTATTTATTTATTTATTTTTTATCATGCTTCATTTCTACAGATTTCTGGCAGGGCTGGTTTTGGAAGGAGTCTGTTTGAACGATTAACTTCACTAAATTATTCAAGGCAACTTCTCAATATACAGTACCGGATGCATCCATCGATAAGTCTGTTTCCGACTTCAAAGTTTTATCAAAACCAAATTTTGGACGGGCCAAACGTGAAGCGCAAAAGTTACAGAAAAAGTCATTTGCCAGGGCCGATGTTTGGCCCTTACTCATTCATAAATATTACTGATGGACGAGAAGAAGTCGGTGATGACGGATGTAGCCGTAGAAACCCTGTTGAGGTGGAAGTTGTCTCTAGAATATTGAGGAATCTATACAGAGGTATGTCAAGAGAATTTTATACATGTTCTTTTGACCACATGGATTTTGCATGTATTACGTGATCATATAGGTATAGATCATGATGGCCATTAATAGTGCTCTTGCGAAGATATTTCTTTTGAAGTTTTTTACCCCGCATAAAATAATATCATGGTAGTGATGGTTTTATTTCCTTTACTTTGCAGCTTGGAATGGGTCAGAAGAAAATCTGACGGTAGGTGTCATATCTCCTTATGGAGCTCAGGTTGCTGCAGTTCAAGCTAAACTTGGAAAAAAGTACGAAAATACCAAGGGTTTTATGGTCAAGGTGAAGTCAGTGGATGGATTTCAAGGGGGTGAAGAAGGCATTGTTATAATATCCACCGTCAGATCAAACTCGCGTGGAGATATTGGGTTCTTGTCCAATACTAAGAGGACCAATGTTGCTCTTACCAGGGCAAGGTATTCGATCCTCTTAACCGTGTCAAATTACATTGTTAAAGTGATATAGCCAGTAATCCCAGAATTATCTCCTATCTATAGGTATTGTCTGTGGATTCTGGGAAATGGGAAAACACTGACAGAAAGCAAATCTGTGTGGGAAGCTTTGGTTGATGATGCTAATAGTCGTGGATGCTTCTTCAATGTTGATGTTGACAAGGACTTGGCTAAAGCCATCTTAGATGTGAAGAAAGAGAATAATCAGCTTGATGATCTGCTTGACAGAAGCAGTGTACTTTTCAGAAATGCTAGGTGGACGGTAAAAAACTTCACTCAACAGTATTCTACAGCTACATTTATTTTTCAAAATCAACATTAAGTTTTTATAGAACCTGTGACAACATTTCTTATTGTCATGCTTTGGTGTTTTCAGGTTCTTTTCAGTGACAACTTCCTGAAGTCTTTCAGGAAGCTGACATCACTCAGGATAAAGATGTCAATTATCACCCTTTTGTTAGAACTATCCAGTGGCTGGAGACCAAAGAAGAAAAATGTGGATGATATAATTTGTGAACGCTCATCTCATATCGTGAGAAAATTTAAGACTGAACGTCTCTATGTCTTATGCACGATTGATATTGTAAAGGAATTGAGATACATCCAAATCCTGAAGATATGGGATGTATTGCCTTTAGAGGATGTGGCAAAATTGGTCAAATGTTTGGACAGCATATTCGTGACATATACTGATGATTTTATCAGTCGTTGCAACCAGAAATGCATTGAGGGGTAAGTCTGATCATTTCTTCTTTCTTAAGATGGGTAGCACATCACTTGCTAAATTAGAAAGCATCTCTTTTCCAGATAGTTGACTAAAATATCTTGAATTGATCTTATCCCCCTGTTTTCTTTCATTTCACATGGCTCTTCCTTTTGTAGGAATCTGGAAGTTCCAAAGACTTGGGTCTGTTTTGATGTTGTCCGCTGTCGAAGTCCTAGTGAAGATCAATTTGGGAGTAGATCTGACGCATCAGCGTCAGATCATAGGTTGTATGCAGAGAATGTGAAAGTGAGCGAGAGTTTGCTTCTGATGAAATTCTACCGCTCATCAGATGTTGTCAGTCATTTGCTTAATAATAGTGATGGTAACGTAGCGAGTCTTCCATTTGAAGTAACAGAGCAAGAACAAGAGATAATTCTTTTCCCCAGAAGCACTTTCATACTTGGGCGATCTGGAACCGGAAAAACTACAGTCTTGACAATGAAATTGTTTAGAAATGAGAAACTGCATAATGAAGCAACCGAGGGATCTCAGGAAATCCAAAGTGGTATCAGCCACAGTAAAGATGGATCCCTAGAAATCAATGTTGATGAAATCGGTGCAGGAGCAGAGAATTGTGTATTGCGCCAGCTTTTTGTGACTGTCAGTGCAAAATTATGTTTTGCGGTCAAACAACATGTATCTCAACTTAGAAGGTACATAGAATGTCTTGGGGAGATGTTTGAACAATAGGATAAATATTATGCAATTTTTACATTGAACAAACATATGCAGGGTTAATGGATTGTCATATTTTTTTTTTTGGTATTAGTCTGGACATGTAGATAACCCCTTTGGCATGCTTCTATTTTCCTCCTAGCAGAGAAGCACAACCAAGACACTTCATTTATAGAGTTCGACAGGAAATATAACATGTAGCAAGAGTGCATGGGTCAAATCAGTGTTTTGCCATGCTTGGGTGCTACCACTTAGTTTTAACTGTTAGAAAATAGATTTAATCATTGCATGTTAGAGATCGACTTCATCTGCTTGCTGAAACTGAAGATTAACTTGTGCGGCAATATTCCTTGCTTTGGTCTTTGTGCCACTTCTTTAGTTTGCATTTCCATTTTATTGGAAACTTTTGTATTAAATTTTGTGATTGTAGGATTGTATGTACAAAGAGAAAATTGTATTTTAAATGAACATATGCAATTATAAGCAGAATCAAGAAAGGACCATCTGTTCTACAAATCTTGCTGTGGGGGAAGATTTTTATTGCCAGCTGAAGTAAATGCTATCTGTGTATCGTAGTATATCATTACAACCTTGGTGCATTAATATGTCCTAATTTCCTTTTCGCTGTTAGTTACCTGAAAGTAGAAATTGGGAGTGTAGTTTTGATATTCCCGTAAGTTTGTTGTGTATGAATTTCCATTTCTAATTGCTGGCTTTGTTAATCCTGCAGCTCCAGCATAGATGCAAAACATAGAGTAAAAAGCTCTTCAGTTGATGAGATTGTTGATGATGCAGCATTGTTCAAGGATATCCCAGATTCGTTTGTAGATATATCTCCCAATTCTTATCCCCTTGTTATAACTTTTCGTAAGCTTCTGATGATGCTAGATGGAACGGTGGGGGTTTCATTCTTTGAAAGGTTCCCAGATCTAAGGGAGTTATGTCATGGTCGATCCTTCAATCCTAGACCAGTTGCCTTACAAAGTCTTCTAAGAGCAAAGGAGGTCACCTATGAAAAGTTTTGTGCTGTCTATTGGCCTCACTTCAATGACAAGATAAGGAGGAGGCTTGATTCTTCCAGAGTCTTCACTGAAATAATGTCCCACATAAAGGGTGGTCTTCGACCAGCAGATGGTTGTGGAGGCAAACTTGACAGGCTAGCTTATGTTTCCCTTTCAGAGGGTCGTGTCTCTACTCTGAGTATTCAGAGAAGAGAAGAAATTTATGATGCTTTTGAGGATTATGAAAAGATGAAAATGAAAAATGGTGAATTTGATTTGGCTGATCTTGTCAATGATCTTCATTGCCGTCTTTTCCGTGAGCAGTTTGCTGGTAACGTGGTGGATTTTGTATACATTGATGAAGTGCAGGATCTCACCATGAGGCAAATTTCACTGTCCAAGTATATCTGTAGAAACGTTTCTGAGGGCTTTGTGTTTTCTGGTGACACTGCACAAACTATTGCAAGGGGAATAGACTTCAGGTTTGAAGACATAAGGTCCCTTTTCTACAAGGAGTTTTTGATAGATTCGATGGATGGACCTGATATCAGAATGGAAAAGGGATGTCTTTCCAAAACTTTCCATTTGAGCCAGAACTTCCGCACTCATGCTGGTATACTCAAACTGGCGCAGAGCGTTGTTGATCTTCTTTACCGTTTTTTCCCTTTATCCATTGATGCTTTGAGCCCCGAAACTAGCTATATATGTGGGGAAGCCCCAATTTTACTTGAATCAGAGAATGACGAAAGTGCCATACTAGCAATTTTTGGCAACCATGATGATAGTGGTAATTTCGTTGGCTTTGGAGCAGAGCAGGTTATTTTGGTTCGAGATGATCACTCTAGAGATGAAGTTTCAAACCTTGTGAGAGGGCAAGCCCTAGTTCTGACGATAGTGGAATGCAAGGGGTTGGAATTCCAGGTAGGTGTGTGTCCGGTTGGTTTGTTTGCCGTGGGATTATAATGGTAGCAGCAATAGAGATTTCAGAACTTTTTTTTTTCTAATGGGTCATGACCAATTTGCTGCTAGCTGTTACTCTCTAAAAAGCTTTAATTTGCATTTTCATTCTACTTTACCCTTTTTTATATGTAGACAGAGGTATCTAAATACACATAATGTAGAATTTCGTTGGGCTCATGTCAACATCATCCTTTAGGTTAGTAGACAATATCAAAGATCTCGCCACTTTATGACTGATCTTGATTGGCTGGTGTGTCAAAATGAGTCCAAATATTCTTTTCTTAAATTTTTTAGATCTGTTCATGTATTCATGAAACTTGAAATCTGTCATTTTGGTCTTAAATAAGATATTTTTGCCTGAAACTTTTTTGCCGTGACATTGTGTAGGACGTCTTATTGTACAACTTCTTTGGCACATCACCTCTGAAACGTCAGTGGAGGGTCATTTATGGATACATGAAGGAGCAAGCTTTGCTTGATGACAGCTCTCAATGGTCTTCCCCAAGTTTCGATGACGTGAAGCACAATATATTATGCTCCGAATTGAAACAATTGTATGTCACAATTACTCGGACAAGGCAAAGGTTGTGGATTTGTGAGAATGCCCTGGAGTTCTCCAAACCAATGTTTGACTACTGGAAGAAGAAGTGCCTCATTCAAGTTAGGTTGGTAGATCATGCCCTTGCAGAAGCTATGCAGGTCAGGAGTACACCAGAGGAGTGGACGTCACAAGGTTTTAAGGTTAGCTGTTTTTCTGTTTTTTCTTTATTTGTTGTTTCCTCTTTGTGGAATTGTTATTTTCGCCTCATTTGAAGTCAACATGTTCTGTAAATGCTTGGGATTTTGGAATTACAGTAGTGACCGCAAATGTATGACCGATCCTGAAAAGAAATGTGTAGAATGTGGACATTCTATGGTACAAAATATGGTGATCGATTTGCCAACTTTATTGATTTTTTAATAGTCTGGCCAACTACTTCATTTGGACACACAATGGACAATATGAGATGAATTTTCCTATAAACTTTTTCCTCGTGAAGTTATGAGGTCAATGATAATGCTCTATACCACTGATTTTTCCTACTATGTTTCTATTTTTCTTCTTTTCACCTTCTCCGGAGAAGCTATTGATCTCTCTTTTTTCTTTAAAAACTTTGCAAGCTCTTACGTGAGGGTAACTACCCAATGGCAATAATGTGCTTTGAACGAGCAAGGCACACATACGGGGAGAAATTGGCTAAGGCCTCTGCTTTCAAAGCAGATGCAGATCTCAAGCACATTTCGAATCCAGAAGAGGCTTCTGACCTTCGAAGGCAGGCTGCTGAGATCTATGAAACCATTGGAATGGCCGAATCTGCGGCAGAGTGTTTCTGCATGTTGAAGGAATATGAGATAGCAGGTATCATTTTCTTTCTCATTTCTTTCAAAATGATAAGGTGGATATACACTGCATCTTTACTTGTCTTCTTGTTGTAGCTATGTCAAAGCTGCCTAAGAAAGATGAAGTTTGACTTCGTATTCTTCTGTATCTAGTTTTTTACATGCATGGTACGCTTTTGTTTACGATTGTAATTGATTTTTCTTTCAATATCCCAAAAAAATAGTTTGATCTCACTTGTTAATTTCCAAATACTTTTGGTGAATTTTGAGCAAGTGCTACTACTGTTGACTTCATGATTAATGCCCTAGGCTTGAGAAGTTGATTTTTTATATGACAACCCGTCTCTGCTCTCTTTAGCGGTTCAGAAAAATTCGAGCTGCAAAGTTCTTAACACTGACCGCACCTGTAAGTTTAAAAAAAAGCTGTGGCTATCAGTTGCAATACTCCGTGTGGAGTATGGTTTGTCAAAAACTCCTTGGTATTGTAGCCAACGATGGATGTTGATCCTGTTTCATCTCTTGACATTGGAGAATACATATGAGTTGTGCAAGAGGATTTCTGGCAGCTTCCAAATGTCCCTTTGCTATGTTTTATCTTCTGAACATCATGAAGTTATTAAATCTTATATGGGCATCAGCACTCTATAAATGAGACTGACATCAAATTTGTTTATGCTTCAACAGGTAGAATATACAGGGATAAATGTGGAGAATCTGCTTTGGAGAAAGCTGGAGACTGTTTCTCTCATGCTCGGTGCTACAGTCTTGCAGCGGAGGCATATGCAAGGGCAAATATTTTCTCAAAGTGCTTGTCCATTTGCGCTGAAGGAAAACTCTTTGAAATGGGTCGACAATACATTGAGGATTGGAAAAGGCGGGGAACTGAGAAGAAAAGTAAAGAAATAGAGAAATTGGAACAGGACTTTTTAAAGAGTTGTGCCCTTCATTACTACAACCTCAGAGACTACAGGGCCATGATGAAGTATGTGAAGGCTTTTCATTGCATCGATTCAATGCGAAATTTGCTCATGCAGCTGGAATGCCTGGATGAACTTATAAGTCTGGAGGAAGATTTTGGTAACTTTTTGGAGGCGGCCAAGATTGTGAGGATGAAAGGTGACGTCCTTCGTGAGGTTGATCTACTTGGGAAGAGCGGAAAAAACAGAGAAGCGTCGATGAATATCCTGTGGTACATATTATTCTATTCCCTTTGGGCTCATGGAAGCAAAGGGTGGCCTTTGAAGCAGTTTGCACAGAAGGAGGAGCTGGTAGCAAAAGCCAAGCTTCTCGCAAAGCCTGAGCCTATTGCCTTCAATGAATATGTTCTTGTAGAATCAAGCATTTTGTTAAATAAACAGAAAAGTTTGGCTCAAATGAAAGAACATTTGAGTGCTTCCAGTAGAAATGGAAGTGTCAGAGGTGAAATACTATGTGCTCGAAATATTCTGGACTTCCATCTTCGTCGGAATATCTCAAATTTTTGTTGGGAATATGATTGGCTTGTTGACCAAATGAACTATTCTGAACAACTGATCTTGGGGAATCGGATTTCTGTTGACTCATTGATCTGCTTTTGGAATCTTTGGAGAGAGAAAATTGTTAGAATTATAGACTGTGTAGGATGTGTGGAGATGCCAGTGGAAAAGGAAAATAGGTGCTATTGGGAGTTCTGTTTGAATTACTTTGGTGTGCTGGAGCAACAGAACAATGTGCAAAGAACTTATCACCTTCTAAACGAAGATGCTGATTGGGTCCGAAACATAGATAAAAGATTTCTTCGAAGAAGTGGACAATTGGTTGCTTTGGAGCTTCAACAATTGGTCTCTGCAGCTCGAAAGTATTGGTATTCTGAGCTTACTGCTGTTGGTATGGAGCTCCTGCACAAATTGGATGCACTTTATCAATTTTTGGCAAAGAGTTCTGGGCCGAACTTCTGGCAAAGCAGATGTCTTGCTCTCTTGCATGAGGTTGCCTAGTTCCTTCGAGAACTCGATTGTCCGAAACACTCCTTCCGGGATGGTAGGGTACTGGAGGGTTTCATTGAAACATCCAGTAGGAGGTACTTTGGTCACATATTTCCACTTGACTGGAGAATATCATCATCAGAGAATATGGTATCTCTGAGAGGAAGTGAGGCTTCTCGTAATTTACTGAGAGAAACAATGAAACTGACAATTTCGAAGAAGCATTTTTCACATGGGAAGATGGGAGAGCTTGCGACTTTAATTCTTGGATCCGGATTGCTCAATGATGCATTGTACAGAAAATTCGTGCAATCTTTTGAGGGAAATAAGTCATGGAAGTCATTCATGGAATGCGTTTGTCAAGATGTACAATCAGACCTTCCTCAGGCCAGCGATATTAATAAGGGATCCATGAAGTTCTCTTTGGCTTGGAACCTTTATCAAGCTTTGGCAGATACTTACAATGCCAATTGGAGGAGTGAAAGAGACTACATCACTCCAATTTGCTTCTTGTATCTCTTGGAACGACTTTTAATTTTGTTATCTTGCTCCAAAGGGCAGTTTTATGCAACCAAGTCTTCTCTAGTTGAATGGCTCATCTGCCATGAAGGTTTGGCAAAGCCTAGCTTCGGTTTCATCCCGGAAAATTGCTTGGATCCCATCTTTCAGTTTGTTAAAAACACTATTGCGCAGCTTCTTCTCAATAAGGATGATACCAGAGAATGGATAAAAAAGTCGAACCTAAACGTGACGGAGTATTACCGGTTGTTAGTCTTGAAGTTGATTCTGTTGGTTTGTTTGCTTCACCTAAATTTTGGCATCAGTCCATATTTTCTCATTGATTTGCTGGGTAAGAGTTGGATTTCTGAGCAATTACCTCCAGAGTTTTGTCGTATTCTTTCGCTTCGCCGGAGGCCAAACTTGCAGAAAATTTCAGTGGGTGTTCTAGCTGAAGCATTCAAAAAAGTTGATGATCCCCTAGTAATTACTAATTCCACTGCAGACTGCTCAAATTGTCCACATGCCATCATTTTAGATGTGAAATCGAACAAATGCGAGGAAGAGATTATGAAAGTTTTATTCCCCAAAGATGGAAGCGCTAGCCCTTGGGAACTGCGAGATCTGACTGGAGTTTCCAAGGATTCGTCTTCATCTTCCAACAGTGCAACACCAGTTGTGCATTTGGATGGTGCACACATGTCGTTGCTGGGACGAGAGATGGGCTTAGCAAATGAGGAAGAGAAGGGCGAAGTTCTGGAAGCTCAAAAAACCAGTGAAGTGAAGAAGGATGAACAGGCTTCATCATCTTCTTTTTCCCAGACTGGTGGTGTGGAAAACAGGAACAGGAGCAAGGGCCATTGCAAATCCAAAGGTAAGCAAAATAAGAAAGGAAGAGGCAAGAAGAGATGAATCCTCACTTCATCGTCCCAGATACAGTTTAAGTGAAAATTGTATGTTATAATCTACAGGTAGTCCACATTCTTGTAAATACATGTGGAACTTTTTAGTAAAATAGTTCTTAAAATGAAGAAAAACAGATCTCTAGACAGGAAGCCCATTACTCTACATGTCCTGAAGTACTAGCAGAGAATAGTCATGGAAATCTACTATTCCTTCCTTGGCTGCAGATTATTGTTCCTTCTTTTTTACCTCTTTGAAACTTTAATTCTCTCGTGCCTCGCCATAGCGAGTATGCAGTGAAGAATGAAAAAGAAAATGCAACTTTCTCTGCATAATATCTTATTTACTTATAGATGATCTTGATAGAGAAGTCTGCCTGATTGGAGTGAAAGCATATAATGAGATCCAGCCTGGGAGAGCATATGTCCTTATGGGAAAGTACATAATTTTTGTACCCTCACCAGACAAAGGACGACACCGTCACTGGAAAACTCTCCTATTTGCCAATGGATAAGCACAACAGTGACGCCAAATCTAGATCTTGATGGAGGATGCAGGATGATATTACTATAAGATTTGAATACTTGAGCAACTCTTACAATGAGTCACCTCCTGAGCAGCTTTTGTTGTGCTGAGGACTCGTCTCCATGGTTAAATGATTTCCGGCCTTGGGATGGTCAGGTGATGTCTATATTGTCATATAAAGCAAAAACTATTGGATCTTAAAATTAAATTGATGTGTAATCACCAGATATATAAATGAGAAATAATAAAGAAATGTGGAGATTTCCGTGGTTCGGTCTGAATGTTGCTATTTACTTAATTGGAAGAGTCAACAGTTAATAATTTGCTGATAAATCATAGAATTATAGAGTTATAATCGCTGACGTTAGAGCGTTTTCCAGACTTACATTATACCCAAATCCACGGTAATTAACTAATTATCAATGGAAACAACCCAGTTCGGATGTCAGTACAAAACCACGTATGTGTTCAGAGTTCCCTTTTTCGAGGGATTTATGCTGAACTCCGCTTAACGTGTGGCAGCAATGAGGTGCACCTCTTTGTGCGACTATAATCCAAGAAGCTCCTGTGCCGTCAAGGGAAAAGAGTTGTGGATCAACCTTTTTGACCAAATACTTATCTCTTGGAGTCTTCTGGCTGTTGATAGCTCTCATACCAATTACTGCAATATAGCACTGATCTTGCAATTAAATCAATTCCTATCATAACTATTTAAAGAAAACAGATAAGGCCTCGGTTGAACTCAAAATAGCCATGAGGACTTCACCATATAAGTATTCGGTCAAGAATTCCACTCCACACAGTCCAATTGAGGTACAAGAATTCAAACTCGAGGCATGATTTATAGTCAATACTTGAAACTGTTGGCGAGTTTAGTTGTTGCACCAGCGAGATGTTTTTCTAAGTTGCAATGAACCTACTTTGATTCGGAAGAACTAAGGCAGCATTCTGAGTATCTTGAAGTTGAATGTTGTTATGATGGCACGAACTTGCTCAGAAAAAGCTTTGTCAAATGCTGATAATCGTAACCCTTTTCTAACACGATTATTAAATATAAGAGGAATGCTCCAAACTGGTTTAATAGTGAAAATGCTGAGAACCATGGGTAAAAAAAGTTAAGGAAGTGAACATTGTTGAAACCTGAATTTTGTTAATAAATCAAACCTGCATTTAAAAAAAAAAGTAATAATAGTGAAAATTGTATAACAAAAAAAAATCTTTTTCTAACCAATTTCTCTTTCTTTTAACAACTCATTGACAAACTAAAACACATACATACCATAAAAAAGAATTCCTGGTGACTCAAATACTGGAGAGATATAAAAAGGATTCATTCTCTTCCTTGGTCACTCTCAGGGACGCACTTTGGTTATCCATCGCCTGCGTCTCCGCCTTCATCGCAGCTCACCATCGCTGCGTCGCCGCCTCAGCTGCTGCAACATCATCGTCGCTGAGCAGCACTGGACCACCTCCTATTGCCACAGACTTCATGCGCTCTATCGGTTCATAGAACATACAGATTCTTCACCTCTGATAACTCGTTCTCTCTATTTTTTTCTTCCCTCCGGTGACGACTCTCCGCGGTGGCTCCAGCTTGGTCGTTTTTGAATTCGTTATGTCCAGTTGAAGCTTCTTCATCTGACTCAGCTCGAGTTCCTCGGTCGGGTGATTCTGTCGCTGAATTTTGGTTAACTCCAAGTGTCTGTCTTCCTGAGATTCTCGGAGTTTTTCAGTGATCTCCATTTATTAGCAGGTTACTCTTTATATCACTCGAGGTAAGATGCATGTACTCCACTCCACTGAGACTCGAATCCATGGTTGCTGCGTATGCATATAAACGCCCGGGCTCTAAGGAGATCCCTTAAGAGAAGATATAACGTTAAAATATAAGGCGATATAAATATGTAAAACAAACAAGGCGATATAAATGATAAAAATTGTAATCGCAACGACACATTACAGTACGATAACCAAATCATAAATACTGACGATATTGAACACTGATGACCAATATCATGAAATTGAAGACGACCATGGCCATAGCATCCAAGATGCGGTTAGTACTCTCATTTTTCCTATATATCAACACTTTATAGGAGACCATTCCCAATTAAAACATAGAAATATTGAACTCCTATCAAATTTCAAGTGCAAATCACTTTCTAAATTCCGAGAATACAAAGATACATTCCTTAAACGAATTATGATTAAGTCAGATTGCCATCCACCATTTTGGAAAGAAAATTTTTTACCAGGATTATCCCACTTAATAGGTAAAAAAGTCTACAATAAAATTAGAGCTGACCACGATGGTCAAATCCCTTATCAACATCTCCCATATGGAGAACTAATCTCAAGTTCTCTCATGTTCAAAAACAAAATATGCAAATGTGTGCCACACTCAAACTTCAAAAACAGCTCAAAAAAGAGCAATTACAAACAAAGAAAACCCTTCCGTGCCCAATATGATCCATCTTTCCACGAACCCAGGAATCCAAACTTCAACTCTTGTAAAGAAAACTGTTCCTGCAAAAGATGCGCCAAAAAAATAAGAAAAAATCACACTTAAAATTTTTCCCCGAAAAACTTCATCCTACCCTTCTCAAACTAAACAAAAAACAAAACAAAAAATCAATTAAAATATAACATGCTATCAATGTGGAAAAGGAGGCCATATTGCTAGATGTTACGAAGTCAACAAAAAACTTAACGAGCTGTCTCTTGATAATAATACTCTCTATCAAAACAATGAAGTTTTCAATTCTGTCAGCTCAGAAGGACTTCAAGAGTTAATAATACCTCATCTTAAAAGCATTTAAAAAGCGCAATCAATTTCTAAAACTTATAACGATAGTATAATTTAACTCTTAAAACTTTCAGAAAGTACAATCAAGTTTTAAGACTTATCAAGTTGGTGTGATCAAATCATTCCATTAACTCGATCCAACTTGAAAAATGGAAAATCCTAACAAGTTTTAAGACTTGATCGCATCAACTTAACAAGTTTTAAGATTTGATTGTATTTTGTAAAAATTTTAGAACTCAATTGTACTTTTGTGACAAGTTTTAAATCTTGATTGCATTTTTGAAAATTTTAGAACTCAATTGCACTTTCATGACAAGTTTTAGGACTATCAGTACACTTATCCCAATATTTTGTCATCATTGTGAAGATGAACAAGATGAATGAAGACTGAAGAATGATTATGAAACTTTCTTCTCTCTCTGTATTTACACAGTATATGCTATACATCACAGAGCACGTTTTAATGGCGTGCTCTGTTTCTCACTCTCTCTTATGAACTCAGCGAAGCTGCTAAGAAGACTTCTCTTAGAAGAAGAAAGGAAAACTGAACTTAAAAACAGAAAAAAAAAAAACTGTTTTTAATCTGTTTCATCCTAAACTGAATAACAGCACACGTGTAAATTGAGGTCTTCATCACCGACTCACTTCATGACGTGGCTTTCCCAGTCAAATAGTCTCCCCTGACTTGTGTGCTTCGCTTTGTGCTATACTTCCTCTGATCTTTACAATAGCTGCAGCCCTTTCACTTTCATTATCTTCCTTTGTTGAAGTTGTGACAGCAGAGTAGTCACTCTGCGTTGGCTGAGTTGTTCTTATTTTCTTAACAATCATAACTCTATTTTGTAAGAAAATACATGCGTCCTTCCACTATTAGTTGTTACTTAATCATCAGTTCATCTATTAGATTGATTATAACTAAATATCTTAAATCTTTTAATCGTTATATTGATTATTGTTTTGTCTATTCCTTTGATTATTTCTTCAATGAGGGCTTATCAGCCGCATCACACTTTGTGCTGGAAAAAAGAGGCATCCGTGTGGCCAGTTGCATTAATCCTCAGATTCTTAGCATCCACCAGTCGAATACCTACGCGAGTGCAGCGCTATATATATATGTAAAACCCAAGTTTGTTACTAGTCATGTTAAGTTATGCTATGCATGATTACGGCAAGAGGATGTCTCTGGGCGGAGCAATTGTATTGGGGCAGCTTTAGGGAACCTCAAAGCATTAAATGCGTGAAGAGGGTGAACAAAATAGCCAAACGGAATTGGAGGGCTTTATGTAGATAAAACCAACATATTCCCAAGGGAATGAGAGGGCACCTGATGCAGTATCTGATTCGTGTGAGCAGAGATGGTTAAGTCGATTCTTTGGCTGGTCTTGAAACGTTTCCTGCAAAATCCTCCGTTCCCCCATCACTCTTGCCGATGTTCTCACAACAGGATCAACTGTGTAAATTACTTGCATTCGAATATAAAAGTGAGCAAATGCAATGGATATATACACCTAAATTTTCAAGTGATTTTGGGTTGAATCGCTGTAATTTGAACTTCTGAAACCGAGAAATATGAGGAGTAGAATGAGCAAGCATGAGCATGACAAAGCAATTTGGGATTTAGATAAGATACTCTCTACTAATTAAAGCAAGTTGTGGGATCACATGAGTTGGGATGTTATCGTGTGAGTCTTGCATTTTGCTCAAAGTTTTCAGACACATAACTTTCATCTACATCAATGGAGATATAAATCATGTGGTTCATATAGCTCTTCTTCCGACTATTTTCCAATGGAGATTCATGCTATAAAGTTATTATTATCTTAAAGGGAAAAGATTCAACTTTTCCAGATCAAGCAAAAATGTCTTGCCAGCCTTGTCGATCAAGGGAGAAGAAACCTGCTTTGATCTTTTATTTATTTATTTATTTGTGAAACAAAAAAAACTAAAAGACATTACTAATAGTGTAATTTTAGTTAGAAAACTCGTTATAGCTTTTCTGTTAAATTCTTGAAAGACCTTAAAAATCTAGCATATTATACTAAAATTGATTTTCGCACATTGAACGCATTTATATTGGATAAAATGATTCTTTTCTGTCCCAAATAAAAGTCGAAGAGCTTTTTAAAGAGAAAAGTAAAAGTGCCGCATAAAAATTTCTTGGTGATATATGATAATAAAAGTGCCTTTTGCTCATTGAGTGCAATCAAATTTAATGAGTCTAGAGCATTTTTTATTGATAACAACAAGTATAATGAGAAAATTTCAAGAGTAACTTTTTTTTTTTAAATTATTAGTATAATTATGAACATCACATCTAAAAATATCATAATCTAAAGTAATAAATAGCTAAATTAATTTTACGAGAATGAGAAAACGTTAATGTCTAAAAACTAACTCTATTATGCATGACAATCGATATTATGTATTACAAAAAGACTAAAGGTGTAGGTATGCATAACACGTGTCACCGTTGACAACATTAAGTATACTATCACAAGAACGAAGGTAGCCATGATTGAACTGGTTGCTAGCCTGCAAGAAAATGTTGAAAATATCGATATCTACTTTAGACTCCATTTATTTGAAAGAAAAGAGTTTTCTAGAAATTATTTTATGACTTTCTTGTGTTTAAATGACAAAAAACTAATTGATTTACAGAAATGTATTCCATAGATTGAAAGCAGGTTTAGATTTGGGAAAAAATGACTTTCCTTTTTAGCAAGAAGGAAATCGCTTTCTGTAAATCACTTAACAAATAAAAACAAACCATTTTTCTTGAAAATTATTTTCTTTTATCATGAGATTTTCAATTAAATAAACACACCTTTAGTTCTAAAATTGCGGCTCACTTGACTAATGTGGAGTTACATGCTATATTTATGAAGTTACGCACGACCAAATAACAGAGGAAAGGTTGACAATATTTAAGCGATAGAAAAAAGCAATTATAAACTGTAAGGATGGATATATTTTGTTAAGAAAGCTTTATAATGTTAAATAAAATTGGATACATAAAAATAGCACAAGTATGCCAAATTGAATCATCATGGGCATCCAAATTTGCTTTCTGGCAACCCATTTTGGTGGATACCATTCGTCTTTAAATGTGCCCAAAACTCAAGTTCATTAAATTCTCTTCCTCCAGTCACCATGACTTGTGTTACAATGACTAATTTTTACAGGTCCCTCTCTCTCATAGATATTATTTTGTGCCGCCAATTTTTATTGACTGATTATATAAAAAAATATCTCTTTTGAAAAATAGATCATAATAAAGGAGGTTTTTATTGAGTATTTTCTGTCCAGAAAAATAAATTGCCTCATTGCTAGGAGTGTGAAGGTTAAAAAGTACTTAATCAAATAAAAACACACATTACCGAAAAAAAAATTTCAATACGATCAGGTCAAAGGACTTACTAAATACTAATAGATGGAGCAACTATTCTTAAATATAGTTATAGTGCTATATAAGGACAGTTATTCCGGAGGCTATGAATGATAGTTTGGAATATAGAGCAGCATCAATCAACAGTGAAGAGTTCTCTAGTTGAATACCCTAACTCTATTAATTATGTAGTTTGTACTAGATGTAGTGAATTTCCAAGCTATAAAAATAGTTAATCAGTTGAAATTTGTAATGAAAGAAGGTTAAAAAACTTATTGATAATATAAATAAATAGATCTGCATCAAGCAGAGAGGTAAATTTCTCCAATTGAATAATTAATTCTTACTCCTTTTCATCTTACTATTTTCCATGCAAATTGTTTTTTGACTTTCCCGTGCATCACGCTGGCTATAAAGCCGGTAATATGATAGTAATAGTGTGTCACTTACCGTTAAAAATAATAATAAAATTTAACGTATGGGTCATACAATCTGTCGTGATATTGTTACTTGAGTCTTAAAATGCAACAGATCACTAATCAATGATTGGTCTTTGCCGACATCGTCGTCCAGTACTAAAGGGGAATGTTGGAGGGGTAAAGGTAAACTATGGGCTCTTAGAAGTTCTAAAGGAGAATTCTCTTTTCCCCCAAAATGCAAATTCACAATGGAGAAAGTAGTGGTTGAGGGACCGGCATGCATGTGTGGACAATAAGTATTATACAAATTTTATTCTTCCTTAAATTAAGCGTACACAAAGCTCTTTCAAATATGGACATCTTTAATGGTTTCCTTAAACAAGCTTAATATAATAGCATATATATTTTCCAAAATCAAGTGAAAAAAATTTTTGATAGTATCACGACAATGCACTTGATTAGAATATATACATAACCCTCCAATGTATGGTCCAATGTCCGGTCCCTCATCATTGAGAAAATTCCAAAGAATAGCTTGAAGTGCCCTCATTTTCTCAAATAAGAGACATAAAATGGATATTGTTTCCAATAAGAGTTTGAGGTACTCTCGTTTTCTTAAATAAGGATTTAAAATGAATCTTGTTTCACATAAAACCTGAGGTGGCCATGTCGGTTCAAAGAAAGACCTAATTCATCGGCTGATAAGGGCATTTTCTTCCTTTACTTTTTAAAATTTTTCCTTTTTCTTTTTCTGTATTAGATGAAATTTAAAAAAAAAAAATGGAAGGGGAAGGGAAAATGGCAAGGGCTCTATAGGCCCTCAGTGCTACCGCCACACTATCCCCAAGAAGGGTTGGCGATGGCGGGGATGGCCGACCAAGGGTCGGCGAGGGTTGCTGCCTTCCCTTAGATCAGGTCGCCAGCCACTGGCCGAGGCCCACCGAGCCTCACCGATCCTTGGTCAGCCATCCCCCACCATTGCCAGCTGACACCAACCGTGAGGGCTTCGTCCTCGCCTAATTTCCTTTTTTTTTTTTTGTTTTTTTTTTAAATTAATTTATTTTTAATATAATTTAAGTAATATTTTAAATTCCTTCACCGATCGGAATATTTAGCCGGTTAGCGAATCAAACTGTCATGGCCACTTTAGGCCTTTATATGAAACTATCATAGTCATTTCAGATTTTTATTTGAAATAAAGTTCATTTCATAACCTTATTTGAGAAATTGAGAACACTTCATATCCTTATTTTGAATTTTCCCCTCATCATTATGGCTTAGAAGACAAAACAATGAAAGTGAAAAGTAAAGGAATTAGTCACAAACTCCGTATGAAGTGTGTCGAAGATAATGCAGAACAAAAATCTCATATTACCAAACGTCTTTTTATACGGCCAAGCACCATTTGTTGCAATTGTCCCGAACTTTGTTGCTACACTTCATAAAGCCTGATATTCCCCATCACTTTCCCCTTCACTTCGGTAGCCTTGGTCCGGCTCTGTTCCACAGCCTACTCTCCTGAAGACATCCAAGGATGGGAATTCCGTAGAGTATTTCTCGGGTAAAGATTCTCTTGAACTTGGGCAACTTATAAAGTCTTAAAGAGTAGTTAACTCCGAGAAGGTCATTGTCTTATCGAACACTTCTTCACATTTGTCACAGCCAACAATTAGTTTCATATTTTTGCGCGACCCCACCACCACCTCCGTGCTTTGCCCTACATTTGCTCAAAGAGAAAATGGGTGGGAAAAGAATCTCCAAAAGGGGGCACCCCGAAGCCTTTATGTCTCAAGTTGGGTAAAGCAACCTTTGAGAGACCATCGTACTACCATATGTGCCTCAAGTTGTCCAGATCACACAAAACTAGCATCTGCATTTCACCATTCTTTCTAACCGTCCCATTACTTTTGTTCATGATTTCGATCGAACGGCATGATTTCACTTCTAGAACCTTGAGACAGCACTGCAACCTCTTCCACATATGGGGTGGGGCAATGCATAGGAGATTGTCAAAGTACTTTAATTTAAGGGATTCCAATTTGCAAAAAGACTAGGTGGGAATTTGATTGTTCCATAACTCTTTACATTGAACGCCTTTAATTCTCAGCCCTCTACATTGGGAAACACACTGGGATAATGTGAGAAAGGACAATAAAATTGTTTGTTCTAAAACATGATATTGCAAGAACACATATGAGCATAGTAAGGAGCAGAGCAAACCATCTCATTGAACAATGGCTATGGCAATTCATCATCCTCTTCAGCTGTCTCGCCTAATGACCTCTCAACGCGTAGGACCCGTGATAAATGCTCCAAAGTTACGGCACCATAAAATTCGTGGACTTCTTAAGGAGGCGAAATAGTACGAACAACTTCCGGAACTGAAATAAATCAAGTCATCGAGCTCATCAAGTCTTAGTGAATTTAAAGCAAGGGAAACTCATCACTTCCGCTTTTGTTCAACCGCCTTCTTCCTTGCGAGTCGCTTCCTTCATCTATTTTGAAGTCACTCTTCACCATATTTCTCAGCCTTCCCGCTTTCCTCACCCTCGCTTCTTCCAATTTGGGGAGCAATACAATTTTTATTCCGTATTTGAATCGAGGGATCCAAATTCAAACAACGATTCCAAGGAGGAATAATTAAAAACATCGACAATTTTCTCAATCTCACTTATCGTAGTAGTACAACCTGATTCAATAAATTCAAAAAAAATCAGAAAATTCAAAAAATAAAAATCAATGTTGGTTGGCCGACCATCATGTCCATGTTAGCGACTTCCGGCCAAAATTGGTAGGAATGACTACATCTACCAAATCATCAAAATGTTTAAAACTAAATTAATACAATTGGAATGTTTATGATTGAATTGGCCGTCATACAATAAGTTCAAGACTTTTTGAACAATTTTCCTATCGATTACTAGTGGTGTGGTCAACTAATCCATTGCTTGCAAGTACAAGATACCTTACATATGTCTCCAAGTAAGATGAGATTCGTAACGCGTGAATAATAATGATTGATCTATTACATGAGAATCGACTTGTGCTAAATTGCAGTACAACAATAATGAGTTCTAGAGTCAAAAGAACATTAAGTCAAAAAAAATTCGCCCCTAAAATTTTTTAGCGTCAAATAGGATACTTGTTTCGTATACCGCCATTTCTAAATGTCTTTTTAGAGACAAATTCAAAAAATCTGCCACTAATCTAAAATTAGAATTATTGCCTCAAATTATGACTTTTAGCTACTCTTCATCCAAAGCATGTGTCTTGGTATGACTGCTCAATACCACGCACGCGCTCCCCACGTGCATGACTACTTTCAACCCTTTTGCATAAAGGATGTAAGTTATATAAAAAAGAAGCTCTAATAAATAATAAAGAAAAAACATAACCAGCAGGCGAGTTGTAACTGAATTGAAACACTCCACCTGTCGAATCCCGATTATCTCCATGCATCGACTTCGCCTGATTATCGTCTTATTAGGTTCGCGTTGTCCCCACGCATGGAATTTCCCGGTTGAAGGAAGAATGACAGAGAAAATGTAATAATTCTGGGAATCTTTTGCTAGCTATTAAAACGTGCCCATCTTTTTGGCCTCGCAAGTTTCGTGAAACCTTAAAGAGTGGTTTCTCCCTGGTGTTTTGGTACGTGGGTTCAGGTAGACTTAAGAGCGAGCACAAACAGTGTTGCGCATGGAGAAAGCAGAGGGTGGTTGGAGCAGCAAGTGGAGAAGAGACAATCCCAATGACCTGACTGATTTTGTCTTCTCTTGGTCTCTTCACGACATCCTCAACGAAAACCTCTACCATGACGAGGTTTCTTTTTATTCGTTTCTCATCTTTACTTTTTTCGTTTTATCAAGCCCTGTTGGTTTTATTCTCGTGGAAGTTCGATGACAATGTGGTTTTTACTTGAGAATTTTCCAAATGATGCTAGTTCGTTGCGCTCTACTTTTTTTTTTTTTTTTTCCTGTGCTTCTAGTTAGCCTAGCCTAATAAAAACCTAGCTAAGTATACTAAAAGTATTAAAAGTTATATACGACGCTTACTTTGGTGCCAAAAATTTTCATCGGCTGACTTTAGAGCTAAATCGGAGAAAAAATGATCACTTAAGTACCTCCGGTTATAAATTACGGCCAAAATATTACGTGACATTTTTATTTAAAAAATAAGTCCAACATGGATTATGACGTGACTATACTCTTCATAAACAATGCCGTATGAGAAATAATCTTTAAATACGCTCATCCATTTTTCGGGAAAATTTGCATAGGGAAGGAAAAAGAGAGGGAAAGAAGAAAGGAGGGAGATTGAAGAACGCATGAGCTGAATCAAAGCCGAAGAGAGAGAGAGAGAGAGAGAGAGAGAGAGAGCGAGATTAGCTCGAGGAAGCCTTCAGATCAAGTCCTGGTAATCTCTGTCGGAGCCTTATTGTCTTTCCTTGAGCTCGGTCAAGACCTTCACTTGTTCCTCTTCGTCCTCCCACTGGCCTAGTGTATAGACACCTAAAAAATGTCTTTGTCAAGGGAAGCTTGGGCTTCGAGCTTGATTTGGTGTGTGAGTTGAGACCAAAGGACAGCAGCTCAGCTTGGTGGTGGTCTCGCAGTGCGGGGCGGCGTCACGAGCATGAGAGCGCAGCAACAGGCTAGTGAGTCTCGCGTTGCAAGGGACTCTCGGCCAAAGTTGGCCGAGCACTCCATCTCAGTGTGCTTTGGAATTGTGAATTTTTGACTCAATGTGGCCGGAGATATCAATTGTCTAACCCCTTTTGAAGGTTCACCACTTTGTAGGAAACGCCAAAGAGGTCTTCATAGTGCAGGGGAGGCGTCTTTCACAGAAAACGCAAAGGGGAGTGTAGAGTTAAAAAAAGAAATGAAACTTTGAAAAGTGGTCTTTTTCTTCTTCCTTGGTGTTTTGTCCGCTTCAACGAACTCGATTGCAACCTTGTGCCGCCGCTGATCTTCTTTCAGCAGCCACTATCTGAGACGCTATCCACACTTGTTCTTAATAGCTTGAGGTTTCAGATCCGAGCATTTCCAGGGTAGAAGTAAGCGAGACCACTTAGCTACGATGGTGGCGACAACGGAGCTTCTCTCCCCCCATGACGATGACAGTGGCGACGGAGCTTCTTCCACACTACTATGATGACAACGGCGACGGAGCGTGGTCACGACTGAAGCAACAACCTTCATCATCTTCCACTTTCCTTCTTTAATCTTTTGCAAATTGACAAGGGGAAACCTAATTTGGACAAAAACCCTAAATTGCAAGTAAAATTATGGTTTATAATTGGGGCAAACACATAAAGGACGTCGTTTTGGAGAATTAATGCTAACTGTACTTTTCAGTGAACTACGTCGGCTTCAAAAATTAATAGAAAAGTACCACGTCGGATTTCTGGCCAACCAGATCGGCGTTGGCATCGAAATGATTGTTTTTCAAACTTTTTTATATTTAAGCGATTCAAAAATAAACTTTTGAGATCAAAGTGAGTAACGTACACAACTTTTGGCACTTCAGTGTACTTATCCCTAAAAACCTTGCATTCGACTTGGTGAGATGGAATCCTTTATGCTTCTACTTTGTTCGGCAAACTCATTAGATATTTTAGGAGTACATGTTACGTTTTACGGAATTTGGTCGAAGTATTGTTTGAATGTTGAGGTTGGTTGGTCCTATTTGACATTTGGCGAGCTATGTTCGTAGGTGGAGACTATACCGGAGACATTTCAGTCGGTCCAGCATTATCTCGGATCGTATGTCTACCCTTTGCTGGAAGAGACACGGGCGAGTCTGTGCTCGAGTTTGGAAAATATTTCTTCGCAGCCTTTCACTGAGGTTACTGACTGTGTGAAATGCACGAGAAGTGGGAACACATATGCTGTTAAGGCCGGTCGGTGGAGCAATGAATCCAACACTCGTGGCAAGGAAAGTTACAAAACTTTGCCTGGAGATATCTTGATTCTAGCTGATGCTAAGCCTGCAACTGTTCCTGACTTGGAGAGGTCCGGAAGAAGATGGGTGCTTGCATCAGTAAAGATGATTGGAGGAGACTATCAAGAGAATAAGGCAACGTCATCCACAAACTTTACAGTAAAGGCATTATTGGACCATGAAGTAAATAATCCCTGGAAGCCAATCTATGCAATTTTCCTGACAAATATAGTCACTAACAGAAGGATATGGGATGCGTTGCGTATGTCTCTGAACTTGGATATTGTGAAGGAAGTTCTCTGCACAGATTTGGTGGTACGACTTTCCTTTTCGCGCCTTTAGTCCATTTAGACTTAAAATTGCTATTATATTCCTCTAAGCTTCAAAACTTCATTTTACACCTGTCGATTTGTAAGTTCCACTGGAAATAAGATAAATGATGCTTTAAGCCATTCTGTTGCATTAAAAGATAAGAATGATTGTTTCTTTTAGTTGGTCCACATCATTATGTGGAGATGAAAGCAGATAAGGGAAATTAGTGAAGTTATGTCTTCAATAGGAAAAATTAATTCCTTGGAGGCGACATACTCATTAGTACTAGACCTTAAAATTTTCTGTACTATACTTTTCAAGGGATTTAAGTTTGTGCTGTGCAATGCTCTTTCTATCATATTAACACCAATTAAGTTTCAGAACCTTCTACCATATTCACGTGGTATGGATTATCACAAGAAATGTGTTTTGGTTGCAGGCTGACAAAGTTTCTAATATTTGTATTACGAAAGGTAATGGTTCTGCAAGTGAGAGCCTTGACGAGAGATTGTGCCATGATCTGAATGAATCCCAAAAAAATGCAGTTGGGGCCTGTCTCAATAAACTCAAATGTGAGAACAAGCCATCTGTCGAACTGATATGGGGTCCTCCTGGAACTGGGAAAACTAAAACCATCGCTACACTGCTATTTACTCTCTTAAAAAGGAAACATAGAACCATTGTTTGTGCTCCTACAGATGTGGCCATCAAGGAAGTGGCATCTTGTGTTCTAAAGCTGCTAAAGCAATCAGATAGTAGTATAAGCACTGAAACGGGAAGTTTTCTCTGTTACTTTGACATGCTTATTTTTGGGAACGAGGAGCTGCTGAAAGTTGATTCCGACATTGAAGAAATATACTTGGAACATCGTGTAGAGTGCTTTTCTAAATTCACTAGTCTAACTTCCATGATAGATACTCTTGCCAAATGTGTCCGTCAATACCACATATTTTTGGAAAACGAACACACAAAAAGAAGCAAATCAGGAAGTGATGATGATGGGAGTGGATGCGGAAGCAGTGAGCTTAAATCATTTCTTGAGTTTTTCAGGGACCGATTCAAGGCAACTGTCCAGCCCCTGCGGAGATGCCTCAATATTTTCTGTACTCATATATCCAGAACTAATTTCCAGAATATTACATCCCTCCTTAACTTACTAGATTCTTTTGAAACTTTATTCTGTGGAGAGCATTTGGATTCGGAGATGATGGAGATAAGTCTTTCACGTGATGAAGTTAGCCTGTTTTCATTTGAGACGTCCATGGGTCCACTATATAATTTATATATGAAGATACAGGAATGCCTTTCCTTGTTGCTAACTGTTCGTGATTCTCTGAAGGATCTAAAACTTCCAAACTTTACAAGTAAGGCCATGATAGCCGACTTCTGTTATCAACATGCTTCCCTGATTTTTTGCACTGCTTCTAGTTCATATAAGCTGTACTCCGTGGAAATGGAGCCTCTGAATTTACTGGTAATCGATGAGGCAGCCCAGTTGAAAGAATGCGAGTCAGTAATTTCTCTGCGACTCCCCGGTGTCAAGCATCTGATTTTAGTTGGAGATGAGTGTCAGTTGCCTGCTATGGTTGAAAGCAAGGTAATGTTAAAATATCTGAAAAGTAACAATGTATTTGGTTTTGAAAGATGTGCAATATCCTTCTCTTCATTTGAACTTAGATGGGCTAAATTTTCTATACCTAGCTTCCGTTGAATTTTATATCATGTTTTATTTCAACAGCTTTCTAATATCGCTGGTTTTGGAAGGAGTCTGTTTGAACGATTGAGTTCACTGGGTTATTCAAGGCAACTTCTCAATATACAATACCGGATGCATCCATCAATAAGTCTGTTTCCAACTTCAAACTTCTATAAAGACCAAATTTTGGACGCGCCAGATGTGCAGAGCAAAAGTTACAGAAAAACTTATTTGCCATGGCCAATGTTTGGCCCTTACTCGTTCATAAATATTCCTGATGGACGAGAACAAATCGGTGATGACGGCTGTAGCCTTAGAAACCCTGTTGAGGTGGAAGTTATCTCGAGGATAGTGAGGAATCTGTACAGAGGTATGTCTCGAGAATTTTGTACATATTGCTTCGAGCACATGGATATTACATGTATTACTTAATCATATAGGTGTAGATTACGGCCATTCATAGTTCTTTTCCTGGGATATCTATTTCGAAGTTTTGCAACCCTCATACAATGATATCATTTTTGTGATGGTTTTATTTCCTTTTCTTTGCAGCCTGGGATGGGTCAGAAGAACATCTGACAGTAGATGTCATATCTCCCTATGCAGCTCAGGTTGCTGCAGTTCAAGCTAAACTTGGAAAAAGGTATGAAAATATCAAGGGCTTTACGGTCAAGGTGAAGTCGGTGGATGGATTCCAAGGTGGTGAAGAAGACATTGTTATAATATCCACCGTAAGATCAAACTCCCGTGGGACTATTGGGTTCTTGTCCGATACTAAGAGAACCAATGTTGCTCTTACCCGGGCCAGGGACTGTATCCTCTTAACCACGTCAAATTACTTACTTGGAGTGATATAGCAAGTAAATCCCAGAGTTATTCCCTATCTATAGGTATTGTCTGTGGATTCTGGGAAATGGGAAAACACTGAGAAAAAGCAAATCTGCGTGGGAAGCTTTGGTTGAGAATGCTATGAGTCGTGGATGTTTGTACAATGTTGATGATGACAAGGACTTGGCTAAAGCCATCTTAGATGTGAAGAAAGAGAATAATGAGCTTGATGACCTGCTTGACGGAAGCAGTGTACTTTTCAGAAATGCTAGGTGGAAGGTAAAAAGCTTTTGCTCAACAGTATTCTATGGCTACATTTCTTTGTCAAAATAAACATTAAGTTTCAAAGAATTTGTGACAACGTATCTTATTGCCATGCTATGGTCATTTCAGGTTCTTTTCAGTGACAACTTCCTGAATTCTTTCCGAAAGCTGACATCACTCAGGACAAAGATGTCCATCATCAACCTTCTGTCAAAACTCTCCAATGGCTGGAGACCAAAGAGGAGAAATGTGGATATAATTTGTGAACACTCATCTCATATCGTAAGACAATTTAAAGCTGACGGTTTCTATGTCATATGCACGACTGATATTGTAAAGGAACTGAGATACATCCAAATCCTGAAGATATGGGATGTATTGCCTTTAGAGGATGTGGTAAAATTGGTCAAACGTTTGGACAGCATATTCGAGACATATAGTGATGATTTTATTAGTCGTTCCAATGAGAAATGCATTGAGGGGTAAGTCTGATCTTTTCTTCTTACTTAAGATAGGTAGCACATTTCTTACTAAATTAGAAAGCATTCTTTTCCGGATAGATGACTAAAATATCTTGAATTGATCTTATCCCCCTATTTTCTTTCATTTCACATGCCTCTTCCGGTTATAGGGATCTGCAAGTTCCAAAGACCTGGGCATGTACTTTCGATCTTGTCCGCTATCGAAGTCCTAGTGAAGGTCAATTTGGGAGTAGTTCTGATGCTGATGCTTCAGATCGTAGGTTGTATGTGGAGAATGTGAAAGTGAGCGAGAGTTTGCTTCTGATGAAATTCTACCCCTTATCATCAGATATTGTCAGAAATTTGCTCGATGACAGTGATGGTAATGAAGCAAGTCTTCCATTTGAAGTAACAGAGCAAGAACAAGAGATAATTCTTTTCCCCAGAAGCACTTTTATACTTGGGCGATCTGGAACCGGTAAAACTACAGTCCTGACAATGAAGTTGTTTAGAAATGAGAAACTGCATGATGAAGCAACCAAGGGATTTCAGGAAATCCAAAGTGGTATTAGCCACGGCAAAGATGCCTCCCTGGAAATCAATGTTGAGGAAATCGGTGAAGGAGCAGAGGATTGTGTATTGCGCCAGCTTTTTGTGACTATCAATGCAAAATTATGTTTTGCGGTCAAACAACACGTATCTCAACTTAGAAGGTACATAAAATGTCATGGGAAGATGTTTGAACAATAGAATAAATATTCTGCAATTTTTACAATGAACAAACATATGCAAGGGTTAATGGATTGTCATTTTTTTTTTTTAATGAATTAGTCGGGAGAAGAAGATAACCCCTTTGGCATGCTACTATTTTCCTCCTAGCGGAGAAGCACAACCAAGATACTTCATTTTATAGAGTTCGGTAGGAAATATAACATGTGGCAAGAGCGCATGGGTCAAATCAGCACTTTGCCATGCTTGGGTACTACCACGGATATAGCAGCTACAAAATAGCTTTAATCATTGCATGTTAGAGATTGACATCTTCTGCTTGCTGAAACTAAACATTATTTTATGCAGCAATATTCCTTATTTTGGTCTTCGTGCCACTTATTAGTTTGCAATACCATTTTATTGGAAACTGTCACATTAAATTTTGTGATTGTAGCATTGTACGTATAAAAAGAAAATCGTCCTGTTTAGAACTTGTGCAATTATAACCAGATTGGAGAAAGGACCATGCGTTCTACAAATCTTGCTTCGGGGAAAAATTTTTATTGCCAGCGGATGTAAACGCTATCCGTGTCTCATAGTATATCATTACAACCTTGGTGCATCAGCGTATTCTAATTTCCATTTTGCTGTTAGTTACCTAAAAGTAGCAATTATGAGATTGCATGTGTAGTGGAGGTACTCTCATAAGTTTGTTAAAACTATATATTTCCATTTCTAATTGCTGGCTTCATTAATCCTGCAGCTCCAGCATTGGTGCAAAACATAGAGTTAAAAGCTCTTCAGTTGGTGAGATTGTTGATGATGCAGCATTATTCAAGGATATCCCGGATTCATTTGTAGATATATCTCCCAACTCTTATCCCCTTATTATAACTTTTCATAAGCTTCTGATGGTGCTAGATGGAACAGTTGGGGCTTCATTCTTTGAAAGGTTTCCTGATCTAAGGGAGTTTTGTCATGGCCAAACCTACAATTCCAGACCAGTTGCCTTACAAAGTCTTGTAAGAGCAAAGGAGGTTACTTACGAAAAGTTTTGTGCAGTTTATTGGGCTCACTTCAATGACAAGACAAGAAGGAGGCTTGATCCTTCCAGAGTCTTCACTGAAATAATGTCCTGTATAAAGGGTGGTCTTCAACCAGCTGATGGTTGTGAAGGCAAACTGGACAGACTAGCTTATGTTTCACTTTCAGAAGGTCGCGTCTCCACTCTGAGTGTTCAGAGAAGAGAAGAAATTTATGATGCGTTTGAGGATTATGAAAAGATGAAAATGAAAAATGGTGAATTTGATTTGGCCGATCTTGTCAATGATCTTCATCGCCGTCTTTTTCGTGGGCAGTTTACCGGTAATTTGGTGGATTTTGTATATGTTGATGAAGTGCAGGATCTCACCATGAGGCAAATTTCACTGTTCAAGTATATATGTAGAAATGTTGATGAGGGCTTTGTGTTTTCTGGCGACACCGCGCAAACTATTGCAAGGGGAGTAGACTTCAGTTTTGAAGATGTAAGGTCCCTTTTCTACAAAGAGTTCTTGATAGATTCAATGGATGGACCTGATATCAGAATGGAAAAGGGTTGTCTTTCCAAAACTTTCCATTTGAGCTAGAACTTCCGCACTCATGCTGGAATACTCAAACTGGCGCAGAGCGTTGTTGATCTTCTTTACCATTTTTTCCCTTTTTGCGTTGATGCTTTGGACCCCGAAACTAGCTTCATAAGTGGCGAAGCCCCAATTTTACTTGACTCGGAGAATGAAGAAAGTGCCATACTATCAATTTTTGGCAACCATGATGTTAGTGGCAATTTGTTGGCTTTGGAGCAGAGCAGGTTATTTTGGTTCGAGATGATCACTCTAGAGATGAAGTTTCAAACCTTGTGAGAGGGCAAGCCCTAGTTCTGACAATAGTGGAATGCAAGGGGTTGGAATTTCAGGTAGGCGTGTCATTTTTGGATTGTTTGCCATGGGATTTTAGTGGTAGCAGCAATAGAGATTTCATGAACATTTTTTCTAATGGGTCTTGACCAATTTGCTGCCAGCTGTTATTCTGTAAAAAGCTTTGATTTGTGTCACAAAGCTGACCAGAGAACCCGCAGCAAGTAGAAAGAGAGAAAGAAGGAAGAGAGAAGGAATTGAGAGAAGGAGGAGAAGGAGAACGTAAAAGAAACAAAGAGAGGGCTGTAGTTTTCTGTAGTAACAGAAACCCTACACCCATTGTATTTATATTGAATATAAACTGTATATGATAATAATACCCTTATGTAAGTAAAAAAGGAAATAAAACTCTGATAATAAAGGAAACTCAATTAAAGTAACTTAACAATTTGCATTTTCATCCTGCGTACCCTTTTTTGTATGTAGATAGTGGCATCTAGATACAGATAATGTAGAATTTGTTGGGGCTTATGTCGACATCATTCTCTAGCTTAATGGACAATATCAAAGATCTTGCAACTTCACGATTGATCTTGATTGGCTGTGTGTCAGAATGAGTCCAAATATTCTTTTCCTAAATTTTTGAGATCTGTCAATGTATTCATGAAACTTGAAATCTGTCATTTTGGTCTTAAATCAGATGTTTTTACTTGAAACTTTTTTTGCTGTGACATCGTGTAGGACGTCTTATTGCACAACTTCTTTGGCACATCACCTCTGAAAAATCAATGGAGGGTCATTTATGGATACATGAAGGAGCAAGCTTTGCTCGATAACAGCTCTCAATGGTCTTCCCCAAGTTTCGATGACATGAAGCACGATATATTATGCTCTGAATTAAAGCAATTGTATGTTGCAATTACTCGGACAAGACAGAGATTGTGGATATGTGAGAATGCCCTGGACTTCTCCAAACCAATGTTCGACTACTGGAAGAAGAAGTGCCTCGTTCAAGTTAGGTTGGTAGATCATGCCCGTGCAGAAGCAATGCAGGTCAGGAGCACGCCGGAGGAGTGGAAGTCACAAGGTTTTAAGGTTTGCTGTTTTTCTGTTCTTTTCTTTATTGTTTGTTTCCTCTTCAAGGAATTGTTATATTGGCCTCATTTGGAGTCAACATGATCTGTCAATGCTAGGGATTTTGGAATGACAATAATGACTGTAGAAGTATGACTGATCCTGAAAAAGTGTGTAGAATGTGGACGTTCTATGGTACAAAGTATGGTGATCGATTTGCCAACTTTATTGGTCTTTTAATAATTTGGCCAATTGCTTCATTTAGACGCAATGGTTAAACCATATGATATCAATTTTCCTTGAATCTTTATCGTTTTTTGAGGTTATCAGGTCAATGGCAGTGCCTTTTCTTGGTTCAAGGCTACACCACTGATTTTTCCAATAAAGGAGGACCGTGTTTTTCTATTTTTCTTCTTTTCACCTTCTCTAAGAAGCTGTTGATCTCTTTTTTTTATTTAAACTTTGCAAGCTCTTACATGAGGGTAACTACCGAATGGCAACGATGTGCTTTGTGCGAGCAAGGTACGAATACGGGGAGAAATTGGCTAAAGCCTCTGCTTTCAAAGCAGATGCAGATCTCAAGCATGTTTTAAGTCCAAAAGAGGCTTCTGACCTTCGAAGGCAGGCTGCAGAGATTTTTGAAGCAATTGGAGTGGCTGACTCTGCAGCGGAGTGTTTCTACATGTTGAAGGAATACGAGAAAGCAGGTATGATGTTTACTTTGTTTCAATTTCTTTCGAAATGATAAGATGGACAATTTATATGCTTTATGCTGCTTCTTTATATTTCTTCTCGTCGTAGTGATGTCAAAGCTGCCGAAGAATGAGGTAGTTTGACATCGATCTCAATTATCCTCTTATTAATAGTTTTTACATGCATGGTACCCTCTTGTTTATTCATATGATCAAATGTTCTCTCTCAAAATTTCCAACAAAAGAAATTCAGTCTTACTTGTTTTTCCCAAATGGTTTTGGTGATTCGAGCAGCTGCAAATAACGTTGACTTCATGATTTTGCCTTCGCTTTGAGAAGTTGATTATTTTATATATGACAACACGCCTCTGCACTCTTATGAGCTTGGAAAAATTTGAGCTGCAAAGTTCTTAACTCTGATCACACCCATAAGGTTAGAAAAGCCGTGGCTATCAGTTAAATACTCAATATATACTATGGTTTATCAGCAACTTCTTGGTATTGTAGCCACCTCTGGACGTTGATCTTGTTTTGCATCTTGACATCGGACAATATGGTTGAGCTGTGCAAGAGCATTTCTGGCAGCTTCCAAATGTCCCTCTGCTAATTTTTATCTTCTAAACATCGTGAAGTTATTAAATCTTACGCGAAGATCAGGACACTAGAAATGGGACTAACATTAAATTCTTTTGTGCTTCAACAGGTAGTATATTTATGGAAAAATGTGGAGAATCTGCTTTGCAGAAAGCTGGAGAGTGTTTTTCTCTGGCTGGGCACTACAGTCGTGCAGCGGAGGCATACGCAAGGGGAAATTTTTCTCCAAGTGCTTGTCCAATTGTGCCAAAGGAGAACTTTTGAAATGGGTCTGCAATATATTGGGAATTGGAGAAGGCTGGGAAATGAGGACAGGGGAATAGTAAAGAAAAGTAAAGAAATAGAGAAATTGGAACAAGACTTTTTAGAGAGTTGTGCCCTTCATCACTATGACCTCGGAGACTACAGGGCCATGATGAAGTATGTGAAGGCTTTTCGTTGCATTGATTCAATGCGAAACTTACTCAAGAGGCTAGGATGCCTTGATGAGCTTATCAGTTTGGAGGAAGACTTTGGTAACTTTTCAGTGGCAGTAGAGATTGTGAGGATGAAAGGTGACATCCTTCGCGAGGCTGATCTACTTGGAAAGAGTGGACAAAACAAAGAAGCGTCAATGAATATCCTGTGGTACGTGTTATTCTATTCCCTTTGGGCTCCTGGAAGCAAAGGGTGGCCCTTGAAGCAGTTTGCAGAAAAGGAGGAGCTGGTAGCAAAAGCCAAACATCTTGCAAAGTCCGAGCTTATTGCCTTCTACGAATATGTTTCTGTAGAATCAAGCATTCTGCTAAACAAACAGAGCAGCCTGGCTGAATTGAAAGAATGTTTTAGTGCTTCCAGGAGAAATGGAAGTGTCAGAGGTGAAATACTATGCGCTCGAAATATTCTGGACTTCCATCTTCGTCAAAATATCTCTAATTTTTTTTGGGAATATGATTGGCTTGTCGACCCAATGGAGTACTCTGAGCCACGTTTCCTGGGGAATCGGATTTCCATTGACTCATTGGTCTGCTTTTGGAATCTTTGGAGAGAGAAGATTGTTAGAATTATAAAGTGTGTAGAATGTGTGGAGATGGTTGAGGAAATGGAAAATAGGTGCTGTTGGGAGTTCTGTTTGAATTACTTTGGTGTTTTGGAGCAACGGACCAACATGCAAGGAACTTATCACCTTTTAAACCCAGATGCTGATTGGGTCAGAAACATAGACAAAAGAATTCTTCGAAGAAATGGACAATCGGTTGCTTTGGAGCTTCGACAATTGGTCTCTGCTGCTCAAAAGTATTGGTATTCTGAGCTTACTTCTCTTGGTATGGAGCTCCTGGACAAATTGGATGCACTTTATCTGTTTTTGGCAAAGAGTTCTCTGTCGAACTTCTGGAAAAGCAGATGTCTTGTTCTCTTACATGAGGTTGCAAAGTTCCTTCAAGAACTCGATTGTCCCAATCCCTCCTTCCGGGATAGCGGGGCACTGGAGGGTTTCATCGACACATCCTGTAGGAGGTACTTTGGTCACATATTTCCTCTTGACTGGCGAATATCACCAGCAGAGAATATGATATCTCTAAGAGGAAGTCAGGCTTCTCGCCTTTTACTTAGAAGAACAATAAACCTGATAATTTCGAAGAAGGATTTTTCACATGGGAAGATGGGTGAGCTTGCAACTTTGGTTCTTGGGTCTGGAATGCTCGATGATGATTTGTACAGGAAAATTGCAGAATCATTTAAAGGAATTACGTCATGGGAGGCATTCATGGAATGCATTTGTCGGGATGTACCATCAGAACTTCCTCAGGCTAGCCATGGACCCGTGGAAATCTCTTTGGCTTGGAACCTTTATCGAGCTTTGGCAGATACTTGCAATGCTAATTGGACTGAAAGAAACTCCATAACACCAATTTGCTTTTTGTATCTGTTGGAACGACTTTTGATTTTGTTTTCTTGCTCCAAAGGGCAGTTTTATGCAACCAAGTCTTCTCTAGTTGAATGGCTAATCTGCCATGAAGGTTTAGCAAAGCGCAGCCTCAGTTTCAACCTGAGAAATTGCTTGGAGCCCATCATTGGGTTCGTTACTAGCACTATTAGGCAGCTGCTTTGCAATGAGAAAGAAACCAGAGAATGGATCAAAAGATCAAAACTAAATGTGATGGAGTACTACCCGCTGTTGGTCTTGAAGTTGGTTCAGTTGGTTTGTTTGCTTCACTTAAATTTTGGCATCAGTCCATACTTCCTCAATGATTTGCTGGGTAAGAGTTGGATTTCTGAGCAATTACCTCCAGAGTTTCTTCGTATTCTCTCACATTGCCAGAAGAGGAACTTGCAGAAAACTTCAGTTGGTGTTCTCGCCGAAGCATTCAAAAAAGTTGACGATCCCCTCGTAATAATCAATTTCGCTGCAGATTGTTCCAATTTGTTGTGTCCCCATGCCATCATGTTAGACGTGAAATCAAACAAATGCAAGGAAGAAATTATGAAAGTTTTATTCCCCAAAGATGGAAGCACTGTGAGCTCTTGCAAGTTGCAAGATCTGACTGAAGTTTCCGAGGATTCCTCTTCATCTTCCAACGGTGTTCCAGCACCGGTTGTGCATTTGGTCAGTGCAAACACGTTGTCTTTGGAGCATGAATGCGAAGGACGCAATTCTGCCCCAGTGAAAGCTCAAAAAACCAATGATGTGAAGAGGGATGGGCAGCCTGTCGTTAGGCGCTGGTTAATGGCCCTCGGGGAATTGGGGCTGTGCTTGGTTTCCTGGTGTGGAAAACAGGAACAAGAACAAGGGCAATTGCAAGTCCAGAGGTAAGCAAAATAGAAAGGGAGTGGCAAGAAGAGATGACTCCCTCTTCATTGTGGAACTTTTAGTGTAACAGTTCTTAGAATTGAAGTGAAACAGATCTCCCAGACAGGAAGGTCATTACTCTATAAATTTCCTGAAGTTCTAGCAGTGAATAGTCATGAAAATGTGCTGTTCCTCACTTGGCTGCAATTGTTGTTCCTTCTTTTTCACCTCTCTGAACCTTTAATTCTCTCATGCCTCGTGATAGCCTAAATGCAGTTAAAGAATGAGAAAGAAAATGTATCTTATTTACTCACAGATCATCTTGATATAGAAGTTTACCTGATTGGAGTGAAAATACGTTACCAGATCCGGCCTGGGACAGCATTTGTCCATATGGGAGTGTACATAATTTATCTGTTGGTACCTTCACCAGACGAAGGACGACTCCGTCACTGGAAAACTCTCCTATTTGCAGACGGAAAAGCACAACAGTGAAGCCAAATCTGGATCTTGATGGAGGATAAAGGATGACATAACCGTAAGATTTGAATATTGGAACAAATCTTACAATGAGTCACCTCCTGAACAGCTTTTGTTATGCTAAGAACTCGTCTCCACTCCATGGCTATATGATTTCGGGCCTCGGTATTGATTGAGCAATGTCAATGTTGTAAAATAATGCAGAAACTGTCGAATCTTGTAATTAAATTAATGTGCAATCACCGGAGAGGTAAAACAAAGAACACAAGAGTGTCGGTTCCTACTATATGAAGAGAGTGGACAACAAATATTCTACTAAGAAATCGGAGAATTACTGAGTTATAATTGCTCAGACTCGAGTGTTTGCCAGCCTTAAATTATACCCAAAACTCACAGTACAAAACCACTCGTGTGTTCAGAGCTTTCTTTTTGCGCGTTTATGTTGAACTCCTCTAATCGTGCAGCAACGATAAAGCGCTTCGCTTGTGTGGCCAATCTAAGAAACTCCTGTGCTGTCAAGGCAAAAGAGATGTGTCGTGTCATCTAATTTGGGCGCAAGAATTCAAATTCAAGACATAATTTAACAGTCAACACTCGAAATTGCTGCCGAGATTTGCTGTTGTTGGACCGCTGAGATGGATCCTCGAAAAGCAATTACAAATAGCAATGCCCTGAACTTGCTTAGCAAAGCTTTGTCAAATACTGATAAATTTACCTGATTTAACCCGATTATTAAATATAAAAGAAAAATCGATTTAATTGTCAAAATGTGGAGAACCGCGTGTCAAAAAAAAAAAAAGTGAACATGTAAATTATGTAACCTATCTTAACGATTTCCATTGGACTAACGGCTGAAAATGACAATTTTATTAATTATTAATGAAAGAATATAAGAAAAGGAGATATGATATACTAATCATTTGATTCCTTTTCAATGAACTGTCGCTATCTTAATAAAGAAGAACGTGAGGGCTGAAGAGATTGTTGACATGAACTTTGTGCTCTAATTAAGTGTGAAATTACACGTTTTAGTTATAATCAATGTACCCAATTGAGTTGGGAAAGAAAAATCACCCTAGATTCTTAACCTACTACATAAAAACCGACTTATGTTTCATTCAGTCTGTTAAACGGAGAAATACATTTTTTGTCCATATATAGTGTTTCATTCATTCCATTTATTCGTAAGAGATCCAGTTTGACCAACCTGTACTAAAAAAAAAAAAAAAAACAGGGTAGTTACATTTTCTGTCCCTATAGTGTTGGGGCAATTCAATTTTCGTCCTTATCCTTCGTTTGGTTACAAGTCTAATTCCTGGATTATACTTCGACGACAATCAAAGTCATTCCATCATAATTTCTTATCAAAATTCATCGGAAATTGCTGAGATAGCACTAGTTACTGTCTCGTAGCTCCTACGGGTGTAAGCCTCCAAATAAAAAATTACAATTTAAATCTGCATACTTTCTATAATGCTCAAATTTAGTTTATGATATGTATGTGCGCAAATCTTTATAGTTTATACTGGTACCACTTAATATTATTAGAGACACTTTAATGATTTAGACCACTTAATAGACAGTCAAAATAGTGGTTAGAAGATTTGAAAGTCAGTCTACGTCTTTATGAAACTAGTCCTCAATATGTCCATACGAATTTGAACGGAAATAAAGATGTTGTTGCATATAGTAAAAACGATCTTAATGGGCGGTCGATCTAATCAAGTATATTTGCAAACGTAAGAATCACTAATTGACACTTGGTCTCGATTTGACGTTTTCATTAGGTTTGGATAAATACGATGAAAATAATTTAGTCATTAGAAAATAAAAATGGGGATTTGTTTTTTCAATAAAATAAATTACATGGACTAAAATTGATCTTTCGTATAAGTATGAAAACTACAACTGTAATTTGTACATGTACGGCCCACATGTCAACATAGGCAGTGCCGACTTAGCACTTTCGGGCAAACTCCGAACGGAAATTCGATGATAGAACTTAAATTGTGGCCGTAGAGTAGGATAAATTTCAACTTGTAACCAAATAAAGTAAGATTAGAATCGAGTTAGTAAGATTAGAATCGAGTTCCTCCAATACCACACGGACCAAAATGTAACTACCCTAAATAATTTGAGAGTAAAGGGGCTACAGTTTAATTCTTTTTGGCAAAATTCACGGTAACATTACGCCAAAATAACGAGAATTTGTAGCCAACCATTGGCTAATGAATTATTGATGCTTGATAGCTTTTACAATGTACCTTATCTTTCAAAAACCCTAAATTGATATATTTATGATAAGTTTATCCCAAATTAATTTCTTGACTACCAAAAACTACAAACTAGTACATTCATAATAAATTTACACCAAAATAATTTTTTGACAACCACAAATCCATAACCAGTGCATTTATGACAAATTTATCATCTATTAGTTTATATTAAATTGACTTAATATCACAAAAAATCACAAATTGGTATATCTGTGACTCCAAACTGGAATACTTATTAACTACCACGTATCACTTAACTCAATAATTTGACAATAAAATTCAACAAAAATCTTAAACTGGCATACTTGTGATAAATTTACCCAAAATAATTTTTTTATAACCAAAAATCCCAAACTGGTACATATATAACAACTTTATCATCCGTTAGTTTCTATTAAATTGGATTAAAACTACGAAAAATCACAAATTAGTACATCTATAATAAATAGAGGATAAAACTCCAAATTGGAATATCTATCAATTACCACATGTCACTTAACATAAGGGCATTGGGATTTTCTGAGCCAAAAATCAACGATTTATATATATATATATATATATATATATATATATATATTTAAAAATCATTTGTATTGCTTGAAAAAAAAAGTGAAGGATAAATATTTATGCTATCAATAAAGACACGTGGATATAAATTGTTATTGATAATAAAAACATTTTCTGTTGGGTATTTTTTTTTTAATCTATAAAAACAGTTAGTTTCTAAAAAAATATATAGTTCAAATTATTAATTTTTCGCACAATAAATGAACTCTGTAGGGGTGAGTATCGGTCTAATTCTAACCTAAGAACCGAAATGAATTTGCCAGTTTTAGGCGATTCCCGGTTCCAACAATTTGGAATGGATAATAATCATTCCAGTTCCCAATTTTTTGGAGAGAAATCAAATGGTCCAAATCGGATCGATATTTTTTTTTTCTTATTTTTTACTATTCTTTTTCTCTTAGGGAGTAAAGATGATTAGGGTTGAAGCTTTAGAACCTTAAAGAAGCCAAGCGTGATCTGCAAAGAAGGCGTTGAAGAAACTACCCGACAGGCCACGTTAACAGAACAAAAAGGGCAGAGGCGTTTGATGAGAAAGGATTTTTCAAGAATTCTCTAGTGGCTTTCTCAGTGATCACCGCCAAACTCCTCCCACCTCTTAATTGCCAATTGTTGCCTTCCCTGGAGTGCGTATCGTCACTGTTCACTCATCCGTCACAAGGATGCCCTGTTCGGTCCTGTCCTTGGTCTTGGAGACTCAAAGCGAGTTGTTCGAATCCAAAGCCCCGTACCCGTTGCTCACCTTCACAAGCAACGTTGCCTAGAGTTTCCTTGCGCTAACTGGACTATTGACGGCACCTGAGAATATCTTCTCGACAAGCGCATGGAACGGTTTGTCACAATGCCCTTTAGACATCCATTCGAAGTAATTTGCAATTTTGGTGTAAATCTGAGGATGTGATGTGGTTTAATAATCTCATTACCAGGTAGACTCATTTTTGCTTACGTTTCATTGTTGTTAAGACCGAAAATCTGAGCACATTTTTTTTTTTTTTTTTTGTCATTCTTTGCTTCTCTGTATCTTGTAGTATTCCCATGTCCGTCCATGGTGATCATCGGAGAGAGATGTCCAAAGGGTGTGGATGCGCATACAGAAGAATCGATAGCGGGAAAATGAGAGAAACTGATTGGCGACACCGCCAAGAACCAGGTTGCCATGAATCCCACCAACACCGTCTTCAATGCAAGTCGGTTGTTCCGGAGGAGATTCAGCGATCCTTCGGTCCAGAGTAACAAGAGGCACTGGCCGTCCAAGGTCATTGCTGGTCCCGGCCTCACGCCCATGATTGTTATCATTTGCAAGGGCTGTCAATCACAAGGGTGAAGAGAGGCAGTTTGCTGTAGAGGAAATCTTATTCATGGTCCTCACAAAGATGCGTGAGATGGCCGAGGCTTACATCGATACATGATGGATTCACTTTTCTGAAGACACATTTTCATCTCTATCGCTGATTGGCATTTCGGATCCATATCAAGTAGGAGGTACTTTCGTTGGTATGCCCCAATTTTCAATGTTTTATTTTTACCGCCGCGAGGAGTCACATTCTAGATTTTGTCTAAATGGCTGCGGATTATGAGAACTCATGGGGATATTGTTTTAGTTAAAAAAAAAAAAAAAAATGATTGAATTTGGAGATGGTAGTGTCGGAGAGATCAGGAATGGGGTGGACCATGCGAAGGAATTCACGAAAGGAGCGGCAGAGATGAGCGTGGAGTTAGCCAAGGGTTGCGGGGACATCGTGAGGCAGAATCTTGGCAACGAGAACTCCTTCCTCCCCAAGTGCTTCAGGAGGGACTCGTACGTCATGGGCAGGCTCCAGGGGCCGTGCGTGAGGACGTTTATGAGATTGGAGTTCTAAGTGAGTACTTTCCCGAGGACAAGAACCCGACGCATGTCTGGTCGGTCGTGTCGTTCATCTCTATCGTGGTCGCTGCAGGTTGGTTGGTGATTCTCTATCTAGTTCCTGGTTTGAGCGAGGAAATTGTTTGATTGAGAAATGCATCATATCACATTCTGTGTACTGGTGTTGTTGACCCATTATGACTGTTTTTTTCTTTTACTATTGTTTGATCTTTCTGAGAATTAGAAATTGGAGAATTCGATTGACTGTCCCCTTAGTGATCTAAATTCGCATACATTTCTTTTGGTTTTGCTTTTGACGAATTTGGATGCACATAATCGAAAGATCTTACTGAGATGATGAGTCGTCATAATGATTGGGCAATCTTTTGTTCTACCGTCCGTTTGTCTTGGTGAAGCTATTGGAAAATCATTTGCTATATGCTTCTGTTCCCACAAGCTTTTTGATTGTTGGGGGTGGTGTATAAATTGCTAGAATTTATCCGTTTATTTTTACTTGTTTCCCATCCTTGTATAAATTTCTATATTGGGTTTATTATTAATTGGATATGATGATGAAACATAGGTTATCATATTGACTGTTTCATAGGTTATCATACTGACTTCCTATGCTAGCCTTTTTAGATGTTCACTAGAAAACTTGTCTTATTGCGGCCAATCCTTCATGATAATGCTTGGTCGAGCTTGCTTCTTGATTCCCTGGGTTCTTGTCTTTGTGCTAAATGTTCAAAGCCCCAAAAGGAAAAGGTGAAGGCGGTTGAGACCAAAAGAAGCCAAATAAGCATTTCTTCGTGGTTTCTTTGGAGCCATGGTAGAAAATATGCTTATTTTGAAACCAATATGACTAAAGTCATTGAGACTAAGAAGTATCTAACTTTTATTTTCAAACTGAAAGATTTATGAGAAGTGGATACTCTCTTGGATATTGAAGTTAAAAAACTTAGTGGGGATTATACTTTGAGTCAAAGTAAAAATGTTATAAATTTTAACATTTTGGTTTCAAAGAAATGAGTACTCCATTTGATTCCGATACTAAATTTATTTATAATATTGGTAGAGCAATAGCACAGCTTGAATATGGGAGTGCTATTAGGTTTTTAATGTATGCGATGCATTGTATTATACCTGATATTGCTTATTCAATGTGCTAGTTGAGTAGGTATATTAGTAATCCAAATATAAAACATTGGAGAGTTATCACCATAATTTTTTGTTATCTTAAAAGAAAATAAAATTGGGATTGTTCAATATAATTATTCAGTTGTATTAGAAGAATATCTCGATACTAATTGGATTACAAATGTGGGAGATGAGCATTCTACTTCTGGATAGATTTTCACACTAGGTTGAGGTGCTGTATCTTGGGCGAGCAAGAAACAGACATGTATAATTCACTCAACGATGGAATCGGAATTCATTACTTTGGCAGCAATTGGAAGAGAGGTTGAATGGATTAAGAATTTGGTGTTATATATCAAGTTATGGCCTAGTCTTATACCTTCTATTTCTATCTATTATGAAGTCATGCCTAGGGGTGAGCAGCGGTCTAGGGTCGACCCTGGACCGACCCTGGACTGGCCCAACCCTGCCGGTCCTGGTCTGGTTCCCAAGGGGACTGGGTCGATCCTTGGTCCTGAAATTCCAAGACCAACACTGTGCGGATTGGTCCTCGGTTCTAAGAGTTTTGGGTTGGTCCAACCCGGACCAACCCTGTATATTATATTATATTATATTATTTATAATTCTTTTATATATTCAAACCTAAGTCAAATGTCTGTTCAAAAAAAAAAAAACCTAAGTAAAATGATGTTAAAGCTGTTGACTCCTCAGGCTCACAGTCATGGACAGACGGCATCCAAAAGGTGTGAAGTTTACGCCGTCAAGGTCTTCACGGTGTCCTCCTCTACAGTCCAGTATGTTCTTCACCGTGAGGACCAAGGAGTCCTCACAGTCACGGACTCTCGACGTCCAAAATGGCGCGAGGTTTACGCCGTAAATCTCCTCATGGCTTCCTTCCCCAAAGTACGTTCTCTTCCATTCTGTCTTCTTTGTTCTTCAATTTTGCATATGGTGTTATGAATATCAAAGATAGATGATTACAAGAACTTTCCATCTTGTCTCATATCTCGATGAGCGGTTAGCAGGTACGAAATTTTCATTATTGTGTCATCTTATATTTGCTGAATATGTATTGGTATTTATAGTTTAGTTGCACAATGCCCCATTGTCGATAGATGTGTAATTTGAATTTGTAGGTTTGCTTTTTTAGGGAATATAAAAAACAAGACGAAAAAAATTATCGATCGGTCCCGGGTTGACCCTGGAACCAGACCGAACCCATTGGGTCGGTCCGGTCCTTGGTCCCAGGCTTAATAGGGTCGGTCCTCGGTCCTAAAAATTGAGGACCGATACTATACGGATTGGTCCTAGGGTTAGGGGATGGCCCGGACCAACCAGGACCATGCTCACCCCTAGTCATGCCACCTTGGTAAGAGCTCCTAGTAACACATATAATGGTAAGTCTAGACATATTAGTCTAAGACATGAATATGTGAGATAATTTATTAAAGATGGTACCATAACATTTGTCTACATGAGGTCAAGCTAGAATTTAGTTGATCCATTGGCAAAGGCTTTACTAGGAATGTTGTAAAGATGAAAGAAACGAGGCTAAAACCCTTTAATTAAAATCACCAGTAATGGTAACCCGACATTTTTTAAAAAAATATCACTAGTTACAAGATTTAATGGGTAAGAACAAGTTACTGAATGCGATTGTTTGATATTGACGCTAGTCATGTGTTACGTTTTGTAGATTAAATTGAATTCTTAATTAAGTATAGTATAAATTTATAATGTGTTAATAGTAACAGAAACACATGGTTGATACTTTACTTATATGAGTTTAGAAGTGGTGATGCTTCTTACGAAAGTTAGGGTTGCTTTCTAAAAAACTCATGAAACAAGATGAAGTATAAGGTCATAATAGTGCGGAGTAATATAGAATTTGTGACAGCCTGAATTTTCATATTTCATTTTCGATTAAATAAATCGGGCATTTCATCGACGCGCCTATAGTGCTATTCTCTGAGTTGATCACTCACGAGATAACTGAACTATCTGGGAAAGCCATTAAGGGATTTCAACACAATAGACTTGAGAATTCGACCACGAATCGACTGCTCGACCGTGTTGATCTGCAAGGGTCATTACGACACCATCAAAAATCGATCAGAGACAGGAGATAGGTCGATTCGATTGAGATATGTGATTAGTGTGTGGGTGATTCCACCTAATTGCGAAATTCTCGTTGAACGGCACTAGATCGATTTTTCTATCATTTCTGTACCCGGTGTCTGTACTTGAAACCTTGAGATTTTCACGACAATCGAGAGTCGCCAATGTGTCGAAGATGCACTATGTGACTCGAGATAAATCGATCACGGGTCAATTGCACTAAAAATTCCTAAAAACTACCCGGTAGATTAGGTCACGCTAAAATCGCATCGGATTGAAATTAACCGTGAATTTGAACTCGATTTCAGAAATTGAAAGTTCTATGATGTCACGATCTATTTTAGGACCGTCGACTCATCCTTCGAAAAATTTTCGGAGATTCCGAGATTTTTACGGAAAATCGAATCGGATGCCGTGGAAAATTAGTGGAAATTCGGATGGGCCAAATTAAAGGAAATTTGGACTTCCAAGCCGAACCTTTTAGTGTGGGGACTTACAAAAAATTATTCGGGATTTTTCTACCGCGAAATCGGACTTCAATTTGGGTAATCAGAGAGGAAATTGAAGTTTATGTGATGAAATTCGTAGCTTTTGTTGGGGGTGCATTATTTGCATTAAAATTTGATTTATTTGTGAAGATAATGCAAGAAAATATCAAGAGACATGGAGATAAGTTTGAGGGCTAATTGGGGGACCATGCATTTAAGATTTTGGATCATCTTTATTGACTTTGTCTTCTCTTCTTCAAAGCTTCCATTTCACGCCTTGACTGCCGCCACCCCTCCCTCTACGCGAGCTCCTGTCTTTGCTTCACTTTCATTCTCCTTCACATTCGTTCCTTCAGCCACAATTTATTTTCATTTCTGCCGCCCACATCGTCATCATCACCTCTGCCATCTTCACCCACCTAAGCTCCAATTTTCCCCCATCTCCAAGCCACGACACGTCCTTGTTTGCTGCTTGCTCGGTCAACATTCAATTGAAGCCCACCTTGTTGACTCCACTCACGCCAGCGAAGCCGCGTGTCTACGGCATCTTCTCCGAAGACCAAGCAGCTCATCTTCTTGCAATTGTGGCCACCGAAACAGCTCCTCTCCTTCGTTCGTTCCAGCACAGCCGCGTCCACGTTATCTCTTCACGAAGCCCTCAGCCAGCTTGTGTTTTCTCCGGTCAACAAACCAGCACCGAAGCCCCCAAAGCTGACCGAAATCTCAACTCATTGAAGCTCACACCCTCCACTCACGAAGACTGCCCCGTCCGAGTCTTCATTTTGCTCGATCAATTCCTCGCCAAGCTTCCCCATCGTTGACCCTTGAAGCTTCTCTGTGCGCCACGCTGCAGCTCCACCGAATCCACCGCCAGCTCACGTCCGTTTCTTCCTCTTCATCGGTCAACTGCAGCACCCACGATTCTTGCCAACCTCACGGATCCAGCTGCGTCTCCACCAACGTCGACGTGCAGCTCCATTTCAACAGTCACGATCCCTCTCTCTTCGGCCCAAGTGAAGTCAGGCCCAGTCGTGGGCTTCAGCTGCAGCAGCCCGCAAAGGCCAGTCCATCAAAAGCCAGGCCCACCGAATCAGCAGTCTTCAGCCCATTTGAAGCTTAGTCCAGCGAGGCCCAGCAGCTCCTTTAAGCCCACAAGTGTAGCAGCCCAGATTCAGTAGGCCCAATTCCAGCAAGTCAGTTGAAGCCCAGCCCAAGTTGAAAACAAATCTCAGATTTGGGCTGAGATTTGTTGGGCGCGTTCTAGGCCCGGTCCAAGTCCTCCGACGTCGTCGAAAATTTGGTTTTCGACCACCGTCGCGTCGTCGTCGCGGTGAACCGGTTTTCGCGATACACCGGTGAGTTTATTCACTAAACTCTTCTTAGTAGGCTAATGGCGTCTAAGGGGTGTTTAGATTTATTTAAGTGTAATTAGTTTAATTATTATTTTAGTTAGTTAAATTAGGATAGTTAGATTAAGAAATCAAGTGGTTAGAGACTTTTATTTAATTAGATTAGTGTATTGTTATTTAGTTAGAATGGTTAGGATAATTTATTTAGCTCAATAGGTGGTTAGATTAAATTTATTTAGCCTAAGTTAGCATTTTTAGTATTTAATGTATTTATTCAATTAATTTCAGTAATTATTTATTTATTAATTATTTTTCTATAAATTAGGCCGGGATGGCCGGTGACCAGAATTTCGTGCTGATTGCAATGATGTGGTTAATTTCTGCAATCGAGTGTTAAATTATGCAAATTGAGTACTGAGTGGATTTTTGGACGTTTATTCCCAAAATTTATGAAATTCGATATTTATTCAGAAAATCCCGGGTGTCGTGTTTTAACACTGGAAAGAGTTTTATATATTATATAAACCAGTGGAATTTTGAAAAGAATGTTATGAATTTTCCGAGTCCAATCTGACCGTGTACCCACGCACGACTATTTTCACCGAGTGTTTTTAATACGAAGAAAATAGGCCATGATCACTATTTCAATTGAGACATTTGAGTGCAATGCACAGTGTCTTGGGCCGAGATTGATTGGTCGTGTGTTTATGAACTGAACCCATCCTAGCGTTTATGCTGGACATTACTAAATCCCACTTTCAGGTTACCCATGCATTAGGGTAGCGGGTCGCAATAGATTCTGGACCTATGCTCATTCGGGAAAGTCATCTGAGAAACGTGACCGTGCTCAATGGGGTGAGACGATGCCTGGCTACGCCAGTAGACCGCCAAACTTCGAGTAAGCGGTACCCTCAAGTGGGCGAAGTTATCAATTGGAACGCATGTTGAGTGAAATAGATGCGCCAGATTATGGGACAAAATTGTGTGACATGGTATGGGACGTGTCATAACAATTTGACCCTATAATTAGGACCCCTGTGCTTATTTGAGAATTGAGTATTGCGTTCTAATTGATTGAGCTTGAGTGCTGCTCTGGTTTGATATATGAACTATGCTAACCTGCAAGGTGGATCTGAGGCGAGGTAAGTCCTCTGTGCCAATTGTATGATTGTGTGGATAGGGCGCCTCTAGGCGTATTCCCTCCTAATCGGGGTTTAATGGGCAAACTTGCTGAGACATTGTCTCACTGGTTATTGAATAACCATTTTCAGGGTCATCGAGTGGAGGACCTAGAGCAAAGAGGAGGTGATCGGAAGTGTGGGTCGGCTAGGACCGCTTCTTTTTGGAAGGCTAGACTTTTGTAGTCTTTTGGCCATAGACTTGTACATGACTCTATGTGAATATAAAAGCATGTTTGTTTTGAATCTGTTGTCCTGCTTTTCTATCCCGAGATGATTACTGTCAGGGGATTATATTTCTGCTTTCGCATGTGCAATAAAACAAAAAGGGTCGGCGACTCGTCTTAGGAAGTCGCAAGATATTATCGACCAGAGAGGGATGGGCACACGCTCGGCGTTCGGGGCGTGTCAAAATTTCTCGTTAAAATAAGAGGTTAGTATATGTGCAATGTGTCCAATTCTATTATTTAAAAGTACAAGTTTAAAGCCAAGCTATTTGTTACTTTGATAAAGTTTTGAAATACTTACACTAAGTAAATGTTTAACTCAAAAAATACTTTTATTTATGTATATTAATTTCACAGAAATTTTGACTATATATTCTTAACGTTGTATTTTGTATTTTTTTTTACAAACAAAGTGGGGAATTGTTGATAATTTGTTTGTAAAACAAACGAAGAGGTACATTGTCTCACATCGAAAAGATATGAGTGCGCACGTGAATAAGATTTGGCATTAATCAACGATAATTATATTTATTTATTGGAAAATTCGAATTTATTTTTATAAAAAAAAAATAACCACCACGTCTTGTTGAAATAATGTAGTTGTTTAGAAAGAGTTATGGTTAATTTTTTTATTATTTATTTATTTAATTTCAAATTTTGTTATTTCTTCCAATGGTTATCTCAGAGTTCGTATCTATTCAGGCATAACTTCTTAAGTTACGTTTGGTCCGTATTTCTAATCATGATATTGGATAGGACCAGATATCAAATCCAGGGATTTTGATATATTCTATCCACTATTTATTGATTACAGTAATAAAGTCGAATATATTCACATTATATCATGTATATTGTTTGGTATAATTGACATATTAGTAAAAATGAACAAAATTTTTTACAAACGGAGATGGTAAAAATCTCTCGTGATATTCTTGCTTGCTTTTATTTTATTTGGTTTTTGTTTATTTTATTTTCCTCTTTTTTATTAATTAATTTCTTTTTTTCCCCTCCCATCATTCTCTAATAAAATTTTATTAAATAATAGACTGTACTAATATAACCAAAATATATGATAAATATATATTTATATTTATATATTAAATTATTTTATAAAAAATAATTAAAGTCGAATATATAAAAATTAAAATAGGATTGAATTAAATTATTAAATTGTTATTTTTTTCTATTTTTAATTTCTTATATTATAATTCAAGTATTATCTATATTGAGATATAATTTTAATTTTGTTAATTTAAAAAAATTTCCATCAAGAAAAATAACTATCTCCCGCGTCACTCTTACTCACTTTATTTTATTTTCCTCTCTATTAATTAATTTCTTTTTTTATTTTTTCCCTTCCCACCGTTCTCTAATAAAATTTTATTAAAAAATAATTATATTCATATACCTAAAATACTAAAATTCATAAAATATATAATAAATATAAATATATACTTAAATCTACATATTGAAATTATTTTATACAATATAATTAAATTCGAATATATTAATAAAAATAAGATTAAATTAAAATAGCTAATTTTTTTTTTTGTTATTTTGAATTTCTTATATTAGAATTCAAATATTATTTATATTGAGATATAATTCTGATTTTGTTAATTTAAAAAAGTTTGTCATTCAAGAAAAATAAATTTCCTATTATGAATGTCGAAATCCTATCTACCTTTATCACACATCTCTCATGAAATAATTTTATCGGTCTATATCCTCATTTATCCTGTTTTGAGCGTACACCAAGTACAAGATATGATAAATGTTATCTTATCACAAATTTTATTCTAACTACCAAACGCAGCCTTAATCCTTGGAATGTTGTGTCTATTCGGATATAACTTCTTGTTTTTACTATAAATTATTGAACATGTATGTTTGATCAGAATCTTCTTCTTCCATTTTATTTTATTTTATTTCAAAAGAATATACAGCCATATTTTCAATTGTTTCGTAGAGAAACCCTAGAAATATACTAGAATTGCTATCTAGTATTTTCATTTGAGACTTTATTGTATCATTGAAAAAATTTGCCAGTGATCATTAACAACATTATGGGGTAGATAAATCTTTAAAAAAAGTGATATCACGTCTCAAAGTCCAACTTGATTGTTTTAAAGATCTGATTTCATTGTTCTACTCAATTCAAAACCATATTTTCCCAACAGTATCTAACTATCCTCAGCCGATGACATAGTACATGTGAATAGATTCCCAAATCTATTACATCTCCTTAGATTTCCGTACGAAATTAGTTGAATTTGTGAGCTTGTTAACCACTTTTTAAAAGCTTTATTGACCTTTTATTAAGGTGAGATTCCTATCGCGTTTCTTTTTCCATATGGATTTATGTAATGACGGCCCGCACATCTCTCACGATAACAATAATAATGTAATGATTCTAATAATATTTTGAAATATTATATTTCAACATTTTATATAAGAATGTATTAACCCTGCCGAATGTTCTACATGCACTTATTGCATATGATCGTGCAAGGAGAGCTTGAAACAATGTTTGTGCATAATTTTTTAACCCATATTGTAGTACGAAATCAATCAAAATGTAGAAAATGATTTGTGATTTTATAATTAATCGCAATAGAACTTAAAAGCAAAGTGAGAGAACCACACTCAACCGCGTAACGCGTTGATTAAATTTACTTTCCTAAAACACACTATGAATAGAATTTCGAAAGTCCATAAATACTATAACTTGTTATGGAGAATAATTAAGAGACAACAAGAATTACTCAATCAATTCTCTTTTGATCAACAATATTTACACTGTCAAATAGGTAGGTTGGGTTGGATTAAAAATGGTTCAATTCATATTGACCCATTTAACTCATTTTGACTTATTTCCAAATAATTCAATTCTAAAGACTCATACCCAATCCAACTCATACCTGACCTAATCCATATTGTTAAAAGACTCAATATTAAACCCAATTTAAAAAAACTTGTTTCTTATAAAAAAAATTTAAAATATATATTGCTAAAACACCATGGACAATTTCTACAAATTTTTAAAAATTTATATTTTTTAATATATATTTTTCTTTTTTCTTTTTTGCTTCTAGGTCTGGCAACCGATGACCGACAATTGGCAACAGTTGGCGGTGACCGACAATTGGCAACAGTTGGCGGTGACAAACAATTGGCAACCGGTGGCAACCATTGACTGGAGACTGACGACTGACGACTAGCAATGGCAAAACGTCTCTGATTGTTTAGGTGGTGTCTAGGGGCATGAATGATAACCATTCTAGCCACAAAAATAGATTTTTCTATTTTTATTCTTAGATGAGTTTCTGAGTGAAAATTTGCATTTGATAACAACACAAAAATGTCTCCCTTTCGGGCGGCGGCATGGACCAATGGTAATGGTGAACAGCGGTTGGTGGATGTGGACGATGACCATCGGGGGATGGACAGCGGTGATTGGCTAGGGGGATTGGCGACAGCTGATGTCGCAGTCATGGCGGGTGGGCGGCCGGTTAGTAGTAAGGACGAACGATGAGAATAGTTTTTATTTCTCATTTCTATTTCAGAAATAGAGAAGTATAAATTTTTACTTCTCATTTTTGTTCCAAATCATTTTTTAGACTAAAAATTTACCTTGAAATAAAAAATAAAATTGCGTTGCCAAATGCATTTCTGTTCCAAAAACAAGTTTGGAATAGAAAAGTAGTTATGGAATAGAAATAGAATGATTATGATGTACGCTCTAGATAGCAGCCCACTTTGTTGAGAATTTGGCAAAACCAATGAGGAGAAAGCGTCTCTAACTATGCATAATTTTAAGTGTCGAGATTTCAGATGATCCTTTAAATGAGTTTTCAATGATGTATCAATACAGATGCTTGAATAATTTTACGCTCCGTTTGTTTGGCAAAAAATAAATGATTTAAAAATATATTTTTTAAAATAATCATTTGAAATAATTGATTAATAAAAAATATTTTCATTATCAACAACAATTTATATTTAAATATTTTTGCTAACGGCGAAAATGTTTTTCATTCATCCATTTTTGTCAGTGATATAAATATTATTTAAAAAAAAATATTTTCGAAAACATCCCCATATTACGTAACACACCGAGCCTTAGTATCCACATGACATGATACAGGTTGGGACTGAAAACGATGGACAAGGCCTAGTACGCGTAGAAAGCATAGGCTGCAAGAAATCAAAAAGCGGAGAAAAGCGGGAAAAGCGGGAAAAGCTTATGCCATTATGATAAAGAAAGTCATCGGACAGCATCCGGAAGACGAGAGGACGGCTTTTTTCAACTTTCGTAGACCTCGAATGGTTGGATGACAGAGGCCTGAGGTGAAGGTGTCCCTAGCTATCTATTATTTTAAATGTTGAGTATTCCGGCGATCCTTTGGAAGAGTTTCAATAATATATTAATATAGACGCTCAAAAAATAAAAGTGAGGTGATTGAATAATCTTCATCAAAAATAGAACATTCGATTCGTCTATTTTTTCATCTACTATTATTTCAGTATCAATAAATAATTTTATGCTTAATTTGTTTGGGGAAAAATAAATGACTTGAGAATTATTTATTTATTTATATCACTTGAATAATTAATTATATTCAAATATTTTTTTGAATGATTAAAAAAATTTCGTTCATTCTTATTATAAGCGAAATAAATGTTTATTTACAAAAAAATTTATAAATTTTTTTATTTTTTACGAAATAAACGAGGCATTGATGTCCTAAAATATAACTTCGTGATATGTTTTGGGACTGAAAACAGTGGACAGGCCTAGTACGTGTGGAAAGCTTGACATGAATTTATGCACTAAAGAAAGTCATCAGACTGTACGGAAGACGAGGACGACCCACCCCTGTCTTTGCACCTTTCGTGGACCCAGGGATGGTTGACGAAGACCTCGATTTGCTTCGTTTCACCTTCCTCCTGTGAGGCTTCTTCGTCGTTAAGAATGCTTGCACCTTTCGTGGACCCAGGGATGGTTCGAGTTGCTTTTCTCCTTTTCTCTGTCACCTTCCCCTGTCAGGCTTCTTCGTCGTTAAGAATGCTTCCTTCGGAGTTCAAAATGGGACTGCTGACGAGGGTACACGCTTTGCCCAATTTTCGCCTCGAAAGTTTCTTGAAACCTTAGGAGTGATCTTTCCTTGGTGCTTTGATCGGCAAGGAAAGGGGAGAAAGAAACAAGGAGAAGATTCTGGTACGTGGGTTCAGGTGGATTTGAGAGGGAGCACGAACGGAGTGTTGGGCATGGACATAGCAGAGGGTGGTTCGAGCAGCAGGAGGAGAAGAGACAATGACCTGACGGATATCGTCTTCTCTTGGTCTCTTCACGACATTCTCAACGAAAACCTCTACCATGACCAGGTTTCTCTTTACTCTTCTCATCTTTGCTTCTTAATTTTTATTATGCCCTTCTGGTTTTGTTCTCGTGTAAGTTAAACGACAATGTGGTGTTTACTTGAGAATTTTCCAGATGATGTTAGTTCGTTCCGTTTCTTTTCTTTTCTTTTTTTTTTCCTGCTTTTAGTAAGCCTGGCCTTATAAGAACCTCGCATTCGACTTAGTGTGTAGAAGATAATGCAGAACAAAAATATCATATTACCAGACGTCTTTTTATACGGCCAAGCACCATTCGTTGCAATTGTCCCAAACTTTGATGCTACACTTCATAAAGCCTAATATTCCCCATCACTTTCCCCTTCACTTCAGTAGCCTTGGTCCGACTCTATTCCATAGCCTACTCTCCTGAAGACATCCAAGGATCGGAATTCCGTAGAGTATTTCTCGGGTAAAGATTCTCTTGAACTTGGGCAACTTGTAAATTCTTAAAGAGTCGTTAACTCCGAGAAGGTCATTGTCTTATCGAACACTTCTTCACGTTTGTCACAGCCAACAATTAGTTCCATATTTTTGTGCGACCCCACCACCAGCTCCTTGATTTGCTCAACGAGAAAATGGGTGGGAAAAGAATCTCCAAAAGGGGGCACCCCAAAGCCTTTATGTCTCTCAAGTTGGGTAACGGAACCTTTGGGAGACCATCGTACTACCATGTGTGCCTCAAGTTGTCCAGATCTCGCAAAACTAGCATATGCATTTCACCATTCTTTCTAACCGTCCCATTACTTTTGTTTTTGATTTCGATCAAACAGCATGATTTCACTTTTAGAACCTTGAGACAGCACTGCAGCCTCTTCGACATATGGGGTGGGGCAATGCATAGGAGATTGTCAGAGTACTTTAATTTAAGGGATTCCAATTTGCAAAAAGACTAGGTGGGAATTTGATTGTTCCATAACTCTTTACACTGAACGCCTTTAATTCTCAGCCCTCTACATTGGGAAACGCACTGGGATAATGTGAGAAAGGACAATAAAATTGTTTGTTCTAAAACATGATATTGCAAGAACACATATGAGCATAGTAAGGAGCATAGCAAACCATCTCATTGAACAATGGCTATGGCAATTCATCATCCTCTTCGGCCGTCTCGCCTAATGACCTCTCGACATGCGTAGGACCCGCGATAAATGCTCCAAAGTTACGGCACCATAAAATTCGTAGACTTCTTAAGAAGGCGAAATAGTACGAACAACTTCCGGAACTGAAATAAATCAAGTCATTGAGCTCGTCAAGTCTTAGTGAATTTAAAGCAAGGGAAACTCATCACTTCCGCTTTTGTTCAACCGCCTTCTTCCTTGGGAGTCGCTTCCTTCATCTGTTTACAATACCCAACGGCGAGCAAATTTCAACCAAGACATCTTTCAAACAAGGAAAAATCAAAACTATTTTGAAGTCACTCTTCACCACATTTCTCAGCCTTCCCGCTTTCCTCACCCTCACTTCTTCCAATTTGGGGAGCAATACAATTTTTATTCCGTATTTGAATCAAGGGATCCAAATTCAAACAACGATTCCAAGGAGGAGTAATTAAAAACATCGACAATTTTCTCAATCTCATGTATACTAGTAGTACAACCAGATCAATAAATTCAAAAAAAAGTCAGAAAATTCAAAAAATAAAAATCAATATTGGCTGACCGACCATCTTGTCCATGTTAGCGACTTCCGGCCAAAATTGGCAGGAATGACTACATCTACCAAATCGTCAAAATGTTTAAAATTAAATTAATATAATTGAAATGTTTATGATTGAATTGGTCGTCATACAATAAGTTTAAGACTTTTTGAACAATTTTCCTATCGATTACTAGTGGTGTGGTCAACTAATCACCATTGCTTGCAAGTACGAGATACCTTACATATGTCTCCAAGTAAGATGAGATTCATAATGCGTGAATAATAATGATTGATCGATTAAATGAGAATCGGCTCGTGCTAAATTGCAGTACAATAATAATGAGTTCTAGAGTCAAAAGAACATTAAGTCAAAAAAATTTCGCCCCTAAAATTTTTTAGCATCAAGTAGGATACTTGTCTCGTATACCACCATTTCTAAATGTCTTTTTAGAGACAAATTCAAAACAAATGAAAATCTGCCACTAATCTAAGTAATTAGTATTATTGCCTCTAATTATGACTTTTAGCTACTCTTCATCCAAAGCATATGTGTCTTGATATGACCGCTCAATACCACGCACGCGCTCCCCACGTGCATGACTACTTTCAACCCTTTTGCATAAAGGATGTAAGTTATATAAAAAAGAAGCTATAATAAATAATAAAGAAAAAACATAATCAGCACGCGAGTTGTAACTGAATTGAAACACTCCACCTGTCGAATCCCGATTATCTCCATGCATCGACTTCGCCTGATTATCGTCGTATTCGGTTCGCGTTGTCCCCACGCATGGAATTTCCCGGTTCAAGGAAGAATGACAGAGAAAATGTAATAATTCTGGGAATCTTTTGCTAGCTATTAAAACGGGCCCATCTTTTTGGCCTCGCAAGTTTCGTGAAACCTTAAAGAGTGGTTTCTCCCTGGTGTTTTGGTACGTGGGTTCAGGTAGACTTAAGAGCGAGCACAAACAGTGTTGCGCATGGAGAAAGCAGAGGGTGGTTGGAGCAGCAAGTGGAGAAGAGACAATCCCAATGACCTGACTGATATTGTCTTCTCTTGGTCTCTTCACGACATTCGCAACGAAAACCTCTACCATGACGACGTTTCTTTTTATTCGTTTCTCATCTTTGCTTTTTTCGTTTTATCAAGCCTTGTTGGTTTTATTCTCGCGGAAGTTCGATGACAATGTGGTTTTTACTTGAGAATTTTCCAAATGATGATAGTTCGTTGCGCTCTACTTTTTTTTTTTTTTTTTTTTTTTCCTGTGCTTCTAGTTAGCCTAGCCTAATAAAAACCTAGCTAAGTATACTAAAAATATCAAAAGTTATGTATGGCGCTTACTTTTGTACCAAAAATTTCCGTTGGCTCCCTTTAGAGCCAAATCAGAGAAAAAATGATCACTTAAATGCCCCGATTATAAATTACGGCCAACATATTACGTGGCATTATTATTTAAATAATAAGTCCAACATGGATTATGACGTGACTATACTCTTCATAAGTGGTGCCATATGAGAAATAATTCTTCGATACGCTCTTCCATTTTCCGGGAAAAATTGCATAGAGAAGGAAAAATAGAGGGAAAGAAGAAAGGAGGGAGATTGAAGAACCCCTGAGCTGAATCAAAGCCGAGAAGAGAGAGAGAGAGAGATCAGCTTGAGGAAGCCTTCAGATTAGGTCCTGGTAATCTCTGTCGGAGCCATAGTGTCTTTCCTCGAGCTCGGTCAAGACCTTCACTTGCTCCTCTTCATCCTCCCACCGGCCTAGTGTACAAACACCTAAAAATTGTCTTTGTCAAGGGAAGCTTGGGCCTCGAGCTCGATTTGGTGTGTGAGTTGAGATCAAAAGACAGCAGCTCAGCTTGGTGGTGGTCTCGCAGTGCGGGGCGGCGTCACGAGCATGAGAGCGCAGCAACAGGCTAGTGAGTCTCGCGTTGCAAGAGACTCTCGGCCAAAGTTGGCCGAGCACTCCATCTCAGTGTGCTTTGGAATTGTGAATTTTTGACTCAATGTGGCCGTAGATATCAATTGTCTAACCCCTTTTGAAGGTTCACCACTTTGTAGGAAACGCCAAAGAGGTCTTCATAGTGCAGGGGAGGCGTCTTTCACAGAAAAGGCAAAGGGGAGTGTAGAGTTAAAAAAAAAAAAAATGAAAATTTGAAAAGTGGTCTTTTTCTTCTTCCTTGGTGTTTTGTCCGCTTCAACGAAATACTCGATTGCAACCTTGTGCCGCCGCTGATCTTCTTTCAGCAGCCACTGTCTTAGACGCTATCCACACTTGTTCTTAATAGCTTGAGGTTTCAGATCGGAGCATTTCCAAGGTAGAAGTAAGCGAGACCACTTAGCTACGATGGCGGCGACAACGGAGCTTCTCTCCCCCCACGACGATGACAGTGGCGACGGAGCTTCTCCCACACTACAAGGATGACAACGGCGACGGAGCGTGGTCACGACTGTAGCAACCACCTTCATCATCTTCCACTTTCCTTCTTTAATCTTTTGCAAATTGAAAAGGAGAAAACCTAATTTGGACAAAAACCCTAAATTGCAAGTAAAATTACGGTTTATAATTGGGGCAAACACATAAAGGACGTCGTTTTGGACAATTAATGCTAACCGTACTTTCCAGTGAATCACGTCGGCTTCAAAAATTAATAAGAAAGTGCTACATCGGATTTCTGGCCAACTAGATGGACGTTGGCACCGAAATGATTATTTTTCAAACTTTTTAATACTTAAGTGATCCAAAATAAACTTTTGGTACCAAAGTGAGTATCGTACACAACTTTTGGCACTTCTAGTATATTTATCCCTAAAAACCTTGCATTCAACTTGGTGAGATAGAACCCTTTATGCTTCTACTTTGTTCCGCAAACTCATTAGGTATTTTAGGAGTAATGTTATGTTTTACGGAATTTGGTCGAAGTATTGTTTGAATGTTGAGGTTGGTTGGTCCTATTTGACATTTGGCGAGCTATGTTCGTAGGTGGAGACTATATCGGAGACATTTCAGTCGGTCCAGCATTATCTCGGATCGCAGGTCTACCCTTTGCTGGAAGAGACACGGGCGAGTCTGTGCTCGAGTTTGGAAAATATTTCTTCGCAGCCTTTCACTGAGGTAACTGACTCTGTGAAATGCACGAGAAGTGGGAACACATATGCTGTTAAGGCCGGTCGGTGGAGCAATGAATCCAACACTCGTGGCAAGGAAAGTTACAAAACTTTGCCTGGAGATATCTTGATTCTAACTGATGCTAAGCCTGCAACTGTTCCTGACTTGGAGAGGTCCGGAAGAAGATGGGTGCTTGCATCAGCAAAGATGATTGGAGGAGACAATGAAGAGAATAAGGCAACGTCATCCACAAACTTTACAGTAAAGGCATTATTGGACGATGAAGTAAATAATCCCTGGAAGCCAATCTATGCAATTTTCCTGACAAATATAGCCACTAACAGAAGGATATGGAATGCGTTGCATATGTCTCTGAACTTGGATATTGTGAAGGAAGTTCTCTGCACAGATCTGGTGGTACGACTTTCCTTTTCTTACCTTTAGTCCATTTAGACTTAAAATTGCTATTATATTCCTCTAAGCTTCAAAACTTCATTTTACACCTGTCGATTTGTAAGTTCCACTGGAAATAAGATAAATGATGCTTTAAGCCATTCTGTTGCATTAAAAGATAAGAATGATTGTTTCTTTTAGTTGGTCCACATCATTATGTGGAGATGAAAGCAGAAATGGGAAATTAGTGAAGTTATGTCTTCAATAGGGCAAATTAATTCCTTGGAGACGACTTACTCATTAGTATTAGACCTTAAAATTTTCTGTACTATACTTGTCATGGGATTTGAGTTTGTGCAGTGCAATGGTCTTTATATCATATTAACACCAATTAAGTTTCAGAACCTTCTACCATATTTACATGGTCTGGATTATCACAAGAAATGTGTTTTGGTTGCAGGCTGACAAAGTTTCTAATATATGTATTACGGAAGGTAATGGTTCTGCAAGTGAGAGCCTTGACGAGAGATTGTGCCATGATCTGAATGAATCCCAAAAAAAAGCAGTTGGGGCCTGTCTCAGTAAACTCCAATGTGAGAACAAGCCATCTGTCGAACTGATACGGGGTCCTCCTGGAACTGGGAAAACTAAAACCATCGCTACACTGCTATTTACTCTCTCAAAAAGGAAACATAGAACCATTGTTTGTGCTCCTACAGATGTCGCCATCAAGGAAGTGGCATCTTGTGTTCTAAAGCTGCTAAAGCAATCAGATAGTGGTATAAGCACTGAAACGGGAAGTTTTCTCTGTTACTTTGACATGCTTATTTTTGGGAACGAGGAGCTGCTGAAAGTCGATTCCGACATTGAAGAAATATACTTGGAACATCGTGTGGAGTGCTTTTCTAAATTCACTAGTCTAACTTCCATGATAGATACTCTTGCCAAATGTGTCCGTCAATACCACATATTTTTGGAAAACGAACACACAAAAAGAAGCAAATCAGGAAGTGATGATGATGGGAGTGGATGCGGAAGCAGTGAGCTTAAATCATTTCTTGAGTTTTTCAGGGACCGATTCAAGGCAACTGTCCAGCCCCTGCGGAGATGCCTCAATATTTTCTGTACTCATATATCCAGAACTAATTTCCAGAATATTACATCCCTCCTTAACTTACTAGATTCTTTTGAAACTTTATTCTGTGGAGAGAATTTGGATTCGGAGATGATGGAGATAAGTCTTTCACGTGATGAAGTTAGCCTGTTTTCATTTGAGACGTCCATGGGTCCACTATATAATTTATATATGAAGATACAGGAATGCCTTTCCTTGTTGCTAACTGTTCGTGATTCTCTGAAGGATCTAAAATTTCCAAACTTTACAAGTAAGGCCATGATAGCCAACTTCTGTTATCAACATGCTTCCCTGATTTTTTGCACTGCTTCTAGTTCATATAAGCTGTACTCCGTGGAAATGGAGCCTCTCAATTTACTGGTAATCGATGAGGCAGCCCAGTTGAGAGAATGCGAGTCAGTAATTCCTCTGCGACTCCCCGGTGTCAAGCATCTGATTTTAGTTGGAGATGAGTGTCAGTTGCCTGCTATGGTTGAAAGCAAGGTAATGTTAAAATATCTGAAAAGTAACAATGTATTTGGTTTTGAAAGATGTGTAATATCCTTCTCTTCATTTGAACTTAGATGGGCTAAATGTTCTATACCTAACGTCCGTTGAATTTTATATCATGTTTTATTTCGACAGCTTTCTAATAGGGCTGGTTTTGGAAGGAGTCTGTTTGAACGATTGAGTTCACTGGGTTATTCAAGGCAACTTCTCAATATACAATACCGGATGCATCCATCAATAAGTCTGTTTCCGACTTCAAACTTCTATAAGAACCAAATTTTGGATGCGCCAGGTGTGCAGAGCAAAAGTTATGGAAAAACTCATTTGCCATGGCCGATGTTTGGCCCTTACTCGTTCATAAATATTCCTGATGGACGAGAACAAATCGGTGATGACGGCTGTAGCCTTAGAAACCCTGTTGAGGTGGAAGTTATCTCGAGGATAGTGAGGAATCTGTACAGAGGTATGTCAAGAGAATTTTGTACATATTGCTTCGAGCACATGGATATTACATGTATTACTTAATCATATAGGTGTAGATTACGGCCATTCATAGTTCTTTTCCTAGGATATTTCTTTCGAAGTTTTGCAACCCTCATAAAATAATATCGTTTTTGTAATGGTTTTATTTCCTTTTCTTTGCAGCCTGGGATGGGTCAGAAGAACATCTGACAGTAGGTGTCATATCTCCCTATGCAGCTCAGGTTGCTGCAGTTCAAGCTAAACTTGGAAAAAGGTATGAAAATATCAAGGGCTTTACGGTCAAGGTGAAGTCGGTGGATGGATTCCAAGGTGGTGAAGAAGACATTGTTATAATATCCACCGTAAGATCAAACTCACGTGGGACTATTGGGTTCTTGTCCGATACTAAGAGAACCAATGTTGCTCTTACCCGGGCCAGGTACTGCATCCTCTTAACCACGTCAAATTTCTTACTTGGAGTGATATAGCAAGTAAATCCCAGAGTTATTCCCTATCTATAGGTATTGTCTGTGGATTCTGGGAAATGGGAAAACACTGAGAAAAAGCAAATCTGTGTGGGAAGCTTTGGTTGAGAATGCTATGAATCGTGGATGTTTCTACAATGTTGATGATGACAAGGACTTGGCTAAAGCCATCTTAGATGTGAAGAAAGAGAATAATGAGCTTGATGACCTGCTTGACGGAAGCAGTGTACTTTTCAGAAATGCTAGGTGGAAGGTAAAAAGCTTTTGCTCAACAGTATTCTATGGCTACATTTCTTTGTCAAAATAAACATTAAGTTTCAAAGAATTTGTGACAACATATCTTATTGCCATGCTATGGTCATTTCAGGTTCTTTTCAGTGACAACTTCCTGAATTCTTTCCGAAAGCTGACATCACTCAGGACAAAGATGTCCATCATCAACCTTCTGTCAAAACTCTCCAGTGGCTGGAGACCAAAGAAGAGAAATGTGGATATAATTTGTGAACACTCATCTCATATCGTAAGACAATTTAAAGCTGACGGTTTCTATGTCATATGCACGACTGATATTGTAAAGGAACTGAGATACATCCAAATCCTGAAGATATGGGATGTATTGCCTTTAGAGGATGTGGTAAAATTGGTCAAACGTTTGGACAGCATATTTGAGACATGTAGTGATGATTTTATTAGTCGTTGCAATGAGAAATGCATTGAGGGGTAAGTCTGATCTTTTCTTCTTACTTAAGATAGGTAGCACATCTCTTACTAAATTAGAAAGCATTCTTTTCCGGATAGATGAGTAAAATATCTTGAATTGATCTTATCCCCCTATTTTCTTTCATTTCACATGCCTCTTCTGGTTATAGGGATCTGCAAGTTCCAAAGACCTGGGCATGTACTTTTGATGTTGTCCGCTATCGAAGTCCTAGTGAAGTTCAATTTGGGAGTAGTTCTGATGCTGATGCTTCAGATCGTAGGCTGTATGTGGAGAATGTGAAAGTGAGCGAGAGTTTGCTTCTGATGAAATTCTACCCCTTATCATCAGATATTGTCAGAAATTTGCTCGATGACAATGATGGTAATGAAGCAAGTCTTCCATTTGAAGTAACAGAGCAAGAACAAGAGATAATTCTTTTCCCCAGAAGCACTTTTATACTTGGGCGATCTGGAACCGGTAAAACTACAGTCCTGACAATGAAGTTGTTTAGAAATGAGAAACTGCATGATGAAGCAACCAAGGGATTTCAGGAAATCCAAAGTGGTATTAGCCACAGCAAAGATGCCTCCCTGGAAATCAATGTCGAGGAAATCGGTGAAGGAGCAGAGGATTGTGTATTGCGCCAGCTTTTTGTGACTGTCAGTGCAAAATTATGTTTTGCGGTCAAACAACACGTATCTCAACTTAGAAGGTACATAAAATGTCATGGGAAGATATTTGAACAATAGAATAAATATTCTGCAATTTTTACAATGAACAAACATATGCAAGGGTTAATGGATTGTCATTTTTTTTTTTTTTTTTTTTTTTTATGAATTAGTCGGGAGAAGAAGATAACCCCTTTGGCATACCCCTATTTTCCTCCTAGCGGGGAAGCACAACCAAGATACTTCATTTTATGGAGTTCGATAGGAAATATAACATGTGGCAAGAGCGGATGGGTCAAATCAGCACTTTGCCATGCTCGGGTGCTACCACTCGGATATAGCAGCTAGAAAATAGATTTAATCATTGCATGTTAGAGATTGACATCTTCTGCTTGCTGAAACTGAACATTAGTTTGTGCAGCAATATTCCTTATTTTGGTGTTCGTGCCACTTATTTAGTTTGCAATACCATTTTATTGGAAACTTTCACATTAAATTTTGTGATTGTAGCATTGTACGTATAAAAAGAAAATCGTCCTTTTTAGAACTTGTGCAATTTTAACCAGAATCGAGAAAGGACCATGCGTTCTACAAATCTTGCTGCGGGGGAAAATTTTTATTGCCAGCGGATGTAAACGCTATCCGTGTCTCATAGTATATCATTACAACCTTGGAGCATCAGCGTATTCTAATTTCCTTTTTGCTGTTAGTTACCTAAAAGTAGCAATTATGAGATTGCATGTGTAGTGGAGGTATTCCCATAAGTTTGTTAAAACTATATATTTCCATTTCTAATTGCTGGCTTCATTAATCCTGCAGCTCCAGCATTGGGGCAAAACATAGAGTTAAAAGCTCTTCAGTTGGTGAGATTGTTGATGATGCAGCATTATTCAAGGATATCCCGGATTCATTTGTAGATATATCTCCCAACTCTTATCCCCTTATTATAACTTTTCATAAGCTTCTGATGATGCTAGATGGAACAGTTGGGGCTTCATTCTTTGAAAGGTTTCCTGATCTAAGGGAGTTTTGTCATGGGCAAACCTACAATTCCAGACCAGTTGCTTTACAAAGTCTTGTAAGAGCAAAGGAGGTTACTTACGAAAAGTTTTGTGCAGTTTATTGGCCTCACTTCAATGACAAGACAAGAAGGAGGCTTGATCCTTCCAGAGTCTTCACTGAAATAATGTCCTGTATAAAGGGTGGTCTTCAACCAGCTGATGGTCGTGAAGGCAAACTGGACAGACTAGCTTATGTTTCACTTTCAGAAGGTCGCGTCTCCACTCTGAGTGTTCAGAGAAGAGAAGAAATTTATGATGCGTTTGAGGATTATGAAAAGATGAAAATGAAAAATGGTGAATTTGATTTGGCCGATCTTGTCAATGATCTTCATCGCCGTCTTTTTCGTGGGCAGTTTACCGGTAATTTGGTGGATTTTGTATATGTTGATGAAGTGCACGATCTCACCATGAGGCAAATTTCACTGTTCAAGTATATATGTAGAAATGTTGATGAGGGCTTTGTGTTTTCTGGCGACACCGTGCAAACTATTGCAAGGGGAGTAGACTTCAGTTTTGCAGATGTAAGGTCCCTTTTCTACAAAGAGTTCTTGATAGATTCAATGGATGGACCTCATATCAGAATGGAAAAGGGTCGTCTTTCCAAAACTTTCCATTTGAGCCAGAACTTCCGCACTCATGCTGGTATACTCAAACTGGCGCAGAGCGTTGTTGATCTTCTTTACCATTTTTTCCCTTTTCGCGTTGATGCTTTGGACCCCGAAACTAGCTTCATAAGTGGCGAAGCCCCAATTTTACTTGACTCGGAGAATGAAGAAAGTGCCATACTATCAATTTTTGGCAACCATGATGTTAGTGGCAATTTCGTTGGCTTTGGAGCAGAGCAGGTTATTTTGGTTCGAGATGATCACTCTAGAGATGAAGTTTCAAACCTTGTGAGAGGGCAAGCCCTAGTTCTGACGATAGCGGAATGCAAGGGGTTGGAATTTCAGGTAGGCTTGTGTCAGGTTTGGATTGTTTGCCATGGGATTTTAGTGGTAGCAGCAATAGAGATTTCATGAACATTTTTTCTAATGAGTCTTGACCAATTTGCTGCCAGCTGTTATTCTGTAAAAAGCTTTGATTTGCATTTTCATTCTGCGTACCCTTTTTTGTATGTAGACAGTGGCATCTAAATAGACATATAATGTAGAATTTGTTGGGCTTATGTCGACATCATTCTCTAGCTTAATGGACAATATCAAAGATCTTGCAACTTCACGATTGATCTTGATTGGCTGGTGTGTCAGAATGAGTCCAAATATTCTTTTCCTAAATTTTTGAGATCTGTCCATGTATTCATGAAACTTGAAATCTGTCATTTCGGTCTTAAATCAGATGTTTTTTACTTGAAACTTTTTTGCTGTGACATCGTGTAGAGCGTCTTATTGCACAACTTCTTTGGCACATCACCTCTGAAAAATCGATGGAGGGTCATTTATGGATACATGAAGGAGCAAGCTTTGCTCGATAACAGCTCTCAATGGTCTTCCCCAAGTTTCGATGACGTGAAGCACGATATATTATGCTCTGAATTGAAGCAATTGTATGTCGCAATTACTCGGACAAGACAGAGATTGTGGATATGTGAGAATGCCCTGGACTTCTCCAAACCAATGTTCGACTACTGGAAGAAGAAGTGCCTCGTTCAAGTTAGGTTGGTAGATCATGCCCGTGCAGATGCAATGCAGGTCAGGAGCACGCCGGAGGAGTGGAAGTCACAAGGTTTTAAGGTTTGCTGTTTTTCTGTTCTTTTCTTTATTGTTTGTTTCCTCTTCAAGGAATTGTTATATTGGCCTCATTTGGAGTCAACATGATCTGTGAATGCTAGGGATTTTGGAATGACAATAATGACTGTAGAAGTATGACTGATCCTGAAAAAAGTGTGTAGAATGTGGACGTTCTATGGTACAAAGTATGGTGATCGATTTGCCAACTTTATTGGTCTTTTAATAATTTGGCCAATTGCTTCATTTAGACGCAATGGTTAAACCATATGATATCAATTTTCCTTGAATCTTTATCGTTTTTTGAGGTTATCAGGTCAATGGCAGTGCCTTTTCTTGGTTCAAGGCTACACCACTGATTTTTCCAATAAAGGAGGACCGTGTTTTTCTATTTTTCTTCTTTTCACCTTCTCTGAAGAAGCTGTTGATCTCTCTTTTTTATTTAAACTTTGCAAGCTCCTACATGAGGGTAACTACCGAATGGCAACGATGTGCTTTGTGCGAGCAAGGTACGAATACGGGGAGAAATTGGCTAAAGCCTCTGCTTTCAAAGCAGATGCAGATCTCAAGCATGTTTTAAGTCCAAAAGAGGCTTCTGACCTTCGAAGGCAGGCTGCAGAGATTTTTGAAGCAATTGGAGTGGCTGACTCTGCAGCGGAGTGTTTCTACATGTTGAAGGAATACGAGAAAGCAGGTATGATGTTTACTTTGTTTCAATTTCTTTCGAAATGATAAGATGGACAATTTATATGCTTTATGCTGCTTCTTTATATTTCTTCTCGTCGTAGTGATGTCAAAGCTGCCTAAGAATGAGGTAGTTTGACATCGATCTCAATTATCCTCTTATTAATAGTTTTTACATGCATGGTACCCTCTTGTTTATTCATATGATCAAATGTTCTCTCTCAAAATTTCTAACAAAAGAAATTCAGTCTTACTTGTTTTTCCCAAATGGTTTTGGTGATTCGAGCAGCTGCAAATAACGTTGACTTCATGATTATGCCTTCGCTTTGAGAAGTTGATTATTTTATATATGACAACACGCCTCTGCACTCTTATGAGCTTGGAAAAATTTGAGCTGCATAGTTCTTAACACTGACCACACCCATAAGGTTAGAAAAGCCGTGGCTATCAGTTGAATACTCCATATATACTATGGTTTATCAGCAACTTCTTGGTATTGTAGCCACCTCTGGACGTTGATCTTGTTTTGTATCTTGACATCGGACAATATGGTTGAGCTGTGCAAGAGCATCTCTGGCAGCTTCCAAATGTCCCTCTGCTAATTTTTATCTTCTAAACATCGTGAAGTTATTAAATCCTACGTGAATATCAGGACACTAGAAATAGGACTAACATTAAATTTTTTTGTGCTTCAACAGGTAGTATATTTATGGAAAAATGTGGAGAATCTGCTTTGCAGAAAGCTGGAGAGTGTTTTTCTCTGGCTGGGCACTACAGTCGTGCAGCGGAGGCATACGCAAGGGGAAATTTTTTCTCCAAGTGCTTGTCCAATTGTGCCAAAGGAGAACTCTTTGAAATGGGTCTGCAATATATTGGGAATTGGAGAAGGGTGGGAAATGAGGACAGGGGAATAGTAAAGAAAAGTAAAGAAATCGAGAAATTGGAACAAGACTTTTTAGAGAGTTGTGCCCTTCATCACTATGACCTCGGAGACTACAGGGCCATGATGAAGTATGTGAAGGCTTTTCGTTGCATTGATTCAATGCGAAACTTACTCAAGAGGCTAGGATGCCTTGATGAGCTTATCAGTTTGGAGGAAGACGTTGGTAACTTTTCGGTGGCAGCAAAGATTGTGAGGATGAAAGGTGACATCCTTCGCGAGGCTGATCTACTTGGAAAGAGTGGACAAAATAAAGAAGCGTCAATGAATATCCTGTGGTACGTGTTATTCTATTCCCTTTGGGCTCCTGGAAGCAAAGGGTGGCCCTTGAAGCAGTTTGCACAAAAGGAGGAGCTGGTAGTAAAAGCCAAACATCTTGCAAAGTCCGAGCCTATTGCCTTCTACGAATATGTTTCTGTAGAATCAAGCATTCTGCTAAACAAACAGAGCAGCCTGGCTGAATTGAAAGGATGTTTTAGTGCTTCCAGGAGAAATGGAAGTGTCAGAGGTGAAATACTATGCGCTCGAAATATTCTGGACTTCCATCTTCGTCAAAATATCTCTAATTTTTTTTGGGAATATGATTGGCTTGTCGACCCAATGGAGTATTCTGAACCACGGATCCTGGGGAATCAGATTTCCATTGACTCATTGGTCTGCTTTTGGAATCTTTGGAGAGAGAAGATTGTTAGAATTATAAATTGTGTAGAATGTGTGGAGATGGTTGAGGAAATGGAAAGTAGGTGTTGTTGGGAGTTCTGTTTGAATTACTTTGGCGTTTTGGAGCAACGGACCAACATGCAAGGAACTTATCACCTTCTAAACCCAGATGCTGATTGGGTCAGAAACATAGACAAAAGAATTCTTCGAAGAAATGGACAATTGGTTGCTTTGGAGCTTCGACAATTGGTCTCTGCTGCTCAAAAGTATTGGTATTCTGAGCTCACTTCTCTTGGTATGGAGCTCCTGGACAAATTGGATGCACTTTATCTGTTTTTGGCGAAGGGTTCTCTGTCGAACTTCTGGCAAAGCAGATGTCTTGTTCTCTTACATGAGGTTGCAAAGTTCCTTCAAGAACTCGATTGTCCCAATCCCTCCTTCCGGGATAGCGGGGCACTGGAGGGTTTCATCAACACATCCTGTAGGAGGTACTTTGGTCACATATTTCCTCTTGACTGGCGAATATCACTAGCAGAGAATATGGTATCTCTAAGAGGAAGTCAGGCTTCTCGCCTTTTACTTAAAAGAACAATAAACCTGATAATTTCGAAGAAGGATTTTTCACATGGGAAAATGGGTGAGCTTGCGACTTTGGTTCTTGGGTCTGGAATGCTCGATGATGATTTGTACAGGAAAATTGCAGAATCATTTAAAGGAAATACATCATGGGAAGCATTCATGGAATGCATTTGTCGGGATGTACCATCAGAACTTCCTCAGGCTAGCCATGGACCCGTGGAAATCTCTCTGGCTTGGAACCTTTATCGAGCTTTGGCAGATACTTGCAATGCTAATTGGACTGAAAGAAACTCCATAACACCAATTTGCTTTTTGTATCTGTTGGAACGACTTTTGATTTTGTTTTCTTGCTCCAAAGGGCAGTTTTATGCAACCAAGTCTTCTCTAGTTGAATGGCTAATCTGCCATGAAGGTTTAGCAAAGCGCAGCCTCAGTTTCAACCTGAGAAATTGCTTGGAGCCCATCATTGGGTTCGTTACTAGCACCATTACGCAGCTGCTTTGCAATGAGGAAGAAACCAGAGAATGGATCAAAAGATCAAAACTAAATGTGATGGAGTACTACCCACTGTTGGTCTTGAAGTTGGTTCTGTTGGCTTGTTTGCTTCACTTAAATTTTGGCATCAGTCCATACTTTCTCAATGATTTGCTGGGTAAGAGTTGGATTTCTGAGCAATTACCTCCAGAGTTTCTTCGGATTCTCTCACATTGCCAGAAGAGGAACTTACAGAAAACTTCAGTTGGTGTTCTCGCCGAAGCATTCAAAAAAGTTGACGATCCCCTCGTAATTACCAATTTCGCTGCAGATTGTTCCAATTTGTTGTGTCCCCATGCCATCATTTTAGACGTGAAATCAAACAAATGCAAGGAAGAGATTACGAAAGTTTTATTCCCCAAAGATGGAAGCACTGTGAGCTCTTGCAATTTGCAAGATCTGACTGAAGTTTCCGAGGATTCCTCTTCATCTTCCAACGGTGTTCCAGCACCAGTTGTGCATTTGGTCAGTGCAAACACGTTGTCTTTGGAGCATGAATGCGAAGGACACAATTCTGCCCCAGTGAAAGCTCAAAAAACCAATGATGTGAAGAGGGATGGGCAGCCTGTCATTAGGCGCTCGTTAATGGCCCTCGGGGTTGGGGCGGTGCTTGGTTTCCTGGTGTGGAAAACAGGAACAAGAACAAGGGCAATTGCAAGTCCAGAGGTAAGCAAAATAGAAAGGGAGTGGCAAGAAGAGATGAATCCCTCTTCATTGTCCTATATGATGTTTTTGCTTGAAAATTGTCCGTTCTAATCTACAAGTAATCCACCTTCTTGTATATATATGTGGAACTTTTTAGTATAACAGTTCTTAGAATTGAAGTGAAATAGATCTCCCAGACAGGAAGGTCATTACTCTATAAATTTCCTGAAGTTCTAGCAGTGAATAGTCATGAAAATGTACTGTTCCTTACTTGACTGCAATTGTTGTTCCTTCTTTTTCACCTCTCTAAACTTTTAATTCTCTCATGCCTCGTGATAGCTCGAATGCGGTTAAAGAATGAGAAAGAAAATGCAACTTTCTCTGCATATCTTTTTTACTTACAGATCATCTTGATATAGAAGTTTGCTTGATTGGAGTGAAAATACGTTACGACATCTGGCCTGTGAGAGCATTTGTCCATATATGAGTGTACATAATTTTTCTTTTGGTACCCTCTATCAGACGAAGGATGACTCCCTCGCCGGAAAACTCTCCTATTTGCAGACAAATAAGCACAACAGTGAAGCCAAATCTGGATCTTAATGGATGATAAAGGATGATATTACTGTAAGCTTTGAATACTGGAGCAAATCTTACAATGAATCACCTCCTGAACAGCTTTTGTATGCTAAGAACTCGTCTCAACTCCATGGCTATATGATTTCGGGCCTCTGTATTGATTGAGCAATGTCGATGTTGTAAAATAATGTAGAAACTATAGAATCTTGTAATTAAATTAATGTGCAATCACCAGAGAGAAAAACAAAGAACACAAGAGTGTCGGTTCTTACTATATGAAGAGAGTAGACAACAAATAATCTATTAATAAATCGGAGAATTACAGAGTTATAGTTGCTCGGACTTGAGTATTTGCCAGCCTTAAATTATACCCAAAACTCACAATACAAAACAACCCGTGTATTCAAAGCTTACTTTTTGCGCAACTTATGTTGAGCTCCTCTAATCGTGTAGCAACGATAAAGTGCTCCGCTTGTGCAGCTAATCTAAGAAGCTCCTGTGCTGTCAAGGCAAAAGAGGTGTCATGTCATCTAACTTTGGGTGCACAAACTCAAATTCGAGACATAATTTAAGGGTTCACACTCGAAATTGCTGGCAAGTTTAGTTGTTGTCAGATCACCGAGGTGGATCCTCGAAAAGTAAGTAGCAATAGCAATGCACCTGCTTTGATTTGGAAGAACTATGGCGGCATTTGTGTACCCTGAAGTTGAATGTAGTTATGATGTCCTAAACTTGCTTAGTAAAAGCTTTGTCAAATACTGATAAATTTACCTTATTTAACCCGATTATTAAATATAAAAGAAAAATCGATTAACAAGCTCTAAATTGGATTTCATTGTCAAAATGTGGAGAACCATGTGTAAAAAAAAAAAGAGTAAGTGAACATGTAATACTGACCAAAAAAAAAAAGAACATGTAATAACCTATCTTAGCGATTTCCATTGGACTAACAGCTGAAAATGACAATTTTATTAATTATTAATGAAATGAATATAAGAAAAGGAAATATGATATTTCAATCATTAGATTCCTTTTCAATGAACCGTCGCTATTTTAATAAAGGAGCAGGAGGGCTCAGGAGATTGGTGATATGGACTTTGGGCTCTAATTAAGTGTGAAATTACACGTTTAAGTTATAATTAATGTACCCAATTGAGTTGGGAAAAGAAAAATCATCCTAGATTCTTAACCTAGTACATAAAAACCGACTTATGTTTCATTTAGTCCGTTTATCTGTAAGAGATCCAACTTGACCCACCTGAACTCAATTTTAAAAAATGGGGAATACATTTTTTTGTCCCTGTGTAGTGTTTCATTCAGTCTATTTATCCGTAAAAGATCTAGCTTGATCAACCTGTACTCGATGAACCGGATATATAATATGGACTCATCTCTCGAAATGCAGAGTTCTCTCCTACCGCCATGGTAGTTTCTTCTCACTTTAAACCCTAATCAGTCGGTTTTCGACTACTTTGCTATCCCACATACACTTCCTATCTTCTTTCCCTGTTCTGTTTTGCTCATCTGATTTTGAAATGACTCTCGACTAATCCCCATAATTCTCTTCTTTCCCGTCCACAAAGAACAGATTTCCCCAAATTCCTCTGTTCTAGGGTATGCTCTGTAGATGATGTGGTAACTCACGGATTCCATCGAGTAATCAGATCCGCACCAAATCCTCCTCAATTGCTTTGAGTTTCCTCCCCTTTCCTCAATTTGCATGGCGAAGCTGGTGGTGCTCCATCCTCGTAATTCACGGATTCCATCGAGCAATCCGCCAGCACCAAATCCTCCTCATTTGCGATGAGCTTCCTCCCCTTTCCTCAGTTTGCATGGCGAAGCTGGTGGTGCTCCACCTTATACCAACCTTTCAATTGAGCACCAGTTTCCTCGAAGGATGACTTTTCTTCACGCGTAACTCAGTAAGCTTGAATGCCCTGGCATTGTTATCTCATGGAACCCCACCAACAGGAAGACAATTCGAGACTTGCGGCTCTTTGTAACTGATTAGGGCGTCTATGGTCTGCACAACAAATCGACAATTGGAATGAAGCTCCGCCCTTGGCAAAGATTGAAGAATGCAAACTGATTTTAGTCGGTAAAATTCTATCGAACCCCTCTACAAACTTTCCGGCTTTTCAAAATACCTTGAAGCGTGCATGGCGAAGTGACAGGGTTGATATTTCCCAACGTGAAGCGGGCATATATGTAGCGAAATTTCAGACGGAAGAAGACAAACAAAGGGTATTAGAGGGTGGTCCTTGGCTGTTCTCTAGTAATTTAGTTATTTTTAAGCCTTGGATCGCCAACACGCCTTTACATTGCTATGATTTCTCTATTTGTGTTTTATGGGTGCAAGTATTTAGCTTACCACTAGAATGGTGTTCGGAGGACATGATTGCAAAGGCTGTGCGACATGTGGGTCGTGTCATCGAGGTTAAGCTAGAAAACAAAGATAGGATGACTCTTAGAGCAGGTCATGCTCGGGTTGAGCTAAACCTAAAGGATCCCTTGAAAATCGGACAACTAGTACGAATATCACAGAAAGCCATATGGCTTGACTTCCGTTATGAGCGTCTACCTCACTTCTGTTACTCTTGTGGTACCAAAGGACACTATGCTATGTACTACCCAAATATTCCTTTTACTGAGGCAAAGATGGAAGGTAAAGAGAAAATGGCTTTTGGCCAATGGTTGCGAGCTGAAGTAAAAGAACACAGTCCGTATTGGCTAACCTTTTATGCGAAGCCAAACATAACTGAGGATGAAGTCATACCAGAGACCCCACCTTCCTCCATCCATCTCCAGCGTCTAGCTCTTCCACCAATCCTGTCCACTGACACCCCAAATAAGCAGAACCTTCAGCCAGTACTTATACAAGGGGAATCATTTGCTGGTGCTTCAATCATACCGCCTGCAAAGATGAAAGAGACTCAGAAAGGACCATTTTCCAGCTATGACATTAATACAGGACATCTCAAGCGAACAGCTTTGGGTAGTGACATACAACCGCCTAATCAGCAACTTAACAGAGCAATTCCCCAACCCACTCCTTTTCCTGAGGTGGTGATCCCTGCTCCTGTACAGAAAAATGAACTTCAGCATCAGGAACTGAGCATCCTCTGCCGCAAGAAGCTGAGAACCACTAGAATTTCTGCAAAAGCAGGAACAGCAAAGAAAGTCAAACGATATAATCCTTATGAGTCAAGGATGAACATATCAGAATCTCTTGATGAATCACAGCTTATGGACACACCCATTTTAGCGGCTACAGAGGACGAGACATGGGCTTTGGTGGCTGGCCCTCAACAGCCACCAAAAGACAAATGAAGCTACTATGCTGGAACTATCAGGGGCTGGGCTCTCCCCTGACAGTTCGCGCTCTAAAGGCCTTAGTGGCCAAGGAACAGCCCGATTTACTCTTTTTGATGGAGACCAAGAATCAGGAGGCGGTTATCCTTAAGCTTAAACAGCGTTTGAAATTCAGAATTTCCCATGTGTTCAATCGTATTGGACTCACTAGCAGACTAGCTATGCTATGGCATGACGACATTGCAATCCACATAGAGCGAGCTTCTCAACATTTTTTTGACACAACCTGCACGGATATTCGATTGGGGACTCCTATGCGTCTAACTTGTGTCCACGCTCCAGCAACTTATCAGCTTCGACAATAGCTATGGACGGATCTTCTACTAATAGCTTATTCAAATACTCTACCCTGGGTGTGTGCCGGTGACTTTAATGAAGTTCTTTTTCATTGGGAAAAGGTGGGCAGACAAGTGGTTGAATCTCATCGAATGCATTCCTTCAGAGAAGTTTTACACGATTGTTCTTTAATGGACATGGACAGCAAGGGTTGCGCCTTCACCTGGATGAATAATCGTGTTGGTGATGACCTAGTCAAAGAACGGTTGGACAGAGTTTTGTGTACTATGGAGTGGCGTCTCACTTACCCTGAGGCTGAGGTGTATGCACTTCCACTCGTGGGCTCTAATCATAGCCCTCTTTTACTGAATACCGATGCCCTACCAAGAAGACGACACAAACGATTTATATTTGAGGCCTACTGGCTTCAGGAAAAGGAATGTAGCGAGGTGGTTGAAAGATCCTGAAATTCCCCACATGCTATAACTTATAATCTACCACGAAGACTACATAAGGTAGCTATAGCCCTAACCAAGTGGAGTAGATCCAAGTTCTCAAAGGCACCGAATCAAATATTGTACCTGCATCAGCAACTTCAAACACATATCAATTCTCCCAACATCTACGGCGACGAGCAGCTGATTACAAATTTGAAGTTGGACATTCAACGTTTATGGCAGCAAGAGGAACAACATTGGGCAATGCGATCCAGGATAAACTGGCTTAACTGGGGAGATAAAAATACCAAATTCTTCCATGCGACAACTCTACAAAGGCGAATTCGGAATCAAATGCGAATGTTGAGAGATGCCAATCTCAGATGGATTAGGGACGATGACCTTTTGAAAAACATGACAAGGCATTTCTTTTCAGAACTCTACAAATCTGTTGGAAATCGGAATTATGCTCTTATTCTTGCAAAATGCCCAGCTACTGTTACCATGGAAATGAACAATATGTTAATGGCCCAGCTTACTAGAGAAGAGGTTCGTCGCACCACTTTCCAAATGGGGGCTACTAAAGCACCAGGACCTGATGGTATGAATGGTTTGTTTTATCAGAAGCATTGGAATATTTTACAAGATGATATTTTTACAGCAGTTCAGGCTTTCTTTACAACTTGAACTCTACCTGCTCCTCTAAACAAAACCAACATTGCTCTGATTCCAAAAGTTGCTCAACCAGAGAGTCTTGACCAATATCGACCAATCGGCCTTTGCAACTATATATATAAAATCGTCTCCAAGGTGTTAGCTAATCGTCTTAAGCCCTTATTACCTGATCTAATATCTGCTGAGCAAACTGCATTTGTTAGTGGTCGGCAAATCCAGGATAATATTCTCATTGTCCAAGAAGTACTTCATCAACTGAGGATTAGGAAACGCAAAAGAAATTTTCAAGCAGTTTTAAAGGTGGACATGCAGAAGGCCTATGATAGGGTGGAATGGGACTTTCTTCAGGATTATCTACTCAGATTGGGTTTCCATGCCACCTGGGTTCAATGGGTAATGCAGTGTGTCACAACAGCGTCTTTCAGTATCAATTTTAATGGCGAACAACTAGAGTATTTCCATCCATCTCGAGGACTAAGACAGGGAGACCCACTCTCATCTTACTTGTTCATTTTGTTGGCAAATGTTTTATCTGTTCTTATCCATGAAGCTATCGATATGGGACATCTCAAAGGCGTACAGCTAAACAGGTGGTGCCCAACTCTTTCCTATCTATTTTTTGCTGATGATGCCATATTTTTCATAAATGCTACAATCCAGGAATGCCAGAACCTAGCCAACATTCTGAATCAATATTGTTTGGCTACGGGTCAGATGATAAATAGAAACAAATCGGGCATTTTCTTTGGTCAGGATTGCCCTGATAGCTTAAGGGCCAACTTGGCCGCTGAATTTAGGGTCCCAGTGTTACACAAAACAGGTAAATATCTAGGGATCCCTTCTGACTAGGGTCGATCAAGACGAGACATGTTCGCCTAGATTATGGCGAGAGTGAATGCCAAATTAGAATGATGGAAAGCAAATTTTCTATCGAAGGGTGGTAAAGAGGTTCTAATTAAAGCTGTTGTACAGGCAATACCACAATATGCCATGTCCATTTTTAAACTTCCGGTATCAATTTGCAAATCCATTGAAAAGAAGATTGCCCACTTTTGGTGGCAAAATGATAGCAGCAGATCTGGTATTCATTGGACACATTGGGAAGTTTTGAAGAGTAGCAAGAATGAGGGCGGACTAGGATTTCGTGATCTTTTAGCTTTCAATAAGGCATTGCTTGGTAAACAGGCCTGGCGCTTAATCCAGAACCCATCATCGATGTGCAGCACATTACTAAAAGGTATTTACTTTCACTGACGAGATTTCAGATATGTGGAGAAACGGGCGCGTCCATCTTGGGGCTGGCAAAGTTTAGTATTAGGAAGGGATTCGATTTCTACCAAACTTCAATGGTCCGTTGGAAATGGGCGAAATATCATAATACGTGAGGACAGATGGCTTCCTAAAGGAATCCTAGGTGGTCCTGCAAATCTAACGGAACCTCAACTGGTTGCTGAATTACTAGATCCGCAACAGCAAAATTGGAATGTTAGCCTATTACACCAGCACTATGATGCCCACACGATCCAAGAAATCACAAGCATTCCGATAAGACCCAACTATACAGAGGACAAACAAATATGAACAGACACTTCTCACGGCCAATACACAGTGCAGAGCGACTATCGAGCAATAAAGACAGCAAATCAAGCATTCATACAGACAAGCCATCGTCCTCATATCAAGCACCCTCAAACCTATGGAAAAGTATTTGGCGTCTCAAGCTTGCACCAAAAATCCGGACCTTTCTTTGGTCCCTCTGCCATAATGCGTTAGCTACCAAGGAAAACCTCTTTCGCCGTCACATAAACACAGATTTGGTATGTACTCTATGCAACAACAACAGTCCTTAAACCATTGAACACCTCTTCCTATTCTGTCCATGGACAAAACTGATATGGTCTCACCCCACCATTGGTATTTATCTAACACCTCAAGCTGTTCCTCGCATAGATCAATGGCTAGCAGACAAGGTAGCTCAGAAACAGCTCTTACCTGATTTCGACACTATAGCTGAGATTCTCTGGCGGATCTGGAAGGTGAGGAACAACTTCGTCTTCTGCCGTCACCGTCCTGATCCAATGAATCTTCTGAATGTCGTCTCGGCATAGGTTCGTATAGCTAGGATTTTCAACCGTAGATCGGCTCCAACAGGACAACCCTCAACCCTAACTTCCGATGTCTGGCGACCTCCCAATCCAAAGTGTCCTGAAGTGTAATATCGGTAGGGCTTTTCAGCTTGCAAGCAACGAAGGATCAATGGCATGTCTATGCCGAGATCAAAATGGAAAATTGATAGAAGGATTTACTCAAGGATTTGCTGCATCTTCGGCTCTGTAGGCTGAAACTCAGGCTTTCTCGATCACCCTGAAGCACTTGATTCAGCAAGGGAGAACACAGGATCTGCTTGTGATTGAATCAAACTGCTTGATGTTGGTAAATGTTGTGCTTGACGATCGATTGATGCCAAGGGAGGTGCGACCCCTGCTCGCTGAAGCCGCCGTCCTTTTACACCGCTTCTCTTGTCTACGAGTGCAGTATTGCAAGCGTGAAGCCAACTTTGCAGCCGACTGGGCCGCAAAGGCCCACAAGAATGGAACCCTAGCTGCTAATTGGGCCGATGCGCCCCCCTCTTGCTTGCTTGATCTTCTTGTTTCGGATGCTATGGCTACATGATGTAATGCTTCCTTTTCTTGAATGAAAGTTTCCCTTTTGAGACCAAAAAAAAAAAAAACTATACTCGATTTTTAAAAAAACGGGGTAGTTACATTTTCTATCCCTATAGTGTTGGGGGAATTCAATTTTCGTCCTTATCCTTCGTTTGGTTACGAGTCTAATTCTTGGATTGTACTTCGATGACAATCAAAGTCATTCCATCAAAATTTCCAAGCAAAATTTGTCAGAAACTGCTCAGGCAGCACTAGTTACTGTCTTGTGGCTCCTAAGCGTACAAGTCTCCAAGTAAAAAATTACAATTTGAATCCGCAAACTTTCTGTAATGCTCAAATTTAGTTTATGATATGTATGTGCACAAATCTTTATAGTTTATGCTGGTACTAGTTAATATTATTAGATACACTTTAATGATTTAAATTACTTAATAGATAGTAAGTTAAAATTGTGGTTAGAAGATTTGAAAGTTAGTCTATGTCTTTATGAAACTAGTCCTAAATATGTCCACACAAAATTGAATAGAAAATGAAGATGTTGTTGTTGCATATAGTAAAATCGATCCTTATGGGCGGTCGGTCTAATTGGGTGTACTTGCAAATGTAAGAATCACTAATTGACACTTGGTCTCGATTTGACATTTTCATTAGGTTTTGAATGGAATACGATGAAAATAATTAAGTTCTCATCGGAAAATAAAATGGGGATTAGTTTTGCCAATAAAATAAAGTATATGGACTAAAATTGATCTTTCTTATAAGTATGAAAACTACAACTGTAATTTGTACATGTACGGCCCACATGTCAACTTACCACTTTCCGGCGATTTCCCAACGGAAATTCAATTGTAAAACTTAAATTGTGGCCGTAGAGTAGGATGGATTCCAACTTGTAACCAAATAAAGTAAGATCAGAATCGAGTTCCTCCTATACTATATGGGCCAGCGACTACCCTGAATAATCTGAGAGTAAAGGAGCTATGGTTTGATTCTTTTTGGCAAAAACCACGGTAACATTACACCAAAATAGTGAGAATGTGGAGCCAGCCATTGGCTATTGAATTATTGATGCTTGATAGCTTTTACGATGGACCGTATCTTTCAAAAATCCCATAGTAATACATTTATGACAACTGATAAGTTTACCCCAAACTAGTGCATTTATAATAAATTTATCCAAAAATAATTTTTTTACAACCGAAACTACAAACGGTACATCTATGACAAATTTACCATTCATTAGTTTTTATTAAATTAGATTAGTATTGACACCTAAATTTTGGCAACCCGTTTAGTCATTTATTGCGTTAAAAATTAGGGGTTAATTTTATCCCTGTTAAATGATTAATTGCATAGCATATAATTTTAGGTGTATTTATTTTTAATTTGCATTTTTTTCATTTATTGGACCGGTGACGGATGTGTTCGAATTAGTGGTTTTGAGCTTTAAATTGACAGGTCGGGCTAAGCCCACGAAGAGAACAAATCGGCCCAAGCCCGTATTCTCGGGGAGATTTTACAGATTTATCTTTGTGGGATTTCAATTCAAAAGAAAATATTGCGTTTGGAAAAGAAATTTTCGTGGATATCGATTTTGAAAAAATTAAAACCTAGCCTATAAAAGGGTAAAACGCGTAGGGTTTTGGGAGGGCCACACGTATTGAATTCACGGCACAAGTCAGAGGGTTCTCAATCAGCAGAGCACTCGCACAGGAGTCCATTGATAAAGTGGGATGCTTTCACTGACCGCACGAAGAACAAAAATATTCACTCCGACTTGCAAAAAGATGTCGAAGCCAAGATGGTGAGGTTGGAAGTCCAACTTCAGGCGTGAGGGCAAATAGTCAACCCACACTTGGACGTGTTCACTCGTTGCACTAGGACACACTTCACATATTCAACATATAGGCCAGCTCGTTGCGGTTCCTTGCACTCGGTGACGCAGTCAATTCATAGGAGATCGGCTCCTTGAGACGTGGCCTGTCAAGCGTGCTGTCACGATTGTGATTTTTGTCGCTTAGCCATCGCGTCCTTGACGACGCCACTCCTTCCTATCTACTGTTCTCTTTTCGTTCCTCGTCGAGCCGCTGCATTCCCCCCAACAACGCTCCCAATGCCCGTGGCCTTCCGAACCCTCGACGTCAACCGCTATTTCCACTTGCGTCCGAACCGATTCCGCAAGCTTTCTATTCTTGCAAGATCATTGGTTGTGAGCCTGCTGCCGCCGAGCACCACCAGACACCGCCGATCACCCGTTGAGCGGATTCTGTTCAGTTCAAATTTGGTAATATTATTTGCGGAATTATGTAATTATCTTATCTAAATTTGATTTGGATATTTTATTGCCTAATAGATGCCTTTCGATATCTTATGTGCATATTGGAATGATCGGCATATTTCCAGTTAGGATTTATTGCCCAATCCACAACCGCACGCCAATGTTTTATTCCACCTATAATACTTTAGATGGAATAATTAATCACACGGGAATAAAATTGATATTTTGATCTTTAAGGCTTAACATCAATTTATCGATTTTATTAGCGAAACAATCAAATTGATTAGATATTGTTTCCTAATTCGAGCAATAGATAATGTCTTTGATAACCGTGAATGATTTGGTGCCTTTTTTTTAATTGATTTATTTATCCCAAAAAATACAAAAAATAAAAAAATAAAAAAAAGATTGCATTTGCATATCATGTAGATTAGGATTGATTTTCCTAGATAGAATTACCTGATAGAATAGTTAGTTTTTTAGAAGCTATCTAGTTTAGATAATATCTTTCAAATCAAATTGCATGATGAGATAATTTTCTAAGTTAAGATAGGATTCAGATTAGTCTATTCCTAACTTAAAATAGACAATATCTCACTTTAGTTAGATTTTTATTTTTTAGCAATTTTAATTACGAATTTTCATAAAAAAAAAATACAAAAAAATCATGCGCATGTCACATAGAATTAGGTTCATGAAATGCACATCATTTAGTGATTGTTGCTAGGTTCATTTAATTAGAAATTGCTCGTCATTAGAGTTAGGTCATTTGATGAATTTAGATTGCACATTTAACCATTGGACGATTTTAATTTCGAATTTCATGAAAAAACAAAAAAAAAATTGTCTTAGATAAATCAATTTCATTCTTTAGGATAGACCGCATGCTTATATTTTATTTATGTCATATAGCTTGAGTTATATTGTCATGCCATATCATTTCATGTTAGATTAGTAACATTGCATTGCATATAGATTAGATTCTCATCAAATAAGTGAAAAAAAAAAAAGAAGAAGAGAAATTGCATGTTAATTAGAAATCATATCTAGGACTGTCGATGTGAATTATGATCTAACATTGCATATACTTTCGTTGCTATGAGGTAAGTCCTGCAATTTATTCACTATTTTATCTGGGTGTTAAATTGGTGGTTTGCGCACCCGCATGAACACCTCACATGTTAGGGAAATAGATTGAAATCAATTCAAGCTGCCTGCAAAACATTTTTTTTGAAATAAAAGAGAAATGTACCGAAAGGGCGTTAGAGAAATCTAGCATAATCAAGTCCCCGAACTCACAATCTCTGGTTCACAGAAGTAAAGTAAATCTCCCGTTACTTTACTTGGGTTTCTAATCGACCCACCAAAAATAGATTAGTGGCGACTCCTAATTGAAAATCAATGACACGTTAAGAACTTGAACCTAAGTCACAAATTGATATGGGCTTGGGAAAGCCCGAGCTAAGTTTAGGCTTAGTAATCCATTAGCCAAACCTAGGTGGTACACCCGAAATTTTGGTCGCGACAATTAGTATCACGAAAAATCACAAACTGATATATTTGTGATAAACAGAGGATAAAACTCCAAACTAAAATACCTATCAACTATCACGTGTCATTTAACTCAGCAATTTGATGATAAATTTAATAGAAACTAACATAAGGTAAATTTGTCACAGGTGTACTAGAATTTTCTAGAATTAACTTATTTCTTTCATCGAAAATCAACAATTTAAAATATATTTAAAAAAATCATCTGTATTGCTTAGAAAAATAAGTGAAGGATAAATATTTATGTTATCAATAAAGACACCTGAACATAAAGTGTTGTTGATAATAAAAACATTTTCTGCCGAGTGATTTTTTTATGGTATAAAAACCATTAGTCTTTGAAAAAAAATATAGTTCAAATTATTAATTTTTCGCACAATAAATGAACTTTGTTGCGAGGGGTGAGCATCGGTCTGGTTCTAACCTAAGAACTGAAATGAATTTGCCAATTTTGGGTGGTTCCTGGTTTTGGAACAGACAATAATCGATCCAATTCCCAATTTCGTATGCGAAATCCAATAGTCCGGATCGGATAGATATAGTAATATTTACTATTCTTTTTCTCTCATGTAGTAAAGATGATTAGGGTAGAAGCTTTAGAACCCTAATAGCCTCTGAATTAGCTAAACCATTTCTTACCGTGACTAGTAGCTAGAAAAAATAATATCCCGTCTGTCATTGGGTGAATCCACGTGTTGATATCTTTCTCCCAACTTTACTTCCTTTTCGACCAACCAAAGAAACCAATAGAAAAAATAAATTTTAAGAAACTTCCAAGGCACTGGATCCTTTATTGGACGGAAATGGCTTGTGCAACGAGATTTGTCCTTGGATCAGCTGAAATACATGGTGCTCAGAACCTTGTTCATTTGAAAAAGGATATTTAATTGCAAATATGAGTTTATGGAACACCCAGACTAAAGCAACATTGATATTTGCATAGAGCGTCGAGACGATAGAAGGAAAAAAGAAAGAAATATCCATTGATTTTTGGACTCACTCCAGAATCGGCTAAGACCGGTCAACCCGATTCTAGGACCGGTTGAGTCAATTTCCGATTCCATAAACTAGAAACCAACTATGTTTGATGGTGGCTCACTTTGTTGAGATTTCTTCAACTATCTATAGTTTTTGCCATAATATATTGATACATACGTTTTAAATTAAAAACGAAGTGATTAAATAATCTTTATCATAAGGCAAAAGTCCATATTCTTCATAGATTTCTGATTAAAACTCATCATTTTTCAATCTAATTATCATTTCGATATCAAAAAATAGTTTTAATTTCTTGAAAAGTAACTTTGCTTATGCCATGATCATCCGGTTCAGATGGACGGTCATAGAACGTGTAGAAAGCTTAGGTTGCAAGAAATCAAGATGTTTGCCTGCCTTTCCTTTTCCTAATCCTTTTTCTTTTGTAATTGTTAGCCTGAATCGGACTTGCTGGTTCAGAAAAGGAGACCTGAATTCACCGAAATGTCGGCTGATGAGTAAGACTGAAAGCTTTACATGCAATTGTGCAGTAAGAGATATCACCACTCGGCCCTGGCGGACAAGAAGACGGCCCTCGCTGGTTAGAGGCAAGGCAACTCCGTTGTCGCATGATGCCCTGCGACCAAGCATTTAGTACCACAGCGCCTACCCTTGTGAAGCAAGCCGGTGCCCCATAGTCATGTCACCATGCGCGATGATGACAAGTCCTATCAACTAGAGGTGTCAAGAACCGAACCGAAAACCGAACCTGTAATATTTGAGATTTTTTATTAGGTTAAAGAAAAGGTGGTGGGAGCCACTTTAAATAAAGAAAGAAAAAGAAAACAAAAAGGAGAAGAGATAAAAAGGAAAGGAAAGCCCACGTTCGGGCAGAAGAAGAAAGAGGAAAGAAGAAGAAAGAAGAAGAAGAAGAAGAAGGAAGAGAGAGGGCTTTGTGTGTTCACGCCGTAGACAACTAAACCAAGCTTATTTACAACGCCCAGTAAGTGATCGCACCTTTTGTTCTTCCAATCGGAGTAGTTTCGGAGTTAGGGTTTGAAATTCGGAATTTGGGAAAATCGAGCGGCGAAGTCCGATTTTAGAGTCGTTGAGCAGCATATTTTTGTAGGAATGATAGTTTAGGATGTTGTGGAGCCATAGGATTTTACGGATCGTGATTTGAGTTTATGGTTTGTCCGAAACAACATTTCGAAGTTTCCTGCACGCAGTGAACAGTACTCGTCCAGCAGCTTTGGGCCCGTATTTTGTCATTTTTCGGCTTGATTTTGGGACGGTCAAGTTGGGATTCTTGTAGTATGTTTGAAGGGCTTTCTATTGATTATAAGTATGTTCGGATCGGGGTTCGGAGGAGAAAGTTAAGGCGCAATCAAGTTTTGCACTTAAACTCCGTGTTGCAAATGGCTTGAACAATCGCTTTGGTTATACAATTTATTAGCGCATAGGAATCGTTTTGTTAACATTTAGGCATAATATAGCCGTTTCATGGTTGACGTAGTGTGTTACCCAAATTTAATGTTGTTTATCGTTTATTTGACAGGACCACGAGATCGAAGGATCAAATAACGTGTGTTATTTGATTTTGGGGCATCCCCAGGTGAGTAGTACTAATGTCTTCTTTGGTTCTGTGAAGCTCATGTACTAAGGTAAGATTAATCGACATATACTTGTGGAGGGAAGTGAGGACCTATTTGTTGTATAATGATGAATATAGTGCTCGGTAATTTTGAGTCACATGGGAGCCACCTCTAGGGCCTTGCACTATTGACATGCATAGTAAAGGACTAAGTGCTACACGATGACGTAACTTCGTGGTAGCCACCTCTAGGGCCTTGTACTATTGCTATATGTGGTCAATGGCTAAGTGCTACACGATAACGCAATTTCATGGGAGTCACCTCTAGGGCTTTGAGTTTGGATATTGATCGTGGAATGAACCATTGATGTGAGATAGGATGAGTCCGATTATTGAACAAAATTGGTGATGCTAGGTTTGTTATTATTGATTAATGAGAAATTTTGCTATTTGATATAGCTAGGTTGAGGTAACATATAATGCATTTTGTTCATGCAAGTTATCATATTTTTGTTTGGCAATAATGAGCCATGTCTTGAGTTTTAAATGTGTAATGTGGAAGTTTGATATGCTTTTATAGTATGTACTACTCACTAAGCTTATGGTTGCTCACCCCTCTATTTCCAAATCTTTTCAGGTCCTTTGGTTAGCAGCTAGTAGGTCAAGAGTGCTATCGATGGGGACCTTTGGAAGTAGACTTTGGGTATGGTTTGAGGCCGTGTCCTTCGGGTGGAAGGATGGCCCTGTCACCCTCATCCCTGTAGGACTTGGGGTGGGACAAAACCGAACCAAACCGAAAAATTCGGTTTTTTTGGTTCAGTTTTCATTCGGTTCTCATTAAAAATCAAATTTTTTTTATCGGTTCGGTTTTTATCAGTTAACCGAACCGAACCAAAAATAGAACCATTAACCAAAAATATCTCCGGTCTCCTCTCCTCTCGTCTTGGTCAGCTTGAAGGTGCGACGGCGACGACGGCCACGGTGACTGTGACGACGACGAGAACGGCGACGGCGACTGCGACGACGGCAGGGACGGTGACGGCGACCGATTGAGGGACAGTGACAAGGACGGCAATGGCACAAGATCAGTTCAGCAGAAGTTGAAGGTCCAGTGCGAGCTCGAAGGCAGGGTGAACGGCTCCGCCTTCCCCTTCAACCCCGACTCCCGCTTCCCCACGGTAGGTCTCGACTTTATTTTCTTTTATTTCTTTCGGGCCATGTCGATTTCCCAAGGATCCTGGCTCAGAGGTGTGCGAGGCGACTGGAAGTAGTCCATTCTATCAAGCTCGCCCTCATTCGCCAACCCGAGCCGGGTAGGGAGCACCACCGACCCCTTTTTCTCTGCCTTGTTTTGGCCCGTTTCAGACTCGCAAGACTGGGATTCATCGTGGTTCGGCTCACGCGAGTTCTGGTCCCGCTGGATTGTGCCCGGTCCTTTTTAGTCTTGGCTTGATGATTGTTGTGAACCCGAATGCAAATCCGAGTCCCGAATTTGTTGGCGTTCACGCTTTAGTCGATGCACCCCACCTGTTTGATGAAATGCCTGAACCAGATTCACATTGTCTTCTTTGATTCTCATTCTGTCCTTAGCGTATTTGGGTCATTAGACATTGCTGCTTTGAGAATTTTCACGTTGTTTTGTTAGTTTCTTTGTGTGGCCCTTGCTTTGTGGGTGTTCATTTTTAGTACAGGGATGATAAATCGGTCCCCTTACTCTTTGAGGTTCAGAACTCCGCAGGGCTGAAAGAGAGGGTGAGTGGTGAGGGTTTACTGGCCGAGGAGGGGGGCGTAGCGATTGGTTTTTGGTGTGGATCTTGCGCTGAACATGGGCATTTCAGTGAGTAGAGACGTTCGAGGCTTCTGTGTGGAAAACCGAATCACCAAAAGCTAAAAACCAAAAACCGAAAAATCGAACCGAACCAAACCGAAATTTCGGTTTGGGTCTCATTCGGTTCGGTTCGGAAGTTTTTTCTAACGGTTCGGTTCGGTTCAATTTTTCGAAAAAACCGAACCGAACCGAACCGTTGACACCCCTTCTATCAACTATAGATGAACCGAAGGTGCAAAACACAGTTTGTAGTTTATTTGTAAAACAAGCGAAGAGGTATCTTATCTCACATCGAAAAGATGTGAGTGCGCATGTAGACGAGATTTGACACTAACCAACTATCATTATTTTTATTTATTAAAAAATTCGGATTTATTTTTATAAAAAATTAACCATCGCGTTCGGTTGAAACAGTGTGATTGTTCAAAAGGAGTTATGGTTATTTTTTTTTATTTAATTTCCAATTTTGTTATTTCTTCCAATGGATTTCTTCCAATGGTTATCTCAAAGTTCGAATCTGTTTGGACACAACTTCTTAATCCTTGGAAGCTGTGGCTATTCGGAAATAATTTCTTGTTTTTACTTGAAATTACTCAACGTGTCTATTCAATTAGAATCTTTTTCTTCCATTTTTTTTTATTTTCTTTCAAGAAAATATTTTCGATTGTTTCGTAGAGATCCTAGAAATATATTAGAATTGTTATCTAGTATTTTCATTTAAGACTTTAGTGTATCACGAAGAAAATTTGCTGATGACTATTAGCAACAATATGTGTCGAATAAATTCTTAAGGAAAGTGATATCACGACTCAAAATCCGACTTAATTACTCTAGAGATCCGACTTCATTGTTCTACCAAATTTGGAACCATATTTTCCCAACAATTTTAAGGATTTATCTTGCAACAATGGAGTCAGGTGGATGAAGGTTATGAATCAAGACATGTGACTCAGAGAGATGCAGAGAAGCCAAACGTGATCTGCAAAGAGGCGTTGAAGGAACTACCCAACAGGCCACGTTAACTGAACAAAAAGGGCAGAGGCGTTTGATGAGAAAGGATGTTTCAAGAATTCTCTAGTGGCTTTCTCAGTGATCACCGCCAAATTCCTCCCACCTCTTAATTGCCAATTGTTGCCTTCCCTGGAGTGCGTTTCGTCTCTGTTCACTCATCCGTCACAAGGGAGCCCTGTTCGGTCCTGTCCTTGGTCTTGGAGACTCAAAGCGAGTTGTTCGAATCCAAAGCCCCGTACCCGTTGCTCACCTTCACAAGCAACGTTGCCCAGAGTTTCCTTGCGCTAACTGGACTATTGACGGTACCTGAGAATATCTCCTCGACAAGCACATGGAACGGTTTGTCAAAATGCCCTTTAGACATCCATGCGAAGTAATTTGCAATTTTGGTGTAAATCTGAGGATGTGATGTGGTTTAATAATCTCATTACCGCGTAGACTCATTTTTGCTTACGTTCCATTGTTGTTAAGACCGAAAATCTGAGCACATTTTTTTTTAGTCATTCTTTGTTTCTCTGTATCTTGTAGTATTCCCATGTCCGTCCATGGTGATGGTCGGAGAGAGATGTCCAAGGGGTGTGGATGCGCATACAGAAGAATCAATAGCCGGAAAATGAGAGAAACTGATTGGCGACCCCGCCAAGAATCAGGTTGCCATGAATCCCACTAACACCGTCTTCGATGCGAGTTGGTTGTTCCGGAGGAGATTCAGCGATCCTTCGATCCAGAGTAACAAGAGGCACTGGCCGTCCAAGGTCATTGCTGCAGAGGAAATCTTATTCATGGTCCTCACAAAGATGCGTGAGATGGCCGAGGCTTACATCGATACATGATGGATTCACTGTTCTGAAGACACATTTTCATCTCTTTCGCTGATTGGCATTTCGGATCCATATCAAGTAGGAGGTACTTTTGCAGGTATGGCCCAATTTTCAATTTTTTATTTTTACCGCTGCGACGAGTCACATTCTAGATTTGTCTAAATGGCTGCGGATTATGTGAACTCATGGGGATATTGTTTTAGTTAAAACAAAAAAAAAATGATTGAATTTGGAGATGGTAGTGTCGGAGAGATCAGGAATGCGGTGGACCATGCGAAGGAATTCACGAAAGGAGCGGCAGAGATGAGCGTGGAGTTAGCCAAGGATTGCGGGGACATCGTGAGGCAGAATCTTGGCAACGAGAACTTCTTCCTCCCCAAGTGCTTGGGAGGGACTCGTACGTCACGGGCAGGCTCCAGGGGCCGTGCGTGAGGACGTTTATGAGATTGGAGTTCTAAGTGAGTACTTTCCCAAGGACAAGAACCCGACGCATGTCTGGTCGGTCGTGTCGTTCATCTCTATCGTGGTCGCTGCAGGTTGGTTGGTGATTCTCTATCTAGTTCCTGGTTTGAGCGAGGAAATTGTTTGATTGAGAAATGCATCATATTACATTCTGTGTACTGGTGTTGTTGACCCATTATGACTGTTTTTTTTTTTTACTATTGTTTGATCTTTCTGAGAATGAGAAATTGGAGACTTCGATTGACTGTCCCCTTAGTGATCTAAATTCGCATACATTTCTTTTGGTTTTGCTTTTGACGAATTTGGATGCACATAATCAAAAGATCTTACTGAGATGATGAGTCGTCATAATGATTGGGCAATCTTTCGTTCTACCGTCGGTTTGTCTTGGTGAAGCTATTAAAAAATCATTTGCTATAAGCTTCTGTTCCCACAAGCTTTTTGATTATTGGGGGTGGTGTATAAATTGCTAGAATTTATCCGTTTATTTTTACTTGTTTTCCATCCTTGTATGGATTTCTATACTGGATTTATTATTAATTGAATATGATGATGAAACATACGTCATCATATTGACTACCTATGCTAGCCTTTTTAGATGTTCACTAGAAAACTTGTCTTATTGTGGCCAATCCTTCATGATAATGCTTGGTTGAGCTTGCTTCTCGATTCCCTGGGTTCTTGTCTTTGTACTAAATGTTCAAAGCCCCAGAAGGAAAAGGTGAAGGCGGCTGAGACAAAAAGAAGCCAAATAAGCATTTCTTCGTGGTTTCTTTGGAGCCATGGTAGAAATATATGCTTATTTTGGAACCAATATGACTGAAGTCACAGAGATTAAGAAGTATCTAATTTTTATTTTCAAAATGAAAGATTTTGGAGAAGTGGATACTATCTTGGATATTGAAGTTAAAAAACATAGTGGAGGTTATACTTTGAGTCCAAGTAAAAATGTTATAAATTTTAACATTTTGGCTTCAAAGAAATGAGTACTTTATTTGATTTCGGTATTAAATTTATTTACAATATTGGTGTAGCAATAGCACAACTTGAATATGCAAGTGCTATGGGGCCTTTAATGTATGCAATGCATTATATTATACATGTGTTGCTTATTCAATGTGCAAGTTGAATAGGTATACTAGTAATCCAAATATAGAACATTAGAGAGTTATCACCAAAATTTTTTGTTATCTTAAGAGAATTTATAAAAAAAAAAAAAAAAACATTGGGATTGTTCAATAATTATTATCCCGTCGTTATTAGAAGAATACCCCGATACTAGTTGGATTACAAGTGTGGGGGATGAGCATTCTACTTCTGGATGGATTTTCACACTAGGAGAAGGTATTGTATCTTGGGCGAGTAAGAAACAGACATGTATAACTCGCTCAATGATGGAATCAGAATTCATTGCTTTAGCGGCAATTGGAAGAGAGGTTGAATGGATTAAGAATTTGTTGTTATATATCAAGTTATGGCCTAGTCCTATACCTCCTATTTCTATCGATTGTGATAGTCATGCCACCTTGGTAAGAGCTCATAGTAACACCTATAATGCTAAGTCTAGACATATTAGTCTAAGACATGAATATGTGAGATAATTGATTAAATATGGCACCATAACAATTGTCTACTTGAGGTCAAGCAAGAATTTAGTTGATCCCTTGACAAGGGCTTTACTTGGAATGTTGCAAAGATGACCTTATAAGAAACAGGGCTGAAACCCTTTAATTAAAATCACTAGTAATGGTAACTCGACATTTTTTTTCTAGAACATCACTAGTTACAAGATTTAATGGGTAAGAACAAGTTACCGAATGCGATTGTTTGATACTGACAGTAGCCTTGATATAAGAAGTTAGTATCGTCTGTTATGTTTTGTAGATTGAATTGAATTCTTAATTAAGTATAATATAAAATTATAATGTGTTAATAGTAACACAAACACATGGTTGATACTTCACCTGTATGAATTTAGAAGTGGTGCTGCTTCTTACGAAAGTTATGGTTGCTTTCTAAAAAACTCATGAAACAGGATGAAGTATAAGGCCATAATACTGATGAGTAAGATAAAATTTCTCGCTAAAATAAGAGGTTAATATATATGCGGTGTGTCCAATTCTATTATTTAAAAGTACAAGTTTAAAGCCGAGCAATTTGTTACTTTGATAGAATTTTGACATACTTACACTAAGTAAAGGTTTAACTCGAATAAGACCTTTATTTATGTATATTAATTTCATAGAAATTTTGGCTATGTATTTTTAATATTGTATTTTGTATTTTTGTTTTACAAATAAAGTGGAGGATTGTTGATAATTTGTTTGTAAAAAAAACGAAGAGGTACCATGTCTCACATCGAAAAGACATGAGTGCCCACATGAATAAGATTTGGCATTAACCGATGATTATTATTTTTATTTATTGGAAAATTCGGATTTATTTTTATAAAAAAAATTAACCATTACGTCCTGTTGAAACAATGTAGCTATTCAGAAGGAGTTATGGTTAGTTTTTATTATTATTATTTATTTATTTAGTTTTGAATTTTGTTATATCTTCCAACGGTTATCTCAAAATTCGTATCTATTCAGACATAACTTCTTAAGCTACGTTTGGTCCAGATTTCTAATTATGATAGGATTGGATAGGACCGAATATGAAATCTAGAGGATTTTGATATATTCTATAATGTTTGGTGATTACAATAATAAAGTTTTCACATTATATCATGTACATTGTTTGGTATAAATGACATATTAGTAAAAATGAACCAAAAATTTTACAAACGAAGATGGTAAAAATCTCTCGTGACATTCTTACTTGCTTTATTTTATTTGGTTTTTTTGTTTTATTTTCCTCTCTTTTATTAATTAATTTCTTATTTATTTTTCCCCTCCCATCATTCTCTAAAAATTTTTTTATTAAATAATAGACTGTACTAATATAACCAAAATACTAAAATACCTAAAATATATAATAAATTTATATTTATATTTATATATTGAAATTATTTTATAAAAAATAATTAAATTAGAAAATAAAAAAAGATTAAATTAAAATAACTAAATTGTTATTTTTTTGCTATTTTGAATTTATTATATTAAAATTCAAATATTATTTATATTGAGATATAATTTTAATTTTGTTAATTTAAAAAAAAATTTCCTTCAAGAAAATAACTATCTCTAGCGTCACTCTTACTTACTTTATTTTATTTGCTTTTTATTTTATTTTCCTCTCTTTTATTAATTAATTTTTTTTTCACTTCCCACTATGCTCTAATAAAATTTTATTAAATAGTAAATTGTATTAATATACCTAAAATACTAAAATACCTAAAATATATAATAAATATAAATATATTTTTAAATTTATATATTGAAATTATTTTATAAAATATAATTAAATTCGAATATATGAATAAAAATAAGATTAAATTAAAATAGCTAAAAAAAAATTTGTTATTTTAAATTTCTTATGGTAGAATTCAAATATTATTTATATTAAGATATAATTTTGATTTTGTTAATTTAAAAAGTCTATCAAAAAAAAAAAAATAACTTTCCTATTATGAATGTCAGAAATCTTATCTACCTTTGTCACACCTCCCCCATGGGATAATTTTATTCGATCTATATCCTCCTTTATCATGTTTTGAACATACACCAAATACAAGATAGGATAAATATTATCCTATCTCGAATTTTATCCCGATTACCAAATGCAACCTTAATTCTTGGAAGGTTGTGTCTATTCGGATATAACTTCTTGTTTTTACTATAAATTACTGAACATGTATGTTTGATTAGAATCTTCTTCTTCCATATTTTTATTTTCTTTCGAATGAATTTATAGCCATCTTTTCAATTGTTTCATAGAGAAACCCTAGAAATATATTAGAATTGCTATCTAGTATTCTCATTTGAGACTTTATTATATTATTGACGAAATTTTCCGGTGACCATTAACAACATTGTAGGGCAAATAAATCCTTAAAGAAAGTAATATTACACTTCAAAGTCCAACTTGATTACTCTAAAGATCCGATTTCATTGTTTTACTCAATTTGAAACCATATTTTCCCAACAGTATCTATCTATCCTCATGTTGATGACATAGTACACATGAATAGATTCCCAAATCTATTAGATCTCCTTAGCTTTCCATACGAAATTAGTTGAAGTTGTGAGCTTGTTAACCACTTTTTAAAAGCTTTATTGACCTTTTATTAAAGTGAGATTCCTATCGCATTTCTTTTTCCATACGGATTGATGTAACGACGGCCCGTGCATCTTGCAGGATAACAATAATAATGTAACGATTCTAATAATATTTTGAAATATTATATTTCAACATTTTTATATAAGAATGTATTAACCTGGCCGAATGTTCTAAATGCACTTATTGCATATGATCGTGCAAGGAGAGCTTGAAACAATGTTCGTGCACAATTTTTTAACCCATATTGTAGTACGAAATCAATCAAAATGTAGAAAATGATTTTTGATTTTATAATTAATCGCAATAGAACTTAAAAGCAAAGTGAGAAAACCACACTCAACCATGTAACGCGTTGATTGAATTTACTTTCCTAAAACACACTATGTGAATAGAATTTCGAAAGTCCTTAAATACTATAACTTGTTATGGAGAATAATTAAGAGACAACAAGAATTGCTCGATCAATTCTCTTTTGATCAACAATATTTACACCATCAAACAGGTAGGTGGGATCGGATTAAAAATTGTTCAATTCATATTGACCCATTTAACTCGTTTTGACTTATTTCCAAATATTACAATTCCAAAGACTCATATCCAATCTAACACATACCTGATATGATCCATATTATTAAAAGACTCAATATTGAACCCAATTTAGAAAAAACTTGTTTCTTATAAAAATTTTAAGATATATATTGCTAAAACAACATGGACAATTTTTACAAATTTTTTAAAAAATAAATATTTTTTAAATATTTTTTCTTTCTTCTTTTTTTTTTCTCTTTTTTTCTTCTACGTTTGGCAACCGGTGACCGATGACCGGCAACAAGGTTGGCGGTGACCGACAATTGGCGACCGATGGCAACCATTGACTTGAGATCGACAACTAGCAATGGCAAAATGTCTTTGATTGTTTAGGTGGTGTTTGGGGGCATGAATGATAACCATTCTAGCTAAAAAAAAAATAGATTTTCCTATTTTTATTCTTAGATGAGTTTTGAAGCAAAAATGCGTATTTGATAACAACACAAAAATGTCTCTCTTCCGGGCGGCGACAGGGAGTAGTGGCAGTGGCGAACAGCGATTGGTGGATGTGGATAGTGACCGTCGAGGGATGGACGGCGGTGATTGGCGAGGAGGACTGGTGACAGTTGATGTTGGGCGGTAATGGCGGGTGGGCGGCCGGTTAGTAGCAAGAACGAACAATGAGAATAGTTGTTATTTCTCATTTTTGTTCTAGAAATAGAGAAGTAGAAATTTTTACTTTTGATTTTTGTTTCAAATCTATTTTTAGATTAAAAATTTACCTCGAAATAAAAAATAAAATTGCGTTGTCAAACGGATTTTTGTTCCAAAAACAAGTTTGGAAAAGAAAAATAGTTCTTGAATATAAATAAAATGGTTATCATGCACGCTCTAGGTAGTAGTTGAGAATTTGGCAAAACCAATGAGGAGAAAGCGTCTCTAATTATGCACAATTTTAAGTGTCGAGTTTTCAGATGATTCTTTAAATGAGTTTTCAATGATGTATTAATATAGATGCTCGAATAATTTTACGCTCCGTTTGTTTGGCGAAAAATAAATGATTTGAAAATATTTTTCTAAAAATAATCATTAGAAATAATTGATTAATGAAAAATATTTTCATTATCTACAATAATTTATATTTAAATATTTTCGCTAACGACGAAAATGTTTTCCATCCATCCATTTTCTTCAGTGATATAAATAATTATTTTTGAAAGAAAATATTTTCAAAAACATCTATTTTTTATGTAATACACCGAGCCTTAGTATCCAGATGACATGAGACAGTTTGGGACTGAAAACAATGGACAAGGCCTAGTACGCGTAGAAAGCATAGGTTGCAAGAAATCAAAATGCGGAAAAGCGGAAAAAGGCGGGAAAAGCTTATGCCATTATGATAAAGAAAGTCATCAGACAGCGTCTGGAAGACGAGAGGACAACTTTTTCGACTTTCGTAGACCTCGAATGGTTGGCTGACAAAGGCCTGAGGACAAGGTGTCTCTAGCTATCTATTATTTCAAGTGTTGAGTGTTCCGGCGATCCTTTGGAAGAGTTTCAATAATATATCAATATAGACGCTCAAAAAATAAAAGCGAGGTGATTGAATAATCTTCATCAAAAATAGAACATTCGATTCGTCTATTTTTTCATCTACTATTATTTCAGTATCAACAAATAATTTTATGCTTCCTTTGTTTGGCGAAAAATAAATGACTTGAGAATTATTTTCTTATTTATATTACTTGAAATGATTAATTATTAAAAGTATTTTTATTATCAATAATAAATTATATTCAAATATTTTTTTGAATGATTAAAAAAAAATTCGGTCATTCTTATTCTAAGCGAAATAAATGTTTATTTACAAAAAATTTTACAAAATAAAGGAAGCGTTGATATCCTAAAATATAAATTCGTGATACGTTTTGGGACTGAAAACAGTGGACAGGCCTAGTACGTGTGGAAAGCTTGACATGCATTTATGCACTAAAGAAAGTCATCAGACTGTACGGAAGACAAGAGGATGACCCATCCCGACACTTTCGTGGACCCAGGGACGGTTGACGAAGACCTCGAGTTGCTTCGTTTCACCTTCCCCCTGTCAGGCTTCTTCGTCGTTAAGAATGCTTGCGCCTTTCGTGGACCCAGGGATGGTTGACCAAGACCCCGAGTTGCTTCTTTTCACCTTCCCCTGTCAGGCTTCTTCGTCGTTAAGAATGCTTACTTCGGAGGTCAAAATGGGACTGATGACGAGGGTACACGCTTTGCCCAATTTTCGCCTCGAAAGTTTCTTGAAACCTTAAGAGTTATCTTTCCTTGGCGCTTTGATCGGCAAGGAAAGGGGAGAAAGAAACAAGGAGAAGATTCTGGTACGTGGGTTCAGGTGGATTTGAGAGGGAGCACGAACGGAGTGTTGGGTATGGACATAGCAGAGGGTGGTTCGAGCAGCAGGAGGAGAAGAGACAATGATGACGGATATCGTCTTCTCTTGGTCTCTTGACGGAAAATATCAGGTTTCTCTTTACTCTTCTCATCTTTGCTTTTTAATTTTTATGATGCCCTTCTGGTTTTGTTCTCGTGTAAGTTAAACGACAATGCGGTGTTTACTTGAGAATTTTCCAGATGATGTTAGTTCGTTCCTTTTCTTTTTTCTTTTTTCTTTTTTTTTTTTTCCTGCTTTTAGTAAGCCTGGCCTTATAAGAACCTCGCATTCGACTTACTGAGATAGAACCCTTTATGCTTTTACTTTGTCTGGCAAACTCATTAGGTATTTTAGGATTATATGTTATGATTTAAGGAATTTGGTCGAATTATTTTTTGAATGTGGAGGTTGGTTGGTCATATTTGACATTTGGCCGAGCTGATTTTGTAGGTGGGGACAATACCGGAGACGTTTCAGTCGGTCCAGCATTATCTGGGATCTTATGTTTATCCTTTACTGGAAGAAACACGGGCGAGTCTGTGCTCGAGTTTGGAAAATATTTCTTCGCTGCCTTTCACCGAGGTTTATGACTTTGTGGAATGCAAGAGAAGTGGGAACTCATATGCTATTAAGGCTGGTCGGTGGAGCAATGAATCCAACACTCGTGGCAAGGAAAGTTACAAAACTTTGCCTGGAGATATCTTGATTCTAACTAATGCTAAGCCGGCAACTGTTCCTGACTTGGAGAGGTTTGGAAGAAGATGGGCGTTTGCATCGGTAAGGATGATTGGAGGGGACGGTGAAGAGGATGAGACATTGTCATCCACTTACTTTAAAGTGGAGGCATTATTGAACCATGAAGTAAATAATTCCTGGAAGCCAATGTATGCAATTTTCCTGATAAATATAGCCACTAACAGAAGGATATGGAATGCGTTGCATATGTCTCTGAACTTGGATATCGTGAAGGAAGTTCTCTGCACAGATTTGGTGGTATGAATTTCCTTTTTGTACCTTTGGTCCATTTAGACTTAAAATTGCTATTATATTCCTCTAAGCTTCAAAAATTCATTTTACTCCAGTCATTTGTAATTTTCACCGGAAAATAAGATAAATGTTACTTTAAGCCATTCTATTGCATTAATAGATTAGGATGATTCTTTCTTTTAGTTGGTCCATTTCATGATATGGAGATGAATGAAGATATGGGAAATTAGTGAAGTTACGTCTTAAATAGGGAAAATTATTTCCTTGGAGGCGACTTACTTGTTAGTACTAGACCTTAAAATTTTCTAAACTATACTTTTCACGGGATTTGAGTTTGTGCTGGGCAGTGCTCTTTATATCATGTGGACACCAATTAAGTTTCAGGGTCTCTAACCTTCTACCATATTTAAATGGTCTGGATTATCACAAGAAATTTGTTTCTTTTGCAGGCTGATAAAGTTTCTAATCTCTGTATTACGAAAGGTAATGGTTCTGGGAGTGAGAGCCTTGACGAGAAATTGTGCCATAATCTGAATGAATCCCAAAAAGAAGCAGTTGGGGCCTGTCTCAGTAAACTCCAATGTGAGAACAAGCCATCCGTTGAACTGATATGGGGTCCTCCTGGAACTGGGAAAACTAAAACCGTCGCCACACTGCTATTTACTCTCTTGAAAAGGAAACATAGAACCATTGTTTGTGCACCTACAAATGTTGCCATCAAGGAAGTGGCATCGCGTGTTCTAAAGCTGCTAAAGGAATCACATAGTGGTATAAGCACTGAAATGGAAAGTTTGCTCTGTTACTTTGGAGACATGCTTATTTTCGGGAACAAGGAGCGTCTGAAAGCTGATTCCGACATTGAAGAAATATTTTTAGAACACCGTGAGATTGTGTTGCTGAGTGCTTTTCTAAATTCACTGGTTGGCATCAGTGTCTAACTTCCATGATAGATACTCTTGCCGACTGTGTGCATCAATACCACATATTTATGGAAAACCAACACACAAAAAGAACGAAACCAGAAAGTGATGATGATGGGAGCAAATGCAGAAGCAGTGAAAAAGATGGTGACTGTGAGCTTAAATCATTTCTTGGGTTTTTCAGGGACCGATTCAAGGCATCTGTCCAGCCCCTGCGGAGATGCCTCTCTATTTTCTGTACTCATATATCCAGAACTAATTTCCAGAATATTACATCCCTCGTTAACTTACTTGATTCTTTTGAAACTTTATTATGTGGAGAGAAGTTGGATTCAGAGATGATGGAGAAAACTCTTTCACGTGATGAACTTAGCCTGTTTCCACTTAAGACGTCCATGGGTCCACTATATAATTTATATATGAAGAGACAGGAATGCCTTTCCATGTTGCTAACCGTTTGTGATTCTCTGAAGGATCTAAAGCTTCCAAACTTTACGAGTAAGGCCATGGTAGCAGACTTCTGTTATCAACATGCTTCACTGATTTTTTGCACTGCTTCTAGTTCATATAAGCTGTACTCTGTGGAAATGGAGCCTCTCAATTTACTGGTGATCGATGAGGCAGCCCAGTTGAAAGAATGCGAATCAGTAATTCCTCTGCAACTCCCTGGTGTCAAGCATTTGATTTTAGTAGGAGATGAGTGTCAGTTGCCTGCTATGGTCGAAAGCAAGGTAATGTTAAAATGTCTGAAAAGTAACTTTTCAATTGGTTTTGAAAGATGTATAATATCCTTCTCTTAATTTGAGCTTAGATGGGCTAAATATTCTATACCTAACATCCGTTGAATTTTATATCATGTTTTATATACAGGTTGCCAATAGGGCCGGATTTGGAAGGAGTCTGTTTGAACGATTGAGTTCATTGGGTTATTCAAGGCAACTTCTCAATATACAATACCGGATGCATCCATCAATAAGTCTGTTCCCGACTTCAAACTTTTATCAAAACCAAATTTTGGACGGGCCAGATGTGAAGAGCAGAAGTTACAGGAAAATTCATTTGCCATGGCCAATGTTTGGCCCTTACTCATTCATAAATATTCCTGATGGACGAGAACAGTTCGGTGATGACGGCCAAAGCCTTAGAAACCTTGTTGAGGTGGAAATTATTTCAAGGATAGTGAGGAATCTGTACAGAGGCATGTCAAAAGAATTTTATACATATTGCTTCAAGCACTTGGAATTTACATGTATTACTTAATCATATAGGTGGAGATTATGATGGCCATTAATAGTTCTTCTCCTAGGATATTTCTTTCGAAGTTTTGCACCCCTCATAAAATGATATCACTGTTGTGACGGTTTTATTTCCTTTTTGCAGCTTGGGATGTGTCAAAAGATCTGACAGTAGGTGTCATATCTCCCTACGCAGCTCAGGTTGCTGCAGTACAAGCTAAACTTGGAAAAAGGTATGAAAATATCGAGGGCTTTATGGTCAAGGTGAAGTCAGTGGATGGATTCCAAGGTGGTGAAGAAGACATTGTTATAATATCCACCGTAAGATCAAACTTGTGTGGGGATATTGGGTTCTTGTCCAGTACTAAGAGAACCAATGTTGCTCTTACCAGGGCCAGGTACTCTATCGTCTTAACTTTGTCAAATTACATATTTGGAGTGATATAGCCTGTAAATCCCAGAGTTATTTCCTATCTATAGGTATTGTCTGTGGATTCTGGGAAATGGGAAAACACTGATGAAAAGAAATTCTGTATGGAAAGCTTTGGTTGACAATGCTATGAGTCGTGGATGTTTCTACAATGTTGATGATGACAAGGACCTGGCTAAAGCCATCTTAGATGTGAAGAAAGAGAATAATGAGCTTGATGACCTGCTAGACAGAAACAGTGTACTTTTTAGAAATGCTAGGTGGAAGGTAAAAAACTTTGCTCAACAGTATTCTACGGTTACATTTAATTTTCAAAATAAGCATTAAGTTATAAAGAATTTGTGACAACTTATCTTATTATCATGCTTTGGTCTTTTCAGGTTCTTTTCAGTGACAACTTCCTGAAGTCTTTCAGAAAGCTGACATCTCTCAGGACAAAGATGTCCATCATCAACCTTCTGTTAAAACTATCCAGTGGCTGGAGACCAAAGAAGGGGAATGTGGATATAATTTGTGAACACTCATCTCATATCGTGAGACAATTTAAGGCTGAAGGTCTCTATGTCTTATGCACGATTGATATTGTAAAGGAACAGAGATACATCCAAATCCTGAAGATATGGGATGTATTGCCTTTAAAGGATGTGGCAAAATTGATCAAACGTTTGGACAGCATATTCAGGAAATACAGTGATGATTTTATTAGTCGTTGCAATGAGAAATGCATTTAGGGGTAAGCTTGATCATTTCTTCTTAAGATAGGTAGCACAATACTTACTAAATTAGAAAGCTTCTCTTTTCCAGATAGATGACTAAAATATCTTGAATTGATTTTAGCACCCTATTTTCTTTCATTTCAATTGCCTCTTCCTGTTATAGGGGTCAGGAAGTTCCGAAGACATGGGCCTGTCCTTTTGATTCTGTCTGCTATTGAAGTCCTGGTGAAGATCAATTTGGGAGTAGTTCTCATGCTGATGCTTCCGATCGTAGGTCGTATGCAGAGAATGCGAAAGTGAGTGGGAGTTTGCTTCTGATGAAATTCTACCCATTATCATCAGATGTCAGCCATTTGCTTGATGACAGTGATGGTAACGAAGCAAGTCTTCCATTTGAAGTAAAAGAGCAAGAACAAGAGTTAATTCTTTTCCCCAGAAGCACTTTTTATACTTGGGCGATCTGGAACCGGAAAAACTACAGTCCTGAAAATGAAGTTTCTTAGAAATGAGAAAATACACGATAAAGCAACCAAGGGATTTCAGGAAATCTAAAGTGGTATCAGCCACAGCAAAGATGCCTCCCTGGAATTCAATGTTGAGGAATTTGGTTAAGGAGCAGAGGATTGTGTATTCCACCAGCTTTTTGTGACTATTAGTGCAAAATTATGTTTTGTGGTCAAACAACATGTATCTTAACTTAGAAGGTGTGACGGCCCGAGCGGCGGTGCGCGGGGAGGAGGGATGGCGGTGCGTCCGCGCCTCGGTCCCCGGACGTGCGCAAGGAAGGGATCCTCTCCCTCTTGTCCCACATCGCTTAGGGGGGGAGTCCAGGGCCAGTTTATAATGGCTTGGGCCCCTTAATATGTGTGACGCGTTTTAAAGCCGTGAGGACTTAGTGTCCAAAGCGGACAATATCACACAGTGGGCCCGGGTCATTACAAGTGGTATCAGAGCCGACTCCCGACAGCGTGTGGGGCCACAGCGAGAACCCTGTTCTGCTAAGGGGGATAGAGTGTGACAGCCCGAGCGACGGTGCGTGGGGAGGAGGGATGGCGGTGCGTCCGCGCCTCGATCCCCGGACATGCGGAAGGAAGGATCCTCTCCCTCTTGTCCCACATCGCTTAGGGGGAGTCCAGGGCCGTTTATAATGGCTTGGGCCCCTTAATATGTGTGACGCGTTTTAAAGCCGTGAGGACTTAGTGTCCAAAGCGGACAATATCACACAGTGGGCCCGGGTCGTTACAGAAGGTACATAAACTGTCATGGGAAGATGTTTGAACAATTGAATAAATATTCAGCAATTTTTGCAATGAACAAACATATGCAAGGTTAATGGATTGTCAAATCTTTTTATGAATTAGTCCGGACAAGAAGTTAACCTCTTCGGCATGCTACTATTTTTCTCCTATTGGAGGAGCACAACCAAGATACATTATATAGAGTTCGATAGGAAATATAACATGTAGCAAGAGTGCATAGTCAAATCAGTGCTTTGCCTTGCTCGGGTGCTACTATTTGGTTTTAGCTGCTAGAAAATAGATTTAATCATTGCATATTAGTAAACAACATCACCTGCTTGCTGAAACTGAAGATTAATTTGTGCAGCAATAGTCTTTATTTTGGTCTTTGTGCCACTTCTTTAGTTTGCGTGTCCATTTAATCGGACTTTTTCGTATTAAATTTTGTGATTGTAGCATTCTACATATAAAGGGAAATTTGTATTTTAAATGAAAATATGCAATTATAAGCAGAACTGAGAAAGGATCATGTTCTTCAAATCTTGCTGTGGGTGAAGATTTTCATTGCCAGCTGATGTAAATGCTATCCATGTCTCCTAGTATATCATTACAATCTTGGTGCATCAGCATGTTCTAATTTCATTTTCGCTGTTAGTTACATGAATGTAGAAATTATGAGATTGCATGTGTAGTGTGGGTATTCCCATCAGTTTGTTGAATATAATTTCAATCCTGCAGCACTAGCATTGGGGCAAAACATAGAGTAAAAGGCTCTTCAGTCGATGAGATTGTTGATGATGCAGCATTATTCAAGGATATCCCTGATTCATTTGCTTATGTATCTCCTGACTCTTATCTCCTTGTTATAACTTTTCGTAAGCTTCTGATGATGCTAGATGGAACAGTTGGGGTTTCATTCTTTGAAAGGTTTCCCGATCTGAGGGAGTTTTTTCATTGCCAATCCTACAATTCTAGACCAGTTGCCTTGCAAAGTCTTCTAAAAACAAAGGAAGTTACGAATGAAGAGTTTTGTGCAGTTTATTGGCCTCACTTCAATGACAAGATAAGAAGGAGGCTTGATCCTTCCAGAGTCTTCACTGAAATAATGTACCACATAAAGGGTGGTCTTCAACCAGCAGATGGTTGTGAAGGCAAACTTGACAGACTAGCTTATGTTTGACTTTCAGAGGGTCATGTCTTCACTCTGAGTGTTCAGAGAAGAGAAGAAATTTATGACGCTTTTGAGGATTATGAAAAGATGAAAATGAATAATGGTGAATTTGATTTGGCCGATCTTGTCAATGATCTTCATCGCCGTCTTCTTCGTGAGCAGTTTGCTGGAAACGTCATGGATTTTGAATATATTGATGAAGTGCAGGATCTCACCACGAGACAAATTTCACTGTTCAAGTATATCTGTAGAAACGTAGGTGGGGGCTTCGTGTTTTCTGGCGACACTGCACAAACTATTGCAAGCGAAATAGACTTCAGGTTTGAAGACATAAGGTCCGTTTTCTACAAGGAATTCTTGATATTTCAGTGGATGGACCTGATGTCACAGTGGAAAAGGGTTGTCTTTCCAAAACTTTCCATTTGAGCCAGAACTTCCGCACTCATGCTGGTATACTCAAACTGGCGCAGAGCGTTGTTGATCTTCTTTACCATTTTTTCCCTTTATCCGTTGATGCTTTGAGGCCCGAAACTAGCTTTATATGTGGGGAAGCCCCAATTTTACTAGAATCAGAGAATGATGAGTGCCATACTATCACTTTTTGGCAACAATAATGTTGGTAGTAATTTGCTTGGCTTCGGGGCAGAGCAGGTTATTTTGGTTCAAGATGATCATTCTCGAAATGAAGTTTCAAACCTTGTGAGAGGGTAAGCCCTAGTTCTGACGATAGTGGAGTGCAAGGAGTTGGAATTTCAGGGAGGTGTGTGTCAGGTTGGATTGTTTGCCATGTGATTTTAATGTTAGCAGCAGTAGAGATTTCAAGACCATTCTTTTATGGGCAATTTATTTTTTTGATGGGTCATGACCAATTTGCTGCTAGCTGTTACTCTGTAAAATGCTTGGAATTGCATTTTCATTCTACTGTACCTTTTTTTGTATGTGAACAATGTCATCTAGATACACATACTGTAGAATTTGTTTGGGCTGATGTCAACATCATCCTCTAGGTTAATGGACAATGTTAAAGATTTTGCAACTTTACTGATCTTGATTGGCTGGTGTGTAGAAATTAGTCCAAATATTCTCTTCCTAAATGTTTGAGATCTGTTCATTTATTCATAAAACTCGAAATCTGTCCTTTTGGTCTTAAATAAGATGTCTTTACTCGAAACTTTTTTCCCGGTAACATTTTGTAGGACATCTTATTGTACAACGTTTTTGGCACGTCACCTCTTAAAAGTCAATGGAGGGTCATTTATGAATATAGAAGGAGCGAGCTTTGCTCGATAACAGCTCTCATTGGTCTTCCCCAAGTTTCGATGATGCGAAGCACAATATATTATGTTCTGAATTGAAGCAATTGTATGTCGCAATTACTCAGACAAGGCTAAGATTGTGGATTGGTGAGAATGCCCTGGAGTTCTCCAAACCAATGTTCGACTACCGGAAGAAGTGGCTCATTCAAGTTAGGGTGGAAGATCGTGCCCTTAAAGAAGCAATGCAGGTCACGAGCACGCCAGAGAAGTGGAAGTCACAAGGTTTTAGGGTCAGCTGTTTTTCTGTTTTTTCTTTGGCAGTGCCTTTTTTCGGTTTAAGGCTACACCATTGATTTTTCCAATAATGGAGGATGTTACGTTACTTTAATTGAGTTATTTTTTATTTTCAGAGTTTTATTCCTTTTTTACTTACATAAGGGTATTATGGTCATATACAATTTATATTTAATATAAACACAATAGGTGTAGGGCTTTTGTTACATAGAAACCTACAGCCCCCTATTTGTTTCTTTTACATTCTCCTTCTTCTCCTCCTCCTCTCTATTCCTTCTCTCTTTCTTCTTTCTCTCTTGCTACTTGCTGCAGGTTCTCTAATCAGCTTTGTGATATGGTATCAGAGCAGATCTTACTACTCGATTCCTTGATCCTATTGCTGGTTTGAAAGTACCCTAGTAACCCTACTTTTTCTTTGGTGTGCAGCCACCTAAAGCTGCAATTTTTATCTGTTTTCTCTTCAAGTCTCGATACATATTAGATAAGAAGATATCAAATTCATCAGGTTCGGTTTGTGAACATGGATTACAACACTTACTGATCAGTGAATTTAAGAATCAGAGTACTTTGTTGATTATGGTTGACTGATCTTACTGGATTTCCATCAAACATATAATTATTTGAATCGAGATTTCTGGTCACATATTTTCTTCTATACAGCAGTCTATATTTATGAGATTTCAGCATCCCTTTGGTTAATTGATGGAGCCAATTACATATGATATTACATCAGTATTGTTGTTTTGTTGCCTTCTTGATTAGTGATATATATATATATTTATTTATTTATTTATTTATTGAGATTATCATCATGAGTAATACTAAGGCTTCTACAAATAGTGTCAATATCCATATTACTACTATTAAATTAAATGGATCCTCCAATTACTTGTTATGGGCTCAAGTTGTAAAGGTCTATATTAATGCCAAAGGAAAACTCAATTATCTTACCTGCACCCTCCCCGCTGAAAATTCTAAAGACTATAGTGATTGGATGAGAGAGAATAATACACTTTTGGTTTGGTTATGGAATAGCATGGAACCATCCATCACTGCTAATGTCATGTTCCACACAACTGCTAAGTGAGTGTGGGATGATCTTATGGAGAGTTACTCACAAGACAAAAATTTGTCTGGAGTTTATGAACTATATGAGAAGATCTTTAATTTTAAATAGGGGGACATGTCTCTTGGAGAGTGTTATAGTGCTTTGAAAGGTACGTGGGAAGAATTTAATCTTTATAAGCCCATCACTACTGATATTGAGAGACTTAAGACATAGCGAGCTGAATTTCAAGTGGCCAAGTTTTTATCTGGCTTGAATGCTAACTTGCAACCTGTAAAGAGTCAGCTTCTTGCTAGAGAGAGAGAGTTCTTTCTATGAATGAAGTATTTTGTCGAATTCAGCACATTGTCTCTCCATCTTTTACATCATCTAAAGACAATTTAGCATTTGTGGCTAGTGGTGGTGGTCGTGGTCATAGTTGTGGTTGTGGACGTAGTGGACAAAGTTTTGATCGAGATAGCTATTAGTGTATATACTACAGCAAATCCGGTCATATTGTTGACACTTGTTGGGCCAAGCATGGCAAGCCTGAGTGAGCTCAATGATTAGTTACTGCAAATGCTACTGTGTCTAAAGGGAATGCTGGAAATGTGTCTTACAGCAACATGAACCCATCTATCCCACCTGGGGTAATTCTTTGGAGTCTATGGCTCGGGATGATATGGTTGCACAATTCATCAAGCGTGTCCAACAATTAGAGGCTTTCAATTTCTCATCCACTGCCACTCTTGCACATACAGGTAACATGGTATTTTTCTCTACTTTGTCTCCTAGCACCTCTTGAATCATTGACTTAGGAGCTTTTAGTCATATGGCGAATAAGCAAGAACTATTTCCTTCCCACCATAACTCTAGTCCTTCATTAGAAGTTATTTTAGCTAATGGTTCCTCGACTCAAGTGGTTGGATTAGAGACTATTTCACTTACACCTTCCTTATCTTTGTTCTCTGTTCTACATGTTCCCCAACTTCCTTTGAATTTGTTATCTATTAGTCAGTTAACTAAAGCTCTTAGTTGTTCAGTTACATTTTACTCATCTTATTGCATTTTTCGGGACCTTCAAACAAAAGATGATTAGTGGAGGGTATGAATGTGATGGACTCTACTATCTAAATGGTGTCTCCACTACTGACGCCAATGGTCTAACTGCTAGTTCTATTAACCCCCTATTATGGCATTCTCGTTGAGGGCATTTATCGTTATTTCAGTTACAACAAATAATTCCCGAGTACAAATCAATCTCTACTCTTGAGTGTGAGGCTTGTGAACTTGGGAAACATCATCGTAGTTCTTTTCCTAGTCGTAATGATTCTCATGCATCTACTTTACTTGAACTTGTTCATTCGGACATTTTGGGACCTTCCCGTATTGCTAGTAAAAATGGTTTTAAGTACTTTGTTACTTTTGTAGATGATTATTCTCGTTTAACATGGCTTTATATGCTTCATGACCGCTCTGAATTTTTATATTTTTTTTGTCGCGACCTAATTTTTCGGGTGCACCACCTAAACTTCGGCTAATGGATTGCTAAGTCTAGACTTAGCTCGGGCTCTCCCAAGGCCATACCAATTCGCGACTTAGGTTCAAGTTCTTAACATGCAAATGATTTTTAATCAGGAGTCGCCACTAATCAGTTTACGGTAGGTCGATTAGACACCTAAGTAAAATAATGGGAGAATTATTTTACTTCTACGAACCAGAGATTAAGGGTACGGGGACTTGATTACGTTAGATTTCTCTAACGCCCTTTCGGTACCTTTCTCTTTTATTTTGAAAAAAATGTTTAGCAAGCAACTTGAATTGATTTTAATTAACTTTCCTAACATGTGAGGTGATCACATAGGTGCGCAAACCACCAATTTAACACCCAAGAAAGCAAATAAATAAAATGCGGGACTTACTTTATAGAACGAAAGATCTGCGATGTTAGATCGAATTCACATCAGCAGTCTAGATATGATTTCTAATTAACACGCAATCACTCAAGTTTTTTTGTTTTCACTTAATTAACGAGAATCTAATTTATATGCAATGCAATGTTACTAATCTAACATGCAATGATATGACATGGCAATATGACTTAAACTATATGACATGAGTAAAGTGATGCAATAATTAAATGTGCAATCTAAATTAACCAAATGACCTAATTCTAATGACGAGGAAGTTCTAATTAAATCAACCTAGCAATTGCTAAATGACGTGCATTTCATGCACCTAATTCTATATGACGTGCACATGATTTTTCTATTCTAAAAAAAATACAATCTATCCTGGAAATTGCAACTAATTTATCCTAAGACAAATTTTATTTTTTCATGAAATTCGAAATTAAGGAAAATGCAAAACATAACTATCTAGATTAAGATTCTATCCAGCTTATATTAAGGATCGAGGTAAGACTAAATCCTAAATTTAAACTAAGATATTATCTTAACCTCGACAAGCTCTAACCTAAGATGCAAAAATCAATCTAAACTTAAAATGAAACATGCAATTTATTTTAATATGCCATGACGTGCAAAGAATGCCTTAATTCTATTTTTTTTTTTTTTTTTCCTTTTATGAAATTCGAAATTAAAATTAAACATGCAATTCAAATAAAAAAGCTAACATCCTAAATGAATGCACTTTCTTTTTGGATTTTTTTTCATGATTCAAAATAAAATCTCTATTCTAAGTATGTAAGATAAAAAAAACCTAATCCTAATTCAAACTTTTTTTGGATTTTTCTTTTACGAAAATAAAATTGACTCAACCAACACCATAAAGAAATCGACAATATAGGATTGATATCAGAAATTGGCGAACCATATCTCGCGCCCGAGATCGGGTTGGCTAACTTTAAGATTAAATCGCGAATCGAATCTCGGGCGTGAGATTGGATTGTCGATTGCAGAAGTGATTGCGAGTCGGATTTGGACGCGAAAATCGGACTGTCAATCCCTTAATTTGAGGAGCTCTTTCGTGTCGGAATCTCAATCATACATCAAGGAACAACTCTACTAAAAAACAAAGTAAATAAATGAAAATATCATAAAAAAATAAAGTAAATAAAAAGAAAAACTACCTAATTGATTTCCTTTTTTTTGTTTTTTTTTTGTTTTGCCCTTTTCTTTTTCACAGCTTGGCAGCTCGTGTGGCTTCGCCGCCGTCGGTCACCGGAGGTAGTGGGTCTCCGGCGCGGGTCGTCAGTCGGGCAAGGGAGCTCCGGCGAGGAGGAACCAGCAGCGAGCAGGGCGGATCAACTCAGAAGGGCTCGAACAGCAGGACGTCGAGTGAGCAGGGCAGAGGCGCGCGATGCAGGGGCGTCACGGAGCAGCAGCAGCGATCGTCGGGAGAAGCTCAAGGCCGGCGCGGTGCAGGCGGTGGGTAGATCTGGCTCGGGTCCGGCCGCGGCAGCAGCCTCGAAGGCGGAGCAGAGGTGATGCGGGCTGCAGGGGACGCCGGGAAGGTAGGCAGCAGCTCGGACCGGGAGGCGCGGCTCGTTGCAGGAGCAGCAACGGCCCTCGGGCGGCGCGGGTCCGCCTGGCTTGCGACCTGGGTCGCTGATCGGAGATCCCGGCGGTCGGATGGGCGGCAATGGTGCGCGTCGGTGTTGGGCAGTCTCGGATGGCGACCAGCGGGGCAGAGCTTCGGGCGGAAGAGCAACAGCAAGCGAGCAGATGCAGGCGCTGGGTGCTCCAGCAGCAACAGGGGCTTCTGGCGGCACAGAGGACTTGGGCGTGGCTGCTGGCGTCGCGGGAGGAAGGGGTGCGCGGCGTCGACGCCCGGGTGCGAACGCGACGGGGGTCACCGCGGGTGCGGCGCGTTTGAAGAAGAGCCGGCCGGTCAATTGCAGAGGTGGGGCAGCGAATTTGGGGAAGATAATGAACAGTAAAGGTCAAATCACCCCTTTACTGTTTCGGCCTTTACACGCTTACCCCTCAAACTCACCTCTCTCTCTTTACTTTTTCCTTTTTTGTCTTTTTTCACCCCACGAAAAGAAAAGACCCCCTTTTAACCTTCTGCAACACTTTTGCAGAAGGGAAAAGCAAAAACCCCCTACTCGGCAAACCAACAAAACGAAGCTCTTCCCTCTTTTTTGTGCTTGATTTTCACTTTTTCTTTTTATCGAGAAAAGAACCCCCTTTAAACCTCTCGCACGCACGGCCTTTTATAGGGAAAGGAATTGGATTTTCAAATTCTTCCTCGAATCAACCTTCGCAAATCTTTTTCACAAAATTCATCCCATATTGATAAGGATTCGAGATTAAGATGAAAATTTTTTTTTAAATCCAAATCTTTCAAAGGACAAATCGCAATATTTTTACCCATATGCCATATCTAAAAAAAACAATCATTATATCTCGAAAAAATTTTGAATTTCAAATTTCTCACAAGATAATTTTCGATCATTAAAAAAAACATGGGCTTAGGCCAACCTGCTCGCTTCGTGGACCGATCCATCTAATTCGAACTCATCCGCCACCTAGGTCCAATAAAATGCAAAAAATGCAAATAACAAAATAAATGCAACCTAAATCTATATACTATGCAATTAATATTTTTCGGGGATAAAATTAACCCCTAATTTTCCATGCAATAAATAAATAAATGGGCCACCAAAATTTAGGTGTCAACATTTTTCAATTATTTCATCGTGAGATTACTAATCAGTTTAATATAACCCTTAAAATTTTGCAAACAGATAATGCTCTAGAATATACAAAGAAATTAATTTCTTTGTTTTGTTCTAATCTTGGCATTATACATCAAACAAGTTGTACTTATACCCCTTAGCAGAATGGTGTGGCCGAGAGAAAGTACCGTCACCTTCTAGAAGTTGCTCGTTCACTCTTATTTCATATGCATGTGGCAAAATCATTTTGGAGTGATGCTCTCCTTACGACATGTTATCTCATAAATCATATGCCTTCCATTGTCCTCAATCATCGGTCACCAATCAATGTTGTGTTTCCTGACAAGCCATTATTCCCTCTTACCCCGCGAGTCTTTCGGTGTGTCTGTTTTGTTCATAACCTACGTTCCGGTGCTGATAAACTATCTCCTCGTGTCACTAAATGTGTTTTTCTCGGGAATTCACGTACACAAAAGGGATATTGGTATTATGATCCTATAACTTGTACCTAATATGTTAGTACTAATGTTACTTTTTTCGAGGGCACACCATACCATTCTACTAAGGTAAAGAGTTTTCAATTGACATTGTAGCCAAGTCTCCTATCCCACAATTTATCCCCTTAGATTCTGTTAGTTCTTCTCCAATACCTCCTCCCTTGTGAATGTATCGGCGACAAAAGCAGTCTATGGCACCACAGGTCTCCAGCTCTTCCATGCCCTCCATTCAATCTTCCTCCTTGTCTCCTGGTCCAAACGATCTTCCTATTGCCCTTTGCAAAGGTACTCGGTCTTGTACACAAAAATCCTCTTTAGCTTACCCTATTAAGCGTTATGTGTCTCTTTCACATCTTTCTTCTCCATTACATGATTTTTCTTTATCATACAAATTCACACAATTCCTACTTCTACCACTGAGGCTTTGTCTCACCTTGAGTGGAAGAAAGCTATGGATGTGGAAATAGAAGCTCTGATGTCTCACCAAACGTGGTCATTGGTTGATCTTCCTCTTGGGAAAGATGTGATGAAGTGTCGTTGGCTGTACATTATCAAGTACAATCCGGATGGCTCGGTTGAGCATTTTAAAGTTCAGCTAGTCGCCAAAGGTTTTACTCAAACTTATGGAGTGGATTATTTTGAGACTTTTTCTCCTGTGGCACGTCTCAATTCTGTTCGTGTTATTATTTCTTTTGCTGTAAATTTTGATTGGCCATTATATTAATTGGATGTCAAGAATACTTTTCTTTATAGTGATTTGTTTGAAGAAGTATATATGGAGCAACCTCCTGGGTATGTTGCTCACAGGGAGAATCGTAGTAAAGTATGCCAGCTACATAAGGCTATTTTTGGGTTGAAACAATCTCCAAAGTATGGTTTGAAAAATTCAGTTCAGTGATTTCTAGATGTGGTTTCCACCAATGTTATTCTGATCATTCTGTTTTTGTTCGCAAGAAGGAATTGGCGGTGGTCATTCTTGTTATATATGTGGATGATATAATTGTCTTTGGTAGTGATGTGACCGGCATTTTTGAGGTTAAGTCCTTTCTTCAGCAGCAATTTCGGATTAAAGACTTAGGAACTCTAAGGTACTTCTCGAGAATTGAAGTTTTACGAAGTAAAAAATGCATCAGTTTGTCTCAGCGAAAGTATGTTCTTGATCTTTTGTCTGAGACTAGTACACTAGCTTCCAAGCCAGTTGATACTTCTATGGATCCAAATCAAAAGTTTGGAGTTGATGACGGAAATGATATTAAAGACAAGCAACAATATCGACGTCTAGTTAGGAAACTAATTTATCTTACTGTTACACGTCCTGATATTTCTTTTGCTATTGGTGTGGTAACTCAGTTTATAGTCACCTAAGAAGGCTCATTGGAATTCTGTCTGTCTCATTCTTCGATATCTTAAATCTGACATTTCTTTTGCTATTGGTGTGGTAAGTCAGTTAATTTATAAATCTAACACTTCTTCCACTCTGGTTGGCTATTTTGATGTTGATTGGGCTGGGTCAATGTATGATCGACAATCTATGACTGGGTGTTGCACCTTTCTTGGTGGTAATTTGGTTACTTGGAGAAGCGAGAAACAAACTACCATTGTCAAGTCTAGCACGGAGGTTGAATACCGTGCTTTGGCACATACCGTGGCCGAATTGTTGTGGTTGAAATCTTTTCTCCAGGAGCTTGGATTTTTTATTAATCAACCTATTGATATGATGTGTGATAATCAAGCATCTATTTATATTGTTGGGAATCCTGTTTTCAAGAGCGAACAAAGCATATAGAAGTTTGACTGTCACTTTGTTGGCGATGTCATGAAGCAAAAGCTAGTTGCTACTCCTTATGTTGGCTCTAAAGATCAGTTTGTTGATATGTCCACCAAAGCATTATTTCGTCTTACTTTTGTTGCTGGTTGTTGTAAGCTGGGTATGAGTGACCTATATGCTATAGCTTGAGGAGGAGTGTTACATTATTTTAATTGAGTTGTTTTTTATTTTCAAAGTTTTATTTCTTTTTCACTTACATAAGGGTATTATGGTCATATACAATTTATATTTAATATAAATACAATGGGTGTGGGCCTTCTATTACATAAAAACCTATAGCCCCTCTTTGTTTCTCTTACGTTCTTCTCCTTCTTCTCCTCCTCTCTATTTCTTCTCTCTTTCTTCTTTCTCTCTTGCTACTTGCTGCGGGTTCTCTAATCAGCTTTGTGACAGAGGACTATGTTTTCTATTTTTCTTCTTTTCACCTTCTCTGAAGAACCTATTGAACTCTCTCTCTCCCTCTCTCTCTCTCTTGTTTTGTTATTTTTTTTTTTTTTTTTAATAACTTTGCAAGCTCTTACGTGAGGGTAAATACCCAATGGCAACAATGTGGTTTGAGCGAGCGAGGTACAAATATGGGGAGAAATTGGCTAAGGCCTCTGCTTTCAAAGCGGATGCAGATCTCAAGCACGTTTTAAGTCCACAAGGCTTCTGACCTTCGAAGGCAGGCTGCCCAAGAAAGAGGAAGTTTGATTTTGATCTCAATTATTCTCTTGTATATAGTTTTTTACATGCGTGGAACCGACTTGTTTACCCGTTTAATTGAGTTTTATCTTTCAATGTTTGAAGGAAAACAAGTTTGATCCGACTGGTTGATTTCCAAATGCTTTTGGTGAATTTTGAGCAAGCCGTGACTAATGTCAACTTCATAATTAATGCCTTTGTGCTGAGAAGTTGATTATTTTCGATATGACAACGCGTCTCTGTCCCTTTAGCTGCTTTGAAAAATTTCAGCAGCAAAGTTCATAACACTGACCACGCCTATGAGTTTAAAACAACCTGTGGCTATCAGTTGAATACTCCATGTTGACTATGGCTAATCAACAACTTTTTGGTATTGTAGCCACCTATGGACGCAAATCTTGTTTCATATGTAGACATTGGAGGATATAGTCGAGCTGTGCATGTGCATTTCTGGCAGCTTCCGTATGTCCCTTTTGCAAATTTACATCTTCTAAGTATCGTACTTACGCGAACATCAGGACACTGTAAATGAGACTGACGTTAAATTTTTTTATGCGTCTATAGGTAGAATATATGTGGAAAAATGTGGAGAATCTGCTTTGGAGAAAGCTGGAGTGTGTTTTTCTCTCGCTGGGCGCTGTAGTCTTGCAGCAGAGGCATACGCAAGGGGAACTATTTTCTCAAAGTGCTTGTCCATTTGTGCGGAAGGGAAACTCTTTCAAAGGGGTCTGCCATACATTGAGGATTGGAAAAGGCTGGGAAATGAGAACAGCACAATAGTAAAGAAAAGTAAAGAAATGGAGAAATTGGAGCAAGACTTTTTAGAGAGTTGTGCTCTTCATTTCTTTGACCTCAGAGACCACAAGGCCTTGATGAAGTATGTGAAGGCTATTCATTGCATCGATTCAATGCAAAACTTACTCATGAGGCTGGGATGCCTTGATGAACTTATCAATTTGGAGGAACACTACGGTAACTTTTCAGAGGCGGTGAAGATTGTGAGGATGAAAGGTGATCGACTTGGGAAAGCAGACAGAATAAAGAGGCGGCAATGAAGGAATATGAGAAAGCAGGTATCGCTTTTTCTTTTTTCAAGTTCTTTCATTTCTTTCAAAATTATGAGATGGAGAACTTATATGCTTAATGCTGCTTCTTTATATTTCTTCCTGTTGTACTGATGTCAAAGCTGCCTAAAAGCAGGAAGTTTGACTTTGATCTGAATTATTCTGTTATTAATAGTTATTTTCATGCGGGGTATCGTTTTGCTTACCCATTTAATTTATTATGCTCTTTAAATATTCCAAAAAAGGAAATTCAATGTCACTTGTTTAGTTCCAAATAGTTTTGGTGAATTTTGAGCAGCTGCAAATGATTTGACTTCATGATTAATGCCTTCATCTGGAGAAGTTGATTAATTTTCTACATGACAACCCACCTCTGCACTTTTAGCAGTTCAGAAAAATTTGAGCTGCAAAGTTCTTATCACTGACCGCACCTATAAGTTTAATAAAAGCTGCAGCTATCAGTTGCAATACTCCATGCTGACTATGTTTTTCAAAAACTTGTTTGTATTGTAGCCACCTACGGACGTTGATCGTGTTTTGTATCTTGACATCGGATTATATAGTTGAGCTGGGCAGAGCATTTCTGGGAGTTTCTAAACGTGCCTTTGCTAATGTTTTATATTCCTGATCATCATGGAGTTATTAAATTTTACAAGAACATCAGGACTATATAAATGAGACTGACATTAGATTTCTTTATGCTTCAACAGGTAGAATATACATGGAAAAATGTGGAGAATCTGCTTTGGAGAAAGCTGGAGAGTGTTTTTCTCTCGCTGGGTGTTACAGTCTTGCAGCAGAGGCAAATGCAAGGGCAAGTATTTACTCAAAGTGCTTGTCCATTTGTGCAGAAAGAAAACTCTTTGAAATGGGTCTGCAATACATGGAGGATTGGAAAAGGCAAGGAAATGAGAACAGTGGAATAATAAAGAAAAGTGAAGAAGTGGAGAAATAGAAACAAGACTTTTTAGAGAGTTGTGCGCTTCATTACTATAACCTCAATGACTACAGGGCCATCATGAAGTATGTGAAGGCTTTTCATTGTATCGATTCAATGAGGAACTTGCTGATGAGGCTGGGATGCCTTGATGAACTTATTACTTTGGAGGAAGACTATGGTAACTTCTCAGAGGCAGCAAAGATTGTGAGGATGAAAGGTGACATCCTTCGTGAAGTTGATCTACTAGGGAAGAGCAGACAAAACAGAGAAGCATCGATGAATATCCTGTGGTATGTGCTATTCTATTCCCTTTGGGCTCCTGGAAGCAAAGGGTGGCCTTTGAAGCAGTTTGCACAGGAGGAGGAACTGGTAGCAAAAGCCAAACATCTTGCGGAGCCTGAGCCTATGGCCTTCTATGAATATGTTTCTGTAGAATTGAGCATTCTGTTAAATAAACAGTACAGTTTGGCTGAAATGAAAGAACATTTGAATGCTTCCAGTAAAAAGGGAAGTGTCAGAGGTGAAATACTATCCGCTCGAAATATTCTTAGACTTCCATCTTCGTCAAAATATCTCAAATTTTTGTTGGGAATATGATTGGCTTGTTGACCCAATGAAGTTTTTTGAACAACTGATCTTGGGGAATCAGATTTCTGTTGACTCATTGGTCTGCTTTTGGAATCTTTGGAGAGAGTTGTTAGAATTATAAAGTGTGTAGGATGTGTGGACATGCCGGAGGAAAAGGAAAATAGGTGTTATTGGGAGTTCTGTTTGAATTGCTTTGGTGTTCTGGAGCAACAGAACAATGTGCAAAGAACTTGTCACCTTCTAAACCCACATGCTGATTGGGTCAGAAACATAGATAAAAGATTTCTTCAAAGAAATGGACAATTGGTTGCTTTGGAGCTTCAACAATTGGTCTCTGCAGCTCGAAAATATTGGTATTCTGAGCTTACTTCTGTTGGTATGGAGCTCCTGCACAAATTGGATGCACTTTATCAAAGTTTGGCAAAGAGTTCTCGGTCAAACTTCTGGCAAAGCAGATGTACTGCTCTCTTACATGAGGTTGCCAAATTCCTTCGAGAAATCAATTGTCCGAATCGCTCCTTCTGGGATGGTAGGGCACTGGACGGTTTCATTGAAACATCCAGTAGGAGGTGCTTTGGTCACATATTTCCTCTTGACTGGAGATTATCATCAACACAGAATATGATCTCTCTGAGAGGAAGTGAGGCTTCTCGTCATTTACTGAGAGAAACAATGAACATGACAATTTCGAGGAAGCAATTTTCACATGGGAAGATGGGTGATCTTGCGACTTTAATTCTTGGGTCTGGAACGCTCATCGATGAATTGTACAGAAAAATAGCGCAATCTTCTAAGGGAAATACGTCATGGAATGCATTTGTTGGGATGTACAATGAGACCTTTCTCAAGACAGCAATAATAGCGAGGGAAATAATAGCGAGGGATCCATGAAGTTCTCTTTGGCTTGGAACTTTTATCAAGCTTTGACAAATACTTACAATGCCAATTGGAGAATTGCAAGAGACTACATCACTCCGATTTGCTTCTTGTATCTCTTGGAACGAATTTTGATTCTGTCATCTTGCTCCAAAGGGCAGTTTTATGCAACCAAGTCTTCTGTAGTTGAATGGCTCATCTGCCATTAGGTTTAGCAAAGCCTAGCTTCAGTTTCAACCCGGGAAATTGCTTGAAGCCGATCATTCAGTTTGTTACTAGCGCAATTGTGCAGCTTCTTTACAATAAGGATGATACCAGAGAATGGATAAAAAATTCGAACCTAAATGTGACGGAGTACTACCTGTTGTTGGTCTTGAAGTTGGTTCTGTTGGTTTGCTTGCTTCACTTAAATTTTGGCGTCAGTCCAAATTTTCTCATTGACTTGCTGGGTAAGAGTTGGATTTCTGAGCAACTACCTTCAGAGTTTTGTTGAATTCTTTCACGTTGCTGGAGGCTGAACTTACAAAAAGTTTCAGTGGATGTTCTCTCTGAAGCATTCGAAAAAGTTGACGATCCCCTCGTAATTACCAATTCTGCTTTAGATTGTTCACAATGTCCACATGCCATCATTTTAGATGTGAAGTCGCACAAATGCAAGGAAGAGACTATGAAAGTTCTATTCCTTAAAGATAGCGCTGTGAGCTCTTGCAAGTTGCAAGATCTGACCGAAGTTTCCAAGGATTCCTCTTTATCTTCTGACATTGTAGCACCAGTTGTGCATTTGGATGGTGCAAACACGCCATCATTGCAGGGACGAGAAACAGGCTTAGTGAATGAGGAAGAGAAGGGCGAAGTTGTGGAAGCGCAAAAAACCAGTGAAGTGAAGAAGGATGAGCACGCTTCTTCATCATAATCATTTTCCCAGACCGGGGGTGCGGAAAACAGGAACCAGAACAAAGGCAATTGCAAGTCCAAAAGTAGGAATAATAAGAAAGGAAGAGGCAAGAAGAAATGAATCCTCACTTCATTGTCCCAGATACAGTTTGAGTGAAAATTGTATGTTGTTATAATCCACAGGTAGTCCACATTCTTGTTAATACATGTGGAACTTTTTGGCAAAATAGTTTTTAGAACGAAGAAAAAAAGATCTCTCGACATGAAGTTCATTACATGTCCTGTAAGTTCTAGCAGAGAATAGTCATGAAAATCTACTATTCCTTGGCTGCAGATTATTGTTCCTTCTTTTTTACCTCTCTGAACCTTTAATTCTCTCATGCCTCGTGATAGCTCGTAGAATGAGAAAGGAAATGCAACTTTCTCTGCATATCTTTTTTACTTACTGATCATCTTGATGGAGAAGGTTGCTTGATTGGAGTGAAAACCCATTATGAGATCCAGCCTGTGAGAGCATATGTCCATATGGGAGTGTACATAATTGATCTGTTTGCACCCTCACCGGACAAACGACGACTCCGTCACCAGAAAACTCCCCTGAATAAGCATAACATTGAGCCAAATCTGGCTCTTGATGGAGGAGAAACGATGATATTACTACAAGATTTGAACCCTTGAGCAGCTCTAGCAATGAGTCACCTCCTGAACAGCTTTTGTGGTGCTATATAATTTCGAGCCTCGTGATTGTTTGAGCGATGTCGATGTTGCAATATACTGTGGAAGTTATCAGATATTGCAACTAAATCTACGCGTAATCATCGAAGAAATAAACGAGGAACAATAAAGAACACAAGATTTACGTGATTCGATTCGAGTATTGGTATTTACTCCTTGAAGAGAATTAGCCGTCACTAATAAATGAGAGAATTATAGAGCTACAATCGCTCACATGCTTGAACTTTTCTCAGCCCTAGATTACACCCAAACCACGGTGTTTACGAGGAAAAACGACTCAATTCAGATGTAGAACTCACAACACAGAATCACCTACGTGTTCAGCGCTTCTTTTTTGCACAATCCATGCTGCAAGAATACAGTGTTATGCGGCCAATCCAAGCAAGGCTAAAGAGACGTGAATTGGAATTCTTGACCGAATACTTATGTGTTGAGTCCCCATGGCTGTTGGAGTTCAACCGAGGACTCATCTATTTTTCTTTAAATAGGTTTGACACCAATTGTTGTAATATAATGTGGAAATTATTGGATCTTGCAATTGCAATTGAATCAATGAGGATCTGAGCCATTTAAACAAAATACAGAAAGCCTTGGTTGAACTCCGACAGCCATGAAGACTCCTGGCCATAAGTATTCGGTCAAGAATTCAAATCCACATATCTAATTCGGCTACACAGGCTCAAATTCAAGATGTAATTTAATAATTAAGAAGCGAAACCGCTTGCCTGTTGCACCACCGAGAATCCTCCAAAAGTAAGTAGCAATGCCCCTACTTTGATTTGGAAGAAAGAGGGCCACATCGTGAGTACCTTAAAGTAGAATGAAGGTATGATGTCTTGAACTTGCTATGCCGAGCACACTCAATGTTAATAACTAAACTGATGCTCTGTTTAGTTCGTGAAAATGAATGACTAAGAATATATTCCAAAAATATAATCACTTGTATCATTTAAAATAATTAATCGATGAAAAATGTTTCATTATTGATAATAGTTTATGTCTAAATATTTTCATAAATGATAAAAAAAAAAAAATTTGTTCGTTTATTTTTCTAAGGGATACGAACAATTATTTTTCAAAAAAATTTCTCAATCATTTATTTTTCGCAAAATAAACGTACCCTCTAAGGGATAAAGGATAGCTTAGGTCAATACAGAATCAAGGCCATTTACGATGAATTGGACTTCATTGTCAAAATGTTGAAAAACATGGGTCAAAAACTAAGAAATTTAACATGTGACGTACTCTAATATTAACTCCAGGGATTTCATTGGACTAACGGCTGAAAATGACGACCTTATTAAATTGGGGTCTTAAGAAACGAATATTTAGAGGAGATGTGGTATGATTTGATTGCCCTTCAATGAACTGTCACTATCTAGTATCTTGTTAAAAGTGGCACGGGAAGATTGAAAGATTGGCAAGGATAATTATTGTAAAAAAATTTAATTTATTAATACAGAAAATAATTCATTCATAAATTTTTTCAATCAAATCTTCTTTTTGTTTGAAAATTTTGCACAATTTTCCTGAAATTGTGACATGAGCTTTGAGCTCTAGAAAGTGTGAAATTATACGTATAACTTAAAATTAATGTATGCAAAAAAAGTCTTAGATTCTTTTCCTTGCTATGGAAAGACCAAATGTTGATTAAATAAGTACCTGTGTACCGTGACTGATTATTGAGTAATTTAAGGGCTTGCCCCATTTCATACCCAATTAAAAAGTTGGAGAAATTACATTTTCGGTCCGATAGGATTAGGGGCATCCGCTTTGCATCTCGATGATAGTAAGCTTATTCGCATACTGAGGAGGCTATTAATATTAGGCATCAATCTCAACTCTTGATTATTAAGTTACTTGTCATGGAAATGTAAAAGTCACATTTTAAATCTCATCAATTGTCTACCGCAAGGACTGAAATCTAAGAGCGTGTTTGATAACGTTTCTGATCTAAGGAACAATTTCTGAGTACAAGAACGCACTTGATAACTGCAAAAAAAAATTTACTCCAGAAATAGAAATGCGTTTGGTAAACTTGTTTAGTTTTTTTGTTTCTTTTAATTTTTCAACATTTTTATTTGTATTTTTCCTTTTTTTTCTTTTTTTTTCTTCTTTCTTCCTTTTGGCCGATCGCCAACCTTGGCCATGGCCGGCAACCTCCCGGCCCCCGGCGAGGCTCGACCTCACTGTGGCTGGGCGAGCTCTAGGGGTGTGCAATGGGAACCGCCCGTACCGGGAACCGGCCAGACCGGACCGAACCGGCCTGTTTTGGGCGGTTCCCACGGTCAGCGGTCCGGTTTCTGGTTCCTAATCTTGGAACCGATGGCCCGTCGATTCGGTTCCCGATTCCAACATGGGAATTGGACCAAACCGAACCGATTTTTTTTATGTATAATTTATATATAATATACAAAATATGTAAACATCATAACTTATTGCAACCGAAATTGCAATTGAGGAGGAACCTCATATGTGGCCAAGAGACCATTGAAACTCTCTTTGTTACTCTTTTATTTATAGTGAAAATCTACTTGTTAGTTTCATTTTCTACTCAATGTGGGACTAAGGCTCCAAGAAACCCACAAGACACTTCAAGCCTCCAAGAGTCCCACATCAACTAAACATTCAAAGAGCAGAAAAGAGATTATCTATAAAACCTAAGCCAAGCACAACCTTTAGCCAAATTGTTCATGGCTTTCATGGTTAAGGTTAAGTGTGAAACACACGAAGTGTGTTTGATATTCACACAAGTAAAGTTTGAATATTTTGCATATGGAAACATGTATAATTAGTTTTGTTGAATCACCCGAGAACCGAATTGGATTGATTGCGCCGGTCCCGGTCCCGAGAATTGAATTGGATTGATCGGGCCGGTCTAGAGCACAGTCAGTCTTTAGTGCAAAAAAATAGAGTTGATTTTGTTGGACCGAACTAGACCGGACCGGAACCGATAGTCCGGTCCAGTTCCTGGTCCTAAGACCAAACGGTCCGGTCCACGGTTCCCAATTTTAGGAACCAGTGCTCCCGGTTCGGTTCCCGGTTCCAAGGTGGAATTGGACCGAACTGGGAACTAATCACCCTTAGCGAGCTTGAGCTCGCCTAGATTTGGCGAGGCCGAGCTCGCCCAACCACCGGTGAGGCACGGCCTCGCCGGGCCACCGCTACCCAGTCGACGTCGCCCGGTGGTGGCCCGGCGAGACCGAGCCTCGCCGGTGGCCGGGTGAGCTCGGCCTCGCAGATCCGGGCGAGCTCGAGCTCGCCCAACCAAGGCGAGGCCAAGCCTCGCCGGTAAGTGCGAGGCTCGGCCTCACCGGCCGTGGTGAGGCCAACCTCGCGTTGCTTGGGCAAGGTTGAGCCTCGCCGATCACCTCGCCACTAAGGCCACCGGCGAGGCTTGGCCTCGCCCGGCCACCAGTGAGACTTGGCTTCATTGGGCCACCGCTGGGCGACACCGACCTAGCAGTGGCCTGGCGAGGTCGCCAGTCGCCGACCATGGTCGAGGCCGGCGACCGGCCAAAAGGAAGAAAGAAGAAAAAAAAAAGTGTTTTTCGGAATTGTTCCCGAGAATAAAAAATAACTTTTTTGTACTTCTTATTTCTATTCCCACGAACAAAAAAATAGGTTTTTTGTTCTTGGGAATAAAAGTGTTACCAAACACGTTTCTGTTATTTTTTTGTTCCTCGGAACAAAAGAACATAAATTTTTGTTCCGCGGAACAGAAACAAAAATAAACAAACAGGCGGGAAAATTGTCCAAAAAGTCCTAAACCTATTGCACTTCTACCAATTCAGTCCTAAATCTTTTAACTTTGCCAATTCAGTCCTAAACCTTTTCACTTCTTGTCGATTCAGTCCATGCGGCCAATTTTGGCCGGAAAATGCTGACGTGGACGCCGGCGGTGCCACGTAGAACCGCGTGGCACCGCCGGTGCTAACGTTGATAATTTTTAATAATATTTTAATATTTTTTTGAATTTTTATTATTTTTCTGTTTTTTCCCCTTTTTTTTTTTTCTTTTCTTTTCTTCCTTTTCTTTTTGGCTTTTTTATTTCCTTTTCGGTGGTCCGACCCGGTCGGGCGAGGGCCGGCCTCGCCAGATCTACTCCGGGCGAGGCCGACGCCGCCCGGGCGAGGGCGAGCCCCGGCGAGGCCTCCCCTCGCCGGATCGGGCAAGGCCGGCCCTCGCCCAAGCTAGGGTGGCCTCGCCCGGCGTCGCCGTCGCCCGGCCCGACGCCCGGAGAGGCCACCCCGGCCTAGGTGAGGGTCGACCTTGCCCAAGCGACCCTCGTCGGGCTGCGCCCGGGTGAGGGCTCCCCTTGCCGAGGCTCCTCCTCGCCCTACCGAGCCTTGCTCGTGGCGGGGCGAGGCCGGTGGCCGGGCGTGGCCGGTAGTCGGCCGTTGCTTGTGGCCAGTGGCTGGCCACTGGAAAAGGGAAGAAAAAAGCCAAAAAGAAAAGAAAGAAAAAAAAAGGGAAAAAATAGAAAAAATATTAAAAATTCAAAAAAAAATTAAAATATTATTAAAAATTGTCCACGTCAGCGCCGGCGGTCCTACGTGGCACCATCGGCGACCGTCGACGTCCACATTAGCATTTTCCGACCAAAATTGGCCGCATGGACTGAATCAGCAAAAAGTGAAAAAGTTTATGACTGAATTGACAAAATTAAAAGATTTAGGACTGAATTGGCAGAAGTGTAATAGGTTTAGGATTTTTTGGACAATTTTCCCCAAACAGGCCTTAAGGGACCAAATTTGAGCATTACAAAATGTATAGGGATTAAAATTATAACTTTTGTTTACATGCTTGTACGTGTAGGAGCCACGTCTTGGAAACTGGTGTGGGTGCCTCGTCAATTCTTGACAAATTTTAACAGGAAATTTGATGGAAGGATTTATTATGGGAAGATTTTTCATAAACTATCCATACCGATTCGCCTGTCAGATAGTGAGTTAGAATTGTGATTATAAGATTTAAAAGTAACGTACGTTTCTATGAAACTAGTCCTAAATATGTTTACACGACCTTGAATTAGAAATCAGGAAGCCGTTGTCATATATAGTGAACTTAATTGTAATGGGCTGTCAATTTAATCAGGTGTACTTGCAAACTTAGGAATTACTAATTTACATTTGGGGTGCATTTGTTTCACAGTAAACTCAAGATTTGAGAAATATTTTATGAAAAATGATCGTTTATATCACTTATAAATATGAATGAATGCAAAATATTGTTATTACCCACGAAAATAGTTAGGCATGAATTGTTATTTATAATGACAACATTTTTCGTTAACTAAATTTTCTAAACCATATAATCAATTCTAAATTTGAGTTTTCTGTGAAACAAACATACCCCTTTTTGATTTGACGTTTTCATAAGGTTTTAGAAGGAAACATGAGAACAATCAAGTTCTCATTGAAAGATAAACTCGGGATTAGTTTTGTTGATAAAATAAAGTACATCAAATAAAATTGATCGACCGTTAACGATACGAAAACTGTAATATCTGGCTGGTGGGCCCAAAAGAAGGGTTGAAAACTCAAAAAGAGGAGGAAAAAAAAAAGAAAGAAAAGAGAAAAAGGGGTGAGTGGTGGTCACTCACTTTAAAGAGCTGAACCACTTCGGGAGAAAGAAAGAAAGAAAGAAAGAAAGAAGAAAAGATAGGGAAAGAAAGGAAAGGGGTTTTGACATATACGTGCACGCCGCAGATGCCTTGCCAAGCCAACTCGACTCCATAACGCAGCGCCTGGTAAGAGATTAGGTCCCTCGTTCGTCCAATCGAAGTAATTTACGGCTTTAGGGCTCAAATTTGAAATTTTTGGAAAATCAAGCGGCGAAGTCCAATTTTGGAGTCGTTGAGTCGAGTATTTTTATAGAAATCTTAGTTTAGGGTGTCATGGAGCCATAGGATTTTACGGATCATGATTTGAGCTTATGCTTTGTCCGAAACAAAATTTTGAAGTTTCCCGCGTGTAGTGAACAGTACGCGTCCAGCAGCTTTGGGCCCGTGTTTCGTCATTTTTCGGCTTGATTTTGGGACAGTCAAGTTGGGATTCCTATAGTATGTTTGAAGGGTTTTCTTTTGACTATAAATACGTTCGGAATGGGGTTCGGAGGAGGAAGTTGTAGCGTAACTAAATTTTGCGCTTAAACTCCGCGTTGTGAACGGCTTAAACAATCACTTTGGTTATGCGATTTGTTAGCGCGTAGGAGTCCTTTTGTTAGAGTTAAGGCGTAATTCAATTGTTTCGTAATTGAGATAGAGTTTTATTAGATTTTAACATTAATTCTCGGTTATTTGATAGGGTCGTGAATTCGACGATACGACTATCGTTTGTCGTTTGGCTGTAAACAACGAGGTGAGTGATACTATATCTTCTTTGGTTTTGTAAAACCATATCTTGAAGTATATATGTGTGTGTATATATATTGAATTGATGAGCATTTTTATTGCATAAAAGCTGGATCGAGCATTTGCTACTCTTTGGTTGCTTATGAATGTTTAAAAAACGTGTTATATAAAGTTCGTGGAGTAATATATATGAAATTGCTTTACGATTCATTTATGGAAATGTTTATGATGATTTGAGAAATGGATAGGAAATGGATAATGGGCTATGCTGCAAAATGTTATTTGTTTGGTTTAAGGCATTGAATTCTAGATTGGATTTCTGGTATTGTAAGATGGTTGTCTATGTTCAATATGACTATGAATCTAGTGATGAGATGGGTTTTTGGGTATACATACCAGGTTTAGGATCTCTCTCTGGGCTAAGGCACCGGCTCTGTAGATGGAGACTTGCCAAGAGAGAATCTTGGTCGCCTTATCACCAAGCGTTGTGTCGTGAGTATTGAGTAATAGATTAGTCAATGGATGAACCATTAATATGTTATATTTGATGGAGATTATTCAATGGATTTAACTATTGATACTTGACCTTTGATGGTGAGTTAAATGAGTTTTTCATATTAGTATAAAGTTTTGATGATAAGAAATGACTCTTATATAATTCGATATGTATTTTATATATCAAGTTTAAGTTATGAAGTTTGGTATTACTTTGTATACATGCATGGTGGTTGTTCGATATGCTTAGATGTACTACTCACTGAACTGTTGATTTTGATGTTGCAACCAATCTGTTGGTTTATCTGATATTTATATAAATAGTTTGAGATATATATATCAACATCATGTTGTTGGTTGTGTTTGAGGTTGTGTCCTTTGTGTGGAAGGGTGACTGTGTCATCCCCATTATTTTTGTGGTTTTGGAGTGTGACAAAAACCACAGCCGAAATGACCACCGGCCGCGGTGACTCCGCTGGTAAGTCTTCCCCATCGTGGGGGGACCCACTGACCCCTTCTCGGAGGGCGAGGGTTTGACTTACCGCGGAAACGCTTGGCGTCTTACCCGTTCCACGGGGGTGGTGGGTCCTCCCGTGGGGCCCAGGGGTTTACCCCGTCGCCCACGGTGTACGGGGCTTCCCTAAGTCATCAAACAAAAAAAAAAAAAAAAAAAGAAAAAACCACAACCGAAGTGTGCTGCAAAGGTTCATACACGTAAGGCCCACGTGTCAACTTAGGCGGTGGCGACTCAGCACTTTTCTAGTGAATTCCGAATGGAAATTCGACCGGTGGAGCTTAAATTGTTGCCTCGGAGTAGCGTTACATTCCAATTCGTAGCCAAATGAAGCATAAGATCAAGGTCGAGTTCCACCAGTACTCCATGGACCAAGATGCAAATCTACCCCGAAGAATTTGCCAATGAAGGAGCTATTCGTTGATTCCTTCCGCAAAATTCGGGACAACATTATGCCAAATTAGCGAGAATCTGCAGCCAGCCACCTGCCATCGAATTATTGATGCTCGATGGCTTTTGGCGATGGGTCGCATCCATCGAAAGTTATTTCTTTTGGACTACCAAAAAGGCTCTATTTATACTGTTGAAAAATCAAACTGTTTAAAGAATATCATTTATATAAATGAGTGAAGAATAAATGTTTCTGTTATCGAACAAAAATTAGTTTTCGAAAAAGCATTTTTGGGTTATTTAATTTTTCATCGATTTAACCAACGCTACTGCCGTCCTTAGTTTTGTGGAACTGGGTATCAGTGCAAAATGTTTTGAGGAATTAGTGTTTTTTTTTTTTACACATTTTAAAATATATTTCTGGGCGAAAAAACAATTGAAAAAAAAAAAGAAGAGGAAAAATAAGTACCCGCGATATTCCATTATTCCCCTCCGAGTAGGAATCCCAAGAAGGAATCCCACGCTGCAAATTACTTCTTTAGGGTTCCCCCAGCAACAAAAAATTAAACAAAAAAATCGTTCAGTTTTTCCATCGATTCGGAGAGAAGGGCTGCATCATCTTCTTCTTCTTCTTCCGATCGGAGCACCCGTTTCAATCGCTCTCGCTCGCTCGCTCGCTCTCGCGTGCATTGGCGGTTCCCGATTCCGGCGACCTGCCCGGATCTTTCTCAGGTACCGCGCTCGACCGGGTTTTTCTCCGAATTCTTCTCTCTCTCTCTCTCTTCTTTTGTGGTCGGCGAGAATCGCGAGACGGGCGGCGTAACGGCGCGGCCACGGCGGGGATGCGGACGCGGAGGCGGTTGGGGGTGGGGGTGGGGGGGGGGATTGGGGCGGAAGGAATCTTGGGTCGCCGGGGGTTGTGGCGGCGGGGCCGTTTCCGAGTCCTTTGACGGCCGATTGTTTGTCGATTGAAGAAGATGGTTCTTGGACGCCCCGGGAGTGAGAAAAAAGTAATCTTTTGAGGCGGGTCGAGGGTCAATCGCGGGTTGTGCCCTTGCGAGAGTTGTCTCCCTTTGCATGGCTCTGCGATGGATGTGAATTAAGGCTTGGCTTTGGTTGAGATGTGTTTTTGTGTTGATGAAAAGAGATGACGATGTTTCCGGACCGAAAAAGGCATGGTCTTGGAGGCGGGAAGATGGTAAACTTGAGACGGAAGTGTTGATCTCTCTCGGATTACGACTCACTAGAGTTACCTCCTTTCCGTGGCGCTGCCATGATTATAAATGAATCCTTGCCTTTGGTTTTAATGTATTCTGTGTTTACCAAAAAAGATGCCGATATTTCCGGTCCTAAAAAGATGGTCTTTGGCGCTGGAAAGGAGTATAGATTTGAGGCGGTTTAGGCATTAATCACACGGATTGTGCCTTGCTAGAGTTATCTCCTTTCTATAGCTATGCGATGGATATTAATTAAACCTTAGCTTTGATTGTAATGTATTTTGTGTCGACCAAAAAGGTGCTGATATTTCCAGACCGAAAAAAGATGATCTTGGACGCCGGGAAAAAGTAAAGTTGAGGCGGATTTGGCGTCAATCGCTTGGATTGTGCCTTACTAGAGTTATTTCCTTTCCATAGCTATTGATGGATATTAATTAAACCTTAGTTTTGATTGAGATGCATTTTGTGTTGAATTAGATAGCGAAATTGATGGCGAACCCGCAAGGGAACCATCAAGAACCCGCTCATGCTTCATCGACTTTTAATGGCAATGGAAATATTGCTGCGGCGGCGGCGCCGGAGAGTTCAAGCACAACGTCTGCAATGAAGCACAATCCTGGAATCTCGATGGACTGGACTGCAGATGAGCAGGCTACACTTGAAGATGGCCTTGCTAAGTAAGACCCTATTTTTATTGTTTTTTCTTTTGGTTTGGTGATGATTTGTCACATTATTTCAGGTTATAGATAGATGTGTTTAGACTACAGAATTTGACTTCTACCTCAGGGGTAGTTATATAATGTAGCAAGTTCATTTAATGCACACTTTGTATAGTAGTTGTGAGTGCTCATTGTAGTACTTAAAGGAAGTTGTTATGTTGTTCACTTCTCCTGCCCCATTTTTTGAGCAAACAAAATTTATGTTCATTTATGGTTGCGTGGATAATAGAAAGGCTGATGATACTTTCTAAGTTTGTTCTACAGCTTTTTTCCATTTTTTTGTCGGGATGTGTACCTCATTATGTTTCTAAAAAGTTTTTTTTTGGGACTTGACGATTTTTTTAAATTTGTTATTACCTGATCGGTACCCTTTAAAGTACCTTTTGCTGATAGTTGACTAAAAGTAACAGATTTACTTATTGAGAGGCCTCCGTAGGGAGGAGATAGGGGAGATAAATTCCCAAGAAAAACTGTAGGTGCAGGCTTGAATAAGCCACCGGTTCAGTTCATTCCTTAGACCAGGGAAAGAGAAAGACACAGCATAGGTTTCTTAGGCAAGGAGTCTTTAGAATTAACAAGTGTTATCTCTGCTTTAAGTGAGCCATCATATTTCCCATCTGCATTTGTTCTCCATAGAAAACAAGTGGGCAACAGACAGCTTAGAAAATTTTATGTGATTTAAATTATAGTTTCCTATTTTAAGAAGAAAAATATTTGAAGCTTCAGGAGACTTAGAAGTCCTTGATACCAAGTTACTCCGCGTAGTTTTGATCTAGCCGAGTTAAGTCATAGTAAAATCAAATTCAGCTGTAGAGCCTGTAATTCTAATCTTTGTTTGGGGAACCTTGCTCTTGTCACAAGCATATGAGGAATGTTTACACTATTATTGTGATAATGACAACTTCATTTGTTCAACTATTATATTTCTTCGCACTAGGTTTGGAGGCATTAAACTGGATGAGTTGCTTGATCTTGTGTCTCATGTCCTATGGCTGTTATGCATGAATAACATAAGCAATGTGGTGTCATGTCTTCAGATTTGGCTCAGAAAATAAGGTGATTTGCTATGCAAAGATAGCTTTACAGCTGCAAAACAAAACAGTCAGGGATGTGGCATTGCGTTGCCGTTGGATGTCGGTAAGCTTTCACTTCTTTAGCTTCTGCAGCCTTTCTTTTCCATAGGGTAAATGCTCCTCCTACTAGTAGTTCTCTTGAGGCCAACAACAAATTAGTTAGTTATTTTTCCTATATTTTCTTCCATGCATAGTTACATTATTGAATAAAACTGGCCTAGTGAAGGGCATAATATGCTTTTGTGAGTTAAATAGATATGAAAAAGATGCCTTAGGTCCATTTTCCCTATTTGTTAATGCCTTTCTTCGCCTAAATGTGAAAAGGACGACATAGTCTTTCCCTTTTCTTCAGAAAGGCCTTGAGGAATCTGACTCGAGTGGATCATTGCTTCTCTAATATCTTGTCATCTCAGTCAGCATAACTACTTGCAGCACAGAACTAAACCTTTTGATTTTGCCAGGCAATTCGATCAGATGTGAACTATGTTTCAGTCAAAGGTCTCTCCCGATAATTAGTTTCCTTTTGGTTAAATAAAAAGGTATATTTGCAGATGAAACCTGCAAGTAAATAAGTTAACTGGAACATAATAATTAGTCAATAATTTCATTACTGGGTTGGATTTTTCAATGTTCTCCTAAACAGAAGGTAAATTAAGTTAAATTTGATGTGCATATTTAAGTTATGCCTCTTTCTGTTATGAATTAAAGTATGAAGAGTTGGATACTAGACTTGAGTACATCCGATTTCGTATTGACCTACTTTTAACATGAAATGATGTTTTGGGTTGTGAGGTGACATTTTAATTTTAGTCTTGCTGGTGAATATGTTGTGACTCTGAGATAAATTGTTAATTTATATTATGCGATGTCTCAGAAGAAATCCATGGCTGATTTTAACCTTTTGCATATGTTGAGCACTTGTCTCTTTTTTCCTGATTTCAAGAGAGCATGTAGTAAAGTGGATTATTGAAAGAATAAGTTGGATGGTACAAGGGTTTTTAGATTTGCTGATAGCGGCTTTGACAGCATTTTTGCTTTTACTATGTTTTACCTTTTTTTGTGTCCTAAATTCTCTTTGTTTCCTTTTTTCCTGTCTAGAAAAAGGAGAACAGCAAGAGAAGGAAAGAGGATTATAATCTCAATAGGAAAAGCAAAGATAAAAAGGTTTGTTTCATTGCATTATCTCATTTCCAATTTGATGTTTTAGTTTTTGATATTATGGAAGACCTTTTCCTTAGCTACGATTTTGCAAGGTGGTGTAGTTATGTATTTTCTAACCACCCCAACCCCCCCGGGGGGCGCAGGGCTCTCTGTATTTTCCACTAAAAATTATACCAAGTGGTTCTGTGGCTGGCTGGAGGGTTGCCCATAATTATTATGTTGGGAAAGTGTATGCTGTCCTTTGAAACATGACACGAAGATTAGACTCTATTCTTCTGTCTCCTGAAATGGCAGAAGTTCGATTATGATGATCAGTTGTTGTAGATTATGTGGTAGCTGTAATCTGCACTGTGAAATTTTTGTTCTCAGTTTTTAATTCAAATCAGACATTTCGTGTACTCTATGGTGATTCATGGTCTTGAAACAGAAATACTAGTGATCTTTGATGTTTTTATGTCGAGGAGCTATGTTGTGCTAGTAGCCCATAGTTGGCACAGTTATCTACTCACTGTTCCAAGTACATGCATGTGGAACGGTCAAGTCTATAAGTGCTCCATGGGCACTTGTTATACTTATAATTAATGAGGAATATTTGAAGTTCAAAGCTCTGATTATGCATGTCACAAATAAGTGGGAGTATTAAAAATCGAGACATGTCCTTACTCGGGTAAGTCTTGAGAGGGAGAAAGGGAGCTTTTATTGCCTCTATATTTCATGCCTTTTGTATTTGGTTTGAGATCTTGCATATAGTGGTGAATTGAGATGCTTTGAGCAGGTTGATTGGACCCACTCCTGATGGCTTGTCTGTTAGTTCAGTGGTTTTGTATCATGATGAAAGAGAGAATCATGTGGAGGAAGATTTGACGAGATGCCTTTTCAATAATAAATTGTAGTATTTGATTGGAGAACCAGTTTTAACGCCCATTATATTGGTAAAATGAATTCCGTGTTGGGGAGCTTATAGACAAAAGTACTTTATACTGGTTTGCGTGAACTGTATTTCAACCTTCTCCTGCAGCCAACTGAAATTTTGGAAAGAATTTAGGCTAAACCTTGAGTTTTTCCTTTCCTTTTTTTTTTTTTTTTTTTCCGGTTCATCAATTATGGTTTAAGGGTTATAATAGAATATGGTACTTACATCTATACTTAGAAACTTCTTTGCTGTGACATTTTAGGGCAACTCTGAAGATGTGAAACCGTTTCCTAGAGTTGTACACTCTTATCTATCTCTTGAGCCGTAGGCTAATGTGCTTCTTGTGCATCATTACTTTTAATTGATGTTGTTGTCTCTGCTGTAGTTTTACACACCTTATTGACAAGCTTCTCTGGGATATCATGTTGGTTTTCTCTACAGGAAAAGGTAGCCGATCCTTCACCGAAGTCTTCTCATTTTCCTGCCCGGCCTAATGTTGCTCCCTACATGCCACCAGTGATTCCTCTGGACAATGATGATGGCATTCCTTTTAAAGGTAGTGGCTTTTGACTTGAAGAAGTCTCTAGTTATATTTTGGAGCTTAGATTTTTTTTTTTTTTTTTTTTTTCTGTGTTAGATGGTCACCAAACTTGAATGTTCATCGACAGTACTCTGTGGGTTTTTCTAGATTTTATCTGCAATAGGGAGGCTTTGCGTCTTCCTTATTGAAATTGATGTTTGTGCGAGGACTAATCTGACTTGGCTTCTTGATCTGAAAAGTGTGTTTTGATGGGTAGAATTTCTTGACAAACATTTATATCATTTACCTGATATGGTGGTGCTTATATTCTAATATGAGTGGGACATTTTATAGTTTTCAGCTAATTCCAGAGTTTGTAAAGTACTTGAGCTTAAGTTGAAACAAACCCCCCTCCCCAAACACGAAGAAGAAAAAATAGTAATTGAGCTTAGGGAGTTTTGACTTTGAATACTTGACGTTGCAGGATTTTGTATACCTTTTGGCTAGTACAGAAAACAAAGCAGCTTCAGAAGTTCACTTGAATGTCGAATAACTGTCCAGAAAGATCCTTAGCTATTCAAGTTTCACTTGCCATCTTTTTCCATTGTAGGTTAAATTTGAAGTATGAAATAAATTTAGTTACCAACTGATATCTCCACTTTTTTTTTCCTAATTTGAATAAGGGCCTCTATTGGCTGCTGCTTTCTGGAAGCATATGACAATGGACTTTACTTGTCTGGAAATTAATCAGCTTCAAAATGCATTATTTTATCATGCTGTGTGCATTTAGTTGTCTGGTAGGTGCTAATGAATTTTCTTCAGTTGTCTCTATGATTGCGTTAATTACAGATTTGTATCAGTCTCTGTGCATTCATTGAATTAAAGAAACTTTTATCCGTTAATTTTGTGTTTAACGCAATTTTTATGCTGAAAACTTGTTCCATGCTGTGCAGCAATTGGTGGTCCTACTGGAGACCTTCTTGAGCAGAATGCACACGCCTTTACTCAGATACATGCAAATTTCGCAACATTAAAGGTGAAGCACTTTTGTCATAGTTGGTTCAGACAATTCTTGGATATGAAAGTGTATGACAGTTTGGACCAAACTTCACAGCGACACTCCCATTTTCAGTTTTATTTCTCTTTTCAGTTTAGGCTTAGTAATCACTCTTGATTTACATTTTGATATTTCACACGGTGTCTATTAGATATTGTGTCAATTTTGGCAGTGTTTAGCGTGCATATTACTTTTAAGCCTATGGATAATGTGCACTCATGTCCATTTAATATTCCTCTCCTTTTCTTTTCTTCCGTGTGCATGTGTGAACATAGTCGAGTAACCAGATGGTTCATGTCCAGTTCTAATTGATGACCGTGCAATGCCCAGATTCTGGTTGAATTAAAGCAAATTGTTTTTCTAATGCTCTTTTATTTTGTTTTTGGTATCGGAAACACTTACATGAGCTGGTTCGTGATGATTCTTGCACCCCAGGATAAGAATAAATTAACTTCCAACAAATCGCTCGTGTCACTTCATAGTCATTCACAATATATTGCATCAACTTTGTGCTGTCGCTTAATGTTTTATAATTTGTATTCTGCATTATCTTCTAGCACCATCTCCAATTACTACATTTCATAATGTTTGTTAGACGTAATGCAAAATTGAAGTGTGAATTATGATATGGAGTGCACGTAAGATGCCACTCTGGTCTGCAATTATGGCTTTTTTATGCTGTTCTTTTTATCAAGGCATCAGTTGAATGTTGAACTAACTTATGGAATTATTTTCTTTCAGATTCATGACAACATCGGTCTTTTCTGCCAAGCTCGTGATAACATAGAAAAAGTCATAAACGAGTGAGTTTTGACTGTTTTATCTTTTCTTTTGTGGTATTCGATGCTTTGTCCATGACAGATATCAAGTGGCAATATAAATAGCTATGGCTGTCACTAGCTTATGTCAGTGATGGTGCCTTACAGAATGCTGTGTAATTATTGTTGATTAGTCAGTATGATGTTGAGAGATGTCTCTTTATTCGACAGCATTAATTTGTTGATGATAAATGGTGTTCTTTTCCTTTCCGCTTTGAGATGATCTCTCTGTGATGTCACTGGATTCAACTCTCATTCTTAATTCATTCTAGGCAGATTATGTCCATTTCTAGGCAGATGCTGTGATTGTGCTTAAATGACTTGTTTTTATGAGACCACCTACATTTTATGTTTCAATCACAGAGTCTAACGAAGTAAAGGAAAGAGTACTCCATATCATTTGCATATTTTTACCCCCTGTTAAAATTGACAAATCTCATATTTTATGAATTGCAGTTTGGGTAACCAGGTGGACATAATGAGGCAGATGCCGCCACTCCCTGTTAAGGTGAATGAAGAGCTAGTCAATACGATTCTACCCCGAACAGCACTTCCACCGCAGTCCTGATCCTTTGTTTGCCTCTTATAGCTTTGGAACATAGCCGAGAGATACCAACTTCAAGGGTGATTTGTTAATCGATATCAACCATATGGGAGGAGGCAAATTGTCAACTAAGTGGAGCCGTCTTTCCCGAATTGTTAGATGACATTAGTAACTCCATTGCTTCAGTTTTTGCAGAGTCATTTTTTTTTTTTCCTTTTTCCTGCTTTTAATGGGATAGTTGATGCTGTACATGTCAAAATAGAGGTGGTTTAGGGTTTAGGAATGGCCGGAACAATAAGCAGTTAACTAGTTAGTTCTTTTCATTTGAATTTCAGGAATTCGTCCTTGAAACAAACCTAGTACTCTCTAGAATCGCGTTGTCAAACGTCGCCCTGAGTAGGTGGTATAGTCCAGCTCTTTTCATCAGATGTAGGACTACAGGAATTGAATAAATTTCAATCGATAGTTCTTTCTATGATCTCACTTAGCATCTCCCTCTGAAGGCTTACTGAGGCATGATCAGGGAGCGGCAAGCATCATCTTTGCCAAATTTCCTTACCTGAGGCCTCACCATCTGTTGGTGATTTAGCAGCACTGCCTAGCCCGAAGAGGGGAGGTCCAGTCGCTTCTTTCCCGAGTAACTTCCCAAGTGTAAAGTTTTATGTATTTGCTATGCCATATCGAAGTTAAGCCTTAATGCCGTGGTGAAGGGGCTCGCCGGCGCCTAGTCCAACATCGCATACCTTGAGGCCTTGGGAAACAATCTGAAAATTGCGGGCAAGTCCTACTGAAATTGGGATTAATCTAGTGCAGGATGAGGCACGGTATCTTTATCGGTATACTGGGCCAAGCAGAAGACCCAGAGTTTCAACGGACTGTCGCCAAAATAGAGCTACAAAACAGGCCCTAAATAGGTATCCCACGACGACAACGCCAACTTAGACCAAGATTCATTCTAGGAAAAGCGGATTGAGATTACTAATGACGGATGGAGTACTGACGTTGCGAAGCTAGATTGGGACGATAATGTCTCTCTGATGTTAGATTTGAAGACACCTGTTACAACCTTCCGCACAAGCTCATATTTTGCACCGATGACGTGCCTCAATGCATCGTCCATGGTACTCCACAAAGAACTTTGGCTCTTTAAAAGGAAATCAAAATGCACTTTCCATAATTCGGAAGAACCATGAAGGCGTCCTCCAAACTTAATGGAACTTGCACCTTTTGTTATGGTAGTATATAACGACTCGGAATGCAAGCAGACTAGTCTCAAATAAAATGGACTTCCCATCTAATGGTACCTTCTTGTCAAAATCAACCTCAAAGTAAACAAAAAAGTAGCTACAATCCAAAAGAAGTTTTCGGGATTATATTGGATTTCATTCAACATATAGCGTCAGGTATGTATGTGCATTTACAACAAGTGAACAAAAGAATCCATGTGCATATGAGAGAGAGAGAGAGAGGGAGAGAGAGAGAGGACAATTGAAAGCCATTTTCGCTCATGAGGGACTGCCTACAGAAATACCACCTGAACAGAGCATTATGCACATCAAAACAAGAAAAGAGCATGCCCTGCTCCACGTTGAAAGGCCTTGCGTCTTCATATATGTCAGTGCACGTTGAACATGGTGAAAATTCCTCACTTCAACATCACAATCTATTTTCTCTTCCCCCCGACTGATTGCACTACTCCATCACAATCTACTTGTATATCCATTCCTTGGCACGGCCACCAGACTCGTCCATATCTATGAAAATGCTAACTGCCTGCAACAAAAGCATCAGTGGTTGCAATCAATCAATATATATTCAACAGTCCTAATCATACCGTACGCTCTCTATGCCTTGAAGTAAAAACTAATTGAATGAACTTTGCATCAAGGGCATGCAAGTTCGCAAATGCAAACTTTTGTGGACATTTGCCAAGTATTGAATCACATCTTTACCTTTCCTATTCGCGGACGCTCTTTTGACTTTGCTAGGCTGTTTCTAACATGTGAGACAGCTCCCCAGCATTTTAATGTGTTCGCCACGTCATCAAGCCTCAGTATATACTCCTCTTCAGTTAGCGGAAAGGATCTCTTGGGGGAAAAAAAAAGAAAGGCACATTGAACAGAAGATTCAGAGAAGATTTTCATCCCAAAACTGATACAACAATATTCTTAAATTTCATCATTTCTGTCTAAAAGCATCGCTGGAGATACTACCAGGAAACCATAAGATTGGGGTCAACCATCCACTGACCTGTTCAAGGTACTTCCACATGACATTGAGCGCCAGAAGATTTCTTCCCATAAATTCCTGTAATGTATAGCATTTATAATTACAACTGAAATACCGGAATTTCAGCAAAGACAACCCGGTTAATCCAGTGTGAAAGAGATATTGCAAGACAAGAGTACCTTAAGAAAATGTCCCAGCAAATTATACTTTCAGTTGACACATTCTCAGACATATAAACAGTGATTCTGTGGCAGATAATTCTTTTCTAAGTAAAAGCTCTGAAATACCGGTCTTCCAAACTACTAAAACTCTTAACAGAGGTGGGTGTCCAGAATCAAGTAAGAGATGTAAGATATAATCTCTAAGAAATCGAGGGTTGAATCAACCATGTAATTGACTGCTCCTTGGAGTAAGAACAAAAAGACTGGAAACCTTAAGCATGACATATAAAAGTCTCATACAGATTCTACCTCATGTTTGAAGTTCTACAGTTAAAGAAAAAGGTCCTTCCACTCTGAACCGCTCAGAAAGGCATGAATACAGAAGGCCTAGGAAGTTATGTTCGAAGTCAAAGGACACTGAAGTTGGAATAATAGAGCAACTGGAGCTCGAGAATATACCTTCTTTATAAGCTGAAGGTCATATGACCTCCCATATTTGTTTCTAATAAGAGTGGCAAGATCTATGCCGCTAAAGGCAGAATCATCCATGCCAACAATCCTTTCAAGCTTCTCTCTAAGTGATTCATCACTTACCTGAAAATTTAAAAACAGTAGCACAGATGCAAAGCGTAAATGTCTTGCAGCACAACTCTAAAATTGCAGGGTTGAGGCATATTTGTTCCGTGACAAGAGGATCCAGCTTCAAAAATTTAAATTCTACCAAATTGTATGGCACTTGAACCTTTCTTCTTTATTCCAAAAGCAATAAAACAAATCCAGAAAAGTGGACAAAAGAAAAGAGGAGATGAAATGTTCTTTTCCTAGATTGAGAGCCAACAGTCTCTGAAAGCAGGCTCTCAGGGAGGCAAGGACGTGACGGCGATAGAAGTGAAATCTTAAACATCATTAAGATGAATCTTTATGTTACCCATATGAGGAGCATGAAAGGCTCATAATTGAAGATGAATAAACTTTTATTGCTTTTCAGTAAGCACAGTCAATTTCTTTTGTTTACCAGTTCACTCCATAGATAATGAATGTAGAATTAAATTAATGATGATTGAAGCAATTTTCAAAATGCAGACTTGCAGTTCTTGAAGATATTCAGAACACAAGAAAGAAAACAGCTTAATAAGCCGAAAGTCCAAATAAAGAGACGAAGACAAACTAATTGCTCTTTCATCTTTCATTCCTCTGTCAGTAGCCAAACATAACTTAAATGGGTGAAAATTGCGGCACTTGATGCTTCTTTTGCAACATCACTCAAAATCTCAAAAAATGTTGAATCACCAGAGTACCAAATCCTTAAGAATTAATGTTGTATAACTTTTACTAAACCAATAACACTAATAGTCTCACACAATGCTCCACCAAAATACTGAATCAGAAAACTAGCATCACTGTCTAAAAGATGGTCTAGCAATTGATGAAATGTACATAATTAAGTACAGATAAATAAGATTAACAATTACCTCTCCTTTGTCATCATTAGTAGAACTCTCGTCGTTAGGCTCATCTTCAGAGTTCTCTGAGTCCATCCCATCACCCACTGGACTGGAATAGACTGGCCCATGTCTTCTTGAGCATGGACTGGGTTCTATTGAAGGCTGTTGAGCAAGGAAAAACATGCTTCCATCTGGGGAAAAATATGTGCCGGAATATCCTAAACGTGGAACCTTCTTGCATTTTCCTTTGAAAGAAAACTCTGGGATCCTCTGAGACCAATTACAATGATGGCTTGGGAAGAGACTTGTCATATCCTCTATATCACAAAAAACATGGATTAAGAATTTCCACGTAGCTCACGGAATCACTTTTTCCTTTTATCTTGATTTAATATAATGAAAAATTCCGCACATCAACAAACCATATCTAATGTTTTTCAAGAGGAAAAGATTAATCAATTGCTTCGGAGAAAATGTGAAGAATCTGCACTAAGTGTGTAGAATCTAGAAACCAACTTTTCAACATACAAAATGAAGAGGGAAATAACATTCTGCTAAATAGATGCACTTCCATAGTCTACTGAAGTTGACATATTTTCTTCATTGGCCATCTCTCCTGAAGTTGATGCAGCTGCAAGGGACTAACAGAAGTAGAACTAGAGCACAAGCAGACAGGTTCAACACACACGAAGTGAAGCAGAGAAAAAACTCTCAAAGTCTGTACTTTTCTAAATAGAAACAAATGTCTAAACAAATTGAACATGACGAATAAAAAGACTAATGTCCCTAGAATCCTGATATTACCCAACAAATTTTAGTGTAAAACTGTCCCATTTAAATTCCAAATGTAATTTATTTATCCAATTGGGATGTAAATCTGCATTTAAGCTCAGTATTATCGTCAAGTACTCAAATGACATGCTCCTTTGGATGGACAAAACACAACCACGAGTTTAAAACAGTTGTAGATTTCCTTTGATTGCTAGGAACTCTAGAACCACATTATTGAAGCTTTCTAACTTAAGCACAGTTTATGCCTTTTATCCTAGAATCTCCTTTCTTTTAGAAACATACACACGAACTTAGTACAAACTCCTCTCTCCCTTCTTTCTCGACTAAGAATTAACCTACAGATCTTGTTACTGGTCATGTGTATGTGAGCTTTGTCCTTCAGAATTGCAACCAAAGATGATAATAACACGTGCTGTCCTATAGTGAAATTCTGTCCTCTTTACCAGTCAGTCATGTCAAACAAAGTAAAACCAAGCATCATGAAAGGACGATGACCAACTGTGCTCATTGCCTAAGTAAATTATTACAGCGGATCAAAGTAATCGAAGATGGACACAGCCAAGATTACTTCAAATGGCGAAAAGGCCAACTCAAAGACAGCCCTCTGCAATCACGACAAACTAAATCGAGCAGGGCATGGACATACACTTCCCAACGGTGGGTATACACTCGGCGACTGATCCAAGCAACATGGATGTATCTTGCACTAGCAAAGCAGTTGAGAAAGCACATAAACTATGAAGCTTTCGATCCATATGGGTTTCGAGTGCTGAAACTTGCTTTCTGAGCCAATTAAGAATGAAAGGTATGAAAGTCTCGTTAACTTCAAGCAAGCTCTGGATTGAGAGAGAGAATTCAATCAAAACGTTCCACTTTATCTTCCCTTTAGCTTTCACCCACTCATTTCATAATCTAAAACCGCCATGCGGGTCGAAACAGAGGCCACCATGCACTCTCTGTTCACTTCAGAGTCCCGACAGACGAACAGGAAAAGAACAGAGGAAAACGTCATTGTACCACAAAGATATTCCCACTCGGGCATTCGTTTGTCAAAAGGCTTTCAAGTTTCTCCAGGTTGCACGATCGAATCCACAACGAACCCAGTTGCAAAAAGATGCTAGAGAGAGAGAGAGAGAGAGAGAGAGCTTACGAAGTGGATGTCGTTCGTCAAGAGTCAGCTGGCTAGTGGTTGGCCACCGATAGCTTTATGAAGCTTCTTCTGCTTGGGAAGAAGCCGAAAGAAGAGAGAGAGAGAGAGAGAGAGACGTGGAAGGTAGAGAAGGAGAGATGTGTGGAGCAGTTTCTTCTCTGCGAGTGGACACTCCAGAGTCCAGAGAGAGAGAGAGAGAGAGAGAGAGCGACAATTCTCCTCTATTTACGTATGATATGGTTTTCTTTTACCCATTTTATTTTGAGAAAATTACAAATAAGAATATGTAGTGACCTATCAATCTAAAAAAGCCTGAAATAGATATGATAGTCTCAAACCTGATAGAAAATTCCCGTCGATCAAAAATATTTTCGTTCAAACACAATTTAAATTAAACTAAATTGATTAAAAAAAAAAGAAAAGCAAAAACACAGGCGAGAGGGAGGCTATGCTTGCCCCAGTGACAATGATCAATGGGGTCGTTGGCACCTAGATGAGGGCTTAGCCCTTGTAAAAAATGGGAGAAGGTGGTGATCCTCTCCTTTACTTTAGCGAGGATCACCCATCCTCACCTCGGTCTAGGCGAGGGTTGCTAGCTCTCATGTAAGCCTAGTGGCCCTCGCCCAACAGCCCAAACTTGAGCAATGAGGTTCAGGGGCTTTGGGCAAGGGTCGATGCGATGACCCTCACCATAAACGGAAGAGGGCCTAGGCGCCAGCAACCATTCTGCCCAATCCCCCCTCCCCCACCGGTGATGGAGCGATAGCCACAGGTAAGAGGGAGCCCTCCCTCCCATGAGTGTTATTTATTTTTATTTTTGAGTTTTTTGTGAAAAGAAACAATAGAAAAAGAAAGAAAGAAAGAATTAAAAAAATTAACAAATGAAATTGTTATTTATCCAACGATGATTTTAAATCCATCTTTATGATTGATATAGTCATTTCATGCCCTTATTTGGAATAATATTTACTTTAAACAATTTTTTAAGAAAACGAGGGCATTTCAAGTTTTTATTTGGAATCTCTTTTATTTCCTTTTCCTTTCTTTTTTACCTATTTCTTTATTTTTAATCTTTGAAATAGTTCAAAAAAGATTTGATTTGCAAAACCAATTCATTAATTAACGTGACTAACTGCTATAAGTTATTGAATACGGCCTATAGTTGTATAATCATTTGTAGTCTAGCACTGCGCTCAATAACACGATTTTACAGAGGAGCTAGCTTTTTAAAGTCAGGGTGCGGGATTATTTGAGTATGCTTTTTTTTTTTTTTTTTTTTCATCAAAGAGCTTTGCTAGAACCGAACACTTTTAAAATTGGAGAATATACATAAACTTTTGAATAAAAGAATATAAAGAAACATCAATTACTAATTTACAGGGCCTTAACGGGAAAGTGACACTAGAGCGTCATCATATAGCCTTCACTTTGTTATCAAAACTTTTTGTTGAATTATTTAAGTGCCATTTTTAAAAAAAAAAATTCATCGTTTAAGTGTCATTGTCGGTTTGGGATGCTGGAAATTCGATGTGATAATATTTTATCAATTTTTATGGCCGACGTGGTTTGCCGGTGCTCCAAGTTAGCATTGAGAGCTCTAAACGATGTAGTTCAACAATTTTTTTTCCTAAATACAAACTATAATTCGAACAAATCAAGCAATTTCCACGAATTCTTCGACCCCTGATTCGGAACGCAATTTGGTCTGTATACAAAGAGCATAAATTCAGCCAGCAAACGACCATCCTTGGTGTTGTCGATCCAGCTGCGGTGGGGAGAGTAAATGTGATTGTCGCCCAAGTCAAAAAGCTTGCGTACGAGGGAAGGAAAGGTGAGGGAGATTAAGCAGCGATGGAGAGAGATTTGTTTATTATGATTTATGAGGGAGAGTTTTAACTTGAAGAGGATACGGATTTTTTTAGGTATAGAAAGACCACGTCATAGTCCACGTTGGACTTGCTTTTCTATAGATATAAGCCATGTATGAATTGACATTATTCCATTGATAGTAGCCACTCCTCAATCTTCAAACGGAATATGATCCGATCCCGAACTCTGGAATCAGATTTTATTGGAATTTATTATCGGAGGCATTTCAGTGATCGTTTTTTCTTTAATTTATCATTTAAGTGATCTAGTGAAAAATTTTGGTACTAAAATAAGCACCGTACAAAAGTTATAGTACTTCTAATGTATTTTTTGTAACTTATAGGATGTTTCATGAGCTCAGATCTAAACGGTCGCTATTTTACCATTAAAATTAAAAGTCCTCGTGAGCATCAAACTAAATAAAAAGTATATCTTCTTAGGCCACTTAAAGTAAACGCAAGATTCTATTCCATAACGGAGATTTTATTGAGTTCTAAAGTAAAAAAGCAAAAAAGTGAAAAAAACAAAAGTGGATTTAGAAGATGAACGTGACGATACTACTTTCAGAGATAAATGAAGAAGATTTCACCCCTAAAATAGGAAAAATTCTAAATAAAAACATGAAATAGATATTATTTCAAATAAAAATATGAAATAGTCATATTGGTCTCAAAGAATGAGCCTGAAGTTGATATGGTTGTTTTTGTCCAAACACAATTTAAATTAAATTAGATTAAAAATAAAAATGAAAAAAATACGAACGGGAGAGAGTGCCGTCCCCACATTACGGTGGGGGTGGCAGTGATGGCTGGCCGTTGATGGGGTGGCGGCCACAGGTAGGGAGCCCTCCTTCCTCTACGCGTTCTTTTATTTTTAAGTTCTAATTTTTTTTTTGTACTTTTGAAAGGAAAAAGGAAAAATTTTAAAAATTCGAAAGACGAAATTGTCCAGATTATTTTCTGATGTTTATATGGCCATTTCAGCCCTTATTTGAAACAATATTTTTAAAATCTTATTTGAGAAAATAATGACACTTCGAACTCTTAATTAAAACACTTGAAATTCTTATTAGAGAAAATGAAAGCATTTCATATTTTTATTTGGAATTTCGCTCTCAAAATATGACAGAGATTTGTTTTGTTAAGCCCGACTAATTTATGGTCACGCATTTATGTTTCAATCTTGATTATTATTCACGTAAGTTGCCCGCCATGGCGGTCGCCACCGGCATCCTTGCTCAGAGTTGGTAGAGAAGACGCGACATAGCCCCCAAAATCTCTCCGGCTGGCCTGAGCGGATGAGAAACAAGTGGTGGGTGCAGACTGCTCTGACCCTCCAGATCGTCGCCGTCTGTCGAACGCCTACCGTTGTTATTTGCCCCTTGCTCCGTTCCTGTGTAACCCGTTGACTTTCGCTGAACGTGGGTTGGTCAACCTCCATTATAATCATGCCAGCCATGGGGGTTGGGAGGAGGAAGGAGAAGAGTTGCGAGACCAACCCTTCAACTCCAGTTCGTTCGTGGGCACCCATCAATTCTCCTCCCATCCCATCCCCGTTTCTGGAGATTCTGGTTGACGAACCGACCACGCCGTGCCGAATGCAGAGAACAATAAAATGATCGGTTTGCTTCTCGGTGGACATGACAGGATCGTCGCGTGATCATTCTACAGCTGATTCTTTCCATCGTTGTCATGTTAAATCTGAGTTGGTGTCACCCCTCAGTATATTTGGAACCCCTCCCTCTCTCTCTCTCTCTTGCTCGCTTGACAAGTTTGCTTTTTTTAAAATATTTAGACGACCGAGTTCAATACATGTATTCTATGTGCCAACACGCTTCAGTTGATTCCCCAAGTGCTGGCACGTAGGTAGGATGGAGAGACATCAAATTTGAGGGACTCATGATGATGACCGTTTGAATAGAACTCCCAAATCATGCAACTTTGCAACATCGAAAGCCAAAAGATCCTACATCTAAGGAAAGTGTATCGAGTTAAATCACTGTAATCCATGTTTGTGTTAGACTACTAACTTAGCTAGATATGGCATTGATTTCAAGCGTGGCATTCTTAGTTCCTACAGGACGGCAACTTTTGTGTTCTTCCTCTTGATGCCTGGCCTCACTGTTTCTTCTCTCCGGATCTATTCGCAGCAATGAGAATGTAGTGCACAGCTTCAGGAAAGTACAAGACATGTGGAGGAGGAGTGGAAAAATGCTCTCTCCACCCATAACTCTGAAAAGAGAGATGCCGGTGCTGCAGAATTCTCGTTCTCTGGTAATGCCTTCTAATCAAATGCCGCTGCTTTGCCAATCTGCCTGCTTTTGTCTTCACTGTTCTGCTTCAAGAGTTTTTCCTGAGATTTTAGTAGTAAAGTGCTGGCCTGCATGGTGAATTCAAAGAGGTCCTTATCCGTCTCGAATCTGCTTTTGGGCAATACTGCATGGTGTGGTCTGAGTCCGAGAAAAGGGTAATCAAGGTGACTCATGTAACTTCATTTATGGCGTTCTTCATGAAACTGGCCATAATGTTGGCGCTTTGCACAGCCTCAAATTAGAGGGCGGCACTACAATCTTAGGACTTGCATTTGATCCTACATCAATGCAGTTGGCTAATGCAGAACAAAGTGCAAATGCCGTGCTATCTCTGCTTGAATTCTTTTGAGATGTTGTCGAATTTGGGAGGGTATGTGGTTTCAAGCCGCTTACTTCTAGTGCTAGCGGTTCTCTTCGTTTCATGGGTTAATCTGGTTAGATCTGGTGATGCAGAAGCGCTTCTTGCTCTAAAGTCAGAAATCGATCCCCTAAATTCCTTGAATTGGCTAGGAAGTCAGGTGTGCCGATGGCGAGGAGTCGAAGAGTGCATCAATGGGAGAGTCAACAAGCTCGTGCTTGAGCATTTGAATTTGAGCGGCACTATAAATGACGGCATTCTGAACCAGTTAGACCAATTGCGCGTGCTTAGCTTCAAAGGCAACCTTATATCAGGCCGAATCCCTGGTCTCTCCGGCCTCGTCAATCTCAGATCTCTCTATCTCAACGATAACAGTTTCACCGGTGAGATCCCGAGCTCCCTTTTGGAGCTGAACCACTTGAAAGTGATAGCCTTGGCGGGTAATCAACTTTCAGGGACTATACCCGAGTCTTTTCTCCGTTTGGGTCGGCTCTACGCTCTCTATTTGCAGGACAACTCATTTACCGGGACCATCCCTCCATTCGACCAAGCCAGTCTCACGTTCTTCAATGTGTCTGACAATCGACTATCCGGTCCAATTCCCACGACTCCTACCCTGATGAGATTCAATGCATCATCATTCTCGGGCAATATAAATCTCTGCGGTGAACAAGTCCATGTAGTGTGCAACAGCAGCGTGCTCGTGGGGCCTTCAATTAGTCCTGCGGACCCTCCCATTCGACCGAGCTCTAAAGGGTCGGAAAGAAGAGCAAAGCTCATTAAGATCATTTTAGGGACGGTAGGTGGACTAGTGTTGCTCATAATAGTTTTTGGCTCATGGATGGTTTCGAAAAGTCATGACAAGAACAAAGCTTTGGGGGAGGCAAGAGGGGAAGAGGGGGAGGCAAGAGGCGAAGAGGGTAAGAGCGCAGCAGCAGAAGGCGAAGAAGAGTCGAGTAGAAACAGAGGTGCTAATGCTGGGAAACAAGGTGGTCCTGTGTTGGGAGGCGAACAGCAGGAGGCCGGGGGTCTGGTGTTCTTAGGAGCAGGTGATCAGAGGATGAGCTACGGCATAAAGGACTTGCTGGACGCATCGGCAGACATGCTCGGAAGAGGCACCGTGGGGACAACTTTCAAGGTGGAGATCACCACGGAGTATACAGCAGCCGTCAAGAGGCTGAAGGACACTAATCATCCGAGCATGGATGACTTCAGGAGAAGGATGGATGTGCTCGGGCAACTAAGGCACCCGAACCTGGTGCCGCTCCAGGCCTATTTCCAGTCCCATGAGGAACGCCTTCTCGTCTACGATTACTTTCCTTATGGCAGTCTCTTCACGCTGATTCACGGTACGCTTGGTTTCTCTCTTTTTTCTCTTCTTCATTCCCGTAAATGAAACAGTGACAAGATTCATATGCAGTTCTTGCCTTCTGCATCCTGTTCTTGCAGGGTCATCAGGGACTTCAGGAGGTGAAAAGCCTCTTCACTGGACCGCATGCGTCAAAATAGCCGAAGACGTGGCCACTGCGCTTCTCTACATCCACCAGGACCACGGTTTAACCCATGGAAACCTGAAATCTTCCAATGTGTTGCTTGGTCCCGACTTCGAGGCATGCCTGACGGATTACAGTCTCTTCTCATTCCCTGATCTGAACACTCCTGAAGAGTCGAGCGGCTTTTGGCTATTCTATAGAGCTCCCGAGTGCCGAGACAATCATGAGCCAATCACACAGGAAGCTGACGTCTACAGCTTTGGCGCCCTACTGCTGGAGCTCTTGACTGGCAAAATGCCGTTCCAGGATCACGTCCAGGAGCACGGGTCCGATTTGCCAGGGTGGGTTTGTTCAATCCGCGAAGAAGAGATGGAGAGCACGGGCGATTCTGCTCTAGGCAGGGACGTGTACGAGGAAAAGCTCGAGACGCTCTTGAGCATCATGATGGCCTGCCTCTCTCCCGATCCGAACAGCCGGCCTTCGATGCGGGAAGTCCTGAAGATGATCCGAGACTCGAGGACGGGATCCCATGCGTCCTCCAACCACAGCGAACATCTGTAGATCCGTTGGTTCGATATGCTCCAATCTTTCCCTAGAGACTGGCATTTTCCGACAAGCTTCGTCAATCGAACTTTACCTTCATGAAGACGTGGTTCGCGCTTACGCGGCTCACTCGGGACTTCATTGCGAAGAATTTACAAGATTTTCAACCTCAACACGATCGAATTTAGCTGCCGAGATCGTGCACTTGAAGTTACATCACCCGACATGCTAGCTAGCAAAACTGTTGAACGTAGCTCTGATGCTAGATGGGGATGATTTTTTGATGTGGAACACTCACAACTCATACAACACAGAGAAGAGAGGAGGCAAATAAACATTTGGTTTTCTTTGTTTCACCTTATCACCCTATATCAGAAACAATTCAATGATTGTGTTTTATAGGCTTGATGCATGACTCTTACACTTAATGACTCATTAAATATTTGTAACATTCTAAGGAGATAATTTACTTGGAATTTACAAAACACTAACTATACATAGAAACACGAATAGTCAAGAAATAGAAATACGAACATTCTTCTTAAAAGCAACGTTACAATAATAACTTTTCTTCAATTCATGCACCAGTTTTAGAAGTCAAACGGTCACCAACAATAATAACCTCGGCATCATTAGCATCTTCAACTTATTAAATTATAGCTGAAATTTGGTTTAATTACTATCACTCCCTCTTAAACCAAATTCTCTTCCATCAATCATTTCAAACAGACTCTTAAAACTTCCAAAAAGCATTGATATTGAGAGGTTTATTAAAATATCTGCTACTTGATTTCTCGTTTTCACATGTGAAACTTCAATTTCCTTCTCTTTTAATTGTCTAGAATGAAGTGATATCGAACATCAATGTTTTTGCTTCACTCACGAAAACTAGGATTTTTACCAAAATAATGACAGAAAAATTATAGAGAAAAATCGCCATTACTCTTTTATGCTTCGCATAAATATCTTTGAGTAGTTTTGTTAACTATATTGCATGACAAACATATGGAGATGCTACTACATATTCAGCTTCACATGTTGAGAGAGTAATATTAGATTGCTTTTTTGATAAACATGTGAAATTAGTGTTGCACGAGAAAAATACAAAGTCCATACACGGTCTATTGTGCTTTTTTCATCATCATGTCTCCACCATAATCACTATCTGAATAGGCTCCAAGATGAAAAAATTGAGACTGATAATAATGTAAGCCATGAGCAACAATATCTTTGATGTAGCAAAGTATCCTCTTTGCAGCTTTAAGATGAGATGACTTCAGTTTCTCTTCCAACACTGCACATGATATCTAGTCTAATGCATGTCAAATATCTCAAATTTCCAATTAAGCTTCTATAGTACATTGAAACAACACTGACACTATCATCAAATTTTGAGATTTTGGTTTTGTACTCCATTGGTGTATTGACCGGTATATAGCTTTTCATATTGAATTTTTAAGGATATTTTATGCATATCCTTTTCGGGAAATAAAAATCCCACATGCACTTAGTTTCACTTCTATGCAAAAAATAAAATAAAATGCATGAGACTATTATCAATCATCTCAAATTCCTTCATCATGGATTCCTCAAAAGCATAAATCTTTGTTGGATTATTTTCTATAAAAACAAGGTCATCGACATAAAGACAAGTCAATAAAACATCACATTTTTCTTGCTTCAAATAAAGTGCATGTTCGTATGGACATTGAGAGAATTCATTTGCCTTGAAATGATCAATTCTGTAATTCCATGCTCTAGATGCTTGTTTGAACCCTTATAGAGCTTTCTTCAACCTCAACACCTTGTTTCCATGACCTTTCGCAATAACCACTTGAGTTGTTCAACATAAATTTCTTCATCGAGGATGCCAGTGAAAAATGCCGATATGACATCCATTTGATAAATTTGTCATCGACTTTGAGCTGCAACATAAATGATCAATCTAATCATTTCCATGCGGATTTTTCTTTTTTGGTCGGTCCTACTCTATTCCTACTCTAACTCTCACTCTTATAATTGATTTCGGCTTTTTGTTTATACCCCTTCCACGATTAATCTAACTTTATACCTTGTCACTTCACCTTTCTCGTTCTTTTTGACCTTGCGCACCTATTTGACACCATTTGCTTTCTTATATTTTAGAAGATCAGCAAGCTCCCATGTTTGATTCTTTTCAATGGTTTCTATTTCTTCATTCATGGCTTTTCTCCAATTTTCTTCTTTAGCAGCATCATCATAGACAAGTAGTCCACAATTTGCAAGAATTTATATAAGGTGAAGCTCATTGGTGACTTCATAAATCTCATACTATCTCCTCGATGTTGATATTGATGGTTCCTTGACACCATTTGAAGAAGTTAGCAACGATGAACTAGCAACGATGAACTTGAAGAAGATATTGGAGAAGAAGGTGAAGAGTGATCCTTTAACTCCATTTGGTTGGAATCACCACAAGTATCTGTTTCATTTTTTGGATTTTCTCCTCACGTGCCTTCTTTATCAAACTCGACATCTCTGCTTATATACACTTTCAAAGTGTTAGGATCAAATAATATATAGGTTTTGGATGAGAAGTCATACCCAATAAAAATGAGCTTTTTGCTTGTCTTCTAATTTTGATCTTTTTTGGTTTGGGCATGAGCATAAGTAATGCTTTCAAAAATTCTCAAGCATGAAACACTTGGTGTTCTTCCGCTTCATGCTTTTTGTGGAGTTACACCTTTAAGTCCATATGTCGGACATCAATTTTGTACATAGACTACACACATGACAGCTTCACCGCAAAAGCTCATTGGGCAAATTTTTGCTTTCCAACATGCTTTGAACCATGCCAAGAATGGTTTTGTTTCTTCATTCAACCACACCATTTTTGTTGAGGAGAATATGGAGCCGTCTAGAAATGCTGAATACCATGATCATCCTAGAATTTGTTGAATATGGTGAAGGTGATTTTTCCCCCATAGTCAGTTCTCATAGCTTTGATAAAATAACCACTCTCCTTTTTCAATTAAGTTCTTGAATTATTTGAAAGTATCAAACAGCTCTGTTTTTTCTTTCAAAAAATGCATCCAAAATTTTCAAGTAAAACTCATCATTAAAAGCAACAAAATATCAATAATTACCATACAATTGAGGAGTGATTGAGTCGTACACATCAAAATGAAACAACTCTAGTGGGTTTTTTGTTGGGTTAGTTACTTCCTTTATAAAGCTAGTTGTGGAATGCTTGTCAATGACACACCTTTTTGCATAATTGATCAGGATGACTAATGTGTGGTAAGCTATATACCATCTTCTTCTAGGAAAGCAAATTGAGTCCACCAAAATTAAGATGGATGAACCTCAAATGCCACAACCATGATGATCATCCAAGCATGAATTTTAAGCATTGAGACATCTCATTTTTTATATTGAGAGTAAACATCTTGTTTTTCCACATCTTGACATTTGCAATCAAATTTGTTATTTTGCTCTCTTAGCACAAGATTAAAATCTTTTATGTGGACAGTATAGCTTTTGTCCATAAGTTGTTCCAAACTCAGGAGTTTGCTTGACATTCGTGGAACATAATAAATATTAGTAATAAATTGATGTGCATCATTTTTTAAATGAAATAGAATTGTACCTTTACCTTTCACAAGAATTTTGGAATTATCATCAAACGAGACTTTCCCTTTGATTGTTTCATCTAACTCGATAAACATATCCTTTCTCTTGCAAATGTGATTGCTTGCACCAATGCCCAAGTATTTTGTATCATTTTGTCCGCCTTCATCTTCTTAAAATGACAATAAAAGAATTTGTTCGGCATCATTTACCAAGTTTGCCTTTTCGTCCGTTGCACTTCTTTCTTTGTAGCAATAGTTAAAAGTACAAGGGCCAAGTTTATTGTAATGATGACATCAAATTTTACATTTATCATACCATTGGCTTGTTGAGTTCTTTCTTCTTTCATGAACACCTCTTTGATTCTAGTATCTATTGTCATCTAAAGCAATGTCTCCTTTACTTCATCCATGACCTCTACCTTGAATGCGACCTCGGCCTTGGCCTTTCTCACAATATTGATTAGTTTTAGTTTGCACGGGATTTGACTTTGCTATTTCTCATCACAAATGGTCAATCGAGTTTGGAGTACTTCCTCCGTACGCTCTTGCTTGTTTCTTCTGAATTGTTCTTCATAGGCATGCAATGAACCCATAAGCTCATTGATTGTCATGGTATTCGAGTCTTTTGACTCTTCGATGGCAATGATGATGTGGTCGTACTTCTTGTTTAGAAAACTGAAGAATCTTCTCAACAACTCGAACATCTGAAACATCTTCACCATTTCTTTTCATCTAGTTGACAATTGCTAAAATTCTTGTGAAATAATCAGTAATGATTCAGATTCTTTAATATGAATTACCTCGAATTTGCCTCTCAAAGTTTGAAGGCAAATCTTTTGAATTTTTTTTTTTGTATTCCTTGGTGTGTGTTGTATAGGATTTCCCATGCCTCTTTAACAGTGGTGGCATTCAAAAAATTTTCAAATATTGAATCATCTAAAGCTTGATAGACGATTGATAAGGCATATTGATCTTTTGCTCGAACTTTGTCCAAGGCATTCCTTTGGTTTTGATTCAAGGTGGCACATCTTCTAACTTGTCATAGCTGGTATTTATAAGTTCCCATACACCATAGACGCCGAGTAAGGCTTACATTCTAATAGCCTAGTTACCATAATTTTCTTCGATAAGCATGGTGGTATTGCCAAGGAAGTTGAGTGTTTGTTGAGGCCATGATCACAAACCGTGTACTACAATACCAATTCGTTGAATGTCAGAGGCATAGCTGTGATACCAATTTGATAAGATAATTTTTGGATGTGAAACACTCACAACTCACACAATTCAATGAAGAGATTAAGGGCAACTAGACTTTTGGTTTTCTTTGTTTCACCTCATCTCACCTTATCACCCCATATTAAAAACAATTACAAGGGTTGCCTTTTATAGGCTTGATACATTATTTTTACACTTAGTGAGTCATTAAATATATATATTTTGGTAAAATAAATATTTCTAAAATTCCAAGGAGATAATTTCCAAATAATTTACAAAGCACTAACTAGAGATAGAAACATGAACAATCAACATATAAAAATATGAATAGACTTCTAAAAAACAATGCTATAATAATGATTTTTCCTCAATTCGTGCATCGATTTTGAGAGTCAAACGATCATCAACATTAAGGACGCATTTGGTAACGTTTATGTTCCATGGAACAATTTTTGAACAGAAATAGTTTTTTTTTTTTTCTATTCCAGGGAACAATTTCTGAGTATAAGAACACGTTTGGTAACCGTAAAAAATTTCTACTCCAAGAATATAAACATGTTTGGTAACTTGTATTATTTTTATTATATTTTTCCTTTTTTTCTTCTTTCTTCCCCGGTTGACGAGGGCCGGTGACCTCGACGTGGCTAGGCGAGGCTCGGCCTTGCCGGGGGCCGGCGATGCTTCGGCGAGGTCGCCGGCCCTCGATGGTCGGTCGCCGGCCATGGTTGAGGTTGGCGACAGGCCAAAAGGAAGAAAAAAAAAAAAAAAAAAAAGAAGGAAAAAGAAGAAGAAGAACAAAAGTGTTTCTCGGAAGTGTTCTAAAACAAGAATCAAGGGTTTTTTTTTTTTTTACTTTTTGTTTTCGTTCCATATCGTTTTCGGGAACAAAAAAATAGATTTTGTTCTCGAAAATAAAAGTGTAAATAAACGCGTTTCTGTTCTTTTTTGTTTTTCGGAACAAAAAAACAAAAATTTATGTTTCGGGAAACAAAAACACAAATAAACAAACACACCCTAAATCGACCACATAATCACTGCATCGATGACAACCTCGTATCATTGGCATCTTCAACTTATTAAATTACTAACAAAAGCATCTTTTGATTGATCGAGCGTTCTTGGTTCTGTAAAGCGAATTTCTCATGTCCACAAGAACATAATTAAATTCTACCGCTGAAATTGAGAAAGAAAAAAAAAATAAAATTTTGACTTTGTTTCGACTTTAGTGTGTATGCATATGAGTCCAATAATAGGAAAAGGGCGCATTAAAAGAAATAGAAAAATGGGAAGAAAAGAAAAAGAGAGAAAAAGGAAACCAAAGGTGGAGAGTCCACGATAATCGGCATCAAATGCCCCCTCATGGGGATTCGCACTGTTGCTGAATTCCAAGATGAGAGAGAAGAGAACCACTCCCTCTCCCTCCGCCAATTATATTATTTCTTTTTGCTCCAAAATCGAATAAATTATCTTAAAATTGCCCCCAAAAAAATCAAAAAATTCCTTCTCTTTCTCTCTCTTCTTTTATTTGGAATCATCCTCCTATTTTTCTAATTCGTCAAAATTCGATGTATATTCCACAAAAAAAAAAAAAGGCCGGTGGTATGCAATACCCTTTTCGAGACCGTGTGCAAAAAAAAAAGAAAGAAAGAAAGAAAGGAAAATATCGAGTTAAAAAACGAGAGGAGAAAATGGATTAAAAAATTGAAATAAAGAATGAAAAAAGCCCATCCCAACAGCAGTAAATACGGCGGGCACCACATGAGTTTGGTTGATTTTTCTTACTTTTCATTTTATTTTATTATCACCTTATATTATATATACATACTTACTATCCACCACATACTTTTAATTTAATCAATGTGATAATTCAATTTTAGTTCGATATATAATATCGTTCTTGAAATTTTAATTTGTTAGATCTTTAGTAAAATGGCAACACTACATTGAATACATATTAAAAGTTTAGGGACGCATATAAATTAAAAGTGTAGTGATTGTATTGTACGTTGAACTAAAATTAATAAACCACAAAGAATAAATTACATATTCATAGATCACATTATACATCATATAAGAGTTTAATGACTATTTGGGTCATGATCCCTTTATACATCGTAACACCGGACGAAAAAAGTTATAAGAGAAATACATTATTCGGGAATAAAATTTATCTTATTCTAAATCCATCTTGGGGTTGCAAATACCGCCATATAAAAAAAAAGGTGGGAGATAAAGGGCTGGTTTTAATTAACTATATTCTATTTGATTTTTTTAAGTGAGAGAAAAAGGATGAGCGGCCAATTAGGGCTCGGTCGGAAAGTTGAGCCCCAAAAAGTTAACGTTCTCTTATTGCCCCTCTCTCCTCTCTCTCTCTCTCCGGCTCTGATTCTGTGCGCTCCGATTTTTCTCCCTGTCGCTGCTGCAATTCCGCATCCTCGATCGAAGATGGCGTGAAGAGGAGCGGACCCAGTTGGGAAAGCTTCCCTTTTTTCTCCCCTCCGGCGCCGAGCGGCTGCCGCAGCTGCTGCAAAGATCGGTTCTTGATTTCGCTGGGAATTCATCCCGGGCAGTTTCAAGTTCCCCCCTTGAGCACGGGGGGCGTCCGAAGAGTCCGTGAGGAATCGTGGGTCGTTCTTCTTCGCGCCGGAATCGCGATCGGGGATGGTGGTTTCCGGGGCCGTCTCGGTGCCGGACCAGCTTCGGTGAGTGGGGGCGGTGATGGAATCTGAAGTCTTGTCGCGGGCTGAAGTCTGAGGGATTTCGGTTCTGAGTTCTGTTTGAGCCTGTCGTGGTCGGCTGAGTTGAGTGGGAGCGGCGGTGGGTTCAAGAATCTGCGGGGGAATTTTTTTTTTTTTTTGTGTGTGTGTGTGGTTGGGGGATGTTCGGTGGTGGTTGTGATGATAAAGTAAGATGGTTTGAGGTGGTATTAGAGCCAGGAGGGAGAGGCGAGGGAATGGCGATGGAGTCGAACATGCCGAGCTCGTCGGCCCTGAGCAGGCACGCGATTTCGTTTCAGACCGGCGCGTTGAACACCGCCTCGGAGATGGTGCCGATGATGGGGAGCGGTTACTTCGGGGTCAACAGCACGGGCGGGATGGTTTTCTCTGCCGGGAATTCCGCCGTCCTGAGCAACAATCTGGGGTTAGCTCAAGCGGGCAATTCTTCGAGCTCGCTCCTCGTGGACTACGTTCCGGGGCTTAAGCACGATGCGGATTTGGCTGTGGAGTGGTCTGCTGAGGAGCAGGATAAACTGAACGAAGGCCTTAGGAGGTAAATTTATTGTGCTCTATCTCTTTTCGAAACGTATGTGATTTTCTTCATTTCTTTGCTTATCTTCAGCTCGGGTTTTATCAGTCAGGAAGCTTTTTGAGCTTGGTCTATTAGCCATGTGGTTCTTTCACTCTTCCGCGCGATTGAAAGAGAAGAAACAGGAGAGACATATTATAGAGCTGCCTCGTAGGCTTGTCGCTAATAACATCATGCTTGAGCTTGCCATTCTGAATATTAAGCGGAGTCATGAGGAAGAGAGCACGCACTCTTTTCTGTTCCACAGACGCAAATCATTTTAACCTGATATTTGAATTCTCTTGCTAGGTAAAAATCCATCTTTTGCTGCTGGCGGAGACTCCTGTTTAAGCTACATATATTGAATTTCTGATTTAGCTGCTGCAGCTCTTCTGCTTCCGAACATTTTGTTCTTGATAACTCTTTTGGTCGCTGATAATGAGTTTGATAAGCTTTTATAGGATCTCATGAATAATCTGCTGTCTAGACTTTTATTCTAGGGTGTAATTTCCATAACTGTGCCCGTTTGTACCACCTCAAAGTGTATCCTTAATTTCCTTTGTTGGCTCTCATGTTTCCACTTATGGTTTATGTACTTTAACTGAAGTCTTGGTGCATGTGACATTAAGCATTTTCTACATCAATCATGAGATTATCTTCTTTTTTGCTTTGGAAATCACAAATGCCTTTCTCCCTTCAATTATAGATACGCTGATGAGCCTAATATAATGAAGTACATCAAAATAGCGGCCACGCTGCAGGACAAAACTGTGCGGGATGTTGCTCTGAGATGTAGATGGATGACGGTAAGTTCATCAGGAATGTCCTCAGAGAGTAGATAACCTTTTCAACTTCAGTGGTTGCTTATGATGTGTTTAGATGTTGTCAGTTGTTTGGACTTGGTGTCTTTGCTGGCATAATCTTGTTGATGCACTTATGTACTTGTCAAAGCAAAATGTTAGATTATTTGCCTTTCATGTGTGGGGAATCAAGCCTATGTCATGCACCTAAACCCCACTCATTACCTTAATTTTCCCTAAGAGCAAGGCAGATTTTATAATCAAGTAATCAAAATTCAGCTGATATTATGTTCTTCTTGTGCATGCACTTGGAGGCTTGGACTGTCTCAGTGCATAATGTTTCTTCAAATACCTTCTTAGAGTCCACTATTGTTTTTCCTACTTTTGTTACTGTCACTGGGACATACATGCAACTTCTGTCACGGGATGATTACTCCTTCTTTATGTCAAATTCAATTGAGTGTTGTTTTAGTCAGTTAAGCAGTAAAACATATAAAACTTGGCCTGATGTTGAGGTCATTTGCTTCGGTTAAGGAGTGAATCCAACCGTGCTCCTTTGCCCAACTTTGATGACTTTCAATACTAGGAAGTCAATGCAATATTTCTGCAAATTCATACGTGGCTTAGCTTCGGATGTAATTTCTTCCTGCATGATATGCAAGGATAGTCCATAACAATAAATTTTGTGCGTGTTTATTGGGATAAGTTTGGAAACTAAACCACACTCATTACTGAAATTTTCCCTAACAACAAGTCAGACTTTTATGAACAAGTCAGACTTTTATGATCAAGTCATCAGAATTTAGCTGATTTTGATGTTCTTGTGCATGAACTTGGACGCTTGGATTGTCTCAGCAGATTAATGTTTCTTGAAATGCCTCCTTGGAGTCCACAATCGATTTTCAATTCATACTCACGTCATTGTAACTGGGATATATATGTGACTTCTGTCATGTGATGGTCTTGCCTTCTTCACTTCCAATTTAATGAATGTTGTTCTTAGTCAATTGAAGAGTAAGACAAATAATACTTGAGCTGATGTTGAGGTCAGTTGCTTAGGTTGAGGAGTCAATCCACTTGTGCTCCTTTGTCTAACTTTAATAACTTTCCCTAGGAAGTCAATAAAATATTTCTGCAAATTCAAATGCTTAGCTTCTGATGTAATCTCATCCGGCACGATATGCAAGGAGAGTCCATTACAATAATAATAATCTTTGTGCATGTTTGTTGGGATAATTGTGGAAACTAGTGGTGGCAAGCTTACTTGTTATCTTGATGGTCATTCCTTGTTTAAATCGATTGTGATGACAAATTTTATATGTTCTATTCTCATACTGAATGAATGAAAGTAGTATGGTGTTGTTAAAATCCATCAGATTTATCTTTTAAAGGAAAAAAAAAGGAAATCATTGAAAACTATTGTTAAGGGTGGAGATGACTTGATAGCTCATTGGGAGTTGTAAACATGGTTGCTTCTCATAACAAAAAGTACTTGAGCTGCCTCCTGTTTGATCAGGTTTTTTGCTCCTTGCTTTTATAATATGATCTCTTTCCTCGACCTTTGTTAACATGCTAATCAATAGAAGAGCTCACCATAGTATTGGAGAAAATGTTCCTGAAAATTAAGGCCATCTGGAATCTCATAATGATCTAGTGTAACATGAATGAAAGTTCTTCTTGTTAATATGATAGATGGAAATTGCTTTGCCTGATTATGCTGGTGCTTTTAGTTCATGAACTTCACTTTCTCTACTTTTCTTTTTTGAAAAAATTTCCTTTTCTTTACTGGTCTTACTTGATAACTTGAAGCAGCAGAATCTTGTAGGAGAATTTGCACTATTTGGAGCAATAGATGTAAACTTGAATAATCGCTTCAGCATTTTATTACTGGGTTTTTACTAGAAAAGCATCAGTTGTATTTTTTTTTTTTTGCTACTAAACAGTCTTGCTTCCTGAAATGTGTCCATACCATTTTATATTCTATCAGAAGGAAAATTACACTAACAAAGGGTACTGAGGCATGCCAACATGTGTATGAAATCACTTAACTAGCTACAAGATAATAGAAGAACCGTGGAAACTGCAATCTGTGACATGGCTTATGCTCCATTGAAGCATAAGGGTTGATGGTCACTCTTTCAAGGTTATTGCCAAGAGCTTCTATTTCTTCTCTCCTGCTTAAGTTGAACCCAGAAAAGAAAATGAGGAATGAAAAGTAACTTCTCTCATTAAAGAGAATGTGAAATTTTCCATGCTCTGTCATCTTCACAATCACATTTGTGTCCCACATGTTCATGAAGTTGTTGCCACCTCTGCTTGCATGCAATGTAATAAAAAATAATAGAAAATTAGGTGTTGTCTAGCTACACCTGACTAGGTTGAGTTAGAAGGATATATATTGCAAATTACAAGTGCTCTATCACATTGTTGGAGTATCAGTTGGTAGATGCCAAGCCTCTTTTGGCCAAGGTAGTATGTTGGAAGACTTTGTTATTCTCCATAATTCAGCCAAAGCAAAGAATAAAGTGTTACAGACTTCTTTTTCGCATTGCTTCTATTGACTGATTAACCTACAAATTTTTTAGCCATTTTGAGAATTCACTTTGTCATATCTAAGATGGCATATTCCTATTTAAACCTTCTATAGATGTTTTTTGATAGTTATAAGCATGTATATATTTACCCTGTCTTTGACTATTATACGTATTTGGGAATTATTAGCCTATCCAATTCATGTTTGGTTGATATATGAATCTTCTCCTCTCAAGATTGTGAGAGCAACATCATTAGTTGCTTAAATTTACTTTTTAGCTGTGAATGTTTGGTAACACAATTATTCCGGTCATATGTTGCATCAATTCATTTGAAAACATTTGGAACTTTGTTCAATGATCAACAGAAGTTTTATAATTGAAAGAGTAATTATTCATGAGTTATCTATTAAAAAAGAAAAAGAAAAAAGGGAAACTGGTGCGATACACCTGAAAAAGAGGAATTTGCTGGGCAACTTTTTAAGTGAGAGGACCCTAAGAAATTGTCAATCTTGCACAGAAGAATCAATTGCCAGAGTTATCTACAGAAGACTCTCAAGTCTATATCACCCCAAGCTTTCATATTTGTCTTGATTAACAGTCAGTCACCAATTTGAGGATAAAGATGTGCACCCCCTAGGTACCTTTTCAATTTAATTTTTTTTTATTGACCAACATGGCAAGAAAGGGGGTGGGGGTGGGAAGGCCTATGTTACAATTTTTCAATGGGCACAAGCTGAGGTGTCTCTTATAGCCCCTATTAGTTTAAAAAGCTAATTGATGACACAGTTTGAGAAATTCCAGTTTGTACTAGGGCAGTGGACAGACTGTTGTACTGCATCTCTTGCAGGTGATATTATAATATTCTGATTGCTTAAATTGACTGGCACTCCCTCCTATGTCCTCTTATGTGTTGAAATCTTATGCTTGAAAGTGCACTTGTTAAGAAAGTAAGTTGATTGTGTTGGAGTAGGTGGTGAGGTTGCACATATGGGCTGAGAACTAGGTCTATTTATTGCTTATCCATTTTTCTCCCTAGTCGATCAAAGTTCCGGAGATAAATAAACGGAAGGTTGGGGATTTTTCCAGCCAAGCTTTATATATGTTATTTTATTATTGAACCTTTTCTGAACAAAGTTGGCTGATAATATATGAAATGGTGGCCACAGTGTGGGATTGTTGGAGGAGGTAATGGTTGTTAGATTAAGGAAACATGGGATGTTCTTACGAAAATACTTCCTCATGTTAAGCTTGGGCTACAAGACCTTCTTGGCTCTTTTGACTTGCTTTGTAGCTTGAACTAACTGGTTTGATGAACTGACCGGTAATATGACCTTTGACATGCTGAAGCATACTCAATTATTTCATACTAATTATAATACTAGTATATTTATATCCTTTCATGAGGATAAATCAGAAGATTCGTTGATCTGACTTATGCTGTGGAATTGCTGCAGAGGAAGCGAAGGAAACCTGAAGAACACAATCTAGGAAAAAAGGTGAACAGCCGAAAGGTGTGTCCCCCTTTACATTTTTGTTGACCGAAAAGTGTTTTTTTTTAAATACTTCCAAGTTATTTAAAATTTAAACTCAGAAACATTATCTAGAACAGATGATCTTACTGGTGATGGCAACCAATAGCTATTCTTTTCTTGTTTTGGATTCCTGTGTCCTTATATGATACTACACGATTACTGTAGGTTTCCTTGTGTCCCTGTATATCTGTACCTTTGGAACCCTTTTGGTAACCTCTATTATAAAAATTGCAGCAAAATAATTTTGTAGTTAAAACCGGTCCTGGGATTCTAGAAGTGAAAGTAATACTTTGTGAAGTTTCTATCATGTGCTTTTTTCTGACAGAGTGTATATCATGTTCTGCTGGTGTAATTTGATTATTCAAAACATTCTTTGCGTATAAATTGATTGCCTTTCTTACTACCTTTGCAAAACTAGTTATTTTGGATGTGATAATTTCATGACCATGCCTCTTCAGGATAAGCTGGTGGAATTGTCTGCAACTAATTCTTCATGTCTACCACAAAATGTGGCTGCCTATACTCCTATGATTCATATGGACCAGAATGAGCTTCTATCTTGTGAGGGTCAGTAGCTCTGTTTGATTTTAGTGAACAAAATCAGATAATCCTGTTTCTGTCACAACTTTGTTCATTTAGTTCACTTGTTTTGTTTCTATGATGGCAAATTAAAGGTCATAATTATATTTTCATATTATGTCATACCACTGAAATCAATTTGCTTCGTTTGTCCTTTCATTTTTCCCCTTTTCCTCTTTTCAGTTGTAGGAAGAATGAATTGACATGAATTGGTCTACTACTCATTTTGCAGATGAATGTCTCAAGTGCATGTCATCAGTTGTAGGTGAAAGTTTAAGTTTGTTGCACATATTTTTCTCAAGCTGCATGAATATTTCATTAGCCAAGGAAAACCATTGCTTGTTCTGATGGCACTTTGAACGGTTATTTAGCTTCACCAATCAATCTTTTATGCCATGCCTGCTGCAAAGGTCATAAAGAAGACTGATATTGGACTAATCATTAAATTCTGCTATGTCTAATTTGTTTGCAGAAGTTTCTTGCTATGAGTGTAAAAGGAGATAAATTTTTCTGTTAAATCTCCTTTGCATCATTACATTTTCCACTCAACTTCCTTTTAGCCCTTTCTAATTAATGGGGTACACTATGTGTATTTTTTTGGTGCCCTCATATTCTATATGAGATTAAATGAGCACTCCATTTAACACCCATGGCATCCTCAATGTCTCATGGCTCCAGGTCACGGTATACCAAAGCTGCTTCTCATTCCCTGACCTTGTAGTAGACTGTTTTTACCATCTTTGACAGATGGGCTGGTTATATTAGAATTCACAAGAAGCCATGAGTCAAATATCCTTTGGATGTGTTTGTCTTATAATATATGGGATACCAATTATCTGAGTTGCTTTCTCAGGGATTGATGGCGCTTCTAGGCTGCTCTTAAAGCAAAATTTGCAAGCATTCAACCAAATCTCTACGAATCTTCATATGCTCAAGGTACAGCGCAAGAGGCCTCTTTGCGCAATAATTTTGCATATTCTACCTAAAGAAAGTGTGCAAAACTCGTCTTTTTTGTCTTATATGAACAAAAAGCTTTTATATTTGGTCTAGTCAGCTTTCTTTATCATATTTGTTGGAATTTTGCTGGTAAGGTTGGATACATCTTCATTCATGCTCTGACTTTTCTTTAAAATTCTTTTATTTGTCTTCAACCGTCAGTTTTGTGGTAGAGCTCTCTCTCTCTCTCTCTCTCGCTCTCTCAATGTGTGGCAAGAAATCAGATAATCCACAGATACATGCTCACATATGCACGAGTTTGTGTGGATGATGATTGTTAAGAGAAAATTGCATGGAGAATCTGGTCAATGGAAAACTGATGTTTAGCATTTTTATTTGTTTTATGAAAACACGGGGGTTTGTCTGTTCACATGATGTCACTATGTTGGTCTTCATAATATCAGACTATAAGTTCTCTCAATGGCGACAATGCAGTGCATATTGTTCCATAAGTTGTTTATTGATTCTTGTCTGGTTAATAACTTATTCCTTTATTGTGAACATATGTACTTAATTGATGGCTGTTAAGCAGTCACCTTTCTTAGGTACTTGTCGTACCCAATGATTCTGTCGATATGGAGCTAATTTTTCTTTTGAAGAGACGGCAATCCAATGTATCTTCAATAAAACCTAAGAGAACTGCTATGGATGGGCCTACTTGATGTCCGTTTGTTTGGTTTCTACTATAATTTCCAGGTTCTGTCGGTCATAGACATATTTATAATCATCCACGATGATGTATAGGTTGGGTCCCTTTTCTGGGCATAAGAATTGCTGTTTATTTCAACTTTCTTTATTGCACAATTTGGTAAATTGTACGTGGAGGAATTCTATTGGCTTGACTTTCTATCTAATGATTATGAGTAACAGTTACAGGAGAACCTTGACCTCTTCTATCGTGCCAGGAGCAATATAACTTCTATCCTGAAAAAGTATGTTGATCTTCATTGTTTCTCCTGTCTAATAGTTTATCGATGGTAGTGGCCACATTGGGTAAATGGTTTCTTCCAATGATTTCCATTGCATTGTGCAGCATGAGAGATATGCCTGGTATAATGAGCCAGATGCCACCACTACCTGTTTCCATTGATGAGGATCTTGCAAGTACTATATTGCCCAATAGTAGTCAGGTAATACAGAATCAATTTCTCTATGCAGTTTATACAAATTTGAAATGTTAACCCTATGAATAGATTCCTTTCTACTTAATTTTTGGGACATTTTAACATTTCTATGGGAACGCAGTTTGAATTGAAGTCTCTTATTCTTCTCTGTTCAATTTTTCCAGTTTCCATCCCAATTTTTCTTGCATCTGCTTCATTTTATATAAATGCACTTATTTAACTCATCAGGTCAACTAGGTCAATTATTCATCTTCGCTAATATTTTGGATATTTTCCTCAGAAGTGTCAAAAACATGGTTTGTTTTCAGAACCGACAAATTTGGTAATCTTTGGTATAATCTATTGTGGAGTAGTGGATTCTCGGGCCAAATTTGGTTAGTTATTTGACATATTCCATTCTAAGGCTTATGTGAATTTGTGAAATAAAGGGGTAGCAGTGCTCAGCCGTTGCTCTATATACTAGTAATGAGTCTAGGCAGTTAGTGAACAGATTGTGTTGTCAGGTTAGTCTGCACTGGTTTTATGTCAGGTGGGTGGTTCGCTTTTTTTGTGCAATAGCCTATAGGCATATTCTTACATAGGTCCTTGCATGCTCAATGCTGCCTAAAATTGTGTTATTGTTACCTAATATGTCCTGCCTGTTTGCTCCTTTCAGCCAATCATGTTTGGTTCGCATGGAAGGATCCAATTGAAGCAGGAGCCAAGGTGCTAAGGGGAACTGACTGAAATTCAATTGCATATAAGATTTGTGAAGTACAGAACAATTCTGCTGTAAAACACAAGATGCTGTTGCTGAACATTCTTCCTTCCATGGAAATGAGCGTCTAGCGATTGCCAAAAAGTTCAGAGATCGCATTTTTGGAATCAGAACCTCCACCTCTCAAACTAGTGAAAGCGAAAATGTGACGATAGAAGCGCAGAACATGCGTTATCTACTCATCTTGAAAAAAGAGGTTTCTTGACAGAACTTCCTTTTCCTTGGCGAAGCTCTAGTTTAAGTGCATTGTGTATAGATCATAGACATCTACTCTGTATTACTTTTTCAGTGCCTGATGTGTAACTTATATCTAAGTCAATACTCAGGTTAAGCCACTGATCTTATACATTGTCAGCATCCACGTTTTGATTCTTCGATGTACTTTTGGAGCATTTGTGTTTTATCATTCTCGTTTGGGTCAGCTGGAGCTCTTTTCACTTTGCAATAATGTACCAAAAGTCATTTTGACAACCTCTGAGCTCCGTGAAAATAAATTCTTTTAGAGGGACAGTGATGCGGGTCCTTGTTTTTATGTCTGTAAGTAAATTCTTCTGTATGATTCCCCAACTGTTTTTCGCAACATTCTGCAGTAACATTGACATTCGATGTTGGTTTCTTAAGTTATTGTAATTTTGATTCTTTTCTGTGATAGCAGTTGATGAGAACCTATTAGCTGAGTGAGGCAAGATATATCAGCATCTGTCCTCTGACCTACTCTTGGTTACTTTCTGATATTCAGTAGCTGGGCAAGGTAATAGATTCCAGGAGAAGCTAAATGCCAAGCGTTCCAAACATATTGTTGGTTAGGAGATGAATATTTCCTGCCATGATACCGGTTTAACTAAGGCTAATTCGTTCAATTAGTGGAGTTGTTTCCTTCAAGAAATCAGACTTTCAAGTTGCTCTTGTTGATTTCGGTTGTGTTTTTTGGTTTTTTGTTTTTCCTCATTTCTTCTCCTCCGATCTAGATTTGGGGGTCATCTTCTCCCACTCTAATTTTAGATACGAGTTTAAACTCTCCTGATTTAGTTTTAAATTTGAAAGCTATCTTCTCCTAATCTAAGTATGAGAGTTTAATAAATGAGTTTTGGGGATCAACGCCCTAGTTCTTTGTTCTTCACCTCCAAATTTAATGGTGATCTCAGGAGTTTGGGCGTTTTGCTGAACCCTGAAGATATGCTCTCCTAAATGTTAGATTTGTGATTTTTTTTAACTTATTTTGGTTATTTCCATATGGTAACGGTGTAGAGAAGACAAATCTCGTTGAGTGTGCCGGCAACGTCATAGTTATTAGAGAAGGAATTTTTAGTGTCGGTCGTTAATTATTTTGCTTGACAAATTCGTTGTCGTGGAACAAATGTGTACTTAACTTTGCATGTGCTCTATTGTTCTTTTTGGTTTTCTGGATCTAGCTTAGTTTTGCAATATTCTAGACTCTGCTATGCTTTTATTTGCTTTGCTGTAACGTCTATGTGATTCGCTTGCATTTTTTTGTTCAATGAATTCAATTTTCTTCTGATAAAAAAGAAGAGTGCCGAACACTGTTTTGCCGTCCACATGTGGTTCCTCACTGCCGTCGGCGACTGCGACATAGGTGGCAAAAATTCAAGAAGACTGTATAAAAGAGACTCCTATTTGGAGAGCCTAATTTCATTTACTTCCTAATTTCAGAAGATCTTGGTTTTACATGGCCCCGGACTACTTTCTATCTAATCCATCCATATGGTTAATCCCTATCCCTACAACAGTAGATAAAATGATTTCAGCCCATCTTAATATGAAAACAGAAAAAGAAAACATGTGGCCAGGAGAGGAAAGAACCAAGATAGCTTTCTATGTTCCTAGACACAAGCTTCCAATTGGAGCAACGACACATTCCACTAATTCAAAATTAAATTGACAAAAAAGGGCTACCTAAAATCCCAAAATTCACTGACTTTTTCGATTCAAGAAAAAGACAAAAATCGCCTAAACAACTCAAGAAAAGTATGCTTTGTCTTTTCATTAATTCCAAGTGTGCTAATTAATTTAATTTAATTGATTAATTAATTATCCCCCTCGGTTGTTACTGGTGAATCACATCTTCGGCTAGCATCTAAATTCCCCTTCGAGAGAGGCCAACAAAATGGCACTTTCTTCCAAACGGAAAATACCCACATAGCTTTACAATAGAAAGAAATTGTACATACCCGTATGTTCTCATTCAATCAAATTTGGAAGATTATGCAGAATATCGTCATCGATCCCGTTTTGAAGTTCCGGTCAAACTTCCAAACGTCGCTTGTTTTAATTGAAAAGCATCTGATCTCTGTCTTAATCGCTGCCTAATTGATTTCAATTAATTTTAAAGCTTTTGCATTGAAAAAAGGCAATGTCATTGGTTACTAAGAAACACAATTAGTTTAGTCCTCATGGGTGCATGGACTTTTGGAATCGATCGATGAGGACATTGTCCCCGTCTTCGGACGGCATCTCATTTTCAAAGAGGTCTATTGTCAATGTGGCTTCTTTGACTTTTCTCATTGAGTTTGTTGCTTTGTGTTGGGAGTGCAATATATTATCTATCTAGTATTGACTGCAATATATGATCTACCTAGTACTCTTCCTATGTTCCTTATGCGGTTTCATAAATGAAGTATTTTGAGTCATTTATTTATTTGTTTGCTTGTTTTTTGGTGCTTAATGAAGCGAATCCTCGTGGTTTGATTGCATCATAGAAGAAGGCCGACTAAAAATAAAAATAAAAATGGAACATCTATTAAAGCAAAGATTTCTGATAAATGTATACATAGAAAAATCAATGTTTGGTACCTTTTGCTCAAGAAGAAAATGGGTCAGATTAGACGGGTTGAAACTTTTGGGACTTAAGGAATGATGGAAGCGAATGAAAAAAAAAATAAACAAAACAAGAATAGCAATAAGAAAAGAGAGGAAAGAAAAGTATAAAGAAAAAAAAAAAGGAGAAGAACCTAGAATTTAAATGAACAAGTTCAAACTTGAAAATTGACAGAAATTGAAGAAGAGATGACAAAAATTGAAGAGGAGTTGTGGATGTAATTGTATCTTTTTAATAGTGCTTGTACATGTACATAATGATATTTATAACAGAAGAAAATACAAAAGGAAAAAATATACAGGATAATATTTTCTTATTTACAGATTGAATATCCAATTTTACGGATTGATTGAATCAATTAGTCCATAATCTAAGGAATCAGAATCAGATCAAATCCTACCTTCAATGCTCTCCCTTAAGCTGCAGCTTGTATATGTCAAAGGCGCCTAGCTTACCCAATATATATGTGTGTTATCTTTGGCAAAATGGTTTCATGAAAATGTTTGCAGGTTGTTCCAGAGTTCCAATCCCACTTGTTGTAACCATCACTTCTTGGATTTTATGTCGAGCAAAATGACAATTGACCTTTATATGTTTTGTTCTTTTATGAAAGACTAGGTTTGCCTCCAATTTGAGTGCAATATTACTATCACAAAACAATTTGCTTGGTCCATCGACTTGCACGCCAAGGTTCAAAAGTAAACCTCGTATTTAAACTATTCACAAACAATCTTTGCCATAGCTCGTTCTGACTCGGCTGACCATAATGACACGGCCGATTGTTTCTTTGTCTTCCATGAAATCAAAGATCTTCCCAATTTAATGCAAAAATCTTTGGGTAATTGGACAAGCAGCATAGTCCGTCTCACAATAGGCTGTCTTTTTCATCTTGCAATCATGAGATAAAAATGTTCCAAGTCTAGAGAATCTCTTTAAATATATTACAACCCTTAGTGTTGCATTCATATGAGACTGCTCAGGGCTATGAATGAATTGACTGAGTATTTGTATTGCATAACATATATTATGTTTGATCATACTAAGATAAATCAACTTTCTGATAAGTTGCTAATAGCCTAATGGATCTTTAAGCAGTAGGTCTTCATTAGATGATGATGAACCCACATCATAGTCAAGTGTTGTTATTTTGGTATTTTGCTCAATCGATATGATAGTTGACTTGCATCTGGATAGTCCTACTTCTAAAATGATTTCCAAAACGAATTTCTGTTGGCTAAGACAGATTCCCTTATTGGACTAAGCAATCTCAGTATCAAGAAAATATCTAGGAGGCCCCAAAATTTGATGTGGAAAGTAGAGTGCATATATTTTTAAAATTTTCTGACAGCGGGTCGTCATTTCTCATAATAAAGTATATAATCAGTATATATCAATAAATAAATTGATAATTTACCTTTAGTCCCTATAAATAGGGCATATTCATGTTTACAGTGCTAAAAACACAAAAATGGGAGTGTAGTGGTAAATTTGACATACTAGTGCCGAGAAGCCTACTTAAGCCAATATAGAAATTTACAGAGACAACATACTTGAGACTCCCCCGTGTCTTCGTAAACGCTGTGAAAGCTCTATTTTTTTTTTCCTAGATTGCCATAGAGAAAAGCAATTTGGATGTACATTTGATGCAGTTGCTGATTGCGAAATGCGGCAATAGATAAAAAAAGAAAGAATAATTACCTCCTTGGTGACTAGAGAAGAAGTCTCATGATAATTGAAACCTTCTTCTCATTGTGTGAACCCCTAATCAGGCCTTGTAGCGTACAACAAAACCATCTACTTTGTACTTAATTTTGTATCCATATGCAATCAATTAGCCTACAATATGAAGGTAAGGAAACAATGTCCCGAGTATGATTTTCTATGAGGGCATTTAATTTTACCTCCATAGCCTATTGTCAGCATGGGTCCAAGCTCCTTTGTCATAAGAAGAAGGTTCTTGTTTCTCAAATATGCAACTAATACAATGTATGGTCTGGTGATAGCCGACTAAATGAGACATAAAAGGATACATGATAATGTTTACATGGAGAAACCAATGTAGGACATTTGTAATATTTGGTCCATGTAGGGACGAATATGACGACCAAAGGTCGAGGCTGCTCAATAGTTGTTTGTTGAGGAATTGGTGAGGAAGATCCATTAATAAACTATTGTATTGATGAAGCAGGTGAATGGTTCTCTTCAAATGATAATATTGGAGACTTGATTGCTTGATTCTAGGTATTAGGATTGGCTGGCATAGAAGATATGGGATTTTGCCCAATGAAGACATATTGTGGAGTCATTAATAGATCTTCTTCTAATAAGAATTGACAATGATTTGATGTTGAGATCATATCTTGAAATGGGCACATCTTTGTGCAAAAGAGTATATTGGCTTACAAAGAAACAACATGTAGATATTCCCATAATTCGAGAATTAAAAAGATTGTTTTTATTGAAGATAGGATTTGATTTGATTGGAGCAATGTTTTCTTAAAACCAAAAAGAAACCTGTTTTTATATACCTATGTATATATGTATGTTGATAATGCTAGTACAAACACCTAGAGGGGGGATAAATAGGTGTTTAAAAGAAACTTTGACAAAATAAAATAAATTTCGGATAAAGTTTGAGTATCAAACAAAGTCTGATAGATAAGTTGCCAGACTTCTGATGAATGTTCAGAATTGGATAAGAGATGGAACTGATTTTTGCGATATCTAAAAGAATGCAACATATTTAAATAAAGAAAATTAAGAGAAGAGAAGATTACAGATGAAATTTATAGTGATTCGGCTTAGATCAAGCCTACATCTACTCTCCTACGCTAACAGCCTTTTGGCTAGAATTCACTATAGCATTAACAAAGAAGTACAATTTTTGAGTGCAAACACTCAGTGGAAGATCCCTTCTCACTCACTAAGTTACTCTTTTTGTGATTTTCTTTCTTGAATACAATTTATAAGGACCACCGATGAAGAACAAGTAGTTGGAAAGATTTCAGATTTTGGAATTTCAATTTTCACGTTTTACGTCAAATAGACTGAATGACCTCTTTAAATATTCCTCCACGCCTCACTAGCCGTTGGCATTTTCTAGAGGAATTTCTTCCAATCAATCCGTTGGACAGAATTGATTAAAAAGATCTTGTAACTGTTTGAAGGTTGAGATGAAAATCTACTGATTCTGGTCGCCCATATAATCGGAATCTATGTTTTCATATGTAGATGCTTTTCAAAAAAGAACTTGTCTTCAAGATTGATTCCATCAACATATTTATATAGAAGGTAAGTGAGATTCTTCGCTAGAGAGCTAGATGTTGTAGAATAAATTCCTAATGCATTTATGATGAATCCTTGTCGCAAGATCAATAAATCTGAGTCTGATTTCATCATCGTTCTGGACACAATTTTAGTCTGGATTGTATCAGAGTGAGAAATACTTCCAAAATGAATAGACTTCAGCAAAAGTTTGCGATATAGTTTCAGAAGCATTCTGTTATTCAAAATAAGAATAATAAAGTTTTGTCAACTTTAAAACTTGGTAGGAGTTTTCTAAACAATTTCCTCATTTTTTATGGTGACAAAACCTTCATGCAGATTTAAGCATAATGCAAATGTTATCCTGCAAAACAATACTTTAGTAGCACAAGATAATAGATAGAGATAATATATAGTAAACATTATACGAATAACATTTTCTAAGGTCTGGTCTACACAATAAAGTCTACATAAAAACACACCATACTAGTAAAGCATAGAAAACACAAATTGTAAACACAACTAGTAAGTCAAAGCTTCAATTTACAGATGTCTCTCCTTTTTTGTCAACAGCAAAAAAAGTTAAAAAACAAACAAGCACAAAAAAAAAAAGAAAAAAAAGAAAAGAGATCAAGAGTTCCTTAGAATACGGACAAGTCGAAAATCCTCCAAAGTTAGCACGGTCTTTTTAAACTTGGTTAGGCACTGATGGAAGACAGTCTCAACCTTAGCCAAATTCTGAGTGGTCTGCTAATTCATGTTCAAAACTTTGTTATCAAGAGATTGTACCTTTCTAGACAGAGATTCTGAAGTGGTACCGAGAGCAGTATGCAACTTTTGAATTTCAACCTCCATTACATATTGTTGTGCCTTAATCTCTAAAAGGAGTTCCACTATCTGAGGATAGTTCGAATCTGGTTTGGTTTGGGCATTAGCCTCTGCAAGTTGAATTGGAGGGGTATCCAAAATTGAAGGAATATTGACATGAACATTTAAGGTATCTTGCTCCCCCTGAACATTATCCTCTTTATCCTGACCTCCACGAGATTTTTCAGGGAAATGAGATGTATAAATGTCCTTTGCATCTAGAGGAGATCGACTGACACCATCACTTATAGCTGGTTCTGCAATCTGGTCATGAAGATGAGTTTTCTCACCTACTCTCCCTATCTCAGTAGCTTCAGTCTGAAGAAGAACTCCTTCTCCTTCCTATATTCCCTCTCTTCCAGCATTGGTTTGTTGACCAGTTTCCTTGTTCTTTTCTCCAACATCTCCTTCATCAAGTTCCCTTGCATTATCTCTTTCCTTATCAGAATGCTCCTGCTCCTTATTCACTTTTGAATCTCCCCCTCCTTCATCTGAGTCATCTTCCTCACTTTCTTTCGCTCCAGTGTCTTCTCCTTCACCTTCCTCTTCTAGAACTTTCTTGCTCTCATATTCTTCTTTTTCTTCTCCAGAATCAGCTATACCAGCAATAGGGTCTCTTATGGCAATATTCGTCACAATATCAAAAATAGTCTCGTCTTCATCATCTTCCTCTTTTTTTTTTTTTTTTTGATAAGGTAAACAATATATTTGGGGGGTCAAACTATACAAGCAACACAGCTCCAAAAACTTGCACTCAATATGATCATGCTCATTATGAGTGGAAGGAAGCCGCGGAAAAAGCCAAGCGGCAACAACAAAATGACCAACAGAAGGCCAACGGCAAACAACGCCTGGAAAAAATCATCTTCCTCTTCTTCATCTTGTAGAAGAGTAAGAAATCTTTTCCTTTTTAAAGTACGCGAGACGACGCTCTTCCCTTTTCGCTTTTTCTCATGCGCAGATCCTGTCTTAGCTTTACTAGTAGATTCATTCTTCATAAGTTTCAAAGCTCCAAAAAGATCCTTTAATCTCATTTTTGAGATCATTTTGAGTTCAATTTGCATTGGAAGGATGGTTCTGGAGCAAAAGCTAAATGGCAGTTGAATTTGAAAGTGTTGGAAAAGTCTAATCACCAAAGCTGCATAAGGAAGTTGACCTTTATCCTTTATTACGGTTCTGTACATGTGCAGCAAAATGGTATGAGGAAGTGAGAAAGTAACTTCATTGCAAATAGCCCATATTATTTTTACGTCAAATTTCGAAACATCAGTCTTGGAGGCAACTTTGGGTCTGATGCAATTGATGGCATTCTTGTGGAGCAAAATATTAGGGGTAGACATCCTGGAAGTAATGCTTCCCCTAAGGATTTTTTCCTTTACAAGAAACTTAATGACGTCTTCATTTGAGACATTTATAAATAAAAATCCACTTCATTCTACTCCCATAATCTCAGCCAACATATCAATATCAACATCAAAAACTTTTTCACTCACAGTAAATTGAATGAGTGAGATCCAGGACTAACAAGTTTGAATAAAAATTAGCGGTCAATTCAGGATAAATATTAGATGACTCTACACAAAACCTTTCTATCTGAAGTTTGACAAATTTCTCTCACAAGTTTATATTGATGGAATCCAGAAAATCATAGTCTACCATTCAAGGGTTGATGACTCCTCTGTTCAATATCTGCACATAGACCTTCTTATGCTCCTTTGATCGAAACAACTTTCTTTAGTTCTAGCGATTTCTGCAGCAACACCCATTTGGTGTTAGAAATTATTGAACATTCTCTCATCGTCATCTTCCTTTTTTCCTTTAGTCTAACCCTTTGTTCTTGAACGAGGATGAGCAGGAAAGATGGTAAATTCCTCTTATGCTTTCTCCTTGACTTTATGAGTCCTAATTTTCGATGGCTCTCAAGAACAAAGTTTCGTTCCATAGCCATTTTCTTTGACGAATGAAGCTACAAAATCCATGGGACTTCCTCCCTTTTTCAGAAACTCATAGTTTTAAGAAGAACTTCAGGTTTTTTTTTCTTTTCTTTTTTCCGAAGGAGGAAGTGCATCTTGAGTAACCTCTTCCTCCATAGATGGCCGATTCGTGCTTCTTGGTGATTCATCTCTAGTGAGATTGAAGTGTATTTGAGTATCAGGCACAAATCGAGGTCCATGACTAGCAATGTGAGAGGACCTCCTTTGAGAAGATATCGAAACAGACTTGGAGGATTTTGATGACATGCTCGCGAGTGATCGGGAGAAAGATTTGTAGAGAAAATGAGAATGAAACAAGAGAAGCAGAGGTTTGAGAGAGATTAGGCTGCGTTTGGCAGTTGGGATAAAATTCGGGATAGGATATGATTTATCCTATCCTACGTTTGGTGCTCGCTCAAGACAGGATAAAGTCGGATATAAGGGGGATATAGACAGGATAAAATTATCCCATGGGGAGGTGGGATAAAGGTGGATAGGATTTCTAATATTCATAATAGGAAAGTTTTTTTCTTGAATAACAAACTTATTAAATTAACAAAATTGAAATTATATTTCAATATAAATAATATTTGAATTATAATTTAAGAAATAAAAATAAAAAAATAAAAATTATTTTTAATTAATCTTATTTTAATTCATATATTCAACTTTAATTCTATCTTATAATAAACATTCAATTTATAAATTAAATATTTATATTTATTATATATTTATTATATATTTTAGGTATTTTTGTATTTTAGGCATGTTAGTACAGTTTACTACTTGATAAAATTTTATTAAAGAATGATGAAAGGGGAAAAAAGAAATAACAATAAAAATAATATAAAAAAGAGGAAAAATAAAATAAATAAAAATAAAAATAAATTAAAGAATAGTGTTACGAGAGATTTTCACCATCTCCGTCTATGAACATTTAGGTTCATTTATAATAATATGCCGTTTATATAAAAAAATATATATATATATATATATATATATACATGATATGATGTGAATATATCCGACTTTAATACTGCGATTCACCAAACAATGGACATGATATAGAAAAATCCTAGGATTTCATATCCTATCCTATCCAGTCCTATCTCGATTAGAAATCCGGACGACCAAACGTAGCCTTAGGGTTTGTGAAGATTCTGATGATTGGGAAAAATTAACTGAAGACTTATTTAAAGAATACGAACTAGGGCAAATGAACAAGCACAAAAAAGAAAAAAAATAACTTCCATTTTAAAAATTTTCAAAAGAGTAATTGTAAATAATTTTTAAAATATGAATTTCGAAAAATTAGCAGCAATATAACAATTTCCAAAAATATAAAAGGTAAGTAATAATTCGAATAAAATATTCATACCTGTTCAAGAAGGAAAGAAACTTACGTGCAAAAATTTGAAATATAACTATCTCAGTTTGTAAGAGCTTTTAAAATGATGTCTCTTCCAAAAGGATGAACTGATGAGTTTGCTTTTATATAGACTTTAATCAAATGTATGGGTAATATTCAACTTTTCACAAATGAACTCGAATAATCCATTTTCTAGTGGCTTGATGAAAATGTCTACTAGTTGATTCTTTGAATTGATGAATTGAACATTGATTTCACTATTTTGTATATGGTCTCTTATGAAGTGATGGCGAATTTCAATATGCTTTACTCTTGAATGGAGAATGAGATTTTTGGTGACGTTGATCACACTAGTGTTGTCATATCTTATTTCAGTGTAAGGTTTTTATATTCCAAATTCTTTTAGTTGTTATATGATCCAAAGAATTTGAGAATAGTAATTTTCAAAAGCAATATATTTTGCTTTTGCCGTTGAGAGTGTCATAGTGTCCTGCTTCTTAGAGAACCAAGATACCAACATTTGTCTCAAGAGTTGGCATGTACCAGATGTAATTTTCCTATCAACTTTACAACCAGCTAGATCAGCATCTAAGTATCCAAGTAGGGTAAAGTCTCATCCTTTTGGATACCACAAACCTAAATTTGGATTTGTTGCAATACACTTAATAATATGTTTGATAGAACTAAGATGTGATTCTCTAGGATCAATTTGAAATCTAGCACACATGCACACATTGAATAAAATATTAGGTTGAGAAGCAATAAGATAGAGAAAAGAATCGATCATGCTTCTGTATGTCTTTTGGTCTACTTTCTTTCCATTTTCATCCTTATCGAATTTGGAAGAACCTGACATAAGAGTCTTAGTCTTCTTATAGTTTTCTATTCCAAATTTCTTGATAACATCTCTGACATATTTCTCTTGATAGATGAAGGTTCATTTCTTTGATTGTCTGACTTGTAAACCCATAAAGAATGTTAACTAACCCATAATGCTTATTTTGAATTCTTCTTGTATAGACTTTGAAAATTTATTGCATAGACTTTCATTAGAAGAGCCAAAAATGATATTATTTACATATATTTGAACAAGTCTTTTTCTTCCCTTTTGATAAACAAAGTTGTGTCAACCATTCATTTCTTGAACCCATTACTTACCAACAACTTGCTCAGTCTTTCATACCAAGCTTGAGGTGCTTGTTTCAGATTGTACGAGGCTTTCTTCAGTATGTAGACAAAGTTTGGTTTTCTAGGGTCTTCGAATCTTGATGGTTGTTCCACATAGACTTCTTTTTAGATAAAATCATTTAGAAATACACTTTTGACATCCATTTGAAATAACCCGAAATTATGAAAACATGCATATGCAAGTAATAATCTTATAGCTTTTAATTTGGCTACAGGTGCATATGTCTCATCATAGTCATTCCTTCCTCTTGCGTATAACCTTTTGCAAAAAATCTTGCTTTATTTCTGGTCACTTTACTCTTTTCATCCATCTTGTTCTTGAACACCCATTTAGTTCAAATTGTAGATTTTCCTTTTGATTTTGGAACTAACTTTCAAACATCATTGATTTTGAATTGTCTAATTCTTCTTACATTACTTTTATCCAACTTTCATCAGTTAAAGATTTTGCTATCCCCTTTGATTCTATTTTAGAAATAAGAGCTAGAGCATTTGAGTTTCCTTTGACTTTGGATTTGGTACGAATCCCTTCTTCTATATTGCCAATAATGAGATCTTTAGTATGATTTGTTTTTGGTTCTAGTTATTGTTAAATTTATCATTATCTGCAAGAGTTTGCTGAACTTCTATTTCCTTGGAATCTTTTGACTTTTCTTTAGCTGACTTTGTTCACTAGAAGATGGAGTTTGCTCAAGGGATTCAAACTTCATTAAGTCTGAATCTAGCTTAGACTCTTCAAATTGAGTCTAGTCTTATTGGTTCTGGATAGCTTCTTAAAACTTGACATTAATTGATTCTTCGACAGTCTGTGTATTCTTGTTGAAGATCCTGTAAGCTTTACTTGAAGTGGAATAACAAGAAATATCCCTTCATTCGATCTTTCTTCAAACTTGCTTAGCCGATTATTTCCATTTTTCAAAATAAAGCATTTGCAATAAAGCACATGAAAATAAGAAATATTTAACTTTTTCCCATTGTAAACTTCATAGGGGGTTTTCTGTAGGATGGGCCTTAGAAATACTCTGTTAATAATATAACAAGCAGTGAAAACTGCTTCTATCCAAACGCAAGAAGAGATTCTACTTTCATATAATAGGGTTTTGGCCATATCTTGCAAATACCGATTTTTCTTTTCTACAACTCCATTTTGTTTTGTAGTGTAAGGAGAGAAAAAAACATGTTGAAAACCATTTTCATCACAAAAATTTGCAAAGTCTTGATTTTCAAATTCTCCCCCATGATCAGTCTTAATACTCGAAATAACATAACATTTCTCATTTTGAACCTTTTTAGTGAACTTTGAAAAATATGAGAAGGTTTTTGCTTTATTTGCCAAAAAGAAAACCCAAGTAAATCTCGAGTAGTCGTCTACAACTATCAAATGGTATTTCTTACCACCGATGTTTTAAGTTCTAGTTGATCCAAAAATGTCCATGTGAAGAAACTGCAAGACGCGATTGGTGAATACATGATTTATAGATTTAAATGAGCTTCTGACATGTTTTCTCAAGATGCATGTAGTACACAATTCAGACTTCTGGTACATCATTTTGGAGAGACCACGGACCAGCTTTCGAGAAGATAGTTTAGCAATCTGTTTCATACTAACATGTCATAGCTTGCGGTGCTAGAGATTTGCTTTATCTTGAATTGAGATAAGACATTGGAAACTCTTTGGACTTATTTCCAGAAGATAAATGTTGTCATGCCTTCGATCGGTGAAGGTTTGAGAAAAGTCTCAACTAACTTAAAAACAAACATTTTCTTGAAAAATGATTCTGAACCCTGTATCACATAATTGAAGATTGTAGTTCAAGTCTTTCACCAAGGAAATATTGTTGATGATCAAACTGCAAATCCTCACTGTTCCATGTCCAATAATTTTTCCTTTTCTGTTCTCACCAAAAGAAATATTTCCTCCTTTTTGTCTTTCTAATTTTATGAAACTGCTTGAATCTCCAGTCATATGTCTAAAACAACCACTATCCAAGTACTATTTGTTTTTCCTCTTAATAGTATCTTGTAATCAAAAAGAGATCTCAAACTTTTTTTGGTACTCAAATTTTCTTGGGTCTTGAGGAGTTAATTATAAGAATAGTTTTTGCCCAATTCTTCTTAACAGGTCTTCAAACTTAAGGACATTTATTCTCAAAATATTGCAAGCTATTACACTCAGAACATTTAATAACATTTCAACCAACAGGTTTTATAAAACTCTTTGAAAGTGATTTTTGTAAGCAGATTTAGGAGGGTTTTTTTTTTTTTTCTAGATCTCTCATTGACTTTAGGAAAATCAATCAAAGGAACACTTTCTTTATTCAAACCCAAACTTGATTTGTCATAATAAGTTATTTGAGCTGAAAGAATTTGTTATAAAGTTTTAAGCCTTTGGAGAACTTTGTTAAAATATTTGAAATTTTCTTTTTTAAAATTTATTTTCTTTGAAAGAGAATAAGAACTTTCATTGAACAAGTGAGTATGATCCTCATGAGAAGGGGCTTACTGATTTGTGATATATGTATTTGCAGGCTTAGGCTATGCTAGCAAGGGTAACTCTTGGATTCCGATCTCTCGGTCAAGCAGTGAATATGGCCCCAAAAGTGTGGTCGGCCATGTTTCTTTGAATGGAATTGAAGCTAGAGTTTCGTACATTTAAACAACTTGAGGGACCCAAGGTGACTCTCAAACTATACCAAGCCATCAAAGAGACACAAAAAGTGACTCGATTTGAATGAGAGCTACTCATCTTTCTTGTCATAGATCCTCGCCATGGAACCTGTCTTGCCGCTTGATCAAATCTACCAACTAACCACCCAGGAAGAGAACCAATGCCTAGCCACGATTGAATATATGCAGATGGGATAGAGCGGGGCATTTGCTATTTCGATGAGATCCTCGTAGCAAGCTCCTGTAGCCCTCACGTCTCACCATGCGGTGCCTAGACTTTGTTGAGGAGGAAGGAAACCCTAAAGAGTTTTGGACACACTGCCTAGTTCAAAAGCAAGGATCCGAGGGCTATTGTTCGCCCATCCATGCGACCGACTCCAATAGCCCATATCAAGCCGCATTTGCACCGGCCTTTAAACCATCTAATGGTCCATTTAATGCTACATCATCATAGAAATGGGGTCATCAAAATTTTAAAACAAAAGGTAAATTCTATGAATATTACACGCGCCTTCATCACACTATTAATTCATGCTGGAAATTACAAGGAAAGTCAAATGATAAAGAGGGGGAAAGAATTCTCTGCTTATCAAGTTTCGGCAGAAGGGACTGAAAAGGCAAATTAGACAATTACCCAAAATCGGTATCAAAATATCACAAATGCTCTCAGTCAATTGAGAACTATCGACAAGACTGTGAGTTTTTCAGGTACCTAGTTTTGCAAGACAAATTTTCTTTTAGTTGATGCATGGATAATTGATTCAAGTGCCAACGACCGCATAATATGCATTAGACAAATTTTTTTCTCATGTTCATAAAAGACACCACTCTTTCGTGTTAGTATGTCTTCCAAATAGGAATGTCACTTATATCATTGAAATTAGCACCATTTATCTTATTCAGAATATTATCCTTAAGAATGTTATTTATATTCCTAAATTTGAGTGTAATCTCAAATCCGTTTCCAAGGCTTGTGAGGACAATTATTGTTATGCCATATTCAATTTTGAAAATTGCTTCTTTCAAGATCATTCAACTGGCAAACTGATAGGCTTAGGTAGTGTCACACAATGACTACATTTTTGGATCAGCTATCCGAAAGACTTTGATTATATTCCTTGAATAAAAACATTTCATGTGATCCCACCACTATTATTAAAAAATTTCTTTCTCATCAATATTTGGATAATAGTGCTCGTTTACTTCACCCAAAATGCACAATTTGCCTTTTGGCAAAGTAATAACGGACGTCAATCCCAATAAGTACATCTCAAGTTACCGATGTACTTTCTTTAATTCACGTGGATATCTAAATTCCTTATCATACTTCACATTGTGACAAACTCATTTTTTCCTCATTATTGTAGATGATTATACTTGCGCCACTTGGATTTTTCTTAGGCATCCAAGAGCCAAACTTTTTCCCATCTGTCGAATTTGTTCTCCTTGAACAAAAATCAATTCAAAAGATCTGTCCAATGAATTTGCACAGATAATGGATGTGAGTCAAACATTGATACCTCTTAGAAGTAGCCTAAGCACTTAAGTACCAAGCTTCTATTCCTAAAAATTTTTGGGAAATTGTGTGGTCATGGCAACCCGTTTAATCAATCGCATGCCTAGTTGAGTCCTTGAAGGTCAAACTCCTTTTGAGATGCTTTTTGGGAAACGGCCGAAGATTTACCACCTAAGAGTTTTTAGCTATTTATGCTATTTGACAATTATGGGCCCATGTTTTAAGAAAACGTTGCTCTAGTCTTATGGATTGATTGAATCAATTAGTCCATAATCTAAGGAATCAAATAAATCAAATCGGATCAAATCCTATCTTCAATAAAAGTGATCTTTCTAATTCTCGAAGAGTGAGGGGGCACAAACGTTGATCAAGAAAGTTCTCTTATTCTTATACGTGCATGCATGCATGCATGCATACATACATACATACATACATACATACATACATACATACATACATACATTGGTATATAAAAACGGTTTTATTTTATTTTTTATTTTTAAGAAAACGCTGCTCCAATCTTACGGATTGATTGAATCATTTAGTCTGTAATCTAAGGAATTAGAATCAAATCAAAGCAAATCCTAATTTCAATGAAAATGATCTTTCTTATTCTCAAAGAGTGAGGGGGCAAGGAGATTGATCAAGAAAGTTCTCTTATTCTTATACATACATAGGTATATAAAAACGGTTTTTTTTCTTAAGAAAATGTTGCTCTAATCTTACGGATTGATTGAATCAATTAGTCCGTAATCTAAGGAATTAGAATCAAGTCAAATCCTATCTTCAATAAAAAAAGATCTTTCTAATTCTTGGACAATGAGGGGGCACGGAGATTGATCAAGAAAGTTCTCTTATTCTCATACATACATACATACATACATACATACATAGGTATATAAAAACCTTTTTTTTTTTTTTTTTTTTTTTTAAGAAATCGTTGCTCAAAACCATGAACTTGTGACCGGGGCATAAATTAGAGGATAAAGTTCGTAGCTTTATGAAGCAGAAATTAAAACCGACCTAAATTTGTAGGTTGGCCGAAGGAATAAAGCAAAGTTAAGTTTCCGTCCCGTAAAAAAGGGAAAACCAAAGGTAGGCCGATCCCGATAATATGGATCGGCCTATCAAAAACCCAAAAGAAGTACAAAAGAAGGATGATTTCCAACAAAGACAATATGATTCCACGGAGCTGTGCAACCTTTTTCTAATGCTTGGGCGGCAGCAGAGCTTTCCAGAAATGCTGGTGTGAACGTGAACATAAGAAAAAAATGAGGATGATGGGGGAAATAAAGAAGAACGTGGGAAAACAAGAAACAGACCGGACTCTGCAGGGCGGCACCCCCATGTCGCTGAATCGAGAGTCCTCCTCGGTGAATTTTGGGTCATGTCATGTGCCTCAAAGGAGCACAAATGCATCATCCACACGCGCCCTTTTCCCACACTGTATAAACATGTGCATGTGATGTATACACTATACTAGACTGTGCTACTATATATATATATATATTAGGTATATAAACATATATAATTTTCTGAGTTCTAGCCCAAAAGAATTTCCTTCTTTTTTTCTGGGTTTAGAATATATATATATATATATATATATATATATATATATATAGGTCATATTGCTTTTTCTAGAAAGGTTTTTTTCTACATAAGGGACACTTTGCCTTGTGCCACTTTTGATTCGACAGAAATGTGTGGAAAGGAACTATAGGAACCTTGAAAAGGAGATGCCATATGTTTAATGTTTCACGCCAGACCCTTCTTTTCTTTGTTCTCGCGGACGAAGACAATCCCTTGCAATAAAGCAAAAGTGCATAGGCAAACCCTTTTTGCTTTGTGGGTTTAGATGAGTGTGCCTTTTTTAACAGGAAAAAAGAAAGTCACTAGCGCCTACCGTTTCTTTATTCAAGCTCTCTTTTCTCCCCTGAAAAAAAAAAAAAGAGACGAACAATATAGAAAATATTCGGCGTGCATGGATTGCTTTGAAGTGGATGATTCGTATATTGCCTGATCCTAAAGAGCCACGATGCACCGAAAGCCCACTAAATAATGGGTATATATCATTTAGTCCTGTCCTAGTCGGGCCTAATCCGGTCGGTCCTTCTCGGCTTCCGTGCCTAATCACATGACTGTTTACTCGCTTTAAGTGGATAAATTCAATAGAGCTCAATGCATTTTCCGAATAAGAGATCTGTCAATTTCCAAGCGCCCGAAAAATACTGTGCATGTGGTGTTGTGTAGCTTCTTAGAAATTACCAAAAGCCAAAAGGGAATAAAGACATATTCGCGGAGGACAAAGAGAATGGGGACAAGGACAGAAGAAATCAGAGAGCGGTTGTGTTCCTAGTCCAAAGCAAAAGTTTCATTGGGAAAAAGCTTTCTGGCACTTCATTGCCATCGTCCACGCACGAGAAGGGTCCCTGACCGTTGAATTCAAGAACCTTTTTCTCATGTCTTTTGGTAAACAGTCGAAAGATATGATGTGGGTTTTTTTGGATCCATTCCTATTATCGCCTTGCCTTGCCACTCTCTAAAGACTTGAGAGGATTACTAGCTGGATTCACCAATGAAATTCTAAAGGAGAACACTCCCAACTTTTTAGGGAGAAAAATAAAGAACGTGCCAAACCGATTGCCGTTCATGAAAAGTGAAAGTTGATTTATGGGTCAAATCGATAGAACATGATAGTATGATACGAACGGCACTAGTACCTTCTAGGGTGCATTGTCACGGCACCAAGAATACTACCCAAGCGCAAACTGGAATTTGGCTGTGAAAAAGCAATAAGATTTAGGGCAAAATCCACAAAAAAACCCTAAACTATACTCACTTTAACATTTGCCCTAAACTTTCATCCATGAGATAAAAAATCTTAAATTTGTACTTATATGACATATTTATTCCCTGAGATTTGTTAAAAATTTGCCTATATAAATGATAGAAAACAAACAAAGTTGATATGTCGCCTACATAACTTAGGTGAAACAAAAATGAGTTGATTTGACTAAAAAATCATCTAACGGAACTTTAATAGAATGGGCAAATGTGTCATGTAAGTACAAGTTCGACGTTTTTTATTTCACAAGGAAAATGTTGAGGGTAAACGTGTGATGATTGGCATAATTCGAAGATTTTAATATCTCAAAAAACAGATCATTGTAAATATATCACAATGCTTATAATTTAGGATTTTTTTTTTTCTTTTTGTGACTTTCTTCCCAAAAAGTTATCATTACTTTTCGTGGAAGCCTCTCGACTCCCCCGCCTTGTTTTCTCGGGGAGACTGAGTCTCTCTCTCTCTCTCTCTGTGATTGGAGACGAAGGCGAGAGGGGAAATGCTCTCATGCTGCCACCTGTCGCTATATTTGGAGCGCCTCCCTTATTCCCTCCCCCTCCCCCCCCCGACTTCGTCCCCGTCCGTTTGTGCTCTTTCGCCCCCGCCGCTCCTCTCCCCACTTATAAATACGACTGGCCACCGCCCAACCCACAACTCTCTCCACACGGTGTTGGAGCGATGGGCTCGATCTCAGACCCACCCCTTCTGTCCGACTTCACCCATCTCCTCCGGAGTTGCCCCACCGTCTCCTCCTCCTCTCCGGTCCAGAATGCCGATGTGGTGATGCCCCGGGAGTGCGAGCTCCCGGTCATCGACCTGAGTGGGCTGCGCAGCGAGTGCGAGGCGGAGAGGCGGTCGTGCGCAGCGGCAATCTGCAGGGCCTCCACGGAGTGGGGATTCTTCCAGGTGGTGAACCATGGGATCGGCAGCGAGCTGCTCGGGGAGATGAGGAGGGAGCAGGTGAAGCTGTTCGAGACACCCTTCGAGACCAAGGCCCGCTCTGCCCTCCTCAACAACTCCTACCGCTGGGGGAATCCCGCCGCCACCTCCCCTGCCCAATTCTCCTGGTCCGAGGCCTTCCACGTCCCCCTCACCAAGATCTCCGACCCCTCTTGCTACGGGCCGTTCATCTCTCTCAGGGGAGTAATGATGGAGTTCGCTGCTGCCATGTCTAGGCTGGCCAGGACGCTGGCGGGGGTCCTGGCGGAGAACCTCAGGCATCGGGGCCGCAGCGCATTCGACGAGACATGCCATGAGAGCACGTGCTTCCTCCGGCTGAACCGCTACCCGGTGTGCCCGCTCTCGCCAGAGATGTTCGGGCTGGTGCCCCACACGGACAGCGACTTCCTGACCATACTGTACCAGGACCAGGTGGGAGGCCTCCAGCTCCTCAAGGACTCCCGATGGGTCGCCGTCAAGCCCAGCCGAGACGCTCTTATTGTCAACATCGGAGACCTTCTTCAGGTAAGAAAGCACAAGTCAAAACAAAGTGCCCAAAGTCAGTAGCGTCACGGGTTCATCCAATCCATGCTTATCCAGTCCTCCAATGGACTGACTTTTCTCGTGTCTTGAACGAGGACACTGATTGACACGAGTACGAATCGGTCATCTTTTTTGGGCAGGCGTGGAGCAACGACGTGTACAAGAGCGTGGAGCACAAGGTGATAACGAACGACAAGGTGGAGAGATACTCCGTCGCCTACTTCCTTTGCCCTTCGTACGACTCTCTGATCGGGAGTTGCAGAGAGCCCTCCGTCTACAGAAAGTTCACTTTCGGCGAGTACCGGAAGCAAGTCCGAGAGGACGTCAAGAGAAACGGCCACAAAGTTGGTCTCCCACGTTTCAAGCTACAAATGAGTACATAAAGACAGTTCGTTTGATTGAAATTACCAATACACAATTCTGAGAAATTATTGGTTCATTAAAAGAAAATGAAGAAGGAGAGGAAGAAAAAAGGGAAGAAAAGAGACGAAGGACAATTTTTCTAGGTGTCTTATGATGTATCTGTAAATCTATAGCATACCATCTATACTCTGCAGCCTCCAAAAAAGCAAAGAAAAGAGCGGCACATCATGTATGAGTCAATATGGCCTTTGTATAAGATCTTTTTGACAGACAACATTAGTACTTAAATGTCAAGCCTTTTTTTTTTTATTGTCAAGCCTTTTTTATTTGATTCTCTCTCTCTCTCTCTCTCTCTCTCTCTCTCTCTCATTTGACCGCAATTAGTGTTCTCTTTTCATTCATATCTTATATGTCATGTCAACTCTCTCTTTCTCTCTCATTTGACCGCAATTAGTGTTCTCTTTTCATTCATATCTCATATGTCATGTCAACCCTCATAAGCTTATTCCTTGGGATCACCATGATTTTTTCTCGCCTTGCCTGAAAATTTTCCTGAGAAAACAGTAGGCGTAGTTGACAATGATCTTCTTGCACAAGGATGAGTTCAGCTCGGTGACCACCTCGGCTTCCTCGAGGATGTGCACCTCGTCTCTCTCCATTGCTTTCTGCATGATTTGCATCTTTTCTTCTGCTTCAAGGATTGCTGTCTCTTCCTTGTGGTTGTCATCATTGCTCTTGGCCTCAAGGAAGAAATACGAGCAGGATGAATTCCTTCAAGTTGTTCGTCAATTGGCACTGGAACTCATGAGGGTCCACTCTCTTGTCCTTGTATCCGTACTGCAAGATGCAGTGGAACATCCTGATGCTCCTCGGTTCAACCTGCCTGAGCAAGAACCGCTCCTCCAGCTCGACCTCGCTGATCGGGAGGCTCTTGATTGAGATGACTAGAGCAGAATGGATTGACGGACTATTAGCCACAAAATGTGATAATATAGGAGGAATGCCCTGCACGAGCTCAGAGTAGAGGAGGGCAATCCTGGGGACCCTTTTGATGCTTGGGTTTGCGGCAAGGTCTCTGATGAACTCCGTTGAGGCCTTGTTCTTGAGCTCGTACATGTACCATTGCTTTTGGACGTATTGCCAAATAATCATGACCGTCATAAGGACGGCTGCAACACGAGTCACAGGAAACCACCCTCTATGAACTTGTAGAAGACTTGACGAGGGATATAGCAATTCGATCGAGTCAAAGATGGGGAAGAAGAGCCCGATCCACCACATGTTTGTCTTCCATATCACAAGCATGATGAGAGTGACCATGCAAGTTGTGATCACCAGGACGCTCCCCACAGCGATTCCTGCAACCAAACTTTCAGGAAACAAATCAAATTATAAAGGGTTAATACCTTGAAAAACCCCAAACTGGTACACTTGTGACAAATTTACCCCAAACTATTTTTTTGACCATGAAAAACCCCAAACTAGTACACCTGTGACAAATTTACTCCAACTGACTATAAAAAACCCTAAACTGGTACATTTATGACAAATTTACCCCAAACTAATTTATTCGACCACAAAAAACCCCAACCTAGTAAATTTGTGACTAATATACCCTCCACTAAATTAGATTAATACCACAAAAAAATCACAAAAATTGTAAAATGTGACAAATAGAGTGTAAAATCCCAAATTGGTATACCGGTCAATTGTCACGTATCATTTAACTTAATAATTTGACAAGAAAATTTAACAAAAACTAACAGAGGGTAAATTTGTCACAAGTGTACCAGTTTAGGGTAAATTTGTCAAAGGTATACCAATTTGGAGTTTTTGGTGGTCAAAAAAATAGTTTGGGGTAGATTTGTCACAGGTGTACTAGTTTGGGGTTTTTCAGGATATTAACCCAATTATAAAAGCCACCAAATTAGGTCCAATTGGAATTTTTGTAGGGTGCCAATCTTTAGGCCGGTCTAGATTGATATAAAGTTATTAGAAGTTTCGAATTCTCATAAGCACTGGTTTATTACTTATTGGTTTATGGAGGTTAGTCAGGTGTTTATTGAAGATGGCACTGCTTGTAAATTAATAAGCATTGGAACGGTTCAAATTAAAATGCTTGATGGAGTAGTAAAGAATGTTGACTGACATGAGGCATGTACCAGAGTTGAGAAGAACCTTTTCTCATTGAGTACTTTTGACGGGTTCGTATATGGGATCTTTGCTGAAAGTGGAGTTTAGTCTCTCAAGGTTTGCTAACGTTGACGTGGGGGAAGATAAATTACGAATTGTATCTCAACTATGAGATGACAATGATTAGCTCATTTGCTAGTTTCTTCGAGGCTTTAGGTCAGGACACGGTCATCGTACAAAAGACTTGGACGTATGAATTATTTTGAGTCGAAGGAGTCTACTGTGAGATTTTTGGACTAAGAAGCTGAACATCTGCGAAGACTGTGACATGGATAGTTAGTAGAAAGTGAAGTTAAGTTCACCGGATCTCGGAGACGGCAAGCTGCATATACTCAGACTTGAGACCCTCTTAAGTTTCCTCCAATAGTGGTGTTAGGTATTTGTTATTCGTTAATGGCACTTCAAGGAAAGTGAGAATTTTTCTTCTTAAGCACAAGAGCAAGGTGCTTGATTGGTTCAAGTCTTGGAAGATGATGGTCAAAATGTATATAGAAAGGGAGATATCTGCCTAAAAATTGACAAATGGTTGAAATTCTATTTTGAGGAGCTTAGCCATTTTTGCACAGAGGAAGGCATGAGAAATATCACACTAACGTCGATTCACCACAGTTGCACAGAGTTGCCAAATTTGATAAACGAATTATTTTAGAGAGAGCTCACTCTTTGCTTTCCAATGCTAGATTGTATAAAGATTTATAGGTCAAAGTGGTGAATTGGCTTGTTGGTTAGTGAATAGATCACCATTACTAGCAGTTGATTAGGAACTTAAACTTGGTTTGTTAAGCCTGCTAAATACACTGAATTCAGAGTGTTTGATGCACAGTGTGAAGAAATATAGTTTGTGGTGTATTAAGGAATAATTACTGGAGCTCGTGTCCATAGAGATGTTATCTTTGACAAATTTACTCAGTTTCATAAGAGGAGTGAGGGATCGATTGCAAAGAAAGATACGAATGGTATGTAGAAACAAGTGGAGCTTCAAAGAGGGCCTACGTATGTTTAGAGTACAATAGATGTGACATTGTCTGCAAAATTGTTACTTTCCATAGTAGTTGACAGTTGTTCATAGGTCCTAATTAATGAAGCTTCAAGGTGGTTAACGAAATTGGATGGGATAAAGGACCAATTGCATGCAAAAACTGATTTAGAAACTTGGGTCCACTAGAGATAGTTTCTAGTTTGGAGATGTAGAGAGTGAAGACTGTTGAAATGTTGTGAGTGACTTGGAGAAGTTATGTTGGAATAGCATTGAGATGCTTCGACGTGTGATTGAGAAATTCTGTAAATACCCTACATGCTACATATCATATATTGTTTAGACTATCACTCTGTACTTGGATGGAGGTGGAGTGCTTGTCCCATGCTTCACATGATAGTACCATTGGTTGTCTAAGTTATTTAATGGATAATACTAGGCTTAATCTTTCACATCCGATCAGGAGAACATTTACGATTGATCTAGGTGAATATAGTGATGCTGTGAAGTGGATCCTACTGGGGATATTAGACGTTGGATATGTTTCAGAGGATGCGATTTAAGTAGGGTGGCAGTAATTGGATTTGTGAACCCCAAGGTCATGTAGGGAACATGCTGGATGGTCGATTTCTAAGCAGTAATGCCTTTACTTCTATCATTTGTGTTGTTAGAAGACGTCATTGAGAGACATGATGATCTCAAGAAGATTGAGGTTGGAAAATAGTGACAATAAAGGTGTTGAAGAAGAGGCGCGGTCTAATGAATTAGTTGTTGATATTGGCGTGGGACATTGGATTGATGCGGTGGTCAGTTAAAGCTGGAGATATTGCTACAAAATTGAATTAATTGGTGACCCATATTTCAACATAAGAAATCACATGTTAGGAGAGGATTTGACAATGAAGAAACTTCTTGCAGTAGAGAATCCTACCGATGTGTGGACCAAGTCCATTCCTCTAAACAAGTCCAAGCTCACGTTGGTCTTGATGGATGTTTGCAATGGTTGCATGCTCGTCCAGGCAATAAGAGAGTTGACACAAGTGTTAAGATTATGTCTCAAGTTTAATTTCACAAAGGAAACTCCACCTAGATAGAAGTTCCAAATTCGAAAATCACTTTTGATTTAATGTCTGAATAAGTAAGGAATTATTGAAATAGTTTCCATGTTAGAGCTGGATTTAGGTTCCCTAGTTTGATTTAGCAAGTCACCTAAAGAAACATAAAAATAGAATTCTGTTATATACTAAAGCAAACAAGAGAAGTGTTAGGATTTTCTCACCATGAGTTTTTTGAGTGAGTTTTTAGTAAGAGATTATGAGATTATACTAGTGTGTTTTTCTTTTGGTGTAATCTAGCACTAAGGAACACTTGAATGATTGTGTAAGCTCTGCAATTCACCAGATTCATAATGAATTTCTTAGTGATTGTCTTCTGAATTTCTTAGTGATTGTCTCTCCTCGTAAAGTAAGTATCAACACTTGAACCAAACCACATTTTGTCATTCCTCATTGATTTCTCCAATGACTTTTTTTTTTCTTGCGTTACACTCGTGTTACAACATTCGTTAGCTTCTACCTTATTTCACAACTTATGACAAGCATATATTGGAGATCGAATTCGCTGCAGTCTTTTAAAAAAACACGTGGGACCCGCGTATGTTATGAGGTCCTCTCGCTGTCTTTTGCTATTTTCGATCAATGTGATTCAGTGACCATTCAAAGGTTGCATCCTAAACAAACATAGGCATTCACATTTCAGTAAAGACGGACGGAAGAACTCAATGCGATGTTTTCTTGAAATCCAGTCAATATCAAACGACGAAAAGGAATTACTTAGCCGATGAAGAACATGGCTACATGCAAAATTTGCAAGAATCACCTTGACCGGCCTCCATGTTGAGGGAGTCGAAGCGACCTAGTTTCGCCCACGAGACCTTTCACTCCTTCATGTTCCGCTTTGCCTTGTTCTCCGCCTCCTCCGCATCTGTTCTGGTCTCCGATTCTTCTACTTCCTCCATCTCCGCCACCTCCTCCACCAATGATTCTCTTGTTCAACTTTTTCTATGTTTCTTTCTTCATTGTCAAGCGACGACTCCACTCTTCACGGGGCCCCGAGAGTTGATGACTGAAGTTTGCTTTTTTCGGCAATTTCACATATTGTTAGAAAGACGAGTTTGTTTTGCGGTACCAGGCTTCATCGGTCGGTTTGGTAAGTCGCGCGTTTTTGTGGCTATTCTAGAATCTTATTTGAGATATATCTATCTGTGTGGCAGCTGTCTTGGCATATTAATTATGTGCTGGCCCTAAAATCGTGGTGTATCCGGAGCAAGATGTTTCTTTTTTCCCCTCCTTTTCTTTGTCAATTTTTGTGTGTGTATATATATTGAGAAAATTATCAAAAAAGTGTTAAATATATGGTAATTGTGCTTATTTAATAATTTTTTTTTGACTAATTCAGTTCTAAACTTTTTTCATTTGTGCTATTTAAGTCCATTTAACTAATTTTGGCTAGTCGGTGCCGTTCATCCATCGGCAACGGTGAGGCTACCCTCATCAGCCCTTGCCTCTAGCCAATCATTGCCAACGAGTGGTTGGAGGAAGAAGGAATAAGGAGGGAAAAAAAAGAACAAAGAAAAGAAAAATGAAAAAATTTCGAAAAAAAAATATTATTAAAATTATTCACATTAGCATCGGTCGACTGGCCGGCATCCACATTAGTGCCAATTGTATAAAAATTGGCTAGATGGACTGAATTGACATAAATACAAAATGTTTATTAGCTACAAAAAATGTTTAGAATTAAATTGGCGCAATTATAATAAGTTTAAGACTTTTTTGGTAATTCTCCCTATATATACACACACATACATGTTGTATTATCTTCTTGTTCATTTGTGGTTAGAGAAGGGAGAATGTGTTAAGTGGTCTTGGACCTCTTTCATCATAAAAGCTAGTTTAAAGGATGAGACTTTTCCTTACACTTATAAACTGACCATCAGCTCTTCACTCCCATCACTCTACCATGTGACTATTGGGTCAAGACTTATTGGCAGCCTCTGTTCTAATATCACGTGAAATTTTGTGAGATTACTATTAACTGTTTTAAAAGATCAAACTATTAGATAAATGTGTGGTTTATTTGTTATTAGTCAAAAGACACGATGTCAAGTGAACATCACGTTGTTAATATTTAGGATGCATTCCTTGACATAAAACTGTGCCACACATGTGCTTCCCATATCACTCCGATAGCTTGCCCTTTCTAAGATACTATGAGATGTGAGGGTTCTACCATCCAAAAAATTGCCAGATAGACACTAATATTAATTTTTGTGAAATTATGGAACCAACGTTCATTGCGAACTTGATTATGAGCTCCTTGGGTGTCAATTCATTGTTCGAGCATTTGGTTTGAATGAAACAGATGTTGTCTATGGCTCAAACCTTCTTTGATATCACTCTGGCCACTTAATATGGAGTCTTACCTAATGCAACCTGACGAGGCTATCCGCATGCATAGGTCAGGAGGTGGGGATAAATGCAGTAGAATATTGTTTTGTAATCCACTTCCCTAAACCAATCACTATATCTTTGAAAAGGCTCAAGATTATTCAAATAGCAAAAATACTTTTGTCTATCAATTACTTTATCTCTGGAAATTGCATAAAATCCCCCGGTACTTTTAGGATGATGAACTTTTACCCCTAAACTTTCAATCGTTAGGCAAAATCCCCATTAGATTTTCACTTTGTTTCAACCATCAACCCTTTGTCTATTTTTCAATTTGCACATAATGTTATTTTTCAAAGGTAAAACTGTAGTTCCTGTGAGGTCTTTGAGCCCTAGTCCTATGGCCAATCCATCCCTCTCAAATACCATGCTTCCCTTCTCATGTCATGTCATCTAATCTAATTCAACCCACCATCTAAGGGAATCTAGGTGGAAACGGATGAAACAGGGGACGATGTTGAAGCTAGCGAGGGTGCTGGTGGGTTCCTAACGGGGAAACTGGGCCGTTGGGGTGGCGATGTGTTCGACGAGAGCAAGTACTTCCTCCAGCTGAACCACTACAGGGCATGCCGGCTCTTACCGAAGATGTCCAGGTTGGTGCCCCACATGAATAGTGACTTTCTGACCGTTCTTTACCAGAACCAGTTCGGAGGCCTTCAGCTACTCAAGGGCTCTCGATGGGTCGCCGTCAAGCTCAATTGAGACGGTCTCATCGTCAACATAGGAGACCTTCTTTAGGTAACAAAAAGAAAAGGGCGCACAAACGCTTTCACTCCATATTCACATCATTCTTAGGTGCACCGTACAACATTAAGGTGTATCGTCATAATTGAGTATAAAAATGTTGTAACGCATTTCAAAAATTGATTTATGATGTTACCACGAATTGTTGTAACCAAGTTTAAAAGAAGTCCACGATGTACTAATGTACCTTAGAAATTCTTATTTTTGTTTGGTTTAAAAACCTTTGTGCTGAATTTAGATCGTTTTTTTTTTTTTTTTGGGGGGGGGGGGTGTTTGAGCGGGGTTGTTGGGGTTTAGTGGTGGGTGTGTGTGCAGCTTGCATGGAGTCAGCTCAAATGCTACTAGGCCGACCCAAACCGATAAAAGAGCTTCTTGCTTTCGGCCCAAGTCAAATTGGAGACGGGTTCATCCAACCAATGCTCATCCAATTCTTCGACGATTAACGCAGGAATGAATTACTCATCTCAGGTGTGGAGCGATGACGTGCACAAGAGCGTGGAGCCCAGCCCTTCGTATAACTCTGATCAGGAGTTGCGGAGAGCCCTCCGGTTGCAACCCAGAAAGCTCTAAACTGTTAGCTGAAATCACAATTTAATATTTTAATAAAATGGTATGCTAAATGTTGGCTCAAGCCTTGAAACAAATTTAAACTCACGATCTCTTGCTCCGATAGCTTGTGAGATATTTTGGGACTACTGTCAATGATTTTAAAAGTTTAAGCAGATATCATATGGATATTAAAAGCATATAAACTTCATTGTCATGTGAGATATTTCAATGGAAATCAAGTCCACCAAGACATCAAAAGGACTGTCTATAAAGTCGGTCTCCCATGTTTCAGGCTATAAATGAGTATATAAACATGGTTTATATTAGTCCGCAATTCTGAGAAATTTTAATTTTCATAAAAGAAGATGGGAAGAAAATAAAGAAAAGGTAGAGAAAAGAAGATTCCTTTTTTGGTTTCTTATGGTGTATTTGTATATCTGTAGCCTAACATTCATCCTTTGCGGTCGTCAAACCAGTAATGAAGAAAGAGAGGCACATCATGTATGAGTCAATATGGCCTTTGTATGACATCTTTTTGACACACAACATTAGTACTTAACCAATGTCAAGCCTTCTGTCATGATCATCCGATGAGCCGGGCAGGCTCGGCCCGAAGCCTTCGAAGAAAACAATCATGTGTCAAATGTGGCCTCCCTGCCGCCGCCGGGAAGGGCCGGTGACGGAGGGGGGAGGGTCGGTTGGGGTCGTTGGCTGGCGTCGCCGATCCTTGGCCGGGGCTCGGCGACCCCGGTCGATGCTCCCCCCACCGTCGCCGGCCCTTCCCAGTGACAACGGGGAGGCGGCGAGGGCCCACGAGCCCTCACCCAGATCTGGGGCAAGGGTTGCGGCCCTCACCGCGATCCGGCGAGGGCTTGCGAGCCCTCGCCGCCGGTCGATCGGGCATCGGTGACCCCGGCCGACCCTCCCCTCTCCGTTGTTTGGCCCTACCCGGCGGCGGTGGCGAGGACTCGCCCTCGGCCCGCCCCCTTCGGCCCACCCCCCTTTTTTAATTTTAAGTTTTTTAAATTGTTAGAATATTTTAAATAAATTTAGTTTTAAATTTAATTTAATTAATTTTTATATTAATTATTTACACGTCGGAGTAAAAACGACGCCGTTTTGCACCAATCTCACCGGAAAATTGCCACGTCAGCAATTTGGCCAGATTTTGGTCGGAGTGGCACTTAAGTTATTCATTTTACTTCGAAACTGGCACTTAAGTGTACCTTTCCAAAGTTTTGGCACTTAAGTGTCCCTCCGTGCCAAGTTTTGGCACTCCAAGTGTCCCAACCTCGTAATTTACAACTACATGGGAAGAACATTTATGGATAGACACAAGGACGGTATATATCGAAACATTTGTTGTATCGGTTATGAAACATGAACGTGATGTTTCTCCCATTAAAAGTTGCTAATTCTTATTTGACCACAATTAGTGTTCTTTAATCATTCATATCATATATGTCATGCCAACAAATAGAAGCCTAATATTCCTTGGGATCGCCATGATTTCCACGCCTTCTCATTATATATCATGCCAACTCTCGGTATCTATTCAACGCCCTTAACCCAAACTACCAATAAAATATTAACTCAAATTATAAAAGTCCTTTGATGGCTCGAAGGCGTTGCCCCCACAGCCCCTGCTGAGGCAGCTCTAGACCTCTACCTACTCGTCCTAGAGCCGGACTCCATGCCTTCCTGTCGATGGGAAGTATGAATCACACATCGACAAAATTAAAACCCTATGCATTTAATATAGGCTTATGAGAAAGTGGCTTTTACGCTTCCTAAGAGAGCTGGAATTTTCTTTTGTTTGAAATTGTTTGAGACGTAGCAGTGACATTTTGTCAACATATCAACATGCAGGGGCAAGGATTGCTCCTGACCTTCGCTTAGCTGTTTTTCTGCCGGCCCTTATTTTCCAAAGTTCATTGTCCATGGAAATACATCAAAAAAAAAAAAAAAAAGTTTCTTATTTTGCATTCCCTGTTCTATTTGAGTTTACCTTGGCATTGAAAAAAATTGATAAAAAATTGCATGTAAAAACATTTTTGAAATAATTGAATATATTATTTTTGCAATAGAATTGATGAAAAAAATTATCTATCGGTGAATTGCCAAAGGATTATGAGTTTGGCTTTTCAGAGCATATCAGTACATTCACAGAGGAAATTAAGGACACTATGAACTTTCTAGGGATTCTATTCCTAATAATCTACAGATTCCCCTAGGAGGCGGCGCTCAGGTACGCCTTCATCATCCCCTTGGCCAATGGTTATGGCAACAGTATGCATGCCTATCTCTAATGTGCTTTCACATACCAAGATTATCAAAATAACGCACATGACCATGTTTTGTAGGTTCACATGCCAATTTTTTTTTCTTTAAGCTTTTTCTCTATTTTTGGTGGCAACCCATGACTTGATTTTTCGAAATTCTTACATATGTGCCTCGTTCGTGCACGCGTCGTGCCTGTTCCGTGAAAGAGGGACGTTCATGTTGTGCTCTGTTATGTGGGTACGCAGATATGAGCCTAATCCTGAGTCACCAACCGGACGATCGAGAAGTGTAGAACTTCAAGCTTGACAATCAGTCGAAGCAACTGCGATAGGCTCACCTTCCTTAGTGGCATCGGCCTCTGAGTACGGTACATCGTCCACTACGATGGGCTCACGTTCTTCAACCTGTTCAAATACGACAACGTTGTGTTGCGCGCCTTCAACCCTTAGTACATCATTAGTGTCTCCTGTACTCTGATAATGGTGCTTAGATTTGTAGTGTTCGAGCGCCATATTTCCTATTTTGCGAGGATGGATGATTACTCTTAATTTTTTAGCACTATATTTTGCTCTGGGAGTTTTCTTTAGATTTTCATGGACAATACTGCTGAAAGAGCTGATCGATTTGTTGAAGAGTAGATCGTAAATTTGCAATTATGTCGAGAGCTATAAAAATCGATAGAAGTAAAACAAGGAAAAATAAAATGACACAAGAAATTTATGTGATTCGGTCCAAATGCCATGATTTACTTTTATGGATAGAACCAGCAAATAAACCACTATATTGGAGAATTACAGGATTATAATCGTTCACGCACTCGAGTGTTTTTCAATCCTAATGTATATCCAATACCCATTGTGTTTAACAACTTCACTCAATGGACTCAACTTACGCACAAATCTCTTGGAGCTTTCACCTATCAGTCTCTTGAGCACTCACTTCTTGCTCAGCTCACTTCATCTTCATAGGTCCTCCGTATAAAAGGAAACAAGACAAAAATGAAATTAAGTGGCCTCATTAAATACAGCACAGGCGCGCGCAACTCAAGCCCACGATCGGCACCGACGCCCGCCTGCCAAATCTATAGGTAATGTATGCAAGTGGAAAAATGGACGTGGGGATAAAACAATGAGAAAGGTGCAAAAGTCAACACATTGGACGATGGCCTTTGTCTTCAACGTCCAACATGTGCAGCCCATAGGTAGAGTTGGATTCTTTCGGCTTGGAAGGCGCGCTTTCTCATTAAATGCTCCGTGGATGTGCTTCCTCATTTCGAAAAAAAGCTGGGCATGCAGATCGGATACTGCACATAGATTTAAACTGGACACGGTAATTTAGGCAAAAAAACGCTTCAAGTACCAAAAGTTAGTATAAAAGGATACTTAAGTGCTAAAATTTAAGAAAATGACACTTAAGTAGGAGGGCTGCCTCCCTCCTCCTCCTTCCCCCCTCCTTCTTAAAAAAAATTAATTTAATTAATTATTATATTAAAATTCTAATTATACCAAAACGACGTCGTTTTGACACTGTTTAACCACATCAGCATACAAGACGATGTCGTTTTGCGCACAGCTCGCCGAAAAATTGCCACGTTAGTGGTGGCACTTAAGTGATCCATTTTGCTTCAATTTTGGCACTTAAGTGTCACTTTTTGGCACTTAAGTGTCCATTTGTGCCAACTTTTGGCACTCCGAGGGTTTGGGTGTCCATTAATTTAACACGATCCATGTGCACCACCTCGTTCATACCCTCCTCCAAAAATCCTTGAGCCATGTGAACTTCCTCCACCTTTTCAGTCGCCATCCAGAAAAAAACCCTTGCCCCAAAAGATAGTTGGCTCGCTTTTCTATAAACCCATTCACAAATGGGTTAAGAAGGATTCTTTTCCCTGGCAAGTACCCAATGCACCTCGATCCTCATGTTCCCCAAAATCAGAAACAGCAGGTCCTTTCATTTATTTGTTTCAATCCTATGACTTTCCACCTTTGCAAAGATCGACTTCCAATGCCCCCTTCCCGATGCTAGAAGAATTTACAGATATTCATAATTGATTTTGTCATATCCCTTAAATCCTGAATCCTACGGATAATGATGACCATGGAAGGCAAAAGAAAGTTATAGCTGCTAAAACTATCTTGAATTGGCAGTTAGAAAATGCCTTGGCCCAGAATAATGTTCTGACGACAACTGTCCAAGTTTGTCTTGATCATGTAGATTAGAAGGTTGATCAAACGATTTTGGTCACAAATAGATTGCTTGAGACATTCCAAAAAAAAATTTAGCAGATGGAAGCTGGAATTTATGACTCTCTTTATTATTTAGAAGATCATACGGCTGAAATGAAAAAATTGAGAAGACAAATCAAGCTCCTGCAAGATGGAAAATTTATTCATCCTCCATATCCATTTTCCCAGCCTTGCTAAACGTTTCCAATGGATGTCGACCCTTCTAGGGCTACATGAATTGCTTCAATTATTGACGAAGCTCCAAGGCAAGAAAAAATGGGATATTATTACCTTTCGAAATCGTATTAGAGAGATGGAAAAGCAAAGAAAGATTAGTGAAGAAAAGAAGTCAACTCTTGAATCTTTTCTAGAACCTCCCTCTGCTCATATGGTCTCAAATCCATTTGAGGCTTTCCTGCGAGACTGAGGCAAACAAAGTATACCAATTATTGTTTCATTTGATTTTGTCAACAAAAATACCTCTGAATCAGCCTCAAAACTAAATTTCCTTTCCTCTAAAACTACTTCAACCTTTGAGCCACAAACACCAAAATCCTGTGTACTTGCTATTTTTATGGTTGACCCCCCTAAAGCAGAGACGGAATCAAATTCATTCGAGCCAGAAATAGAACACCTTCATGACTCAAATCCTAAACAAAAGTCTTCGACTTTAAAATACTACTTCACACTCGATGACATTTCATATTCCAAATGATTAGATAGATTGCAAGAATTCCATACTTGGCTTAACACCAAAGCACTTTTTGTTGAACACCGATATGATATATTAACTGAGTTCATGAGCAGATTCACTAGAAGCTTAAAAGATTGGTGGAGATCTATTTTTAACCAGGATCAAATGACACTTTTGCTTCAAAAGATTTTTATCATGTGATCTAGGTTATTTACCAATTCTTTATTGGTAAATCAATAGATCCCCTTGAGCTTAAAAAAAGAGAATTTTTTAAAAGAAAGTATTGTTCTTTATAAAGAAAGCATATCAATAAGCATTTCCAAGAAATGCTTAATTTATTCTATACTCTTGGAGCTGATCCCAACCCGAAGTGGGTATTTTTGGCCTCAATTCCAAAGGTGATTAGACAAAATGATGGAAAGATCCATTCAAAATAAACAACAAATTATCGCCAATGTTCCCCTTGGAGAACTCTAGCAAAAGATACATCTTGCTCTTAATGATCTTTGTATTCGAAAAAAGGCTTTTAGAAGTTATCTCAAGAGCAACAAGGAACTTGACTGAGCTTGTCAAAAGTCTCAATTAAGAATCAAGTGTTCAAAGAAAGACTCTTGTGATGATCCTTCTTATGGAGGTTGATGTAAAAAACGAAGGCATTTTAAAAGATTCTCCTTAGGACATACAAAGGAAAGACACAAATGGTGATTCCTACAAAAAAGATGCTCTAAACGAAGCTCTTTTGGAAGGTGTAGAAAATCCGATATGTGTTACATTTGCAACAAAAAATGCGATTTTGCTAAAAATTGTCCAAAGGCTAAAAGATGTAATTCTCATTTAATCTAGAAAATAGAAAAGCAAACTAGAGTATCACTCCAAGATGATGATGTTGAATCGGTCTTCTCCTTGGAAGACGAACCAACCAAACACACTGTGCGTGCTATCTAGACATGGTCACAAATTAGTGACATTTAAAGTTCATTAGAAGAACCAAAGAAGAGGTATTCTTCTTATTTTCTAAACCTCCCACAATCCAAGATCTTTGTGTATGCACTCATTTTATCCTTCTGAATTTTCCTATAAAAAGTTTACCCATCTATGTATGACAAGCCTATTCCTCTTATTGCCTTTGTTGACACTGGAGCTAGTGCTTCTATTCTTGAAACAAAAATACTTCTAGAAAAATACTGGACGTCATAAGACTGGTATTTTAATTCTACTTGTGGAGATACTTTTACTACAAGGGTACGAGACAAACCTATCACCAAACAGTTCTTTCCCCAGTGCTCAATCACTACTAAAATCCTTAAGTCGAATTTCCTAGATAAAGATATCATTATTGGTTGGAATATTCTTACACAAATTCGTAAACTTAAAATTGTGCCTAATGCACTATGATTCAAAGGGTAGTTCCAGAAATTTATAGACATCCAAAGATTCTTCACTATTCAAATGAGCATTTTAGATCCAATTCTACAAACCCTTCTTGGGGTACATGCAAACTCTCACTTAGACTTTGTCCAAAAATGCTCCAGCATTTTGTGGAAAAATCCTAACTTCTTCATCAATCTTCATTTCAAGAAAAATGAGGATGTCAATCTCACCAAAGCCAGTCATTCTTAAATAAATCTAGTACATTTGCTTTTAGCCCAAAAGGAATGTTCAGATTTACTCCATCAAGGATTAATTAAGCCCTCAAATTAGCAGTCTATGTCAATAAATGAGCAGAGCAGAACAGAGGAAAGATAAGACTAGTTATCAATTATCAACATCTTAATCAATTCTTGCAAGATGATAAATTTCCTCTACCACATTGGAATTCTTCGGCAACATTTTCATCATCGTCGGAATCGTCGGCATGAGTTTCCAACATGTCTGTACTTTGCAGCAGAGGTGGAGTAACGGGTCTAGTGAACTTCCTCCCCTCAAGGCCCTTCCCTGCAATATTAGCCCCTTCAGATCTGACTGAGAAAAGCAGTTGACCGTGGTTCGATGGAACCCTAGGATAAGACCCGATGTGTGAATTCTTTGGTTGTCTTGCAAGAAGCTTCGATTGCAGAGACGAACATCCACCTTTTGATTCAGAGAAGGTATAGTTAGTGCTGACTGCTGAGTGCAGACATCGAGCTGAGACTAAGTTAAAAATTGTTTGGGATTAACTCAGCATTAGAACTCAATGCAGGGGGAAAATCTGGTCCCTGTAACACAGACTTCAATATGCCATTATCGTAAAAAGCATTTACTTCAAGAACTTCTCAGTCAATTTTATCCAGAACTATGCAACTGTAAGCAAGGTGAAAAGAAATAGACCATCCCATACTGCCATAGACGCTCCTGGCAGACATACTGTTTGCTCGTTGATTATTTCCTTCATGGCTCTGTCTATGTGGCCTAGCCTTGTAGAAATGTTCTGACCAGCTCATCAGACTGCTATGCTCCCAACTGTGGGTTCTGAGGGGATAGCGAATAAGGAACCAACGAAGAATTTCTTCTTTGAAGAGCACTATCGGCTTCAATGCCAAAACATAAAAAATGATAACCCTAGTTTTAGCCTCCGCAAGATACCAGGATCCTTGATGGGATAAACTGGCAGTCCTTATACCTGTTTCTCATTACCGTAACACAGATCATCTTCTTTACTGTATCAAGCTAAAATAAAGAATTGCTTTCTTGTGAAAAAAAAGATGTCGGCTACCGCTACCCTCATAGCTAAGGTACTCTAAACCTAAGAATTACAGTACATAAATCTGGAAATAGCAGTATAAAGTATCAAAGAAGAAACTGCAGGAGTTGAGGGCTTCAGTGTGCTGCTCAATAGATGCTGGAAATATTCAAAATTGATTAAGTAATCTGGTGACTTGCTTTCCAACAGATAATCGAGTAGGTTACCTGATGCATCTGGACTTTGGAAACTTGAATTCCCATGCGAAGGCCATAGTGCTGCCAGCAATGTAATTAGTTCTTCCTCAACACCTTATGTTTTAATAAATCCTTCTAACAAAAAGCCAATGGAATATTGGGTAGTTCTGTAGTTTCTCCTCTAACGTATACGGTCATTTCTGGCCTTTTGGCAACAAGAGCTGTCAGTTCTTGCATTGTCATTTTATCAAATACTTGAGGAAGCAAGAGCTTTGCAAGATTGGTAGTACTTTCCTGCAAGCAAACATACCCGGTGCGGTCTGCATTGACGTAAACATTTTTAACAATACTTTAATTTTTTTCGATTCACTTCCCCCCCCAACACAAACATTTTTAACAATACTTTAATTTTTTTCGATTCCCCCCCCCCTCCCTTTTTTTTTCCTTCTTCCATTCACTCTTCCTTCAGCCGGTTGCCAGGCCTCAGCAACCGGCCAAAGACAAGGCTACCCGCAAGGTCCACCTCACCAGCCATTGGCAAGGCCCAACCTTGCCGTCTCTGGGCCGAGCCTCTAGTCGGAGATGTTAGAGTACAATCTTCACCACCCATGCACACAATTTTAGAAACCCAAGTTGGATGCTCAATCTCAAATTATCAGTCAATCGTGAGTGCACTCCTTATTCGTTGAGAAGCACTTCATCGTGGAACTAAATACTCTTAGAGAGCTTACTATGAAAGCTGCGATCTAAGTCTATCCATCAGAGCTCTTCCCATAACATGAACGACAAATCCTCGAAACCAGAAAAACCAATTACCAACCAAACCATTTGATCAAGCTTAGCATCATAACGAGCCAATACACCATTTCGGATGGGCCACGCTATATCTCAACTTCCACAACTAAATACCAGAGGAAACGAAAAGCTCACCACATCATTCTAAAATGACCTAACGTCGGGAGAGAAATGGTAAATGGAACCCTAACCCTACTAGCAATTCAAACTTCCTAGGAACAGGATTCCTATACAACTGAGGATTTTTATCAAATGATCGGTGCTCGCAACCGAAATTTCGAATGGAACGACAAAATCAAGCACCGTAAAGGGGAAGAAAACCCAAAATCCAAACCTCGACAAGCTCGCAGTTACGAGAGAGAGAGAGAGAGAGAGAGAGAGAGAGAGAGAGAGAGATCGCGATCAATGGAACTCGATTCGTGCACACACCAGCATAAACACAGGCGCAGAGAGAGCGCTTGCCCCTGCAGCGAGGTTGCACCACCGCAAATTGCTAATGAAAACGGACTCTTAACGACTCAGCATCGGTGGATCATCGGAAGAAGAGAAGAGTCCGACATGATCTTGCGCCGTTTCGGCTATTTACACGAGAATAGCTTTAATCTCATCGTCAATAAAATGGGCCGTGCCCAAACTGAAAAAGCTCGTGGGCCACTAAGCCCACTGAACTTATGGGCTTTGATTGACGATTGCCAAAAACGCTGGCCCAACTCAGTTTAGACATTTGAACAGTTCACGTCACTCGTCTATGTGGTTGTTTACGTCGATAAGATAATTGTAACTGCTTTAATTTAGTTTTTCCTTGACCCGTCAAGTGGATAGATTAGGTTAAAAAATGGTCTGAACCAAATAGACCCATTTAATCCATCATGACTGACACATTTCACACAATGCTAATCTAGTGATTAATACTTGATCCAAAACAATTTCATATTTAGCCTATTTTAGAAAATTTCACATCTAAACTGACATGAGAGTGCAAAAGGAGTGAGGACAAGATCGAGTAAAACTGAAAGAGTCATCAAGATGAGTCGGGTTTAAATAAGTTCTAAACTTATTTTGTAACCCATTTAACACTCATATTATGTTTAAACTTATTTATGAATAATTTTATGAATATAACTAACTCATATAATAACTTAGCCCATCATATACCAGTTAAAAAATGGGTCTATAGCACATTTTAACAAGCCTAGATTCTTTTACCCATGCATGTTTAGTTTGATAACAATATCATAATCGCTCCCACTCAACACTTAGCACAATGACTCTTCATTATGGTGTCTATTTATGCTCGGTTTACTGATTATGAATCGTTTAATTTCCTGGCCGATCAAGGAGAATATAAGTTCTACTTGTGACACAAGTTCTCTGAGAAGTTATAGCGGGGCGGGAGAAAACTTTGTATGAGCACATTTCAATGGATTATGCGGTGGATAAAATTAATCACGGCGCATGAATAATATGCAGGTTGTGCTTTTTATAGCAGAATACAGTGCCCTGCGAGTTCTTACAATCTACAATGAAACCAACGTTGGATTAAGGGCTTGTGAATTTAATTGATCTTTGCTAAATGCGTTCAGACAAGACCTCCAATTTCTTATTTACAGCAAATTAAGCAGGCAACCCCTTTTCGAGTGAGGTCATGCTGTGCTTTTTACATCACCTCCTTAATTTAAATTAGATGAACCAGAAGCTCACGTGGTCGCCGATGGAAAGACTTGAGTCTCCGTTTCTAGGAAGAAGTGAGAGGTTGAGTCATAACCATGGAAATGGCAACAAATTTACAGTAGAGTTTGGTTCGTACCAGCAAGCATATGGCCGAGAATGGCAAACCTCTCAGCCATTGCCAGCTCGATTCCTCCACAGAACATTAAATTCTCCAGACTTGTACTGTACCAAACCCTCTCTTTCTTCTTCGATAGAAGCAGACAAGCAAGGAACTTTTGTTTTGAGGAAAGAAAGAAACCATCGAAGTCTAGAAATCCTAGACCAGCGTGAAATAAACAAAGCGTGTTGAGAGGTTGCGTGCAAGCTCTGAATGTGTTTTTTTTGGTAAAGGTAATAATTGAAAGAGGAAAAGTCAACCATACAAAAGACCGGCACCAAAAACTTCCACTCAAAAAACACACGAGCAAATCGAGTGGAAGGGAGCCGGTAAAAAGAAACAAGAACCAGCCGAGACAAATGACAACAACAAGAGCACACGCCCCCAAGTTTGAAGGAAACAGAAGGGAACACATCCAAAAGCAACACGAGCGCACTCCGCGCAGCAATGTCCAGACGAAAGACAGGAGCAAGACCCTAGTACAAATCGAGCTAGCAAAGAACAAACCTAGCAGCCTATTATAGCTCAGCGGGGCCAACAACGAAGACTGAAGGGTCAAATCCCCACCCATTTTGAAGCCTCCTATTTCTCGGGTTGTTAGGCACCTTGCTGTAGGTTAGTACCTTGTCCTTGACAACTTTTATGAGATGATTCTTCAAGGCCGCAACCTCAAGCGCTTTGCCCCGGAAAATGATGTTATTCCTTTTCTTCCAGATAAGATGGCACATGGCCCCAAACGAGAAACGGGCAATTGAGTGGAAAAAGTCCTTACCAGATAAAAATTTCAGAGCCCAAAGGAGATTTTCCGCCCACGACTTGGTACGCCAGGAAAGATTACATCTCCCTGCCCAAAAGAAAGCAAGCGTCGCAGGAACATGACACTCGAAGAAGAGATGGTCAATCGAGTCAGGAGATAATTGTAGAAGGCACACACTTCATAATCAATTCTTCCATGAGAAATGAGTAAAGCCTGAGTAGGAAGGCGGTTCTTGGTAATCAGCCAAAGGTTGAACTGGTATCTGGGAGCAATGGCATTATTCCAAATAAAGTGAGCCCAAGGGACACGGTTCTTTCTAGGTCTTAACGCCTCCCAGGCTGAGGCCACTGAAAAGGATCCGGAAGAGGACTCACGCCAAGAGAACCTGTCAGGAGACTCAGTCAGGATTGGCAAGGAGAAGCCCTAATGCTCTAATAGAGATCTGAACGCACAATCTGCTGGTGCAAGGAGGCCTGCCACCGTTGCTTTCCCAGAAAGGCCTGAACTAAGAATAAGAGAGTTTGGAAAGATGAGGCTCCAAGTGCCTTCCTGGTGCCAATTGTCATGCCATAGAGAGACTGAACGGCCATTGCCTACTTTCCAAAGAAAGGATAGCCTGAAATCCCTTCTAAAGTGAAGGATTTTCTTCCAAGCCCAAGAGCATACTGTTGGAATAGCTGTGACCCAAAAATTCTCCCTTTTTAAGAAATTAGAATGGATCCACCGACACCGAAAGGACTCTTTATCTGTGAATAGGATCCAGATATACTTAAGCATATATGCTTTATTGTAGTCCTTCAACCTTCAATACCCAGACCACCTTCCTCCTTGGGAACACAGACATCCTCCCAAGAAACTTTAGCCCCGCCCCGTCCAAGGGTAGGGCCCTTCCAAAGGAATTGCCTTAAATACGTTCAATACGCTCTATAACCGAGTAGGGAAGAGTAAAAACACTGGCCCAAAAGGCTTGAATGGAATGTAGGACTGACTTGATCAATTGTAGCCTTCCAGCAAAAGAAAGAAACCGCTGAGCCCACGACTGAACTCTTGCTGTGATCTGGTCAACAAGAGTAGTACAATCCACTTTACTAAGTCTAGAAGTAATAATGGGAACCCCTAAATAACGCACTGGCAGCTTCCCTTCTTGAAAACCCAGCGTCAAAAGAATATTCCTTCGCAAAGAAGTGGGATCCCCTGCAAGAAAGACCTCGTTTTTGTTCTTATTAGGCAACATTCCGCTCCATGAAGAGAAGATATCAAGGCCTCTCTTGAGGAGAGTCACCGAAGCCCAATCCGCCTGGCTAAAAAAAAAGACATCATTGGCAAAAAATAGATGAGATAGCTTCACAGACTTGCACCTCAAAAAATACTTGAAGTCCTTATGAGCTATGTGAGAGCTCAAGATCCAAAGAAAATCTCCATAACTAGGGTAACTAAGTAGGGGGACATGGGATCCCCTTGCCGAAGCCCATGACTACCTAAGAAGAAGCCATGCAGCTCACCATTGATCGAGATAGAATACTTAGGGGTACGGACACAAACCATGATGAATCTGATTATCCACTCAGGGAAATCAAAAGCCGAAAGGGTAAGCTCAAGGAAATCCTAATCCACAGTGTCATAGGCCTTCTGAAAGTCCACCTTAATTGCACACTTAGGCAGATAAGGCTCGAGGTGGAATCTTGCAAACAGCTCTTGGGCTAGAAGAATATTATCCCTTATCCTCTTACCTTTAACAAAGGTATTTTGGGATGGACTAATCAAATCATTTAACACAGCAGTTAGACGATTAACCAAAATCTTAGTAATAACTTTGTAAATTGTGTTACAGCAAGCTATGGGCCTGAAATCAGAAACAACACAAGTGTTGGGAACCTTAGGCACCAAGGCTAAAATCGTGTTATTCACCTCTCTCAATAGCCGGCCCGAAGTGAAAGAATCCTTTACCGCCTCTAAAACTAGAGGCCCTACTAAGTCCCAATTATACTTAAAGAATTCAACAGTAAACCTATCTAGCCCAGGCGCTTTACCCTGGGCCAAGGAGAATAGAGTATCCCGAATCTCAAAGTCAAGGACTGGACGAGAAAGAAAGCCAACCTGATCAACCGAGAGAGACCACCGAACAAACTCTTTCAGTTCCTGCAAAGAAGGCTTCGAGAGGGCTGTCTGTGATGACAGCAGGTCACTAAAAAAGGAGACAAAGATAAGCAGCACCAATCAGGGTTCGTAATCAATGACCCTAAAGGATCCTTAACCGGAATAATTCAATTCCTGAGTTGTCTTCTAGTGATTGATTGATGAAAAAACTTGGTGCTCCTATCACCTTCTTGGAACTACCTAATTCTTGATTTCTGTCTGAAAAAAGACTCCTCTTGAGAATGCAACTCCACAAACACCCGACGTTGAGATTTCTCCAAATCCGCAAAGGCAGAACTGCCTAGGTCTTGCTGAAGACTAACCTGAGTGATACGAAGAGCATTCCTCGCGTCAGTGGTTCTCACAAAAATGTCAGAGAAGGCCTCTCTATTAAGTTGCTTTAGACGCCCTTTCAAAAGCTTTAACTTGCGAACAAGTTTAAAAATAGGAACACCTTCCACCATACTCTCCTAGACTTGCTGAACAATAGAGGAAAAGGATGGGTGTTTCATCCATAGATCAAAAAACTTGAAAGGCTTCTTCCTAAAAACCGGGTTAAGAATCCTGACAACCATGGGTGAATGATCAGAGATACCCGGATTTAGGAAGTTAGCTTCAGAATAAGAAAAGACAGTATTCCACTTGGTATTCACCAACACCTTGTCAATCTTTCTCATCTTCCTAGCAGCTCCAGAAGAGGTAGACCACGTAAAACGAAGGCCCACATATCTCAAATCCTCCAAATCAGTTTGTGCTAAACACTGACTGAAATCATCAAAACAAGGTATCCAAGTAGTGGAACTCCCAACTCGGTCCGACGGATCTTTTAAGGCATTAAAATCACTAGCAACCAACCAGGCAGAGTCTTGCACAAAGCTGTTCATCCATACAAGGTCATTCCAAAGAGGTCGACGCCGAATAAAGGAATGCTCTTCATACACCACCGAAATATAAGAAGACATCCCAGACAGAAGAAGCTCCAAGTGGCCATGGATAGCCTGATCATTAACAGAAGAGACTTCAAAGCAAACCAACTCTGGGTTCCAACCGACCCAGATTCTACCCTGAGGGGAACAGTCATAATTTGCAATCCAGTTCCACCCCATCAAAAAAGTCGAGGAGATAGAGTGAAAAAGAGACTCAGGAACCTTAGTCTCGAGCAGCCCAACAAAACATAAATTGTTCGAGGACACAAAATTCCTCATTTCAGCACGCCTAATGGGGTTAACCATGCCCCTTATATTTCAAAAACCAATATACATGGTTGAAAGGTAAGAAGATTACCTCTTCTTGGTGGTCCTATGCCGACCAGAGGCTGGAGTAGGTAGAACTGATGGGGGAGGGTCAGGGTGCAACTTGAGAAGTTTGTCTTGTATGGATTCATTATTCCCAAGAGCTAGAGGCGCTCTCGGAGAAGGCATAGAGAGCAAATCGTCATCCGAATATCCATCTATGTCTTCGCCTGGGCTAGAAGGAGGAACCAAAGAAGGTTCGGCAAAAATAACTCCTGTGGAAGACTGCCCTTCCTGAGCTTGCGTCTTCCTCCCAGGATTCGGAGCCTTCGCTGAAACAGGATCTTTAAGCTTCAAAGATTGACTTTCATCTCCAGAGGGAACAACTTCTTTAATCTTCAAAGATATCCCACCATCGGTGGAAGAAGAAAGCCAAAATGAGGCGACAATTTTACCTAGTGGAGGCTTATTCTTTTTACTTTTAACCTGCTTCTAAGTCGTTTCAGTCCCTTGCGAAGGAACAACCATAGGGGCAGCAAATTTCTCCGTGGTCTGGACCGAAACCTCACCAGAAGCAGGGCAATTAATGCTTTGAGGCAGCGGAAGGACAGCTGCTGGTCTGCAGCTAAGCTCGAGGGAGAAGACCGGCCGTCCACAGTAGCAGAGGTACCAGCATCGGAGGTGGTCCGAGGTAGAAGAGCACGTTCTTTCTCACTCATTGACCACCTCTTTTCATCAGCAGGGGCCAGAGTTGGTTCCACCGTCACCTCCTGGGAAGTGAGAGCTGCAGCCGAGGTCTGCTGCAGACCAGGTGCACCTGAGGGACGAGCAGGGGCAGGGGAACACTTATGGCAAAAAATGCCGCATCCAAGGCATGCTATGGGACGCCATTCATACTCCACACCCACCGAGCATGATTTCCCATTGTGCCTTACTACCACCTCCTCGCAACTTGGCTAGTCAGCTGTAATCTCGACACAAACTAGAGCAAAAGCCAACATCTTCATTTGTTCCGTTCGCCGATCTACATAGAGCGGCTTGCCTATGACACTAGCAACTTTGCCTATCCCCTGAGAGGACCAGAAAGCAAGCAGTGTTAAATGCCTATCCTTCTTGAGCTCCAGAGTTGGCTTCCATTGTTGCAACACCAAAGGAACTCTGACAACGATAATAGGTCCCCCTTCCAGGACCTTCCTGCGGAACTCGCTATCAGGCACATGAAAAAAGAAAAATCCTTTACCATTAGACATAACCTCAACGAGATTCGGCCCCCAGGCATCCTTAAAGGCTGTTTCAGTAGCTTTGAAAGGTAGTCTACGACCAATGAAGTAACCCATGAGGCATTCATTCAGTTTGGGATCAGCCGCTTCAAGCACATCATCCGTAAGTTCAACAACAGGTTTGTTGTTTTCATATGTAGGAGGCGAGAACTCCAAATCATAGCCTTTAACAGCAACTTTCGCCATAGCAACCCAAGAGCGAGCCTTCGGGTTTGTCGACTCATTCCTCTGATGAGGCAGCTTAGATTTGGACCTAGCATGACTTCTCCCTTGGTGCCTAGCAGGAACAGGGGAGGACCGAGCCACCTGGTCTTTCGAAGAAGTAGCCATGGGCGGGACAACACGATCAGCAATCTCCTTAGAGGCTTCCACTTAAGTCAAGCGACCAAGGAGAGGAGGAGAGGGGCTTCGGCTACTAGGGCCTTCTCCAGCTTGGGCCATAACTAATGAAAGGCAACACAGCAAGAATTCGCAACAGAGCAAAACGAAAACCCTAGCTGAGTAAACCCATGAGGGCCCAAAAGGAACACGTACCAGGCTACCACCTTAGGGGAGTTGAAGAGGTTCATACGGAGGTCCTATCCACCAAAGATCAGCCCCAACCACCGGACAAGGCTTCCGTGATCTGCAGTGAACCAAAGACGAGGAGACCCTAGTCGCGAGCGTCCTTCTTGGCTCAGGAAGAGGAATGAACCAAGCCGAGCTCTATGGGGAATTGAAGGCAACTAACAGGTGGTTCTTCCCTCCAAAGACCAGCCCGAACCACCGGCTACAGCAGCCAGAGAGAGGCGCGCATCAGGAAGCAAGAACAGTGCCAAATCGCCCACCTAGAGAGCTCTGAATGTGTTCGTACTTTGTACTCCTACCAAAAAATATACTTTCTTTCCTTCTCTGTTTCTTTTAGGGTTTATTTTCCCTCTCGCTTTCTGGTTTGTCAGATAATAATTAACCTGACATCATGGCTTCACATCTGTCTTTCGACCTCGAGGTCAATGGCCAGGTATACATTCATGCGTCTAAGTGTACATGTATGTATGTGTCACGGGCCAATCGATCTAGCATTCCCTTGCCCATGCAGCCTTAGGAATTTCTCCCAAGTCAACCTTTCTCACACTCAACTCACAAGGATCTTAGAGAGAGAAACAACTCTAGAGAGAGAAGCTCTGGATTGTATTTCACTTGTGAATGAGATGATACAAATGAGGGGGAGGAGACCCCTTTATATACAAGTACAAAGCAAATCATATCTGTAGATCTCTCCTCGATCTAACGGTGGAGATTAGATCTCCCCAACTACCAATTACCCGCACTTATTACATACGAATACATTTACCATATCGCCCGCCCTTATGAGTGTTCTAGAAGACTCGAGAAAACCCTAGGACACGAGGATACAAGCCGAGGGTCGCTTGATCCATAGACGTGTCACGGCCGGCCCATAGAAACCTCTTGGATCGTCATTCTCCTGAGCCGTGACATATGTATGTACTTCACGAACAAGCTTACTTTTTTGTTCTTTTGATAAATATTTTCTTTAGGGTTTGCCCATCTTTCCTTACGTTTTCTTTCTTCTCGTAGCATGGGGTATACGAACTTTCTTTCTCTGGCTCATTATTTGTTCTCCTTTTGGTTGATGTGAAAATGGGCTGGTCCCTAGATTTTGTTTGAAGAAAGCTCGAGCGTAAGGCCATACTGACTAGGCCCATGAAATTGAATTGCATCACTTATGAAATGGTACTGAATTAGAAGCAAAGAATTGTCCAAAATCTTAGTAATATGTCTACACATTATTGTCACCAACTTCATGTGCATAAAAATAGGGGTGTCAGGAACCAAACCGAAAACCAAACCGAACCGAACCGAAAAAATTCGATTTTTTCGGTTCGGTTCGGTTCCCATTAAAAATCGAAATCTTTTTTATCGGTTCGGTTTTTATCGGTTAACCGAACCGAACCGAACCACGAACCGATAAAATCAAATCTTTTTTATCGGTTCGGTTTATTCTCTCTCGAGTCCCGACTCTGAGGTTTTATTCTCTCCCGACTCTGGCCTCTCCTCTCGTGTCTCCTCTTAGTCAGCTTGGAGGTGCAACGGCGACGGCGCGTCGACGATTACGATGGCGATAGCGATGACGACGGCGACTGCGACGGTGACGGCGGAAGGGACAACGAATGCGACGGCAATGGCAACCGATTGAGGGATAGAGCCCCTTTCTTGTGCAAGTCTCTCCTTCATCTCTCTTCCTTCTGCGACGGCGACGGTGACTGAGAAGAATTTGTAGCGAGCATCTCCTGCGCGAGCTCTACTCTAGACTGAGGGGCCGCCTGTGGCTTTAGATCTGCGAAGAATGTTGCTTGCTTAGTGAGCTAGGCTAGTTCAAGTCGGTAAGATTCTCCTTTGATTGCTCTGCATTCATTGAAGAATGCTGTGTTCAGGCATGTCTAGGGAGTGGTCGGTTTGGGGGTTCCTGGGCTCCGTGTTTGATTGAGAGGGTGCTTGTGTTTTCGTTTTGCTGTGGCATGGACGTTGTCTTCTGTCCAAATGCTAAGATGGGTCAGGTGCTGATGAAGGTTTTCGAGTTCTTGTTCGAGAAAGTTGAGCCAGTTGCTGTCTCTTTGAAAAACGTCTTTGATGAACATTTGTTTGCCACAATTGACTCCGATTTGCTGTGATTGACTCTTTATCAATTTGCTCATCTCACCTCAAATTAAAATGTTAATACCATTTCTTAACGTCGTATGTCAGGGGATCGTCTTCAAGATTTCCAGTCTCATATTGAAATGATTCTTCCTTTTCCCTTTATAACTGTTCTCGTGCCGGATGTGAGTATGTGCCAAAGCTATCTGTCCCGAGGCGTAGTTGAATTTAGTGAATGTACTCATTGAGTTGGATCTTTGGATGATCTTTCTTTGTGAATTCTGACTGACAATCCAGTGGCCAAACTATGGCCCAGGGTGAAACCAATGAAAGCATACTGTGGTAATTTTCTTGTTGGACAGAACTTATGAGGTCCTTGAATGATCTGACTAAATGGAGTTGATTCTTGGACTGAATTTTGGCGCTTGAAGGGAACCTTGTAGACGATATTGATTTGTGGCATCTGAAAAATTGCCTTCAGAGAGATCTAGTGATCCCCATTTGAGTTGGCTGATGTAGATCCACCATGATGATATCGTCAAGTCAAATTAAACCGTTGCTGGTTGAGAGGCAATGCCCATCAAAAGTTTAGATTACTAATTTCCTTGCTCCTTTTGCCACTCATATTCCCTATAGAAATATGCTGAAATAGCTCTGAACAATTTCAAATGTTCTTCGACTATGCCCAGCATTAACTACATACAAAACTCAGGTCCAAATGCCAGCTAAACTTGCACAAGTATTTCTTGTTAGTGTTCACCTGGGGTGTGAGAGCGGAAGCCAAGGATTGACCCCTTTGTTAGTATGGTTGTTTCGGTGCAGCATCACATTAGGTTTCCTTGCCAAGATCTGTTGTGATTGGGCATAAAACCTGTGCCAATATGTTTCAGCTCTGCCTACCTTTTGGCCTTATCTTAACTTAATCAAATATGGACATTTGACTTCATGGAGTTCGCTCATGCCAGAGTGGTGCATACTAGAGAACATTCAAAGAAGATTCATAAATTAGACCTTGAAATTATGTCATTAGATATTGTGATAGCACACTTTTGTGGTAAACTAACCTAGTGCAAGAAGCTTTTAGTTTAGTTGTTGTCGATGGTGTCATTCATGAGTATAGTCTAGGCTGCTATGATTCCAGTTGTCTACCTTTGGGTTAAGTCTTGATTACCTCTTTCCTATGACAAAGGAGACGTGGATAGAATGCAAATATTGATGACCAATTGAAAGGAGTATGGAGTGCATAAATAGATTGAAGAAGGCCAGTCTTTGTTTGGTTTCTTTTGTGGTGAATATGAACTGATGTGGGTTATATTTTTTGCAGTGGACCTTCCATCCTTCTATTCTGAAGACCAAAAAAATCTACACCGTTCTTGTCTGGTGCAGGGTCTTAGCTTTTCTTGTTGTAAGTGCTGTTTTCATTTAAATCGTCTCATTTACAGCAGCGTGCACATTTTTTGGATTGGAAGAGTGATCAAGATATCAAATAGTAAAGATCAAGCTGTTCTTTTTGCATTGCTAGTCCTAAACCTTATTTTTATTTTTTGACAAATAATGTAGGCTTCTCAGATTCTTTGGATCATCACATTTTATTCTACATAGCTTCCAGGTCCCAACTATCAGTGCCGTGAGGTAGAGTCTCTCATTTTTTTTTTATAGAAGTTTGTTCTAGCTATTCACAAATATTTGTCATATTTTTGTTATTTTGAGTCTTTAAGGAATCAAGGAATCATTTACTTTGTTTCAGTTGGAGTGCAAGGAATCATATTTGCAAAGCCAAATATACAATGAGCGAATATTTAATAAGTGAATCTAACGGTACAAATAGAAGGAGGTTGAGATCTGTTGTATGGGAACACTTTAAAAGGATAGAAAATAACCAAAATAAAGCCGAATGTCTATATTGTGGGGCTGTTATTGGTTGTTCTACTACTCAAGGGACTAGTGGGATGCATAATCATTTAGGTAGATGTAAGAATTATCCATATGCAAACGTGGAGAAAAGGCAAAGAAGTGTCTCGAATGAATTTGTTGGGGTTGGTAGTTCTATTTCAGCTGGTCCTTGGAAATTTGATGAAGATGCTAGTTGAAAAGATCTAGAGGCAATGTTTATTATTGGTGAACTACCCTTCAAGTTTGCGGAACTTGAGGCATTTCGGAAATTCGTGAGTAGAATCCAGCCAAAGTTTTTAATCCCTTCAAGAAACACATTAAGGGATGACTGTTATTAAGTTATACCTGGAGGAAAGAAGCAAATTGAAAAAATATTTTTCGGATACTTCTCCATGTGTTTGTCTTACGACTGACATGTGGACTTCATGTCAAAATCTAAATTACATGTGTCTTATTGCTCACTTTGTAGACACTGATTGGAAGTTGCAAAAGAAAATTTTGAATTTTTGTCAAATCCCAAGACATTCGGCTGAGATTATAGGGAAAGGAGTTGAGAAATGCTTAACTAGTTGGGGGATCAAAGGCATTTTTTCTATCACTAGTCATAATCCTAGCTCCAATGACTCGGGAGTTCAATACTTGAAGAAAAGACTTAACTCTTGGAATGCTCTGATATTATCAAGTGAGTTACTCCATGTGAGATGTTGTTCTCATATTTTCAGTTTGATTAAGAGAAGGTTTGAAAGATATGGATGATTCCATTGTTAGAATATGCTCAACTGTACGTTATGTGAGATCTTCTCCTTCGAGATTGCAACGGTTTAAGGAGTGCATTTTGCTGGAAAATATTGATTCCAATAATCTTGTATATTTGGATGTGGAGATTCGGTGGAATTCAACATACCTGATGTTGGAAGTGGCCTTGAAGTTTCAAAATGCTTTTATCTCATTAGATATTCAGGATAGAAGATTTGCTGAAGAGCTTTCCAAGGTCAGAGGGTTGCCTACTAATGATGATTGGGATTATGCCCGTCGATTTCTTCCTTTCTTGAAGTTGTTCTATGATGCGACTTTAAAAGTATCGGGCTCTTCTTACGTCACTTGCAATGATATGGCAAAAGATGTCTATGGGATTTATATGATGATTGATAAATATTGTGGGGATGA